>JARFTL010000007.1:1265118-2530237 GCA_030407095.1 Macrocybe indica | reverse complement strand
TTGTTATAGACTATTCATTTTCTTTATCTTATCTTTCTTCCCTTATCTCTTTCCTCCTCCATCATGCTGTGCATCCCTCCCCATCATGCTGCGCAGCGTGCAGTCATCGAGTCATCTTTATTTCTCTAGTCACTCTGAGTCATCCCACCCCAGCCTTACTCATCTGCAGTCCGCAGCATTGTGCAGCCCATGGTCTGTGCTCGAGTACTATAGAATACATAAGGACTTCCAGATGTACCAGTAGCGCTAGGTTTAATATTCCTTTTGCCATCGTCTTAAACCGCTCTCGCACTTAGTCTGCCTGAGTCCTTTAAGATTCATCTAGCCTAACAAGATATTAAACCTCATCAAGACTCGCCCAGACTCATACACACCACGTCGCGCTTTATCAAAGACCTAATCAATATTCGACGATGAATGGTCACCGACCCAGCGAGCACTAGCATGAGTGACAAGAACACCTGGTTCAGAGAAGTAGATCACACATTGCAGTCCATGCCATTCGCAGAGACAGTCCACGCCAACCGCAGAGACACTAGCAATTCAAACAATCAAAAAAGAGAGCATACGCCTACACCAAGTAGCAACAAAGAAGAGGAACAGGCACTTCTGAGAGAACTTGCCTTCACCACCGCAGATGAGCCCACTGAAAACTTCAGTAACGAAACAGTACAGCTCATCACAGAACTCTTACTAGAAGGAGAATATGGGATAAGCCTAGAAGAGCTGTGGTCAGACCAGAATCTTCCTGCTGAAGAAGAGGACGAACCAATCTGCAAGAGAACAAGAGAAGAATGAATGCAAGCCCAAAGCTTCAGACAACAGCAGATTGCAAACTACAATCACTGAGTACAAGAAGAGGATACACTAATACAGAAGGGACACGACGCACAGAGCGTACGACAGAACCAATGAGAACGATACCAAAGCCAGGGGCACATAGGAACGAAATTGCTAAACCCCTTCAGAAGACTGATCCACCGAAGTACAGCATAAAGAAAATTGCACCATCGTGGCAAAAGTAAGCAACAGCAACTGGAACGAATACTATCGGTAGAGGGAGCAAAAGAGACTATCCAAGACAGACGGACCAACCGCTGCAGAGTAGAATGAATTCGAACAAGCCTGTAGAATTGCAGGAATCGACCTAGACTATTAGAAAGAGCAACGAGAAGAACAAAGACAAAAGCAGATCCAAGAACAGCAGGCCCAAGTACAACAAGCTCAAGAATAGGAAAGCCAAGACCAAGACAGCGATGAAGAAATTCTGCAAACAATGGCGATAGAATACAAAGGAATTATCACAGACCCAAAGTCCTTCACAGGAGACTGAACAGCTTTCAACATTTGGTGGAGAAAGATGAAGCTCTACATAACTGCATACGGAGACCTCAGCGATATACAAAAGATCGGAGCAGTACTATCCAGAATGACTGACAGACCAGGAGCCCACTGGGCATTAAAGAAAATCGACACCATGACCAATCAAAGCACATGGGCTGATTTTGTGACCGAAATACAGACATGATTCAGCAATGTCATGTCACCATCACAAGCAGGAAGCAAACTATTCAACATCAGACAGGGAAACCAACTGATTGACAAATTCCTAGATGAATTTGTAGACCTCACAGGAAAAGCAGGAATGACAGGAACAGCTCCTCATTTCCTACTCAAGAAGAGCCTAAACCGGAGGACAGCAGAAGCCGTACATTCAATCTCCGAACTTCCAATGGATGGAGATGAATATATCAAGACAGTGCGAGCGATAGGACGTAACATCGATGAACATAGGAATGTAATGAGGGGGGAATTTGCAAACAACCAATGCAAGCCAGGAAACCCAAGCCGAGGAACAGAACAGGCCATGGAAGTTAACAAAGTATGGAGCAACAACTGCTTCAACTGCAATAAACCAGGACACCTCTCACGAAACTGTCCGGAGCCACGAAAAGGAGCAACAAACATCACATGTTACAATTGTGGCCTGAAAGGACATTATGCACAAAACTGCAAAAAGAAAAAGAAGGGAAAGTCCCGAGTCAGAGAAGTGAAGGAAGAAGGAGAAGAAGACGAAGAAAACAAGGACGAAGAAAGCTCTGACAAAGAGGGTTTTATTGAAGGGTCCAATTAAGAGGTGCTAAATCATGACCCACACAGCTGAAACAGACTTGCTTTGATACCGGATGTAGACCATCCCATACTCTGAAATACACCATTCCTGCAAAGCGATCTGAAGCACCAAGAAAAACTATCTGAGGTGACAAACCACCAAGAAGAAAGGAACTTGCAGTACTAGCAAAAATACGAACGTGAAAGAGAATAGCAACAATAACACCAGAAGTCGACAGTGGAGCAGACAGGACCTGCATCCATACTGCCATAGTAACAAAAACAGGATTAAAGACACGATGAATTAAGAAGATTCCAATTATAAATGCAGACAGATCACCCAACCACCAGAAAACAGCAGACTGAGTAGCGGAGGTCCACATCGACATTAAAGGACACAAAGAGCATATGGAAGCCATTATACTCGACATTGGAAAAACCGACATGCTACTGGGACATGACTGGCTTGTCTATCACAACCCAATGATCAAATGGAGGACAGGAGAGATTGTCTTTAACAGATGCCCCAAAATGTGCAAGATAAACCACCAGACAATCAAAATACAGAAAGTGGCTGAACCAGCGAAGACCACAGCCAATGATAGAATGGGAACTCAGATACCTTCATATCTGACAAGATTCAAACACCTCTTTAAGGAGAAGAACTTCGATCGACTACCAGACCACAAGGAGTGGGACCACGAAATAAACTTAATGAAAGATGCACCCAAGACAATACCGAGCAAGGTCTATCCAATGATGCAGAGAGAACTAGAAGAACTAGATGCTTTCATTGAAGAAGGACTAAGAACAGGGAAGATACGCCCCTCAAAATCACCTTACGCAGCACCCCGTTTCTTTTGCAATAAGAAGGATGGTAGCAAACGGCTTATCCAAGACTACTGAGAAATAAACAAGTATATGGTCAAGGACAAGTTCCCACTACCACGCATCAGCGAACTCCTCGATGTACTACAAGAAGGGAAGTACTTTAACAAGATCGACATTATCTGGGGATACAACAACATTCGTATCTGAAAGGGAGATGAATGGAAAGCAGCCTTCCTAACAGCAAGAGGGCTCTTCGAACCAACAGTCATGTACTTTGGACAGTGCAATGCATCAAGCACTTTCAGCTGAATGATGGCAAGCCTTTTCCAAGACCAAATACGAAGAAGAGTATGCATAATCTATATGGACGACATCATAATCATCGGACAGACATGAGAGGAACTTTAAAAGAACACAGTAGAAGTCATGGAGATACTGAACAAAAACGACCTATTCATCAAAGGACCAAAATGTGTCTGGGAATCATCAAAAGTCCCAGTACTAGGGTATGTCATAGGAGAAGGGAAAGTGGAAATGGAACCGGAGAAGATTACAGCCATACAATCCTGGCCAACCCTGAAAACGAAGAAAGAACTACAAAAGTTCTTGGGATTCACAAACTTTTACTGACGATTCATCAAAGGATATGCAAAAGTCACTAAACCTTTAACAGAGCTGACTGGAAACAAAACATTCCAGTGGACAGACAAGCAGCAAAGTGCTTTCAAGGAACTAATCCAACATATAACCTCAGCACCCATTCTAGCACTACCACAAACAGAGGGAAAATTCCGAGTTGAAATGGACGCCTCAGGATATGCCATCGGAGCGGTATTATCACAGCAGCAGAAAGGACTATGGCACCCAATCGCCTTCATATCAAGATGCATGACTCCAATGGAACAGAACTACAAAATCTACGACAAAGAACTCCTTGCGATAATGGTAGCGCTGAAGACATGGAGACAATACCTCCTAGAAGCTCGAGAGAAGTTCGAAATATTGACGGACCACAAGAACCTATCATACTTCCGAAAACCACAACGACTCAACTTGAGACAGACTGGCTGGTATAGTGTTGCCGTGGCTCCAACTCAGAACTGACTAAGAACTGGAGCCAAGTTGGGGCCAAGCCAAAGCCAAGCCGGATTGGCAATAACCGCTAACGTCGGCTCAGGGAAACCGAGCAGCCACGGCTTGTTTGCCAAGTCAGTTAGAGTCGACTACAGCCGCTGAACTGATGGAGCTGGGCATTCCAGAGAAGAAAAAGTAAAAATGCACATTAGATTATGTGTATACTTCCAAGAATTATGGTAATACTAAATGTCATGGTATTGTAGTCCTAGAAATTAGATGTAGTATTGACAGCTATTATTTGGCACGTAACTTTCGAGCTTCGGTGCGCATTTCCTGCATAAGTCCATCATTAATCTTTTTTTGCTCTGGCGTCTCGTAACCCTGGCATAAGTCCGCAGAAGTCAACTCGACTATCTCTCCTGACAGGCTGTCCTCACCGCTCTCATCTCGGTTCATGATGGTGCACTGGATGATTGCTGTGTCATCATCATACTGGTGATGGATGCAACGCATGTATTTACCTTGGTGCTCGCCTCTCACAACCACTAAAAGACTGTTGTCGTGAGTTGGATGAGCCAGTTCAACTGTAACCCATTGCATTGGGATATTTTCTGACATTTTGTAGTGCTGGTGTCACAGAGAGACATTGCCGTTTTCATTGGATACAATCGAGATTGCCAGCTTCTTGTTGTATCCACTGCCATTCACCTTGATCCGTACCATACGACCGACAAGATGTGGATCGAGCAAAAAATGCTGTGCCTCGGATTGTTGGCTTGTGGAACTGGGATGCAGGCTGGGAGCAGGTTGTTGCGGAGTCAGTGCAGGGAGAGGTGAATAGGGCATCCACGCGCTGGGATTCCAGGCTAGGCTCAACAAGCCAAAGTTTGGCATCGGTGCTTGACCACCTGTCATCCCAAGTGTGGGTGGGGCCAGTGAATGAGAAGAGCTTGATGCCTCAGGGTGATTGCGAGGCTTAAATCGAGGATTGCCATGTGGAAGGCAGGTGAAAAGTTTTTGACTGGACCTGTTAGATTCGAATCAGCAAGGACTTATGCCAATGCAACCAGAACTTACGGTGGATCAACCACGTCATCATAATCGAACATGTAGTTTTGAAATGGGGTGGCAGAATTGAAGCGCAGAAGTTGGACAACTAATTTGATGCCACTTGCAGTAGATTCATCGCATATGACATCCTGGACCATAGCGTGAGTGCCCTTCATGGAGTGGTGCTGCTTTGTTATCAACACCTCACATCCCCTCCATGGAATGTACTCTCAGTCCTGCATTGTTTCACGCAGCGGTAGCGGGTTTAGCAGATTTTCTGGCTCAATAATCCTTAGGCAATTGATGTGCATGGAATACAACTGGGAAAGATATCAGAAATAGTGATAGAAATATCGCAGGCATCCTTACAACTAAGTTGCTCCCCATGGATTGTGCCAGGCCATCCGGCTGCTCAAGAAGGTGCACAGTTGTATCAACCACGCCCAAGACCCACGCCTTTTGGCCTATATGTGTTCCACCCGTCATTTCAACGAAATTTCCTGCTACAATCGCTTTGCGAAGATCACGCCAGGGAACATTGACCAAGCCCTCCCCATTTTCCAAATCTACTTCAACGCTATTCTCAGAAAGAGAGCGAATAGTTCCTTGCTTGCCTGAGGATGTGACGTCGACAATTTCCTGCTCTGCAAATTTCCACTCTGCAGGACATATAAACTTGGCAGTCTGGACTGCTGGATGACCGCTGACATGGTATGTCAGAAACGCCTCACTGGACAAGTGAACGTCAGCACGAGTCACAGAATGAGAGTCGAAGTTCTTCAACAGGAGTCCATGTTCCAAATTCATACCACAAAGCTGGAATACTTGATCCTCCTTCATGTGCCTGAGCCGAAGGCATAAGCGTTCGGGGAGAGCGGAGGGATCGAATAGCTTGGGGACGGGAGGAATAGTTGATCATTTCCTCTTCTTCGGGTGGGGCGGATCATTGAAAGTCAGGTGAGGTATCAGCAAGACACCTATGAAGGGGCTGGCACAGTTGCGGATTAAGCCTACGTCGCCCTTGTACCGGCCCCAGAGAACCCTCATCCATGACCTGACTGTAGGAGTATCCACAGGCTCCAATACCGTCAAGGTCCGCTGCCAATCCTTTACGTTGATCTGCTTTGCATTGATTTCCAGAGTATGATGAGAAACACCTGGGATTATTTTGAGGAGCTGGCAGAGGGCTTGATTCATCATTGCTTCTACATAGATGGAGCCACGAGGTAGACCCCTATAGAAAGCAGCACGGAGTTGATGCTCAGGTTTGGCTGCCAGGAATAATGACATCAATGCCTGATCCTCCACGCCAATCTACACAGAGAATGTTAGTAGCCATCAAAATGCTTAAGGTCCACTTACGCAGCAAGGAATACGCCATAATGGATAGTCATCGTCTTTCAATATGCCCTCCAACGGAACGCCTACACTGATTTCTTTGTCCAGCGGACACAGAGACGTATTTCGAGGTTGATGCGCATACTGTGCGATGCGCGACAGCAGGCTTTCAAAGCCATCCTTGTTTTCATTGTCCTCTGGTAACCGGTGTGCGGAGGGACCAGTTTGCACATCAGGGATCATATCATCTATGAAGTCATCTGGAGATAGAATAGTTATCTTGTGTCGTTTTACAGAGTCAGTCCAGCTCACCAAGATCGTCCTCCTCCTCATCATCACTGTCATTTTGGTCGTCCACCTCTGCCTCAACGTCGAAGAATCGTAAAGCTGTGTCTGAAATGTATTGGGGCATTGCGGCAACTTTGAGTGCAGCGTAGAGGCTAAGAATCATTATCAGCATCCTGCTGCATGAAACCGATGGATAAAACGACAGCAATGATCATTGCGAACAATGCGTACATCGTGCAATGACTGATTTCATGCATTCTTCTTTGCCTTTCATTTTTTTTCTCACTCATTTTCATTGCAATAACTATTTACTGACTACTAGAACGAACGTTGACTTACTGGGAGTGGACGACCACACCACGAAGGGGGATGGTAGTAGTAGCGGACGAGGAGTGGAAGCGTGCGAAAGCGGAGTTGGGCAGCATCATAGGGTAGTGGGAAGTTGAAACGTCGGGTATTGCCTGGGACCAAGTTTCCGACTCAGGCAATACTCGACGTTTCAACTTCCCACTACCCTATGATGCTGCCCAACTCTGCTTTCGCACGCTTCCACTCTTCATCCGCTACCACCACCATCCCTCCTCATAGTGTACCAAGTTGCCATCCCATTGTAGTTAGGCATCAATTTACATTAGATAGTACCTGAGTAACTTGAATGTCATGAAATGAAGTGACTGTCTGAGAAGTTAACAGACAATGAGAAGGATAAATGGGTCAATGATGCCCAAGTAGGTCAGATAACCCGAACGCATGATGATAAAGCACCACCATACATGCAGCTTAGGGAGGACCTCGAGGAGGGGAACATTCAAGTACGTCCCTTGCCAGCATACTCTCTAAATGTAATCGAGCCTCTTATCTTTGCCATGCAGGATGTAGCATGCATACCACATTCAATCCCTCCCGTCTGCGTCATCAGATGGCATGTTCCACCTTATATAACCAGGCGAGCGTTTCAGACTTGTGCCATCTCCACCCAGTCAGTAATGCCTCACAAACCATGATGCCAAGCAACTACAGAGCCATCGATGGATGCTCCACCAACAGTTTCCATCGATTCTACACCCGAACCTTACACTCCAGAAACTGAAGGTGGCACTGGAATAAAGACAAGGAGACAGCGGGCTATCCCTTCATGGCCAACTCACCCCACCACTTGTCTGGCAGCCCAGCAGTCTGCTCCACATTCTCTCCAGCCTTCTATGATTTCCTTAGCGGATCCCACTCCACGTCCTATTCCGCCTGAGATCTTTCCACCTCAGACCCTTCTGCTGCCTCATCCCACTAGACGCCAAGCTGCATCTCCCCCCGACCTTTCCTCTGGTGAGGAGTTCGACTATGGAGGCATTGATGGCCAGCGGTACAGCGATGATGAAGGTTCTACTAATGCGCCACCACCGTCAGAGAGTCTGGCAACCGAAGCCGGCTCTTCACCCCTTCCAGTCGTCAATTTCACGGGCCCTGCGAAGTCCAAAGGACGAAATATTGCCTATGATATACAACACTTCTTTGATAAATCGGACAAGACTGTAGGCACCATGTGCCTTTTGTGCAAGTAAGTCGATCTCAATAGCCCTGAATTCATCTCCCTAATGCTTGCCATATTGTAGGAAGAACAGAATCAACAAGGTCTTTAGTTCCACGACTTTGAACTCTTCCCTTCATGACCACTTGTTCAGCAAGCACCGGAACAAGTACCTCAATGTTTGCGCAAGTAAGGGATGGAAAGTTCAGAGTGCCGATACAAGGAATGCTCCAGCCTTATCAGCACTAGATGCCAACAGACTACCTTTCATGCTCGAGAGGTTTCATGAGTATCTCGTCAGATTCATCATCATCGATGATCAGGTAGGCCCATAGTTTGTACATGACAGCCTGACACTGACTGTTATTCCCATTTAGTCCATCAGCGTTGTTGAATGCCCAGAGTTCTGGACACTGCTCCTCCTTCTGCGGGAAGCACTGTGTGATGCGGACATTCCTCATTGGACAAAGATAAGAGAATCGATTATGCAGCGAGTACACCATCTTCTACCTGAATTAAGGCAGAACTTTGCGGTTTGTTTTTGATTTACATATTTCTGTCTTGTTATTCATCAGATTTTTCAGAATGCTCCCGGAAAAGTGAACTTCATGATGGATATTTGGTCCTCGTCATCTTTACACCTGTTCTTGGCTATCACAGCACATTGGATAAGCCGTGACAGTGACAGTCGTGCTCTCAGTCTTGAGTGTTCCCTGATTGCTTTTCGTCACCTGCATGGCACACACTCCGGAGAACATCTTGCTAGAGTCGTCCTCCCTCTTTTGGACCACGTCAGAGTAACTGTCAAGGTAATGCCATTTTACATACAAGAAGTGCTAGCTCTAACATTTAAGTAGGTTGGACTTTTCACTCTTGACAATGCGTCCAACAATGTGACTACTCTTCAACATCTCGAGTCCCTCCTCCGACAACGCGATATCCCATTTCACCATCAAGAGAATCATATACAATGCTTTCCTCATGTTGTACACATTTGTGTGACACATGTCATTAAGATGTTCTCGAGCAAACCAGAAGAACGCACCAACATTTGTATTGAACCGTCAACATCCGATGCTTTTACCATTCCCCTTGATGCATCCACGATCCCGAACATTTTCTTGGATACCTCAGATCCAAGTAATGACCAAGATTTCAATGAGAGTATTCTGCACTCCATTCCACCCCCTCCTAGCTGGGATAATGAAGCTCATCAAACGTATGAGGAAGCTGTGGCTCGTAATCTGCTTGCCTTGGTCTAGAATGTTTGCTGTGCTGTGCGTTCATCTGGTCAACAAAAAGAAGCGTTCTTTCAAGTCATTCAAGATGGCATCACACGCAGAAGATTCAAGGATGACGAAGGCCTATTATTAACCATCTACGAGCTTCTCCTCGATGTCAGGACACGATGGGATTCAATATTCCTGATGGTTGAGCGATTCCTTTATCTCCATCAGGTATGTATTACCAATCCAACTTGGTCACAGATTCACAGTCTTACAATGAATCCCAAATAGCCGATCGAAGTCTTTTTGTCATTGCCGGAACAGAAAGCTCTTCACAAACTACGTTTAACATCATGTGAATGGCAGGTTTTGGTCGATATTAAGAGCATCCTCGAGGTATTGTAGCTGGAGCATTCTATTAACAGACTTTTTTCATTTATTCCTCCTTAGGTGCCACATAACATGTACAATGTCTTATCATTTGAGCGGGTACCTACACTATGTGATACAATCTGTTAAGCTAGACAAATCTTAAAGGACTTGGGCAGACTAAGTGCGAGAGCGGTTTAAGACGATGGCAAATGGAATATTAAACCTAGCGTTACTGGTACATCTGCAAGCCCTTAAGTATTCTACAGTACTTGAGCATGGACCATGGACTGCGCAGCGCTGCGGACTGCGGATGAGTAAGGCTGGGATAGGATGACTCAGAGTGACTAGAGAAAGAAGATGACTTGATGACTGCACGCTGCACAGCATGATGGGGAGGGATGCGCAGCATGATGGGAGTGGAGGAGATAGGGGAGAAGATAGAGAAAGGAAGATAAGATAAAGAAAATGAGTAGTCTGTAACATCACCCTCTCTTTAGATTCACGTCCTTGTGAAAACCCTTAGTCCAGCTGTCCCCACCCGTTGTTTTCCCAGGTGCTTGTTGCGCGCGGGGCCCACGTGTGAATGAGCTCCTCGTTGTAGGAGCGGATGTGGTGAAGTGTAGTGGCGAGGAGTTTGAGTCGCCAGTTTTCGGTGCGAAGCGTTTCCATTGCTTCGCGAAGCGCGATGCATTCCCCTGTTGTGGGGGCGGTCCCGTTGGGGGTTCGTCCGCTCCAAAGGTGCGTATGGATGGTCATGACATAGCGCAGGTATGTGCCGAGGGTGATGGTGAGGGGGTCCATGTAGTCTTTGGCGTCGAGAATTTTCGCCAGATTCTCAGCGTCATTCATGATGGAGGTGGGTGCACGGCTGTCATCGCTGCTTTCGATGCTGATGGGGGCGTTGGTGGTCATGATGTGCGATTTTTGGCCTTCTTCCCTTTTTTCGTGGTCCTTTTATCTTGCTCTGTAGTCTTCTTCAGGAAACGGTCTAGAGCTTGCTGCGCATTCCCCAGTTCCTTCTCTTTGATCCATGTGTTTTCCTCATGTCCGTATCCTTTCCATTTGACCAGGAATAGCATTCCTCTTCCTTGTTTCTTTCTTTTTAGAATTTCTTCTATCTTGTACTCTTCTTCATCATTTATGATTTCAGGGGGTAGCAGTGATGGCCATTCTTGTATCTTGAAACGGGGTCCTTTGTAGGGTGTGAGTAGTGTTTCATTGAACACGGGGTGTATCAGCTGCCATGATGCTGGGAGTTCCAGGTGATATGCTGAGGCTCCTTTCTTTTCGATCACCTTGAACGGTCTGTATCGGAGTGCCGATAACTTCTTTGATGGTCGGTTGACTGCGATGTTGGTGGCTTCAAGCCATACTCCGTCCCCTTTCTTGTATTCACGGGCTGGTCTTCGTCTTGCGTCGTAATTGTCTTTGGCTCGTGTCTGTGCATACTGCAGTGCAGCATTTGCTTCTTTCCAGATTTGGTTCATTCTCTCAACAAAGTTCTTTGCTGCGGGGTTATTTCCTTCCGTCGTCTGTGGTTCTCCCTTCCAGGGGTGCATTCCATAGTTGAGATAGAATGGTGTCTCCTTTGTTCCCTGATGTGTCTTGTCATTGTATTGGTACTCTGCGATCGCTATCCATTCTGCCCAGTCGTTCTGCAGGTTGTTTGTGAAGTTTCTAAGGAAAACTTCCGTTTCCTGATGGGATCACTCCACCTGTCCATCTGTTTGTGGGTGATAGGCTGTTGATAGGTTTTGCTTCGTTCCAAGCAGTTTTAGAAGCGCTGTCATGAATCATGCTGTGAATTGGGGTCCTCGGTTGCTGATGATCTTTCGTGGGATTCCATGGAGTCTCCACACATTGTCTCAGTATAGTCGTGCGAGACCTTCTGCTGTGAGTTCAGTGTTTGTGGGAACTAGATGAATCATCTTGGTCAGGCGGTCTGTGACTGCGGCGATGGCGTTAAAGCCATTCAAGCTGGGTAGTGGTCCTATGAGGTCTACTCCGATATCTTCCCATGGTTGCTGCGGGACCTCGTGCAGGTGTAGTGGTGCATGTTTCTTTTGTCGGATGATTTTGTTTCGCTGGCATGCTTCGCATCCATTGACATACTTCTTGACGTCTGTTAACATTGATGGCCACCAATAGGTGCGGTTTATGAGTTCGTGCATGCGGTATTGTCCTGGGTGTCCTCCGATAGGTGTGTCATGGTGTTCGAACATGATGTCTTCCTTCAGTTTGTTGTCTGAGGGAACATAGATCTTCCCTCCTGCGTATACAACGTGGTTTTCTTCTGTGAACCAGTGTGGTTTTTCTTTCAGTCCTATTGTTACGATTGTTTCTCTCCGTGCACATTGTCGAATTTGTTCCATTCTTGGGGTTTTGATCATTGTGATTCCTCTTGTCTGCATTGTTTCATTATTTCCTGCTCCCCCTTTCAGTGGATGTTCATCCTCAAACATCATAAAGTCGAAATCTCATTCATTATTCTCTTCCAGGTGCCGGATGAATGTGGCTTCTTTGATCATTTGTATGTCGTCTTTTTCTGCTAGGTTGTCTTCATATCCCGCCATTCATGATAGGACATCTGCTTTTCCATTCACTTTTCCTGGCACGTGTCGTAGTTCGTAGTCATACTCTTGTAGTTTCAGATACCAGCTGGTCTGTCTCGAATTGAGTCGTTGTGGTTTTCGGAAGTATGATAGGTTCTTGTGGTCCGTCAATATTTCGAACTTCTCTCGAGCTTCTAGGAGGTATTGTCTCCATGTCTTCAGCGCTACCATTATCGCAAGGAGTTCTTTGTCGTAGATTTTGTAGTTCTGTTCCATTGGAGTCATGCATCTTGATATGAAGGCAATTGGGTGCCATAGTCCTTTCTGCTGCTGTGATAATACTGCTCCAATGGTGTATCCTGAGGCGTCCGTTTCAACTCGGAATTTTCCCTCTGTTTGTGGTAGTGCTAGAATGGGTGCTGAGGTTATATGTCGGATTAGCTCCTTGAAAGCGCTTTGCTGCTTGTCTGTCCACTGGAATGTTTTGTTTCCAGTCAATTCCGTTAAAGGTTTAGCGACTTTTGCATATCCTTTGATTAACCGTCGATAAAAGTTTGTGAACTCTAAGAACTTTTGTAGTTCTTTCTTTGTTTTCGGAGTTGGCCAGGATTGTACGGCTGTAATCTTCTCCGGTTCCATTTCCACTTTCCCTTCTCCTATGACATACCCTAGTACTGGGACTTTTGATGATTCCCAGACACATTTCGGTCCTTTGATGAATAGGTCGTTCTTGTTCAGTATCTCCATGACTTCTACTGTGTTCTTTTGAAGTTCCTCTCGCGTTCGTCCGATGATTATGATGTCATCCATATAGATTATGCATACTCTTCTTTGTATTTGGTCTTGGAAGAGGCTTGCCATCATTCGGCTGAAAGTGCCTGGTGCATTGCACTGTCCAAAGTACATGACCATTGGTTCGAAGAGTCCTCTTGCTGTTAGAAAGGCTGCTTTCCATTCGTCTCCTTTTCGAATGCGAATGTTGTTGTATCCCCAGATGATGTCAATCTTGTTAAAGTACTTCGCTCCTTGTAGCACGTCAAGGAGTTCGCTGATGCGTGGTAGTGGGAACTTGTCCTTGACTGTATATTTGTTTATCTCTCGATAGTCTTGGATGAGTCGTTTGCTACCATCCTTCTTGTTATGAAAGAAACAGGGTGCCGCATAAGGTGATTTTGAGGGGCATATTTTCCCTGTTCTTAGTCCTTCTTCGACAAAGGCATCTAGTTCTTCTAGCTCCTTCTGTGTCATCGGGTAGACCTTGCTTGGTATCGTTTTCGGTGCATCTCTTGTTAAGTTTATTTCGTGGTCCCACTCCTTATGGTCTGGTAGTCGATCGAAGTTCTTCTCCTTAAAGAGGTGTTTGAATCTCGTTAGATATGAAGGTATCTGAGTTCCCATTCTGTCATTGGCTGTGGTCTTCGCTGGTTCAGCCACCTTTTGTATTTTGATCGTCTGGTGGTTTATTTTGCATGTTTTGGGGCATCTGTCAAAGACAATTTCTCCCGTCCTCCATTTGATCGTTGGGTTGTGATAGACAAGCCAGTCATGTCCCAGTAGCATGTCAGTTTTCCCAATGTCGAGTACAATGGCTTCCATATGCTCTTTGTGTCCTTTAATGTTGATGTGGACCTCCGCTACTTGGTCTGCTGTTTTCTGGCGGTTGGGTGATCCGTCTGCATTTATGATTGGAATCTTCTTGATTCGCCGTGTTTTCAATCCTGTTTTTGTTACTATGGCGGTATTAATGCAGGTTTTGTCTGCTCCGCTATCGACTTCTGGTGTTATCGTTGCTATCCCTTTTCGCGTTCGTATCTTCGCTGGTACCGCAAGTTCCTTTCTTCTGGGTGGTTTGTCGCCTTGGATGGTTTTCCTTGGTGCTTCAGATCACTTTGCAGGAATGGTGTATTTCAGAGTATGGGATGATCTACATCCTGTATCGAAGCGAGTCTGTTTTAGCTGTATGGGTCACGATTTAGCACCTCTTAATCGGACCCTTTGACAAAACCCTCTTTGTCAGAGCTTTCTTCATCCTTGTCTTCTTCGTCTTCTTCTCCTTCTTCTTTCACTTCTCTGACTCGGGATTTTCCCTTCTTCTTCTTTCTGCAGTTTCGTGCATAGTGTCCTTTCAGGCCGCAATTATAGCATGTGACATTCGCTGCTCCTTTTCGCGGCTCCAGGCAGTTTCGTGAAAGGTGTCCTGGTTTGTTGCAGTTGAAGCAATTGTTGCTTCGTACTTTGTCAACTTCCATGGCCTGTCCTGTTCCTCAGCTTGGGTTTCCTGGCTTGCGTTGGTTGTTTGCAAATTCCCCTCTCATCACATTCCTATGTTTGTCGATGTTTCGTCTGATTGCTCGAACTGTCTTGATATATTCGTCTCCATCTGTTGGGAGTTCAGAGATCGAGTGTACAGCTTCTGCTGTCCTTCTGTTTAGACTCTTCTCGAGTAGGAAGCGCAGAGCTGTTCCTGTCATCCCTGCTTTTCCTGCGAGGTCTATGAATTCATCTAGGAATTCATCAATCAGTCGGTTCCCCTGTCTGATGTTGAATAGTTTGCTTCCTGCTTGCAACGGTGACATGACATTGCTGAATCGTGTCTGTATTTCGGTTACGAAATTGGCCCATGTGCTTTGATTGGTCGTAGTGTCGATTTTCTTTGACGCCCAGTGGGCTTCCGGTCCGTCGGTCATTCTGGATAGCACCGCTCCGATCTTTTGTGTGTCAGTGAGGTCTCCATGTGTGGTTATATAGAGCTTCATCTTCCTCCACCAAATGTCGAAAGCTGTTCGGTCTCCTGTGAAGGACTTTGGGTCTGCGATGATTCCTTTGTATTCTATCGCCATTGTTTGCGGAATTTCTTCGTTGCTGTCTTGATCTTGGCTTTCCTGTTCTTGGGCTTGTTGTGCTTGGGCCTGCTGCTCTTGGATCTGCTTTTGTCTTTGCTCTTCTTGTTGCTCTTTCCAATAGTCTAGGTTGATTCCTGCGATTCTACAGGCTTGTTCGAATTCATTCCACTCTGCAGCGGTTGGTCCGTCTGTCTTGGGTAGTCTCTTTCGCTCCCTCCACCGATAGTATTCGTTCCAGTCACTGTTACTTACTTTCGCCACGATGGTGCGATTCTCTTTATGCTGTGCTTTGGCGGGTCGGTCTTCTGAAGGGGTTCAGCAGTTTCGTTCCTATGTGGTTCTGGCTTTGGTATCATTGGCGTACGCTCTGCACGTCGTGTCCCTTCTGTATTAGTGTGTCCTCTTCTTGTACTCAGTGATTGTAGTTTGCAATCTGCTGCTGTCTAAAGCTTTGGGCTCGTGTTCATTCTTCTCTTGTTCTCTTGCGGATTGGTTCGTCCTCTTCTTCAGCAGGAAGATTCTGGTCTGACCACAGCTCTTCTAGGCTTATTTCGTATTCTCCTTCTAGTAAGAGTTCTGCCATGAGCTGTGCTGTTTTGTTACTGAAGTTTTCAGTAAGCTCGTCTGTGGTGGTGAAGGCAAGTTCTCTCAGAAGTGCCTGTTCTTCTTCTTCGTCGCTACTTGGTGTAGGCGTACGTTCCCTTTCTTAATTGTTTGAATTGCTAGTGTCTCTGCGGTTGGCGTGGACTGTCTTTGTGAATGGCATGGACTGCAATGTGTGATCTACTTCTCTGAACCAGGTATTCTTGTCGCTCGTGCTAGTGCTCGCTGGGTCGGCGACTGTTCATCGTCGAATGTTGATTAGATCTTTGATGAAGCGTGACATGGTGTGTATAAGTCTGGGCGAGTCTCGACGAGGTTTAATATCTTGTTAAGCTAGACGAATCTTAAAGGACTCGGACAGACTAAGTGCGAGAGCGGTTTAAGACGATGGCAAATGGAATATTAAACCTAGCATTACTGGTACATCTGCAAGCCCTTAAGTATTCTACAGTACTCGAGCACGGACCATGGACTGTGCAGCGCTGCGGACTGCGGATGAGTAAGGCTGGGATAGGATAACTCAGAGTGACTAGAGAAAGAAGATGACTCGATGACTGCACGCTGCACAGCATGATGGGGAGGGATGCGCAGCATGATGGGAGTGGAGGAGATAGGGGAGAAGATAGAGAAAGGAAGATAAGATAAAGAAAATGAGTAGTCCATAACACAATCCCTGCCATAGAGACATTCATGACTCTCTGGGAAGAGCTCTGCGAGAAGAACTTGCATCTTGGTCCTTTTATTGATGTCAGTTTGGACTATGCTATCAAGTACTACCGAAAAATCGACGATACCCGAGCCTATGCAATCGCATTATGTGAGTAGCCCATTGTGACATGGACATTTACTGACAGCATTGTCTAGTTCTAAATCTGACTGTGCAGATGTCATGGTTTTGAGTCCACTGGGAACGGGAATACGCTGACGAGGCTGAGAAAGTGATCAAGGAAACAGTATGTTCGGTTGTATTTCTATTTGATCGACTGCTGATATTCAAGTAGATGATGGAATATCGGCGTAATCAACCAGTCATGTGGATCGCAAGCAATGCCTCTGCTGAGCCACATTGCGTTGCTCCATGACAACTCGCCTGGCAGAAACTGATGTTGAAGGTGACAGAAGGATGTGGCATCTCGACCGGAACCCAGAGTGTCAGGGAAGAATTTCAACGGTATGTCATGGGCCCATTGCATAATATAGGTGAAATTGTTCCACTTCAATTGTGGCAGGTAAGTTGATAAATATTAAATATTCGAATGACCTCTCATGAATTTATCCAGGCGAATGAAACGGTCTTTCCTACCCTTTACGCTATGGCACTTGACTATCTCTCTGTACCCACCTCAGCTGTTCCGTCAGAGCAAATATTCTCATCGGCCAGCAAAACGGACACAAAAAAATGCAATTGCATTCATCCAGCGCTTATGGAAGCCCTTCAGTTACTCAAATTCGCATACAAGAAGGATTGCATCAATTTCACGCAAGGCCTCCTTACTCTGATTTCGGACTTGATGCCTAGTGACGGCGATTTGCTTGCCAGACTGGCTGGTGATGCTGATTCATCGATCATGGATGACATTTTACGAATGACGGGGCAGTATTATGACGAGGAGATGAACGAAACAAACTAATATTGTCTATTTAACACAAACAAAATACAGGTTACTTTTTCTACACTACACCAGCACATTTCGACTCCCCACATAAGCTGAACAATGACGACGCATGTGCCTCAACAGCATTTTGCTGTCGCTGAACAGGTCCGAGAGCCGGCTTGGTGACCAGTTTAGTCGGCCCAAACAGGCTTAGCTGAATAAATCGGCTCGGCTTTACCTGCTGAGCTGAGTCAGACCCGAAGTCGCGGCTCACCAGAGCCGACTTGCAGTTAACCAAGCTGCGGCAACACTAGGCTGGTATCTGAAATTACAAGAATATGACTATGAACTACGACACATACCAGGAAAAGCGAATGGAAAAGCAGACATCCTATCATGAATGGCGGGATATGAAGAAAACCTAGCAGAAAAAGATGACATACAGATGATCAAAGACACTACATTCATTTGACACCTGGAAGAGAATAATGAATGAGATTTCGAATTCATGATGTTCGAGGATGAACATCCACAGAAAGAGAGAGCAGAAAATAACGAAACAATGCAAACAAGAGGAATCATGATGATTGAAACTCCAAGGATAGAACAAATTCGACAATGCACATGAAGGGAAACGATCATAACAACAGGACTGAAGGAAAAACCACATTGGTTCACAGAAGAAAACCACATCATATACGCAGGAGGGAAAATCTACATTCCCCCAGACAACAAACTGAAGGAAGATATTATGTTCGAACACTACGACATGCCCATTGGAGGGCACCCAGGACAATATCACATGCACGAACTCATAAACCGCACCTACTGGTGGCCATCAATGTTAACGGACATCAAGAAATATGTCAATGGATGCGAAGCATGCCAGCAAAACAAAATCATCCGACAAAAGAAACATGCACCACTACACCCGCATGAAGTTCCGCAGCAACCATGGGAAGATATTGGGATAGATCTCATAGGACCGCTACCCAGCTCAAACAGCTTTAATGCTATCGCCGCAGTCACAGACCGCCTGACCAAGATGATCCATCTAATTCCCACAAACACCGAACTCACAGCAGAAGGTCTCGCACGATTATACCGAGACAATGTATGAAGACTCCATGGAATCCCACGAAAGATCATCAGCAACTGAGGACTCCAATTTACAGCACGATTCATGACAGCGCTTCTAAAACTGCTTGGAACGAAGCAAAACCTATCAATGGCCTATCACCCACAAACAGATGGACAGGCAGAGCGATCCCATTAAGAGACGGAAGCTTTCCTTAGGAACTTCACAAACAACCTGCAGGACGACTGGGCAGAATGGATAGCGATCACAGAATACCAATACAATGACAAAACACACCAGGGAACAAAGGAGACACCATTCTATCTCAACTATGGAATGCACCCCTGGAAGGGAGAGCCACAGACAACAGAAGGGAACAACCCCGCAGCAAAGAACTTTGTTGAAAGAATGGACCAAATCCAGAAAGAAGCAAATGCTGCACTGCAGTATGTGCAAACACAAGCCAAAGACAATTACAATGCGAGATGAAGACCAGCCCGTGAATACAAGAAAAGAGACGGAGTATGGCTTGAAGCCACCAATATCACAGTCAATCGACCATCAAAGAAGTTATCGGCACTCCAATATGGACCGTTCAAGGTGATCGAAAAGAAAGGAGCCTCAGCATACCACCTGGAACTCCCAGCATCATGGCAGCTGATACACCCCGTGTTCAATGAAACACTACTCACACCCTACAAAGGACTCCGTTTCAAGATACAAGAATGGCCATCACTGCTACCCCCTGAAATCATAAATGATGAAGAAGAGTACAAGATAGAAGAAATTCTAAAAAGAAAGAAACAAGGAAGAGGAATGCTATTCCTGGTCAAATAGAAGGGATATAGACATGAGGAGAACACATGGATCAAAGAGAAGGAACTGGGGAATGCGCAGCAAGCTCTAGACCGTTTTCTGAACAAGACTATGGAACAAGATAAAAGGACCATGAAAAGAGGGAAGAAGACCAAAAATCACACATCATGACCACCAACGCCCCCATTAGCATCGAAAGCAGTGAGGATAGCTATGCACCCACCTCCATCATGAATGACTCTGAGAATCTGGCGAAGATTCTCGACACCAAAGACTATATGGACCCCCTCACCATCACCCTCAGCACATATCTGCACTATGTCATGACCATCCGTATGCATCTTTGGACCAGACAGACCTCTGATGGGACTGCCTCTACAACAGCAGAATGCATCGCGCTTCGTGAAGCAATGGAGATGCTTCGCACTGAAAACCAGCGACTCAAACTCCTCACCACCATGCTCCACCACATCCGCTCCTACAATGAGGAGCTCATTCACATGTGGGCCCCACACGTGACAACTGCCTGGAAAAACAATGGGTGGGGACAGCTGGACTAAGAGTTTTCATGAAGACGCGAATCTAAAGAGAGGGTGATGTTATGGACTATTCATTTTCTTTATTTTATCTTCCTTCCCTTATCTCTTTCCTCCCCCATCATGCTGTGCATCCCTTCCCATCATGCTGTGCAGTGTGCAGTCATCAAGTCATCTTCATTTCCCTAGTCACTCTGAGTCATCCCACCCCAGCCTTACTCATCCGCAGTCCGCAGCATTGTGCAGCCCATGGTTCGTGCTCAAGTACTGTAGAATACATAAGGACTTCCAGATGTACCAGTAGTGCTAGGTTTAATATTTCTTTTGCCATCGTCTTAAACCACTCACTTAGTCTGCCCGAGTCCTTTAAGATTTGTCTAGCCTAACACATCCTTCTTGTTTTGAAAGAAACATAGTGCTGCATATAGTGATTTTGATGGTCATATCTTCTCTGTTTTGAGCCCTTCTTCAATGAAGGAGTCCAGCTCAATTAGATCCTTTTGTATTATTAGATAGACTTTGCTTGCTATTATTTTTAGTGCATCATTCATCAAATTAATTTTGTAGTTCCATTCTTTGTATTTGGATAGTCAGTCAAAGTTCTTTTCTTTGAAGAGGTATTTGAAGTTGGTTAAATAAGAAGGGACATGGATTCCTGTCAGTTCTTCTTGTGTCTTCTTCTGATTGAGTATTTTTTATACATTAATTATCTAGTGCTTCTCTCTGCATTCTTTAAGACATTTGTTAAAGATAACTTCTCCTGTTCTCCATTTTATCATGGTGTTGTGATATACCAGCCAGTCATAGCCTAGTAGCATGTCTGTCTTTCCAATGTCTAGTACAATTGCTTCTATGTTTTTCTTATAGCTGTTCATTTCAATGTGTATGTCTGCAACTTCTTTTGCTGTCTTTTGTTAGTTTAGAGATCCATCTGCATTGATAATAGATATTCTTTGGATCTGTCATATTCATAGTCTAGCTTCTTTGATGAGCTGAGCATTGATGCATGTCCTGTCTGCCCCACTGTCAACTTCTGGCATAATTTTTCTTGTTCTTTTTCATGTTCATATTAGAGCTGGGATTGCTAGCTCTTTTTATCTCAGTGGTCTATCTCCTTGGATTGTTTTCAAGGGTGCTCTAACTCATTTTGCAGGAATAGTATATTTTATAGTTTGGAATAGTCTACATCCTATATAGAAATAAGTCTAGTTTAATAATATAGATTGCAATTTAGCACCTCTTAATCAGACTCCTCAATGAAACCCTCTCTCTCTCTCTGATTTCTTCTTCCTTGTCTTTTTTATTCTCTGTTTCTTCTTTTTTCACTTCTCTAACATGGAATTTTCCTTTCTTCTTCTTCTTGCAGTTTCAGGCATAGTATCCTTTCAGCCTGCAATTAAAGCAGGTAATATTTGTTGCTATTTTTTATTATTTGAAATAGTTTTATAATATATGTCCTGATTTGTTGCAGTTGAAGCAGTTGTTGCTTTATACTTTGTTGACTTCCATAGCTTGTCCTCCTTCTCTTCAGCTTGAGTTTCTGGATTTGTGATAGTTGTTAGTAGGCTCACCTTTCATTATATTTCTACATTCATCAATGTTTCATCTAATTGCTCAGACTGTCTTGATATATTTGTCTCCATCTGCTGGTAGGTTTGAGATTGAATGTACTGCTTCTGCTGTCCTTCAGTTGAGGCTCTTCTTGAGTAGAAAGCAGAGTGCTGTTTCTGTCACTTCTGCCTTTTCTACAAAATCAATGAATTCATCTAGAAATTTATTGATGGGTTGATTCTCTTATTTAATGTTGAATAATCTGCTTTCTGCTTGTGAAGAAGACATGACATTGCTGAAACAGCCTTTGATTTCTATTACAAACTCAGTCCAAGTATCTGTGGCTTTGATTGTATCAATCTTCTTTGATGCCCAGTAGGCTTCTGGTCCATCTGTCATTCTGGATAGGGTGGCTGCAATTTTTTGTATCTTCTGCTGTCTGTGTTCTTCTTTTTGTGCTTTCTAGTAGTCTAGTTTGATTCCTGAGATTTTGCACATGGCTTTGAATTCTGCCTACTCTGCATCAGTTGGGTTGTTCTCTGTTTCTAGTAGTCCTTTGTATTACAATTTCAAGGCCAATTGATATCTTGACGATGGACACATGACTCGACAATCACCTGACAAATACATGACACAATCATGATGTGACTGACAAGATACAATGCAAAGACTCGAAGGTAAACCCTATAACAACGATGCATCAGCATTTACCAGGGCAGAGGGTTACAGTGCAGTACTTACAGGACATCATGAGAAGTGCAGTTGAAACCTGACTCAGATGGTATAGGATTAAGAGTTTCGTATAACATGAGGATAGTATATGTCATGGTCTGTGCTCAAGAGTCATAACATATAAATGGCTAAAATGTATGTAGTAGAACCCAGCTTCAAGCTGGCTAATAACTAGCATTCTTCTCCCTGCCTCTCACTTTCTGAGTTAGTTAGAGTAACCTGTGCGCAGACTAGGTTTTGCATAGCAAAAGCTCGAAGCTTCTCATTGCGCACCTCACTACTCTCACTCTTCATTGCCCTTTCTTTGTTGCCCGACAGCTCTGAGTGCCATATGATCAAAGGAACCCACTGCATTGTCACATTCTTTCTCTCTAACCATTACTAACCTTTCAATCACCAATCCCTATTCCCCATCCTGCGCCAACCTATATTCTGATCTCTATCTGTGGTCCTTGCTCATTGCATTTGAAAGTGTGAGAGGACTAAGAGTAACATTGAGTCCAACCCTGTCTGAATCAAGCATCACAAGGCTGTGCTAAGATAATCCTCAGAGAGCCCTACCGCGCATTTGACTGGGTAGTTTGTTGACCCAGGACATACCGAAGCAAGAGAGATCAGAGGACTCAGATGTGTGGATAGTCCCTACCCATCAACCACCTCTTTAAACACACCCTTGAAAGTCATTGTTAGGGACATGTGCTGACCTGAAACAAGAAAGGAGTTGCCAGACTGCTGGAACTTCTGATGACAAAACCTTCCTTGACTACCATTTGGGGCATCCCCATAGTTATGAGAATTTGAGCTGACCCTTCTGCAGTTTAACAGGCACCCTCTATCTTGGAACCTAACCAAAGCAGGAGTCGACAGTCACACACTGCCTGCATGGTACTAATCAACTACTCTATTGGACAAAACTATCCTGTTACCAACCTTTCTTCCTTCTGCATACAAATCTGTTGCAACCCCCTTTACCAATGACATATTGGTTATACCCTTATCTGAAAGAACCTTCACCTCTGAAACCAAGTAGTTGAGGTCAAATATGAATATTGGACCAACTACTACCCCGACCTATCCCCTCAACATATCCCTGGTAACTTCCTCTGGGATGAAGACCCTCTGGAACTCTATTTCTATCCCCAACAAAGAAAAACTCCTGAATGACACCCATAATGGAATTCATCGCCACTCTCTTCGCCTTCATCACCATTATCCTCACCACCCTCTTCACTGCCAACCCACTTGCCTTAGCTTGGGGCACCCTCTGAAACAACCCTCAACAAGCTGAACAGGTACAGAATGCGACATGGACTTTGGTCGATGCAATCAAAGAAGAACTGGATTTGGGCAAGAAGCCCAAAAGAACAAAATCAGAACTGCTGGATCCATATAAAGGGGAATCTGGCCTGATCAGAAGCTGGCTTCGACAGATGGAAGTCTATTTTGATAAAGAAGAAATCACGAATAAGTGGGACATGATCACTTATGTGTTGCAACAGATCACAGGAGGCAAGGCCAAATGTGCACAGAACTGGGTGAACTCCAAGCTACAAGAGTGGCTCAAGTTCAAAACAGAATTGAATGGTTGCAGGCAGGAATTCAGATTTCATTCCACCTACGATGACTGGGAACATGGACACATTGTTACACCGGCAATGGCTAACACTCCTGAGGTCAGGACGAACCCCCTTGGACATCTCCCACTATTCAAAGACTGGGAAGAGTTCAAGGCAGAAGCCAGGGAATTCTTCATGACTACGGAAACATGGAATGATGTGATCATTTGGATTAAAGGACTATTGCAACACTGACAACCGGTCAAGGACTATATTGTCAAATTCCGGAGCTGGGCTCCCTTGATGGAATACAACGACATTGCCCTCATCGACATCTTTAAACATGAACTTGACCAGGCACTCGGATGATGGATTATTGAACTAGGAGGTGTTCACAAAGAGGACATCAACTGGTGGTACAGATGCGCAACAGAACTGGACTGGCAGTATTGCCAGGCCCAAAAGGAATTTGGAGTGAAGGAGTGATTCACTCCCAAACCAGTACAGAAACCAGCACAGGAAGTGACAGCACCTAAGGGGCAAACTCCGGCACCAGCAACTGGTAATGCTCAAGAACAACCTGATTCTAATGCCATGGACGTTGACTGAATGAGGCGTGAAGGCCACTGCTTCTGGTGTGGTGAGAAAGGACATATCGGATGTAACTGCCCAATGAACACCCAACCGAAATATGTCATGAGGAACGTAGAGGCTAAGGATGAACCTGCCACTGCCCATATCAAAGAAGTTAACCAGGGTTTTCAGTAGAGCTGGGAAGAAGCACTGCCTCGCCAGCTGACTATGTATCATCGAATATTAATATAAGAGACATTCCCGATCTCAAGGAATATTTCGAATGAGAAGGTGCACAAGAGTTTGGTCTCATAAAAGGATACACCCTATCCTGAGTGGCTCAGTAGATTTATCAGCAGGACGAGTCCAAGGCATACTTGATTCTTAAGGCATGGACAGACCAATCACAACAGAAGAATATCTCTTTGAAAAGACTCCGTGAGATCAATCAAATGAATGATCATGATGCTCTCCATATGCTATTTGACCTCAGGCAAAAACCACGATTTGTCAGAGGCAGAAATGGAAACCAAATGGATGTACCCCTGATGATCACAACTTTGGACACTGGATGGACACACAGCATAAAAGCCCTGCTTGACACAGGATGCACTGGATCTTGCATAGACTGGAAGTTCGTTAAGGAAAAGGAAATCAACACGAAACGATATCCTATTCCCATCCCAGTCTATAATGCAAATGGAACCCATAACAGAGTGGGCGATATACATGAATACATTGAACTAAGAGTCTGAGTCCAGGATCACGTCGAGCGAATGGTCTTCTCGGTCACTGAACTTGGAAAGGGCCAGATTTTCATCGGTTATGAGTGGGTTAAATGTCACAACCCTCGAATCAATTGGAGAACAGAAAGGATCACATTCGACCAATGCTCTGAAGAGTGTCAGCGAATTGTCTGAACAGGAAACTCCGAAGATAACAACACCTCTGTTGAGACAAATAAGATCGACTTCGAAAATGGTGAAAAACTCTTGATGATCAACATAAACCAAGAGCTTCATTTAAGGGCTTTCCAAACAATGGCTTCTAAACTAGCAGAGGTGACAACAAAGACAGCGAAGGCAAAAACCTTTGAAGAGATCGTACCAGAAGAATACCACTGTTCCAAGGATTCAGTATTTGGAAAAGAGTCATTCGACGAACTACCACCATGATGACCTTGGAACCACATGATCGAACTCATCCCAGGAGCTAAACTCCAGGATTGCAAGGTCTACCCCTTGATGCTGGACAAACAGAAACAGTTGGATGCCTTTCTAGATGAAAATCTGAATACTGGATGAATCAGACCATCAAAGTTGCCAATAGCCTCGCTTTTCTTCTTCATAAAAAAGAAGGACAGATCCCTATGACCTGTACAGGATTATTGGAAACTGAATGACATAATGATAAAGAATAAATACCCACTGCCTCTAATCCAAGAACTAATCGACAAACTAAAGGGGGCGAAGTTCTTTACGAAGCTCAATATCTGATGGGGATATAACAACATCCACATGAAAGAAGATGACAAATGGAAGGCTGCATTTTGGACAAACCAGAGAATGTTTGAACCTCTGGTCATGTTCTTCGGACTGACGAATTCACTGGCTACTTTTCAAACCATGATGAATATGATATTCAAGGATGAAATCGATCAGGGACACATAGTAATCTACATGGACGATATCCTCATCTTCAATAAAGATTTGGATAAACACAGACAACTCATTCGACGTGTACTGGAAAAGCTAAAGAATAACAAGCTTTACCTGAAATCTGAGAAGTGTTCATTTCATCAGCTGGAAGTAGAGTACCTTGGAATGATCATCTCAGAAAATGGCATTAAGATGGACCCTGTCAAAGTTGAAGGCGTCAAAAACTAGCCCAAACCCACATGTAAATAAGATATCCAACAATTTCTAGGCTTTTGCAACTTCTACCAGTGCTTCATTGAAGGATTTGTGAAGATCGCAAAACTGCTTACAGAATTAACCGGAAAAGCCAATTGGACATGGAGAAAGGCCCAAGATGATGCATTTGATAGATTAAAAAATCAGATCTGTTCAACACTGATCATCGCAATGCCCCAAGATAATGGAAAATTCTGAATGGAAGTCGACACTTTGAATTATACAATAGGAGGTGTCCTTTCACAGGAACAATCCAATGGTACCTGGAGACTGGTTGCATTTATGTCTAAGTCATTGAACCCAACAGAATAGAACTACAAGATCTATGATAAAGAGATGCTTGCGATTATGACAGGACTTGAGGAATGGCACCAATACCTCTGTGGCGCTAAGCAAAAATTCGAGATTTGGATGGATTATAAGAATCTTGAATACTTCCGAAAGCCTCAGAAACTAAATCGCTGACAAGCTTGCTGGATCTCGGAGCTTCAGGACTATGACTTCATCCTAGAGCACAAACCCAGAAAATCAATGATGAAGGCAGACAGTCTGTCGAGATGACCAGACTATGAGAAGGGGGAGAATGATAATGAGAACGTTGTACTCCTAAAGCCGGAAAATTTTCACCGACTCTTTATGGCAAAAGTCACATTGATACCAGAGTTCCAGGACATTTTGGACCAAATAAAATGGGCTTCAAAACAAAGAGAACCCAAAGTTCAGAAGCATCTTGATGCAGGTGAACACAGCTGGAAGGAAAACAACCAAATTGTCACATGGCTAAAACAGTACTATATCCCTAAAAGCTAAAAAATAAGAGAATGGATCATTGAAATCCATCACTCCAATCAGATCTCAGGACACCTAGGACAGACAAAGATGCATGAGTTGATCATGTGCAACTTCTGGTAGCCCAAAATGATGAATGACATCAAGGCATATGTTAAGGGATGTGATAAATGCCAACAAACAAAGACCATCAGAGATCAGAAGCACGCTCCGCTCCATCCAAACAATGTACCGAAGGAACCATGGGAGATCATCTCAGTAGATCTCATCAGACCTCTCTCTGAATCTCAGGGATTCGATGGCATAATGGTAACAGTAGACCGGTTCACCAAAGAAGCCAAATTTATACCAGTCAATATGGAAATCACGGCAGAAGGAGTCACTCGCAGACTACATGATACCATATTCTTGAACTACAGACTTCCCAAGAAGGTCATCAGCGACAGAGGACTGCAATTTGTCTCAAACTTCATAAAAGACCTCTACACACTTCTGGGAATCAAAAGAGCCCCTTCGACACTATACCATCCACAAACCAATGGATAAACAGAAAGAGTTAATCAGAAACTCGAGCAATACCTGAAACTCTTTGTGAATCATTGGCAAACAGACTGGGTGGACTGGCTATCTATAGCTGAATTCTCTTACAACAATCAGATTCACTCAGCAATGGGATATTTTCTATTTTATCTAAATCATGGACAACACCCACACACTGGAAAAGAACTACCAAAGCATGATATCAAGTCACAAACTGCAGAGGAATTTGCCAATATGATGAAAGAGATTTGAATCAAAGCTGAAGCCTCTTTGATAAAAGCTGCCGAAACGATGAAACAGATCCACAACCAGAAATAGAAATCTGCCCAAGAATATCATGAGGGCAATCAGGTCTGGCTGGAAGGAACCAACATTACAACTGACTGGCCGACTGACAAGCTGAACAACAAGTGGTTCGGTCCCTTCAAAGTTAAATGATGAATTGGAGAATTGGCATATGAACTTGATCTACCAGAGCATTGGAAAATCCATCCTGTCTGAAATGAGTCTGAACTCACCCCATATATAGCACCAGTGTTCCTGCAACAGAAAGTAGTAATAATTCTTAAGCAACCTCCCCCCATTGTCATAGAGGAAGAGAAGCAGTATGAAGTAGAAACTGTAGTTAACTCTCAATGGAACAGAGGAAAACTACAATACAGAATACATTGGAAGGGTTACTCCATGGAAGACACTACATAAGAACCTGTGGAAAACATTAACAAAGATGCGCTGGATGCAGTCATGAAATTTCATTGTGAAAACCCGGAGGTGCCATCTCTGGAATGAGGACAATGTCAGCTACCACCTTGGACACTACCAAAGAAAGTTGTACACACCCGCTTCCATCAGTCCCAAGTACTAAAGGTCCTCTTCGACCACATGGCCAATGAAGTCTGAGTTTGCCCGCAAAATCAGCAAATGAAAGTGGAACCGAAGAAGCAGACTCTTACCAGATGGATGTCGGACCCGAAAGAAGTCAAAGACTGACTTGACATGGCATGGCAGGCATGGCAGGAGCGACGAAACAAGGCAGTCACAGGAAAGGGCAAGTGCTAGGAAGACTAGGAGGATAATGATGAAGAAAAACATGATTGCAAGGATGCAATCCCTAAAGGGGGGGTAATGTTATGATTTCAAGGCCAATCGATATCTTGACAACAGACATGTGACTCAATAATCACCTGACAAACATATGACACAATTGTGATGTGACTGACAAGATACGATGCAAAGACTTAAAGGTAAACCCTATAACAATGATGTGTCAGCATTTACTAGAGCAGAGGGTTACAGCGCAGTACCTACAGGACATCATGAGGAGCGCAGTCGAAACCTGACTCAGATGGTATAGGGTTAAGGGTTTCATATAACATGAGGATAGCATATATCATGGTCTGTACTCGAGAGTCATAACATATAAATGGCTAAAATGTATGTAGTAGAACCCAGCTTCGAGCTGGCTAATAACTAGCATTCTTCTCTCTGCCTCTCACTTTCTGAGTTAGTTAGAGTGACCTGTGCACAGACCAGGTTTTGTATAGCACTTTGTGACTTCTCCACTTGTAGTATGTATCCCAATTACTTTTACTTGCTTGTGCCACAATGGATTAGGGTTTCCTTTAGGCAGTGCTTTAGTGAATTGTTCCTTTTAGTAGATTAAATGGTCTTAGTTGTATATGTTCTTGGCTCTGGTAGCACTCTCATTGGTTCTGGCATGTGTTCTGTGCTTTGTATCCTCAGTGGATTAGTATGTCTTCTTTCTGTATTTGATGATTGTAGTTCTTAATTCACTATTGTCTGAAGCTTTTGGCTTGGTTTCATTCTTTTCTTGTTCTCTTATGGATTAGTTTGTTCTCTTCTTTGGCAAAAAGATTCTGGTCTGACCATAGCTATTCTAGGCTTATTTTGTATTCTTGCTCTAGAAAGAGTTCTGTAAGGAGGTTTATTGCTTCTTCACTATAGATCTTGATTGGTTCATCAGTTGTGGCTTCTTGGATAAAGAGAGTGAATTCTCTTAGAAATGCTTGTTCTTCATTGTCACTAGTTGAAGGAGAGGTGTGCTTTCTCTTTTATTTGTTTGATCTGTTGGTGTCTCTGCAGCTAGTATAGACTATTTCTGTAAGTGGCATAGACTGTGATATCTAATCTGCTTCTCTGAACCAAGTGTTCTTGTTATGTGCACTAGTGCTTGCTTTGTCAATGGCAATTTGTTATTGAATATTAAAGAGGTCTTTGATGAAGCACAACATAGTGTATGTGTCTGAGCAAGTCTTGAGAGGCTTAATATCCTGTTAGGCTAGATGAATCTTAAAGAATTCAGGCAGACTAAGTGTGAAAGTGGTTTAAAACAATGGCAAAAGGAATCTCAAGCCTAGTGACTACTGGTACATCTGTAGGTTTTGTATGAATGAAATTACCATCATATCAATTTACATGCTCCAGCCATTTAAGACAGTACTTGAAGCATAAGTACTTATCCAAGCACAAGTCTGAAGGTCTTTGGTGCAAGACCTGAGCATCTAAGACTGAGGTCTCTGTATGAGCGAAGGAGCATGACACATGACCCCATCCCATGTTGTCTCCTCCCCTCACCTCACCCACATTGGTCACTGACATGCTTCACATCCACCTGCCACACCCTTCTGCAGTTCTCCCCACAGATTTGATCAAAGACTGATGCCTGAACCTCACATCACTGCAGGCCCTGCCTGCCCTTGCAGCTTATCCCAGCCAGGCTCAGGTCAATGGTTGAGTCAGAAAGCTAACACTTCCCCCCACCACATCACAACCCACTTCATGTGGTTCACCTCTACAGTGACCAACAAAGACCATCATGCAACTGACAAAAAACAGCTCTGCACCCAGCTGGCTCTCCTGGAGTTCAGCTTCTACTGTCAGCTGGCTGTCATGCATGGAATACAAACTTACAAATACCATGAATAAAGATGTCGGCACATCTCTGGTTTGGAACCAGCATGTTATGTGATTGCCTGAGCCATCCTGTCAAAAGGTCAGAAGCTGGTTGATGAAATGATCTGCAGAATCAGCAGCGAAATAAGTAGCATAATGACATTAGAGTTGGCCATACCACTGTGTTTTATTCCGGGAGAATTACGAGTCACTCAACATGGGAGTTCAAGTTAACAGAACAAATCATGACTGGCGAACTGTCTGATTCAAACTCTGTAACACTGGAGGCATAGTCAAGTTGATTGCATTACATAACAAAATACACAACAGGCAAGCAAAGCCGATAACTTGACCTCCTCGACACTTTCAACAGACTTGTATTTTTCATTCATCAAACATGCGGTACTACGAACAGAAGTATCCGGAAGTGGACGAATTAGTTATGGTCCAAGTGCGGCAGATTGCTGAAATGGGGGCCTACGTTAAGCTGGTGCGTCCTGTTCCCTTTTTTTCTTAAAATTGCCAAAACCTGATCATCTACATCCGAATCGGAGGACTGCTAGTTAGAGTATGATAACACGGAAGGGATGATCCTTCTCTCAGAGCTCTCGCGCAGGCGCATTCGGTCCGTCCAGAAGCTCATCCGTGTCGGCAGGAACGAGGTCGTCGTCGTTCTCCGTGTTGACAAAGAAAAAGGTGCGTATCCCCATCCACCGGCGTTGTCGAGGAAATCCCTTGACTTCTTCCCGAACTTGGATAGGATACATCGATCTTTCAAAACGGAGAGTGTCGCCGGAGGATATTGTCAAGTGCGAAGAACGATACATGAAATCAAAAACGGTCGCCTCGATCCTGCGGCACGTTGCGTCCAAGGTGACGCTCCCCGAGGCTTCTGGGAAGGAAACGATCACTTCCGCCGCTGAGAACTCATCTGCGATTGCGACAAGTGCCTCAATGACAACAACATTAGCCGAGGAGCAGCAGCCCGCCCCGGAGAGTGGCAAAGAGAGCAAAAAGGCGAGACGGGCGCGGCAGGCGGCGGGCGAGGAGGATGCCGGGGGCGAGGCGGCGGCCCATTCTTTCGGCGGTCCACACGAAGAGGAGAAACTAGAGGCACTGTATGAAACCATCGCATGGCCACTCGGCAAGAAGTACGGACACCCATACGATGCGTTCAAGCTTGCCTTGACGTGCGTCCGCATCTCTTTTTTTCTGTCGAGTTCGCATAACAAATTTACTTGTTTATATATTTATTTTTCTTCTTTGCAGAGAATCGGACACCGTCTTTGCCTCGTTGGAGACACCCGTACTGCCGACGGTGCTTTCCGTGCTCATGAGCACCATCGCGCGACGCCTCACGCCGCAGCCAATCAAGCTGCGCGCCGACATCCAGCTTACATGCTATACGCCCTCCGGCATCGACGCGATCAGGAAGGCCTTGCGTGCAGGCGAAAGGGCGAGCACCGACGCGGTCCCGATCAAGGCTAAGCTCGTCGCGCCGCCGCTGTACGTCCTCAGCACCAACGCGACAGACAAGTATGCCGCGGTGGAGAGACTTGAGCGCGCGATCGAGGCCATCCAGAGCGCGATCGAGACGCAGGGCGGCAGCCTCGTCGTCAAGATGAAGGTTAGCTTTTTAGATAACATCGTCACAGTCTTCATATTGATTTCTCGGTGCTGCAGCCCAAGGCCGTATCGGAGACGGAGGAGCAGGACCTCGCTCAGCTCATGGTTAAGGCTGAGCTCGAGAACGCCGAAGTCTCTGGCGACGAGGATGACGAAGAGTAAAATCACGCACCGCAATTCATATATGTACAATTATCAGGTGAATGTGTAGGCAAAAAAACGCCGTAGATTTTTCCGTCTCGTTGCGCCATGCTTTCAGCTACGTACTTCATACAATGGCTGATTGTTAACCCCATCGAGGTTACATGCGTGGACTACATTCCGATTCGTCTCGTTAGGTAATTCATTTGGTATATTCAAGTCGCCGCGCCCTCCATCGACAAAACTGCGACCAATAATCCGGATGATCAGCCATACCAGGATACATCATCCTTCGAAGCACAGATGCTTCGTCCACTTTTGATCACGGTATGTAGGCACGCGGAGAATGGTTCCAAAGCACTAGGGCTGCGCACCGTACCGTATACGGCATATGGCCGTATGATGACGGGCAGCAGACGGGTTACGGACGGTTTTGACCCATACCGTCGAGTTGGGGTCGAAGATCACATATGGGACGGTACGGCATTTTGGACGGGTAGAAACGGGGTCATACGGTATATACGGTTGCAACCAACTAGATAGATTATTAAAAGCTAGAGTTTCTTATTGATTTTCGTACGAGAAAGCCTCAAACGTTGCTTGCTAATCATAAGCATCCGGATTGTGTCTGGGTGAAGACTTGCTCGCCGCAAAGAAATAGTATCACGTCCACCAGAAAAGATACGTTCAACAGCCACCGCGGAACCTGTCATATTTGTTATGAAACCTGATATAAGCATGTCGTGAATGACATACTGGGAATAGTCAGGATATCACGAGCAAGGCAAAAGAGATTGGGAAACTGTGCTTGTCATCCTTGCCACCATGTCAATGGATCACAAGAGTCAAAATCTTCACGAGGTAGCTTAAAATACTCTTCTAACTCATTGCATAAGATATTGTCTTTCTTTTTGTATTGCGACGTAAAGTTCATTGTTGTTGTAGCAGCAGTGACAGCTGACAGCTGGCTGGCAGCCTCAGGATTATGTGATGTTGGGAGCATGGGCATGAGAGGGACAAAGAAAGGCTAGACGGCATGGATGTGTCCGTCGGCGAGTGGAGTACGTACCGATCATGTGTATAAATAAGCGCCTGAGTTGGGCCTGCCCAATTAAGTCCCTCCATGCATCTTGACTCAGATCTCTTATCTTCCTCATAAGGGAATCGACTGCTCTTCGTATTACTCATCGTCTTCCACTGCCGGACAAAAGGTTATGGGCCCCGGCCCTAACTGATTAAACAGCAGTCGAGCATTACAAACATCGAGTGCACACCAGCGACAACCTAGCCTCATCAGCTATCGCATCTTATTCGGCTATATCAGCCATCAGCAGCACTGACATCACTTACAAATCACGGTAACTGCCACGTCAACCCCCATCATGACCAATGGCGATGGACTGTCAACCACGACAATGCCAATGACAGTGACCACGCCGGATTACTAAGGTCGAGGCTCAGGAGGCGAGCTTGATTACCAGGCTGTCAGAGCCACTTACGGACAAGAATTGGACGACATGGCAAGAGGATATGAGGCGAGTACTAGGTTTCTGCAAAGTCTTGCCTTACGTGGATGGGTCTGTCACCTGTCTGAGCATGGAGCAAGAGCCCAATGAATATGATGCCTGGGCACACAATGATGGCTACGCACAGTGCCTCATTGCCAACAACATCACAAGCAGACAGAAGATTAACACCAACAGACTCAAAACCACCCGTGAAATATGGCTCAGCCTCGAAAACGTTAACGAATCGAAGGGCAATCAATACACAAATGCTCTACAGCAATCACTGTTCGCCATGCAGGCAAAGGATGGCGATAATGTTGTTGACTATCTCAACAAGCTGAAGGAGAACTGGGAGCACTTGTGCATGGTCGAAGAAGACGAGTTTCATATTACTAACACCCAATTCAAGACCATTATACAATCCTCCTTACCAGCCTCCTGGGATAACTTTACTGACCCCTATGTCCATCAACGAAAGGGTTCACAGGCCAATGACAAGTGAAGCCATGTCCGCTCCTAGGAGTTTATAGGTATACTCAAGGAGGAATATCTCTGTTGAAAGGACCGACAGGAGGACAGTGCATACATCACATTTCAGGCCGCGGCTTCGATGTCCACATTGGACCAATGAGGTAAAGGCCGTGGTGCTAACCCCTCGCAGGATACCTGTCACAATTGTGGTCTTTGGGGCCATCGTATCCAAGACTGCAAGTGGCTTGGCCAAGTCCGTTGCCACAAGTGCAATTGGTTCGGCCACATTGCCAGAGATTGCCGTAACCAAGGCAAGTGAAAGCGCGACAACTGACAGGACAAATGCAAGGGGAAGAAAAAACAAAAGGAGTCGACATATGAGTCGACAGAGTCTATGGCTCATATCGAAGAGATTACGTTCTGCGCTGTGCATGCAGGGGACAACGACGTCCTCATGTATTCTGGCAATCCTGCCATGTATAATAATGCTGTAGGCAATAACAACTCTGGTTCTGCTTATGTTTGGCTAGCCGACACGGCGACAACCTTGCATATAACTAATGATCGAGAGGCCTTCATACAATATGAAGAACTCAAAACCATGGTCACTGGTGTCAGCGGAATACAAACTCGAGCAGAGGGAAAGGGCGCAATTCAACTCAAGTCTGTCATCAATGGACATGCCCACTTTATAAAACTCGAGGATGTATTATACATTCCCAGAAAACAGAACCTACTCTCCCTAACATGCTGGGATGATGCCGGCGGACATTTTATGGGAGGAGGGGGCCAAATTTCGCTTCAGACAAAAGATTGGAAGTGTATTGCAAAGGGTACGAAAATCGGGACTTGATTATACAAAATGCCATTTGAAATCGTAAAACCTGGCTCTGCCTCGAAGAAACTATCTACACCACATGCATTCATAGCCAAGGAACCCGCACAGAGCTGGGAAAAATGGCACCGCTGTCTGGAACATATCGGGTATATGATGATGCAGGAAATGCAACATCGCCAAGTTGTCAATGGCTTGAACATCGATGTGCATACTGAAAAACCTGATTGTCAGCATTGTACACAAGGAAAACAGATGCGCGAACCCTTTCCAAAGCTGGAAAAATGGTCAATAAAACCAGGAGAACTTACCCATACTGACTTATGGGGACCATACAGAACAGCGTCAATTAATGGAAACAAGTACTATATCAGCTTCATTGATGATTCGACGAGGCATGGAACACTTACTTTCCTAAAATACAAAGACGATGCCATTCAAGCTGTCAAAAACTATCTTACACGCCTCAAGATTCTCGGAATGCAGCCACGAGCGCTTCAAGTCGATAAGGAGACAGAGTTCAATAACGACGACTTAAAGTCGTGGACAAGTGAGCAAGGCATTGAAATACAATTCACGGCGCCAAACTCACCATTACAAAATGGAGTCGCTGAACGACTCAATCGAACCCTCCTCGAACTCACTCGTCCTATGATGGATGCGCTAAACCTTCTAATGTTCCTTTGGGAACATGCCGTGGCACATGCAATGTACGTCTGAAACTGCGCGTATCATCGACGGATAGGAGACAAAAGTCCTCTTGAGCTCTGGATGAAACACAAACCAACCGTGGCACACTTACGTGAATTCGGTTCTCTGGTGTGGATCCTAAACCAAGGCCACAAAAAGGCCCCTAAACTACAACCAAGATCAAAGCAACAGCTGTATATGGGCTGCTGCGATGGCTTGAAATCAGTTCTCTACTATAACCCAGAGACAAGAAAGGTGCTGACCTCTCAGAACTACTGTTTCCTCAACCTGCCAGCCCAACAAACCCCACCTGACAAAACTATCATCGAAATTGATCTCACTCCCGCAGTATCGCACAAGGGGGAGTGTGCTTCAGGGGGAGCTGGTGGGAGTGATGCGCAAGAAGCGGGTATAGAAAACAAAAATGAATCCCAACTGAAAGGGGACGAGGAAATGGGAAAACAGAAAAAAGGGAAGAAAAGAGCCCAAGAGGAAGACGTACCAGATGACCTAGGCCCAAGGAAGCTCAGGGATAAGGCTCCTGTGAATTACAGGTACCTAAACGATCCCTTTCCTGATGAGGAGAACAATGAGGTCCATATAACACTTGTGACAACCGCTGAAGTCATGTACACTGCATACGCTGAGTTACCGATGGGCGGCGACGATCCAAAAAGCCTTGCTGAAGCAAAACAATCACCCCTCTGGCCTGAATGGGAAGCTGCTGCAGATGCAGAGATGCGACAGCTCGAAAAGATGGGCACCTGGAAACTTGTCAATTGTTCTGAAAGGGTAAAACCAATTGGGAATAAATGGGTGCTCATATCAAAGTACGATAAATTGGGCCAGTTGGTAAAACGGAAGGCGAGGCTCGTGGTGAAAGGGTGTGCACAATGCCCGGGATATGATTTCCATGAAAATTTGTCATCGGTTGTATGTTTTGAGACAATTCGTGCAATTCTGGCAATGGTCCCGGGTAAAGGCTGGATAATCCAGCAAATGGATGTAAAAGATGCATATCTGAATGGATATCTAAAGGAGAAAGTGTACATGCAACAGGCGGAAGGGTATGATAATAGATCAGGAAGGGTCTGTCTTCTCTTGTAGATGCTTTATAGGCTGAAACAGTCTGGCCGAGAATGGAACAAGGAGCTGGACTGACAGCTCAAAGAAAAAGGGTTCATAAATCTATATTCGGATCCTTGCATGTACATTCGGAGACAGGATAATGAACTGCAAATTATAACAGTCTGGGTTGATGACTTGCTCATCTTTGCGACGAGCAACCCTTTGATGGTGACAGCTAAATGCGAGCTTGGAGAATCATTCGAGGCGACCAACCTTGGGGATCCTGTGAGAATTGTTGGGATCGAAATCAGTCAAACACTCATGACCATAACAATTTTGCAGAAACAATACGTATGCTCGCTCCTTCAATAGGAAGGACTCGAAGATGTTAATCCTGTAACAACTCCATTGGACAAGAGCATAAAGCTTGAGCCTAATCCTGAAAGCAGTGATGGTGATTGAAGCAATTCGTACACAACGTTAATCGGAAGCCTGCAGTACTTGGCTACTGCAACTCGGCCGGATATTGTATATGCTGTGAGCCAACTTGCTACATACATGGCAAACCCAACGCTAGCCCATTACACTGTGGCAAAAAGAGTCCTCAGATATTTAAAAGGAACTCAAGATTTCAGAATCACTTACCATGCCATGAAGGAGAATGGAACCTTCTACGGTTTCACTGACGCTGCATTTGCTAATGCAGATGATCGACGTTTGACCTCTGGATATGTGTTCTTAGCTGAAAACAGAGCGATAACATGGTTGTCATGGAAGCAGATGACAATCGCATTATCCTTGACTGAAGCGGAGTACGTCGCACTCTCCGAGGCGGCACATGAAGCTGTATGGTTGAGGCAATTATATGAGGAGCTCAGACTTGAACAAAGAGCACCTACCTTAATAATTGGTGACAACGACGGCTTCCTCGCAATGGCCAGGAACCCAGTATTCTATAAAAGGTCAAAACACGTTGACATTCATTGGCATTGGGTTCGTGACTTGGTCCAGGATGGCACCATTGCCGTTAAAAACTGCCACAACCCTGAACAAACCGTGGATATCTTGACGAAACCCCTCGATAGACAAAAGCACGAGAGACATACTTGTGAGATGGGGCTATCCACAGTTTGAGGGGGAGTGTTGGGAGCGCGGGCATGAGAGGGACAAAGAAAGGCTAGACGGCATGGATGTGTCCGTCGGCAAGTGGAGTATATACCGATCATGTGTATAAATAAGCGCCTGAGTTGGGCCTGCCCAATTAAGTCCCTCCATGCATCTTGACTCAGATCTCTTACCTTCCTTATAAGGGAATCGACTGCTCTTCATATTACTCATCGTCTTTCACTGCCGGACAAAATGTGATGATGCTGTGGTGTGATTGGCATACTCATCATTGTAATGTTCTTGAAGGAGGGTCTTGGATGATGCCAGATAGTTGAGCAGGTCATTGTCACCTGCGTAGTCCTGTTTTAAACCCTTATATGATATCCAAGGATCAAGGACTACAGCAATTCATTCAGTATCTCTGAAGAGAGGCAAATCGATGACTCATGTGCAGCCCAAATATAAAATGGTGATTTGTCAAACTTGTGATAATAGTTGCTCAGCTTCCAATATGCTGCAAGAAGACCACTCTTGATCTGAGGCAGTGTATGTTCTGCAAGGCTTGCATATATCTCCTTGATATGTGCTTGAAGCCTCTAAAAAATGGCATGAGTTGTTGATAGCATAGAGTGTTTTGTGCTAGACATCTGTAAAATCACTGAGCAAAAGGCATGCAGCCAGCCTGAGACTTGCTCAATAGCATCCCATTCAGCTGCTGATAGCTTGCAGACATGCATGTCACAGTTTTGGGCAACAAAATTATTGATCTCCTTCTGATAAGTCAGAGCTCTTTCTGTGCTTTGAAGTGAGACATTACTGAATCTCAGTATTGAGCACAACTTATGCATCATGTCATCTGTGGATCCCCATTATGTTTTAACATCGAGAATCAATGTTCTCAGCTATTGCTCATTATTGCCATTCCCATGTAAGGCACTAGCAACCTGTGCAAGCCATTTTTGTTAGTGCTGTGGGCTTGATTGTACAGCATGAATGGTCTTTCACAGCTGTGGCTCCCTCAGCAATATTGTTGTTATGCAGAAAGGCAAGTATATACAGTGACTCAAACAATTGAGTCAATGTTTGTCACTTTTCGATTGTCTGTTGAATAACTCAACAACAAATAAAAATAATAACAATATTGTTAAGAATAAAATAAACTATTTGATCAGGGCTACACGTTTATAAAAGAATTATGTAATTCTGATCATTTTCCATGGAGATATGAATAAATTAAAACAGGGACTCATTGACTCAATTGTTTGAGTGGGTATCAGAAATGTCAGAATCTGATGCTCCATCACTTCTATATCAACCAACTCATGGCAGATAACTACCATGGTGATCTTATCAATGATGGGACCTGAATTCTGGCTATTTAAAGGATGCTTTGACCTTTATTGCTCTAGAACTTCAACATGCACCCCACCCCCTCCTCTCAGAAGGAAAACATCCTTTCCCTGGCCTCCAATGGCCATTCTACTTGTCATATTGCCACCAGCCTGGGTGTTAGTCAATCCACTGTATCCAGGGTTCTTCGAGATCTTCTTCCCAATCGCTCCACCCCCTCTGCTAGCCGCTCTTCCAAACTCTCTTCTACTGATCAACATGCTATTCTCCAACAAATCACCACTGGCAAGGCCTCCAATGCTGTTGAAGTCACCAATAACATCAATGCCATCATTTCCCATCCAGTCTCCCCACAAACAGTCAGAAATGTTCTCAAGAAACATTCATTCAAGGCTGTGGTGAAGAAGAAAAAGCCTTTGCTTAGTGCAAAGCATAGACAGAAGAGGTTGGCTTTTGCTTTAAAGTATAAGGAGTGGACTGTGGAAGACTGGAAGAGGGTCATTTGGTCAGATGAAACTAAAATCGACAGATTTGGGTCAGATGGGAGGCAATGGGTGTGGAAGCAGGCAGGACAGGGTCTAATTGAGAGGGAGGTGCAGGCAACAGTCAAGCATGAGGGTGGAAACATCATAGTATGGGGGTGTATGGGATGGAATGGTGTGGAACATCTTGCTGAGGTTGAGGGGAGGATGAATTCTGAGCAGTATGTGGCCATTCTGAAGAAGCACATGCTGCCTAGCTTGGTGGAAAGTGGGATTGATGAAGAAGAGGTGATATTTTAGCAAGACAATGATCCCAAGCACACTGCAGGGAAGGTCCAGAAATGGATAGAAGACAACAAAATTGCCCTTCTGGACTGGCCTGCACAATCTCCAGACATTAGCCGAATTGAACAGCATTGGGTTCACCTCAAAAAGGAGCTAGCCAAGTATCCAACAGCACCAAAAGGAGTATGGGAGTTGTGGGTGTACATTACACTCACCCACAAGTTCTGATAGACTATTGATGGATTTCTGATAGACTCTTGATAGACTCTTGGTAGAATATTGAGAGTCTTGATACAGTCTTGATACAGTCTTGATTAGTCTTGATCCATTCTGGTTTACTTTAGATAGGATATTGATAGAGTTCTGATAGACTCTTGTTTGCACTTAAGAGTCTTAATAGAGTTCTGATAGACCTCTGATAGAGTATTGAAAGGCACCAATACTCTTGATAGACTCTTGATGAACTCTTGATAGACTTTTGAAATCTATCAATAGTATTGATAGAGTATTGATAGAGTATTGTTGCACTCTTTATATATTTCTTTTACAACAGCTGTTGTCAGACCAGACTCTAAGATTTATGACTTCCTCTCAATGAAGAAGACCCTATTAATACTCTATCAATAGTCAATCAATACTCTTATTTGTTGTGCTAGCAATACTCTATCCATAGTCTAACAAAACTCTTGTATAGTTTATAAACAAGAGTCTATCAAAACTCTATCAATACTTTTGCAGAAGCGCATTAACAAGAGTCTAGCAATACTCTAGCCATACTTTACCAAGACTCTGTCAAGACTTTTCAAGACTTTATCAATATTCTATCAATACTATTCTATCAAGACTCTGTCAAGACTTCTTTAATACTCTAGCAATACCATTCCATCAATACTCTATCAATACTCTATCAAGATGGGCAGGTGGCTGGGCAGGTGGCGGCAGCGTGGCGCCCTCATGGCTGGATGGCTGATGTGGCAGGTTGGCTGGGCGGGCGCTGGGCTGTTGGGCAATGTGGTGGGTGGCAGATGGGGCAGGCGCCATCTGCACACCCACTTGAGAGTGGGCTTGGGCATTGGGGTGACATAGCTAGTAGTGAACAGTGCAGGCACTGGGCATTGGGGCAGGCGCTGGGCCGTTTGACATGGTGGGTGGCTGGGCGAGCAGTGGCGGCTTGTGGCTGGCTGGCTGACATGGCAGGTGGGCTAGAGAGGTGCTGGGCCATTGGGCGATGTGGCAGGTAGTGGATAGAGCACCGTCCACACACTCGCTCAAGAGCAGACGTGGGCATTTGAGTGACATAGTGGGTGGTGGATCAGGCAGATTGGGGCTGATCTGGGTGTGTTGGGTGGCTGTTCTGGGCAGTGACGTGGTAGGTGGCCCCCGTTTGTTGATATGGTAGAGGTGGCCAGCATTGATATGGTGGAGACAGGCATCGTTGATGTGGCAGCTGGCCTGCTCTTGCTGTGGCAGTAGCGCCCATTGTGGACGCAGGCGCTGGGTGCCTGTTGACATGGTGGTGGTGCCCGCTGGGTTGGCTGGGCACCGCATTGAGTGGGTGTAGGTGGTGGGGTGCCCAGTGATGTAGTCAGTGGCGGTTGAGGTGGCAGCTGGGTGTGGCTGTTCATGCACCCACTGGCCCTGGCCATTGTGGCACTCTCTCATTGAGGTGGTGCTTGTGCCCATTGTAGTGGCTAGGCGCCATGTTGTGTGCCTGTCGACGTGGTGTTGGGTGGCTGGCTTGAGTCATGGTGGGCAGCAGGGACAGGGATAGGGACAGAGTGTGGTTGTCAGTGGGGGAGGTGGGAGCAAGGGCAGAGGAAGGAGGAAGGAAAGTGCATGGTGGTGGGAAAGAAGCTGGACACGAATCTGGGTCAATGATGACCACATGAGGCAGCATGTGATCCAGACATAATATGTTGCTTTTATGATCCCAGCCTTTTGAGCCCTGCTGGCATAACAGTTAAATGCTCTCATTGCTCTGGTTGGCCTGTGCAGGTGTTCAAATCCTGGTAATGCCAGGTATTGTTTTTATAATAAATATAATGGAGTAAAGGAACTTTTGAGACTCTTGATTGACTCTGCCTTCTGTTCAGATGTATCAATAGTCTAACAGAACTCTAGGCTTGACTTCTGATTATTCATATCAGAACTAGAACTCTATCAGAAGCCTATCAGAACTGTATCAAGACTGGATCAGAACTAAATCAAAACTGTCATTTGCTTGATGAGAGTGCTGATACAGTCTTCATACAGTTCTGATAGGCTTCTGATAGAGTTCTGATATACTCTTGATAGAGTATCAAGACTCTTGCAAGAGTCTTTCAGAACTTGTGGGTAAGTGTAATGTCCTCGAGTTGTGGGAAAGATTGGTAGAGGTGTGGAATAACATTCCACCAGAGGTGTGTCAGAATTTGATTGAGAGTATGCCTAGAAGGTTAGAAGCAGTGATTAGAGCCAAGGGAGGCAATACCAAGTACTAGAATTACAATTTACTATATTTCTGATACCCACTCAAACAATTGAGTTAATAAGTCCCTGTTTTAATTTATTCATATCTCCATGGAAAATGATCGGAATTACATAATTCTTTTATAAATGTGTAGCCCTGATCAAATAGTTTATTTTATCCTTAACAATATTGTCATTATTTTTATTTGTTGTTGAGTTATTCAACAGACAATCAAAAAGTGACAAACATTGACTCAATTGTTTGAGTCACTATACCTTGTCTACAGTGGGAATAATAATGACTTTCTCCCTATTTGGGGTCTCTTTCACCTCCTCAATCTTATCTAGCAAAGCAAGACCATCCAGAAGGATATCCATCTTCACTGTAATATTATCTTAGTAGTTTCCACAAGGTGACACTGCTTTCTTAACCTCTAATGATGAAATAGCACCAATTCCTTCTAGCAACTGAGGAACACATGAGATAGCACCATCAAGTGCTCCTGACATGCACATACCTTCAAAGCAGCAAGATGAATGGTATGTGGCATGCAATGGAGCTGAATCCAGGATTTGTTGAAATAGATACCTTCTGCACCAGCAAGTGCAATGAGGTTGTTAATGAGAGTATCATTGTTTGAAGCATTGTTGCACACTGCGGCCATAAACTTTGGCCAGTAAGTATACACTCAGCTTGCTATAGCATTGATTACTTACTCTATTCTCTATGCCATAGAATTTCAACATTTGCCAAATGGCATCAGCTATGTTAGCACCTGAGTGTTTGCCTTCGAGCTTGCAAAAGTTGATAAGAAGTTCTTCTGAAAGAATCATCAGTAGAAGCTGTGAGAAGTCACTTCTAATGCACCCAGACTACCTGTCTTCATAATATAATGTGCAATAATGGCCAAAAAAGCATAGTTATTGCTTGAGGTCCATATGTCTAGGAAGATGCTAATTTTGCTATCTACATCATCCTGCAAGTGTTACAAATGTTGCTCAAAGGACCATTCATTTTCTTATCTTATCTCCCTTCTGTTATCTCTCCCTCCCTATCACACTGCACAGTACACAGTCATCAAGTCATTTTTACTTTTCTAGTCATCCTAAGTTATCTCATCCCAGTTTTACTCATCCATAGTCTGCAGCATTATACAGTCCATGGTCCATGCTTGAGTACTGTAATGTATATAAGGACTTCCTGATGTACCAGTAGTGCTAGGCTTAATATTCTATTTGCCATCATCTTAAACTGCTCTTGCACTTAGTCTGCCTGAGTCCTTTAAGATTTATCTAGCCTAACAAGATATTAAGCCTCGTCGAGACTCGCTCAGACTCACACACCATATGTCATGCTTTATCAAAGACCTGATTAATATTTGACAACAAGTGGTTGCCAACCCAGCAAGCACTAGCATGAGTGACAAGAACACCTGGTTCAGAGAAGTAGATCACACATTGCAGTCCATGCCATTTGCAAAGACAGTCCACACCAACTGCAGAGACACTAGCAATTCAAACAAGCGAAAGAGGGAGTGTATGCCTACATCAAGTAGCGATGAAGAAGAACAGGCATTTCTGAGAGAGGTTGCCTTCACCACTGCAGATGAATCCACTAAAATCTTCAGTAATGAAGCAGCACAGCTCATTACAGAACTTTTACTAGAAGGAGAATATGGGATAAGCCTAAAAGAGCTGTAGTCAGATCAGAATCTTCCTGCTGAAGAAGAGAATGAACCGACCTGCAAGAAAACAAGAGAGGAACGAATGCAAGCCTGAAACTTCAGATAACAGCAGATTGAAAACTACAATCGCTGAGTACAAGAAGAGGATATACTAATACAGAAAGAACATGATGCACAGAGTATATGACAGAACCAATGAGAATGACACCAAAGTCAGGAGCACATAGGAATGAAGCTACCAAACCCCTTCTGAAGACTGACTCACTAAAGTACAGCATAAGAAAGAAATCGCACCACCATGGCAAAAGTAAGCAATAGCAACTGGAATGAATACTATCAGTAGATGGAGCAAAAGAGACTACCAAAGACAGATGGACCAACCGCTGTAGAGTGGGCTGATTTCGAACAAGCCTGTAGAATTGCAGGAATCGACCTAGATTACTGGAAAGAGCAAAGAGAAGAACAGAGACAAAGGCAGATCCAAGAGCAGCAGACCCAAGCACAATAGGCTCAAGAACAGGAAAGCCAAAATCAAGACAGCAACAAAGAAATTCCACAGACAATGACAACAGAATACAAGGAAATTATTGCTGATCTAAAATCCTTCACAGGGGATCGAACAGCCTTTGACATTTGGTGGAGGAAGATGAAACTCTATATAACTGCATATGGAGACCTCACTGACATACAGAAGATCGGAGCAGTACTATCCAGAATGACTGACAGACTAGGAGCTCACTAGGCATCAAAGAAAATTGACACCATGACTAATCAAAGTACATGGGCCGACTTCATAGCCAAAATACAAACACGATTTAGCAATATCATATCACCATTGCAAGCAGAAAGCAAATTATTCAACATCAGACAGAGAAACCAACCCATTGATGAGTTCCTAGATGAATTCATAGACCTTGCAGAAAAAGCAGAAATGACAGGAATAGCTTCTTGTTTCCTACTTGAGAAGAGCTTAAACCAGAGGACAGCAAAAGCTGTACACTCGATCTCCAAACTTCCAACAGATGGAGATGAATACATCAAGATAGTATGAGTAATCAGATGAAACATCAATGAACATAGGAATGTAATGAGAGGAGAATTCACAAATAACCAATGCGAAGCAGGAAATCCAAGCCAAGAAGCAGGACAGGCCATAGAAGTCAACAAAGTATGAAGCAACAATTGCTTCAACTGCAATAAACCAGAACACCTTTCACGAAACTGTCCAGAGCCATGAAAAGGAGCAGCAAATATCACATGTTACAATTGTAGCTTGAAAGGACATTATACACGAAACTGCAAGAAGAAGAAGAAGGGAAAATCCTGAGTTAGAAAAGTGAAAGAAGAAGGAGAAGAAGATGAAGAAGACAAGGATGAAGAAAGCTCTGACAAAGAGGGTTTTGTTGAAGGGTCCAATTAAGAGGTGCTAAATTGTGATCCATACAGCTGAAACAGACTTGCTTTAATACCAGATGTAGATCATCCCATACTCTGAAATACACTATTTCTGCAAAGTGACCTGAAGCACTAAGAAAAACCATCTGAGGTGACAAACCACCTAAAAGGAAAGAACTTGCAATACCAGCAAGAATACAAATGTGAAAGGGGATAGCAATGATAGCACCAGAAGTCAATAGCAGAGCAGACAGGACCTGCATCAATACTGCCATAGTAGCAAAAACAGGATTGAAGACATGACAAATCAAGAAGATTTAAATCATAAATGCAGACAGATTACCCAACTACTACAAAACAGCAGACTGGGTAGCAGAAGTCCACATTGACATTAAAGGACACAAAGAGCATATAAAAGCCATTGTACTTGACATCAGAAAGACTGACATGCTGCTGGGCCATGACTGGCTTGTCTATTACAACCCAATGATCAAATGGAGGACAGGAGAGATTGTCTTTAATAGATGCCCCAAGACATGCAAGATAAACTACCAAACAATCAAAATACAGAAAATGGCTGAACTAGTAAAGACTACAGCCAATGACAGAACAGGAACTCAGATACCTCCATATCTGATGAAATTCAGACACCTCTTTAAAGAGAAGAACTTCGATTGACTACTAGACCACAAGGAGTGGGACCATGAAATAAACTTAACAAAAGATGCACCCAAGATGATACCCAGCAAGGTCTATCTGATGACACAGAAGGAACTAGAAGAACTAGATGCCTTTGAAAAAGAAGGACTAAGAACAGAAAAAATACGCCCCTCAAAATCACCTTATGCAGCACCCTGTTTCTTTTGCAATAAGAAGGATGGCAGCAAACAACTCATCCAAGACTATCAGAAAATAAACAAATATATAGTCAAGGACAAGTTCCCACTACTATGCATCAGTGAGCTCCTTGACATATTACAAGGAGCAAAGTACTTCAACAAGATTGACATTATCTGAGAATACAATAACATTCACATTTGAAAAGGAGATGAATAGAAAGCAGCCTTCCTAACAGCAAGAGGGCTCTTCAAACTGATGGTCATGTACTTTGAACAGTGCAATGCACCAGGTACTTTTAGCCGAATGATGGCAAGCCTCTTTCAAGACCAAATACAAAGAAGAGTATGCATAATCTATATGGATGACATCATAATCATCGGACGAATGTGAGAGGAACTTCAAAAGAACACAGTAGAAGTCATGGAGATACTGAACAAGAACGACCTATTCATCAAAGGACCAAAATGTGTCTGGGAATCATCAAAAGTCCCAGTACTAGGATATATCATAGGAGAAGGGAAAGTGGCAATGGAACTGGAGAAGATTACAGCCATACAATCCTGGCCAACCCTAAAAATAAAGAAAGAACTACAAAAGTTCTTGGAATTCACAAACTTTTACTGACAATTCATCAAAGGATATGCAAAAGTCGCTAAACCTTTAATAGAGTTGACTGGAAACAAAACATTCCAGTGGACAGATAAGCAGCAAAGTGCTTTCAAGGAGCTAATCCGATATATAACCTCGGCACCCATTCTAGCACTACCACAAACAGAGGGAAAGTTCCAAGTTGAAATGGATGCCTCAGGATATGCCATCAGAGCGGTATTATCACAGCAGCAGAAAGGGCTGTGGCACCCAATTGCCTTCATCTCAAGATGCATGACCCCAGCAGAGCAGAACTATGAAATCTATGATAAAGAACTGCTTGTGATAATAGTGGCACTGAAGACATGGAGACAATACCTCCTAGAAGCTTGAGAGAAGTTTGAAATATTAACAGATCACAAGAACCTATTATACTTTCAAAAACTGCAACAACTCAATTCGAGATAGATCAGCTGGTATCTGAAATTACAAGAATATGACTATGATCTATGACATGTACCAGAAAAAGCGAACAGAAAAGCAGATGTCCCATTACAAATAGCAGAACATGAAGAAAATCTAACAGAGAAAGATGATATACAAATGATCAAAGAAGCTGCATTCATCTGACACCTGGAAGAGAATAATGAACAAGATTTCGAATTTATAATGTTTGAGGATGAATATCCACAGAAAGAGGGAGCAGAAAATAACAAAACAATACAAACAAGAGGAATCATGATGATCAAACCCCCAAGAATAGAACAAATTTGACAATGCATATGCAGAGAAATGATCATAACAACAGAACTAAAGGAAAAACTGCACTGGTTCACAGAAGAAGACCACATCGTATATGCAGGAGGAAAAATCTATATTCCTTCAGACAATAAATTGAAGGAAGATATCATGTTCGAACACCACGACATACCCATAAGAGGGCACTCAGGACAATATCACATGCATGAACTCATAAACCGCACCTACTGGTGGCCATCAATATTAACGGACATCAAGAAATATGTCAATGGATGTGAAGCATGCCAGTGAAACAAAATCATCTGACAAAAGAAACATGCACCACTACACCCACATGAGATTCCACAGCAACCATGGGAAGATATTGGAGTAGATCTCATAGGACTGCTACCCAGCTCGAACGGCTTTAATGCCATCGCTGCAGTCACAGACCACCTGACCAAGATGATCCATCTAATTCCCACAAACACCAAACTCACAGCAGAAGGTCTCATATGACTATACCGAGACAATGTGTAGAGACTCCATGGAATCCCATAAAAGATCATCAGTGACTGAAGACCCCAATTTGCAGTACAATTCATGACAGCACTTTTAAAACTGCTTGGAATGAAGCAAAACCTATCAATGGCCTATCACCTATAGACAGATGGACAGGCGGAGCAATTCCATCAAGAGATGGAAGCTTTCCTTAGAAACTTCACAAACAACCTACAAAACAACTGGGCAGAATGGATAGCGATTGCAGAGTACCAATATAATGACAAAACATACCAGGGAATGAAGGAGACACCATTCTACCTCAACTACAGAATGCACCCCTGGAAGGGAGAACTACAGACAATAGAAAGAAACAACCCGTAGCAAAGAACTTCATTGAAAGAATGGACCAAATACAGAAAGAAGCAAATGCTGTGCTGCAGTATGCATAAACACAGGCCAAAGACAATTACAATGTGAAACAAAGACCAGTCCATGAATACAAGAAAGGGGATGGAGTATGGCTCGAAGCCACCAATATCACAGTCAATCAACCATCAAAGAAGTTATCAGCACTCTGATACAGACCGTTCAAGGTGATTGAAAAGAAAGAAGCCTTAGTATATCACCTGGAACTCCTAGCATCATGGCAGCTGATACACCCTGTGTTCAATGAAACACTACTCACACCCTATAAAGGACCCTGTTTCAAGATACAAGAATGACCATCGCCACCACCCTCTGAAATCATAAATGATGAAGAAGAGTATGAGATAGAAGAAATTCTAAAAAGAAAGAAACAAGAAAGGGGAATACTATTCCTGGTCAAATAGAAAGGATACAGACATGAGGAGAACACATGGATCAAAGAGAAGGAACTGGGGAATGTGCAACAAGCTCTAGACTGCTTCATAAAGAAGACTATGGACCAGGATAAAAGGACCACAAAAAGAGGGAGAAAGACCAAAAATTGCACATTATGACCACCAATGCCCCCATCAGCATCGAAAGCAGTGATGATAGCCACATGTCCACCTCCAATCACCCAAATGACTCCGAGAATCTGGCAAGGATTCTCAATGCCAGTGACTATATGGACCCCCTTGCTATCACCCTTGGTGCATATCTGTGCTATATCATAACCATCTGCATGCATCTTTGGACCAGATGAACCCCTGATGGGACTGGCCCCATAACAGCAGAATGCATCGCACTCTGTGAAGCAATGGAGATGCTTCACACTGAAAACTGGCAGCTCAAACTCCTTGCCACCACCCTCCATCACATCCGCTCCTACAATGAGGAGCTCATGCACAGCAACTGCCTGGAAAAACAACAGGTGGAAACAGCTGGACTAAGGTTTTTCGCAAGGACGTAAATCTAAAGAGAGGGTGATGTTACAGATGTCACATGAAGAACTATTCTTTTTCTTATCTTATCTCCCTTCCCCTATCTCTTCCTTTCTGTCACGCTGCGCAGTATGCAGTCATCAAGTCATCTTCACTTTCCTAATCATCCTGAGTCATTTCATTCCAGTCTTACTTATCCGCAGTCTGCAGCATTGTGCAGTCCATGGTCCGTGCTTGAGTACTGTAATGTATATAAGGACTTCCAGATGTACCAGTAGTGCTAGACTTAATATTCCTTTTGCCATTGTCTTAAACCACTCTCACACTTAGTCTGCCCGAGTCCTTTAAGATTTGTCTAGCCTAACAATTGTGGAAGATATTATTCATGAAGTATTGGAATGCTGCTGAAGCATGGGTGAGACCAAAAGGCATAACAAGCTATTCAAAGAAACTATAACAAGTATAAAAAGTAGTTTTTTATTTATCATTTTCAGAAATATGGACAAGATAATAAGCATATCAGAGGTCAATCTTGATGTAGATATGAGCTTCTTAAGGGCTATCAAGAAGGTCAGAAATGATACTTCTTAGTGATTTTATTAAGATCTTCGAAGTTAATACAGAGGTAGAGAAAACCATCCTTCTTGCAGATAAAAAGAACAGAGGCTCCATGGAGAAAATAAGTTGGATAGATAAATACAATAGAAAGATGCTCATCAATAGATTCTCTGAGAGCAGAGAGTTTGAAAGAGAAAAGAAAATAAATAGTGCTGATTAGAGAAGCTGTGCCATCTTTAATATTGATCTTGAGATCATAAGAGTAGTGCAGAGTAAAGGTATTAGCATGTAATTTGCTAAAAACATCTGCAAAGCCATAATATTCTTTTGAAATATTGAATAGATTGATAGGATTATCAAAAAGAGTGGCAGTACAAGCAGAGGTTGCCAGTGTTATATCAAGACTGAATATCTGGAAGCTAGGCACTTTACTAGTACAAACAAAGGCATTAGCATTAACAAGAGATATAGAGGGAGCTACAGAGGGCAGAAGGCTTTCTGAAGCTATATCTTTGACTGGTCAGTTGAACTTGATTGAAGATGGATTTGTCAACAAAAAGGAGGGTTGTTCCAAAGTGCAGAAAGTGATACTGTTCAATTTTCAGTCAACCAATGGATTGTAGTAAAAGAGCCAGTTGTATTCAAGTATAATAGAATAAGGTGGATCAAGCAGAATGATATAGCAAGATAGAATTATAGATTCTTCAGTAGAGAAGATTATAGAAATATTAGAAATTTCAGAAAGTATGTTACTAGTAGATCTATCAAATAGTTTCAGTGGAATCAGTAGAATTGGAGGTATCAGAATAGAATATTTATATACAAAAGAACAGTCAATGAAGCAATGAGTAGATTCAGAGTCCAGAAGGATCAAAGCAGAATCAGAAAAGTATAGAAAAATAAGAAAAATATAAATAGCATTATCATTATATATTGCAGCTGTATTAAGTTGGACCTTTAGATAGGCATAGTCAGAATAGCCATGGTCTTCCATCTGTGCAAAGATTAGAAATCTGCCAACTATTTTTTTAAATTAGAAGTAGTCAAAGTCTTTGAAATAGTTTTTTCCTCAGTCTTGACTGAGCACCCCTTGGCAGAAGCTTTATTGACATTGCAATCTGCAACTATATGACCTGGTTTTCCACAATAAAGACAGAGGCTGTTATCAATATAATATTAGCATTCCTACAGAGTCAGTTTACTATCTTTTCTAAGAATCTTAGAAAGATTTTTCTTTGGCTTGTTTCTGGAGAATAATATTGAGGTCAGTTTCAGATCATTGTTATTATTCTTCAGCTTATAGAAAGATAAGGATAAAGAGAATTTGTTGGTATTATTTTTGCTGAATGAATTGTTATTTACAGAATTATCAGAGAATTGTTTCTTATTAATAGGTTTAGCAGTAATATTTCTAGTATAAGATTTCTCTCACTGGCATTTCCAATGATAGGCATCAATAGTTTGTACAAGAGTTTTAAGTACAGTCAGAGTTTCCAGATGCTCTTGAATAGAAATGATATTCTTGATTTAATTCAGAAGGCTTTTATAGTAATGATGTTAAAAGGCTTCCAGACCTTATCTGATGAGTGCAGAGAATCAGTTGAACTTGATATTGCATTTCAGAATCTGGTAGTTTTCATTCATACAGAGATTGTTAAGTTCTTTCTGAGCTTTATCTTGAGGATCAATAGCTCTGAAAGTAGTACAGAGCTTTCTAGAAAAAGCATCCCAGTTGGAAAGAAAAAGCAGTTGTTCATAATCAGACAGAAAAAGATGAAGTTCAAACCATTAGAGTGCAGTGCCACAGAGGTATGAGAGTGTGAAATTGATCTGCATTTCAGAAGAGTGGTAATGAGTTGGACTATTTTAGAAGTATACTGTGTATTGGAGAAGGAAGGATTGAACTTTTTTCAGGTCAGTTCTATCAAAGGTATCTAGCTTCTTAGTCTTAGCCTTGTTAGAATGATTAGAAGTATAGTTGCTATGAATAGCATCAGTGAATTATTGGATAAGCTTATTTGAGATGCTTAGAGCATTGACAGGGATCAGCAGTTGGCTCTTATCTGATTGATCAGAATCATCATTATCAGAGTGATGACTATCAGAATTATTATTATTATTATTATTATTATCACCATTACTACTACTATTTCTACTGCTACCTCTGAAATTTTAGACAGATTCAGTGTCAGTTAGAAAATATTCTGATAATTAGGTATGGGAGTTTGGTTCAGGTTGGAATAGACAATTTCATATCTGAGGCCAAATATTATTGGAAAATAGAGCTTTACAGGCAGCACATGGAATAAGTGATTGTCTGGCTATGAGTCTTATAAAAAAACAGATTTGTATAGCCAAAGCAGTAGTTGTTTAGGCCATAAGTCCAAAAGCAGAGGTCTGAGTCTGATAATACTGTCAAAACTATGAGAGTCAGAACAGAATTCAGAAATGCAATTAGCATAGTAAGAAGATTGGATATTGGAAGAGTAGAACTATGTTAGAAGTAGACTTGTCAGCTTTGACTTGTGTATTGTGCCTCTCTGCCTTTTGGCAGTAAGTCTGGATTTTAGAGTAGAAGTAGAAGACATAGTAACAGAGGGTTTTAGTTAATTATCAGACTGCCTATTACAAATGATTTCTAACTACTTATATAGATATCATAGTTCTTGTTGTAATGTTTATAGAAAGACAATTATATAAGAAAGTCAGAATAAAAGGAAGTGGAGCAGAAATGAAAGTATAAAAGTATTATTGTTAGTTAATTGTCCTAAAGAGCAGAGATAGAAAACAAAAGATCATTATATGTGTCAGAAGAGTCAGAAAGTAGAGTGGAATAGCATATGATATGATTATAGATTGTCTGTATTATAGCTAAAATAGTAATAATAATAGTTTAAACTTGGTACTGCTACATAACCCACAGTAGCTTATTTTCTCAAATTGGATACATTGGATGGTTTAAATAAAATGGTGAGTATTAGTATAACAAGTTTGCTCAAAGATAATAGAGCAATTGAAATAGCATTCATCAGAATGCCATATTTTCTAATTACAACAATTGTAATATATGTAGTAAGCAACTATACTCAACTAGATCAATTAGAAGACTGGCCATATTATTTATTAAACTTTTTATAAGGTAGAAAATACTCATATTCAACTAATGTCATGTGCTATGACTTTTCATAACATATGTGACTAAAACAGGACTGGATACTAGAAAAACAACATGATGGAGTGGAAGGATGTCGATATTGCTGGTTATTTTTAGGAGGATTGTTGTATTACATATCTAGTTTGTATATAAGGAAGGATCAGTCTAACAAATAAAAAACTGTGCATGTATATACTGTAGACTTTTATTATCTGACTATCATTGACACAATACACTATACTCAATGTGCACATTATGAAGATATCTACCATAGAATTAAGCTAATATATATAGATCAGTATTAAGCTGAATAAAAAGTTAATGAGTGATTAGTATAAAGGATGGTATCAAATAATATAAGCTGCTTCAAGCTCATCCATAATGGAATCGGGAAGTACACAATGTCTGTGATACTTTCTTGCAGCCCAGGCTGCATGGCAACTATTTAAGCTCTTGATATACGCATCAATAAAGTGCAGAGAGCCTTCTTGGCATTGTGCTCCCTTGCAACAGTGGTCTTACACTTGGGCAGCATGTGACCAGTGCATCGGAGGGAGGGGAGGGACATGCAAGCACTAATATAGACATGTCACAGGCAAAAAAAAGCTATGTAGAAATTTTCTAACCAATTGATTGCAAATCTTATGTGATAATCATAATTTTTATTACTTTTTAAATATTTCCTATAAAGAACATTCATGATACAATCACTAATGAAGCCATAATATATGTTTTGGCTTGATATCAATCAGTTTTAGCACTGTCATGCTTGGCATGTGATGTTAGTTGGATATGAGTGTCTTCTACCTTATCTTTCTGTGCATATTAAGTTTCAATATATTTTTTTTGCCATTGACATTGCTATACCTCTCTTCCAATTTAGCATATTGGCCTATAGATTTCTTTTGACTGAAGTAACTTGTTATCCTTCTTTTGAACTAGTTTCACATCAGATAGTCAATACTATACTCAGTAGAAAGTCTTTTCAGAAGTAAGCAGGTCCAAGACATTCATTTAATTGAAGTGCTTGTCTTTGAACATGCCATTATGCTATAGAAATATTAGGATGGATATCATTTGCTATAGAAATTGGATTGACCATTCCAATGTATGGCATGATCAATACCTTGTGATAAGTAAGTGCAAGTTATGGCACATAAACTATTATTTGTCCTGTTTGAGGGCTGGCTTATATACATGTCATAATTTGATATTTACTATTTATAGATATCTACAAATTGTTCTGAGACTGCTAGCTTGCCATGCTTAGGCCTTATCCCAATACTCCTCCTCAAGTTGGTGCTAGTTCCATCTCTTTGACATGCTTTTGGAATTTTGGATATAGTAACAGCTTTGTCAAAATGTTTGCAGTATTGTCAGAGTCTTGATAGCTGACAATAGTGGCTTCCTGGTCATTGATCAAGTCTCAGATCCAATAGTAATAAGTAGCAATATATTTTGCCTTTTTGTAGAATTGAGCATTACAGACTATGGCTATGAACTCTTTATTATTGTTCAAATCCCAGCTCATTGTAAAGGTATTGAAGCCACTGTAATATTCATGCTGTTTCTAACATTGTTATATATTCCACTTCAGTCAATGATAGGGCTATAGTGGGTTGTTTCTTCAAACTACATGTAACCATGCTGCCTCCTTCGATGAAGACAGATTCTAAGGTGATTTGAGTGAGGGATTATTAACATTGGCAAAAGATGCATCTAAGTATTTATAAAACAGGTTCATGTTTTCATTCACATTTTTATTTCTCATTGTACATTTTGCTGAATATGTTATTCTATGGGTTCTTATTCCTATGAGGTATCAAAGAACTTGCTTTAATGCCCTCCAATACTGTAAGCTTGGGTTTATGGTGTAAGCAGCAAGTTTGTTTACAGCTAAAAGAATGTCCAGCCAAGTCATGTTCACAAGGAATTGAAGTTTACTGATCAAGCTAGCAAAGGAACTACTTTTATTCCCTTCACCTGCACCTGGGTTTAGCTCTAACATAATGTTTGGGTCCATAGGTATTATTATGGGATTGGCATGTGCCATTTCCTCATATTGGAGAATATTTTCAACATATTGCCATTGCAAAATAGTAAGCATGTCTTCTATTTGGATTATTTCTATGCCAATAATCTTTGCAGGTTCTCCCATGTTTGTTAGCTCCCAAATTTCTTGGAGCTTCACCTTCATTGCTGTTACCAACTTATTTGTCAATACAAGTAGGAGAAGATCATCAACCTATATGGTAATAATTTCTATGTTTTTGCTATTTTGTTAAATGTAAATGCATAGATCTGAAAATAGCCATATATAGCCCAGTTTGATAAGTTAGTCATTGAGCTCCTTGTTCCACTCATGTTCTGACTGTTTTAGACTGTAGAGCATCCTTAGATATCAACATATCTGACCAATACTATTATCATATCCTTCAGATTGGTGCATATAGACTTTTTCATAGAGGATACTATATAGGTAAGCTCCTTTTATATCTATTTGATGGACCTTCAGTCATTTGAGCAGCATGAGGGCTAATATTGCTTGTATTGCCTTTAGCTGAATGATAAGTGAAAAAGTCTCTATATAGTCAAATCCTGGTCATTGCATGCAATCTTTAGCCATGAGCTGTGCTTTGTACTTGAGAAGTTCACTAAATTTATTGCATTTCTTTGTGAGTACTCAGCAATTTGCTATTGGAACTGCGCTTTTTAAATATTTAACTAATTCCTATGTTTTTATTTGTAGGAGTTGTTTGATTTCACTATCTACTGTGCATTCCCATTTGAGCCACTTGTCAGATAGTTTGGCTTGAGCCAGACTTTTCAGCTCATCTCCTTCAAGTGCAGAGCTTGAGTATGCAATGTATGCTAGCTCAGCAGCTGTCATTGTGGCTGGTAATTCTTTGCATTCATTATATTCATTGTCTTCCTCATCAGAAAAAGGGTCTGCAAGATAATGGTAATTAGTATATCTTCCTCTTGTTTTTCTTAATGCTTTGATTCTTCAGGTTCTACATCTTGTTTCCATTTCCATTGCATATTGTCTAATTGTTGCACACTATTATCTGTCTCCTCCTTGCACAATAGATCAGGCATGATTTCAATTTGTTCTGGTGGAGTTTCAGTTATTAGTAAGTTGAGGGCATGAAAGTTATATGAAACAAGTATATGTTAGATTTCTACATTATAGTATTTTACTGATTTGGAACCTTCATCAAAGCCAACATATGCTTGTCATTTAGATTTTGGACGCATTTTTCTTTGTTCATATAATTCTTAGTTGAGGATCCACACTAGAGCACCAAATTTACACAGGTGAGCAATGTTAGGCTTTTGTAAATGCCATTTTTGATATGGTGTTTTATCTATTAAAGGTTTTGTATATGAGGAATTGCAAATATAGGCATTATATTTGACTGTAGGCTCTCAGAGAAATTCTAAGAGGTTCTGTGCTACTAACATTGAGTGCCCAAGTTCAACAAGGGTGTGATTCATTCATTCAGTAACACCATTTTGAGAAGGTGAATATAGTGCTATCAGTTGAATTTCTATTTCTTGTTGACGACACTAACTATCCAGCTTCTCATTAATGAACTCTTTTCTATGATCAATTTGTATTGCTTTGGGATTTTTACTCTGAGTTTTTAAATATGTAAGATATTTGATTACTTATTCCACTGACTGGTCTTTTGACTTGGAAAATTTAACAGTCATATATTGTATGGAGTCATCAACAAAGAGAATATAGTATTAGTTTCTATTAATGGATGTGATGTTGTATTTTCTCTATAAATCTATATGAGTGAGTTCTTTTAAGGCTGTGTATTTTTTGTTAACTTTGTCATAGGCTTTTTCAGATTGTTTGCCCTCTGTGCAGGCTGTACAATCTGGTTTTGGTGTTCTCATATTGATATTTAGGCCATTTACAAGGCCTTTGTTAAGGATCCATTATATGCCACTATAGCCAACATGGCTATATTGTTAATACCAAGTTTCCCAGCTTTGTGTAGGCTCTATAGCAACAAATATTAGTGGCATCATAGTACAATTTTTTGGAAGTTTCACTCCAGGAGCTTGTACATACTTTCAGATTCATTTTGTATAAATTTGTTTGAATCTGAGCCCCTTTAGCTATTTTTCATTCATCCCTTATAATGAGTGTGATTGCTTCTTCTCCTCTGGTATACCATCCACCAGCTTTATTCCAGCAGCTGAGAGAGAGGAGGTTATTTCAATTGGCTGGGATATAGAGTATGTTTTCAAGTTTTATTGTAAACTTGTTTCCTTTGCACTCTGATTCTAGCTCAATAGTACCTCGACCTTTCGCTTTTGCTTTTACATTCCCAACTCCTATTACAGAGATTCCTAATATAGAAGGAATTGCCTAAAGACTGCACATATGTTTGATATATATGAGATCATTGCTAAATCATCCAATCACTTGCAATAAGCAGAATGCTCATCAATTTTATTTATATTAGAGGAACAGGATGCTTTAGTAAGTTCAAATTCATCACTAGATTCTTGGACACTGAACACAATTTCTTCACCTGCCTGGTGGATTTCTTTAGTCTTCACCTTTTTTTTCACTTTCTTTTTAGTATCTTTCTTTCACTTCTTAGCCATCTAACAATCCTTTGTTGCATGGCCAAAGTGGTAACAAGTGTCACAGGCAGATTATCCAAGAAATTAGCAGTCAAGTATATTATATCTGATACAATAGTAATGCTCACATTTGGGTAGTTGATTTTTACTATGAGGTTGACTACCAGGTTGATAATTGCCAGTTGGCTTTGATTGGATCACCTGGCTTGTCAATTCAGTAGTATGGGCATATTGTTGGCAATATTTGTATTCTTCTTTAATAATGCCAATAAACTCTTGTAATCCAATCCTCTTTTTTGGATCAGTTTCAGTTATTCCCATGTGGCCACCAACATAGGATTCCATAAATGAGTCCCAGAAGTAGAAAAGTAATAAGAAAATAATGACTTTAAACATAGAATCAGAGATCCAAAAATTGGCATTGCCAAGTATACTAATGCACTCCCAAGATTCCTTGAGCTTACTAAGAGAGGCCGGATTATGCAAAATAAAACCTTTTTGATTTCTAGAATTAATTCCACTGTACCAATTCACATGGAATGTTATAAATATCTTAAGATGTATCCTACCAATGGCCTGAAAATTTGAGAGGCAGTGATCTTGAGTGTGTCAAGTACAGATGACAAGTGCAAATGCCTGGTCACATAGGGTCACACATCATTTTTGCACTCTGCTCAGTACAAATGCAGAGGCGCATGCTACTCATCGAGGTCATTGTATTCAGAATGACATGTAAATACACTTTATTCTAAAATAAGTCTAGGAGCATGATATCGAAGATACATAAAAGGATTATAGGCAGAGGGGCCAGTCTGAGTAAAAGAAGAGTAAGGATGGTGGTATGGAGAAAAGTGAGATGACAAGAATGATGTTCAAGAATCAAGATGACATTGTTGCAGAGGAGGGTCAATATAAGCCGATGGCTCATCTAAGAGTGCAGATTGTTTCTATCTACATCTAGCAAAGATCCCAATAAAGCAGTCATCAGCCTTCAAGTTTGGGTGATTGTTGAATTTCTTGTTGATTCATTTGATAAGCTATGCTTTTGTGCCATACAATGACAACTCAAGGACAGATGTGAGATTTTGCAGAACTGTCTTTGATTTTTGTGCAAGACCACCTGTAAAAACCATGGTCTAACCCTGTATTGCTTGACAAATCAGATTCTCCTTCTCTGCCTTAGCCTTCTTTTTCTCCTTTGCAGCCTTCTTATACTGCTTTTCCTCTCATGCTTCTTGGTCTGCCTGAACAAGGTGAAGTTCATCATCCATAGTCATGATATGAGCTTTTGTATGAATCTGTTGATCTTGTCCATCATATTTCTCAGCACAATGATTTGTCTGGTATTGAAAGATGGCATTTTCATGCATCGCAAAGATGATGTGAACCTCTGCAGCATTACGCTATGCTTCAAGGAGCTTGATCCACCAGTGGAGAATAGCATTCTCTATCTCCAAATCCTTGCAGCACTCTTCAGATGGCTTCAGCATGACACCAGTGAAGGGAGTAGTCATAATGCTAGGAGTGGAGGGAATTTCTAGTAAGCCTTTCATGTAGAATCTCATCTGATGGTAAAGGATTGGCATTGAACACAGAGCTATTGGTATGTGATGTGGTCCTGTAACTGTTGATATTACTTGGCTAGCTTGATCATGAGCCACCAGCTCACTCTCTGAGCTCAACTCCATTACTTCATACTCTGAATCATTGCTACTGGATTCTCTATCCAAATCACTACTGGCACCAGGCCCCTCTCTCTCACTATTCTCTCCCTATGAGTCATTACTGCTGGATTCACTGCTGGACTCAAGCTCATGTTTGAAGGGTGCATTAGGATTGAAGATGCCTTCTGAGGAGATGTCAGATGCTTGGGGTATCCTGTTGGACAGAGAGGCAGGCCTGTAATGCAGTGTCAAGGTAGAATAGCTAGGTGCAAAGTCTGCTTCTTTGAAAATGCCTGGCATGATATCTGACTCTTTGAAAGCATTGGTTCACTTGGGATTGAAGCTGGACTTCTGCCATGCCTGGCAAATTGTCTCAAGTTTGAAGGCTTTTGCTCACACTGCCATGTACTCTTTTATGATATATCAGATTTCCATGCCTTTGCCCATTTCATCCAAGATGGCTGTACAATGATTGGCCTAGGCAACTGAGAGGGATGAAAATACTCCAACATCCAAAGATTGGAAATGGTGGGTAGTGTGCAGAGGAAGGCAGAAAAGATCAAAAGGTCAATATTATTTTTATATGCAAGGTTGATCATTTTGAGCATAGTGTGCAAATTATAACCATTGTAGATCAACAAGATAGGCTTGCCAGATCTGTTTCATTCCATGGCACCAGATATAAAGGTTTTTTCAAACCATTGATATCTAATGAACTCATCAGTCCAGCCATTTTCTGAGAGAGCAATTCTACATGCTGGTAAGAAGATGTTGGTTTATCATATTCAAGAAATTTACTTACAATACTCCTAGTTCATCAAACCACTCTTCATATACAGAAGACCAGAAAAGACGAATCCAGATTTGATCATTGAGGTTCTATCAGCACAGATGACTTCAATGATTGTGATCAATTAAAGGTTGTCACTTTTCAGCTTGTACTTGGACTTGTTGACAAGGGCAAAAAGTTCCTTTTCACCCTTTCCTTTTCAGCCACCTTCTAGCTGAATCCCCTTTTTATTCATGTTATACACATTTTTCCAAGGTATGTTGCATTCCTTTATGTGATTGATCAACTTCTGAAAATGGTCATGCACTATTGAAAAATTGAAGGCTTTTGCACATTTTGAGTCAAGCCCACTGCTGCATTCCAACTTGAGGTCAGGATAATATGTCAAAAAATGCCTGATCTATGATTTTGATATGTGACGCTTTCTATCTCCTGTAAGTAGAGCTTCTGCCTTGGGACCAAGTGTGCACCTATTGATAGAATATCCTGTTATCCCTAGGTATTTTATCTAATCAACTAAAATGACTTCTTTGGCAGGGCTGAGCAAAAACTGATTTTTGTATGCAATTTTTTTGGGGGTGGTTTGGCCAAGCAAGCAATGTCACAGAGTGTTATAAGAAATGGAGTGTGATTTTGCAGCATCTTTAATAGTTTTAAATTTACTCTCCATCAAGTTCTGACAGGCCTTTTGGATGCATGCCTCAGTAGCAGCATTGACCATTTTTTTTTGGTTGACTTTAGCACGAGCCATAGGGAGCTGCAAAAAGGATTGCCATGTTTGCTATAGCAAAGCCCCAATAACAGAGGGGAAAGTTACACTAGTATCACTCATCTTTCTTGTTTCACTGTTCATGACATATTTCACTGTACAATGGACTTCAGGAAATTAGGTGGAGCAGGTCTAATATATGAATATGGGTTCTAGATACTCATTTGTGTGAATGATGCTGCTGAGCTATTTCACTGAGGCCAATCTTTATTACAAGATGCATCCACTTCAGGCCTTTTTTGTCTCACTTTTAACAATAATATGGGATTGTGATGTTCTATCATGTAGGATGGACTTTTATATATTGAATACAGTTGCTGAATTTTTTTCAAGCCAAACTAGTGAGCATTCTATGAGCTATTTCCACTTTTTTGAAATTTGCACATCACTTGGAAATATTGGTAGACTCATTCACAATCATGTGAAACAGGTTATGAATGACAGTGACAACAGTTTGGTGTCCCTTGGTTTCATAAACAGCTTCTAAGCTAGCCCACATGTTGTATGCAGTATTGCAATGCCCAATATGGATCAGAGATATTATTGGCAAAGAGAGTCTGAGCACAATTATCATTGTGTGCCCAGTTTGCATGGCCAACTGGATCAGTTTTCTCATTGGGCTGAGCAAGAGTGCCATAAACATATCCATCCAATTTGCAGGTCTTCACAACTTGTTGGAAGCACTCACACCAAGCAGGCCATTTTCCTTCCTCAAGGGGTTCCACAACCTTGACAAAAGCAGCATGGTCACAGATGTCAATAGAGCATATTTGTAGCCTATATCAAACTTTGTTTTTTGGTCAAATTTTAGACTTGTTCAGTCAAAGTTAAGTGAAACCTAAGCCAATGAGGCCCAGGCACAGCAATGTGATGAGGTTGGAGTGGGCAGGAAACAGCATTCATCGTTAGATACAGTCTGCTCTAATGCAATTCTCACTCTCAATGCTGTATGGGGTTCTCTTGGAGGACATAGACAATGTGAGAGCAGTCAGTGGTTGGGTATTGGACAGACATTTATTTGTTTGTTTGTACATGCCATCAAGTATGTGCAAATTTTCTGCTCAAACTTTTGTATTTTCCATTTGGTCAAAGAAAGTTTGATGTGCACTGCAAATATGCTCTAATTCTGGTAATTAATAGGGCAAGCTGTGCAGGGTTGCTGGCATCAGGTACTGGATCACTGCATGAGCTGCCAGCAAGCTGATCGGTCATGGTGTTTGGTTTTGATGTGCAATATAAGTAAAGCTGTGGCTGGGTGAATTCACAGTCTGAGGGGATGTGACCGATTAGTCAGAGGAGCATGACCAGGGCCAGCTGGCCAGCCAAGCCCGTCCACACAGGTGCAAATTTTTCGTTCATAATTGCCCTGGCCCTCCTAACAAGCGACGCATCATGGTTCCCCATCCCTGGATGGCTATGCAGAAGACAAGGGCAATGCCAGTGGCACACGTTTTCTTCATGCGCATGCCCCATGCCATGTCCAGCGCCCGGTGAGGAGCAACAGCAAGCAACGGCACTCCCCCAAGCACATGGTAACAAATGGGACACCCCCATCTCTGCGTGCAGGTGCAGTGAGTATGCGTCAAACGAGCTGAAATACAGACTAACTTGGATGGATTGATGATTCAGGGGATTTGCTCGCGTATGCATCTGCCAGAAGGGTTGAACGAACTCTTGATGGACCCTTCCCACCATGTTTTCCTCGCTGCTGCAAACAGGTTGTATGTGCGCACGAGTCCGAGTGAGTGCGATGGCTTCCGCTTTTCTGATGGATGCATCACTGACCTGAGTGACCTGCTTTCATTCTCATGCAGTGTGGTTGGCACTTCTCATAGCAGGAAAGGCAGACAGTGTGCCACTGGAGCAGACCTGCACTCTCATTCAAAAAGATAGGGATGACGGAGAAGGACTTACCACATCTTTGCTATCACTGCCGAACCAAGCGCAGATAGGAGAGCAAGGGGCAGCATCTTTCTTTTCGCAAGTTACGAGCTGAAGAGTGCTTAGTGGTGGCGAGTCGTTTTGGTGAGGTGCATTCTCACCTCGTCCTTTATATCCCTTGGACCTCATGGCATCCTCATTGTCTAACCACGTTCTTTGGTTCTGCAGTGCTGATTTCTGAATCTCCTGGTCAAGCTGCTCAGATCCATCCCTTGGGGCACTTATCTCAGCTGAGTAAGCGTTAAGTGTCTTTTTCTGTTTTCTGGTGTGCCTAACATGCTATTGTGTCTCGTCACGACACTAGACTGTCCATCTGGCCTCCAGAGACTGTGAATTTTTTGACTCGAAGCTGCTTTCATCTGCACATTGACTTGGGCCTTCCCCTCTCTCTTTTCTGGCCCACGAAGAGGTATGCTGTCTTCGAACCAGAAAATTCACAGTTTCGCTGACTGAAAATCACAGTCTCGCCTGCTTACTCGGCTCTCCGGGTCCTCCCTCTCTTTCGGCTGCTGCTTTGCTGGCTTGTGTGCCCATTGCCCTCCTCCGCCATCAACCACCATGTCAACTCACGCACCTAGGTGGCCATCATGAAGACTGTCATCAGATGCCCCCTTCTGCCCCTGTGAGCCATTCCCTGGCCTGGCTGGGTTTCGCCTCGGGACAGTGAAGGGCATGACAAGACTGATGTGCATCGACAGTATCAAGCTCAAGATCCACAGTGCTCAAAGCCAATGTCGAAGCCGTCCAACACCATCGACAATGTCAAGGCCAAGATCTATGGCACTCCGAAGTCAGAGTTGTCTGACACCATCGACAACATCAAGGCCAGAGTTGTCCGACACCATTGACAATGTCAAGGCCACAGTCATCTGATACTATCGACAATGTCAATACCGAGGGCTGTTTAATGAGGTCAAGGTATGTATGTGTTGCCTGCTTGCACAATCCATTTTGCCAATACTCAACCCATGCTATGTTCATTCACAGATTCTAATCCAGCATGAGGACATGTCCATGCCACATTGCACATGATGACGGGTTGGTATGCCATTGGTGACCCCCTTCTGATGTGAAATGCTCATTTTTGAGAGTTGCATGCCATTGGTGTCTTCTCTCTTTCTTGACAGCACAGCGAATGTGATGGCTTAGACTTGGCGTCTGTCATCCTTCGCCTTGCCTGGGACAATATAGACTCAGCATCTGTTGTCCCCGCAATGATCGCCATCATTCCTCTGAGTCATCTTGTTTGAGTCACCAATGGCTCTAGGAGCATGGCTCAGAGGCTGGCACAATCATGCCGATGTAGACTTGGTGTCAATCGTCTGTAGTAGTCTGAACTGACCCAGTCAATTATGCACGGCCAATGTGAGTAGGCCTATTTCTCTGTTTATTCTACAAACATGGCTAAATTGTCTCATCTACAGCAGCAGATATCTCAACTGAAACAGAACAAACTGGCGATGGGCATCCATGGCCTCTGGAAGGTAGATTGGATACTAATACGTAATGAATGTGCCGCTTATCCTGTTTCCAGCATATCAATGACGTTGGCATCTCAGCATCACTTCAGGAGCTGGCAGTCATGCAAGGGTTTCATGCAAACCCTGGTGGTGTATGGGGCCTTCGGATTGGCATCGATTTGAGATAAGTGATGGTTTAGATTGGTGCCAAGTGGTTTCAGATTCTAACCAGCCACTGTAGCACCTGGATCTACAGCATTACCATTCGCCATTCCAGTACCAAGAATCCGGAGTTGGCATCACTCTTTGCATGGTGTGCCCATTTGTTTCAGCTCTCTGTCTGGCCTGTCTTCATTTTCAATGGACTGCAACAGCCGCCTGTGAAACAGAACAAACATGTGCGAGGGAATGACCATTGGTTAGTGCAGGACTTCAAGACCTTGCTGCAGGGTCTTGGCTTTGCCTATGTTGATGTATGTCACAATGCTACAATGCATATGTTATGCTGACATCTTCTTCAAGGCACCGGGCGAGGCAGAAGCACAGCTGGCACTGCTCTCATCGCAGGGCTACATCGATGCTGTGATTACCAAGGACTGTGATGCATTTCTTTTCGGCACCACGTCTGTCATTTGATTATATATGTCTCATTAGGGCTTGACTATGAGAGCAGATAGATGGCTGACCATTGCACAAGCAAGATGATTTTTACACCAAGGAGTATGTCATCATCTACAAATCAGAAGATCTGCAGCCAAAGTTGGGCCTGGACCATGATGTGCTGCTCCTCATTGCATTGCTGGTTGGAGGCGACTATTCGGTATGGCACCCAGCTATCCTTCTCCTTCTCGACTGACTTGTTCGAGTGTAGGCTGGCATTACTAGCTGTGGAATCAGCACAGCTCTTGCACTGGCACAGGCTGGCTTTAGAACGAGGCTTGCACGAGCTGTGGCACAACCCACCCATGCATGAGGCCTTGCCATGCATCAGTGGCGTGAAGAGCTGCGTGCCGAGTTGCACAGCAATCTGTCTGGCTGCTTGCCACAACGTGCATCTGCTGTTGCCCATTCAATTCTGGATTCATTTCCAGAACAGGTGCTGCTCAATTACTACCAACAGCCTGCAACATTGACCCTCCAAGCGGTGGACATGCCTCCTCCAGATGTTCATCTGCTTGCTACGTTTGCACAGCTGAACTTCAAGTGGAGCACAGGGCCTGAAATCATCAAGCGCTTTGCTGGCAGCATCTTTCCTGGCCTGGCACTTCGGGAGCTGATGGATGCCACTGTCCAAAAGGACTGCAGGAACCCTTTTCAGATGCACCTTCTCTGCCGTATTGTTGGCTACCGCAAGGCTTCATCATATCGGCAGGCTGAATTTCGTGTAGTCCTCAAAGCCCATGGGCTCCTGCACACAATTCAGGATGCGATTCAGGACCACACTTCCATGACACCAAAAATCATGAAGAGACAATACCGTGCATGGGTTCCTCTTGCAGTCCTCGACTGCATCGCACCCGAACTCATTGATGACTATGAAGACCATGGAGCACCTGTCGCTTCTTGTGCATTGTCGCATTTTGCCTCACCTTGGTCTTGCTTTTCTGAAGTCAGTTGTATGACAGCTCCTTCACCACTGGCAGTCGAACCTACACCTGAAGTGATTGACATTACATCCAATGACAAGATGGCCTCCATAAAGCCAAAGGATATTGCATTCAACAACGAGGCAGGCACCGCCGAACTGGAGGACATTACATCTGGTAATGAGATGGACAGCATAGAGGCCAAGCTGATCAATACAGAGTGGCCAAGGGCTGCTCCCTTCTCTCCAACCATCATCGACCTCACGACATCCTCACCAGATTAATTTGTTTTTTATCTTCACATATATAGTATGTCTCGGTTGGTATTTGCCAATGAACCAGCTTTCCCTTGTCTTTCCAAATGCCCATGTGCACACCCTCTCAACAACAATGACTTCGCCTGATGCTGCCCTCAAACTCTACAAAGGCTTGACGGAGGCACTAAGAGCAAACCTACCACTGAATCCAGCTGAAATAGATGAAGAAATGGAGGAAGAGCAGAATAACGTGTGACTGATTCTCCAGCAGAATGTCGAGAAAGTATCGAAGAATGTCACCAACCACACAGAGACAGAATATCTCAGATAGGCCATATGTGCATGTTGCAGATCCTTGCATGGCTCAATGCAGCTGGCATACTCACAGTCAGGTCAACCAATGCATGAGCTGGCTCTTTAGTAGAGGGGTAATCAAGAGCCGTGAGGAGTTCTTGAGCCAAACGCCACTGCCTTGCATGCCAGAATACATTTGTGCCTGTATCATGCATGAGTAAGCTTGCACTGGTAGCTTGGGGAATGGCTCATTCTTGATAAGATGCATCCAGCTGCGATTCCATTGATCCATTCACTGGAAAGCCAAAGAAAGCCTCTGACAGTGAACAACATTCATGGGCCAAGGCACAGAAGATCTGGGCAGCAATGATCTATGTCTTTGCTTACATTCTTCGTCTGGGGATGATGCCCTGGCACAAGAATGAAGTGACAGGTGCAATGGGTGGAAACCCATCCATTTCAAGCCAGGTGTCCAGCTATATAGTCAGCTTGAGGTGCCAAAAGGTCCACGCTGGTGAAATACCTGAGAGCACTCATGCAGTGACCTCTGTAAGCTGCTACTCAAAACTAGTCCCAGCTTACAGTTTCTGTCCACTGAAACGACATATCCCAGGAGCTTCTCCAGCGCCTTCATATGCTCAATCACCTGCCAGAGCTGTACAAGATTGAAAATGCCCTCAAGCCCCACAATGCCTCAGAACTGGACAACACAGCTTGGGGAGGAGGGCTCATGCGAAGGGCACTGGGCACTGCATATTGCATTGCGTTCTTTTGCTTGCTTCGTATTGATGAGGTTCTCAGAATCCAGTGTCATGAAATCCAGTTCTTGGAATATGGTCATGTCGTACTCACATTGCAATTCTGCAAGACACATCAAATGGGAGGTCTGTGCTGGTATCTCACCAAACCGAAGGATTTTGTTCTGAGCAGTTGTCTTTCCAGAAATTCAGCCATTCCACTTATGGGTGCTTGATAGCGACAAGGCATATATGTGTCCCGTCTGCCATCTTGCAGAGTGGATCTCTGCCAGTGGCACTAAATCAGGCTATCTGTTCAGAAAGTTCCACAGAGGTGATCGAGTTAACACTGAGGAAGACGCACAGCTCGTAAGTCCTAGCTAAGCTACTGCCATCCAAAGAAACCAGCTTCGAGATTGCCCAACAGACATTGGACAAGTTTCTGGAGATGTTTCGCCACAATCTCATGGACCTTGGCCTGGACCCCATGCTGTATGGCATGCATTCCTTTCGACATGGAGGGTGCCAGCACCTTCATTGTGAAAGGCACTGGGATCTGTGTGACATGTGCGAATGGGGCAGATGGAGCACAGAGTTCACTTACATGATGATCATGAAATACTTAATCTCATTAAGTAATGCCCCGCGATGGAAACGTGAGGACTTCCTGAATCCCAGCATCAGACCAGCCCTCCACTGCAGCAAGTGTGGCAGGACCTGCCCCTGTGCTGCTATTCCAAGATAGGCAGGTCTGCTGAGTACTTGTTGGTTTATGGTGTATTTGATTGTATGACTATCTACTGAGCAAACATGAATATTATCTGAGCCCTAAGTATACTAGTATGAAATGGGAGACAGAGAATAGGAACTGTAAACTAATTGTTTCACTCTTGCAAGAGGCAGTAATGCTTGGCGATGGCCGAATCATTTGTCATGATCATCCTCTTTGAACCACGGATGTACAAGAACTCAAGATCAAACTAATCACTATACTTTGCCTTGGCTTCCCTGGCTGCTTGCTTGTTGCGCTTCATGCACTGCTCTTTAAGGGCTTTGAGGATTTGTGTTATGTTCATTTTCTTCTCTGTGGTGCTGAACTCAGCCCAGAACTCGTTCGGAGGACCTCGCCTCCAGCACTCGACCAAATACTGATGGAGATGAAGGTCAGAAACTGTACAATCTGATATAGCCAATGCTCTCACCTTCCAGTTGCTGTAATGTTTCTTCAACACTGTCCACTCCTTTGGCATCTCATGGCTGAAGATCTTCTCCCAATAAACCAGAGGGATTGGATGGCCCTGGATCACTAGAGGGGATGCATTGGCCCAGGCTGGTGAGTAATTCCACAGGCTATTGAGGCAGAAAAGGCCATCCACATCAAACGACAATGCTTGCGGCATGTGGACATCAGTGTTCATGAAAGAGATCATGGTGCCATTGGCCAGTGTGAGGCTGCACAGCCTACACTCTGGCAGCCCTGTGACCACATTGGTTGTTGCATTGATGGTGTCCTCCTGCATGGAACGTGTAGTTTGGGCTACAGTGGTTGCCGCAGCCATGCTGGTTGACGTGACCAGGGTGGGCAGCTGGAGGAATGCAAATGCTGTGAGGTTGGTAAGTGTAGCCTGCGGGAGACTGATTGCGATGACCCCAGCAGCCAGCTGTTGGGGCACAGCAATCGGCACCAGGTTCTAGAAAAAGTTATGATAGGTTAGTAGGGGCCGAGGAGAACATGATGAATATGGTACTGTAGACATTGATCCTGAGAGGACCATTGTCATGTTCTGACTTGACTTGCGAGGTGGGTAATTGGGAGGGAATAGAAACAGCTCCATGGTCTTCTGGGCCTTTAGAGGGCAAAGCACAGAGAGAAGGGTCAGGACAGGACTGATGAGGGCACAGTGTCAGCGTTCAGGCACTCACCCAGGGCAGAACATGCTCTTTCTCTTGCTGAGTGTGCTTGTCGATGCTGGCTTCACCTCTTCCTCCTCCAGAGAGACCAGGCATGGATGTGTTGGCATTGGCAGTGCAGAACTTCTTGAGGTGCTTGGCATACTGCGTCTTTGGTGCTTTTTTCAGTGTTTCTGTTCGTGGGCCGAGATGCTTCAGGCGCAGGGTGGTCAGAACACTGCATGGATGAAAGGGAAGGTCAGTGCCTGCACTGCATGAAACCAGGTGCCAAACCATCATGCACCTTTCCCATTGGTCACAATCTCCACTGAATGCCTTCAAGCATTGGAGCAGATCAGGCTTGTTCCCATGTGTGTCAAGCTTGAAGTCATGGCAGAGGTGAACAAGTTCCTTCTTCGCCTTTTTATCCCTTGTATGTGTGCAATAAAGATGAGCATTTTGTTCGGAAGGGGAGCAAGAGGGCCACTTACACTTGAATGAGCTGAATCTGGAAGCCCTCAGATGAATCAAACAGGCCTGGAATCGGGAAGGGCAGTGCCTTCCTGTCCTTGCTGCCAGCAGGATGTGAGACAACAGCAACCTGTGCTGAGGAAGAGAATGAGCACCCTTCAGTCATCGCCATTGAGGTGGCCATCACGGTGGCATTGGCCATCAAGACATCCATTCCTGTGACTGAGTCGAGTGGACAGCTCCCGATGTTGTTGTGGTTGCTGTTGCTGTTGCTGTTGCTATTGTCCATCGCACAAACAATGCAATCGAGGATCCAGTGTGCAAGGAGGAGTTGTGCGATGACAATGAGCCAGAACACATCAAGTTTTGCATGGCAGGAACCATCGTGAGTGGCAGTAGGCACGTGTGAAGTCCAGTTGCAGTCGCTGAGCTTGGAGACACCAGGGGTGGTGAGGCAGACCACAGACACAATCAACTCGCATGTGCCATCAACCAGCAGGGACCTGGGGAAAAAAAAGCAACAAAGTTTTAGTGTGTTAGTGACTCTTGACAATCAAGAATGGACGGAAAAGGCATGGACGACATGAAGGGGGGCCCTCTTGGCAGGGCAGGGCAGGGGCAGGGCAGCCGAGCACGAGAACAATCCTCTCTCGGATTCGTCCTTCCTTGTCGGACCCCTCAGGCATGTTTGATGTTCAAGGGGCAGGGCGGGCAGATGAAATGAGGTGGCGGCAGCGATGGCAACGAGGGGCAGAGGGGCAGTGAGCGAGGGAAGCGAGGGAGCGGTGAACCGGAGTCCCCGATCAGGCGTCTGCCAAACAACGCAGCCGAGCGCGGCGGTGCAAGGAGCCGAGCTGGGGGCCGAACAAGACAGTCCTGTGACCGGCAGGACGGTCTGCGCCACTCACGCGTCACGCTGGGCCAAACAAACTGTGATTTCTCGGAGAGAGGTATAGCAAGTGTTTTTCCGCTTTCTAGTTGGTAGCTAGACCCCATCCTCGAAGACGTCTACTCCCTATCTCTCCACGCATGGATCGAAGAACAGGCATCTCTAACTCCTTTTCCAGCTCTGTCCAGGCTTTTGATAACGGAATCTCGCCCTAGCAGAGTTTCCTCGAGCCAATCTCGACGGCCGCTCAGGCAAGGTGAGACACCAGCACATGACCCGCTTCCGCTTCACGACTTCAACAAATGCCTCACATACGTCACCGCGAACACACCCGAGCGCATATATAAGCCCCACCCTCTGTCCTCTACGCCGAGGTCTCATCTCGTTCTGTCCCACTACTACTTGAAAAATTTCTCACTATCACATAACTCAGCGATAGCAATGGCCACTGACTGCACCTGCCAGACCAACTGCGGGTACGTTGCGTTTCTCCTCGTCGTTCATCGCCCCCGCCGTCGCCGTCGTCATCCGCGTCTGACCCTTCCTGTGCTCTTCAGCGCCTGCGGCCCCTCGGGCACCGGCTGCTCCTGCCCCAAGAACAAGTGCAACTGCAACAACTGTGTCAACAAGGTCCACACTGCCAACGTGCGTCTTGAGACACTCCCTCCATTTTTTCTTGACGACGGCTCCTTTGCAGTGCACCTGCTCCGGCTCGGGCGACAAGTGTGGCTGCGCGACGAGCGACAAGCCTTGCACGTGTTAAGCGCGGACACCTTTCTCCCCCTTGCTTTGTCCGAAGTTTTCTTCTTTAACGCTCGTATCCCTCATGATAGTTATACTCTGTAGTACGTTTTATAAAATAGTTATATTGCACCACTTCCGAATCAAAAGCCGCGTTTGTTTTTTTTTTTTCTTTTTTCGCCGACGGGAGAGGAACTTTTGAAACTGAATTGCTACCGGAGTAGGAGAAATGTATCTATATGCGCATGAAAGGAAGGAAAAAAGAAAGATCTGTCGGGTGCTCTCAAATCCCGAACGGCTCCACATGCAACGACACCGCCGGTCCACCTCTCAGCACATCCACGAACCTCGGCTCGTGCAGCGCGCATCTGACGGCATGCACCAATCCCGGCGGGCCACAAGCTACGAGAGACAAAAAAAATCAACACAAATATCCATGAGACAGCATAACCCCCTTCCATACCATTGATACACACATCCCCGACGGCGGACCCAATCTCCGTGCGCACGAGCGCGTCGAGATCCGGTCGGTCCTGAAGCACCTGCACAGCGGGCGACGCCAACACAGCCATACACGCGCTTGAGCCTATCCCAGCATCCTTTCCCTTATTCCCTCTCTTCCCTTCTTTTTCTTCTCCTTCTTCTCCTGAAACGGTCGCGGTGACAGGCGTGTTCAGGTCGTCCGCGTACCCGCACTCGTCCAAGGCAGGCGACAAATCCGAGGACGCTGAAGCCGTGATTGGCGCCGTCACGTGGATCATGATCTCGAACTGCATGCTCATCGGAGCGAGCTGCAGCGCCTGCAAAAGTGCGTCCGCGACCCATTCGAGGTGGCCTGAGACGTTTTTTTAGACTCAAAAAGTCAGCGCTTAGCCGAGTATGTGGGGAAAACTCGCCTGTGTCGCGGATCACCCAGACGAACACCACCTTGACGCAGTCCGACTTGCCTTTCTGCGCGCGACTACCCCAAAATAAATAAAAAAAAAGAGGAGAAACTATAATTCAGAAGGGGATGGATGTCTCGCAGTTGGACGGTCGACTCACGAAACTAGGCTCTGCAACAACGGCAGCGTGAACGAGACGCCCGAGCCGCCTATCCGCAACAAAGTTCAGATGACCGGTTTCAAAGGAAGCTTGAAACACTGGGGATTCACCAGCGACGAGCAGCACACTCGCGTATCCGCGCAGCACGGGCGGGTTCCCGTAAGGCCCATCCACTAGCGCCTTCATCTGCACCGCGCCTGCACCGTCTATAGTCCGGGCTCGGCGCTCCGCAGCGCGCAACAGGCGCCTCGTGAACCCGTCTCGCACACGTACGAGGAACACCAAAGACCGCCGCGCATCGACGCTCTGACTGGCATCATCCTGCCTCTTAAGTGTGCCCTCCTTCTCAGCGTCGCGCCCAGGCATAGGCGCCGTCCCGGGCGCAGGCCACGAACCGACACTGGCGATCGTGAACGGGTGCGCCTCAAGCGGGAGCGGGACTCGCGCAACGAGGCGTAATGGCAGCGTGGCCCAGGCAACAACAGCCGACGAGGCGGTAGCGACGCTGGGGGAGGACAAGTATGCCCACTGCCCGGGACGCCAGCACACGTGCGGCGCGGCGCACAACGTTACGCGAAGCGCATATGGCGAGAGGACCTCCACACGCGCGTCGGCGTCGGCCACTGTTGTACCGCGTCGCGGCGTGCTCCGGCGAAAGAGCATGCACCCGAAGCGCGGTGGCACGTTGGTGATGAGCAGTCGGAGCAGGCGCAGGAAGCGGTCGAGCGCCCAGAGAAAGAGCGACGGCCAGATGTACGAGCCCGTTCTGAGAACGAATAAAGAAACACGTGAGAGTGAGAGACGGTCGTTCGGCAAGACAAACAAGTGTGCTGCACGCACTTGAGCTCTGCGGCGTGAAAGTAGCCTGCAAGGAGCGTTATGCTGTTTTGTTTTTTTTTAAATGTCGCTGCGGGAAGAGAGTCAGCCAAACTCACAAGACAAGCAGAAAGTGCATGATGAGGAATGCCTCGTATCCGAGGTTCCGAAGCGGCCGGATGCACACCGCCGAGAGCACGGACAGCGCCGTGACAGAAAGGAGGCCGCATTGTATCCACGGATGGCTCCACGACGTCGTTCCTTTCAATCTGAGCGGGCAGATAGCGCAAGGGCAGTCAGACGATCGATCATCGACTTTGCGGCAGGACAAAAATCACTCGCCCCATTTTCATCTGCAACGAATGCCACCGATCAGCCCTTCTGCAAAGACGCAAGACAGAGAGATGCATCACTCACGCGGCCCCCGCCATGCACCCAGAACAGCACGCACAGCACGCGCGCAGTCATCCGGTGCAGGTAGTTAAGCTATTTTCAGATTCGTTCCATCAGCGGAAGAAAGAGAAAAAAAAAATAGACCTAGAAGCGGGAACAATTATATCTCACTTTTTCGGGACCAGCACCTGTTAGGACTGAGACATTGCCAGAAGGTAAAGAGATCGAACGAGAAGAGAGTCAGTACGTTTCAAACCGCAGGCGATCGAAGACAGCGAGCGGAGGCGCAGCGTACCTGATATGATATTGTTTTTCATCCCTAAAGCAGTGGTCAGGACCAGCTGTGCGCTGGCAATATTGCCTGCACGGTTAGCCCAGTAGCGCGGGTCATGGCGCTGACCCTTTTGAGAAGTTGCTGCACAGTAATAGCGGGGAAAAAAAAAAGTTGAACATTGAAATGCGTACGACTTTGCGAGACTCACTATTGACAAACGACAAGGTGAATATGAGTACGATGTACGCCGCGGTGAGGAGCACCTCGGCGAGGTTGAGCGTGTAGGACTTCCCCAATGGGATCGTCCACCGGAACGTGATAGCCCGCCACGCGTTCGCGCATGCCGCGGGTAGGCGCCTCACATCCACGGGGCGGCGTGGCGGCGTCATCATACTCTGCCCACGCTCTCGATCATGATCCCGGCGCGATCGAAAAAAGCCCGGGCGTGGAGCAGAGGGGCTCAGAAGCAGGCGCACGGCGAGAGCGGCGTAATGGCAGAGCGCGAGGAGCGCAAGGAACGCTGCGACGCAGTACCACGCATACTTGGGGTACGTGTTCGCTCGTGCGACGCGAAGCAGCTTGTCTTGGTCGGGCACTGTGGTGGTCGCGTTGGTGGCGGTGCCCGCTGCAGCGGCCCAAACAGCGGCAGCGGTGGAGGTAGGGGTTGGGGCTTGGAGGGGTGAAGCCGTCATGTTCGTCGTCTTGGCGGAGAGAGGGGGATAGAGCGCTTGTCCGAGAGAAAGGGTCCCTCGCTCCTATTTTATAGGGACGTTTGTAAGTGCTCCGAGATGCGCACCCATCGTCTGGTCGGGGAAAGGGCGAGACCAGGTCCACTGAACAGAATTATCCGTGCGGATAAGAAAAATTAGAAATGGGGCAGCCAAGGAAAAATGGACAACGTTTCCGGGCGTAAAGCCTCGTAATGTGCATATGCATGGGCTTGGAAGGGATAAATACGGTGCGCAATGTACGCGCAGGAACCGTTCAACGAGACGATCAAGGATCATTTCGGGCTTATCTGATAAAATTTTTATCTGATAAGCAAGGACAAAGTTATCATATGGCGTGAAATCTAATCTGCACCCAATGGCATGTGGGCCTGGGCTCGGAGACGTTGCCGTTTGGGGAAAATTGACATTCCAAGGTGTGCGAATGAGCTGGAGGATGCAGGTCCTAGTTGCCTTTCGGCGCAAAACGAGAATGATTTTGGAATAATGATAAGTTAGCATGTGGACGCGACTGCTTTTTGACGCGCTGGCGCGCGTCGTCAAAGTCAATCTGCATCGTAAAGCGCGAACAACGGAAGAGCCAAGTTGACAGACGTCTTCATGGTATTTGCCATCTCTGTCGGACGCGTTTCGGAGATCTGGTTTTCTGCGCAAGCCGACGACGTCCGCGCGGGGTCTTTTCGGGTTTTCCAGAAACCGCTTCTGCCGTGTGAATGGCATCATTCCAGAGTGAAAGGAAGCGACGCGACGCGGTCCGGCCGTGTGGTTCCGATTCTGGGTAATTTTTGTTCTGTGCCGGAATGGCGATGACGAGGTGTCTATGGAAGCGATGAAGCGTTCAAGAGGTTCGTTTGTGATTCATGAGAAAACATGAGGATACTATGGCGAGTTCGTTGATGACGCGGCTGTGGGAAAATATTGTTGACTTTACTACCATACACTCGCGATACGGTAACTGCATGGGATAAACGCCGACACCACGGTGTGGGCACCTGAGTCTGCATATTTCGTCAATGTCGAAGCCAATTCAACCCTTTCGACGTTCCTCTTGTCGTCTTCATGGGGTTGCGTAGTTCTTATTGCCTCGCGCTTTCATGCCATCCATTCTCCGTCTGAAGTCCCAGTCTCGGTGTTGGTGTCAGTCACTTAGCCTTTTCATTGCACAGATTAACGCTTCTGAAAGCCTTCTGCATTTGCTGGCTGAAATGGACTTTTGGAACGATCGACTGCCATGCGTTGCTGGCGTGGAGTATATTAGTCTTCGATGCTGCTAAATCTCTCTAGACAGGTATCTGAACAACCTTGGCACCGTAACCGGACACCTCGGAATGTGTAAAGAACTCCCTCTTGTGACAACGTGCCTTCCATTCATCGTGGAAGTCGGACATCTGGTCAATGATCTGCATGGAGTACGTCACGCCTGCTGCTTCGGCGAGAAACGTCCCGTTACGCTGGAAAGCGCCATCACTTCCCCATGTATGACGTAGTCCGTTTGGATAACGTGTTGCCAACAAAGTGCTGGAAGAAAGAACCGGTTTTCCATGAACGCAAATGGATTAGCCAAAAAAGCCCCCAGACCGGCCTCCTATCTGTCGCCGTCATGTCCAGGAGTTGCCTTCTTGCATGACCTTTGTCTTCATCGTATCGATGGCAGATCCTAATCAGCCATTAACCATAATTCAGGACTCTTTGACCGAGCGTAGACAATGGTCTTGATAGGTTAGCATCAGGTACCAGGTCTGTCAGAGTATAGATTCGTCCGTACCTTGCTCCTCCGCGTCGTGCGCTTTTTGCTCATCTGATGAATGACGCTCGCTACAGGGATGAAGATTTCTAAAAACTATTTTCACTGTATAGCCGAGTGCCCTGTGCGGAAGGTATCGGCCCACTAGCCAAGGAAAATGTTTCTGGGGCCTTTTCGAGAAAAATCAGTCCGTGAAAGATGAAAAGGGTATGTACGAAAATATGATGAATGGTATCTTCATATGCTCATCCATTTGCCACAAACCGATAACGTATCAGGTAAATGACCTCCATTATTTGTTGTAGACTTGTCAAGCCGGTTCTTGATGGGATGTAATGCCGCCTCTGGACCACCTCTTTCTACCGAATGTAAAACTTCATCGGGATATTTGTTCCTCCTACCTTGGCATCGACAAAGTCGAGAAGAACTCATAGACATCGTTCGCAGACCCCATGGCATTAGTTGAATCCTGCACGCAAGCTACATGGCACCATCGTAGGAGGGGATCCCACTATTAGAAGGGTGACGAATGAAAAGTTGAACACGATACAACGGCTCCAGAGCATTCTTCACGACGACGTTACTAAAAACTGTTCGGCTCACTGTTTATTCTGTCCTATTTGACCAGGTGCCAAAACAAAACAATTTGCTACGTTAGTCCTTGTGGTAAAGAATGGGTTGAATCCACATCTTTATAAATGAGCGTAACTGAATATCTACTATAACTGAATATCTGCTAGTCCAGAAACGAAGCATAGATGATAAGTTATTTTCAAGACCGCCTAGCAGGAAGATAAAGGACAGGGGGACTGCGAGTTTTACTGAAGTGACAATAATTAGGCATGAATTCAAGGAAGCCATGATTTCGGACTCACTGCATAGCCGAATCCTTCGACATGCAGCGATACGGCTGGACCACCTTTGAGAACGGCCATGAAGCGCGGAGCACGCAGGGCTCGACGGATGCTCTGTGCGAGACCATCAGGCCCACAGACTGCAAGGGAATCACGGGTTTGTTCAAGACCGGAGCAATAGCATAGGAAGAACGCACCGCTCACTGAAACCTCTCCATCGGCGTTCTCCAACTCTTCCTCCAGGAAAACTTCCATATCCGGCCTTCCTTGATGAACGTGTACAAACGGAGACGAAAGAATCGCCAAATCCGTTTTTGGATTTTGTGACCTCGCTTCTGAATCGGCGGTGCTGAAAGAGTCCGTCTCGCTGGGACAGGTGGTGACGAACATCTTGAGACTCAAGCTCAAGGAGGAAGGCACATGCTGAATGGCAAGCATGAGTGAGTCTGCGATCCATCTTATGTTTTCTAATTGATTCCATGGTAAGAGGAGTTAGCGGTCAATGTATTAGATATGGTAGGGTGCTTACTGGACTCTCGGATGACCCAGACGAAGACAATCCTTTTGCAAGACGGTTTGCCTTGTTGGGCTCGACTTTGAAAAGGAGAATCACCGACATGAAAAATAGACGAGACAAGGAGAAACTTACGAAACGAGATTAAGGAAGAGAGGTAGCGTGAAAGTGATACCCGAACCGCCCGCGACGAACACGACAGTACTGAAGCCCTGGAACGAAGGTGGAGCGCCATATGGACCGTCCAAAAACAAGCGCATCCTCTGTTTTCGTTCCGCCAGACGCATCAAGCGTTGCGTAAAGCCCCCGTGGACGCGGACCATGAACGTCACGGTCCTTCCCAAGGCCATCCTGTCCAAGGTGTCCAACGACGTGTCTCGTAAGCCAGGTTGCTTCTCTTCATCTCCGCGTGTGACTTCGCCGTTGCTATTACTCTCACCAGGCATAGGCATGCAGACAGAGGAGATAGTGAATGGGTGCGACTGGAAGGACGTGATGGCAGGAACAGTAAGGTAGGCGTTCTGTCCAGGTGTCCAGAAGAAGTGACGCGGTCTTTCCAGCCGTATGCGCATGAAATGAGGAGATAGGATGTCGATCTTTGCGTCGAGCTCTTCTGCTCCTGCTGGCTTGAAATAGCCAAAATTGAACATGATCAAACGCATTCCGCGAAGGAAACGGTCAAAGCCCCAAAGGACGAGGGATGGCATTATATAATATTCCCCTCTGTAATGCACAAACGGTCATATAAAATTTGCTTCTGAGCGATAAAGGATGGATGTGACGTACTCAAATTCGTGTGCATGCAAATAGCCTGCTATGATGAAGGTCCTGTAGATAAGCGACCAACATAAGGGCAAAGTTCGGGAAAGGAGCACGCTATAGCGCTATAGCACGCACCCGCCAAAAATCAAGTGAGCAATACGGAAGTACTCGTAATTCCTTTCTCGGAGCGGTCGAACCGAAACGATAGCCAGGACGGCCAAAGCGGAAGCGCCCAAAATACCAGACTGAACCCACGCATGTGACATCGCAACGCCACCGTCATAGCTGAAATGAGATAATTTTAGTCCATGATAAAAGTTTCAACGATCGTCCTCCTAACCTGATGTAGATCTGTGTAATTTGATGAATGAAACCCGGATAGCCCTACATAAGATGAAGACTTACGCGGCCCGCGCCATGCAGCCAAATGAGGACGAGAAGCACTCGGGCCGTCATGCGATGCAAAAAGTTCAACTGGAGGTGTCGATTAATATTATGTCACGCCGTGAGTAGTTGGACGCACCTGTTCACAGCTCATGCCAGTAAGGACTACAAGGTTTACCTTATTAGCTGTGGGTATCCATGAAGATGGGAGATTAACGCACGAGACAATGGGTTGTTCTTCATGCCTAGCAAAGTCGTCAAGGTCACCTGGGAAGCAGCAATATTTCCCGCTCTGTTTGCCCAATATTTAGGATCAAATTTCACGCCTGTCAACGAAGTAGCTGTGGCAAACACAGACTAGTCAGAAAAAAATGCAGCCATAACAGACGGAAAGCGGCTGCCCACTGTTGATCAACGACCAAGCGAATACCAAAACGATGTATGCAGCGGTGAGCACCAGTTCCGCCATGTTGAGTCGATACGACTTCCCAAAATCCACGCTCCACCTGAAGGCAAGAGCACGATACGCATGTAGGACGGCTTTGGGCAGGCGTCGTACATCCACAACGCTACGGCGATGCAGCCGTCCAGTACGCTCGAGTCCCTGCTGTGATGCGGTACTGGTGTTGCTGTCCTTGCGGAGCCGCTTCGCTTTGTAGAACGAGTTGAACGCTCCTAAAGCGACGGAGATGAAGTGACAGAAAGAAACAAGTCCGATAAAGCCCGCGACGCAGTATGCAACTCGTTTCGGGTACTCCTCCGCCATGTAGGATCGAAGAGCTTTGTCGGGATCGACAGTAGCAGCAAGCACAGCGGATGCAGAGTCCATTGCTTTCCTTGGAGATAGGATTGTTGCTTTGCTATTGAGATCCGTCTCTGTCTTTCTTCTTCAGAAAGAGAAAGTTTTGGCTTGGGCCAGTCAATGTCGTGCCATTCGACGCCCTTTATATGAGCTGATTTGCCGAATTTTATGCATTGGTCGCTGGTTTGCATATTTTCGTCAACCTCCTCCCACAGTCTAGGATCGGATGTCGGAATGACGATGATCAACGAGCGGAGAATTTCAGCCATCATAGTCCAGAATCAGGCTTTTTGCGCCTTCGATCACAGCCAGGTTCTGTTGGAGGGTTCCAACAACGCGGAACGGTCGATGATAGTCGATCACCACACCTCGCTCCCGAGGAGCGCTTATTCAAAGGGCTCCACGACAACCGAACGATATTACCATCTCTGCAGTGACGAAGTCAATTAACTCCACATTAAGGGAAAGACGTCGGTAAAAGGCCGACAAGAAGCTCGGATCCAGGGCTTGCCCTTGGGAAACTCGTCTGAAAATCCTCGGTTACCAAGGTAGATCACCAGCATGCGAGTCGTCGCGCATTGGTGGCGTCTATCGTAGAGAGCGAATCATTCGCGTTGAATTGAAAGCGGAGAATAACGAGGGCTGATAGGCGAGAACCATGACTGATAGAGCAAGGAAGAAGGTGGCGGCCGTCGCGGAACACCGTAGCACTCCGTCAGGAAAAGAAAGGCATGCTGTAGTATAGTACGTGTGGTGTGCGCCATTAGCTACATAGATCCCTATTCACATTGCGATCCATATTTAGCAGATGGTACGAGGGTAATTTCCGAGATAACTGTACATACGAGTCAGCTGCACGAACGAACCGCGGCGTGAACTAAAAAAGGCAAATAGAGAAAACCGCGGGTACTGTTGACTTGATGGGCTTCTGGAGATTTTCCCCTATTTCAACGGATTAACGCAAACTGATGGCTGGTGAAATGGTGGGAAATCCATTGTTGCGATTGCATGACGGCCTTTCAGTAAGATACATGCCATATCCAGCAGTCAGTATCAATTTGATGACGTTGATGATGTTCCCGCCAACCACCATCTGGGTTCTTTCGGGGACGGCCTTGCGGGGGGAAGGAGCCCTGGAAGCTTGAATACGAATTGGAAGAGAATAAAATGTAGAGCGAATTTACCATGCTTGAATCATCCTGTCGATGGAAAATATGAGTCGCCAAGTTGCAAAGTATTCAGGTCGCGAGATGCCATATGGACATAGTCAACGCATGAGCATGAACAGATGTGCATCTTCACGGGTCCTTCTGATTAGATGAAAAGCAGGCGGCCCGCTCGCTCGAACGCCGTAGTGTTCCGACTTGTCGAGGAAATGGCACCGTGGGACTGGTTGACACTGTAATTTCATCCATACCGCGATAGCTTATCTCCGAGTTCAGAATAGCCATCATTTATGCGAGCAACAGTCGACAGTGAGTTGAGAAATTTCAGAATGCGACAGGGCAGTGATGTGAGAACTGGGGAGGAAACATTGTACAGTACTGTACAAAGTAAGTATCACGTAATAATACTTCCACGCTTTGCTCGACGTTCAGTTTCAACTTTCGCAGCGGAAACGGCGGCCTCATTTACCTTCTCCCGTAATCGATAGACTGAAGGTCATGGAGTTGAAGTGGTAGGCTAAAATTCACTTTCTAATGAGGCTAATTGTTCTCAGTCATCTCTGTTCCAGACGTGTGTCAATTATGGCGAGGGCATTTTTCGAGTCGTCGCAACCAGGAGCGTACCCTCGTCTCAAGAGTACTAATTTACTTCTTGGTCTGTCAATCGGATTGATGTTATGGAGAGACTGCGACTGTTTTTTTGACGAAGTCATTGAGGCGCTGAGGTGTCTTGATAATTACTGTCCTCCCTGCCGCCCTACCGGTTGACGCCCTTAGCTCTTGTACTTGCGGCCGCTTTTGCGACACACGGTACATGCTCTAATCAGGAAAAGACGCTCACCGTCTTATAGCAACCAAATCCACCTGAGCTTCACGGCGTCGGAGCCTCTTCAAAGTAGCACTGAGATGCCGGCCTTGAGATGGGCGGAGACGGATTGTCTTCATGCATGCGTTCTTCCAGAAGCACTGCCGTTCGTGATATCACTGCCTTCCATTCACCTTGTTCAGGGCTTCATCGATTCATCGATTGCCGTCCATCGGCAGGATCAATCCTCCGTCTACAAGACTGGGTAAAAACTCCGGCTCATATTCCGCCCTTACTTCGACGTCTATGGTGTCCATTTTGCATGCCAGACGTTAATGAAGCCCTTCTCACGGGTAACGCGCTGTATATATAGACATATGCCAACTTTGGCAGATGGGGCCGGTTTAAATTGAGGTGGATCTTGAGCCAGAGACCGTACCGCGATTCACCACAAGTAGAAGTTCGTGTCTACATTTCCTGCATTACTGGACTCCTCTCGCTGACACTGTCGCCAATCCGTAGGTCATCATGAGTGTATGGCCCAAAATCCCTGCAAATCAAGTGGAGGCGGTGTTCGCCGAAGCCACTGGCGAGGAGAGCATCCAGATAAGCTACAAAGGCGTCTCCGACGCCGTCCAAAAAGTCGTCGATAGCCTGATCAAGGAGAAGAAAATTACCCCCGCCGAAGGTGCCGCAGTGCAGCGCACACTTTTCCACTCCACGGCCATGTCTATGGGCCTCTTCTGCTTCGTCTACCCCTATGAACGATACAAGAAGATTTCGAAGAAGGACTCCGCGGCCGTGTTCGGCCTGGACAACTTCAGCGATGCCAACGGCAGCGCTCTCAAGGCCAAGTACAAAGACACCGTCATTCATACGTGGGCGCCTTCAAAGGTCACCCCCACATGGTTCGCTGACGTGATGCGGAACTCGTTCGCGCACGCTCAGTCCCAAGTGGTGGAAAATAAGACGGCCCACAAGCTCTTTGTCGACATTTCGAATGTCGACCCGAAGGGTAACGTGAACTTTCACATATCGATGTGGATTCAGGACTTTGGCGATCTCGTCGCGCTCGCACTCCAGAACTTTATCGGTAACGTCGTGCAGGGCGGCAAATGGGAGCCACTTTCTACAATCTTGAAGCAGCAGTTGTGAAGAGAGAAGCTGAGGTGTTGTATATTTTTTGATAGTTGCCCGTGTCACTCAGAGAATGGTGAATTTGCAAATCGGTGCACCGTCTGCGTGTTCCAATGAAATTAGTACAAACCTTGGTGCAAGTGTTGACCGCAACGCTGCGACGAGCTCGTCTGCAGTGGGTAGCGTGTTAAAAGAATTCATCCTCCATTGTATGGGCGAAAAGGCTGTGACGATAGATGAGGGACCGACGCAAATTTTGAGCGCTATCGCTGTGCTTCTTTCCGATACGGCACACGCCATGGAAGCTATTGTCGCGAAATCGAGACTCGTTCTCCGTCCATGGGGGGATACGTACTCCCTCACCCAATTTAGCGAATATCTTGTATTCAGGCTGGATAACTGCGGCGACGCATTGTGGACGTCCAGAACTCCATCGCTTAGGCTCAAAGCAAGGTATTTCTGGACTAGGATCGCCTCAAGATTTCCCACGTCGACCGGTTATGGACTCTGGAGATCCCGTGGCGGATGCAGGACTTTATCAAGGTCGTAGCATGTGACCATGGCCTGTTGTGGACAGTTCTGCAACGGCAGTGAGAGATGTTGCCTTCGGCATTTTCTGAAGCATAGGCAACTGGTAGTTTGTATTATTTGATTGTTCCTGATTGCTTGACTGGCATTACATTGTCGCGAGCGTTCAGACGAAAGGACACCCATCCAAGCACTGAATAATTGGTGTCAACCAGTCAAAATGGCATGACAAGCACTATCGAGTGCCTCGTTCCCTGTAGCCACTAAATTCGTCCTGTCCTCAACGTGGCTGGGGAAGTAACTCCATTTGACTCGCGAAGCACTTCCTTCCCATGTCACCCCCATCATACCTCCGGCCCTCACGCTCAACGAGTTCGAGGTCGTCGAGGGTCGGCTAGACAGCAAAAAAATTCAATCGGTGTCGATAGGAGACTGAAAGCGACCAAATTACCGCGATAAGCAGAAATTGGACATGGATCACTGAACCCCATACGGCTACAAGCAAGCGCAATATCCTGTGTGCGTGACAGGGCGCATCAGAGCATGACTTCGGACCTCGGCCTGCTCCCCCGACGGCCCTCAGAGGCCTAATGAACAGCATTTGGCTGTACAGCAGCCCACAGGCTGAGTGGAAAAGGCCGTAAAAACTGTTATGGGCATGCACAACGCTGTCCGTACCTGCGCTGTAAGAGGCGAGTTGGCTGAGATGCTGTTACATAATCACACGTGCCGGTAGTTTTGCAGCAAAATTCTTTCTTGGCGACAAAAGCCAATCTGCTTGCTCGTCCTGCCACTTCCCCTCCTTCCTCGTCCGCGAAATAGCCTCATATCAACCCAACACTCCATCTGTTTTACCGTTATCGTATTTTGTGACAGTACTGTTCAGCTATGCCGACTGCGGACTCGACAGCCCATCCCGAAGATAAAGAGAGGGACAGGGACAGGGATAGAGGTGACAGAGATACTGAACGAGGCGAACGTGGCCAACGACAGAAACCAATCTCCACTGCTGGCTCAAAAAGTGCGATTTTTTATCTTTTCCTTGTTTCCCGATGATGCGTGGTATTGATCTATAACTTTTTTCTTTCACTTGCTGAACCTCGCATAAACTCGTCCCATCAATACAGCTAAGGACTTATCCCATGTTCCGTGCAAATTTTTCAAGGTCGGAGGCTGCACAGCTGGCTCGTCTTGTCCGTTCTCCCATGCTATCCCAGAACCGGGAGGACAAAAAGAGCCCTGTGCGTGGTTTGTCAAAGGCAATTGCAAGTTCGGACACAAGTGCGCACTGGCGCACATCCTGCCTGGCCAGAATATGTCCATGGATCGCAAGAACAAGAAAGCAGCGCAGCTCGCTGCCGCTGCCGCTGCGGGTAACAGCGTCGGTGAGAAGGGCGAGCGGGGAAAGGAAGGGAAAGGAGGTCGCAAACGTGAACATGGCGGATCCGGCGCTGTCTTGGGCACTGGCGGTGCTGCCAATCGAAATCCTCTTCTGACCGGCGGATCTACCGCGCCGACGCGGGTTTTGCATAATCCGTCGGCTAGCCGCATGCCCCTCAAAGCGAGCATATCCCCCTCCGCCCCTGCACCTCCCTTAGCTTCCTTTGGCGTCCTTGAAGAACTCGAAGGCGCGGGTGTGCAGCTCCCAACTGCTCCTGCGCACGGCAAGCAAACCACGTCCGAGGCTAACAACGGCACGCCTGCATCCGATGGACCATCTCAAGAAAAAGACTTGCAATCGAAGCCACCGTCTGGCACCTCTCCGGGCCCTCTTCCTCGTTCTGTCCCTCGCCCCACTGCCATACCCAACAAATCGCACCTGGATTTCGGACCCATCGGCTCTCCACCTACCACAAACCATACTTCCCCGCGCAACAAGTCGAATGGTTCTGCAGGGCTTGGAACCTCCCCGCAGCCTGTCAATGGCATCACCGTTGTCCCGAGCTCGCCCACGAACAAGGATCTGAATGACAACGCAGGAGGGTTCATCTCGACCTCGCCGTTCTCCGCGCCCGGCACTCAGTCAATGTTTGCAGGCTCGTTCACCGCAACGGCAGGCGTCGCGGCGAGTCTGGGGAGTGGCCTCGCCATGATGGGTGGCAAGAAGGACTGGGGCTCACTTGCGGAACCAGGCAGCGGTGGTGCTCGTGGATCGCCTGCCGCTTTGAGCCAGCACCAGCAACACGTTAATGGACGAATGGAATTAGAGATGAATTTTGAATACGACGAGTTTAGCAGTGCAGTGGGTGGCCGGAAAGGCGTAGTTCCGGCGAGTGGGAAAGCCTCTGACGTCGCCGTCGAAGACGAAGATCTGGAAGACTTCATTCCGAGCTCTCTAACTGACCTGCTCACGCCCGAGGAGCGCAGCCGGAGGATGTCACGCAGCAACTCCGGGCAACCTCCCGCGACGGCCTTGCCCGTTTCAAGCGCTGCGGGATTAGGAGTGGGTTCTGTTGGAGGCAATGGTACCGGGCTTGGTCACCGCTATTCGCGCTCAGTCCCCGCACCGTCGCTGTTAGGCGACATCAAGTCCATCTGGGCGGACACGTCCACGCCGCACGCGCTGCCCGCGTCTCCGTCCGGTGACCGCGTTACATCCTCCTCGACGCGCTTTGACGGAGGCCCCGGATCGGTCGCTGGGACACCTGCTGCCGGCGCGGTTACGAGTGACGAGCTAGGGGTGAGCGTGAGTTATGGCAGTGCAGGCGGGCTGGCGAATTTGAGCCCGAGCAATGCTAGCGCGGCGTTCTTGCCCGGTCTGCATTCACATTACCTCGCTGCGAAGGCGAAACAGGCGCAGGCACAGGCGCAGCTTGGTCTTGGTGGGCTCGCAAGAGGGTTGAGAGGCACGAGCGGACCGCTATACGGCGGCACAGGCACAGGCGCGACAGGCATTACGTCGGGACTTACTGTCAACTATCTCAGCGGTGCTGCGCTTTCGCCACCCACGGGCAGCAGCGGTCTGCATACGCATAAAGCAACGTCGACGACGTACCGGCTCACGCCCTCGCCGTTCGACCTGACACAGCAGCCACACCTGCACCACTTCCAACCGCAGCACCCGCACACGGCGCGCCCAATACCATCCAACGGCGCCGGCGGGCACCACCACCACAACTCCACCTCGTCAACTCACCCGCAAGCGCTCGGTGGCCTCGCGGACGACCCGCATCTCGGATTTACGCACCTCCTCTCCCCGAACACACGGGCGTTGCAGTCGCACGCGCCTGGGCAGAGCCTTCCGCAAGGTCTCGCTGCGGGCTATTCCCGCATCCATGCACTCCCGCCCCCGCCTAGCCTCGCGTCACCCAGTTCCGCGAGCATCTACGGCAGCGTCGGCGCCGCTGGAGAGGCCCTCAGTGCGCCTGGTGCTAATCACGCGGCTGGCGGAGCTGTTCCTAGCAGTGGCCCATACGGAGATTGGAAGTCTGGTTTGACCGTACCCGCGTCGCCGCCTCCTCCGTCACACACATCTTCCGCCCAGCAGGCGGCTGGGGCCACGGCAGCCGGTCGCAGCAACGCCGCGACGCCTGTGAACGCGTCCACTGCAGGCACGACGACCGTGAACAGCTATCCAGCGCCTCCGAGCACTGCGGCCATAGAAAACATGTTTTCGAGGTTGTCCTATTCTGCTGCGACGGCCCGCGGGTCCGGCCCGCCTGTGACTGCCGCCACTATGGCTTCTGCTGTCGGATCTGTAGGTCCAGCTGCGGCGGCTGCTACGAATGGTATGGGCCCGCCTGGCTTGCAGCGCAACGTCAGCGCAGGGAGATATTCTAATGTACAGCAGAGTCCCCTCAGTCCGTTAGGCGGACCGGTGGTCACGGCGGACGACGACGACGATTTGTTTCGCATGGATGGCTGAACAAGGGGCACGTCTGACAGCCACAGACCGCTATCCGAAAAAGAAAAGAAAAAAGAGACGAAACAAAGGCAGGGCAAAGCGAAAGCTGCGATGACTAAAAACGGGGATGATGTTGAAAAACAGAGGGAAAAATTCATTGACGCTCCGAAGAGTGTGCTATACGTCGTTCGCCGTGGTTTCGCTCTCGTTTGGCCTTCAAACAACGAGAGAGGGGCAGAGTCTATTGGTTCTTTCTCTTTGAACAGCTTTTGACTTCTCTCCCATCCCTACAGAGGACTTCCTTCTTTGAGAGAAGGAACCTTTTTTTCTCCTTTTTCTTCAATAAGTTTTGCCAATTTTTCTTTCTGGATGCCTCAGCTAAGAATACATTTCCGAGACATACAAAATGCCACCCCTGCTTTATCAACCAGAAACTCTTCCACTTCACTTCGTACCTATCTATTGCTTCCATCTCTCTCTGTTGTATTCGTTTAAAGGTTCTTGCCGACCATCTTTCATCACATCAATGGGGTCTTTGGTCATATACTCTTCCTACAATACAAACTTTTCTTACTCATGCCTCAGACACCTCCGTGCAAGCGCTCCGCCTCCCTGTGTCCCCAAGCAAAGAACTCCTCAGTCCAATCTCACCTCTTTATATACTCTCATCATGTACATACCATCCATTCTATCGAATCTTCTTCCAAAGTCCTGAATAGTTCTCCAGTATCAGGCCGACTCCCCGAAAAGAGGTCATGGAAGGGGAAATAAAGCATCTCGTTGGGGCACTCCACTAGGCTATATATTTCACGTTCTAGACTTCATACTCTCCAAGACTTGTGCCAAGTACTCTTTCTCCACCTTTCTCTGTGGCCAGTTGTCGTCTATGTTGAGCACCAGTCCCTCCTTTTCGTTCGGCTTCGAGATGACGCGGAAATGGACGTGATCGATGTGCTGATGGCATGCGATCGGTCTAGTCAATGTCTCGATTAGAGACGTTTCTGAAATCTAAAGCTTACCTGGAACGCCATTTTGCCATTGTTCTGCGGAAGAGCGGAGTTGATGATGTCAAGATATAAGGATCGTTGGGGGGTTTAGTCGTGGCTCGCCTGGAGGACGTTGTACTGCTCTGCACCGGCTGCCAGGGCTACTCTCTTCAGGAGGGGGCCTATGTCACGGAGACACTCATCTGGGAGATCCGCGAGCGTTCTGGCATGGTCTTTAAACCCAAAAGCAAAGGGTCAGGCTTGCCATTGACATCAGATCGTGCAATGGACATGCATTTCGGTATGACCTGTGTGTGGCCCTCTGAAACCGGGGATATGTCAAGGAACGCAAGGCTATGGCGTGGCAGTTCAGGCAGATGTTTAGTGGCTCGAACCTTTGAGGAGGCATCTGCTTATGCTTCGTTTCCAATGTTTTGAAGCTCGGAATTTTGTCTGTATCGACGTTATCGGTAAGCGCTTATCGCCAATCCTGTCAGTACACCAGTCGTACAGTACCTTGAACGATCATGCAGAAAATGCATCTGACAGACAGTGTCGATTGGATCTCAACCGACTGGCATCGCATCGAAACCTACTTTTCGTCAAAGGAAGCATCCATGATATCAAGTAGTTCAGAACTCCGGTTCGGAAGCACGATACCTCCCGTCAAATAGCGTTCAGCCCAAGCCCTTCCTCGCATGATCGTTACATAAGTCGTCCAGCACTTGGCCACAGCATATCGTTCTGCAATAGTGCCAATGCGGATTTAAGCTTGATGGTCCAGGCATAGCACTTTACACAGGGTGACGGTATGACAGGCATAATGTGCTTCCGTAGCGTTGTCGCGAGCTTTCTCAATTTGCACTTTAGGCCCGTGCGCCCAGCCCTGTGTTGAACCAGGTCGCGAGAGTGCCGGGCGGCACTGATGATGCCACATCCTCATAGTCGCCTCCTGTTACGCTGGGTTTGACAACGATTGCATCATCCAGATTGACGTACGGCCTGTCCTAGTCCATGCCCCGATTCTAGAGATGTTCGCGCTCGAGGTGAACTGTCTCCAGCGGTCGCCGCAAGAGATTGAAAGAAAGGGTGAACACGTCAAGGCTGTGACGCTGTCCAACTCACATCATCTACTTGGGCACACTACTCTCCGGACGTGATCGCTGCTCATTGTCAATTCTGCGAAAAGGCAATCTCTACCATGTCTTGGGACGAGACCTATCCATTCTCCATCTTTGCTTCTAGGGACATACTGAACCATCAAGCATTACGTCTCTATTCGTTCTTTAGATCTTGCATCCATCTACGTCAGCCCGTCTTGGGTCCATGTCGTGTATGGCATATCGAAGGACTTCAACGCCAACGAATTTTGTATCCGAGCGTTCGCGTCGCAGGCCAATTCGACGCTGATCCAGAGCCTCGCGATGGGATCGCTTTTCATGCCCGTGGCGTCGCCAGCTGGCTCGCTCCGGTCCACCAACCTAACAGACAAATCGCGCCTGGAGACGTTCCTGTCTAGGAATCAGCAACTTTCGACAGAATCCCATGAATACCTGACCGCCTGGCATCACAAAATTCGTACGTGCCTTCGTTGGCGGGACACTTCCTCACGGTCAACCTACGGATGATTCTCTCCGACGTCGATCGATATGGCCCTCGGATTCACTTCGCGTCAGAAAACGACATGCGAGAGAGGGAGAGCGCGTTATACGAGTTTCTTTCATCGCGAACGGCGTCATGGGTGACCCAGGAGTGGGCCATCACATGAAAGAGAGCGGCTGGTTCTGGTTCACGTTCGCTGTGAGACGCGACTTTGTGTGCGCCAGGCTGGCGGAGGATAAACGACGCTCTTGGTTGTGATAGATAGCTAGAGTTGCGGACTGGGGGGCATAAGTAGTAGCCATCGTCCTAGACTTTTGGTTTCTTTTGAGCTCTCCAGCACGGCGCTCTAGGTCGTAGTTTTAATTGTCGAACGCGTTGTGCCTGGTCCACGATTGGTACGATGACTTTGTGACAGTTTGGTTCATGTGTAGAAAGTGGGAACGGCAGCATGCGCGTTGACCTAAGTAGTCGTTGCAGATGCAGGCGGAAGCAATATTTCCCGTGCCTCTTGACCGACGTTCCTTTTTCCTCCCGCCAACACCATGTCCGAATCAACTTCACACTCTACGTAATGCCGGTTTGTGCCATTATAGCTTAAATGCATCAAAGCAATCAGAGGTACATGTTCCTTCTTCCAAGATTTGCTGCCCAGGCTTATGACGAAATTGAAACCGGAACTCCTCTCGTCATTTAGGACATCCTGTATAAATACACAGTGGAGAACGTAGATACTGTATCATCTCGTAGCGGAAGCTCCCGGCGATGTAATACGAGACGCGGGCATCAATTGTGACGACGGGGTCTGGATGGCTTTGGTGTGGCGAACTGCATCGGCGGAGGAGAGGGGCGCGTTGGCACGACAAAACACAAGACTTCTCTTCCTCTGTAGAGAACGCGCCAGTGAGAGCCCTCCGGGAGACTGAACTTTTCCTCGCCAGGGTGAATATGGCTGGCAGGTATATCGAACGCACTTTCCCAATATTGAATTTCGGTCGCTTCTGGCTCTTCGTTGGGTTCGACGTTCCCTCCGACGGAAACAGGGCAGATCTTATAGTCTGGTGGGGCATTGATGGGTTTCTCCCGGTCAAGATCAAAATAGTCAAGGCAGAAATGACCATATCTCTCCAATCCACTGTCGAAGATACGAAGTGCGAGCTTCGGGTTCGACGAATGTGGGATTTCATATATTCCGAATTCGGTGCTATCTGGGTCAGGTTTCTTCTACGAATGGTGTATTAGCGATAGTGGCTTGGGTAGCAAGAAAAAAAACACTCTCCTATGACGTGGGGGTTAGTTATTACCGACCTTCGCAGCCATTACATTGCACCGGTCGTCCCAGATTTTGTGCAATTCAGGAAGGATTTCTGGAGGATGACCCGCAGAAAGAAAGCTGGCATCTAAGTCTTCGTCAGACAAGAACTTGTATCCAGAAGTCCCGTCCATTACAAGCAGCCTCTCCCAATCATTTCGGGGTTGCTTTTGAGTGCTTGCGCCACTTGCGATCGGCATGCTGGATGGACCAGGACGTAGTGGAGAAGTGGAAGGTGTTTCAATCTACAGGTCTGTCAATAACAGATGATGCAATAAGTTGTCCTTTTCGACATACTTGATGGCGATGAGACATTTGAACGTTCAGGTTTGTGATGTTGGAAGACTGGAAGGATTATATGTACTCCAAATACAAGGACATTGTTTCCACTAAAATTCGGTACTCTGTAGGCCATATATTCTTTGAAACTTCGAAATCGGTGTGGTCGTATATGTGGACCTGGCACTAGACGTAAACTTGCAACCGCGCAGACAGGCGGTCCCAACGCGCGTGTCAGAGGCCTCACCATTCGGCCCCGGTGATCGCAAGCAAACGGTGCCATAGCTGCAGGATGTGTGCCGCCGCCGCCAAGCAAAGGGCTTGGGAACCCCAAGCGATCCAACGAGATGCAGGTAACCGAGGCCTGAACAAGGCAACGAGGGGACGATGGCAGCAGTTCAGATTGCCTGCCCGCCAGGTCCGCAGAGAGGCGCATCCATCTGGTGGATCCAGCAGAATCGAAGGGACCGGTGAGTTGGGATCACAGTCGACGTGGAGCGTTGATGGGAAGGGCATCCGAGGCTGTTCAGGATCGGCGGAGAGTGGAGAGTCATGACTGTGAGTTTGGCGGCTGTCTGCCGATGAATCAAGCTGCTTTGCAGGGCGCGCCCCATGTGCAGTAACTCTCTCCCTTGGTGCATGCTCAGTGCTGCTGATCATGACGATATGCTGGACGAAAGGCCGACTTACGCCACCAAGCTGTGAGTTATTGAATTCACGCAGCCTGGCCATGATGTTGTACTACTCCGTACACAGTCCGCACCGGTTGCTTGGGCTACTTCCTTTAAGGGGGTGCCTATGTTGCAAGAGATACTCGTCGGGAAGGTCCGCGAGTGTTCTAGCATAATCTTTCGACCTAAGATCAAAGGGTCACGCTCGCCGTTGGGATCAGATCGTGCAACAGACATGCGTTTCGGTATGAGTTTGTACGTAGCCATCTGAAACCGGGGATGTGTCAAGGAACGCAAGGCTATGACACCGACCTATGCTGTCTTCGATACTTCGAAGCTTGAGATCTTTGTCTATATTGACGATATCAGTGACGCGAACCCCGGTCTATATACCTTTCGCACCTTGGACGATCGTGCAGAAAATGTATCTGATAAACGATGTCAACTGAACCTCAGTTGACTGGTATCATTGCACTGAAACGCACTGTTCATGAAAGGAAGCATGCATGATATCAGGGAAGTGCTGAACCCAGTTCTGATGCATGTCTCCCGATTCGTTCCATTGTCCCATTATCGCCAAAAGAACATCTTACAGGGTCCCGTATTATTCAAATGCGGACGTGGCCGAGAGTTGACATCGTTACTTCACCGCCCTTGTGCCTGGGAGAGGGTGTTAGGGCAGTGGGTTGTACCACGGCATATAACGCAATGCTTAACCCTCCCTATCCGCCGCAGTATCTTCCCTAGCAGGGCACTTTCATGTTTTGAGCTTTCTGTCTGCTGATGAGGCTGTTTTTCAATAGAGGTCCTGTGATGCAGCATTGTCGTGCTTTTCATTGATACTGACTGGAAAATAGATGGATTCTGGTCCAACTCACTTTTGCGCATTCAGATGATATGCTATCTATCCTTGGCCACGATAATTGCGCTGGGGCACCACATCCTTTGTCTACGTCTTTCTGGATCTGTTGTTCCAGAACAGGGCTATTCATTCCGCAATAGAACGGTCGGAGGCCAGGAGTTCATCAGTGCAACTAGCAATGCTATCGCGCAGCTGGTGAACTACCTCTTTGCGGCCACCATCGGCTTGGCTTTTGCCCAATACTTCTGGAGCATTATACCGCCATTTTCTGAGGTTCCACCTCGGGCCTTTCCCGAAGAAAAATCAGAAGTCAGCCGTCCGCTAAATGGGGAGGATGCCCCGCGAATAAACTGGGAAAAAATTGATGTGCCTCTCGCTGCGGCAAATGGGAATCCGTTTCTTCCCTCATCGTATCGGACCTGGGTCATCGCACCTCCCCTTGTGCTAGCCGCCTTGGCAATATCCTGCATGACAGGAATTCCCATCTTCGTGCCAGGAGCTATCCGCGTCGCTCCTGCGCCATACGGCGTAAACCAGACATGCACAGTCTACTATCCCGACATTGGCAAGTCGCGTATGGCACAGTACTACTACTTCGATAACGACCCGAACCGGACGCTATACCTGCACGAGCCGAATTTCCGCTCAAGGTCCATCGTGGATAGGGTCATCACAGTCGGTTCATATCTACACGTGCCAAGTCCATGCGGCATCTGCGCGTACAAGGTGAACTTTACAGGGGCCGCTCTGCAGTGCTCCGATATAACCGACTCCTACAACTTCACCAGCGAGTTGCCTGAGCCGAACCCAGAACCAGTTCCCCTATGGCACGGTACATTTTCATTCTCCCCCCTCGGCTTCGACCTTGTGGTGGGGATTAGGGATGGTAACATGCGCAAACCCGATCCACTGAAAGCCGTCCGGTGTACCGCCTTGAGTGCCGAGTACATTGTCCAAGTCAAGCACGATAACTTTTCATCCTATATCGATGTGCTTAATGTGACTCTCGGTCGCCACCTTGTCGCATCGCTTGCAGATAACCCTGGCCCTGTGATCGAAGAAGTGAATGGGCTTGCCAGAGCCGTTGGCCAGGCCTTAAATGGCTATATCTCGTTTCGGCCCATGTGGAGTTATTTTCAGGACGATAGCTCGATTATAGGCTATGGCCCCATGCTGCGCTGGACTCGGTTTGGAGACACCGGCTGGGATAGCAACTTCACATGGCCGGATCTGGCCATTGCCTTGCCATCTCTGATGCAAAACGTGAGCCTTAGCCTCCTGTCAGGGCAGTTCCAGTCTTCAAATGAGAGCTACATGCTGCCAGTGGACGCGCACTGCTCAATGGCCAAACTCGTCTTTGCTTACGCTCCTGCGCGCCTCCTTGCAGTGTATGGTTGTGGGTAGTTGGTATCTTTGCTGTGTGTTTTCTTCGGTTTTCGCTCCGTTCTTCAGAATGGAACAGAGAACGACTTGCAGTTCTCCCACCTCGTCGCGGGGTTGCATGGTAAACAGACCATGGACACGGACCCTTCGGCGGACTCGAATGACGTGCAGCTTTCTGATCTCACCTCTAGATACAACACGGAAGAGCCCCCGTCGAACGCTAACTCTGAGGCTGGCATGTCTCTTGTAGACATGTCTGCAGCGGATGGTGTTTTAGAAGATGAGGGACGTCATGGCGCATAATCATATGTAATTTAGATAGTCTTTTTTTTAACGAGTTTCTTTAGGGTGCTCACATATGTTATTATTTAGTGTAGTTTATCGGCACACTCACATTCACAATTACATGCACGACCTTCGGCAAGAATGGAATGAGAGAGACTGACAGAATTTCTTTTGTGGCATGCGATTAGGTCGTGTTGCACGTCTTAAGTCAAGTCACGAAAATTTCATGTGACTCTCGAACAAGAGTTTGGCTCAATCGATCATTTGACTTGTCTGCCTGCTATCACGTGGATTGAGGCAGGGTGGTGGACTAGGTTGCGTAAGTACCTCCCAGTGTCTAAAATCTGACAAGCTCACTGTTTGCACCAGTATCTTCGATCACTCAAAAGACAAGGTTGCATGACGTTCATGAAGTGGGTGAAAGCTGATACATTGGCAGGCCCAAAAGTCCAGTATCCTGGCTTGGCCAGTGAGATGGAGACAAGTGGAAGGAGGATGAGGTTGATTGAAGGCTTTTCTTAACCAGTTTGCATCCTGGGCCAAAAATGAATGCTGGCATGAACCTGCTGTTTATCAATCTTTGAGCCAGAGCCTCACAGCTTCCACATTGCACTGGGTGCTGCTCACATTTTCCAAACAACCCTCACTCGATGAGTGTCCCTGCCCTCCTTGCATCTCTTGTTATTAATATGCTTATTGTTATGGAAACAATTGACTCTGTATGGGATTTTTTGCTCCAAAGGCTGGTTGAACACTCTGCAGTGGACATTGTTATCTTGTAAGTTGATTTACATTGCATAGTAATGCCAAATTCTGAATGTATTTACTGTTCTCAGATTGATAGAGGAAATGAAGTCAGGCAAGAGGTCTGTAAGTCATTGCATCCTTCTGCTCCATGTGAGGGGGTCTTGAATCCTCCTAAAAATGGCCACAGTTTATAAGCATTGTCAATGCCCAACAGTGCTATGCAAAACTAAATCTGCATGCAGGTCACTCAAAGTTTGAGCAGAGAGCAAGAGGTGGGGAAAAGAGTGCTATTACTAGCCAGCTCGAAGCTGGATTCTATCATACAAGTTTTACCTACTTATATAGGGTTCTGTTACTTCGCCATATGTTATCCTTATACTATGAGATACTATTGCTACTGGTCGTCCAAGTCATTGCTGACTGAGCATCTTGTGTTTTCTAGCAGGCGATGAGTAAGATTTGTCTTGGCACTAACATGTCGTGTCTGGTGATCTCCTCATGGTTTCCTCACATCGTGTCTCATGCATTTGCCTTGTCATGTAATAGATGGTCATCACATGTCCATCATCAAGATAATGATTGGCCTTGAAATCATAACATTACCCCCCTCTTAGGAATTGTGTCCTCACAATTATATTTTTCTTCATCATTATTCTCCTAGTCCTTCTTGGTCTTGTTCTGCTCTGCGACTGCCTTCTTCTATCACTCCTGCCATGCTTGCCAGGCCACGTCAAGTTGATCTTTGACTTCTTTCAGGTCCATTATCCAGCTGGTAAGCATTCACTTCTTTGGTACCACTTTTAATTGCTGACTTCGTGGACAGATCTAGATTTCATTGACTGTATGGTCGAAGAGGACCTTTAGCATTTGAGTTTGATGGAGATGGGTACATGTGACCTTCTTTGATAGTATTTGCCACAGTAGCTGATATTGTTCTCAATCTAGAGATGGTGCCTCAGGGTTCTCGCAATGAAATTTTGTGACCACATCTGGTGCATCTTTGATGACATTGTCCATGGATTCCCATATAGCATTCTCCATAGGGTACCCCTTCCACTGTATTCTGTACTGCAGCTTTCCCCTATTCCATCAGGAGTTTACCACAGCCTCAATTTTATATCACTTCTCTCCTTTCTCAATGATGGGAGGAGGTCATTTGTGTTACAATTTCAAGGCCAATCGTTATCTTGATGATGGACATGTGACTCAGCGATCATCTGATGAACATGTGACACAAGCGTGACATGACTGACAAGATATGATATGAGGACTCAAGGTAAACCCTATAACAATGATGCATCAGCACTCACCAGAGTAGAGGGTTATGGCGCAGCACCTACAGAATACCATGAGGAGCGCAGTCGAAACCTGACTCAGACGACACAAGGCTGAGGGTTCTGTATAACATGAGGATAGCATATGTCATGGTCAGTGCTCGAGAGTCGTAACATATAAATAGCTAAAATGTATGTAGTAGAACCCAGCTTCGAGCTGGCTAATTATTAGCATTCTTCTCCCCACCTCTCACTCTCTGAGTTAGTTAGAGTGACCTGCACGCAGAATTGGTTTTGCATAGCAAAAGCTCGAAGCTTCTCATTGCGCACCTCACTACTCTCACCCTCTGCTGCCCTTTCTTCGTTGCCCAATGGCCCGAGTGCCATGCAACCAAAGGAACCCGCTGTGTTGCCATATCCTTCTCCTTTAACTGTTACTAACTTTTCAATCACCAACCCCCACTCCTCACCCCGCACCAACCTATATTCCAGTCTCTGTCAGAGGTCATTGCTCGTAGTACTCAGATATACAACAGGACTAAGAGTAATGTTGAGTCCAACTCTGTCCAAACTGAGCATCAAAAGGCTGTGCTAGGATAATCTTTGGAGAGTCCTACCGCATATTTGACCGGGTAGTTTATTGACCCGGGACGTACCTCAGCAAGAGAGACAGGAGGACTCGGACATGTGGATAGTCCCCACCCATCGACCACCTCTTTTCAAACACGTCCTTGAAGGTCGTTGTCGGGAACATGTACTGATCTGAAATGAGAAAGGGGTTGCCAGACTGCTGGAATCTCTGATGACAAAACCTTCCTTGACTGCTGTTTGGGGCATTCCCGTAGCCATGAGGATTTGAGCTGACCCTTCCGCAGTTTAACAGGCACCCTCCATCTTTTCTTCTGGATCTAACCAAAGCAGGAGTCGACAGTCGCATGCCGCCTGCATGGTACTAATCGACTACTCTATTGGATGAAACCATCCTGTCACCAACCTTTCTTTCTTCCATACACAAATCTGCTGCAACCCTTTTTACCGATGACATATCAGTTACACCCTTATCTGAAAGAACCTTCACCTCCGAAACTGAGTAGTTGAGGTCGAATATGAATATTGGACCAACTACTACCCTGACCTATCCCCTCGACATATTCCTGGTAACTTCCTCTGGGATGAAGACCCCCCAGAACTCTATTTCTACCCCCGACGAAGAGAAACTCCTGAACGACATCCATAATGGAATTCATCGCCACTCTCTTCACCTTTATCACCATTATCCTCACCACCCTCTTCGCTGCCAACCTGCTTGCCTTAGCTTGGGGCACCCTCTGAAACAACCCTCAACAAGCCAAACAGGTACAGAATGTAACATGGACTTTGGTCGATGTGATCAAAGAAGAACTGAATTTGGGCAAGAAGCCTAAAAGAATGAAATCGGAACTGCTGGATCCATACAAAGGGAAACCCAGCCTGATCAGAAGTTGGCTTCGATGGATGGAAGTCTATTTCGACAAGGAAGAGATCACGAACAAATGGGACATGATCACTTATGCGTTGCAATGGGTCATGGGAGGCAAGGCCGAACATGCACAGAACTGGGCAGACTCTAAGCTACAGGAGTGGCTGGAGTTCAAAACAGAATTGAATGGTTGCAGGCAGGAATTCGGATTCCACTCCACCTACGATGACTGGGAACATGGACGTGTTGTTATGCCAGCAATGGCTAACACCCCCGAGGTCAGAACGAACCCGCTTGGACATCTCCCACCATTCAAAGACTGGAAAGAGTTCAAGGTGGAAGCCAGAGAGTTCTTCATGACCACAGAGACACAGAATGATGTGATCATCTGGATTAAAGGACTGTCGCAACACCGACGACCAGTCGAGGATTACATTGTCAAATTCCGGAGCTGGGCTTCCTTGATAGAATACAATGACATCGCCCTCATCGACATCTTTAAACACGGACTCAACCAGGCACTCGGACGATGGATCATCGAACTAGGAGGTGTCCATGAAGAGGACATCGACTGGTGGTACAAACATGTGATGGAACTGGACTGGCAGTATTGCCAGGCCCAAAAGGAATTCAGAGTGAAGGAGCGATTCGCTCCCAAACCAGTACAGAAACCAGCACAGGAAGCGACGGCACCTAAGGGGCAAACTCCGGCACCAGCAACTGGTAATGCTCAAGGATGGCCTGACCCTAAGGCCATGGACGTCAACTGGATGAGACGTGAAGGTCGCTGCTTCCGGTGCAGTGAGAAAGGACACATCAGATGTAACTGTCCAATGAACACCCGGCTGAAATATGTCACTAGGAATGTAGAGGCTAAAGACAAACCTGCCGCTGCCCACATCAAAGAAGTTAACCAGGGTTTTTAGTAGAGCTGGGAAGAAGCACCGCTTCACCAGCTGACTATGTATCGTCGAATATTAATATAAGAGACATTCCCAATCTTAAAGAATATTTCAAATGAGAAGGTGCACGAGAGTTCGGTCTTGTAAAAGGATATATACCCTACCCTGGGTGGCTCAACAGATTTATCGGCAGGACGAGTCCAAGGCATACTCGATCCTTAAGGCATGGACGGACCAATCACGACAGAAGGACATCTCTTTGGAAAGACTCCGTAAGATCAATCAAATGAACGATCACGATGCACTCCATATGCTGTTCGACTTCAGACAAAAACCATGATTTGTCAGAGGCAGAAATGGAAACCAAATGGATGTACCCTTGACGATCATGACTTTAGACACCAGACGGACACATGACGTAAAAGCTCTACTCGACATGGGATGCACCGGATCTTGCATAGACCGGAAGTTCATTAAAGAAAAGGAAATCAATACAAAATGATATCCTATTCCCATCCTGGTCCATAATGCAGACGGAACCCGTAACAGAGCAGGCGACATATGCGAATATGTCGAACTAAGAGTCCGAGTCCAGGATCACATTGAGCAAATGATCTTCTCGGTCACTGAACTCGGAAAGGGCCAGATTTTCATCGGTTACAAATGGGTTAAACATCACAACCCTCAAATCGATTGGAGAACAGAAAGGATCACATTCGACTGATGCCCAGCAGAGTGTCAGCGAATTGTCCGAACAGGAAATCCCGAAGACAACGACACCTCTATTGAGATAAATGAGGTCAACTTCGAAAACGGCGAAAAACTCTTAATGATCAACATGAACCAAGAGTTTCATCTAATGGCTTTCCAGACAACGGCTTCTAAATTGGCAGAGGTGATGACAAAGACGGTGAAGGCAAAAACCTTTGAAGAGATCATACCGGAAGAATACCACTGTTTCAAGGATTCAGTGTTTGGAAAAGAATCGTTCGACGAGCTACCACTGCGACGACCTTGGGACCATGCAATTGAACTCATCCCAGGAGCTAAACTCCAGGATTGCAAGGTCTACCCCTTGACGCTGGACGAACAGAAACAGTTGGATGCCTTTCTAGATGAAAATCTGAACACCAGACGAATCAGACCGTTAAAGTCGCCAATGGCCTCGCCTTTCTTCTTCGTAAAAAAGAAGAACAGATCCCTATGACCTGTACAGGATTATTGGAAACTGAACGATGTAACGATAAAGAATAAATACCCACTGCCCCTGATCCAAGAATTAATCGACAAACTAAAGGGGGCAAAGTTCTTTACAAAGCTCGATATCTGATGGGAATATAACAATGTCTGCATGAAAGAAGGCAATGAATGGAAAGCTGCATTTCGGACAAACTGGGGAATGTTCGAACCCCTGGTCATGTTCTTCGGACTGACAAATTCACCGGCTACTTTCCAAACCATGATGAACATGATATTCAAGGACGAAATCGATCAGGGACACATAGTAATCTACATGGACAACATCCTCATCTTCAATAAAGATTTGGATAAACACAGACAACTCATCCGATGTGTACTGGAAAAGCTGAAGAATAACAAGCTTTACCTGAAACCTGAGAAGTGTTCATTTCATCAGTTGGAAGTAGAGTACCTCAGAATGATTGTCTCAGAAAATGGTATCAAGATGGACCCCATCAAGGTTGAAGGTGTCAAAGACTGGCCAAAACCCACATGTAAATGAGATGTCCAACAATTTCTAGGCTTTTGCAACTTTTACTGGTGCTTCATTGAAGGATTCATGAAGATCGCAAAACCGCTCACAGAATTAACCGGAAAAGCCAATTGGACATGGGGAAAGGCCCAAGATGATGCATTCGATGGATTAAAAAACTGGATCTGTTTAGCACTGATCATTGCGATGCCCCAAAACGATGGAAAATTCCGAATGGAAGTTGATGCTTTGAATTATGCAATAGGGGGCATCCTTTCACAGGAACAATCCAATGGTACCTGGAGACCGGTCGCATTCATGTCTAAGTCATTGAACCTGACAGAACGGAACTATGAGATCTATGATAAAGAGATGCTCGTGATCATGACGGAACTTGAGGAATGGTGTCAATACCTCTGTGGCGCTAAGCAAAAATTTGAGATTTGGACGGATCATAAGAATCTTGAATACGTCCGAAAGCCTCAGAAACTGAATCGCTGACAAGCTTGCTGGATCTCAGAGCTTCAGGACTATGTCTTTATCCTGGAGCACAAACCCGGAAAATCGATGATGAAGGCAGACAGTCTGTTGAGATGACCAGACCATGAGAAGGGGGAGAATAATAATGAGAACGTCGTACTCCTAAAGCCAGAAAATTTTCACCAACTCTTTATGGCAAAAGTCACACCGATACCAGAATTCCAGGACATTTTGGACCAAATAAAATGGGCTTGGAAACAAAGAGAACCCAAAGTTCAGAAGCGTCTTGATGCAGGCGAACATGGCTGGGAGGAAAATGACCGAATCATTACATGGCTAAAATGGTACTACGTCCCTAAAAGTCAAAAAATAAGGGAATGGATCATCGAAATCCATCACTCCGATCAAATCTTGGGACACCCAGGACAGACGAAGATGCACGAGTTGATCACGCGCAACTTCTGGTGGCCCAAAATGATGAATGACATCAAGGCATATGTCAAAGGATGTGACAAATGCCAGTGAACGAAGATCATCAGAGATCAGAAGCATGCTCCGCTTCATCCAAATGAAGTACCGAAGGAACCATGGGAGATCATCTCAGTAGATCTCATCGGACCTCTCCCTGAATCTCAGGGATTCAACAGCATAATGGTGACAGTAGATCGGTTCACCAAAGGAGCCAAGTTTATACCAGTCAATATGGAAATCACAGCAGAAGGAGTCGCTCGCAAACTACGCGATACTGTATTCTCGAACTACGGACTCCCCAAGAAGGTCATCAGTGACAGAGGGCCGCAATTTGTCTCAAACTTCATGAAAGACCTCTACGCACTTCTGGGAATCAAAGGAGCCCCTTCGACGCCATACCATCCACAAACCGATGGACAAACGGAAAGGGTTAATCAGGAACTCGAGCAATACCTGAAACTCTTTGTGAATCATCGGCAAACAGACTGGGCAGACTGGTTATCTATGGCCGAATTCTCTTACAATAATTGGATTCACTCGGCAACGGGATACTCCCCATTTTATCTAAACCATGGATGACACCTGCACACTGGAAAAGAACCCCCGAAGTGTGATATCAAGTCACAAACTGCAGAGGAATTCGCCAATATGATAAAAGAGATTTGAACCAAAGCCGAAGCCTCTTTGATAAAAGCTGCCGAAACGATGAAATGGACCTATAACTGGAAACAGAAATCTGCCCGAGAGTATCATGAGGGTGATCAGGTCTGGCTAGAAGGAACCAATATCACCACCAACCGGCTGACTGACAAGCTGAATGACAAACGATTCGGTCCCTTCAAAGTTAAATGGCGAATCAGAGAATCGGCATATGAACTTGACCTACCAGAACATTGGAGAATTCACCCCATCTGAAACGAGTCCAAGCTCACCCCGTACATGGCACCGGCATTCCCGCAACAGAAAGTGGTAACAATTCTCAAACGACCTCCCCCCATTGTCATGGAGGGAGAGGAGCAGTATGAAGTAGAAACTGTAGTCAACTCTCGATGGAATAGAGGAAAATTACAGTACAGAATACATTGGAAGGGCTACCCTATGGAGGATGCTACATGGGAGCCTGCAGAGAACATTATCGAAGATGCGCCAGATGCAGTCGCAAGATTTCATTATGAGAATCCGGAGGTGCCATCCCTAGACAGAGAACAACGTCAACTACCACCCCAGACGCTGCCAAAGAAGGTTGTATGTACCCGCTTCCATCAAACCCAAGTGCTAAAGATCCTCTTTGACTACATGGCTAATGAAGTCTGGGTCTGCCCATGAAATCAGCAAATGAAAGTGGAACTGAAGAAGCAGACCCTTACTAGATGGATGTCGGATCTGAAAGAAGTCGAAGATCGACTTGACGTGGCATGGCAGGCATGGCAGGAGCGACGGAACAAGGCAGTCATAGGAAAGGACGAGCGCCAGGAAGATTAGGATGATGATAACAAAGAAAAACATGATTGTGAGGATGCAATCCCTAAGGGGGGGATAATGTTACGATTTCAAGGCCAATCATTATCTTGATGATGGACATGTGACTCAGCGATCATCTGATGAACATGTGACACAAGTGCGATGTGACTGATAAGATACGATATGAGGACTCGAGATAAACATTATAACAATGATGCATCAGCGCTCACCAGGGTAGAGGGTTATGGCGCAGCACCTACAGAATACCATGAGGAGTGCAGTCGAAACCTGACTCAGACGACACAAGGCTGAGGGTTCTGTATAACATGAGGATAGCATATGTCGTGGTCAGTGCTCGAGAGTCGTAACATATAAATAGCTAAAATGTACATAGTAGAACCCAGCTTCGAGCTGGCTAATTATTAGCATTCTTCTCCCTGCCTCTCACCCTCTGAGTTAGTTAGAGTGACCTGCACACAGAATTGGTTTTGCGTAGCAATTTGAGAATCATCACCACTTTCTGTCATGGAAATGCCGGTGCTATATAAGGGGTGAGCTTGGATTCATTGCAGACAGAGTGGATCTTCTAGTGCTCCAGTAGCTTGAGTTCATAGGTGGATTCTCCTACTTGTTGCTTGACCTTGAAGGGACCAAATTGTTTATTATTAAGTTTGTCAGTTGGCCAGTCAGTCATGATATTGGTTCCTTCTAGCCAGACTTAATCATCCTCATAGTACTCTCAGATGGGTTTCTGCTTTTGATCATAGGTCTGTTTCATGGTCTTTGCGGCTTTCATAAGAGTGGTCTTGGCTTTGGTCTAGATCTCCTTCATCATATCGGCAAACCCTTCTGTGGACTGTGACTTTGTATTCTGCTTCGGTTGTTACAGATGTCGCCCGAAGGACTATTCAATTTCTTATCTTACCTCCCTTCCCTTATCTCTCCCTCCCCATCATACTGTGCAGCACGCAGCCATTGAGTCATTTTCTCTTTTTCCTAGTCATCCTGAGTCATCCCATCCCAGCCTTACTCATCCACAGTCCACAGTATTGCACAGTCCATGGTCTGTGCTCGAGTACTGTAATGTACAGTACCCTTGCATAAGTTTTGCAACATCACATGTAAACAATAAATGAAGATTGCTCTCTACACCTGCCCATACCCCATCTATCATGCCTAAGACACCTGGAACCAAAAACATATCACCAGAGCTTCGATCTCTCATCTATCAAAAAGCCAAAGAAAACATGCCAATTCAAGATATTGCCACTTTTGTTGGAAGGGACCGCAGCACCATTTTTTGCATTCTCAAAAACCATGATACCTGAGGTCATTTTGATGATACCCCATACTTGGGTAGACCACCCAAGCTAGATGAGTGGTCCATACGACATCTCAAAGCTTCTCTAGATGGAAACAGATGCCAAACTCTCTCTGAGCTCACCCAAAATGTCAACACCTCTCAAGATGATCCTGTCCATCCAGACACTGTTAGGAGGGCTATCAGCAATCATTTAGGCATGAAAGGACATGTTGCAGCCAAGAAACCTTATCTCAAGACTGAGCATCAGAAGGCTCGGCTGGTATGGGCAAAGGAACACTAGGGCTGGGGGAGTGAGGACTGGAACCAGATGATTTGGACAGATGAGTCATCTGTGGAGATTGGGAAAAACTCTAGGGTGGTCTGGGTGTGCAGGAGACCTGGAGAGAGGTATGACAAGAAGTGTCTCACTCCAACTTTCAAGTCAGGAAGGCAAAGTTTGATGATTTGGGGGTGTATGGCACATGGAAGGCTTGGTCCTCTTATTAGAATCCCAAAGGATGCCAGAAAGGGGTCAGATTATATCAGATTAATCCTTTCTGGTCCTCTTTGGGATATCTATGAGGAGCTAAGTGAAGAGAGAGGGCAGGTAGCAGTCATGGAAGATGGGGCTCCTATTCATCGCACCAAGGCTTCACAAGAATGGCAAAAAAATCAGAACATGGTCATTCTCCCCCACCCAGCACAGTCTCCAGACCTCAATCCTATTGAACATGTTTGGATTCTGCTCAAAAGTAGGATCAATAGCAGGCCAACTCTTCCTCAGAATGTGGATGAATTGTGGAGTGTGCTTCAGGCAGAGTGGGCAAAACTAGACTTGGAACTGATAAATACTTTAGTTGAAAGCATGCCAGATAGGGTAAAAGATGTTATAGAGGCCAAAGGTGGATCTACCAAGTACTAGATTACTATACATAGAGTTGTAGTGGTGTAAAAATGAATTCTTTCGAGAGCATGTTTTTATTTATTTACATGTTGCAAAACTTTTGCAAGGGTACTGTATATAAGGACTTTCAGATGTACCAGTAGTGCTAGGCTTAATATTCCATTTGCCATCGTCTTAAACCACTCTCACACTTAGTCTGCCTGAGTCCTTTAAGATTCGTCTAGCCTAATAAGATATTAAGCCTCGTCGAGACTCGCTCAGACTCACACACACCATATCATGCTTTATCAAAGACCTGATCAACATTCAACAACAAGCAGTTGCTGACCCAGTGAGCACTAGCATGAGTGACGAGAATACCTGGTTCAGAGAAGTAGATTACACATTGCAGTCCACACCATTCGCAGAGACAGTCCACGCCAACCACAGAGACACTAGCAATTCGAACAATCGAAAAAGGGAGCATATGCCTACACCAAGTAGTGACAAAGAAGAACAGGCATTTCTGAAAGAATTTGCCTTCACTACCATAGATGAGCCCACTGAAAACTTCAGTGATGGAGCAGCACAGCTCATTGCAGAACTCTTACTAGAAGGAGAATATGGGATAAGCCTAGAAGAGCTGTGGTAAGACCAGAATCTTCCTGCTGAAGAAGAGGATGAACCAATCTGCAAGAAAACAAGAGAGGAATGAACGCAAGCCCGAAACTTCAGACAATAGCAGATTGAAAACTACAATCGCCAAGTACAAGAAGAGAACATACTAATACAGAGAGGACATGATGCACAGAGTGTACGACAGAGCCAACGAGAATGACACCAAAGTCAGGGGCACATAGGAATGAAGCTGCCAAACCCCTTCAGAAGACCGACTCGCCAAAGTACAGCATAAGAAGGAAATCGCACCACCATGGTGAAAGTAAGCGACAGTGACTGGAATGAATACTATTGGTGGAGGGAGCGAAAGAGACTACCAAAGACAGATGGACCAACCGTTGCAGAGTGGACCAAATTTGAACAAGCCTGTAGAATTGCAGGAATCGACCTAGACTACTGGAAAGAACAAAGAGAAGAACAAAGACAAAAGCAGATTCAAGAGCAGCAGACCCAAGCACAACAGGCCCAAGAACAGGAAAGTCAAGACCAAGACAGCGATGAAGAAATTCTGCAGACAATGGCGACAGAATACAGAGGAATTATCGTGGATCTGAAATCCTTCACAGGAGATCGAACAGCCTTCGACATTTGGTGGAGGAAAATGAAACTCTACATAACTGCACATGGAGACCTCACCGATGTATAGAAGATTGGAGCAGTACTATCCAGAATGACTGACAGACCAGGAGCCCATTGGGCATCAAAGAAAATCGACACTATGACCAATCAAAGCACATGGGCCGATTTTGTAACCAAAATACAGATATGATTCAGCAATGTCATGTCACCATCACAAGCAGGAAGCAAATTATTCAACATCAGACAGGGAAACCGACCCATTGACGAATTCCTAGATGAATTTGTAGACCTCGCAGGAAAAGCGGGAATGACAGGAACAGCTCCCCATTTCCTACTCAAGAAAAGCTTAAACCAGAGGACAGCAGAAGCCATACACTCAATCTCTGAACTTCCAACAGATGGAGATGAATATATCAAGACAGTTCGAGCAATTGGACGAAACATCGATGAACATAGAAATGTAATAAGAGGGGAATTCATGAATAACCAATGCAAACTTGGAAATTCAAGCTGAGGAGCAGGACAGGCCATGGAAGTCAATAAAGTACAAAGCAACAATTGCTTCAACTGCAATAAACCAGGACACCTCTCACGAAATTGTCTGGAGCCATGAAAAGGAGCAACAAACATCACATGTTACAATTGTGGCCTGAAAGGACATTATGCACAAAACTGCAAGAAGAAGAAGAAGGGAAAATCCCAAGTCAGAGAAGTGAAAGAAGAAGGAGAAGAAGACAAAGAAGACAAGAATGAAGAAAGCTCTGACAAAGAGGGTTTTGTTGAAGGGTCTGATTAAGAGGTGCTAATCATGACCCATACAGCTGAAACAGACTTGCTTCGATACCGGATGTAGATCATCCCATACTCTGAAATACACCATTCCTGCAAAGCGACCTGAAGCACTAAGAAAAACCATCCGAGGTGACAAACCACCCAAAAGGAAAGAACTCACAGTACCAGCAAGGATACGAACATAAAAGGGAATAGCAATGATAACACCAGAAGTCGATAGCGGAGCAGACAGGATCTGCATCAATACTGCCATAGTAGCAAAAACAGGATTGAAGACATGACAAGTCAAGAAGATTCAAATCATAAATGCAGATGGATCACCCAACTGCCAGAAAACAGCAGACCGGATAGCAGAAGTCCACATCGATATTAAAGGACACAAAGAGCATATGAAAGCCATCGTACTCGACATCGGAAAGACCAACATGCTACTGGGACATGACTGGCTTGTCTATCACAACCCAATGATCAAATGGAGGACAGGAGAGATTGTCTTTAACAGATGCCCCAAAACATGCAAGATAAACCACCAGACGATCAAAATACAAAAGGTGGCTGAACCAGCGAAGACCACAGCCAATGACAGAATGGGAACTCAGATACCTTCATATCTAACGAGATTCAAACACCTCTTTAAAGAGAAGAACTTCAATCAGTTACCAGACTACAAGGAGTGGGACCATGAAATAAACTTAACAAAAGATGCACCCAAGACGATACTGAGCAAGGTCTACCCAATGATGCAGAAAGAACTAGAAGAACTAGATGCCTTTGTCGAAGAAGGACTAAGAACAGGGAAGATACACCCCTCAAAATCACCTTATGCAGCACTCTGTTTCTTTCGCAATAAGAAAGATGGCAGCAAATGACTCATCCAAGACTATCGGGAAATAAACAAATATACAGTCAAGGACAAGTTCCCACTATCATGCATCAGCGAGCTTCTCGATGTACTACAAGGAGCAAAGTATTTTAACAAAATCGACATTATCTGGGGATACAATAATGTTCGCATTCAAAAAGGAGACAAATGGAAAGCAGCCTTCCTAACAGCAAGAGGGCTCTTCGAACCAATGGTCATATACTTTGGACAGTGCAATGCACCAGGCACTTTCAGCTGAATGATGGCAAGCCTCTTCCAAGACCAAATACGAAGGAGAGTGTGCATAATCTATATGGACAACATCATAATCATCAGACGAACATGAGAGGAACTTCAAAAGAACACAGTAGAAGTCATGGAGATACTGAACAAGAACGACCTATTCATCAAAGGACCAAAGTGTATCTGGGAATCATCAAAAGTTCCAGTACTAAGATAGCGGATGTTAGAAACCAGCACCTTATGTAATACATGTAGGGTTAGGGTTTAACATTAGTAAGCCACCAAATTCTAAGGATTTCCAGGTGAATTTCTGCAGGCAGGCATCGGCAGAGGGGCAACATGAGGACATTAACGAAGGGAAAGTTCTCTTCTGATATCAGCAACAATGTGGGGAGGGAGAACACGATGTCCGTGATATTTGCAGTTGGTCCAGACTGCTTCCTCGCCAGTGAGGCCCAACATGTAGCTGGAAATGAAACGGGCCGCTCGATTGGCATATCTAGAAAGCATAAGAATATAGTTTGTGGTGCAAAGAAATGTATTACCTCCAAATTTGAAGCAGCGGAACAGAATCAAGGGCTTCAATGACTTGACGTTCCATCTCTTCAATTGTACTTGGACGTGCAGTACTCTGATAATGCAGTTTGCTTGCTCCCCAGTACTGCTCGATGAAGTTAAGTTCACAATGATATTTTGGATAGAAATCACAAATATGACCATGTAATTCAATATATTCTTGAAGTTGGCATTTCTAATTCACGAAATCTGGTTGCAAAAAGAGAAGACGGCAACAGCAACAGTCAGTCTGACCTGGCTCACATTTGAACCCTTTACATTATGCATGCAGGTTTCTGTCTGCTGGCCACAGACCTCACTCTTGAATGATTGTTTCCATGCCTTTGAACCATCTGGAATACATGGGATGATTGTCTGGAAAATACAAGTCCTGTAATTCTCCATTTGGTAGGACAGTTGAGTGCATTCTTGGACCTTCCTTATGGTGGGTCCAATTTTCCTTCAGATTCTTTGGCATCTTCCATGCTGAAAGGGCATCTGCTGCTCGCTTTTGATGAGATGGTGCATTGTCAAATAAAAAGAGGCCAGTTGCCAAGCCATTTGTATGCTCTTCGAAGAGGTCAATTGCACGATCGACCTGAGCAAGTAGGTCATTACTGTCGAAGTAGCCGTCTCGATTTTTTCCAGCCTTGAAAAGGATGCGCGCCTCTCTAGTTACAGACCATGATCAATTTGAATGTATGAATACAGTGTTGCTCAGGCTGATGCACTCTTTTCCATCCTTACTTGTCAACCGACCCCATTCTGAAGTCAAAAAATCAGACACCATTATCAACAGGCCTTCTCCTTTCTTCTGTGGTCTGGCCTTTTGACTCTCATGGATCCATTGTGTTTTTCATTCATCATTTCCATAAAACGTTGATTCATCATGTGTCACAAGGATCAGTTGGAACGGGTAGCCTTTCAGATCGATTGACCATCCCTATGCTGAAGGCTTGGTTTCATTCCCATCGTTGTCCCATTTGAACATGCGAGGTTCATATAGCGTCATAAACCTGTCCATGAATTTCTTTCGATATTCAACAATATCTTCATGCTCATGTCCATCAATGTACATGCCATTCTTCCTCTTGCCATAATGCCATCTAAACCTCTTTAGCCATTTCCTCCCTGTCCATTCCGAGATCTGGCATTGATGGATTCCAGCACCAGCAAGCATTTCTTGGACTTTCATACTTGCCACGATCTTGACGACATCAAGAGCTTTTATATAGCCTCATTTCATGCACTCTATAAGCTTCAACTGGATGTTCAAGGATATATCTTCATTCTCGAGGATACTGGACTGGGTTCCATGGTAGTTGTGGATAGGGAGCTTTCCTGTGGCAAGGAAACGATGGATCCAGCTGCAGACATTTCATACATGATATGTCCCATGTCCTTGTGATTTTGCAACAATTAATGATGCCTCTTTCCAGATGTATGACAACCAAGGATCAAGATAGAGATTCAATGTCCCAACCATTGCTGAGACTCGCGCTCGAAAGAAAACATCCAATTTCTTATCTTTCACCATGACGGAGAGCTTTGCCTGGGCTCGACGAAGCACTGGAAAGTTTTTGTAGTTCAATTGATTCAGTGCGATGTCCATCATTGTTTCCTCACTAGTATCTTGTAGGGATCTTCCTGACCGGATATCTGCCAGCATCTCTTTGACAATCTGTCGATGCTCCTTGGTTACACCACCAGCAGCCTGGACATCCCCTAGCTCACTGCTGCTGCTCTTCTGTGCTGCCTCCTCTTTGGACTTGTCATCACTCCCCTCAGGCTCCCCCTCATTGTGAAAATCCTCCTCCGATGCTAAGCTCTCTTCTTCCTCTTGTGCCACATCATTCTCGTTCCCCTTTGGGCAACTTGAATCCACCTCATTGGTCGCAAACCCACAGCTGTCCAACATTGACAGATCTGAGTCTTCGGACTCATTTGGTGACTGCTACGCAAAACCAATTCTGTGTGCAGGTCACTCTAACTAACTCAAAGAGTAAGAGGTGGGGAGAAGAATGCTAATTACTAGCCAGCTCAAAGCTGGGTTCTACTATGTACATTTCAACTATTTATATATTATGACTCTCGAGCATGGACCATGACATATGCTATCCTCATGTTGTATGAAACCCTTAACCCTATTCTGTTGCCTGAGTCAAATTTCGACTGCGCTCCTCATGGTGTCTTGTAGGTACTGCATCGTAACCCTTTACCCTAGCAAGCGCTGACGTGTCATTGTTATAGGGTTTGCCTCAAGTCTTTGCATCGTATCTTGTCAGTCGCATCGTGTTTGTGTTACATGTTCGTCAGATGATCACTGAGTCACATGTCCATCGTCAAGATAATGATTGGTCTTGAAATCGTAACATTACCCCCCCTTTAGGGATTGCGTCCTCGCAATCATGTTTTTCTTTGTCATCGTCATCCTACTCTTCCTGGCACTTGTCCTTTCTTATGATTGCCTTGTTCCGTCACTTCTGCCATGCCTGCCACGCTGCGTCAAGTCGATCTTCGACTTCTTTCAGATCTGACATCCGTCTGGTAAGGGTCCACTTTTTTGGCTCCGCTTTCATTTGCTGATTTCGCGGGCAGACCCAGACTTCATTAGCCGTGTGGTCGAAGAGGATCTTCGGCATTTGGGATTGATGGAAACAGGTGCATACTATCTTCTTTGCTGGAGTCCGGGGCGGTAGCTGACGTTGTTCCCTGTCGAGGGATGGCGCCTCTGGATTCTTGCGATGAAATTTCATGACTGTGTCCAGTGCATCTTCATTAATGTTTTCTGCAGGCTCCCATGTAGCATCCTCCATAGGGTAGCCCTTCCAATGTATTCTGTACTGTAGTTTTCCTCTATTCCATCGAGAGTTGACTACAGTTTCTACTTCATACTGCTCCTCTCCCTCCATGACAATGGGGGGAGGTCATTTAAGAATCATTACTGCCTTTTGTTGCGGGAATGCCGGTGCCATATACGGGGTGAGCTCGGACTCATTTCGGACAGGGTGAATTCTCCAATGCTCCGGTAGATCGAGTTCATATGCCGATTCTCCGATTCATTGTTTGACTTTGAAAGGACTGAACCGCTTGTCATTAAGCTTGTCAGTCAGCCGGTCAGTTGTGATATTAGTTCCTTCCAGCCAGACTCAATTGCCCTCATGATACTCTCGGGTGGGTTTCTGTTTTCGGTCATGGGTCCGTTTCATCGTTTCAGCAGCTTTCACCAGAGAAGTCTCGGCCTTGGTTCGAATCTCTTTCATCATATTGGCGAATTCCTCTGCAGTTTGTGACTTGACATCACGCTTCGGTGGTTCTTTTCCGGTATGTGGGTGTCGTCCATGGTTTAGATAAAACAGGGAGTATCCCATTGCAGAGTGAATCCAATTGTTGTAAGAGAATTCGGCCATAGGTAGCCAGTCCGCCCAGTCTGTTTGCCGATGATTCACAAAGAGTTTCAGGTATTGCTCAAGTTCCTGATTAACTCTTTCCGTTTGTCCATCGGTTTGTGGATGGTATGGCATCGAAGAGGCTCCTTTGATTCCCAAAAGTGTGCAGAGGTCCTTTATGAAGTTCGAGATGAACTGTGGTCCTCTGTCGCTGATGACTTTCTTGGGGAGTCCGTAATTCGAGAATATGGTATCGCGTAGTTTACGAGCGACTCCTTCTGCCGTGATTTCCATGTTGACTGATATAAACTTGGCTCCTTTGGTGAACCGATCTACTGTCACCATTACACTGTCAAATCTCTGAGATTCGGGAAGGGGTCCAATGAGATCTATCAAGATGATTTCCCATGGTTCCTTTGGTACTTCGTTTGGATGAAGCGGAGCATGCTTCCGATCTCTGATGATCTTCGTTCGTTGGCATTTGTCGCATCCTTTGACATATGCCTTGATGTCGTTCATCATTTTAGGCCACCAGAAGTTGCACGTGATCAACTTGTGCATCTTTGTCTGTCCTGGGTGTCCCGAAATCTGATCAGAGTGATGGATTTCGATGATTCGTTCCCTTATCTTTTGGCTTTTAGGGACGTAGTACCGTTTCAGCCATGTGACGATTCGGTCATTTTCCTTCCAGCTGTGTTCGCCTGTATCAAGACGCTTCTGGACTTCAGGCTCTCTTTGTTTCCAAGCCCATTTTATTTGGTCCAACATGTCTTGGAATTCTGGGATCAGTGTGACTTTTGCCATAAAAAGTTGGGGAAAATTTTCCGGCTTTAGGAGTATGATGTTCTCATTGTCGTTCTCCCCCTTCTCATGGTCTGATTGGATCGACAGACTGTCTGCCTTCATCATTGACTTTCTGGGTTTGTGCTCCAGGATGAAGTCATAGTCCTGAAGCTCTGAGATCCAGCAAGCTTGTCGGCAATTCAGTTTCTGAGGCTTTTGGAAGTATTCAAGATTTTTATAGTCTGTCCAAATCTCGAATCTTTGTTTAGTGCCACAGAGGTATTGGCGCCATTCCTCAAGTCCTGTCATGATCGCGAGCATCTCTTTGTCATAGATCTCATAGTTCCATTCCGTCGGGTTCAATGACTTAGACATGAATGTGACCGGTCTCCAGACACCATTGGATTGTTCCTGTGAAAGGATGCCTCCTATTGCATAATTTGAAGCGTCGACTTCCATTCGGAATTTTCCATCATCTCGGGGCATCGCGATGATCGGTGCTGAACAGATCCGATTTTTTAATCCATTGAATGCATCATCTTGGGCTTTTTCCCACGTCCAATTGGCTTTTCTGGTTAATTCTGTCAGGGGTTTCGCAATCTTTGTGAATCCTTCGATGAAGCACCAGTAGAAATTACAGAAGCCTAAGAATTGTTGGACATCTTGTTTGCATGTGGGTTTCGGCCAGTCCTTGACACCTTTGACTTTAACAGGATCCATCTTAATGCCATTTTCTGAGATGATCATTCCAAGGTACTCTACTTCCAATTGATGAAACGAACATTTCTCAGGTTTCAGGTAAAGCTTGTTATTCTTTAGCTTTTCCAGTACACATCGAATGAGTTGTCTGTGTTTATCCAAATCTTTATTGAAAATGAGGATGTCGTCCATGTAGATTACTATGTGTCTCTGATCGATTTCGTCCTTGAATATCGTGTTCATCATGGTTTGGAAAGTAGCCGGTGAATTTGTCAGTCCGAAGAACATGACCAGGGGCTCAAACATTCCCCGGTTTGTCCGAAATGCGGCCTTCCATTCGTCGCCTTCTTTCATGTGGACATTGTTATATCCCCATCAGATATCGAGCTTCGTAAAGAACTTCGCTCCCTTCAGCTTGTTGATTAGTTCTTGGATTAGGGGCAATGGGTATCTGTTCTTTATCATTACATCGTTCAGTTTTCGATAATCCTGTACAGGTTGTAAAGATCTGTCCTTCTTTTTTACGAAGAAGAAAGGTGAGGCCATTGGTGACTTTGATGGTCTGATTTGTCCAGTGTTCAGATTTTCATCTAGAAAGGTGTCCAACTGTTTCTGTTCGTCTAGTGTCAAGGGGTAGACCTTGCAATCCTGGAGTTTGGCTCCTGGGATGAGTTCGATTGTATGGTCCCAAGGTCATCACGGTGGTAGCTCGTCGAATGACTCTTTTCCGAACACTGAATCCTTGAAACAGTGGTACTCTTCCAGCATGATTTCCTCAAAGGTTTTCGCCTTTGCCGTCTTTGTCATCGCTTCTGCTAACTTGGAAGCCATAGTCTGGAAAGCCCTTAGATGAAACTCTTGGTTCATGTCAATCATCAAGAGTTTTTCACCGTTTTCGAAGTCGACCTCATTTATCTCAATAGAGGTGTCGTCATCTTCGGAATTTTCTGTTCGGACGTTTTGCTGACACTCTTCAGGGCATTGGTTGAACATGATCTTTTCTGTTCTCCAATCGATTCGAGGGTTGTGACGTTTAACCCACTTGTAACCGATGAAAACCTGGCCCTTTCCGAGTTCAGTGACTGAGAAGACCATTCGCTCGACGTGGTCCTGGACTCAGACTTTTAGTTTGACGTATTCGCATATGTCGCCCGCTCTGTTATGGGTTCCATCTGCATTGTGGACTGGGATGGGAATAGGATATCATTTCATGTTGATTTCCTTTTCCTTAATGAACTTCCGGTTTATGCAAGATCCAGTGCACCCCATGTTGAGTAGAGCCTTTACACTGTGTGTCCGTCCGGTGTCCAAAGTCGTGATCATCAGGGGTACATCCATTTGGTTTCCGTTTCCACCTCTGACAAATCGTGGTTTTTGCCTGAGGTCGAACAATGTATGGAGTGCGTCATGATCATTCATTTGATTGATCTCATGGAGTCTCTCCAAAGAGATGTCCTTCTGTCACGATTGGTCTGTCCATGCCTTAAGGATCGAGTATGCCTTGGACTCGTCCTGCTGATAAATCTGTTGAGCTACCCAGGGTAGGGTATATCCTTTTATGAGACCGAACTCTTGTGCACCTTCTCATTTGAAATATTCTTTAAGATCGGGAATGTCTCTTATATTAATATTTGATGATACATAGTCAGCTGGCAAAGCAGTGCTTCTTCCTAGCTCTACTGAAAACCCTGATTAAGCTCTTTCATCTTTAGCCTCCACGTTCCTAGTGACGTATTTCGGCCGGGTGTTCATTGGACAGTTACGTCTGAGGTGTCCCTTCTTGCTGCATTGGAAGCAGCAGCCTTCACGCCTCATCCGGTCGATGTCCATGGCGTTAGGGTCAGGCCGTTCTTGAGCATTACCGGTCGCTAGTGCCAGAGTTTGCCCCTTAGGTGCCATCACCTCCTGTGCCGGTTTTTGTGCTGGTTTGGGAGCAAATCAGTCCTTCACCCTGAATTCCTTTTGGGCCTGGTGATATTGCCGGTCCAGTTCTGTCATGCATCTGTACTACCAGTCGATGTCCTCCTCATGGACACCTCCTAGTTTGATAATCCATCGTCCAAGTGCCTGGTCGAGACCGTGTTTAAAGATGTCAATGAGGGCAATGTCGTTGTATTCCATCAAGGGAGCCCAGCTCCGGAATTTGACAATGTAGTCCTCGACCAGTCATCGGTATTGTGATAGTCCTTTAATCCAAATGATCATGTCGTTCCGTGTCTCCATGGTCATGAAGAATTCTCTGGCCTCTGCCTTGAACTCTTCCCAGTCTTTGAATGGTGGGAGGTGTCCAAGCGGGTTCGTCCTGACTTCGGAAGTGTTAGCCATTGCCGGCATAACAACGCGTCCATGTTCCCAGTCGTCATAGGTGGAGTAGAATCCAAATTCCTGCCTGCGACCGTTCAATTCCATTTTGAACTCCAGCCACTCTTGTAGCTTAGAGTCCACCCAGTTCTGTGCACATTCGGCCTTGCCTCCCATGATCCGTTGCAACACATAGGTGATCATGTCCCATTTGTTCATGATCTCCTCCCTGTCAAAGTAGACTTCCATTCGTCGAAGCCAACTTCCGATCAGGCCAGGTTCCCCTTTATATGGATCCGGCGGTTCCGATTTCGTTCTTTTGGGCTTCTTGCCCAAATCCAGTTCTTCTTTGATTGCATTGACCAAAGTCCGAGTCGTGTTCTGTACCTGTTCTGCTTGTTGGGGGTTGTTTCGCAGAGTGCCCCAAGCTAAGGCAAGTGGGTTGGCGGCAAAGAGGGTAGTAAGGATGACGGTGATGAAAGCAAAAAGTGCAGGGATGAATTCTATTATGTGTGATGTGAAAAGAGGTTGGTGTTGGGTGTGCTTTGTCGAATAGTACTGTGTGGGCAGTGCACGACTGTCGACTCCCACTTCGGTTCGGTCCAGAAAAGGTGGAGGGTGCCTGTTAAACTGCGGAAGGGTCAGCTCAAATCCTTGTGGCTACAGGGATGCCCCAAACAGCAGTCAAGGAAGGTTTTGTCATCAGAGGTTCCAGCGGTCTGGCAACCCCTTTCTTGTTTCGGGTCAATACACATTCCCGACAACGACCTTCAAGGGCATGTTTGAAAAAGGTGGTCGATGGGTGGGGACTATCCACACGTCCGAGTCCTCTGGTCTCTCTTGCTTCGGTACATCCTGGGTCAACAAACTACCTGGTCAAACACGTGGTAGGGTTCTCCGAAGATTGCCCTAGCACAGCCTTGTGATGCTCGATTCGGACAGGGTTGGACTCAACATTACCCTTAGTCCTCTCGCACTTCCAAATGCAATGAGCAAGGACTGCAGATAGAGATCAGAATATGGGTTGGCGTGGGGTGGGGAATAGGGATTGGTGTTTGAGAAGTTAGTAACGGTTAAAGGAGAAGGGTGTGGTAATGCAGTGGGTTCCTTTGGTCGCATGGCACTCGGAGCCATCGGGCAATGAAGGAAGGGCAGCAGAGGGTGGAAGTAGTGAGGTGCGCAATGAGTAGCTTCGAGCTTTTGCTATGCAAAACCAATTCTGTGTGCAGGTCACTCTAACTAACTCAAAGAGTAAGAGGCGGGGAGAAGAATGCTAATTACTAGCCAGCTCAAAGCTGGGTTCTACTACGTATATTTCAACTATTTATATATTATGACTCTCGAGCATGGACCATGACATATGCTATCCTCATGTTGTATGAAACCCTTAACCCTATTCCGTCGTCTGAGTCAAATTTCGACTGTGCTCCTCATAGTGTCTTGTAGGTACTGCGTCGTAACCCTTTACCCTAGCAAGCGCTGACATGTCATTGTTATAGGGTTTGCCTCAAGTCTTTGTCATCGTATCTTGTCAGTCACATCGCATTTGTGTCACGTGTTCATCAGATGATCACTGAGTCACATGTCCATCATCAAGATAATGATTGGTCTTGAAATCGTAACAGTGACATTGCCCCTGCAGGCTTTGGGTCGTCAATGAACCATCACATGATCAGATGATAATCCATTCCCGTCAGGTCACAACGTGTCTTCCAAATCCACTGTTGGGTCTGCGTGGACCTGCTGAGATAACGTTTTGGCCGTGTCCTTGCCATCTCCAATGCCCGTTCTTGTGCAACTGCTTCATCATGAGCCCGTTGCAAGACCAAGGTGAAATGCTGCAGGGCTGACTGCTCCCTGACTTCGTCGTCATCAGAATCCAAGCCAGAATCACTGTCACTGTCAGAGTCTGGCTCATCTTCCACGATGGATGTTCCTTGAAAGGCAGCAAGGATGTCCAGGAGCTCGGAATCTCGAATTTTGGTGTCGATTTCCATTTCGGCAGCCATGTCCAGGCTGGGAGAAGGATCTTGGGTGCGTTCTTCATCATCTGACACATGTGAAATCGTGGCACGCTGACATTTTTCATTTGCCAGAAGCAGATTATGACAACATGCCTTTGTTGCATGCATTTGCTTGGGCATCGGGGACTTTTTTTTTTGTTTTCTACATCTCCTCCTCCTCGCCATACTGTATCATGTGACTGCTTAGTAAGCCACCAAATCTCGGACCTCAGAATTTTCGAAAAGATGGAAAACATGCCAGTTGAGCTCACAGAGTTTGAAAACTGCGAAAATCGAAGGTTGACCTTCCAACCCTTATAGTGCCTGACTATCTACATCTTTCAAAAAATTTTCTGTGGGATCCTTCGGATTATTATCCATCCTTCATTTTCCTGCACTCATAATCATAGAATGGTACATTGACGAGGCAGAGTAAGTCTTCTGAGACGGGGGACTTTTTGCTTACATAACACATGCTGGTCCCTAACGTCCACTATCTTAGGGTATATCATAGGAGAAGGGAAAGTGGAAATGGAACCAGAGAAGATTACAGCTGTACAATCCTGGCCAACTCCGAAAATGAAGAAAGAACTACAGAAGTTCTTGGGATTCACAAACTTTTACCGATGATTCATCAAAGGATATGCAAAAGTCGCTAAACCTTTAACAGAGTTGACTGGAAACAAAACATTCCAGTGGACAGACAAGCAGCAAAGTGCTTTCAAGGAGCTAATCCGACACATAACCTCGGCACCCATCCTAGCACTACCACAAACAGAGGGAAAATTCTGAGTTGAAATGGACGCCTCAGGATATGCCATCGGAGCGGTATTATCACAGCAGCAGAAAGGGCTGTGGCACCCAATTGCCTTCATCTCAAGATGCATGACCCCAGCAGAGCAGAACTATGAAATCTATGACAAAGAACTCCTTGTGATAATGGTAGCACTGAAGACATGGAGACAATACCTCCTAGAAGCTCAAGAGAAGTTCGAAATATTGACGGACCACAAGAACTTATTATACTTCCGAAAACTGCAATGACTCAATTTGAGACAGACCGGCTGGTACCTGAAATTACAAGAATATGACTATGAACTACGATACATACCGGGAAAAGCAAATGGAAAAGCAAACATCCTATCATGAATGGCAGAATATGAAGAAAACCTAACAGAGAAAGACGACATACAAATGATCAAAGAAGCTGCATTCATCTGACACCTGGAAGAGAATAATGAACAAGATTTCGAATTTATGATGTTCGAGGATGAACATCCACAGAAAGAGGGAGCAGAAAATAATGAAACAATATAAACAAGAGGAATCACGATGATTGAACCCCCAAGAATGGAACAAATTCAACAATGCATACGAAGGGAAATGATCGTAACAACAGGACTGAAGGAAAAACCGCACTGGTTCACAGAAGAAGACCACATCGTATATACAGGAGGAAAAATCTACATTTCTCCAGACAACAAATTGAAGGAAGATATCATGTTTGAACACCATGACATGCCCATAGGAGGGCATCCAGGACAATATCGCATGCACGAACTCATAAACCACACCTACTGGTGGCTATCAATGTTAATGGACATCAAGAAATATGTGAATGGATGCGAAGCATGCCAGTGAAACAAAATCATCCGACAAAAGAAACATGCACCACTACATCTGCATGAGGTTCCGCAGCAGCCATAGGAAGATATCGGAGTAGATCTCATAGGACCGCTACCCAGCTCAAACGGCTTTAACGCCATCACCGCAGTCACAGACTGCCTGACCAAGATGATCCACCTAATTCCCACAAACACTGAACTCACAGCAGAAGGCCTCATATGACTATACTGAGACAATATGTGGCGACTCCATGGAATTCCATGAAAGATCATCAGTGACCGAGGACCCCAATTTGCAGTGCGATTCATGACAGCGCTTCTAAAACTGCTTGGAACAAAGCAAAACCTATCAACAGCCTATTACCTACAGACAGATGGACAGGTGGAGCAATCCCATCAAGAGATGGAAGCTTTTCTCAGAAGCTTCACAAACAACCTACAGGACGACTGGGCAGAATGGATAGCAATCGCAGAGTACCAATATAATGACAAAACACATCAAGGAACAAAGGAAACACCATTCTACCTCAACTATGGAATGCACCCCTGGAAGGGAGAACCACAGACAACAGAAGAGAACAACTCTGCAGCAAAGAACTTCGTCGAAAGAATGGACCAAATACGGAAAGAAGCAAATGCTGCACTGCAGTATGTGCAAACACAGGCCAAAGACAATTATGATGTGAGACGAAGACCAGTCCATGACTACAAGAAAGGGGATGGAGTATGGCTCGAAGCTACCAATATCACAGTCAATCAACCATGAAAGAAGTTATCGGCACTCCGATACGGACCATTCAAGGTGATCGAAAAGAAAGAAGCCTCAGCATATCACCTGGAACTCCTAGCATCATGGCAGCTGATACACCCTGTGTTCAATGAAACACTACTCACACCCTACAAAGGACCCCGTTTCAAAATACAAGAATGACCATTGCTGCCACCCCCTGAAATTATAAATGATGAGGAAGAGTACGAGATAGAAGAAATTCTAAAAAGAAAGAAACAAGGAAGGGGAACACTATTCCTAGTCAAATGGAAAGGATACAGACATGAGAAAAACACATGGATCAAAGAAAAGGAACTGAGGAAAACACATGGATCAAAGAAAAGGAACTGAGGAATGTGCAGCAAGCTCTAGACCCCTTCCTAAAGAAGACTGTGAACCAGGATAAAAGGACCATGAAAAGGGGGAAGAAGACCAAGAATCGCACATCATGACCACCAATGCCCCCATCAGCATTGAAAGCAGCGATGATAGCCACGCACCCATCCCCAACCGCCCAAATGACTCTGAGAATCCAGTGAGGATTCTCAATGCCAGTGACTACATGGACCCCCTTGCCATCACACTCGGCACATATCTGCGCTACGTCATGACCATCCGCACACATCTCTGGACCAGATGAACCCCTGATGGGACTGGCCCCACAGCAGCAGAATGCATTGTGCTCTGCAAAGCAATGGAAATGCTTCGCACCGAGAACTGGCGACTCAAACTCCTCACCACCACCCTCCATCACATCTGCTTCTACAATGAAGAACTCATTCATATGTGGGCCCCATGTGCAGCAACCGCCTGGGAGAACAATGGGTGGGGACAGCTAGACTAGGACATTTTGCAAGGACATGAATCTAAAGAGAGGGTGATGTTACGGACATTGCCCGAAGGACTATTCAATTTCTTATCTTATCTCCCTTCCCTTATCTCTCCCTCCCTATCATACTGTGCAGCGTGCAGCCATTGAGTCATTTTTTCTTTTCCCTAGTCATCCTGAGTCATCCCATCCCAGCCTTACTCATCTGCAGTCCACAGTATTGCGCAGTCCATGGTCTGTGCTCGAGTACTGTAATGTATATAAGGACTTCCAGATGTACCAGTAGTCGTCATGGTGGTAGTTCATCGAATGACTCTTTTCCGAACACTGAATCCTTGAAATAGTGGTATTCTTCCAGTATGATTTCTTCAAAGGTTTTCACCTTTGCTATCTTTGTTGTCACTTCTGCCAGTTTGGAAGCCATCATCTGGAAAGCCCTCAGATGAAACCCTTGGTTCATGTCGATCATCAAGAGTTTTTCTCCGTTTTCAAAGTCAACCTTATTTGTCTTGGTAGAGGTGTTATCATCTTCAGGGTTTCCTGTTCAGACAATTTGCTGACACTCTTCAGGGCATCGGTTGAATGTGATTCTTTCCGTTTTCCAGTTGATCCAGGGGTTGTGACATTTAACCCACTTGTAACCAATGAAAATCTGGCCCTTTCCGAGTTCAGTGACCGAGAAGACCATTTGCTTGACATGATCCTGGACTTGGACTCTTAGTTTGATGTATTCGCATATATCGCCTGCTCTGTTATGGGTTCCATCTGCGTTATGGATCAGAATGGGAATAGGATATCATTTTGTGTTGATTTCCTTTTCTTTAATGAACTTCTGGTCTATGCAAGATCCGGTGCATCCTGTGTCGAGTAAAGCTTTTATGCTGTGTGTCCATCTGGTGTCCAAAGTTGTAATCATCAGGGGTACATCCATCTGATTTCTGTTTCTGCCTCTGACAAATCGTGGTTTTTGTCTGAGGTCGAACAGTGTATGGAGTGCATCGTGATCATTCATTTGATTGATCTCATGGAGTCTTTCCAAAGAGATATCCTTCTGTCACGATTGGTCTGTCCATGCTTTAAGGATTGAGTAAGCTTTGGACTCATCCTGCCGATAAATCTGTTGAGCCACCCAGGGTAGGGTATATCCTTTTATGAGACTGAACTCTCATGCAGCTTCTTGTTTGAAATATTCTTTAAGATCGGGAATGTCTCTTATATTAATATTCGATGATACATAGTCAGCTGGCGAAGCAGTGCTTCTTCCTAGCTCTACTGAAAACCCTGATTAAGCTCTTCGATGTGGGCAGTGGCAGGTTCATCCTTAGTCTCTACGTTCCTTGTGACATATTTCAGCCAGGGGTTCATCGGGCAGTTACGTCTGATGTGTCCTTTCTCACTGCACCGGAAGCAGTGGCCTTCATGCCTCATCCGGTCAATGTTCATGGCATTAGGGTTGGGTCATCCTTGAGCATTACCGGGTGCTGGTGCTGGAGTTTGCCCCTTAGGTGCTGTCGCTTCCTGTGCCAGCTTCTGGACTGGTTTGGGAGCGAATCGCTCCTTCATTCTGAATTCCTTTTGGGCCTGGCAATACTGCCAGTCCAGTTCCATCACACATCTGTACCACCAGTCGATGTCCTCCTTGTGAACACCTCCTAGTTCGATAATCCATTGTCTGAGTGCCTGGTCAAGTCCATGTTTAACGATGTCGATGAGGGCGATGTTATTGTATTCTGTCAAGGGAGCCCAGCTCTGGAATTCGACAATATAATCCTTGACCAGTTGTCGGTGTTGCGACAGTCCTTTAATCCGAATGATCATGTCGTTCTGTGTCTCCATGGTCATGAAGAATTCCCTGGCTTCCACCTTGAACTCTTCCCAGTCTTTAAACGATGGGAGGTGTCCAAGTGGGTTTGTTCTGACTTCAGGGGTGTTTGCCATTGCCGGCATAACAATGCGTCCATGTTCCCAGTTGTGGTAGGTGGAATGGAATCCGAATTCCTGCCTGTGACTGTTTAATTCCGTTTTGAACTCCAGCCACTCCTGTAGCTTAGAGTCTGCCCAGTTCTGTGCACGTTCGGCCCTGCCTCCCATGATCCATTGCAATGCGTAGGTGATCATATTCCATTTGTTCGTGATCTCCTCTTTGTCGAAGTAGACTTCCATTCGTCGAAGCCAACTTCTGATCAGGCTGGATTCCCCTTTATATGGATCCGGCAGTTCCGATTTCATTCTTTTGGGCTTCTTGCCCAAATCCAGTTCTTCTTTGATTGCATTGACCAAAGTTTGCATAGCGTTCTGTACCTGTTCGGCCTGCTGAGGGTTGTTTCAAAGAGTGCCCCAGGCCAGGGCAAGTGGGTTGGCAGCAAAAAGGCTGGTGAGGATGATAGTGATGAAAGCGAAGAGGGCAGCGATGAATTCCATAATATGTGATGTGAAAGGGGATTGGTATTAGGTGTGTTTTGTTGAATAGTACCATGTGGGTGGCACGTGACTGTCGACTCCCACTTTGGTTTGGTCCAGAAGAAAAGGTGGAGGGTGCCTGTTAAACTGCGGAAGGGTCGGCTCAAATCCTCATGGCTATGGGGATGCCCCAAACAACAGTCAAGGAAGGTTTCGTCGTCAGAGGTCCCAGCAGTCTGGCAACCCCTTTCTCATTTCGGATCAATACATGTTCCCGACACTGACCTTCAAGGGCGTGTTTGAAAAGGTAGGTCAATGGATGGGGACTATTCACACATCCGAGTCCTCTGGTCTCTCTTGCTTTGGTACATCCCGGGTCAATAAACTACCTGGTCAAACATGCGGTAGGGCTCTCCAAAGATCACCCTAGCACAGCCTTGTGATGTTCGATTTGGACAGGGTCAGACTCAATGTTACCCCTAGTCCTCTTGCACTTTCAAATGCAATGAACAAGAACCACAGATAGAGACCAGAATATGGGTTGGCACAGAATGGGGAATAGGGATTGGTAATTGAAAAGTTAGTAACGGTTAAAGGAAAAGGGTGTGGCAATGCAGTGGGTTCTTTTGGTTGCACAGCACTCAGGGCTGTCGGGCAATGAAGGAAGGGCAGCAGAGGGTGTGGTAGTAGTGAGGTGCACAATGGGAAGCTTTGAGCTTTTGCTACACAAAACTATGTCTGTGCGCAGGTCACTCTAACTTATTTGGAAGGTGAGAGGCAGGGAGAAGAATGCTAAAATATAGCCAGCTCAAAGCTGGGTTCTACAGTACAATTTCTACATACTTATACTACCAAGACTCATGCTGTGTGCTATCCTCATGTTTTGTAAAACCCTCAGCCCTAGTCCGTCTGAGTCAGGATTCGACTGTGCTCCTTGTGGTATCCTGCAGATACTGTGTCGTAACCCTTTGCCCTAGTGAGTGCTGACACGTCATTGTTATAGGGTTTGTCTCGAGTCCTTGTATCATATCTTGTCTGTCGCATCACGCTTGTGTCACGTGTTTGTCAGGTGATCATTGAATCACATGTCCATCATCAAGATAACAATTGGCCTTGAAATCATAACAACTGCAATGACCCTGTTACAGACTATTCATTTTTCTTATCTTATCTCTCTTCCCTTATCTCTTCATCCCCATTATGCTGTGCATCCCTCCTCATCATGCTGTGCAGCGCACAGTCATCGAGTCATCTTCACTTTCCTAGTCATCCTGAGTCATCTCATCCCAGTCTTACTCATCCATAGTCTGCAGCATTGCGCAGTCCATGGTCTGTGCTCGAGTACTGTAGTGTATATAAGGACTTCCAGATGTACCAGTAGCGCTAGGCTTAATATTCCATTTGCCATCATCTTAAACCACTCTCACACTTAGTCTGCTCAAGTCCTTTAAGATTCATCTAGCCTAACAGACCCTGAGACCATGCAATCAAACTCATTCCCAGAGTGAAGCTCCAGGACTGCAAGGTCTACCCCCTGATACTGGAAGAACAGAGACAGCTGGATGCTTTCTTAGATGAAAACCTGAGGACTGAATGAATTAGACTGTCGAAGTCACTCATGGCATCATCTTTCTTCTTCATAAAAAAACAAGGACAGATCCCTATGACCTGTACAGGATTATCAGAAGTTGAACAATATGATGATAAAGAACAAATACCTGCTTTCTCTGATCCAAGAGCTAATCGACAAACTAAAGGGGGCAAAGTTCTTTATAAAACTCAATATCCAATGGGGATACAACAATGTCCACATAAAAGAAGGTGATGAATGGAAAGCTGCCTTTCGGACAAACCGAGGAATGTTTGAACCCCTGGTCATGTTTTTCAGATTGACAAATTCATTAGCCACCTTCCAAATGATGATGAATATGATCTTCAAGAAAGAGATCGATCAGGAATATGTTGTCATCTACATGGATGATATTCTCATCTTAACCAAGACCTGAATGAACACAAACAACTTGTTCAACAGGTGCTGGAGAAGCTAAAGAATAATAAGCTTTATCTGAAACCTGAGAAGTGTTCTTTTCATCAAACAGAAGTAGAGTATCTTGGAATGATTGTCTCGGAAAATGGCATCAGGATGGATCCTATTAAAGTCAAAGGCATCAAAGATTGGCTGAAACCCACTTGCAAAAGAGACATCCAACAGTTTCTTGGCTTCTGCAACTTCTATTGACTCTTCATTGAAGGATTTGGAAAGATCACCAAACCCTTGACAGAACTGACTGGGAAAGCCAATTGGACATGGCAAAAAGCCCAAGATGATGCATTCGAGGGACTAAAGAACTGGATCTGCTCAGCACTGATCATTGTGATACTCTGAGATGATGGAAAGTTCTGAATGGAAGTTAATGCTTCAAACTATGCAATAGGAGGCATCCTCTCCCAAGAACAACCCAATGGAACCTGGAGACTGGTGGCCTTTATGTTGAAGTCATTAAACCCAACAGAACAGAACTACAAGATCTATGACAAAGAAATGCTCATGATTATAACAGGACTTGAGGAATGGTGCCAATATCTCTGTGGTGCTAAATAAAAATTTGAGATTTGGATGGATCACAAAAATCTTGAATATTTCCAAAAGCCGCAGAAACTGAATCACCAGCAAGCTCATTGGATTTCGGAACTCCAGGACTATGATTTCATTCTGGAACACAAACCTGGAAAGTCAATGACAAAAGTAGACAGTCTGTTGAGATGACCAGACCATGAAAAGGGAGAGAACAATAATGAAAACATTGTACTCCTAAAACTGGAGGTTTTTTGCTAAATTTTCATAGCAAAAGTCATGCCAACACCAGAGTTCCAGGATATTTTGGACCAAATAAAGCAGGCTTGGAAACAAAGAGAGCCTAAAATCCAAAAGCATCTTGATGAAGGTGAACATGGCTAGGAGGAAAAAGACCAAATCATCACGTGGCTAAAATGGTACTATATTCCTAAAAGCCAAAAGATAAGGGAATGGATCATTGAGATTCACCATTCTGATCAGATCTCAGAACACCCAGGACAGATGAAAACACATGAATTGATCATGCACAACTTCTGGTGGCCCAAAATGATGAATGATGTCAAGGCATACATCAAAGGATGTGACAAATGCCAGCAGACAAAGATCATCAGAGATTGGAAGCATGCCCTGCTTCATCTAAATGAAGTACCAAAGAAGCCATGGGAAATCATTTTGGTGGATTTCATCAGACCCCTTTCTACATCACAGGGGTTTGACAGCATCATAGTAATGGTAGATTGGTTCACAAAGGGAGCCAAATTCATGCCAATCAACATGGAGATCATGGCTGAAGGAGTCACTCGAAAACTATGCAACATCATATTCTCAAACCATGGACTCCCAAAGAAGGTCATTAGTGATCAAGGACCACAGTTTGTCTCAAACTTCATGAAGAACCTCTACACACTTCTGGGAGTCAAAGGAAACCCCTCAATACCATACTATCCACAAACTGATAGACAGACAGAGAGAGTTAATCAGAAACTTGAACAATACCTGAAACTCTTTGTAAACCATTGACAGATGGACTGGGCAGATTGGCTACCGATGGCCAAATTCTCATATAACAACCAGATTCACTCAGCAATAGGATACTCCCCATTCTACCTAAATCATAGATGACACCCATACACCAGAAAAGAATCACTGATGTTAGGCTAGATGAATCTTAAAGGACTTGAGCAGACTAAGTGTGAGAGTGGTTTAAGATGATGGCAAATGGAATATTAAGCCTAGCGCTACTGGTACATCTGGAAGTCCTTATATATACTACAGTACTCGAGCACAGACCATGGACTGTGCAATGCTGCAGACTATGGATGAGTAAGACTGGGATGAGATGACTCAGGATGACTAGGAAAGTGAAGATGACTCGATGACTGTGCGCTGCACAGCATGATGAGGAGGGATGCACAGCATAATGGGGATGAAGAGATAAGGGAAGAGAGATAAGATAAGAAAAATGAATAGTCTGTAACAGGGTCATTGCAGTTGTTATGATTTCAAGGCCAATTGTTATCTTGATGATGGACATGTGATTCAATGATCACCTGACAAACACGTGACACAAGCGTGATGCGACAGACAAGATATGATACAAGGACTCGAGACAAACCCTATAACAATGACGTGTCAGCACTCACTAGGGCAAAGGGTTACGACACAGTATCTGCAGGATACCACAAGGAGCACAGTCGAATCCTGACTCAGACGGACTAGGGCTGAGGGTTTTACAAAACATGAGGATAGCACACAGCATGAGTCTTGGTAGTATAAGTATGTAGAAATTGTACTGTAGAACCCAGCTTTGAGCTGGCTATATTTTAGCATTCTTCTCCCTGCCTCTCACCTTCCAAATAAGTTAGAGTGACCTGCGCACAGACATAGTTTTGTGTAGCAAAAGCTCAAAGCTTCCCATTGTGCACCTCACTACTACCACACCCTCTGCTGCCCTTCCTTCATTGCCCGACAGCCCTGAGTGCTGTGCAACCAAAAGAACCCACTGCATTGCCACACCCTTTTCCTTTAACCGTTACTAACTTTTCAATTACCAATCCCTATTCCCCATTCTGTGCCAACCCATATTCTGGTCTCTATCTGTGGTTCTTGTTCATTGCATTTGAAAGTGCAAGAGGACTAGGGGTAACATTGAGTCTGACCCTGTCCAAATCGAACATCACAAGGCTGTGCTAGGGTGATCTTTGGAGAGCCCTACCGCATGTTTGACCAGGTAGTTTATTGACCCGGGATGTACCAAAGCAAGAGAGACCAGAGGACTCGGATGTGTGAATAGTCCCCATCCATTGACCTACCTTTTCAAACACGCCCTTGAAGGTCAGTGTCGGGAACATGTATTGATCCGAAATGAGAAAGGGGTTGCCAGACTGCTGGGACCTCTGACGACGAAACCTTCCTTGACTGTTGTTTGGGGCATCCCCATAGCCATGAGGATTTGAGCCGACCCTTCCGCAGTTTAACAGGCACCCTCCACCTTTTCTTCTGGACCAAACCAAAGTGGGAGTCGACAGTCACGTGCCACCCACATGGTACTATTCAACAAAACACACCTAATACCAATCCCCTTTCACATCACATATTATGGAATTCATCGCTGCCCTCTTCGCTTTCATCACTATCATCCTCACCAGCCTTTTTGCTGCCAACCCACTTGCCCTGGCCTGGGGCACTCTTTGAAACAACCCTCAGCAGGCCGAACAGGTACAGAACGCTATGCAAACTTTGGTCAATGCAATCAAAGAAGAACTGGATTTGGGCAAGAAGCCCAAAAGAATGAAATCGGAACTGCCGGATCCATATAAAGGGGAATCCAGCCTGATCAGAAGTTGGCTTCGACGAATGGAAGTCTACTTCGACAAAGAGGAGATCACGAACAAATGGAATATGATCACCTACGCATTGCAATGGATCATGGGAGGCAGGGCCGAACGTGCACAGAACTGGGCAGACTCTAAGCTACAGGAGTGGCTGGAGTTCAAAACGGAATTAAACAGTCACAGGCAGGAATTCGGATTCCATTCCACCTACCACAACTGGGAACATGGACGCATTGTTATGCCGGCAATGGCAAACACCCCTGAAGTCAGAACAAACCCACTTGGACACCTCCCATCGTTTAAAGACTGGGAAGAGTTCAAGGTGGAAGCCAGGGAATTCTTCATGACCATGGAGACACAGAACGACATGATCATTCGGATTAAAGGACTGTCGCAACACCGACAACTGGTCAAGGATTATATTGTCGAATTCCAGAGCTGGGCTCCCTTGACAGAATACAATAACATCGCCCTCATCGACATCGTTAAACATGGACTTGACCAGGCACTCAGACAATGGATTATCGAACTAGGAGGTGTTCACAAGGAGGACATCGACTGGTGGTACAGATGTGTGATGGAACTGGACTGGCAGTATTGCCAGGCCCAAAAGGAATTCAGAATGAAGGAGCGATTCGCTCCCAAACCAGTCCAGAAGCTGGCACAGGAAGCGACAGCACCTAAGGGGCAAACTCCAGCACCAGCACCCGGTAATGCTCAAGGATGACCCAACCCTAATGCCATGAACATTGACCGGATGAGGCATGAAGGCCACTGCTTCCGGTGCAGTGAGAAAGGACACATCAGACGTAACTGCCCGATGAACCCCTGGCTGAAATATGTCACAAGGAACGTAGAGACTAAGGATGAACCTGCCACTGCCCACATCGAAGAGCTTAATCAGGGTTTTCAGTAGAGCTAGGAAGAAGCACTGCTTCGCCAGCTGACTATGTATCATCGAATATTAATATAAGAGACATTCCCGATCTTAAAGAATATTTCAAACAAGAAGCTGCATGAGAGTTCAGTCTCATAAAAGGATATACCCTACCCTGGGTGGCTCAACAGATTTATCGGCAGGATGAGTCCAAAGCTTACTCAATCCTTAAAGCATGGACAGACCAATCGTGACAGAAGGATATCTCTTTGGAAAGACTCCATGAGATCAATCAAATGAATGATCACGATGCACTCCATACACTGTTCGACCTCAGACAAAAACCACGATTTGTCAGAGGCAGAAACAGAAATCAGATGGATGTACCCCTGATGATTACAACTTTGGACACCAGATGGACACACAGCATAAAAGCTTTACTCGACACAGGATGCACCGGATCTTGCATAGACCAGAAGTTCATTAAAGAAAAGGAAATCAACACAAAATGATATCCTATTCCCATTCTGATCCATAACGCAGATGGAACCCATAACAGAGCAGGCGATATATGCGAATACATCAAACTAAGAGTCCAAGTCCAGGATCATGTCAAGCAAATGGTCTTCTCGGTCACTGAACTCGGAAAGGGCCAGATTTTCATTGGTTACAAGTGGGTTAAATGTCACAACCCCTGGATCAACTGGAAAACGGAAAGAATCACATTCAACCGATGTCCTGAAGAGTGTCAGCAAATTGTCTGAACAGGAAACCCTGAAGATGATAACACCTCTACCAAGACAAATAAGGTTGACTTTGAAAACAGAGAAAAACTCTTGATGATCGACATGAACCAAGGGTTTCATCTGAGGGCTTTCCAGATGATGGCTTCCAAACTGGCAGAAGTGACAACAAAGATAGCAAAGGTGAAAACCTTTGAAGAAATCATACCGGAAGAATACCACTATTTCAAGGATTCAGTGTTCGGAAAAGAGTCATTCGATGAACTACCACCATGACGACCTTGGGACCATGCAATCGAACTTATCCCAGGAGCTAAACTCCAGGATTGCAAGGTCTACCCCTTGATGCTGGATGAACAGAAACAGTTGGACACCTTTTTGGATGAAAATCTGAACACCAGATGAATTAGACCGTCAAAGTCACTAATGGCCTCACCTTTCTTCTTTGTAAAAAAGAAGGACGGATCCCTACAACCTGTACAGGACTATCGGAAACTGAACAACATGATGATCAAGAACAAATACCCGCTGCCCCTGATCCAAGAACTAATTGACAAACTGAAGAGGGCAAAGTTCTTTACAAAGCTCAACATCCAATGGAGATATAATAATGTCCACATGAAAGAAGGCAACGAATGGAAAGCTGCATTTTGGACAAACCGGGGAATGTTCGAACCCCTGGTCATGTTCTTCAGACGGCCAAATTCACTGGCTACTTTCCAAACCATGATGAACATGATCTTTAAGGATGAAAGTGATCAGGGACATGTAGTAATCTACATGGATGACATCCTCATCTTCAATAAAGACTTGGATGAACATAGACAACTCGTTCAATGTATACTGGAAAAGCTAAAGAATAACAAGCTTTACCTAAAACCTAAAAAGTGTTCATTTCATCAGCAGGAAGTAGAGTACCTCGGAATGATCGTCTCAGAAAACAGCATTAAGATGGATTCCGTTAAAGTTGAAGGCATCAAAGACTGGCCCAAACCCACATGTAAACGAGATGTCCAACAATTTCTAGGCTTTTGTAATTTCTACCAGTGTTTCATTGAAGAATTCATAAAGATTGCGAAACCCCTCACAGAATTAACTGGAAAAGCCAATTGGATGTGGGAAAAGGCCCAAGATGATGCATTTGACAGACTGAAAAACCAGATCTGTTCAGCACTGATCATTGTAATGCCCCGAGATGATGGAAAGTTCTGAATAGAAGTCGATGCTTCGAACTATGCAATAGGAGGCATTCTTTCACAGAAACAATCCAATGGTACTTGGAGACCGGTCACATTCATGTCTAAGTCATTGAACCCAATGGAACAGAACTACAAGATCTATGATAAAGAGATGCTCATGATCATGACAGGACTTGAGGAATGGTGCCAATACCTCTGTGGCACTAAACAAAGATTCAAGATTTGGACAGACTATAAAAATCTTGAATACTTCCAAAAGCCCGAGTCTGGCTGGAAGGAACTAATATCACAACTAACCGGCTGACTGACAAGCTTAACGACAAGCGGTTCGGTCCCTTTAAAGTCAAATGGTGGATCAGAGAATCAGCATATGAACTCGACCTACTGGAACATTGGAAAATCCACCCCATCCGAAATGAGTCTGAGCTTACTCTGTACATGGCACCAGCGTTCCCACAACAGAAAGTGGTAACGATTCTTAAATGACCTCCCCCCATTGTCATGGAGGGAGAGAAGCGGTATGAAGTAGAAACTGTAGTTAATTCTCGATGGAACAAAGGAAAACTACAATACAGAATACATTGGAAGAGTTATCCCATGGAGGATGCTATATGGGAACCTGCAGAGACTGTCAGCAAAGATGTGCCAGACGTGGTTGTGAAATTTCATCACAAGAACCCGGAGGTGCCATCCCTGGAACGAGGACAATGTCAGCTACCACCTCGGACACTGCCAAAGAAGGTTGTACACACCCGCTTCCATCAGTCCCAAGCGCCGAAGGTCCTCTTCAATCATACAGCTAATGAAGTCTGGATCTGCCTGCAAAATCAGCAAATGAAAGCAGAACCAAAGAAGCAGACCCTTACTAGATGGATGTCGGATCTGAAAGAAGTCGAAGATCGACTTGACGTGGCCTGGCAGGCATGGCAGGAGTGACGGAATAAGGCAGTCATAGGAAAGAACAAGCACCAGAAGGACTAGGAGGATAATAAGGAAGAAAAATATGATTGCAAGGACACAATCCTTAAAGGGAGGATAATGTTACAATTTCAAGGCCAATTGTTATCTTGACGATGGACACGTGATTCAATGATCACCTGACAAACATGTGACACAAGTGTGATGTGACAGACAAGATATGATACAAGGACTCGAGACAAACTCTATAACAATGACATGTCAGCACTCACTAGGGCAAAGGGTTACGATACAGTATCTGCAGGATACCACAAGGAGCACAGTCGAATCCTGACTCAGACGGACTAGGGCTGAGGGTTTTACAAAACATGAGGATAGCACACAGCACGAGTCTTGGTAGTATAAGTATGTAGAAATTGTACTGTAGAACCCAGCTTTGAGCTGGCTATATTTTAGCATTCTTCTCCCTGCCTCTCACCTTCTGAATAAGTTAGAGTGACCTGTGCACAGATATAGTTTTGCATAGCAGTGGTGGTAATTCATCGAATGACTCTTTTCCAAACACTGAATCCTTGAAACAGTGGTATTCCTTCAGTATGATTTCTTCAAAGGTTTTTGCCTTTGTCACCTTTTCCATCGCTTCTGCTAGCTTGGAAGCTGTTGTCTGAAAAGCCCTTAGATAAAACTCTTGGTTTACGTTAATCATCAAGAGTTTTTCTCCATTTTTGAAATCAACCTTATTTGTCCAGGTAGAGGTGTCATCATCCTTGGGGTTTTCCATTCGAACAATCCACTGACACTCTTCAGAGCATCAATTGAATGTGATCTTTTTCATTCTCCAATCGATTTGAGGGTTGTGGAGTTTAACCCAGTCATACCTAATGAAGATCTCGCCCTTTCTGAGTTCAGTGACCAAGAAGACCATTTGCTCGACATGATCCTGGATTCAGACTCTCAGTTCGATATATTCATGTATGTCTCCTGCTGTGTTACAGGTTCCATCTGTGTTATGGACTGGGATAGGAATAGGATATCTTTTGGTGTTGATCTTCTTTTCTTTTACAAACTTCTGGTCTATGCAAGATTCTGTGCATTCCATGTCGAGCAGAGCTTTTACACTGTGCATCTGTCCAGTGTCCAAAGTTGTGATCATCAAAGGCACATCCATCTGGTTTCCATTTATGCCTCTGACAAATCATGGTTTCTATCCAAGGTCAAGCAGTGTGTGGAGTGCATCATGATCATTCATCTGGTTGATCTCACGAAGTTTTTCCAGAGAGATGTCTTTCTGTCACGACTGGTCCATCCATGCCTTAAGGATTGAGTACACTTTGGGCTCATCCTGCCAATAGATCTGTTGAGCTACTCAGAGTAGGGTATATCCTTTTATGAGACCAAACTCTTGTGCATCTTCTTGCTTGAAATATTCTTTGAGATTGGGAATGTTTCTTATATTAATATTCAATGATACATAGTCAGCTGGTGAAGTAGTGCTTCTTCCCAGCTCCAGCAAAAACCCTGTTTTAGCTCTTCGATGTGTGTGGCAGTCAGTTCATCCTGCATCTCTAAGTTCTGTGAGGCATACTTTGGTCAGGGATTCATTAGGCAATTACATCCGATGTGCCCTTTCTGTCCGCATTGGAAGCAGTGTCCTTTGCGTCTCATCTAGTCAATGTCCATGGCATTAGAGTCAGGCTGTCCTTGAGCATTACCAGTCACTGGTGCCAGAGTTTGCTCCTTAGGTGCCATTGTCATTCTCTGAACTGGTTTTGGAGTTGGTCTGGGGATTTGTCATTCCCTGATGCTGAATTCCTTCTGGTTCTATTGTGTGTCTGTACCACCAGTCGATGTCCTCCTCACGAACACTTCCTAGTTCAATAATCCATTGTCCAAGTGCCTGGTCAAGTCCATGTTTAAAAATGTCAACAAGGGCAATGTTATTGTATTCTGTTAAGAAAGCCCAGCTCCGGAATTCAATGATGTAGCCCTCGACTGGTCATCGGCATTGCAATAGTTCTTTAATCTGAATAATTGCATCATTCTGGGTTTCTGTCATCATGAAGAATTCCCTGGCCTCTGCTTTGAAACTCTCCCAGTCCTTGAATGGGGGTAGGTGTCTGAGCAGGTCTGTCCTGACTTTTGGAGTGTTAGCTGTTGCTGGCATAACAATGTATCCATGTTCCCAGTCATCATAGGTGGAGTGGTATCCAAACTCCTGCCTGCAATTGTTCAATTCCATCTTGAACTCCAGCCACTCCTGTAGCTTGGAGTCTGCTCAATTCTGTGCATGTTCAGCCTTGCCTTCTATAATCTGTTGCAGTGCATAGGTGATCATGTCCTACTTGTTGGTGATTTCCTCTTTATCAAAATAGACTTCCATTCATTGAAGCCAGCTTCTGATTAAACTGGGATCTCCTTTGTATGGATCCGGCAGTTCTGATTTCATTCTTTTAGGCTTCTTGTCCAAGTCCAGTTCTTCTTTGATTGCATCAACCAAGGTCCAAGTCATATTTTATACTTGTTTGGCCTGCTGAGGGTTATTCCAGAGAGTGCCCCAGGCCAGGGCAAGAGGGTTGGTGGCAAAAAGGATGGTGAGGATGATGGTGATGAAAGCGAATAGAGCGGCAATGAGCTCCATTATAGGCATCATCATTTGGAAAGTCAGGAGTAGTCATCAAGGTTGGTGGGTTTGTTGTCCCAGGTAATGTCAGGTTCTAGGTATCGGAGTGCTTGCTCTGGGTAGTAGTCAGTCCAATACTCATACTCAACTTCTACTATGCAGTTTCAGAAATGAATGTTTTTTAGGATGAGAGTATAGTCGATATGTCAGCAGTAGCAGGGGTTATGGCAGATTTTTGTGTGAAAAGAGGAGAGGTTGGTAACCAGGCAATCATGTCCAATAGAGTAGTTGATTAGTACCATGCAGGCAGCATGCAACTGTTGACTCCTGCTTTGGTGTGTCTGAGTAAAAGGGTAGTGCCTGTTAAACTGCGGAAGGGTCAGCTTGAATCTCTGTAGCTACAGAGATGCCTCAAACAGCAGTCAAGGAAGCTTTTGTCATCAGAGATTCCAGCAGTCTGGCAATCCCTTTCTTGCTTCAGATCAATGACACATTCCCAACAGCGATCTTCAATAGGTATGTTTGAGAATAATTTGGTGGATGGGAACTATTCACACATCCAAGTCCTTCAATCCTTTTTGCTAGAGTATGCCCTGGATCAACAAACTACCCAGTCAGATGTGCAGTAGAGCTCTCCAAAGATTCCTCTAGCACAGTCTTTGATGTTCAAATTCAGATGGGGTCAGGCTCAACTAGTGTTGCCACGGCTCGGCTAACTGCAAGTCGGCTCTGGTGAGCCGCGACTTTGGGTCTGACTCGGCTCAGCGGGTAAAGCCGAGCTGATTTATTCAGCTAAGCCTGTTTGGGCTGACTAAACTGGTCACCAAGCTGGCTCTCGGACCTGTTCAGCGACAGCAAAATGCTGTTGAGGCACATGCATCATCATCATTCGGCTTATGTGGGGAGTCGAAATGTGCTGGTGTAGTATAGAAAAAGTAACCTGTATTTCGTTCGTGTTAAATAGACAATATTAGTTTGTTCCGTTCATCTCCTCATCATAATACTGCCCCGTCATTCATAAAATGTCATCCATGATCGATGAATCAGCATCACCAGCCAGTCTGGCAAGCAAATTGCCGTCACTAGGCATCAAGTCCAAAATCGGAGTAAGGAGGCCTTGCGTGAAATTGATGCGATCCTTCTTGTATGCGAATTTGAGTAACTGAAGGGCTTCCATAAGCGCTGGATGAATGCGATTGCATTTTTTTGTGTCCGTTTCACTGGCTGATGAGAATATTCGCTCTGACGGAACAGCTGAGGGGGGTACAGAGAGATAGTCGAGTGCCGTAGCGTAAAGGGTAGGAAAGACCGTTTCGTTCGCCTGGATAAATTCATGAGAGGTCATTTGAATATTCAATATTTATCAACTTACCTGCCAAAATCAAAGTGGAACAATTTTACCTATATTATGCAATGGGCCCATGACGTACTGTTGAAATTCTTCCTCGATGCTCTGGGTTCCAGTCGAGATGCCACATCCTTCTGTCACCTTCAACGTCAGTTTCTGCCAGGCAAGTTGTCGTAGAGCGACGCAACGTGGCTCAGCAGGGGCATTGCTCACGATCCGCGTGACTGGTTGATTACACTGATATTCCATCATCTACTTGAATATCAGCAGTCGATCAAATAGAAACACAGCCGAACGTACTGTTTCCTTGATCGCTTTCTCAGCCTCATCAGCGTATTCCCATTCCCAGTGGACTCGAAACCACGACATCCGCACAGTCGGATTTAGAACTAGACAATGCTGTCAGTAAATGTCCACATCACAATGGGCTACTCACATAATGCGATTGCATAGGCTCGGGTATTGTCGATTTTTCAGTAGTACTTGATAGCGTAGTCCAAACCGACATCAATGAAAGGACCAAGATGCGGTTTCTTCTTGCGGAGCTCTTCCCAGAGAGTCATGAATGTCTCTATGGCAGGGATTGTATCACATAGTGTAGGTACCCACTCAAATGATAAAACATTGTACATGTTATATGGCACTTAAGGAGGAATAAATGAAAAAAGTCTGTTAATAGAATGCTCCAGCTACAATACCTCGAGGATGCTCTTAATATCGACCAAAACCTGCCATTCACATGACGTTAAACATAGTTTGTGAAGAGCTTTCTGTTCTGGCAACGACAAAAAGACTTCGATCAGCTATTTGGGATTCATTGTAAGACTGTGAATCCATGACCAAGTTGGATTGGTAATACATACCTGATGGAGATAAAGGAATCGCTCAACCATCAGGAACGTTGAATCCCATTGTGTCCTGACATCGAGGAGAAGCTTGTAGACAGTTAATAATAGGCCTTCGTCATCCTTGAATCTTCCGCGTGTGATGCCATCTTGAATGACTTGAAAGAACGCTTCTTTTCATTGACCAGATGAATGCACAGCACAGCAAACATTCCGGACCAAGGTGAGCGGATTACGAGCCACGGCTTCCTCATACATTTGACGAGCTTTGTTATCCCAGCTAGGAGGGGGTGGAATGGAGTGCAGAATACTCTCATCGAAATCTTGGTCGTTACTTGGATCTGAGGTATCCAAGAAAATGTTCGGGATCGCGGATGCGTCAAGGGGAATGGTAAAAGCATCGGATGTTGACGGTTCAATACAAATGTTGGCGCGTTCTTCTGGTTTGCTCGAGAATATCTTAATGACATGTGTCACACAAATGTGCACAACATAAGGAAAGCATCGTATACGATTCTCTCGGTGGTGAAATGGGATATCGTATTGTTGGAGGAGGGACTCGAGATGTTGAAGAGTAGTCACGTTGTTGGATGCATTGTCAAGAGTGAAAAGTCCAACCTACTTAAATGTTAGAGCTAGCACTTCTTGTATGTAAAATGGCATTATCTTGATGGTTACTCCGACACGGTCCAAAAGAGGGAGGACGACTCTAGCAAGACGTTCTCTGGAGTGTGTGCCACGCAGGTGATGAAAAGCAATCAGGGAACACTCGAGACTGAGAGCACGACTGTCACTGTTGTGGCTTATCCAATGCACTGTGATAGCCAAGAACGGGCGTAAAGATGACGAGGACCAAATATCCATCGTGAAGTTCACTTTTCTGGGAGCATTCTGAAAAATCTGATGAATAACAAGACAGAAATATGTAAATCAAAAACAAACTGCAAAGTTCTGCCTTAATTCAGGTAGAAGATGGTGTACTCGCTGCATAATCGATTTCCTTATCTTTGTCTTTTTTTTTTTTTTTTTTTTTAACTCAACAGTTTACGAGATTCAGGGCCCTGCCTATAGCAGAGCCCTGCACTTCACCCGCTCTTGCGAGGGGGAGCCCACCATTACAGTGCATCCCGGAGTCAACTCAGACCCAATGGACCTCATCAGTCCATGAACCGACAGAGGAGTTTGTTAGCCCTACTCCGGCCAGGTCGTGGGAGACTGTCCCTGCCTGCCACGGCTCGCTCTTCAGCAGGGAGTTCGCAGAGAGCCCCGCTTACTACCGTTTCCCGTTCCAGGGCAAGTGGTTCGCTTACATCATCATTGCGGATCCCCACTTGTCCCCGGTCTCTGCCTTGCCACCAGCCAGCCCTGATTGTGCTCTCACGAATGAGTCAGGGATTGGTTTCTGACACCAGGAGCCCCCCCCGTTTAGTTCCGAGGAACCCAGGACTCGACTCATTCTTCGCCCCCTCCCCTGGAGTCCCCGAGTGTCCATGGACCCAGTCTGTAAGGAGCGGCCCACTTTGCAGGTACGTCACAGGTGTCATACTACTGGGACTAACGACCACTCTATGTCAGCGGATGGCTCCGGTGATGCCGGACCGTGACTGTCTGTGGTGGGGGATGGCCTGGCCTGGAATCACCCAGACATTCGGCTTGTTCTGTATATATTCTACCCTGCTTACCGCCCCCTATGCTTTCGCTCCCTACTTGATCATGTGATATCACGTGACCATTTCAGGCACGGGACACCAGACTCAAGTTCTAGTGCGCCACTTTGGGGTACAATCGATTACTCCCACCTGGATCAGGTGACATTATGTAAATGTCACGTGACTCCTTGAACCTGGGCCCTGAGTTATCAATTCAGGCACCGCACCCAGGCCAGGTGATCAATGCAACCAATTTTTCCCATGGTGTCAGCATCACCTGACCCGTGTGAACCGAGCATGTGATGGTAACCTCTGATAGGTCACATGCCTTTCCCAGCTTTTTATGGGTACTGAGGATGAGGGGAATCGAACCCCAACCCTTCCGGTGGTGCACAGCCACCTCTCTGGATATTTGGTGATGATGATAACCACTGGGCCACCAGCGCCCCTCCCTTATCTTTGTCCGATGAGGAATGTCTGCATCGCGCAGTGCTTCCCACAGAAGGAGGAGCAGCATCCGGAACTCTGGGCATTCAACGATGCTGATGGACTAAATGGGAATAACAGTCAGTGTCAGGCTGTCATGTACAAACTATGGGCCTACCTGATCATCGACAATGATGAATCTGATGAGATACTCATGAAACCTCTCGAGCATGAAAGGTAGTCTGTTGGCATCTAGTGCTGATAAGGCTGGAGCGTTCCTTGTATCGGCACTCTGAACTTTCCATCCCTTACTTGCGCAAACATTGAGGTACTCGTCCCGGTGCTTGCTGAACAAGTGGTCGTGAAGGGGAGAGTTCGAAGTCGTAGAACTAAAGACCTTGTTGATTCTGTTCTTCCTACAATATGGCAAGCATTAGGGAGATGAATTCAGGGCTATTGAGATCGACTTACTTGCACAAAAGGCACACGGTGCCTACGGTCTTGTCCGATTTATCGAAGAAGTGTTGTATATCATAGGCGATATTTCGTCCTTTGGACTTCACAGGGCCCGTGAAATTGACAACTGGAAGGGGTGAAGAGCCGGCTTCGGTTGCCAGACTCTCTGACGGTGGTGGCGCATTAGTAGAACCTTCATCGTCGCTGTACTGCTGGCCATCAATGCCTCCATAGTTGAACTCCTCACCAGAGGAAAGGTCGGGGGGAGATGCAGCTTGGCATCTAGTGGGACGAGGCAGCAGAAGGGTCTGAGGCGGAAAGATCTCAGGCAGAATAGGACATGGAGTGGGATCCGCTGAGGAAATCGTAGAAGGCTGGAGAGAATGTGGAGCAGACTGCTGGGCTGCCAGACAAGTGATGGGGTGAGTTGGCCATGAAGGGATAGCCCGCTGTCTCCTTGTCTTTATTCCAGCGCCACCTTCAGTTTCCAGAGTGTAAGGTTCGGGTGTAGAATCAATGGGAACTGTTGGTGGAGCATCTGTCAATGGCTCTGTAGTCACTTGGCGTCATGGTTTGCGAGGCATTACTGACTGGGTGGAGATGGCACAAGTCTGAAATGCTCGCCTGGTCATATAAGGTGGAACATGCCACCTGATGATGCAGACGGGAGGGATTGAATGTGGTATGCATGCTACATCCTGCATGGCAAAGATAAGAGGCTTGATTACGTTTAGAGAGTATGCTGGCAAGGGACGTACTTGAATGTTCCCCTCCTCGAGGTCCTCTCTAAGCTGCATGTATGGTGGTGCTTTATCATCATGCATTCGGGTTATCTGACCTACTTGGGCATCATTGACCCATTTATCCTCCTCATTGTCCGTTAACTTCTCAGACAGTCACTTCATTTCATGACATTCAAGTTACTCAGGTACTATCTAATGTAAATCGACGCCTAACTACAATGGGATGGCAACTTGGTACACTATAAGGAGGGATGGTGGTGGTAGCGGACAAAGAGTGGAAGCGTGTGAAAGCGGAGTTGGGCAGCATCATGGGGTAGTGGGAAGTTGAAACGTCGGGTATTGCCCGAATCGGGAACTTGGTCCCGGGCAATACCTGATGTTTCAACTTCCCACTACCCTATGATGCTATCCAACTCCGCTTTCGCATGCTTCCACTCCTCGTCCGCTACTACTACCATCCCCCTTTGTGGTGTGGTCGTCCACTCCCGGTAAGTCAATGTTCGTTCTAGTAGTCAGTAAATAGTTATTGCAATGAAAATGAGTGAGAAAAAAAATGAAAGGCAAAGAAGAACACATGAAATCAGTCATTGCACGACGTACGCGTCATTCGCAATGATCATTGCCGTCGTTTTACCCATCGGTTTCGTGTGGCAGGATGCTGATAATGATTCTTAGCCTCTACGCTGCACTCAAAGTTGCCGCAATGCCCCAATACATTTCAGATGCAGCTTTACGATTCTTTGACGTTGAGGCAGAGGTGGACGACCAAAATGACAGTGATGATGAGGAGGAGGATGATCTTGGTGAGCTGGACTGACTCTGTGAAATGACACAAGATAACTATTCTATCTCCAGACAACTTCATAGACGATATGATCCCTGATGTGCAAACTGGTCCCTCTGCATGCCGGTTACCGGAGGACAATGAAAACGAGGATGGCTTTGAAAGCCTGCTGTCGCGCATTGCACAGTATGCGCATCAACCTCGAAATATGTCTCTGTATCTGCTGGATGAAGAAATCAGTGTGGGCATTCCATTGGAGGGCATATTGAAAGACGATGACTATCCATTATGGTGTATTCCTTGCCATGTAAGTGGACCTTAAGCATTTCGATGGCTACTAACATTCTCTGTATAGATTGGCGTGGAGGATCAGATGTTGATGTCGTTATTCCTGGCAGCCAAACCTGAGCATCAACTCCGTGCTGCTTTCCATAGGGGTCTACCTCGTGGCTCCATCTATGTAGAAGCAATGATGAATCAAGCCCTCCGCCAGCTCCTCAAAATAATCCCAGGTGTTTCTCATCATACCCTAGAAATCAACGCAAAGCAGATCGATGTAAAGGATTGGCAGCGGACCTTGACGGTATTGGAGCCTGTGGATACTCCTACAGTCAGGTCATGGGTGAGGGTTCTCCGGGGCTGGTACAAGGGCGATGTAGGCTTAATCCGCAACTGTGCCAGCCCCTTCGTAGGTGTCTTGCTGATACCTCACCTGACTTTCAATGATCCGCCCCACCCGAAGAAGAGGAAATGATCAACTATTCCTCCTGTCCCCAAGCTATTCAATCCCTCCGCTCTCCCCGAATGCTTACACCTTTGGCTCAGGCACATGGAGGAGGATCAAGTATTCCAGCTTTGTGGTATGAATTTGGAACACGGACTCCTGTTGAAGGACTTCGACTCTCATTCTGTGACTCATGCTGATGTTCACTTGTCCAGTGAGGTGTTTCTGACATACCATGTCAGCGGTCATCCGGCGGTCCAGACTGCCAAGTTCATATGTCCCGCAGAGTGGAAATTTGCAGAGCAGGAAATTGTCGATGTCACATCCTCAGGCAAGTGAGGAACTATTCGCTCTCTTTCTGAGAATGGCATTGAAGTAGATTTGGAAAATGGGGAGGGCTTGGTCAACGTTCCCTGGCATGATCTTCGCAAAGCGATTGTGGCAGGAAATTTCATTGAAATGATGGGTGGACCACATATAGGCCAAAAGGTGTGGGTCATGGGCGTGGTTGATACAACTGTGCACCTTCTTGAGCAGCCAGATGGCCTGGCACAATCCATGGGGAGCAACTTAGTTGTAAGGATGCCTGCGATATTTCTATCACTATTTCTGATATCTTTCCCAGTCGTATTCCATGCACATCAATTGCCTAAGGATTATTGAGCCAGAAAATCTGCTAAACCTGCCACCGCCACGTGAAATGATGCAGGACCGAGAGTACATTCCATGGAGGGGACGTGAGGTGTTGATAATGAAGCAGCACCACTCCATGAAGGGCGCTCGCACTATGGTCCGGAACGTCATATGTGATGAATCTACTGCAAGTGGCATCAAATTAGTTGTCCAACTTCTGTGCTTCAATCCTGCCGCCCCATTTCAAAACTACACATTCGATTATGATGACGTGGTTGATCCACCGTAAGTTCTGGTTGCATTGGCATAAGTCCTTGCTGATTCGAATCTAACAGGTCCGGTCAAAAACTTTTCACCTGCCTTCCACATGGCAATCCTCGATTTAAGCCTCGCAATCACTCCAAGGCATCAAGCTCTTCTCATTCACTGGCCCCACCCACACTTGGGATGACAGATGGTCAAACACCGATGCCAAACTTTGGCTTGTCGAGCCCAGCCTGGAATCCCAGTGCATGGATGCCCTATTCACCTCTCCCTGCACTGACTCTGCGACAACCTGCTCCCAGCCTGCATCCCAGTTCCACAAGCCAACAATCCGATGCATAGCATTTTTTGCTTGATCCACGTCTTGTTGGTCGTATGGTATGGGTCAAGATAAATGGCGGCGGATACAACAAGAAGCTGGCAATCTCGATTGTATCCGATAAAAACGGCAATGTCTCTCTGTGACACCAGCACTACAAAATGTCGGAAAATATCCCAACGCAATGGGTTACGGTTGAACCAGCTCATCCAACTTGTGACAACGGTCTTTTAGTGGTCATGAGAGGTGAGCACCGAGGTAAATACGTGCATCGCATCCATCACCGGTATGATGATGACACGGCAATCATCCAGTGCACCGTCATGAACCAAGACGAGAGCGGCAAGGACAGCCTGTCAGGAGAGATAGTCAAGTTGACTTCTGCGGACTTATGCCAGGGTTACGAGACGCCAGAGCAAAAAAAGATTAACGATGGACTTATGCAGGCAATGCGCACCGAAGCTCGAAAGTTACATGTCAAATAATAGCTGTCAATACTACATCTAATTTCTAGGACTACAATACCATGACATTTAGTATTACCATAATTCTTGGAAGTATACACGTAATCTAATGTGCATTTTTACTTTTTCTTCTCTGGAATGCCCAGCTCCATCAGTTCAGCAGCTGTAGTCGACTCCAACCAACTTGGCAAATGAGCCGCGGCTGTTCAGTTCCCCTGAGCTGATGTTAGCGGTTATTGCCGATCCGGCTCGGCTTCGGCTTGGCCCCAACTCGGCTCCGGTTCTTAGTCGGTTCTGAGTTGGAGCCACGGCAACACTAGGCTCAACATTATCCCTAGTCCTCTCATATGTCCCAGTACTACAAACAAAGACTCTCGAGTGAGGATCAAAATGTGGTTGGCATGGAGTGGGGAATGGGGGTTGAAGGTAGAACTATTAGTATCAGTAGGTGTAAAAAGGTTTGTAAGGATGCAGCAGGTTCCTATGGTCACATGGCACTTAGAGCCATCAGGCAATGAAGGAAGGGCTGAGAGGTGTGAGGTGCATGGTGATAGCTTCAAGCTTTTGCTATGCAAAACTAAATCTGCATGCAGGTCACTCAAAGTTTGAGCAGAGAGTGAGAGGCAGGGAGAAGAATGCTATTACTAGCCAGCTTGAAGCTGGATTCTATCGTACAAGTTTTACCTACTTACAGTATATAGGGTTCTGTTACTTCGCCATATGTTATTCTCATGCTATGAGATACTATTGCTACTGGTTGTCTGAGTCATTGCTGACTGAGTGCCTTGTGTTTTTCAGCAGGCAATGAGTAAGATTTGTCTTGGCACTGACATATCATGTCTCGTGATCTCCTCATGGTTTCCTCACATCATGTCTTGTGCATTTGCCTTGTCATGTGATAGATAGTTGTCACATGTTCATCATCAAGATAACGATTGGCCTTGAAATCATAACAGTCTTTCCCAAGTGCTATTGGTGATACCCCAGGCACTCTGTGACATGAGGAGAGCTTTCATTTGGACTGACCACGTCCTGTAGTTGAGCCATCAAGCATGGAAATATTCTTTGCAAGGCTTGCCATTTTGATTGATTTCTAAAAAGAAAGATCATCAGCTTTGTTGTGAGAAAGAGGCTTCCTGCAAAGGGTTGCTTATATTTCTCAAAGCAAGGGATGGCACATTAAGCTGCCAGGAACAATTGAGGAGCAGAAGCACTTTACTCTACTTGAAAGTAGTCCTCAGTGGGTGTTCTGGCTCAAGCAGTCTGCTGCAAGCTAGTGCACTGACCATGAACCAGGGCCCATAACCTGTTGAAACTGGACCTGAGCTAGGAAGCTCTTGAGCTAGAACAGACTACTTATGCCAGTGGATTGTTAGGCTTAGTCTTACTGTGTAGGCTCAGTTGAGTGAAACTAGTTATTGATTGGCATACTACATACTGCATATTTATACATATTGAAGTGGCACACAGACCATCAGGGTTGAGGGTGCACTTCCTCAGCATAGTGATTATAGTGCAGGATATGACTGAGCATACAGGCTGTGCTGTGAAGCCAAAGTAATTAGGGCAGAGGGAAAATGGTAGGGCACAGGGTTGCTGCCACATTTTCAACAACGATTGCTGCTCGTGAGGCTCACAAAGTCATCTGGCCACTCAGTGGCACTTCTCCTACTCCGAACATCCTCATTTTCAGTAAAACAGGTGTTGGAAAAAGTTCCCTCATCAACATGCTAGCTGATTGTGCTGACCATGACATCAATATTCCGGATCTGTGGAAACGACCTTCAACACAGCCTCTAGCCCCAGTGTCCAATACCACGAAGGGATGCACATTCAAAAGCAACCCTTACTATGTTCGGGTCGATGGGCAGGAAATGACACTCTGGGACACCGCTGGACTTGACGAGGGTGAGCATGGCAGTGTTCCAGCTGAACGCACCATGCAAAACCTATTGGACCTCGTCAAAAATCTCAGTTCTCCTAGACACGCAGACAAAGCTGAGCATAATGCTGTGGGGCTCAGCCTCCTGGTTTATTGCATACGAGGCACCTGATTCACGGACATAACGAAAATCAATTATGATATGTTCTATCACATCATCTGCCGCGCCAAAATCCCCGTCGTCGCTGTGATCACTGGGCTCGAACACACATCACCTATGGAATCTTGGTGGGATGAAAATGGCCACGAGTTCGAGAATCGTGGCATGAGGTTTGCGGGACATGCCTGCATCACGACCACAAGGGGAAAGAGGATCTCCGTTTCACATCTTCGATACTCGTCGACATCGCACGAGAAAGATGGGCCGACGATGGTGTCCTATTCACTCGATGATGAATACATAGAGTCCCAGAAAATTGTCCGTGCGCTCATCAAGAAGCACTGTGCTAGCCAGCCCTGGATTGCTGAGAAACACATGTGGCTGAAGGATATCGCTTTCGAAATCAAAATTATTATGATCGGGGGGACATCGGGGCAGGTAAAATTCATCAGAATGGCTGCCAAGATGTGGAGGCGAAAGCACAAGCTCATCGAGAAAACGCAGGTGCTTCTGGATTCCTTATGACCTTTTTCCTGGGTCTCTGCACCCTTCTTTTCAAAAGGCTGGGCTCAGTTGTAGGATAGAATCTGGCTTCACGACGATTCGCGTTTGCTGTACCAGGTTGTACATTTCATCGCATATGTGCGCTCTGTTCGTCCACTAGTAGATCAGATGCCTGGTTCCCTGGGTTTAGACATTAGCATGCCTCAGAAAGTAACCTCATGTTGAACTTCGAATCAGTCACAATTTTTCAGAGCGTACTTCGATATAGAACGTTAATAATCGCAGAAAGATACCATAGCGCAACTATTTCAGTATTTTCTCGACACTACGTATTATCTTCACGACAAGGTCGGAACAGACCAGTTCACCCAGTCCGCTTCGTTGAAGCCGAGGTTATTGGCACCATCGGTCCTGATGATGTTTGTGTTCGTCGACTGGCCCTTCAAGAATTTGTTGACAAAAGCATCCAAATCGGCTTGCTGAGAAGACGGGAACGCGCAGTGGGCGTGGTTTCCGATCTGAGATACGCCCATGTTAGAAGCTACGCCCAAGGCTTGCCAAATCTTGTTAGCAGTCTTCTGGCATCCCCAGACGGATTCAGGGCCCAACCAATCGATGCCGGTGTTGTCGATGACGAGGAGGCCTCTTGGAGCAATGAGACCAGAGAGCATGTGATGATCGAAGGGGAGGACAGGGACTTGATTAACGTATTGCTGGAATGCCGTCGAGAACCAGACGTTTTCCTGGACAATTTCGGAGGCAGTTTGAGTTTGGATACCATTCCGCAGCATCTGGTCGGAGATTCTCCAGCTGCCAGCACCGCCGGAGCCTGACTCTTGGGGAATGGTGAGGGCCACACGTTTCTCAAAGGCGCCAGCAACCAGGGCGCCCTTGCCGTTGCGGGAACAACCAGTGACACCGATTCTGCTGAGATCGATGTTCACGTTGGGAGTCGTTTCCAAAGCATCGATAATACGGCTGACACCCCATGCCCAAGCGGTCATGGCGGACGCTGAGTGACCACTGCCGTAAAGCTGGTAAAATTTGCCCTGGCCTCTGCTAGAGGTACTCTGCTGAGCGGCCATGTCATCGTTGTTAAACGTGATGACGGCTACACCAGCTGGTCTAGGAATGCTGAGACCACCATAGGCGATAATGGCCGGCCATGGAGCAGTCCCGCCGGATGTAGGATAAGAAATGGAAACCTGGAAGGAAATAGATTTTCCCGAATCGGAGGCGGTGATGGCGAGGGTGCTACCGGAGAGAGAGCCAGTCACGGACTGGGGCTTGGGAGGAAGCGTTCCTAATTCATAGCGCTGGAAGAGCTGGCTGATCTCTTCACGGCGACAGTCCCAATCTGCTTTAGTGGTGACCTTGTTACCGCCGATGAAAGTGAAAGGATCGGGCAGCTTAGAATTGGACACCAAGCTAATGGTACCAGGCAGAGGGGTGCAGGCTGCCGGTCCAGCGGTCGTCGTCGGGGATACGGTGGGGAGTGGATCCGACGTGGTTGGAGCCAGTGTGGTCGTAGGAACGGGTGCAGTGGAAGCTGCGGGCTGGCATTGTGAATACCAGTCGTTTAACTTGATACAGGTAGATCCGGATATACACGCAGTAGGGCCAGCCCAACCGTTTCCGCCACCTAAGTCGGTACAATGATCTCAGTCTCATGTTCTACTGCAGCAGCGACGAGCACAAACTCACACTGGCCCCAGAGCTGCTGTTGCTGGGCGAGTGCTTGCAGCACGAAGACGAGAGACACGAACGTGTATTTGAGCACCATGGCTTGGGTTCACGCAGGAACGAAACAAGGGGATGACCAACGGGCCGTCGACGAGACGAACAGCATTTTATAGCCCTCGAACGGTGGAAGTTCGCACATATTTTGGATGCTCATGCACGTGAGGTTGAGCGTCGGGAATACAGCATAACTTTCGAGCCCCACTGAAAAGTTGGAAGACGTCTCATGTCGAAGATCTCCGAAATTGAAGCGGAAGAATGGCTTGGGAGCATGGATTCGATACGGATTCGCCAAAGAATCAGAGTCGTATGTCACCTGTTTGACCGTCGTAGTATGCCGATATGGCATGAAAAAATGTGGACAAACGACAAGACGTCGGGGAAAAATAGGTTGGACATTTGATGTCATCAAAGACACCAAAAGAAGGTATGGTCCTCGGTTCTCGTTGGCGTATGCGGCCGCCGCCAGGTGCAGATATGCGAGTTCCGTGACCCGAACCTAACCATATGACCTTGCAAGGATTTGCCGAAGATATCACTGGTTATTCAACGGAAATCAGTACATCTCATACTTCTTTGATTCCCAAGCCTTCGCGAGCGGAGCGTCTGAAACTCAAAGCGATCTCCCTTGCTGACTAGTTGGGCTTCGTTGAGGTCGCCGTTCAGCAAGGCGTACGGGAAGCGCCGAGTTTCCCTCTTGCTCAGAATCTTTTTTCAGAGAAATCAGTCACTTAAACTCGTGGAACAGGAATCTGAGAAAGTTACTCAGACTTTATATTTGACAAACCAATCACTCTGCACCTTTTACATCGTATCGTTGCCAGCAGAGTAACCAGAGGACTCACAGCTATGGCGTAAGATCGGCGCAACAAAACAAGTTAGAGTATTCAGAAATTCTGGTCCGTGGAATGAATGGGTATGATGAATAAGTAGTTGTGATGGTCCAATGTCCGGTGTCACTTCCTGTGCTTCGCGCTTGCAATGATAACATCGGCCGCTTTTTCAGACATTTGAAAACAAGAAAAGACGAAACATCAGACTACATGAACGGTCAGAAGAATGCAACGCTTGCCGTATAAATCGGCGTGGTGACGAAGAAACCGGGAACGTTTGGCCAGGAGCTCTCGTCAACGACCCGGAGCTTGTCCACCCCTCTGACCTTGACGGCATTGGGGTCTAAAAGGGCAGATAATACGTGAGGAACGCCAGATTGCGAGGCTCAGCCGACACGCACTGTCGTCAGCACCGATGGCATTCGTGCAGCATGCATGATGGCCTTAGATACGGATTGCATGAACAAGATAGTAAGTACATAAAAGCACTAAACAAGACAATATGGATCTCACCGTACACACGCTCAAAAGTATAATCATCAAGCTCGTCGTCAGTCGTGACATTCACGCCTGGCGCGACTTCAAAGACGCCGATGGCGGAAAGTATGACAATGTCCCGAGCGCGTCTGATAGCTCCTCGTATGGCAGCCAGATCCTGTAAAGCGCCTGGTGCCTGGAAGTGAAATTTTTGAATGTCGAGTCAATCTTATGGATGGGAGCCCGTGAGACGGACTGTGCCTCTAAACGAAGGATGGGCCTTGAGCACGATGGCACTCAGTGCATTGTGAATGTCCGCGAGTTCCTAGGGGGCGCCTGTAAATGCAAGGCATATAGTGAGCGTCGTCCCACACGGCATGCGCAGGCCAGGGTTACCTCTAAAAAATCCCGGGAACGAAGCCGGAGCGAAATAGGTAAGGAGATCGGGCGCGCCGATGTCAGTCAATGACTTAGTTACGATCGCATAGAGAGCCGAGCTGACTGCGCAGATGTTTTCATGTATAGTGTTTGTTCCAGTAGTCGAGGCATGAATCTTCTGCAAGGTCGGACAGGAATTTGCAGCCGTCGAATAGTGAATAGTTCAATTTCATTCGCCACCTGACGGTAACTTCGTCGTGATCTGTAAAAAAAAAGGCATTGTGCACCAAATAGGTTACGGCCCAGTATACACAATTGAGCAGACAGCACTTACTAAGCACCTTGCAGGTTGTCTGACACCGGGAAGGTTAACGACCGGGCTTACACCGTTCTGGCGCAGGTGGTCTTGATCTCCAATACCAGAAAGCTACTTTCCCATTCAGATGAATCCAAGAAAAAATAGCGCAAAAGGTTTCACCATCAACTTCTCGCACAATGAGATCAGCCATCGATCTCGCCAAATGCAGGTAGCTCACTAATTGAGGACTTTGGAACGCAACTGCACAAACGATGACTTCGTGCCTTGCCGTAACATTCCTCAGGTTGAGACTGTCAAGTTTTCCTCTGAACACGCTAGCGACGGGCAGTTGGCGCAAGCTGCACGCCGTATGCGGTGACAGTGCCTTGATTCGAGTTGCACAGAAGAACTTTAGTCGCCAGCGTGTCAAAGGCGAACTGCAGTCGTCCGGCACTTGATTTTTGCACGGCTAGCAATCGCTCATGGACAGATGACCGGATGTGGCGTTCGTCGATAGTGGCGCTAGGAGAGTTTACACCTTCGCTCTCGTCGAATGCGACGGCGTTCAAGTCCAGGAGCGGAGGCGCCGTTAGAGGAATAGCTGCTGTAATAGCCGCGAGTTGAGGATCTAAAGCATAAGTCAAGGAAGAATGTGACAAATAGCTGTCTTCCGGCCTAGGAGCAACGGGTTGCTTATGAATATGTCCAAGGGTACGGCACTCGCTTTCAACCACCCGTTGGAGCCGTGGTCAGGAGCAAGAAGTGGGAGGAAGTAGAGGTTATGCTCGATGCACCGAAAGTAATTTTGCATGTTGGTTCTCAACCATGAGGAATCATTAAACATTGAGGCCGTTCCATCGAAGTTCCGTTTCGCGCCGGCGATGATATTGATCATCGCATTATGCACCTACGATCCAACCGTCAATTTCCGGCGCTGAGACATATGCCATCGTACTTTACCGTTGAGCCGCCCAACGCTTGGGCGCGAGGGTACCTAAGCCGAGTCTCTGAATTGGCTTCAGGCTGAAAGATGACAGCCATTTGCATACCAAACATCATTCCGTTGAACTTTGAAACAGGCAGGGAATTACTGGACAGGTGTAATTTAATTCGACCTGAGGGTCTGGGTTGCAAGCATTATACGTTGTGCATCAGATACGACCTTGAAGCAATGCAGGACCTTCCAGTGAATGCAGACTGAAGACTGGAAGGATGGTATGGAGGTTTACGACATCACGGCCCGCGTCGACAATACTGTTGCAGGGGGAATCTAACTCAGCAATCGGCTGCCGAAACTTGAAATCGGACAAGCTACCTGAGAATCCCGATCCTGCCAGACGTGCAGCGAGTGGACGCCAGAGCCAACAACAACGAAGTCAAAATCGGCGTTGCCCTGATTGGGACAAGCTGGAAGAGCGTGTAGCGCTACCACGTGCAGGAGGAGCACGAGCCACGAAAGCGCATGGTGGCGAATGCCGCTGGACATGTTTTTGAAGAGTGACACGATTGTGCTGTCCGGTGGAAAACGACGAGAGGACAAAGTCACAGCAAGGCAAGAGGGGCCTATCGAAAAGTTTAATTCTTTGAGGAAGGGGCAAAAATGGCCGCCAACCAAGTTGATATAACCTGCCTATAGAGCGCATGTCGAGAAGGAAATCAGAACGATGGAGAATCAGGCAAGCTGTCGGGGTGAAGTTTCAAGGACAGCCAGCACTTAGATGGAAGCATCCACGGCAGGCGGGAAGGATATTCAAGAGAAGTAGTATAGCCAACTCTGGCGAATTTTGCTCTCTGTCTTTTTCTCATTGCATCAACCATGGCAGCGCGTTGCGTTGTGAGGGGCTCTATCAGTACGCCCGATAGCCCTCTGCTCGGCATATAGATTGAAAAATAATCTCGCAGATAACGATGAATACTTCTATGGTTCGTGAAGCCCATTCTTCGACCAGCATATTCACTAACGCTTCCTTTGTAGTCAAAACGATCGGTCGGCCCGGCGAAACCCTCTCGTCGGACGGATACGAGCGCAGGATAGGTGGAAAGGGCGCGAACCAAGCCGTCGCGATCATGCGCGCGGGCGGTCGCGTCACCTTTTACGGCACGATCGGGGACGACGGAATGTGGATTAAGAACGCGATACGGGCTCTGGGCATGGATGACAGCGGCATCCTAGTCGATTCTGTGCGTCCCAATTCCTGCTAATTATACAGCCCTACTTATGAGCCGCCGCAACTGAAGAAACCGACAGGCCGTGCTCTGATACAAGTGGCAAGAAGCGGAGAAAATAGCATAAGTGAGTGGAAGAAAACTCTGGCTCTTGCGATCCGTATCTGAATCGGACGCGAAAACAAAAACATTGATTGTAGTTCTCTTCCCTGGTGCGAATCACAGCACACTTCATGAGGACGCGTGGTCAGCGCAGTCAGCGTTTCCGGAAACCACTTATGTCCTCTTGCAAAACGAAATTCATATGTCCTCGACCAAGTATGCTTTGGATGCTGCGACGAAGGAGGGAAGGAAGATGGTCACCATTTTCAATCCCTCACCTGTCCCTTCAGAGGACGAGATCAGAGAGTTTCCCTGGCACAAAGTGCATTGGCTGATTGTCAATCGAGGCGAGGCTGATGGCCTCCTCACAGCGTTGCCGTAAAAGGTGACGCGACCGCCCGCGCGCATGATCGCGACGGCTTGGTTCGCGCCCTTTCCACCTATCCTGCGCTCGTATCCGTCCGACGAGAGGGTTTCGCCAGGCCGACCGATCGTTTTGACTACAAAGGAAGCGTTAGTGAATATGCTGGTCGAAGAATGGGCTTCACGAACCATAGAAGTATTCATCGTTATCTGCGAGATTATTTTTCAATCTATATGCCGAGCAGAGGGCTATCGGGCGTACTGATAGAGCCCCTCACAACGCAACGCGCTGCCATGGTTGATGCAATGAGAAAAAGCGTGACCAACGTAACAGAGAGCAAAATTCGCCAGAGTTGGCTATACTACTTCTCTTGAATATCCTTCCCGCCTGCCGTGGATGCTTCCATCTAAGTGCTGGCTATCCTTGAAACTTCACCCCGACAGCTTGCCTGATTCTCCATCGTTCTGATTTCCTTCTCGACATGCGCTCTATAGGCAGGTTATATCAACTTGGTTGGCGGCCATTTTTGCCCCTTCCTCAAAGAATTAAACTTTTCGATAGGCCCCTCTTGCCTTGCTGTGACTTTGTCCTCTCGTCGTTTTCCACCGGACAGCACAATCGTGTCACTCTTCAAAAACATGTCCAGCGGCATTCGCCACCATGCGCTTTCGTGGCTCGTGCTCCTCCTGCACGTGGTAGCGCTACACGCTCTTCCAGCTTGTCCCAATCAGGGCAACGCCGATTTTGACTTCGTTGTTGTTGGCTCCGGCGTCCACTCGCTGCACGTCTGGCAGGATCGGGATTCTCAGGTAGCTTGTCCGATTTCAAGTTTCGGCAGCCGATTGCTGAGTTAGATTCCCCCTGCAACAGTATTGTCGACGCGGGCCGTGATGTCGTAAACCTCCATACCATCCTTCCAGTCTTCAGTCTGCATTCACTGGAAGGTCCTGCATTGCTTCAAGGTCGTATCTGATGCACAACGTATAATGCTTGCAACCCAGACCCTCAGGTCGAATTAAATTACACCTGTCCAGTAATTCCCTGCCTGTTTCAAAGTTCAACGGAATGATGTTTGGTATGCAAATGGCTGTCATCTTTCAGCCTGAAGCCAATTCAGAGACTCGGCTTAGGTACCCTCGCGCCCAAGCGTTGGGCGGCTCAACGGTAAAGTACGATGGCATATGTCTCAGCGCCGGAAATTGACGGTTGGATCGTAGGTGCATAATGCGATGATCAATATCATCGCCGGCGCGAAACGGAACTTCGATGGAACGGCCTCAATGTTTAATGATTCCTCATGGTTGAGAACCAACATGCAAAATTACTTTCGGTGCATCGAGCATAACCTCTACTTCCTCCCACTTCTTGCTCCTGACCACGGCTCCAACGGGTGGTTGAAAGCGAGTGCCGTACCCTTGGACATATTCATAAGCAACCCGTTGTTCCTAGGCCGGAAGACAGCTATTTGTCACATTCTTCCTTGACTTATGCTTTAGATCCTCAACTCGCGGCTATTACAGCAGCTATTCCTCTAACGGCGCCTCCGCTCCTGGACTTGAACGCCGTCGCATTCGACGAGAGCGAAGGTGTAAACTCTCCTAGCGCCACTATCGACGAACGCCACATCCGGTCATCTGTCCATGAGCGATTGCTAGCCGTGCAAAAATCAAGTGCCGGACGACTGCAGTTCGCCTTTGACACGCTGGCGACTAAAGTTCTTCTGTGCAACTCGAATCAAGGCACTGTCACCGCATACGGCGTGCAGCTTGCGCCAACTGCCCGTCGCTAGCGTGTTCAGAGGAAAACTTGACAGTCTCAACCTGAGGAATGTTACGGCAAGGCACGAAGTCATCGTTTGTGCAGTTGCGTTCCAAAGTCCTCAATTAGTGAGCTACCTGCATTTGGCGAGATCGATGGCTGATCTCATTGTGCGAGAAGTTGATGGTGAAACCTTTTGCGCTATTTTTTCTTGGATTCATCTGAATGGGAAAGTAGCTTTCTGGTATTGGAGATCAAGACCACCTGCGCCAGAACGGTGTAAGCCCGGTCGTTAACCTTCCCGGTGTCAGACAACCTGCAAGGTGCTTAGTAAGTGCTGTCTGCTCAATTGTGTATACTGGGCCGTAACCTATTTGGTGCACAATGCCTTTTTTTTTTACAGATCACGACGAAGTTACCGTCAGGTGGCGAATGAAATTGAACTATTCACTATTCGACGGCTGCAAATTCCTGTCCGACCTTGCAGAAGATTCATGCCTCGACTACTGGAACAAACACTATACATGAAAACATCTGCGCAGTCAGCTCGGCTCTCTATGCGATCGTAACTAAGTCATTGACTGACATCGGCGCGCCCGATCTCCTTACCTATTTCGCTCCGGCTTCGTTCCCGGGATTTTTTAGAGGTAACCCTGGCCTGCGCATGCCGTGTGGGACGACGCTCACTATATGCCTTGCATTTACAGGCGCCCCCTAGGAACTCGCGGACATTCACAATGCACTGAGTGCCATCGTGCTCAAGGCCCATCCTTCGTTTAGAGGCACAGTCCGTCTCACGGGCTCCCATCCATAAGATTGACTCGACATTCAAAAATTTCACTTCCAGGCACCAGGCGCTTTACAGGATCTGGCTGCCATACGAGGAGCTATCAGACGCGCTCGGGACATTGTCATACTTTCCGCCATCGGCGTCTTTGAAGTCGCGCCAGGCGTGAATGTCACGACTGACGACGAGCTTGATGATTATACTTTTGAGCGTGTGTTCGGTGAGATCCATATTGTCTTGTTTAGTGCTTTTATGTACTTACTATCTTGTTCATGCAATCCGTATCTAAGGCCATCATGCATGCTGCACGAATGCCATCGGTGCTGACGACAGTGCGTGTCGGCTGAGCCTCGCAATCTGGCGTTCCTCACGTATTATCTGCCCTTTTAGACCCCAATGCCGTCAAGGTCAGAGGGGTGGACAAGCTCCGGGTCGTTGACGAGAGCTCCTGGCCAAACGTTCCCGGTTTCTTCGTCACCACGCCGATTTATACGGCAAGCGTTGCATTCTTCTGACCGTTCATGTAGTCTGATGTTTCGTCTTTTCTTGTTTTCAAATGTCTGAAAAAGCGGCCGATGTTATCATTGCAAGCGCGAAGCACAGGAAGTGACACCGGACATTGGACCATCACAACTACTTATTCATCATACCCATTCATTCCACGGACCAGAATTTCTGAATACTCTAACTTGTTTTGTTGCGCCGATCTTACGCCATAGCTGTGAGTCCTCTGGTTACTCTGCTGGCAACGATACGATGTAAAAGGTGCAGAGTGATTGGTTTGTCAAATATAAAGTCTGAGTAACTTTCTCAGATTCCTGTTCCACGAGTTTAAGTGACTGATTTCTCTGAAAAAAGATTCTGAGCAAGAGGGAAACTCGGCGCTTCCCGTACGCCTTGCTGAACGGCGACCTCAACGAAGCCCAACTAGTCAGCAAGGGAGATCGCTTTGAGTTTCAGACGCTCCGCTCGCGAAGGCTTGGGAATCAAAGAAGTATGAGATGTACTGATTTCCGTTGAATAACCAGTGATATCTTCGGCAAATCCTTGCAAGGTCATATGGTTAGGTTCGGGTCACGGAACTCGCATATCTGCACCTGGCGGCGGCCGCATACGCCAACGAGAACCGAGGACCATACCTTCTTTTGGTGTCTTTGATGACATCAAATGTCCAACCTATTTTTCCCCGACGTCTTGTCGTTTGTCCACATTTTTTCATGCCATATCGGCATACTACGACGGTCAAACAGGTGACATACGACTCTGATTCTTTGGCGAATCCGTATCGAATCCATGCTCCCAAGCCATTCTTCCGCTTCAATTTCGGAGATCTTCGACATGAGACGTCTTCCAACTTTTCAGTGGGGCTCGAAAGTTATGCTGTATTCCCGACGCTCAACCTCACGTGCATGAGCATCCAAAATATGTGCGAACTTCCACCGTTCGAGGGCTATAAAATGCTGTTCGTCTCGTCGACGGCCCGTTGGTCATCCCCTTGTTTCGTTCCTGCGTGAACCCAAGCCATGGTGCTCAAATACACGTTCGTGTCTCTCGTCTTCGTGCTGCAAGCACTCGCCCAGCAACAGCAGCTCTGGGGCCAGTGTGAGTTTGTGCTCGTCGCTGCTGCAGTAGAACATGAGACTGAGATCATTGTACCGACTTAGGTGGCGGAAACGGTTGGGCTGGCCCTACTGCGTGTATATCCGGATCTACCTGTATCAAGTTAAACGACTGGTATTCACAATGCCAGCCCGCAGCTTCCACTGCACCCGTTCCTACGACCACACTGGCTCCAACCACGTCGGATCCACTCCCCACCGTATCCCCGACGACGACCGCTGGACCGGCAGCCTGCACCCCTCTGCCTGGTACCATTAGCTTGGTGTCCAATTCTAAGCTGCCCGATCCTTTCACTTTCATCGGCGGTAACAAGGTCACCACTAAAGCAGATTGGGACTGTCGCCGTGAAGAGATCAGCCAGCTCTTCCAGCGCTATGAATTAGGAACGCTTCCTCCCAAGCCCCAGTCCGTGACTGGCTCTCTCTCCGGTAGCACCCTCGCCATCACCGCCTCCGATTCGGGAAAATCTATTTCCTTCCAGGTTTCCATTTCTTATCCTACATCCGGCGGGACTGCTCCATGGCCGGCCATTATCGCCTATGGTGGTCTCAGCATTCCTAGACCAGCTGGTGTAGCCGTCATCACGTTTAACAACGATGACATGGCCGCTCAGCAGAGTACCTCTAGCAGAGGCCAGGGCAAATTTTACCAGCTTTACGGCAGTGGTCACTCAGCGTCCGCCATGACCGCTTGGGCATGGGGTGTCAGCCGTATTATCGATGCTTTGGAAACGACTCCCAACGTGAACATCGATCTCAGCAGAATCGGTGTCACTGGTTGTTCCCGCAACGGCAAGGGCGCCCTGGTTGCTGGCGCCTTTGAGAAACGTGTGGCCCTCACCATTCCCCAAGAGTCAGGCTCCGGCGGTGCTGGCAGCTGGAGAATCTCCGACCAGATGCTGCGGAATGGTATCCAAACTCAAACTGCCTCCGAAATTGTCCAGGAAAACGTCTGGTTCTCGACGGCATTCCAGCAATACGTTAATCAAGTCCCTGTCCTCCCCTTCGATCATCACATGCTCTCTGGTCTCGTTGCTCCAAGAGGCCTCCTCGTCATCGACAACACCGGCATCGATTGGTTGGGCCCTGAATCCGTCTGGGGATGCCAGAAGACTGCTAACAAGATTTGGCAAGCCTTGGGCGTAGCTTCTAACATGGGCGTATCTCAGATCGGAAACCACGCCCACTGCGCGTTCCCGTCTTCTCAGCAAGCCGATTTGGATGCTTTTGTCAACAAATTCTTGAAGAGCCAGTCGACGAACACAAACATCATCAGGACCGATGGTGCCAATAACCTCGGCTTCAACGAAGCGGACTGGGTGAACTGGTCTGTTCCGACCTTGTCGTGAAGATAATACGTAGTGTCGAGAAAATACTGAAATAGTTGCGCTATGGTATCTTTCTGCGATTATTAACGTTCTATATCGAAGTACGCTCTGAAAAATTGTGACTGATTCGAAGTTCAACATGAGGTTACTTTCTGAGGCATGCTAATGTCTAAACCCAGGGAACCAGGCATCTGATCTACTAGTGGACGAACAGAGCGCACATATGCGATGAAATGTACAACCTGGTACAGCAAACGCGAATCGTCGTGAAGCCAGATTCTATCCTACAACTGAGCCCAGCCTTTTGAAAAGAAGGGTGCAGAGACCCAGGAAAAAGGTCATAAGGAATCCAGAAGTACCTGCGTTTTCTCGATGAGCTTGTGCTTTCGCCTCCACATCTTGGCAGCCATTCTGATGAATTTTACCTGCCCCGATGTCCCCCCGATCATAATAATTTTGATTTCGAAAGCGATATCCTTCAGCCACATGTGTTTCTCAGCAATCCAGGGCTGCCTAGCACAGTGCTTCTTGATGAGCGCACGGACAATTTTCTGGGACTCTATGTATTCATCATCGAGTGAATAGGACACCATCGTCGGCCCATCTTTCTCGTGCGATGTCGACGAGTATCGAAGATGTGAAACGGAGATCCTCTTTCCCCTCGTGGTCGTGATGCAGGCATGTCCCGCAAACCTCATGCCACGATTCTCGAACTCGTGGCCATTTTCATCCCACCAAGATTCCATAGGTGATGTGTGTTCGAGCCCAGTGATCACAGCGACGACGGGGATTTTGGCGCGGCAGATGATGTGATAGAACATATCATAATTGATTTTCGTTATGTCCGTGAATCAGGTGCCTCGTATGCAATAAACCAGGAGGCTGAGCCCCACAGCATTATGCTCAGCTTTGTCTGCGTGTCTAGGAGAACTGAGATTTTTGACGAGGTCCAATAGGTTTTGCATGGCGCGTTCAGCTGGAACACTGCCATGCTCACCCTCGTCGAGTCCAGGGGTGTCCCAGAGTGTCATTTCCTGCCCATCGACCCGAACATAGTAAGGGTTGCTTTTGAATGTGCATCCCTTCGTGGTATTGGACACTGGGGCTAGAGGCTGTGTTGAAGGTCGTTTCCACAGATCCGGAATATTGATGTCACGGTCAGCACAATCAGCTAGCATGTTGATGAGGGAACTTTTTCCAATACCTGTTTTACCGAAAATGAGAACATTCGGAGTAGGAGAAGTGCCACTGAGTGGCTGGATGACTTTGTGAGCCTCACGAGCAGCAATCATTGTTGAAAATGTGGCAGCAACCCTGTGCCCTACCATTTTCCCTCTGCCCTAATTACCTTGGCTTCACAGCACAGCCTGTATGCTCAGTCATATCCTGCACTATAATCACTATGCTGAGGAAGTGCACCCTCAACCCTGATGGTCTGTGTGCCACTCCAATATGTATAAATATGCAGTATGTAGTATGCCAATCAATAACTAGTTTCACTCAACTGAGCCTACACAGTAAGACTAAGCCTAACAATCCACTGGCATAAGTAGTCTGTTCTAGCTCAAGAGCTTCCTAGCTCAGGTCCAGTTTCAACAGGTTATGGGCCCTGGTTCATGGTCAGTGCACTAGCTTGCAGCAGACTGCTTGTGTTACGATTTCAACGCCAATCGTTATCTTGATGACAGACATGTGATTCAATGATCATCTGATGAACACATGACACAAACGCGACACGACTGGCAAGAGACGACGTGAAGACTCGAAGAGAACCCTATAACAACAATGCATCAGCGCCTGCTAGAGCAAAGAGTTATGATGCAGCACCCGCAGGATAACATGAGGAGCGCAGTCGTACTTTAGTTCAAACGACGGAATAGGGTAAACGGCTCTATATAACACGAGGATAGCATATGTATGTCGTGGTCCATGCTCGAGGATCATAACATATAAATAGCTACAATGTACATAGTAGAACTCAGCTTTGAGCTGGCTAGTAAATAGCATTCTTCTCCCCGCCTCTTACTCTCTGAGATAGTTAGAGTGACCTGCACACAGATTTGGCCTTGTGTAGCAGCTTGAGCCAGAACACCCACTGAGGACTACTTTCAAGTAGAGTAAAGTGCTTCTGCTTCTCAATTGTTCCTGGCAGCTTAATGTGCCATCCCTTGCTTTGAGAAATATAAGCAACCCTTTGTGGGAAGCCTCTTTCTCACAACAAAGCTGATGATCTTTCTTTTTAGAAATCAATTGAAATGGCAAGCCTTGCAAAGGATATTTCCATGCTTGATGGCTCAACTACAGGACCTGGTCAGTCCAAATGAAAGCTCTCCTCATGTCACAGAGTGCCTGGGGTATCACCAATAGCACTTGGGAAAGACTGTTATGATTTCAAGGCCAATCGTTATCTTGATGATGGACATGTGACAACTATCTATCACATGACAAGGCAAATGCACAAGACATAATGTGAGGAAACCATGAGGAGATCACGAGACATGATATGTCAGTGCCAAGACAAATCTTACTCATCGCCTGCTGAAAAACACAAGGCACTCAGTCAGCAATGACTCAGACAACCAGTAGCAATAGTATCTCATAGCATGAGAATAATATATGGCGAAGTAACAGAACCCTATATAAGTAGGTAAAACTTGTATGATAGAATCCAGCTTCAAGCTGGCTAGTAATAGCATTCTTCTCCCTGCCTCTCACTCTCTGCTCAAACTTTGAGTGACCTGCATGCAGATTTAGTTTTGCATAGCAAAAGCTTGAAGCTATCACCATGCACCTCACACCTTTCAGCCCTTCCTTCATTGCCTGATGGCTCTAAGTGCCATGTGACCATAGGAATCTGCTGCATCCTTACAAACCTTTTTGCACCTACTGATACTAATAGTTCTACCTTTAACCCCCATTCCCCACTCCATGCCAACCACATTTTGATCCTCACTTGAGAGTCTTTGTTTGTAGTACTGGAACATATGATAGGACTAGGGGTAATGTTGAGCCTGACCCCATCTGAATTTGAACATCAAAGGCTATGCTAGAGAAATCTTTGGAGAGCTCTACCGCACATCTGACTGGGTAGTTTGTTGACCCAGGGCATACTCTAGCAAAAGGAATTGAAGGACTTGGATGTGTGGATAGTTCCCACCCACCAAATTATTCTCAAACACACCTATTGAAGATCGCTGTCAGGAATATGTCATTGATCTGAAGCAAGAAAGGGATTGCCAGACTGCTGGAATCTCTGATGACAAAAGCTTTCTTGACTGCCGTTTAGGGCATCTCTGTAGCTACAGAGATTCAAGCTGACCCTTCCACAGTTTAACAGGCACTACCCTTTTACTCAGACACACTAAAGCAGGAGTCAATAGTTGCATGCTGCCTGCATGGTACTAATCAACTATTCTATTGGACATGATTGCCTGATTACCAACCTCTCCTCTTTTCACACAAAAATCTGCCATAACCCCTGCTACTGCTGACACATTGACTACACTCTCATTCTAAAAAACATTCATTTCTGAAACTGCATGGTAGAAGTCGAGTATGAGTATTGGACTGACTACTACCCAGAGCAAGCACCCCGATACCTAGAACCTGACATTACCTGGAACAACAACCCCACCAACCTTGATGACTACTCCTGACTTCTCAAATGATGATGCCTATAATGGAGCTCATTGCCACTCTATTCGCTTTTATCACCATCATTCTCACCACTCTTTTTGCCACCAACCCTCTTGCCCTGGTCTGGGGCACTCTCCAGAATAACCCTTAGCAGGCCAAACAAGTATAAGATGTGACTTGGACCTTGGTTGATGCAATCAAAGAAGAACTGGACTTGGACAAGAAGCCCAAAAGAATGAAATCAGAACTTCTGGATCCATACAAAGGGGATCCCGGTTTAATCAGAAGCTGGCTTTGATGAATGAAAGTCTATTTTGATAAAGAGGAAATCACCAACAAGTAGGACATGATCACCTATGCACTGCAACAGATCATAAAAGGCAAGGCTGAACATGCACAGAATTGGGCAGACTCCAAGCTACAGGAGTGGCTGGAGTTCAAGATGGAATTAAACAATTGCAGGCAGGAGTTTGGATACCACTCTACCTATGATGACTGTGAACATGGATACATTGTTATGCTGGCAACAGCTAACACTCTAAAAGTCAGGACAGACCTGCTCAGACACCTACCCCCATTCAAGGACTGGGAGAGTTTCAAGGCAGAGGCCAGGGAATTCTTCATGATAACAGAAACCCAGAATGATGCAATTATTCAGATTAAAGAACTGTTGCAATGCCGATGACCAGTCAAGGGCTACATCATTAAATTCCAGAGCTGGGCTTTCTTAACAGAATACAATGACATTGCCCTTGTTGACATTTTTAAACATGGACTTGACCAGGCACTTGGACAATGGATTATTGAACTAGAAAGTGTCCGTGAGGAGGACATCGACTGGTGGTACAGACATACAACAGAACCAGAAGGAATTCAGCATCAGAGAATGACAAATCCCCAGACCAACTCTGAAACCAGTTCAGGGAATGACAATGGCACCTAAGGAGCAAACTCTGGCACCAGTGACTGGTAATGCTCAAGGACAGCCTGACTCTAATGCTATGGACATTGACTAGATGAGACGCAAAGGATACTGCTTCCAATGCGGACAAAAAGGGCACATCGGATGTAATTGCCTAATGAATCCCTGACCAAAGTATGCCTTACAGAACTTAGAGATGCAGGATGAACTGACTACCACACACATCGAAGAGCTAAAACAGGGTTTTTGCTAGAGCTGGGAAGAAGCACCACTTCACCAGCTGACTATGTATCATTGAATATTAATATAAGAAACATTCCCAATCTCAAAGAATATTTCAAGCAAGAAGGTGCATAAGAGTTTGGTCTCATAAAAGGATATACCCTACTCTGAGTAGCTCAACAGATCTATTGGCAGGATGAGCCCAAAGTGTACTCAATCCTTAAGGCATGGATGGACCAGTCGCAATAGAAAGACATCTCTCTGGAAAAACTTCGTGAGATCAACCAGATGAATGATCATGATGCACTCCACACACTGCTTGACCTTGGATAGAAACCATGATTTGTCAGAGGCATAAATGGAAACCAGATGGATGTGCCTTTGATGATCACAACTTTGGACACTGGACAGATGCACAGCATAAAAGCTCTGCTCAACATGGAATGCACAGGATCTTGCATAGACCAGAAGTTTGTAAAAGAAAAGAAGATCAACACCAAAAGATATCCTATTCCTATCCCAGTCCATAACACAGATGGAACCTGTAACACAGCAGGAGACATACATGAATATATCAAACTGAGAGTCTGAATCCAGGATCATGTCGAGCAAATGGTCTTCTTGGTCACTGAACTCAGAAAGGGTGAGATCTTCATTAGATATGACTGGGTTAAACTCCACAACCCTTGAATCGATTGAAGAATGAAAAAGATCACATTCAATTGATGCTCTGAAGAGTGTCAGTGGATTGTTTGAATGGAAAACCCTGAGGATGATGACACCTCTACCTGGACAAATGAGGTTGATTTCAAAAATGGAGAAAAACTCTTGATGATTAACATAAACCAAGAGTTTCATCTAAGAGCTTTTCAGACAACAGCTTTCAAGCTAGCAGAAGTGATGGCAAAGGTAACAAAGGCAAAAACCTTTGAAGAAATCATACTGGAGGAATACCACTGTTTCAAGGATTCAGTGTTTGGAAAAGAGTCATTTGATGAATTACCACTGCTGCTATGCAAAACTATATCTGTGCGCAGGTCACTCTAACTTATTTAGAAGGTGAGAGGTGGGGAGAAGAATGCTAAAATATAGCCAGCTCGAAGCTGGGTTCTATGGTACAATTTCTACATACTTATACTACCAAGACTTATGCCATGTGCTATCCTCATGTTTCATAAAACCCTCAGCTCTAGTCCATCTGAGTCAGGATTTGACTGTGCTCCTCGTGGTATCCTGCAGATACTGTGTCGTAACTCTTTGCCCTAGTGAGCACTGACATGTCATTGTTATAGGATTTGTCTCAAGTCCTTGTATCATATCTTGTCTGTCGCATTGCGCTTGTATCACATGTTTGTCAGGTGATCATTGAATCATGTGTCCATCATCAAGATAATGATTGGCCTTGAAATCATAACATTACCCCCCCTTTAAGGATTGCATTCTTGCAATCATGTTTTTCTTTCTCATTATCCTCCTAGTCCTTCTGGCACTCATCCTTTCCTATGACTGCCTTATTCCATTGCTCCTGCCATGCCTGCCAGGCCACGTCAAGTCGATCTTCGACTTCTTTTAGATCTGACATCCATCTGGTAAGGGTCCGCTTCTTCAGTTCTGCTTTTATTTGCTAATTTTGCAGGCAGATCCAGACTTCATTAGCCATGTGGTCGAAGAGGACCTTCGGTGCTTGGGACTGATGGAAGCGGGTGCATACAACCTTCTTTGGCAGTGTCTGAGATGGTAGCTGACATTGTCCTCGTTCCAGAGATGGCGCCTTTGGGTTCTCATGATGAAATTTCATGACTATGTCTGGCACATCTTCGCTGACAGTCTCTGCAGATTCCCATGTAGCATCCTCCATGGGAGACCCTTCCAATGTATTCTGTATTGTAGTTTTCCTCTGTTCTATTGAGAATTAACTACAGTTTCTACTTCATACTGCTCCTTTCCCTCCATGACAATGGGGGGAGGTCATTTAAGAATCATTACCACTTTCTGTTGTGGGAACGCTGGTGCCATATATGGGGTAAGCTCAGACTTGTTTCAGATGGGGTGGATTTTCCAATGTTCCGGTAGGTCGAGTTCATATGCTGATTCTCCGATTCACTGTTTGACTTTAAAGGGACCAAACCGCTTGTCGTTAAGCTTGTCAGTCAGCTGGTCAGTTGTGATATTAGTTCCTTCCAGTCAGACTCGATTGCCCTCATGATACTCTCAGGTGGGTTTCTGTTTTCGGTCATGGGTCCATTTCATCGTTTCTGTGGCTTTTGATAGGGAGATTTTAGCTTTGGTTCGAATCTCTTTCATCATATTGGCAAATTCCTCTGCAGTTTGTGACTTGACATCATGCTTCGGGGGCTCTTTTCCAGTATGCAGGTATCATCCATGGTTTAGATAAAATGGGAAATATTCTGTCGCCGAGTGAATCCAATTGTTGTAAGAGAATTCAGCCATAGGTAGCCAGTCTGCCCCATCTGTTTGCCAATGATTTACAAAGAGTTTCAGGTATTGCTCAAGTTCCTGATTAACCCTTTCCATTTGTCCATCGGTTTGTGGATAGTATGGCATTGAAGGGGCTCCTTTGATTTCCAGAAGTGCATAGAGGTCTTTCATGAAGTTTGAGACAAATTGTGGTCCTCTGTCACTGATAACCTTCTTGGGAAGTCCATAATTTGAAAATACAATATCGCATAGTTTGCGAGCGACTTCTTCTGCCATGATTTCCATATTGACTGGTATGAACTTGGCTCCTTTGGTGAACTGATCTACCATCACCATTACACCGTCAAATCCCTGAGATTCAGGAAGGGGTCTGATGAGATCTACTGAGATGATCTCCCATGGTTCCTTCAGTACTTCGTTCAGATAAAGTGGAGCATGCTTCTGATCTCTGATGATCTTCATCCATTGGCATTTGTCACATCCTTTGACATACACTTTGATGTCATTCATCATTTTGGGCCACCAGAAGTTGCATGTGATCAACTCATGCATCTTTGTCTGTCCTGGGTGTCCCAAGATCTGATCGGAGTGATGGATTTCGATGATCCATTCCCTTATTTTTTGGCTTTTAGGGACGTAGTACCATTTCAGCCATGTAATGATTTGGTCATTTTCCTCCCAGCCATGTTCATCTCCATCAAGATGCTTCTGAACTTCAGGCTCTCTCTGTTTCCAAGCCCATTTTATTTGGTCCAAAATGTTCTGGAATTCTGGCGTTGGTGTAATCTTTGCCATAAAGATTTGGCAAAAATTTTCCAGCTTTAGGAGTATGATGTTCTCATTGTCGTTCTCTCTCTTCTCATGGTCTGGTTGTCTCGACAGACTGTCTGCCTTCATCATTGACTTTCTGGGTTTGTGCTCCAGGATGAAGTCATAGTCCTGAAGCTCTGAGATCCAGCGAGCTTGTCGGTGATTCAGTTTCTGAGGCTTTCAGAAGTATTCAAGATTTTTATAGTCCATCCAAATCTCGAATCTTTGTTTAGTGCCACAGAGGTATTGGTGCCATTCCTCAAGTCCTGTCATGATTGTGAGCATCTCTTTATCATAGATCTTGTAGTTCTGTTCCATTGGGTTCAATAACTTAGACATGAATGCGACTGGTCTCCAAGTACTATTGGATTGTTCCTGTGAAAGGATGCCTCCTATTGCATAGTTCGAAGCATCGACTTCCATTCAGAACTTTCCATCATCTTGGGGCATCATGATGATTGGTGCTGAACAGATCTGGTTTTTCAGTCCATCAAATGCATCATCTTGGGCCTTTTCCCACGTCCAATTGGCTTTTCTGGTTAATTCTGTAAGGGGTTTTGCAATCTTCGCGAATCCTTCAATGAAACGCTGGTAGAAATTACAAAAGCCTAGAAATTATTGGACATCTCGTTTATATGTGGGTTTGGGCCAGTCTTTGATGCCTTCAACTTTAACGGGATCCATCTTAATGCTGTTTTCCAAGACGATCATTCCAAGGTACTCTACTTCTTGCTGATGAAATGAACACTTTTCAGGTTTTAGGTAAAGCTTGTTATTCTTTAGCTTTTCCAGTACATGTCAAACTAGTTGTCTATATTCATCCAAGTCTTTATTGAAGATGAGGATGTCATCTATGTAGATTACTACATGTCTCTGATCAATTTTGTCCTTAAAGATCGTGTTCATCATGGTTTGGAAAGTAGCCAGTGAATTTGTCAGTCTGAAGAACATGACCAGGGGTTTGAACATTCTCCGGTTTGTCCGAAATGCAGCTTTCCATTCGTTGCCTTCTTTCATGCAGACATTATTATATCCCCATCAGATGTTGAGCTTTGTAAAGAACTTCGCCCTCTTCAGTTTGTCAATTAGTTCTTGAATCAGGGGCAGCGGGTATTTGTTCTTTATCATCATGTCGTTCAGTTTCCAATAGTCCTGTACAGGTTGTAGGGATCCGTCCTTCTTTTTTATGAAGAAGAAAGGTGAGGCCATTGGTGACTTTGACAGTCTAATTCGTCTGGTGTTTAGATTTTCATCCAAAAAGGTGTTCAACTGTTTCTGTTCATCCAGTGTCAAGGGGTAGACCTTGCAATCCTGGAGTTTAGCTCCTGGGATAAGTTCAATTGCATGGTTCCAAGGTCGTCGCGGTAGTAGTTCATCGAACGACTCTTTTCCGAACACTGAATCCTTGAAATAGTGGTACTCTTCCGGTATGATTTCTTCAAAGGTTTTCGCCTTCGCCGTCTTTGTTGTCACTTCTGCCAGTTTGGAAGCTGTCATCTGGAAAGCCCTCAGATGAAACCCTTGGTTCATGTCGATCATCAAGAGTTTTTCTCTGTTTTCAAAGTCGACCTCATTTGTCTTGGTAGAGGTGTCATCATTTTCAGGGTTTCCCATTCGGACAATTCACTGACACTCTTCAGAGCATTGGTCAAATGTGATTCTTTCTATTTTCCAGTCGATCCAGGGGTTGTGACGTTTAACCCACTTGTAACCGATGAAAATCTGGCCCTTTCTGAGTTCAGTGATCGAGAAGACCATTCACTCAACATGATCCTGGACTCAGACTCTTAGTTCAACATATTCACATATGTCGCCCACTCTGTTATGGGTTCTGTCTGCATTATGGACTGGGATGGGAATAGGATATCATTTTGTATTGATTTTCTTTTCTTTAATGAACTTCTGGTCTATGCAAGATCCAGTGCATCCTATGTCGAGTAAAGCTTTTATGCTATGTGTCCATCCGGTGTCCAAAGTCATGATCGTCAGGGGTACATCCATCTGGTTTCCATTTCTGCCTCTGACAAATTGTGGTTTTTGTCTGAGGTCGAACAGTGTATGGAGTGCATTGTGATCATTCATTTGATTGATCTCATGGAGTCTTTCCAAAGAGATGTTCTTCTGTTGCGATTAGTCTGTCCATGCCTTAAGGATTGAGTATACTTTGGGCTCATCCTGCCAATAGATCTGTTGAGCTACTCAGAGTAGGGTATATCCTTTTACGAGACTGAACTCTCATGCACCTTCTTGTTTGAAATATTCTTTAAGATCAGGAATGTCTCTTATATTAATATTCGATGATACATAGTCAGCCAGCGAAGCGGTGCTTCTTTCTAGCTCTACTGAAAACCCTGATTAAGCTCTTCAATGTGGGCAGTGGCAGGTTCATCCTTAGTCTCTACATTCCTTGTGACATATTTCAGCCGGGAATTCATTGGGCAGTTATGTCTGATGTGTCCTTTCTCGCCTGCTATGCAAAACCAAATCTGCATGCAGGTTACTCTAACTATCTCAGAGAGTAAGAGGTGGAGAGAAGAATGCTATTTACTAGCCAGCTCGAAGCTGAGTTCTACTACGTACATTCTAGCTATTTATATATTACAGTCCTCGAGTACGGACCACGACATACATGTGCTATCCTTGTGTTATATAGAACCCTTTACCCTATTCCGTCGTCTGAGTCAAATTGTGACTATGCTCCTCATGTTATCCTGTAGGTGCTGCATTGTAACCCTTTGCCCTGGCGAGCAATGCCGCATTGTTGTTACAGGGTTTCCCTCAAGCCTTTTCATCGTATCTTTATCAGTCGCGTCGCGTTTGTGTCACGTGTTCATCAGATGATCATTGGATCATGTGTCTGTCATCAAGATAATGATTGGCGTTGAAATCGTAACATTACCCCTCCTTTAGGGATTGCGTCCTCGCAATCATGTTCTTCTTCGCTATCATCATCTTAATCTTCCTGGTGCTTGTTCTCTCCTATGACTGCCTTGTTCCATTGCTGCTGCCATGCCTGCCATGCTGCCTCAAGTTGGTCTTCGACTTCCTTCGGGTCTGACATCCATTCGGTAAGGGTCCGCTTTTTCGGCTCCGCTTTCATTTGCTGATTTCATGGGTAGACCCAGATTTCATTAGCCATGTGGTCGAAGAGGACCTTCAGTGCTTGGGTTTGATAGAAGCGAATATGCACAATCTTCTTTGGCAGGGTACGGGGTGGTAATTGATGTTGTCCTCATTCCAGGGATGGCGCCTCGGGATTCTTGCGATGAAATTTTGCGACCGCATCCAGCGCATCTTCGATGATGTTTTCCGCTGGCTCCCATGTAGCGTCTTCCATAGGGTAGCCCTTCCAATGTATCCTGTACTGCAGTTTTCCTCTATTCCATCGAGAATTAATTACAGTTTCTACTTCATACTGCTCCTCTCCCTCCACGATGATGGGGGGAGGTCATTTAAGAATCATTACCACTTTCTGTTGCAGGAATGCCGGTGCCGTGTATGGTGTGAGTTCAGACTCATTTTGGACAGGGTGAATTTTCCAATGTTCTGGTAGGTCAAGTTCATAAGCCGATTCTCCAATTCACTGTTTGATCTTGAAGGGACCGAATCGTTTGTCATTTAGTTTATCAGTCGGCTGGTTGGTAGTGATGTTGGTTCCTTCCAGCCAGACCTGATCACCCTCGTGATACTCTCGAGCGGGTTTTTGTTTTCGGTCATGGGTCCGTTTCATCGTTTCGGCAGCTTTTGTCAAGGAAGTCTCAGCCTTAGTCCGAATCTCTTTCATCATGTCTGCGAATTCCTCTGCAGTTTGCGACTTGACATCACGCTTCGGGGGTTCCTTTCCGGTATGCAGATGTTGTCCATGGTTTAGATAGAATGGGGAATATCCCATCGCAGAGTGAATTCGGTTATTGTAAGAGAATTTAGCCATAGGTAGCCAGTCTACCCAGTCTGTTTGTCGATGATTTATGAAGAGTTTCAGGTATTGCTCAAGTTCCTGACTAACCCTTTCCATTTGTCCATCGGTTTGTGGATGGTACAGCGTCAAAGGGGCTCCTTTGATTCCCAAAAGTGCATAGAGATCCTTCATAAAGTTCAAGACGAACTGTAGTCCTCTGTTGCTAATGACTTTCTTGGGGAGTCCATAATTCGAGAATACTGTGTCGCATAGTTTACGAGCGACTCCTTCTGCCATGATTTCCATGTTGACTGGTATAAACTTGGCTCCTTTGGTGAACCAATCTACCGTTACTATTATGCCGTCGAATCCCTGAGATGTGGGAAGTGGTCTGATGAGATCTACCAAGATAATTTCCCATGGTTCCTTTGGTACTTTGTTTGGATGAAGCAGAGCATGCTTCTGATCTCTGATGATCTTCGTTCACTGGCATTTGTCATATCCTTTGACATATGCCTTGATGTCATTCATCATTTTGGGCCACCAGAAGTTACGCATGATCAGCTTGTGCATCTTTGTCTGTCCTGGGTGTCCTGAGATCTGATCGGAGTGATGGATTTCGATGATCTGTTCCCTTATCTTTTGGCTTTTAGGGACATAGTACCATTTTAACCATGTGATGATTTGGTCGTTTTCCTCCCATTTGTGTTCGCCTGCATCAAGATGCTTCTGAACTTCGGGTTCTCTTTGTTTCCAGGCCCATTTTATTTGGTTCAGCATGTCCTGGAATTCTGGTATCAGCGTGACTTTGGCCATAAAAAGTCGGCAAAAATTTTCTGGCTTTAGGAGTACGATGTTCTCGTTATCATTCTTCCCCTTCTCATGGTCTGGTTGTCTCGACAGACTGTCTGCCTTTGTTATCGACTTTCCGGGTTTGTGTTCCAGGATGAAGTCATAGTCCTGAAGCTCCAAGATCCAGCAGGCTTGCCGGCGATTCAGCTTCTGAGGCTTTCGGAAATATTCGAGATTTTTGTGATCTGTCCAAATCTCAAACTTTTGCTTAGCGCCGCAGAGGTATTGGCGCCATTCCTCGAGTCCCATCATGATTGCAAGCATCTCTTTATTGTAAATCTCGTAGTTCCGTTCCATCAGGTTCAATGACTTAGACATGAATGCGACCGGTCTCCAGGTACCATTGGATTGTTCCTGTGAAAGGACGCCTCCTATTGCGTAATTCGAAGCGTCGACTTCCATTCGGAATTTTCCATCATTTCAGGGCATCACAATGATCAGTGCTGAACAGATCCGATTTTTCAGTCCGTTGAATGTGTCATCTTGGGCTTTTTCCCACGTCCAGTTGGCTTTTCCGGTTAATTCTGTCAAGGGTTTCGCAATCTTCACAAATCCTTTGATGAAGCACTGGTAGAAGTTACAGAAGCCTAAAAATTGTTGGACATCTCATTTGCATGTGGGTTTTGGCCAGTCTTTAATGCCTTTGACTTTTACAGGGTCCATTTTGATGCCATTCTCTGAGACAATCATTCCGAGGTACTCTACTTCCAACTGATGAAACGAGCACTTCTCAGGTTTCAGGTAAAGCTTGTTGTTCTTTAGCTTTTCCAGTACACGTTGGACGAGTTGTCTGTGTTTATCCAGATCTTTATTGAAGATGAGGATATCGTCCATATAGATTATTATGTGTTTCTGATCGATTTCGTGCTTGAATATCATGTTCATCATCATTTGGAAGGTAGCCGGTGAATTCATTAATCCGAAGAACATGACCAGGGGTTCGAACATTCCCCGGTTTGTCTGAAATGCAGCCTTCCATTCGTCGCCTTCTTTCATGCGGACGTTGTTGTATCCCCATTGGATATCAAGCTTTGTAAAGAACTTCGCCCCCTTCAGTTTGTCGATTAGTTCCTGAATCAGGGGTAACGGGTATTTGTTCTTTATCGTCACATTGTTCAGTTTCTGATAATCCTGTACAGGTTGTAGGGATCCGTCCTTCTTTTTTATGAAGAAGAAGGGTGAGGCCATTGGCGACTTCAACGGTCTGATTCGTCTGGTGTTCAGGTTTTCGTCTAGGAATGCATCCAGCTGCTTTTGTTCATCCAGCATCAGGGGGTAGACCTTGCAATCCTGGAGTTTAGCTCCTGGGATAAGTTCGATCGCATGGTCCCAAGGTCATCGCGGTGGTAGTTCATCAAACGACTCCTTTCCGAATACTGAATCCTTGAAGCAGTGATACTCTTCTGGTACCATTTCCTCAAAGGTTTTTGCCTTCGCCGTCTTTGTCGTCGCTTCTGCCAGTTTGGAAGCCGTCATCTGGAAAGCCCTTAGATGAAACTCTTGGTTCATGTCGATCATCAAGAGTTTTTCTCCATTTCCAAAATTAACCTTGTTTGTGTCGGTAGAGGTGTCATCATCTTTGGGGTTTCCTGTTCGGACAATTCGCTGGCACTCTTTGGGGCATCGGTCAAATGTGATCCTTTCTGTTCTCCAATCGATTCGAGGGTTGTGATGTTTAATCCACTTGTAACCGATGAAAATCTGGCCCTTTCTGAGTTCAGTGACTGAGAAGACCATTCGCTCTATGTGATCTTGGATTTGGACTCTTAGTTTGACGTATTCACATATATTGCCCGATCTATTACAGGTTCCATCTGCATTATGGACCGGGATGGGAATAGGATATCATTTTGTGTTGATTTCCTTTTCCTTAACGAACTTCTGGTCTATGCAGGATCCAGTGCATCCTGTATCGAGCAGAGCTTTTACGCTGTGTGTCCGTCCAGTGTCTAAAGTCGTGATCATCAGGGGTACATCCATTTGGTTTCTGTTTCCGCCTCTGACAAATCATAGTTTTTGTCTGAGGTTGTACAGCGTATGGAGAGCATTGTGATTATTCATTTGATTGATCTCACAGAGTCTTTCCAAAGAGATGTCCTTTTGTTGCAATTGGTCCATCCATGCCTTAAGGATCGAGTATGCCTTGGACTTGTCCTGCCGATAAATCTGTTGTGCCACCCAGGGTAGGGTATATCCTTTTATGAGACCGAACTCTCGTGCACCTTCTTGTTTGAAATATTCTTTAAGGTCGGAAATGTCCCTTATATTAATATTCGACGATGCATAGTCAGCCGGCGAAGCGGTGCTTCTTCCCAGCTCTACTGAAAACCCTGGTTCATTTCTTCAATGTGGGTGACGGCAGGTTCATCTTTAGCCTCCACGTTCCTCATGACATACTTTGGCCGGGTATTCGTTGGGCAATTACATCCGAGATGTCCTTTCTCACCGCACCAGAAGCAGCATCCTTTACGTCTCAGCCGGTCAACGTCCATGGCATTAGGGTCAGGCCGTTCTTGAGCATTACCAGTTACCGGTGCCGGAGTTTGCCCCTTAGGTGCCGTTGTCTCCTGTGCCGGTTTCTGTGCTGGTTTGGGAGCGAATCGCTTCTTCACCCCAAATTCCTTTTGGGCCTGGCGATATTGCCGGTCCAGTTCCATTGTGCGTCTGTACCACCAGTTGATATCCTCCTCATGGACACCTCCTAGTTCGATAATCTGTCATCCGAGCATCTGGTCGAGTCCGTGCTTAAAGATGTTGATGAGTGCAATGTCATTGTATTCTGTCAAGAGAGCCCAGCTCTGGAATTCAACAATGTAGTCCTCGACCGGTCGTCGGTGTTGCGACAGTCCTTTAATCCGAATGATTGCATCGTTTCATGTCTCCGTAGTCATGAAGAACTCTCTGACCTCTGCCTTGAACTCTTCCCAGTCTTTGAATGGTGGAAGGTGTCCAAGCGGGTCCATTCTGACTTTGGGAGTGTTAGCCGTTGCCGGCATAACGATGCGTCCATGTTCCCAGCCATCGTAGGTGGAATGATATCTAAATTCCTGCCTGCGACCATTCAATTCTGTTTTGAACTCCAGCCACTCTTGTAGCTTAGAGTCCGCCCAATTCTGTGCACGTTCGGCCTTGCCTCCTGTGATCCGTTGCAATGCATAGGTGATTATGTCCCATTTGTTCGTGATCTCCTCTTTATCGAAATAGACTTCCATACGTCGAAGCCAACTTCCGATCAAGCCAGGTTCCCCTTTATATGGATCCGGCGGTTCTGATTTCATTCTTTTGGGCTTCTTGCCCAAATCCAGTTCTTCTTTGATCACATCGACCAAAGTCCAAGTCATGTTCTGTACCTGTTCTGCTTGTTGTGGGTTGTTTCGAAGGGTGCCCCAAGCTAAGGCAAGTGGGTTGGCGGCAAAGAGGGTGGTGAGGATAACGGTAATAAAAGCGAAGAGTGCAGGGATGAATTCCATTATGGGTGTAACTGATATGGCTTCAGTAAAGGGGGTTGCAGCGGATTCGGATGCAGAAGGAGGAAAGGTTGGTGACTGGGTGATTCCGTCCAATAGAATAGTCAATTAGTACCATGCAGGCAGCACGCAACCATCGACTCCTGCTTTGGTTGGGTCCAAGAAAAGTGGGGGGTGCCTGTTAAACTGTGGAAGGGTCAGCTCAAATCCTCGTAGCTACAAGGATGCCCCAAATGGCAGTCAAGGAAGGTTTCATTGTCAGAAGTTCCAGCGGTCTGGCAACTCTTTTCTCGCTTCGGGTCAACACACATCCCCGACAATGACTTTCAAGGGCATGTTTGAGAGGTTGGTCGAAGGGTGGGGACTATCCACATGTCCGAGTCCTCTGATCTCTCTTGCTTCGGTACATCCCAGGTCAACAAACTACCCGGTCAAACGCGTGGTAGGGCTCTCCGAAGATCACCCTAGCATAGCCTTTTGATGTTCGATTCGGACAGGGTCGGACTCAACATTACCCTTAGTCCTCTCACACTTCCAAATGCAATGAACAAGGACCGCAGATAGAGATCAGAATATGGGTTGGCATGGGGTAGGGAATGGGGATTGGTGGTTGAAAGGTTAGTAATGGTTGGAGAAGAAGAATGTGATGACGCAGCGGGTTCCTTTGGTCGCATGGCACTCGGGGCCATTGGGCAATGAAGGAAGGGCAGTGGAGAGGTGAGAGCGATGAGGTGCATGGTGAGAAGCTTCGAGCTTTTGCTATGCAAAACCAAATCTGCGCACAGGTCACTCTAACTATCTCAGAGAGTAAGAGGCAGGGAGAAGAATGCTATTTACTAGCCAGCTCGAAGCTGAGTTCTACTATGTACATTCTAGCTATTTATATATTACAGTTCTCGAGCATGGACCACGACATACATGTGCTATCCTCGTGTTATGTAGAACCCTTTACCCTATTCCGTCGTCTGAGTCAAATTGTGACTATGCTCCTCATGTTATCCTGTAGGTGCTGCATTGTAACCCTTTGCCCTGGTGAGTGATGCCGCGTTGTTGTTACAGGGTTTTCCTCAAGCCTTTTCATCATATCTTTATCAGTTGTGTCATATTTGTGTCATGTGTTCATCAGATGATTGTTGGATCACGTGTCCATCGTCAAGATAATGATTGGCATTGAAATCGTAACAAAATAAAGCAGGCTTGGAAACAAAGAGAGCCTAAAATCCAAAAGCATCTTGATGAAGGTGAACATGGCTAGGAGGAAAAAGACTGAATCATCACGTGGCTAAAATGGTACTATATTCCTAAAAGCCAAAGGATAAGGGAATGGATCATTGAGATTCACCATTCTGATCAGATCTCGGAACACCCAGGACAGATGAAAACACATGAATTGATCATGCACAACTTCTGATGGCCCAAAATGATAAATGATGTCAAGGCATACATCAAAGGATGTGACAAATGCCAGCAGACAAAGATCATCAGAGATTGGAAGCATGCCCTGCTTCATCCAAATGAAGTACCAAAGGAGCCATGGGAAATCATTTTGGTGGATCTCATCAGACCCCTCCCTACATCACAGGGGTTTGATAGCATCATAGTAATGGTAGACTAGTTCACAAAGGGAGCCAAATTCATGCCAATCAATATGGAGATCATGGCTGAAGGAGTCATTCAAAAACTATGCAACATCATATTCTCAAACTATGGACTCCCAAAGAAGGTCATTAGTGATTGAGAACCACAGTTTGTCTCAAACTTCATGAAGAACCTCTACATACTTCTGGGAGTCAAAGGAAACCCCTCAATACCATACCATCCACAAATCAATAGACAGACAGAGAGAGTTAATCAGGAACTCAAACAATATCTGAAACTCTTTGTAAACTATTGACAGATGGACTGGGCAGATTGGCTACCGATGGCCAAATTCTCATATAACAACTGGATTCACTCAGCAATAGGATACTCCCCATTCTATCTAAATCATGGATGATACCCATACACCAGAAAAGAACCACCGATGTTAGGCTAGATGAATCTTAAAGGACTCAGGCAGACTAAGTGCAAGAGCAGTTTAAGATGATGGCAAATGGAATATTAAGCCTAGCACTACTGGTACATCTGGAAGTCCTTATATACATTACAGTACTCGAGCACGGACCATAGACTGTGCAATACTGTGGACTGCAGATGAGTAAGGCTGGGATGGGATAACTCAGGATGACTAGGGAAAAGGGAAAATGACTCGATGGCTGCATGCTGCACAGTATGATGGAGAGGGAGAGATAAGGGAAGGGAGATAAGATAAGAAATTGAATAATCCTTCAGGTAATGTCTGTAACAACCGAAGCTGTTACGGACCATTCATTTTCTTTATCTTATCTTCCTTTCCTTATCTTCTCTCCTATCTCCTCCACTCCCATCATGCTGCGCAGCACGCAGTCATCGAGTCATCCCCTTCCCCTAGTTATGCTGCACAGCGCGCAGTCATCGAGTCATCCCCTTTCCCTAGTCACTCTGAGTCATCCTATCCCAACCTTACTCATCCGTAGTCCGCAGCATTGCGCAGCCCATGGTCTGTGCTCGAGTACTGTAGATATATAAGGACTTCCAGATGTACCAGTAGCGCTAGGTTTAATATTCCATTTGCCATCATCTTAAACCGCTCTCGCACTTAGTCTGCCCGAGTCCTTTAAGATTCGTCTAGCCTAACAAGATATTAAACCTCATCGAGACTCGCCCAGACTTACACACACCACGTTGCGCTTTATCAAAGACCTAATCAACATTCAATGACGAACGGTCGCCGACCCAGCGAGCACTAGCACGAGCGACAAGAACACCTGGTTCAGAGAAGTAGATCACACATTGCAGTCCACGCCATTCGCAGAGACAGTCCATGCCAACCGCAGAGACACTAGCAATTCAAACAATCGAGAAAGGGAATGTACGCCTACACCAAGTAGCGACGAAGAAGAAGAACAGGCACTTCTGAGAGAACTTGCCTTCACCACCGCAGACGAGCTTACTGAAAACTTCAGTAACGAAACAGCACAGCTCATCGCAGAACTCTTACTAGAAGGAGAATACGGGATAAGTCTAGAAGAGCTGTGGTCAGACCAGAATCTTCCTGCCGAAGAAGAGGACGAACCAATCCGCAAGAGAACAAGAGAAGAACGAACACGAGCCCAAAGCTTCAGACAGCAGCAGATTGCAAACTACAATCGCCGAGTACAAGAAGAGGACACACTAATACAGAAGGGACATGACGCACAGAGTGTACGCCAACGACACCAAAGCCAGAACCACATAGGAACGAAACTACTGAACCCCTTCAGAAGACCGACCCGCCGAAGTACAGCATAAAGGAAATCACACCATCGTGGCGAAAGTAAGCGACAGCGACTGGAACGAATATTATCGGTGGAGGGAGCGAAAGAGACTACCCAAGACAAACGGACCAACTGCTGCAGAGTGGAACGAATTTGAACAAGCCTGTAGAATCGCAGGAATCGACCTAGACTATTGGAAAGAGCAACGAGAAGAGCAGAGACAAAAGCAGATCCAAGAACAGCAGGCCCAAGCACAACAAGCTCAAGAACAGGAAAGCCAAGACCAAGACAGCGACGAAGAAATCCCGCAAACAATGGCGACAGAATACAAAGGAATTATCGCAGACCCAAAGTCCTTCACAGGAGACCGAACAGCTTTCGACATTTGGTGGAGAAAGATGAAGCTCTACATAACCGCACATGGAGACCTCACCGACACACAAAAGATCGGAGCGGTACTATCCAGAATGACCGATGGACCAGGAGCCCACTGGGCGTTGAAGAAAATCGACACTATGACCAACCAAAGCACATGGGCTGATTTCGTAACCGAAATACAGACACGATTCAGCAATGTCATGTCACCGTCGCAAGCAGGAAGCAAACTATTCAACATCAGACAGGGGAACCGACCGATCGATGAATTCCTAGATGAATTCATAGACCTCGCAGGAAAAGCAGGAATGACAGGAACAGCTCCGCGTTTCCTACTCGAGAAGAGCCTAAACAGGAGGATGGCAGAAGCTGTACACTCGATCTCCGAACTCCCAACAGATGGAGACGAATATATCAAGACAGTTCGAGCAATCGGACGAAACATCGACGAACATAGGAATGTGATGAGAGGGGAATTTGCAAACAACCAACGCAAGCCAGGAAACCCAAGCCAAGGAACAGGACAGGCCATGGAAGTTGATAAAGTATGAAGCAACAATTGCTTCAACTGCAACAAACCAGGACACCTTTCACGAAATTGTCCGGAGCAGCGAAAAGGAGCAGCGAATGCCACATGCTATAATTGTGGCCTGAAAGGACACTATGCACGAAACTGCAGAAAGAAGAAGAAGGGAAAATCCCGAGTCAGAGAAGTGAAAGAGGAAGGAGAAGAAGACGAAGAAGACAAGGACAAAGAAAGCTCTGACAAAGAGGGTTTTGTCGAAGGGTCCGATTAAGAGGTGCTAAATCGCGACCCACACAGCTGAAACAGACTCGCTTCGATACAGGATGTAGATCATCCCATACTCTGAAATACACCATTCCTGCAAAGCGATCTGGAGCACCAAGAAAAACCATCCAAGGCGACAAACCACCCAGAAGAAAGGAACTCGCGGTACCAGCGAAGATATGAACGCGAAAAGGGATAGCAACGATAACACCAGTGCTACGCAAAACCAAATCTGCGCGCAGGTCACTCTAACTATCTCGAGAGGTGAGAGGCGGGGAGAAGAATGCTATTAATTAGCCAGCTCGAAGCTGAGTTCTACTACGTACATTCTAGCTATTTATATGTTACGATCCTCGAGCACGGACCACGACATACACATGTTATCCTCGTGTTATATAGAGCCCTTTACCCTATTCCGTCGTCTGAATTAAATTATAACTGTGCTCCTCCTGTTATCCTGCAGGCATTACATCATATCCCTTCGAGTCATCGTCTCTTGTCAGTTGCATCGCGTTTGTATCACGTGTCTTGTCAGGTGATTATTGGATCACGTGTCTGTCGTCAAGATAACGATTGTCGTTGAAATCGTAACAACTAGAAGTCGATAGCGGAGCAGACAGGACCTGCATCAATACCGCCATAGTAACAAAAACGGGATTAAAGACACGGCGAATCAAGAAGATTCCAATCATAAATGCAGACGGATCACCCAACCACCAGAAGACAGCAGACCGAGTAGCAGAGGTCCACATCGATATTAAAGGACACAAAGAGCACATGGAAGCCATTGTACTCGACATTGGGAAAACCGACATGCTACTGGGACATGACTGGCTTGTCTATCACAACCCAACGATCAAATGGAGGACGGGAGAGATTGTCTTTAACAGATGCCCCAAGACATGCAAGATAAACCACCAGACAATCAAAATACAGAAAGTGACTGAACCAGCGAAGACCACAGCCAATGACAGGACGGGAACTCAGATACCTTCATATCTGACGAGATTCAAACACCTCTTTAAGGAGAAGAACTTCGATCGACTACCGGACCATAAGGAGTGGGACCACGAAATAAACTTAACAAAAGATGCACCGAAAACGATACCGAGCAAGGTCTACCCGATGACGCAGAAGGAGCTAGAAGAACTAGACGCCTTTGTCGAAGAAGGATTAAGAACAGGGAAGATACGCCCCTCAAAATCACCTTACGCGGCACCCTGTTTCTTTCGCAACAAGAAGGATGGTAGCAAACGACTCATCCAAGACTATCGAGAGATAAACAAATATACGGTCAAGGACAAGTTCCCACTACCACGCATCAGCAAACTCCTTGATGTACTACAAGGAGCGAAGTACTTTAACAAGATCGACATTATCTGGGGATACAACAACGTTCGCATTCGAAAAGGAGACGAATGGAAAGCAGCCTTCCTAACAGCAAGAGGACTCTTCGAACCAACAGTCATGTACTTTGGACAGTGCAATGCACCAGGCACTTTCAGCCGAATGATGGCAAGCCTCTTCCAAGACCAAATACGAAGAAGAGTATGCATAATCTATATGGACGACATTATAATCATCGGACGAACGCGAGAGGAACTTCAAAAGAACACAGAAGAAATCATGGAGATACTGAACAAGAATGACCTATTCATCAAAGAACCGAAATGTGTCTGGGAATCATCAAAAGTCCCAGTACTAGGGTATATTGTAGGAGAGGGGAAAGTGGAAATGGAACCGGAGAAAATTACAGCCGTACAATCCTGGCCAACCCTGAAAACGAAGAAAGAACTACAAAAGTTCCTAGGGTTCACAAACTTTTATCGACAGTTCATCAAAGGATATGCAAAAGTCACTAAACCTTTAACGGAATTGACTGGAAACAAAACATTCCAGTGGACAGACAAGCAGCAAAGCGCTTTCAAGGAGCTAATCCGACATATAACCTCGGCACCCATTCTAGCACTACCACAAACAGAGGGAAAATTCCGAGTTGAAACGGATGCCTCAGGATACGCCATCAGAGCGGTATTATCGCAGCAGCAGAAAGGACTATGGCACCCAATTGCCTTCATATCAAGATGCATGACTCCAGCGGAACAGAACTACGAAATCTACGACAAAGAACTCCTTGCGATAATGGTGGCACTGAAGACATGGAGACAATACCTCCTAGAAGCTCGAGAGAAGTTCGAAATATTGACGAACCACAAGAACCTATCATACTTCCGAAAACCACAACGACTCAACTCGAGACAAACCGGCTGGTATCTGAAACTACAAGAGTATGACTACGAACTACGACACATGCCAGGAAAAGCGAATGGAAAAGCAGACGTCCTATCACGAATGGCGGGATATGAAGACAACCTAGCAGAAAAAGACGACATACAAATGATCAAAGAAGCCACATTCATCCGACACCTGGAAGAGAATAATGAACGAGATTTCGACCTTATGATGTTCGAGGACGAACATCCACCGAAAGGGGAAGCAGGAAATAACAAAACAATGCAGACAAGAGGAATCACGATGATCGAAACTCCAAGAATGGAACAAATTCGACAATGTGCACGGAGAGAAACAATCGTAACAACAGGACTGAAAGAAAAACCACACTGGTTCACAGAAGAAAACCACATTGTATATGCAGGAGGGAAGATCTACGTTCCCCCAGACAACAAACTGAAGGAAGACATCATGTTCGAACACCATGACACACCCATCGGAGGACACCCAGGACAATACCGCATGCACGAACTCATAAACCGCACCTATTGGTGGCCATCAATGCTAACAGACATCAAGAAGTATGTCAATGGATGCGAAGCATGCCAACGAAACAAAATCATCCGACAAAAGAAACATGCACCACTATACCCGCACGAGGTCCCGCAGCAACCATGGGAAGATATCGGAGTAGACCTCATAGGACCGCTACCTAGCTCGAACGGCTTTAACGCCATTGCCGCAGTCACAGACTGCCTGACCAAGATGATCCATCTAATTCCCACCAACACCGAACTCACAGCAGAAGGTCTCGCACGACTATACCGAGACAACGTGTGGAGACTCCATGGAATCCCACGAAAGATCATCAGTGACCGAGGACCCCAATTCGCAGCATGATTCATGACAGCGCTTCTAAAACTGCTCGGAACAAAGCAAAACCTATCAACGGCCTATCACCCACAAACAGATGGACAGGCAGAGCGATCCCATCAGGAAACAGAAGTCTTCCTTAGAAACTTCACAAACAACCTGCAGAACGACTGGGCAGAATGGATAGCGATCGCAGAGTACCAATACAATGACAAGACACATCAGGGAACAAAGGAGACACCATTCTACCTCAACTATGGAATGCACCCCTGGAAGGGAGAACCACAGACAACGGAAGGGAATAACCCCGTGGCCAAGAACTTTGTCGAGAGAATGAACCAAATCCGGAAGGAAGCAAACGCCGCGCTGCAGTATGCGCAAACACGAGCCAAGGACAATTATGATGCGAGGCGAAAACCAGCCCGTGAATACAAGAAAGGGGATGGAGTATGGCTTGAAGCCACAAATATCACAGTCAATCGACCATCAAAGAAGTTATCGGCACTCCGATACGGACCGTTCAAGGTGATCGAAAAGAAAGGAGCCTCAGCATATTGCCTGGAACTCTCAGCATCATGGCAGCTGATACACCCCGTGTTCAATGAAGCGCTACTCACACCCTACAAAGGACCCCGTTTCAAGATACAAGAACGGCCATCACCGCCACCCTCTGAGATCATAAACGATGAAGAAGAGTACGAAATAGAAGAAATTCTAAAAAGAAAGAAACAAGGAAGAGGAACACTATTCCTGGTCAAATGGAAAGGATACGGACATGAGGAAAACACATGGATCAAAGAGAAGGAACTGGGGAATGCGCAGCAAGCTCTAGACCGTTTCCTGAAGAAGACTACGGAGCAAGATAAAAGGACCACGAAAAGAGGGAAGAAGGCCAGAAAACGCACATCATGACCACCAATGCCCCCATCAGCATCGAAAGCAGTGACGACAGCCGTGCACCCACCCCCATCACGAATGACGCCGAGAATCTGGCAAAGATCCTCGACGCCAAAGACTACATGGACCCCCTCGCCATCACCCTCGGCACATACCTGCACTATGTCATGACCATCCGTACGCACCTTTGGAGCGGACGGACCCCCGACGGGACCGCCCCTACAACAGCGGAACGCATCGCGCTTCACGAAGCAATGGAAACGCTTCGCACCGAAAACCGGCGACTCAAACTCCTCGCCACCACACTTCACCACATCCGCTCCTATAACAAGGAGCTCATTCACACGTGGGCCCCACGCGCGATGAGCGCCTGGGAAAACAATGGGTGGGGACAGCTGGACTAAGGGTTTTCGCGAGGACGTGAATCTAAAGAGAGGATGATGTTACGGACCATTCATTTTCTTTATCTTATCTTCCTTTCCTTATCTTCTCTCCTATCTCCTCCACTTCCATCATGCTGCGCAGCGCGCAGTCATCGAGTCATCCCCTTCCCCTAGTTATGCTGCACAGCGCGCAGTCATCGAGTCATCCCCTTTCCCTAGTCACTCCGAGTCATCCTATCCCAATCTTACTCATCCGTAGTCCACAGCATTGCGCAGCCCATGGTCCGTGCTCGAGTACTGTAGATATATAAGGACTTCCAGATGTACCAGTAGCGCTAGGTTTAATATTCCATTTGCCATCGTCTTAAACCACTCTCGCACTTAGTCTGCCCGAGTCCTTTAAGATTCGTCTAGCCTAACAGAAGCAGAATACAAAGTCACAGTCTACAGAAGGGTTTGCTGATATGATGAAGGAGATCTAGACCAAAGCCAAGACTACTCTTATGAAAGCCGCAAAGACCATGAAACAGACCTATGATCAAAAGCAGAAACCCACCTGAGAATACTATGAGGATGATCAAGTCTGGCTAGAAAGAACTAATATTATGACTGACTGGCCAACCAACAAACTTAATGACAAATAATTTGGTCCCTTCAAGGTCAAGTGACAAGTAGAAGAATCCACCTATGAACTCAAGCTACTGGAGCACTGGAAGATCTACTCTGTCTGCAATGAATCCAAGCTCACTCCATATATAGCACCGGTATTTCCACGACAGAAAGTGGTGATGATTCTCAAATGACCTCCTCTCATCATTGAGGAAGGAGAAAAGTGATATGAAATTGAGGCTGTGGTAAACTCCTGATGGAATGGGGAAAAGCTGCAGTACAGAATACAGTGGAAGGGGTACCCTATGGAGGATGCTACATAGGAATCCATGGACAATGTCATCGAAGATGCACCAGATGTGGTCACAAAATTTCATTGCGAGAACTCTGAGGCACCATCTCTACTGTAGCAAACACTATCAAAGAAGGTTGCATGTACCCATTTCCATCAAACTCAAATGCTAAAGGTCCTCTTCGACCACACAGTCAATGAAATCTGGATCTGTCCACAAAGTCAGCAATTAAAAGTAGTACCAAAGAAGTGAATGCTTACCAGCTGGATAATGGACCTGAAAGAAGTCAAAGATCAATTTAACATGGCCTGGCAAGCATGGCAGGAGTGATAGAAGAAGGCAGTCGCAGAGCAGAACAAGACCAAGAAGGACTAGGAGAATAATAATGAAGAAAAACATAATCACAAGGATACAATTTCTAAGAGGGGGGTAATGTTACAATTTCAAGGCCAATCATTATCTTGATGATGGATATGTGATGACCATCTATTACATGACAAGGCAAATGCATGAGACATAATGTAAGGAAACCATGAGGAGATCACCAGACACAACATATCAGTGCCAAGACAAATCTTACTCATCACCTGCTAGAAAACACAAGGCGCTCAGTCAGCAATGACTTGGATGACCAGTAGCAATAGTATCTCATAGCATGAGGATAACATATGGCAAAGTAACAGAATCCTATATAAGTAGGTAAAACTTGTATGATAGAATCCAGCTTCAAGCTAGCTAGTAATAGCACTCTTTTCCCCACCTCTTGCTCTCTGCTCGAACTTTGAGTGATCTGCGTGCAGATTTAGTTTTGCATAGCACTGTTGGACATGGACAATGCTTATAAACTGTGGCCATTTTGAGGAGGGTTCAAGACCCCTCACATGGAGCAGAAGGATGCAATGACTTACAGACCTCTTGCCTGACTTCATTTTCTCTATCAATCTGAGAACAGTAAATACATTCAGAATTTGGCATTACTATGCAATGTAAATCAACTTACAAGATAACAATGTCCACTGCAGAGTGTTCAACCAGCCTTTGGAGCAAAAAATCCCATACAGAGTCAATTGTTTCCATGACAATAAGCATATTAATAACAAGAGATGCAAGGAGGGCAGGGATACTCATCGAGTGAGGGTTGTTTGGAAAATGTGAGCAGCACCCAGTGCAATGTGGAAGCTGTGAGGCTCTGGCTCAAAGATCGATAAACAGCAGGTTCATGCCAGCATTCATTTTTGGCCCAGGATGCAAACTGATTAAGGAAAGCCTTCAATCAACCTCATCCCCCTCCCACTTGTCTCCATCTCACTGGCCAAGCCAGGATACTGGACTTTTGGGCCTGCCAATGTATCAGCTTTCACCCACTTCATGAACATCATGCAACCTTGTCTTTTGAGTGATCAAAGATACTGGTGCAAACAGTGAGCTTGTCAGATTTTAGACACTGGGAGGTACTTATGCAACCTAGTCCACCACCCTGCCTCAATCCACGTGATAGCAGGCAGACAAGTCAAATGATCGATTGAGCCAAACTCTTGTTCGAGAGTCACATGAAATTTTCGTGACTTGACTTAAGACGTGCAACACGACCTAATCGCATGCCACAAAAGAAATTCTGTCAGTCTCTCTCATTCCATTCTTGCCGAAGGTCGTGCATGTAATTGTGAATGTGAGTGTGCCGATAAACTACACTAAATAATAACATATGTGAGCACCCTAAAGAAACTCGTTAAAAAAAGACTATCTAAATTACATATGATTATGCGCCATGACGTCCCTCATCTTCTAAGACACCATCCGCTGCAGACATGTCTACAAGAGACATGCCAGCCTCAGAGTTAGCGTTCGACGGGGGCTCTTCCGTGTTGTATCTAGAGGTGAGATCAGAAAGCTGCACGTCATTCGAGTCCGCCGAAGGGTCCGTGTCCATGGTCTGTTTACCATGCAACCCCGCGACGAGGTGGGAGAACTGCAAGTCGTTCTCTGTTCCATTCTGAAGAACGGAGCGAAAACCGAAGAAAACACACAGCAAAGATACCAACCACCCACAACCATACACTGCAAGGAGGCGCGCAGGAGCGTAAGCAAAGACGAGTTTGGCCATTGAGCAGTGCGCGTCCACTGGCAGCATGTAGCTCTCATTTGAAGACTGGAACTGCCCTGACAGGAGGCTAAGGCTCACGTTTTGCATCAGAGATGGCAAGGCAATGGCCAGATCCGGCCATGTGAAGTTGCTATCCCAGCCGGTGTCTCCGAACCGAGTCCAGCGCAGCATGGGGCCATAGCCTATAATCGAGCTATCGTCCTGAAAATAACTCCACATGGGCCGAAACGAGATATAGCCGTTTAAGGCCTGGCCAACGGCTCTGGCAAGCCCGTTCACTTCTTCGATCACAGGGCCAGGGTTATCTGCAAGCGATGCGACAAGGTGGCGACCGAGAGTCACATTAAGCACATCGATATAGGATGAAAAGTTATCGTGCTTGACTTGGACAACGTACTCGGCACTCAAGGCGGTACACCGGACGGCTTTCGGTGGATCGGGTTTGCGCATGTTACCATCCCTAATCCCCACCACAAGGTCGAAGCCGAGGGGGGAGAATGAAAATGTACCGTGCCATAGGGGAACTGGTTCTGGGTTCGGCTCAGGCAACTCGCTGGTGAAGTTGTAGGAGTCGGTTATATCGGAGCACTGCAGAGCGGCCCCTGTAAAGTTCACCTTGTACGCGCAGATGCCGCATGGACTTGGCACGTGTAGATATGAACCGACCGTGATGACCCTATCCACGATGGACCTTGAGCGGAAATTCGGCTCGTGCAGGTATAGCGTCCGGTTCGGGTCGTTATCGAAGTAGTAGTACTGCGCCATACGCGACTTGCCAATGTCGGGATAGTAGACCGTGCATGTCTGGTTTACGCCGTATGGCGCAGGAGCGACGCGGATAGCTCCTGGCACGAAGATGGGAATTCCTGTCATGCAGGATATTGCCAAGGCGGCTAGCGCAAGGGGAGGTGCGATGACCCAGGTCCGATACGATGAGGGAAGAAACGGATTCCCATTTGCCGCAGCGAGAGGCACATCAATTTTTTCCCAGTTTATTCGCGGGGCATCCTCCCCATTTAGCGGACGGCTGACTTCTGATTTTTCTTCGGGAAAGGCCCGAGGTGGAACCTCAGAAAATGGCGGTATAATGCTCCAGAAGTATTGGGCAAAAGCCAAGCCGATGGTGGCCGCAAAGAGGTAGTTCACCAGCTGCGCGATAGCGTTGCTAGTTGCACTGATGAACTCCTGGCCTCCGACCGTTCTATTGCGGAATGAATAGCCCTGTTCTGGAACAACAGATCCAGAAAGACGTAGACAAAGGATGTGGTGCCCCAGCGCAATTATCGTGGCCAAGGATAGATAGCATATCATCTGAATGCGCAAAAGTGAGTTGGACCAGAATCCATCTATTTTCCAGTCAGTATCAATGAAAAGCACGACAATGCTGCATCACAGGACCTCTATTGAAAAACAGCCTCATCAGCAGACAGAAAGCTCAAAACATGAAAGTGCCCTGCTAGGGAAGATACTGCGGCGGTTAGGGAGGGTTAAGCATTGCGTTATATGCCGTGGTACAACCCACTGCCCTAACACCCTCTCCCAGGCACAAGGGCGGTGAAGTAACGATGTCAACTCTCGGCCACGTCCGCATTTGAATAATACGGGACCCTGTAAGATGTTCTTTTGGCGATAATGGGACAATGGAACGAATCGGGAGACATGCATCAGAACTGGGTTCAGCACTTCCCTGATATCATGCATGCTTCCTTTCATGAACAGTGCGTTTCAGTGCAATGATACCAGTCAACTGAGGTTCAGTTGACATCGTTTATCAGATACATTTTCTGCACGATCGTCCAAGGTGCGAAAGGTATATAGACCGGGGTTCGCGTCACTGATATCGTCAATATAGACAAAGATCTCAAGCTTCGAAGTATCGAAGACAGCATAGGTCGGTGTCATAGCCTTGCGTTCCTTGACACATCCCCGGTTTCAGATGGCTACGTACAAACTCATACCGAAACGCATGTCTGTTGCACGATCTGATCCCAACGGCGAGCGTGACCCTTTGATCTTAGGTCGAAAGATTATGCTAGAACACTCGCGGACCTTCCCGACGAGTATCTCTTGCAACATAGGCACCCCCTTAAAGGAAGTAGCCCAAGCAACCGGTGCGGACTGTGTACGGAGTAGTACAACATCATGGCCAGGCTGCGTGAATTCAATAACTCACAGCTTGGTGGCGTAAGTCGGCCTTTCGTCCAGCATATCGTCATGATCAGCAGCACTGAGCATGCACCAAGGGAGAGAGTTACTGCACATGGGGCGCGCCCTGCAAAGCAGCTTGATTCATCGGCAGACAGCCGCCAAACTCACAGTCATGACTCTCCACTCTCCGCCGATCCTGAACAGCCTCGGATGCCCTTCCCATCAACGCTCCACGTCGACTGTGATCCCAACTCACCGGTCCCTTCGATTCTGCTGGATCCACCAGATGGATGCGCCTCTCTGCGGACCTGGCGGGCAGGCAATCTGAACTGCTGCCATCGTCCCCTCGTTGCCTTGTTCAGGCCTCGGTTACCTGCATCTCGTTGGATCGCTTGGGGTTCCCAAGCCCTTTGCTTGGCGGCGGCACACATCCTGCAGCTATGGCACCGTTTGCTTGCGATCACCGGGGCCGAATGGTGAGGCCTCTGACACGCGCGTTGGGACCGCCTGTCTGCGCGGTTGCAAGTTTACGTCTAGTGCCAGGTCCACATATACGACCACACCGATTTCGAAGTTTCAAAGAATATATGGCCTACAGAGTACCGAATTTTAGTGGAAACAATGTCCTTGTATTTGGAGTACATATAATCCTTCCAGTCTTCCAACATCACAAACCTGAACGTTCAAATGTCTCATGGCCATCAAGTATGTCGAAAAGGACAACTTATTGCATCATCTGTTATTGACAGACCTGTAGATTGAAACACCTTCCACTTCTCCACTACGTCCTGGTCCATCCAGTATGCCGATCGCAAGTGGCGCAAGCACTCAAAAGCAACCCCGAAATGATTGGGAGAGGCTGCTTGTAATGGACGGGACTTCTGGATACAAGTTCTTGTCTGACGAAGACTTAGATGCCAGCTTTCTTTCTGCGGGTCATCCTCCAGAAATCCTTCCTGAATTGCACAAAATCTGGGACGACCGGTGCAATGTAATGGCTGCGAAGGTCGGTAATAACTAACCCCCACGTCATAGGAGAGTGTTTTTTTTCTTGCTACCCAAGCCACTATCGCTAATACACCATTCGTAGAAGAAACCTGACCCAGATAGCACCGAATTCGGAATATATGAAATCCCACATTCGTCGAACCCGAAGCTCGCACTTCGTATCTTCGACAGTGGATTGGAGAGATATGGTCATTTCTGCCTTGACTATTTTGATCTTGACCGGGAGAAACCCATCAATGCCCCACCAGACTATAAGATCTGCCCTGTTTCCGTCGGAGGGAACGTCGAACCCAACGAAGAGCCAGAAGCGACCGAAATTCAATATTGGGAAAGTGCGTTCGATATACCTGCCAGCCATATTCACCCTGGCGAGGAAAAGTTCAGTCTCCCGGAGGGCTCTCACTGGCGCGTTCTCTACAGAGGAAGAGAAGTCTTGTGTTTTGTCGTGCCAACGCGCCCCTCTCCTCCGCCGATGCAGTTCGCCACACCAAAGCCATCCAGACCCCGTCGTCACAATTGATGCCCGCGTCTCGTATTACATCGCCGGGAGCTTCCGCTACGAGATGATACAGTATCTACGTTCTCCACTGTGTATTTATACAGGATGTCCTAAATGACGAGAGGAGTTCCGGTTTCAATTTCGTCATAGGCCTGGGCAGCAAATCTTGGAAGAAGGAACATGTACCTCTGATTGCTTTGATGCATTTAAGCTATAATGGCACAAACCGGCATTACGTAGAGTGTGAAGTTGATTCGGACATGGTGTTGGCGGGAGGAAAAAGGAACGTCGGTCAAGAGGCACGGGAAATATTGCTTCCGCCTGCATCTGCAACGACTACTTAGGTCAACGCGCATGCTGCCGTTCCCACTTTCTACACATGAATCAAACTGTCACAAAGTCATCGTACCAATCGTGGACCAGGCACAACGCGTTCGACAATTAAAACTACGACCTAGAGCGCCGTGCTGGAGAGCTCAAAAGAAACCAAAAGTCTAGGACGATGGCTACTACTTATGCCCCCCAGTCCGCAACTCTAGCTATCTATCACAACCAAGAGCGTCGTTTATCCTCCGCCAGCCTGGCGCACACAAAGTCGCGTCTCACAGCGAACGTGAACCAGAACCAGCCGCTCTCTTTCATGTGATGGCCCACTCCTGGGTCACCCATGACGCCGTTCGCGATGAAAGAAACTCGTATAACGCGCTCTCCCTCTCTCGCATGTCGTTTTCTGACGCGAAGTGAATCCGAGGGCCATATCGATCGACGTCGGAGAGAATCATCCGTAGGTTGACCGTGAGGAAGTGTCCCGCCAACGAAGGCACGTACGAATTTTGTGATGCCAGGCGGTCAGGTATTCATGGGATTCTGTCGAAAGTTGCTGATTCCTAGACAGGAACGTCTCCAGGCGCGATTTGTCTGTTAGGTTGGTGGACCGGAGCGAGCCAGCTGGCGACGCCACGGGCATGAAAAGCGATCCCATCGCGAGGCTCTGGATCAGCGTCGAATTGGCCTGCGACGCGAACGCTCGGATACAAAATTCGTTGGCGTTGAAGTCCTTCGATATGCCATACACGACATGGACCCAAGACGGGCTGACGTAGATGGATGCAAGATCTAAAGAACGAATAGAGACGTAATGCTTGATAGTTCAGTATGTCCCTAGAAGCAAAGATGGAGAATGGATAGGTCTCGTCCCAAGACATGGTAGAGATTGCCTTTTCGCAGAATTGACAATGAGCAGCGATCACGTCCGGAGAGTAGTGTGCCCAAGTAGATGATGTGAGTTGGACAGCGTCACAGCCTTGACGTGTTCACCCTTTCTTTCAATCTCTTGCGGCGACCGCTGGAGACGGTTCACCTCGAGCGCGAACATCTCTAGAATCGGGGCATGGACTAGGACAGGCCGTACGTCAATCTGGATGATGCAATCGTTGTCAAACCCAGCGTAACAGGAGGCGACTATGAGGATGTGGCATCATCAGTGCCGCCCGGCACTCTCGCGACCTGGTTCAACACAGGGCTGGGCGCACGGGCCTAAAGTGCAAATTGAGAAAGCTCGCGACAACGCTACGGAAGCACATTATGCCTGTCATACCGTCACCCAGTGTAAAGTGCTATGCCTGGACCATCAAGCTTAAATCCGCATTGGCACTATTGCAGAACGATATGCTGTGGCCAAGTGCTGGACGACTTATGTAACGATCATGCGAGGAAGGGCTTGGGCTGAACGCTATTTGACGGGAGGTATCGTGCTTCCGAACCGGAGTTCTGAACTACTTGATATCATGGATGCTTCCTTTGACGAAAAGTAGGTTTCGATGCGATGCCAGTCGGTTGAGATCCAATCGACACTGTCTGTCAGATGCATTTTCTGCATGATCGTTCAAGGTACTGTACGACTGGTGTACTGACAGGATTGGCGATAAGCGCTTACCGATAACGTCGATACAGACAAAATTCCGAGCTTCAAAACATTGGAAACGAAGCATAAGCAGATGCCTCCTCAAAGGTTCGAGCCACTAAACATCTGCCTGAACTGCCACGCCATAGCCTTGCGTTCCTTGACATATCCCCGGTTTCAGAGGGCCACACACAGGTCATACCGAAATGCATGTCCATTGCACGATCTGATGTCAATGGCAAGCCTGACCCTTTGCTTTTGGGTTTAAAGACCATGCCAGAACGCTCGCGGATCTCCCAGATGAGTGTCTCCGTGACATAGGCCCCCTCCTGAAGAGAGTAGCCCTGGCAGCCGGTGCAGAGCAGTACAACGTCCTCCAGGCGAGCCACGACTAAACCCCCCAACGATCCTTATATCTTGACATCATCAACTCCGCTCTTCCGCAGAACAATGGCAAAATGGCGTTCCAGGTAAGCTTTAGATTTCAGAAACGTCTCTAATCGAGATATTGACTAGACCGATCGCATGCCATCAGCACATCGATCACGTCCATTTCCGCGTCATCTCGAAGCCGAACGAAAAGGAGGGACTGGTGCTCAACATAGACGACAACTGGCCACAGAGAAAGGTGGAGAAAGAGTACTTGGCACAAGTCTTGGAGAGTATGAAGTCTAGAACGTGAAATATATAGCCTAGTGGAGTGCCCCAACGAGATGCTTTATTTCCCCTTCCATGACCTCTTTTCGGGGAGTCGGCCTGATACTGGAGAACTATTCAGGACTTTGGAAGAAGATTCGATAGAATGGATGGTATGTACATGATGAGAGTATATAAAGAGGTGAGATTGGACTGAGGAGTTCTTTGCTTGGGGACACAGGGAGGCGGAGCGCTTGCACGGAGGTGTCTGAGGCATGAGTAAGAAAAGTTTGTATTGTAGGAAGAGTATATGACCAAAGACCCCATTGATGTGATGAAAGATGGTCGGCAAGAACCTTTAAACGAATACAACAGAGAGAGATGGAAGCAATAGATAGGTACGAAGTGAAGTGGAAGAGTTTCTGGTTGATAAAGCAGGGGTGGCATTTTGTATGTCTCGGAAATGTATTCTTAGCTGAGGCATCCAGAAAGAAAAATTGGCAAAACTTATTGAAGAAAAAGGAGAAAAAAAGGTTCCTTCTCTCAAAGAAGGAAGTCCTCTGTAGGAATGGGAGAGAAGTCAAAAGCTGTTCAAAGAGAAAGAACCAATAGACTCTGCCCCTCTCTCGTTGTTTGAAGGCCAAACGAGAGCGAAACCACGGCGAACGACGTATAGCACACTCTTCGGAGCGTCAATGAATTTTTCCCTCTGTTTTTCAACATCATCCCCGTTTTTAGTCATCGCAGCTTTCGCTTTGCCCTGCCTTTGTTTCGTCTCTTTTTTCTTTTCTTTTTCGGATAGCGGTCTGTGGCTGTCAGACGTGCCCCTTGTTCAGCCATCCATGCGAAACAAATCGTCGTCGTCGTCCGCCGTGACCACCGGTCCGCCTAACGGACTGAGGGGACTCTGCTGTACATTAGAATATCTCCCTGCGCTGACGTTGCGCTGCAAGCCAGGCGGGCCCATACCATTCGTAGCAGCCGCCGCAGCTGGACCTACAGATCCGACAGCAGAAGCCATAGTGGCGGCAGTCACAGGCGGGCCGGACCCGCGGGCCGTCGCAGCAGAATAGGACAACCTCGAAAACATGTTTTCTATGGCCGCAGTGCTCGGAGGCGCTGGATAGCTGTTCACGGTCGTCGTGCCTGCAGTGGACGCGTTCACAAACGTCGCGGCGTTGCTGCGACCGGCTGCCGTGGCCCCAGCCGCCTGCTGGGCGGAAGATGTGTGTGACGGAGGAGGCGGCGACGCGGGTACGGTCAAACCAGACTTCCAATCTCCGTATGGGCCACTGCTAGGAACAGCTCCGCCAGCCGCGTGATTAGCACCAGGCGCACTGAGGGCCTCTCCAGCGGCGCCGACGCTGCCGTAGATGCTCGCGGAACTGGGTGACGCGAGGCTAGGCGGGGGCGGGAGTGCATGGATGCGGGAATAGCCCGCAGCGAGACCTTGCGGAAGGCTCTGCCCAGGCGCGTGCGACTGCAACGCCCGTGTGTTCGGGGAGAGGAGGTGCGTAAATCCGAGATGCGGGTCGTCCGCGAGGCCACCGAGCGCTTGCGGGTGAGTTGACGAGGTGGAGTTGTGGTGGTGGTGCCCGCCGGCGCCGTTGGATGGTATTGGGCGCGCCGTGTGCGGGTGCTGCGGTTGGAAGTGGTGCAGGTGTGGCTGCTGTGTCAGGTCGAACGGCGAGGGCGTGAGCCGGTACGTCGTCGACGTTGCTTTATGCGTATGCAGACCGCTGCTGCCCGTGGGTGGCGAAAGCGCAGCACCGCTGAGATAGTTGACAGTAAGTCCCGACGTAATGCCTGTCGCGCCTGTGCCTGTGCCGCCGTATAGCGGTCCGCTCGTGCCTCTCAACCCTCTTGCGAGCCCACCAAGACCAAGCTGCGCCTGTGCCTGCGCCTGTTTCGCCTTCGCAGCGAGGTAATGTGAATGCAGACCGGGCAAGAACGCCGCGCTAGCATTGCTCGGGCTCAAATTCGCCAGCCCGCCTGCACTGCCATAACTCACGCTCACCCCTAGCTCGTCACTCGTAACCGCGCCGGCAGCAGGTGTCCCAGCGACCGATCCGGGGCCTCCGTCAAAGCGCGTCGAGGAGGATGTAACGCGGTCACCGGACGGAGACGCGGGCAGCGCGTGCGGCGTGGACGTGTCCGCCCAGATGGACTTGATGTCGCCTAACAGCGACGGTGCGGGGACTGAGCGCGAATAGCGGTGACCAAGCCCGGTACCATTGCCTCCAACAGAACCCACTCCTAATCCCGCAGCGCTTGAAACGGGCAAGGCCGTCGCGGGAGGTTGCCCGGAGTTGCTGCGTGACATCCTCCGGCTGCGCTCCTCGGGCGTGAGCAGGTCAGTTAGAGAGCTCGGAATGAAGTCTTCCAGATCTTCGTCTTCGACGGCGACGTCAGAGGCTTTCCCACTCGCCGGAACTACGCCTCTCCGGCCACCCACTGCACTGCTAAACTCGTCGTATTCAAAATTCATCTCTAATTCCATTCGTCCATTAACGTGTTGCTGGTGCTGGCTCAAAGCGGCAGGCGATCCACGAGCACCACCGCTGCCTGGTTCCGCAAGTGAGCCCCAGTCCTTCTTGCCACCCATCATGGCGAGGCCACTCCCCAGACTCGCCGCGACGCCTGCCGTTGCGGTGAACGAGCCTGCAAACATTGACTGAGTGCCGGGCGCGGAGAACGGCGAGGTCGAGATGAACCCTCCTGCGTTGTCATTCAGATCCTTGTTCGTGGGCGAGCTCGGGACAACGGTGATGCCATTGACAGGCTGCGGGGAGGTTCCAAGCCCTGCAGAACCATTCGACTTGTTGCGCGGGGAAGTATGGTTTGTGGTAGGTGGAGAGCCGATGGGTCCGAAATCCAGGTGCGATTTGTTGGGTATGGCAGTGGGGCGAGGGACAGAACGAGGAAGAGGGCCCGGAGAGGTGCCAGACGGTGGCTTCGATTGCAAGTCTTTTTCTTGAGATGGTCCATCGGATGCAGGCGTGCCGTTGTTAGCCTCGGACGTGGTTTGCTTGCCGTGCGCAGGAGCAGTTGGGAGCTGCACACCCGCGCCTTCGAGTTCTTCAAGGACGCCAAAGGAAGCTAAGGGAGGTGCAGGGGCGGAGGGGGATATGCTCGCTTTGAGGGGCATGCGGCTAGCCGACGGATTATGCAAAACCCGCGTCGGCGCGGTAGATCCGCCGGTCAGAAGAGGATTTCGATTGGCAGCACCGCCAGTGCCCAAGACAGCGCCGGATCCGCCATGTTCACGTTTGCGACCTCCTTTCCCTTCCTTTCCCCGCTCGCCCTTCTCACCGACGCTGTTACCCGCAGCGGCAGCGGCAGCGAGCTGCGCTGCTTTCTTGTTCTTGCGATCCATGGACATATTCTGGCCAGGCAGGATGTGCGCCAGTGCGCACTTGTGTCCGAACTTGCAATTGCCTTTGACAAACCACGCACAGGGCTCTTTTTGTCCTCCCGGTTCTGGGATAGCATGGGAGAACGGACAAGACGAGCCAGCTGTGCAGCCTCCGACCTTGAAAAATTTGCACGGAACATGGGATAAGTCCTTAGCTGTATTGATGGGACGAGTTTATGCGAGGTTCAGCAAGTGAAAGAAAAAAGTTATAGATCAATACCACGCATCATCGGGAAACAAGGAAAAGATAAAAAATCGCACTTTTTGAGCCTGCAGTGGAGATTGGTTTCTGTCGTTGGCCACGTTCGCCTCGTTCAGTATCTCTGTCACCTCTATCCCTGTCCCTGTCCCTCTCTTTATCTTCGGGATGGGCTGTCGAGTCCGCAGTCGGCATAGCTGAACAGTACTGTCACAAAATACGATAACGGTAAAACAGATGGAGTGTTGGGTTGATATGAGGCTATTTCGCGGACGAGGAAGGAGGGGAAGTGGCAGGACGAGCAAGCAGATTGGCTTTTGTCGCCAAGAAAGAATTTTGCTGCAAAACTACCGGCACGTGTGATTATGTAACAGCATCTCAGCCAACTCGCCTCTTACAGCGCAGGTACGGACAGCGTTGTGCATGCCCATAACAGTTTTTACGGCCTTTTCCACTCAGCCTGTGGGCTGCTGTACAGCCAAATGCTGTTCATTAGGCCTCTGAGGGCCGTCGGGGGAGCAGGCCGAGGTCCGAAGTCATGCTCTGATGCGCCCTGTCACGCACACAGGATATTGCGCTTGCTTGTAGCCGTATGGGGTTCAGTGATCCATGTCCAATTTCTGCTTATCGCGGTAATTTGGTCGCTTTCAGTCTCCTATCGACACCGATTGAATTTTTTTGCTGTCTAGCCGACCCTCGACGACCTCGAACTCGTTGAGCGTGAGGGCCGGAGGTATGATGGGGGTGACATGGGAAGGAAGTGCTTCGCGAGTCAAATGGAGTTACTTCCCCAGCCACGTTGAGGACAGGACGAATTTAGTGGCTACAGGGAACGAGGCACTCGATAGTGCTTGTCATGCCATTTTGACTGGTTGACACCAATTATTCAGTGCTTGGATGGGTGTCCTTTCGTCTGAACGCTCGCGACAATGTAATGCCAGTCAAGCAATCAGGAACAATCAAATAATACAAACTACCAGTTGCCTATGCTTCAGAAAATGCCGAAGGCAACATCTCTCACTGCCGTTGCAGAACTGTCCACAACAGGCCATGGTCACATGCTACGACCTTGATAAAGTCCTGCATCCGCCACGGGATCTCCAGAGTCCATAACCGGTCGACGTGGGAAATCTTGAGGCGATCCTAGTCCAGAAATACCTTGCTTTGAGCCTAAGCGATGGAGTTCTGGACGTCCACAATGCGTCGCCGCAGTTATCCAGCCTGAATACAAGATATTCGCTAAATTGGGTGAGGGAGTACGTATCCCCCCATGGACGGAGAACGAGTCTCGATTTCGCGACAATAGCTTCCATGGCGTGTGCCGTATCGGAAAGAAGCACAGCGATAGCGCTCAAAATTTGCGTCGGTCCCTCATCTATCGTCACAGCCTTTTCGCCCATACAATGGAGGATGAATTCTTTTAACACGCTACCCACTGCAGACGAGCTCGTCGCAGCGTTGCGGTCAACACTTGCACCAAGGTTTGTACTAATTTCATTGGAACACGCAGACGGTGCACCGATTTGCAAATTCACCATTCTCTGAGTGACACGGGCAACTATCAAAAAATATACAACACCTCAGCTTCTCTCTTCACAACTGCTGCTTCAAGATTGTAGAAAGTGGCTCCCATTTGCCGCCCTGCACGACGTTACCGATAAAGTTCTGGAGTGCGAGCGCGACGAGATCGCCAAAGTCCTGAATCCACATCGATATGTGAAAGTTCACGTTACCCTTCGGGTCGACATTCGAAATGTCGACAAAGAGCTTGTGGGCCGTCTTATTTTCCACCACTTGGGACTGAGCGTGCGCGAACGAGTTCCGCATCACGTCAGCGAACCATGTGGGGGTGACCTTTGAAGGCGCCCACGTATGAATGACGGTGTCTTTGTACTTGGCCTTGAGAGCGCTGCCGTTGGCATCGCTGAAGTTGTCCAGGCCGAACACGGCCGCGGAGTCCTTCTTCGAAATCTTCTTGTATCGTTCATAGGGGTAGACGAAGCAGAAGAGGCCCATAGACATGGCCGTGGAGTGGAAAAGTGTGCGCTGCACTGCGGCACCTTCGGCGGGGGTAATTTTCTTCTCCTTGATCAGGCTATCGACGACTTTTTGGACGGCGTCGGAGACGCCTTTGTAGCTTATCTGGATGCTCTCCTCGCCAGTGGCTTCGGCGAACACCGCCTCCACTTGATTTGCAGGGATTTTGGGCCATACACTCATGATGACCTACGGATTGGCGACAGTGTCAGCGAGAGGAGTCCAGTAATGCAGGAAATGTAGACACGAACTTCTACTTGTGGTGAATCGCGGTACGGTCTCTGGCTCAAGATCCACCTCAATTTAAACCGGCCCCATCTGCCAAAGTTGGCATATGTCTATATATACAGCGCGTTACCCGTGAGAAGGGCTTCATTAACGTCTGGCATGCAAAATGGACACCATAGACGTCGAAGTAAGGGCGGAATATGAGCCGGAGTTTTTACCCAGTCTTGTAGACGGAGGATTGATCCTGCCGATGGACGGCAATCGATGAATCGATGAAGCCCTGAACAAGGTGAATGGAAGGCAGTGATATCACGAACGGCAGTGCTTCTGGAAGAACGCATGCATGAAGACAATCCGTCTCCGCCCATCTCAAGGCCGGCATCTCAGTGCTACTTTGAAGAGGCTCCGACGCCGTGAAGCTCAGGTGGATTTGGTTGCTATAAGACGGTGAGCGTCTTTTCCTGATTAGAGCATGTACCGTGTGTCGCAAAAGCGGCCGCAAGTACAAGAGCTAAGGGCGTCAACCGGTAGGGCGGCAGGGAGGACAGTAATTATCAAGACACCTCAGCGCCTCAATGACTTCGTCAAAAAAACAGTCGCAGTCTCTCCATAACATCAATCCGATTGACAGACCAAGAAGTAAATTAGTACTCTTGAGACGAGCGTACGCTCCTGGTTGCGACGACTCGAAAAATGCCCTCGCCATAATTGACACACGTCTGGAACAGAGATGACTGAGAACAATTAGCCTCATTAGAAAGTGAATTTTAGCCTACCACTTCAACTCCATGACCTTCAGTCTATCGATTACGGGAGAAGGTAAATGAGGTCGCCGTTTCCGCTGCGAAAGTTGAAACTGAACGTCGAGCAAAGCGTGGAAGTATTATTACGTGATACTTACTTTGTACAGTACTGTACAATGTTTCCTCCCCAGTTCTCACATCACTGCCCTGTCGCATTCTGAAATTTCTCAACTCACTGTCGACTGTTGCTCGCATAAATGATGGCTATTCTGAACTCGGAGATAAGCTATCGCGGTATGGATGAAATCACAGTGTCAACCAGTCCCACGGTGCCATTTCCTCGACAAGTCGGAACACTACGGCGTTCGAGCGAGCGGGCCGCCTGCTTTTCATCTAATCAGAAGGACCCGTGAAGATGCACATCTGTTCATGCTCATGCGTTGACTATGTCCATATGGCATCTCGCGACCTGAATACTTTGCAACTTGGCGACTCATATTTTCCATCGACAGGATGATTCAAGCATGGTAAATTCGCTCTACATTTTATTCTCTTCCAATTCGTATTCAAGCTTCCAGGGCTCCTTCCCCCCGCAAGGCCGTCCCCGAAAGAACCCAGATGGTGGTTGGCGGGAACATCATCAACGTCATCAAATTGATACTGACTGCTGGATATGGCATGTATCTTACTGAAAGGCCGTCATGCAATCGCAACAATGGATTTCCCACCATTTCACCAGCCATCAGTTTGCGTTAATCCGTTGAAATAGGGGAAAATCTCCAGAAGCCCATCAAGTCAACAGTACCCGCGGTTTTCTCTATTTGCCTTTTTTAGTTCACGCCGCGGTTCGTTCGTGCAGCTGACTCGTATGTACAGTTATCTCGGAAATTACCCTCGTACCATCTGCTAAATATGGATCGCAATGTGAATAGGGATCTATGTAGCTAATGGCGCACACCACACGTACTATACTACAGCATGCCTTTCTTTTCCTGACGGAGTGCTACGGTGTTCCGCGACGGCCGCCACCTTCTTCCTTGCTCTATCAGTCATGGTTCTCGCCTATCAGCCCTCGTTATTCTCCGCTTTCAATTCAACGCGAATGATTCGCTCTCTACGATAGACGCCACCAATGCGCGACGACTCGCATGCTGGTGATCTACCTTGGTAACCGAGGATTTTCAGACGAGTTTCCCAAGGGCAAGCCCTGGATCCGAGCTTCTTGTCGGCCTTTTACCGACGTCTTTCCCTTAATGTGGAGTTAATTGACTTCGTCACTGCAGAGATGGTAATATCGTTCGGTTGTCGTGGAGCCCTTTGAATAAGCGCTCCTCGGGAGCGAGGTGTGGTGATCGACTATCATCGACCGTTCCGCGTTGTTGGAACCCTCCAACAGAACCTGGCTGTGATCGAAGGCGCAAAAAGCCTGATTCTGGACTATGATGGCTGAAATTCTCCGCTCGTTGATCATCGTCATTCCGACATCCGATCCTAGACTGTGGGAGGAGGTTGACGAAAATATGCAAACCAGCGACCAATGCATAAAATTCGGCAAATCAGCTCATATAAAGGGCGTCGAATGGCACGACATTGACTGGCCCAAGCCAAAACTTTCTCTTTCTGAAGAAGAAAGACAGAGACGGATCTCAATAGCAAAGCAACAATCCTATCTCCAAGGAAAGCAATGGACTCTGCATCCGCTGTGCTTGCTGCTACTGTCGATCCCGACAAAGCTCTTCGATCCTACATGGCGGAGGAGTACCCGAAACGAGTTGCATACTGCGTCGCGGGCTTTATCGGACTTGTTTCTTTCTGTCACTTCATCTCCGTCGCTTTAGGAGCGTTCAACTCGTTCTACAAAGCGAAGCGGCTCCGCAAGGACAGCAACACCAGTACCGCATCACAGCAGGGACTCGAGCGTACTGGACGGCTGCATCGCCGTAGCGTTGTGGATGTACGACGCCTGCCCAAAGCCGTCCTACATGCGTATCGTGCTCTTGCCTTCAGGTGGAGCGTGGATTTTGGGAAGTCGTATCGACTCAACATGGCGGAACTGGTGCTCACCGCTGCATACATCGTTTTGGTATTCGCTTGGTCGTTGATCAACAGTGGGCAGCCGCTTTCCGTCTGTTATGGCTGCATTTTTTTCTGACTAGTCTGTGTTTGCCACAGCTACTTCGTTGACAGGCGTGAAATTTGATCCTAAATATTGGGCAAACAGAGCGGGAAATATTGCTGCTTCCCAGGTGACCTTGACGACTTTGCTAGGCATGAAGAACAACCCATTGTCTCGTGCGTTAATCTCCCATCTTCATGGATACCCACAGCTAATAAGGTAAACCTTGTAGTCCTTACTGGCATGAGCTGTGAACAGGTGCGTCCAACTACTCACGGCGTGACATAATATTAATCGACACCTCCAGTTGAACTTTTTGCATCGCATGACGGCCCGAGTGCTTCTCGTCCTCATTTGGCTGCATGGCGCGGGCCGCGTAAGTCTTCATCTTATGTAGGGCTATCCGGGTTTCATTCATCAAATTACACAGATCTACATCAGGTTAGGAGGACGATCGTTGAAACTTTTATCATGGACTAAAATTATCTCATTTCAGCTATGACGGTGGCGTTGCGATGTCACATGCGTGGGTTCAGTCTGGTATTTTGGGCGCTTCCGCTTTGGCCGTCCTGGCTATCGTTTCGGTTCGACCGCTCCGAGAAAGGAATTACGAGTACTTCCGTATTGCTCACTTGATTTTTGGCGGGTGCGTGCTATAGCGCTATAGCGTGCTCCTTTCCCGAACTTTGCCCTTATGTTGGTCGCTTATCTACAGGACCTTCATCATAGCAGGCTATTTGCATGCACACGAATTTGAGTACGTCACATCCATCCTTTATCGCTCAGAAGCAAATTTTATATGACCGTTTGTGCATTACAGAGGGGAATATTATATAATGCCATCCCTCGTCCTTTGGGGCTTTGACCGTTTCCTTCGCGGAATGCGTTTGATCATGTTCAATTTTGGCTATTTCAAGCCAGCAGGAGCAGAAGAGCTCGACGCAAAGATCGACATCCTATCTCCTCATTTCATGCGCATACGGCTGGAAAGACCGCGTCACTTCTTCTGGACACCTGGACAGAACGCCTACCTTACTGTTCCTGCCATCACGTCCTTCCAGTCGCACCCATTCACTATCTCCTCTGTCTGCATGCCTATGCCTGGTGAGAGTAATAGCAACGGCGAAGTCACACGCGGAGATGAAGAGAAGCAACCTGGCTTACGAGACACGTCGTTGGACACCTTGGACAGGATGGCCTTGGGAAGGACCGTGACGTTCATGGTCCGCGTCCACGGGGGCTTTACGCAACGCTTGATGCGTCTGGCGGAACGAAAACAGAGGATGCGCTTGTTTTTGGACGGTCCATATGGCGCTCCACCTTCGTTCCAGGGCTTCAGTACTGTCGTGTTCGTCGCGGGCGGTTCGGGTATCACTTTCACGCTACCTCTCTTCCTTAATCTCGTTTCGTAAGTTTCTCCTTGTCTCGTCTATTTTTCATGTCGGTGATTCTCCTTTTCAAAGTCGAGCCCAACAAGGCAAACCGTCTTGCAAAAGGATTGTCTTCGTCTGGGTCATCCGAGAGTCCAGTAAGCACCCTACCATATCTAATACATTGACCGCTAACTCCTCTTACCATGGAATCAATTAGAAAACATAAGATGGATCGCAGACTCACTCATGCTTGCCATTCAGCATGTGCCTTCCTCCTTGAGCTTGAGTCTCAAGATGTTCGTCACCACCTGTCCCAGCGAGACGGACTCTTTCAGCACCGCCGATTCAGAAGCGAGGTCACAAAATCCAAAAACGGATTTGGCGATTCTTTCGTCTCCGTTTGTACACGTTCATCAAGGAAGGCCGGATATGGAAGTTTTCCTGGAGGAAGAGTTGGAGAACGCCGATGGAGAGGTTTCAGTGAGCGGTGCGTTCTTCCTATGCTATTGCTCCGGTCTTGAACAAACCCGTGATTCCCTTGCAGTCTGTGGGCCTGATGGTCTCGCACAGAGCATCCGTCGAGCCCTGCGTGCTCCGCGCTTCATGGCCGTTCTCAAAGGTGGTCCAGCCGTATCGCTGCATGTCGAAGGATTCGGCTATGCAGTGAGTCCGAAATCATGGCTTCCTTGAATTCATGCCTAATTATTGTCACTTCAGTAAAACTCGCAGTCCCCCTGTCCTTTATCTTCCTGCTAGGCGGTCTTGAAAATAACTTATCATCTATGCTTCGTTTCTGGACTAGCAGATATTCAGTTATAGTAGATATTCAGTTACGCTCATTTATAAAGATGTGGATTCAACCCATTCTTTACCACAAGGACTAACGTAGCAAATTGTTTTGTTTTGGCACCTGGTCAAATAGGACAGAATAAACAGTGAGCCGAACAGTTTTTAGTAACGTCGTCGTGAAGAATGCTCTGGAGCCGTTGTATCGTGTTCAACTTTTCATTCGTCACCCTTCTAATAGTGGGATCCCCTCCTACGATGGTGCCATGTAGCTTGCGTGCAGGATTCAACTAATGCCATGGGGTCTGCGAACGATGTCTATGAGTTCTTCTCGACTTTGTCGATGCCAAGGTAGGAGGAACAAATATCCCGATGAAGTTTTACATTCGGTAGAAAGAGGTGGTCCAGAGGCGGCATTACATCCCATCAAGAACCGGCTTGACAAGTCTACAACAAATAATGGAGGTCATTTACCTGATACGTTATCGGTTTGTGGCAAATGGATGAGCATATGAAGATACCATTCATCATATTTTCGTACATACCCTTTTCATCTTTCACGGACTGATTTTTCTCGAAAAGGCCCCAGAAACATTTTCCTTGGCTAGTGGGCCGATACCTTCCGCACAGGGCACTCGGCTATACAGTGAAAATAGTTTTTAGAAATCTTCATCCCTGTAGCGAGCGTCATTCATCAGATGAGCAAAAAGCGCACGACGCGGAGGAGCAAGGTACGGACGAATCTATACTCTGACAGACCTGGTACCTGATGCTAACCTATCAAGACCATTGTCTACGCTCGGTCAAAGAGTCCTGAATTATGGTTAATGGCTGATTAGGATCTGCCATCGATACGATGAAGACAAAGGTCATGCAAGAAGGCAACTCCTGGACATGACGGCGACAGATAGGAGGCCGGTCTGGGGGCTTTTTTGGCTAATCCATTTGCGTTCATGGAAAACCGGTTCTTTCTTCCAGCACTTTGTTGGCAACACGTTATCCAAACGGACTACGTCATACATGGGGAAGTGATGGCGCTTTCCAGCGTAACGGGACGTTTCTCGCCGAAGCAGCAGGCGTGACGTACTCCATGCAGATCATTGACCAGATGTCCGACTTCCACGATGAATGGAAGGCACGTTGTCACAAGAGGGAGTTCTTTACACATTCCGAGGTGTCCGGTTACGGTGCCAAGGTTGTTCAGATACCTGTCTAGAGAGATTTAGCAGCATCGAAGACTAATATACTCCACGCCAGCAACGCATGGCAGTCGATCGTTCCAAAAGTCCATTTCAGCCAGCAAATGCAGAAGGCTTTCAGAAGCGTTAATCTGTGCAATGAAAAGGCTAAGTGACTGACACCAACACCGAGACTGGGACTTCAGACGGAGAATGGATGGCATGAAAGCGCGAGGCAATAAGAACTACGCAACCCCATGAAGACGACAAGAGGAACGTCGAAAGGGTTGAATTGGCTTCGACATTGACGAAATATGCAGACTCAGGTGCCCACACCGTGGTGTCGGCGTTTATCCCATGCAGTTACCGTATCGCGAGTGTATGGTAGTAAAGTCAACAATATTTTCCCACAGCCGCGTCATCAACGAACTCGCCATAGTATCCTCATGTTTTCTCATGAATCACAAACGAACCTCTTGAACGCTTCATCGCTTCCATAGACACCTCGTCATCGCCATTCCGGCACAGAACAAAAATTACCCAGAATCGGAACCACACGGCCGGACCGCGTCGCGTCGCTTCCTTTCACTCTGGAATGATGCCATTCACACGGCAGAAGCGGTTTCTGGAAAACCCGAAAAGACCCCGCGCGGACGTCGTCGGCTTGCGCAGAAAACCAGATCTCCGAAACGCGTCCGACAGAGATGGCAAATACCATGAAGACGTCTGTCAACTTGGCTCTTCCGTTGTTCGCGCTTTACGATGCAGATTGACTTTGACGACGCGCGCCAGCGCGTCAAAAAGCAGTCGCGTCCACATGCTAACTTATCATTATTCCAAAATCATTCTCGTTTTGCGCCGAAAGGCAACTAGGACCTGCATCCTCCAGCTCATTCGCACACCTTGGAATGTCAATTTTCCCAAAACGGCAACGTCTCCGAGCCCAGGCCCACATGCCATTGGGTGCAGATTAGATTTCACGCCATATGATAACTTTGTCCTTGCTTATCAGATAAAAATTTTATCAGATAAGCCCGAAATGATCCTTGATCGTCTCGTTGAACGGTTCCTGCGCGTACATTGCGCACCGTATTTATCCCTTCCAAGCCCATGCATATGCACATTACGAGGCTTTACGCCCGGAAACGTTGTCCATTTTTCCTTGGCTGCCCCATTTCTAATTTTTCTTATCCGCACGGATAATTCTGTTCAGTGGACCTGGTCTCGCCCTTTCCCCGACCAGACGATGGGTGCGCATCTCGGAGCACTTACAAACGTCCCTATAAAATAGGAGCGAGGGACCCTTTCTCTCGGACAAGCGCTCTATCCCCCTCTCTCCGCCAAGACGACGAACATGACGGCTTCACCCCTCCAAGCCCCAACCCCTACCTCCACCGCTGCCGCTGTTTGGGCCGCTGCAGCGGGCACCGCCACCAACGCGACCACCACAGTGCCCGACCAAGACAAGCTGCTTCGCGTCGCACGAGCGAACACGTACCCCAAGTATGCGTGGTACTGCGTCGCAGCGTTCCTTGCGCTCCTCGCGCTCTGCCATTACGCCGCTCTCGCCGTGCGCCTGCTTCTGAGCCCCTCTGCTCCACGCCCGGGCTTTTTTCGATCGCGCCGGGATCATGATCGAGAGCGTGGGCAGAGTATGATGACGCCGCCACGCCGCCCCGTGGATGTGAGGCGCCTACCCGCGGCATGCGCGAACGCGTGGCGGGCTATCACGTTCCGGTGGACGATCCCATTGGGGAAGTCCTACACGCTCAACCTCGCCGAGGTGCTCCTCACCGCGGCGTACATCGTACTCATATTCACCTTGTCGTTTGTCAATAGTGAGTCTCGCAAAGTCGTACGCATTTCAATGTTCAACTTTTTTTTTTCCCCGCTATTACTGTGCAGCAACTTCTCAAAAGGGTCAGCGCCATGACCCGCGCTACTGGGCTAACCGTGCAGGCAATATTGCCAGCGCACAGCTGGTCCTGACCACTGCTTTAGGGATGAAAAACAATATCATATCAGGTACGCTGCGCCTCCGCTCGCTGTCTTCGATCGCCTGCGGTTTGAAACGTACTGACTCTCTTCTCGTTCGATCTCTTTACCTTCTGGCAATGTCTCAGTCCTAACAGGTGCTGGTCCCGAAAAAGTGAGATATAATTGTTCCCGCTTCTAGGTCTATTTTTTTTTTCTCTTTCTTCCGCTGATGGAACGAATCTGAAAATAGCTTAACTACCTGCACCGGATGACTGCGCGCGTGCTGTGCGTGCTGTTCTGGGTGCATGGCGGGGGCCGCGTGAGTGATGCATCTCTCTGTCTTGCGTCTTTGCAGAAGGGCTGATCGGTGGCATTCGTTGCAGATGAAAATGGGGCGAGTGATTTTTGTCCTGCCGCAAAGTCGATGATCGATCGTCTGACTGCCCTTGCGCTATCTGCCCGCTCAGATTGAAAGGAACGACGTCGTGGAGCCATCCGTGGATACAATGCGGCCTCCTTTCTGTCACGGCGCTGTCCGTGCTCTCGGCGGTGTGCATCCGGCCGCTTCGGAACCTCGGATACGAGGCATTCCTCATCATGCACTTTCTGCTTGTCTTGTGAGTTTGGCTGACTCTCTTCCCGCAGCGACATTTAAAAAAAAACAAAACAGCATAACGCTCCTTGCAGGCTACTTTCACGCCGCAGAGCTCAAGTGCGTGCAGCACACTTGTTTGTCTTGCCGAACGACCGTCTCTCACTCTCACGTGTTTCTTTATTCGTTCTCAGAACGGGCTCGTACATCTGGCCGTCGCTCTTTCTCTGGGCGCTCGACCGCTTCCTGCGCCTGCTCCGACTGCTCATCACCAACGTGCCACCGCGCTTCGGGTGCATGCTCTTTCGCCGGAGCACGCCGCGACGCGGTACAACAGTGGCCGACGCCGACGCGCGTGTGGAGGTCCTCTCGCCATATGCGCTTCGCGTAACGTTGTGCGCCGCGCCGCACGTGTGCTGGCGTCCCGGGCAGTGGGCATACTTGTCCTCCCCCAGCGTCGCTACCGCCTCGTCGGCTGTTGTTGCCTGGGCCACGCTGCCATTACGCCTCGTTGCGCGAGTCCCGCTCCCGCTTGAGGCGCACCCGTTCACGATCGCCAGTGTCGGTTCGTGGCCTGCGCCCGGGACGGCGCCTATGCCTGGGCGCGACGCTGAGAAGGAGGGCACACTTAAGAGGCAGGATGATGCCAGTCAGAGCGTCGATGCGCGGCGGTCTTTGGTGTTCCTCGTACGTGTGCGAGACGGGTTCACGAGGCGCCTGTTGCGCGCTGCGGAGCGCCGAGCCCGGACTATAGATGGTGCAGGCGCGGTGCAGATGAAGGCGCTAGTGGATGGGCCTTACGGGAACCCGCCCGTGCTGCGCGGATACGCGAGTGTGCTGCTCGTCGCTGGTGAATCCCCAGTGTTTCAAGCTTCCTTTGAAACCGGTCATCTGAACTTTGTTGCGGATAGGCGGCTCGGGCGTCTCGTTCACGCTGCCGTTGTTGCAGAGCCTAGTTTCGTGAGTCGACCGTCCAACTGCGAGACATCCATCCCCTTCTGAATTATAGTTTCTCCTCTTTTTTTTATTTATTTTGGGGTAGTCGCGCGCAGAAAGGCAAGTCGGACTGCGTCAAGGTGGTGTTCGTCTGGGTGATCCGCGACACAGGCGAGTTTTCCCCACATACTCGGCTAAGCGCTGACTTTTTGAGTCTAAAAAAACGTCTCAGGCCACCTCGAATGGGTCGCGGACGCACTTTTGCAGGCGCTGCAGCTCGCTCCGATGAGCATGCAGTTCGAGATCATGATCCACGTGACGGCGCCAATCACGGCTTCAGCGTCCTCGGATTTGTCGCCTGCCTTGGACGAGTGCGGGTACGCGGACGACCTGAACACGCCTGTCACCGCGACCGTTTCAGGAGAAGAAGGAGAAGAAAAAGAAGGGAAGAGAGGGAATAAGGGAAAGGATGCTGGGATAGGCTCAAGCGCGTGTATGGCTGTGTTGGCGTCGCCCGCTGTGCAGGTGCTTCAGGACCGACCGGATCTCGACGCGCTCGTGCGCACGGAGATTGGGTCCGCCGTCGGGGATGTGTGTATCAATGGTATGGAAGGGGGTTATGCTGTCTCATGGATATTTGTGTTGATTTTTTTTGTCTCTCGTAGCTTGTGGCCCGCCGGGATTGGTGCATGCCGTCAGATGCGCGCTGCACGAGCCGAGGTTCGTGGATGTGCTGAGAGGTGGACCGGCGGTGTCGTTGCATGTGGAGCCGTTCGGGATTTGAGAGCACCCGACAGATCTTTCTTTTTTCCTTCCTTTCATGCGCATATAGATACATTTCTCCTACTCCGGTAGCAATTCAGTTTCAAAAGTTCCTCTCCCGTCGGCGAAAAAAGAAAAAAAAAAACAAACGCGGCTTTTGATTCGGAAGTGGTGCAATATAACTATTTTATAAAACGTACTACAGAGTATAACTATCATGAGGGATACGAGCGTTAAAGAAGAAAACTTCGGACAAAGCAAGGGGGAGAAAGGTGTCCGCGCTTAACACGTGCAAGGCTTGTCGCTCGTCGCGCAGCCACACTTGTCGCCCGAGCCGGAGCAGGTGCACTGCAAAGGAGCCGTCGTCAAGAAAAAATGGAGGGAGTGTCTCAAGACGCACGTTGGCAGTGTGGACCTTGTTGACACAGTTGTTGCAGTTGCACTTGTTCTTGGGGCAGGAGCAGCCGGTGCCCGAGGGGCCGCAGGCGCTGAAGAGCACAGGAAGGGTCAGACGCGGATGACGACGGCGACGGCGGGGGCGATGAACGACGAGGAGAAACGCAACGTACCCGCAGTTGGTCTGGCAGGTGCAGTCAGTGGCCATTGCTATCGCTGAATTATGTGATAGTGAGAAATTTTTCAAGTAGTAGTGGGACAGAACGAGATGAGACCTCGGCGTAGAGGACAGAGGGTGGGGCTTATATATGCGCTCGGGTGTGTTCGCGGTGACGTAGGTGAGGCATTTGTTGAAGTCGTGAAGCGGAAGCGGGTCATGTGCTGGTGTCTCACCTTGCCTGAGCGGCCGAGCTGTCGAGATTGGCTCGACGAAACTCTGCTAGGGCGAGATTCCGTTATCAAAAGCCTGGACAGAGCTGGAAAAGGAGTTAGAGATGCCTGTTCTTCGATCCATGCGTGGAGAGATAGGGAGTAGACGTCTTCGAGGATGGGGTCTAGCTACCAACTAGAAAGCGGAAAAACACTTGCTATACTTATATTGCACATCAAAACCAAACACCATGACCGATCAGCTTGCTGGCAGCTCATGCAGTGATCCAGTACCTGATGCCAGCAACCCTGCACAGCTTGCCCCATTAATTACCAGAATTAGAGCGTATTTGCAGCGCACATCAAACTTTCTTTGACCGAACGGAAAACACAAAAGTTTGAGCGGAAAATTTGCACGTACTTGGTGGCATGTACAAACAAACAAATAAATGTCTGTCCAACACCCAACCACTGACTGCTCTCACATTGTCTATGTCCTCCAAGAGAACCCTGTACAGCATTGAGAGTGAGAATTGCATTGGGGCAGACTGTATCTAACGATGAATGCTGTTTTCTGCCCACTCCAACCTCATCATGTTGCTGTGCCTGGGCCTCATCGGCTCAGGTTTCACCTAACTTTGACTGAACAAGTCTAAAATTTGACCAAAAAACAAAGTTTGATATAGGCTGCAAATATGCTCTATTGACATCTGTGACCATGCTGCTTTTGTCAAGGTTGTGGAACCCCTTGAGGAAGAAAAATGGCCTGCTTGGTGTGAGTGCTTCCAACAAGTTGTGAAGACCTGCGAATTGGATGGATATGTTTATGGCATTCTTGCTCAGCCCAATGAGGAAACTGACCCAGTTGGCCATGCAAACTGGGCATACAATGATAATTGTGCTCAGACTCTCTTTGCCAATAATATCTCTGAAAGTCAGATGATCCATATTGGGCATTGCAATACTGCATATGACATGTGGGCTAGCTTAGAAGCTGTTTATGAAACCAAGGGACACCAAACTGTTGTCACTATCATTCATAACCTGTTTCATATGATTGTGGATGAGTCTACCAATATTTCCAAGTGATGTGCAAATTTCAAAAAAGTGGAAATAGCTCATAGAATGCTCACTAGTTTGGCTTCAAAAAAATTCAGCAACTGTATTCAATATATAAAAGTCCATCCTACATGATAGAACACCACAATCCTATATTATTGTTGAAAGTGAGACAAAAAAGGCCTGAAGTGGATGCATCTTGTGATAAAGATTGGCCTCAGTGAAATAGCTCAGCAGCATCGTTCATACAAATGAGTATCTAGAACCCATATTCATATATTAGACCTGCTCCACCTAATTTCCTGAAGTCCATTGTACAGTGAAACATGTCATGAATAGTGAAACAAGAAAGATGAGTAATACTAGTGTAACTTTCCCCTCTGTTATTGGGGCTCTGCTATGGCAAACATGACAATCCTTTTTGCAGCTCCCTATGGCTCGTGCTAAAGTCAATCAAAAAAAGATGGTCAATGCTGCTACTGAGGCATGCATCCAAAAGGCCTGTCAGAACTTGATGGAGAGTAAATTTAAAACTATTACAGATGCTGCAAAATCATACTCCATTTCTTATGACACTCTGTGACATTGCTTGCTTGGCCAAACTGCCCCCAAAAAAATCGCATACAAAAATCAGTTTTTGCTCAGCCCTGCCAAAGAAGTCATTTTAGTTGATTAGATAAAATACCTAGGGATAACAGGATATCCTATCAATAGGTGCACACTTGGTCCCAAGGCAGAAGCTCTACTTACAGGAGATAGAAAGCGTTATATATCAAAATCATAGATCAGGCATTTTTTGACATATCATCCTGACCTTAAGTTGGAATGCAGCAGTGGGCTTGACTCAAAATGTGCAAAAGCCTTCAATTTTTCAATAGTACATGACCATTTTCAGAAGTTGATCAATCACATAAAGGAATGCAACATACCTTGGAAAAATGTGTATAACATGAATAAAAAGGGGATTCAGCTAGAAGGTGGCCAAAAAGGAAAGGGCAAAAAGGAACTTTTTACCCTTGTCAACAAGTCCAAGTATAAGCTGAAAAGTGACGACCTTCAATTGATCACAATCATTGAAGTCATCTGTGCTGATAGAACCTCAATGATCAAATCTGGATTCGTCTTTTCTGGTCTTTCTGTATGTGAAGAGTGGTTTGATGAACTAGGAGTATTATAAGTAAATTTCTTGAACATGATAAACCAACATCTTTTTACCAGCATATAGAATTGCTCTCTCAGAAAATGGCTGGACTGATGAGTTCATTAGACATCAATAGTTTGAAAAAACCTTTATACCTGGTGCCATGGAATGAAACAGATCTGGCAAGCCCATCTTGTTGATCTACAATGGTTATAATTTGTACACTATGCTTGAAATGATCAACCTTGCATATAAAAATAATATTGACCTTTTGATCTTTTCTGCCTTCCTCTGCACACTACCCACCATCTCCAATCTTTGGATGTTGGAGTATTTTCATCTCTCTCAGTTGCCTGGGCCAATCATTATATAGCCATCTTGGATAAAATAGGTGAAGGCATGGAAATCTGATACATCATAAAAGAGTACATGGCATTGTGAGCAAAAGCCTTCAAACTTGAGACAATTTGCCAGACATGGCAGAAGTCCAGCTTCAATCCCAAGTGAACCAATGCTTTCAAAGAGTCAGATATCATGCCAGGCATTTTCAAAGAAGCAGACTTTCCACCTAGCTATTCTACCTTGACACTGCATTACAGGCCTGCCTCTCTGTCCAACAGGATGCCCCAAGCATCTGACATCTCCTTAGAAGGCATCTTCAATTCTAATGCACCCTTCAAACATGAGCTTGAGTCCAGCAGTGAATCCAGCAGTGATGACTCATAGGGAGAGAATAGTGAGAGAGAGGGGCCTGGTGCTAGTAGTGATTTGGATAGAGAATCCAGTAGCAATGACTCAGAGTATAAAGTAATGAAGTTGAGCTCAGGGAGTGAGCTAGTAGCTCATGATCAAGCTAGCCAAGTAATATCAACAGTCACAGAACCACATCACATACCAATAGCTCTGTGTTCAATGCCAATCCTTTACCATCAGATGAGATTCTACATGAAAGGCTTACTAGAAATTCCCTCCACCCCTAGCATTATGACTACTCCCTTCACTGGTGTCATGCTGAAGCCATCTGAAGAGTGCTGCAAGGATTTGGAGATAGAGAATGCCATTCTCTACTGGTGGATCAAGCTCCTTGAAGCATAGCATAATGCTGCAGAGGTTCACATCATCTTTGTGATGCATGAAAATGCCATCTTTCAATACCAGGCAAATCATTGTGCTGAGAAATATGATGGACAAGATCGACAGATTCATACAAAAGCTCACATCATGACTATGGATAATGAACTTCACCTTGTTCAGGCAGACCAAGAAGCATGAGAGGAGAAGCAGTATAAGAAGGCTGCAAAGGAGAAAAAGAAGGCTAAGGCAGAGAAGGAGAATCTGATTTGTCAAGCAACACAGGGTTAGACCATGGTTTTTACAGGTGGTCTTGCACAAAAATCAAAGACAGTTCTGCAAAATCTCACATCTGTCCTTGAGTTGTCATTATATGGCACAAAAGCATAGCTCATCAAATGAATCAACAAGAAATTCAACAATCACCCAAACTTGAAGGCTGATGACTGCTTTATTGGGATCTTTGCTAGATGTAGATAGGAACAATCTGCACCCTTAGATGAGCCATCGGCCTATATTGACTCTTCTTTGCAACAATATCATCTTGATTCTTGAACATCATTCTTGTCATCTCACTTTTCTCTATACCACCATCCTTACCCTTCTTTTACTCAGACTGGCCCCTCTGCCTATAATCCTTTTATGTATCTTCGATATCATGCTCCTAGACTTATTCCAGAATAAAGTGTATTTACATGTCATTCTGAATACAATGACCTTGACGAGTAGCATACACCTCTGCATTTGTACTGAGCAGAGTGCAAAAATGATGTATGACCCTATGTGACCAGGCATTTGCATATTGCAAATCATTCCTCAGTCATCATCTGTACTCAACACACTCAAGATTACTGCCTCTCAAATTTTCAGGCCATTGGTAGAATACATCTTAAGATATTTATAACATCCCATGTGAATTGGTGCAGTGGAATTAATTCTAGAAATCAAAAAGGTTTTATTTTGCATAATCCGGCCTCTCTTAGTAAGCTCAAGGAATCTTGGGAGTGCATTAGTATACTTGGCAATGCCAATTTTTGGATCTCTGATTCTATGTTTAAAGTCATTATTTTCTCATCACTTTTCTACTTCTGGGACTCATTTATGGAATTCTATGTTGGTGGCCACATGGGAATAACTGAAACTGATCCAAAAAAGAGGATTGGATTACAAGAGTTTATTGGCATTATTAAAGAAGAATACAAATATTGCCAACAATATACCCATACTACTGAATTGACAAGCCAGGTGATCCAATCAAAGCCAACTGGCAATTATCAACCTGGTAGTCAACCTCACAGTAAAAATCAACTATCCAAATGTGGGCATTGCCACTATATCAGATATAATACACTTGACTGCTAATTTCTTGGATAATCTGCCTGTGACACTTGTTACCACTTTGGCCATGCAACAAAGGATTGTCAGATGGCTAAGAAGTGAAAGAAAGATACTAAAAAGAAAGTGAAAAAAAAAGGTGAAGACTAAAGAAATCCACCAGACAGGTGAAGAAATTGTGTTCAGTATCCAAGAATCTAGTGATGAATTTGAACTTACTAAAGCATCCTGTTCCTCTAACATAAATGAAATTGATGAGCATTCTGCTTATTGCAAGTGATTGGATGATTTAGCAATGATCTCATATATATCAAACATGTGTGCAGTCTTTAGGCAATTCCTTCTATATTAGGAATCTCTGTAATAGGAGTTGGGAATGTAAAAGCAAAAGCAAAAGGTCAAGGTACTATTGAGCTAGAATCAGAGTGCAAAGGAAACAAGTTTACAATAAAACTTGAAAACATACTCTATATCCCAGCCAATTGAAATAACCTCCTCTCTCTCAGCTGCTGGAATAAAGCTGGTGGATGGTATACCAGAAGAGAAGGAGCAATCACACTCATTATGAGGGATGAATGAAAAATAGCTAAAGGAGCTCAGATTCAAACAAATTTATACAAAATGAATCTGAAAGTATGTACAAGCTCCTGGAGTGAAACTTCCAAAAAATTGTACTATGATGCCACTAATATTTGTTGCTATAGAGCCTACACAAAGCTGGAAAACTTGGTATTGATGATATAGCCATGTTGGCTATAGTGGCATATAATGGATCCTTGACAAAGGCCTTGTAAATGGCCTAAATATCAATATGAGAACACCAAAACCAGATTGTACAGCCTGCACAGAGGGCAAACAATCTGAAAAAGCCTATGACAAAGTTAACAAAAAATACACAGCCTTAAAAGAACTCACTCATATAGATTTATGGAGAAAATACAACATCACATCCATTAATAGAAACTAATACTATATTCTCTTTGTTGATGACTCTATACAATATATGACTGTTAAATTTTCCAAGTCAAAAGACCAGTCAGTGGAATGAGTAATCAAATATCTTACATATTTAAAAACTCAGAGTAAAAATCCCAAAGCAATACAAATTGATCATAGAAAAGAGTTCATTAATGAGAAGCTGGATAGTTGGTGTCATCAACAAGAAATAGAAATTCAACTGATAGCACCATATTCACCTTCTCAAAATGGTGTTACTGAATGAATGAATCACACCCTTGTTGAACTTGGGCACTCAATGTTAGTAGCACAGAACCTCTTAGAATTTCTCTGAGAGCCTACAGTCAAATATAATGCCTATATTTGCAATTGCTCATATACAAAACCTTTAATAGATAAAACACCATATCAAAAATGGCATTTACAAAAGCCTAACATTGCTCACCTGTGTAAATTTGATGCTCTAGTGTGGATCCTCAACTAAGAATTATATAAACAAAGAAAAATGCATCCAAAATCTAAATGACAAGCATATGTTGGCTTTGATGAAGGTTCCAAATCAGTAAAATACTATAATGTGGAAACCTAATATATACTTGTTTCATATAACTTTCATGCTCTCAACTTACTAATAACTGAAACTCCACCAGAACAAATTGAAATCATGCCTGATCCATTGTGCAAGAAGAAGACAGAGAATAGTATGCAACAATTAGACAATATGCAATGGAAATGGAAACAAGATGTGGAACCTGAAGAATCAAAGCATCAAGAAAAACAAGAGGAAGACATACTAATTACCATTATCTTGCAGATCCTTTTTCTGATGAGGAAGACAATGAATATAATGAATGAAAAGAATTACCAGTCACAATGACAGCTGCTGAGCTAGCATACATTGCATACTCAAGCTCTGCACTTGAAAGAGATGAGCTGAAAAGTCTGGCTCAAGCCAAACTATCTGACAAGTAGCTCAAATGGGAATGCATAGTGGATAGTGAAATCAAACAACTCCTACAAATAAAAACATGGGAATTAGTTAAATATTCAAAAAGCGCAGTTCCAATAGCAAATTGCTGGGTACTCACAAAGAAATTCAATAAATTTAGTGAACTTCTCAAGTACAAAGCACAGCTCATGGCTAAAGATTGCATGCAATGACCAGGATTTGACTATATAGAGACTTTTTCACTTATCATTCAGCTAAAGGCAATACAAGCAATATTAGCCCTCATGCTGCTCAAATGACTGAAGGTCCATCAAATAGATATAAAAGGAGCTTACCTATATGATATTCTCTATGAAAAAGTCTATATACACCAATCTGAAGGATATGATAATAGTATTGGTCAGATATGTTGACTTCTAAGGATGCTCTACAGTCTAAAACAGTCAGAACATGAATGGAACAAGGAGCTCAATGACCAACTTATCAAACTGGGCTATATATGGCTATTTTCAGATCTATGCATTTACATTTGCCAAAATAGCAAAAACATAGAAATTATTACCATATGGATTGATGATCTTCTTCTATTTGTATTGACAAATAAGTTGGTAACAGCAATGAAGGTGGAGCTCCAAGAAATTTGGGAGCTAACAAACATGGGAGAACCTGCAAAGATTATTGGCATAGAAATAATCCAAATAGAAGATATGCTTACTATTTTGCAATGGCAATATGTTGAAAATATTCTCCAATATGAGGAAATGGCACATGCCAATCCTATAATGATACCTATGGATCCAAACATTATGTTAGAGCTAAACCCAGGTGCAGGTGAAGGGAATAAAAGTACACTACTGTGGCCGGTAGGTAGAATCATGGGAGAAAGCTACTAAGATCCACTTCCACTTTATTTCTAAATTTTTCAAGAATATCAACCTGAGGTCTATAATAGCTTAAACTGGTAGAAATACATACAGGCAATATCACCTTTCTTCAAGTTTTTTCTGCATAAAAAAGGTAATATTGATTAATGGCTAGTAATGTGCAATCAGTATTTAATGCTGAAAATAGATATGCCACAGGATTATATCTTAGTTTTATTGAAGTGGAAAATAAATAAATAAAGATATCCCCTGTCCCTGCAAAAAATAAAATAAAATAAATAAATGATTTTTTGCTGTGAAATAGCCAAGGAAAAACTGATCGCGTTGCTCATCGTGTTGATGCCAGGTGCGATGAGCACGTCTCAAGCGAGACGATAAGCATCGTATTCAGCAACAAACTGATACCAGTTGTAGTCTTGGAGGACAGACAGTGGTTGATAAGCAGGCTGAGATGTGCGCACTTCATCGCAACAACAGCACGTTTGTTAAGCTAGACGAATCTTAAAGGACTCAGGCAAACTAAGTGCGAGAGCGGTTTAAGACGATGGCAAAAGGAATATTAAACCTAGCACTACTGGTACATCTGGAAGTCCTTATGTATGCTACAGTACTCGAGCATGGACCATGGGCTGCGCAATGCTGCAGACTGCGGATGAGTAAGGCTGGGGTGGGATAACTCAGAGTGACTAGGAAAATGAAGATGACTCAGTGACTGCGCGCTGTGCAGCATGATGGAGAGGGATGCGCAGCATGATAGGAGAGGGAGAGATAAGGGAAATGATAAGGGGAGGAAGATAAGATAAGGAAAATGAATAGTCTGTAACATCACCCTCTCTTTAGATTTGCATCTTCGCAAAAACCTTTAGTCCAGCTGTCCCCATTCATTGTTTTCCCAGGCGGTTGTCGCGTGTGGGGCCCATGTGTGAATGAGTTCCTCGTTGTAGGAGCGGATGTGGTGGAGCATAGTGGCGAGGAGTTTGAGTCACCGGTTTTCGGTGTGAAGCATCTTCATTGCTTCACAAAGCACGATGCATTCCACTGTTGTAGGGGCGGTCCTGTCGGAGGTCCATCCGCTCTAAAGATGTGTACAGATGGTCATGACATAGCACAGGTATGCGCCAAGAGTGATGGCGAGGGGGTCCATGTAGTCTTTGGCATCGAGAATCTTCACCAGATTCTCAGAGTCATTCATGATGGAGGTGGGTGTGTGGCTGTCGTCACTGCTTTCGATGCTGATGGGGGCGTTGGTGGTCATGATGTGCGATTTTTGCTCTTCCTTCCTCTTTTCGTGGTCCTTTTATCTTGTTCCATAGTCTTCTTCAGGAAACGGTCTAGAGCTTGCTGTGCATTCCCCAGTTCCTTCTCTTTGATCCATGTGTTCTCCTCATGTCCGTATCCTTTCCATTTGACCAGGAATAGCATTTCTCTTCCTTGTTTCTTTCTTTTTAGAATTTCTTCTATCTCATACTCTTCTTCATCATTTATGATCTCAGGGGGTAGTGGCAATGGCCATTCTTGTATCTTGAAATGGGGTCTTTTGTAAGGTGTGAGTAGTGTTTCATTGAACACAGGGTGTATCAGCTGCCATGATGCTGGGAGTTCCAGGTGGTATGCTGAGGCTCCTTTCTTTTCGGCCACCTTGAATGGTCTGTATCAGAGTGCTGATAACTTCTTTGATGGTCAATTGACTGTAATATTGGTGGCTTCAAGCCATACTCCATCCCCTTTCTTGTATTCGCAGGCTGGTCTTTGCCTTGCATTGTAATTGTCTTTGGCTTGTGTTTGCGCATACTGCAGCACAGCATTTGCTTCTTTCCAGATTTGATCCATTCTCTCAACAAAGTTCTTTGCCGCAGGGTTATTCCCTTCCATTGTCTGTGGTTCTCCCTTCCAGGGGTGCATTCCATAGTTGAGGTAGAATAGTGTCTCCTTTGTTCCCTGATGTGTTTTGTCATTGTATTGGTACTCTGCAATCGCTATCCATTCTGCCCAGTCGTTCTGCAGGTTGTTTGTGAAGTTTCTAAGGAAAACTTCCATTTCTTGATGGGATTGCTCTGCCTGTCCATCTGTTTGTGGGTGATAGGCCATTGATAGGTTTTGCTTCATTCCAAGCAGTTTTAGAAGCACTGTCATGAATCATGCTATGAATTGGGGTTCTTGGTTGCTGATGATCTTTCATGGGATTCCATGAAGTCTCCACACGTTGTCTCGGTATAGTCATGTGAGACCTTCTGCTGTGAGTTCAGTGTTTGTGGGAATTAGATGGATCATCTTGGTCAGGCGGTCTGTGACTGCGGCGATGGCGTTAAAGCCATTCGAGCTGGGTAGTGGTCCTATGAGGTCTACTCTGATATCTTCCCATGGTTGCTGCGGGACCTTGTGCGGGTGTAGTGGTGCATGTTTCTTTTGTCAGATGATTTTGTTTCGCTGGCATGCTTTGCATCCATTGACATACTTCTTGATGTCTGTTAACATTGATGGCCACTAATAGGTGTGGTTTATGAGTTTGTGCATGCGATATTGTCCTGGGTGTCCTCCGATGGGTGTGTCATGGTGTTCGAACATGATGTCTTCCTTCAATTTGTTGTCTGGGGGAATGTAGATCTTCCCTCCTGTGTATACAATGTGGTTTTCTTCTGTGAACCAGTGTGGTTTTTCCTTCAGTCCTGTTGTTACGATCATTTCTCTCCATGTGCATTGTCAAATTTGTTCCATTCTTGGGGTTTTGATCATCGTGATTCCTCTTGTCTGCATTGTTTCATTATTTCCTGCTTCCTCTTTCTGTGGATGTTCATCCTTGAACATCATAAAGTCGCAATCTTGTTCATTATTCTCTTCCAGGTGTCAGATGAATGTGGCTTTTTTGATCATTTGTATGTTGTCTTTCTCTGCTAGGTTGTCTTCATATTCCGCCATTCATGATAGGATGTCTGCTTTTCCATTCGCTTTTCCTGGCACGTGTTGTAGTTCGTAGTCATATTCTCATAGTTTCAGATACCAGCTGGTCTGTCTCGAATTGAGTCATTGTGGCTTTCAGAAGTATGATAGGTTCTTGTGGTCCGTCAATATTTCGAACTTCTCTCGAGCTTCTAGGAGGTATTGTCTCCATGTCTTCAGTGCTACCATTATCGCAAGGAGTTCTTTGTTGTAGATTTCGTAGTTCTGCTCTGCTGGGGTCATATATCTTGAGATGAAGGCGATTGGGTGCCACAGTCCTTTTTGCTGCTGTGATAATACCACTCCGATGGCATATCCTGAGATGTCCGTTTCAACTCAGAATTTTCCCTCTGTTTGTGGTAGGGCTAGGATGGGTGCTGAGGTTATATGTCAGATTAGCTCTTTGAAAGCACTTTGCTGCTTGTCTGTCCACTGGAATGCTTTGTTTCCAGTCAGCTCCATTAAAGGTTTAGTGACTTTTGCATATTCTTTGATGAATCGTCGGTAAAAGTTTGTGAATCCCAAGAACTTTTGTAGTTCTTTCTTCATTTTCGGAATTGGCCAGGATTGTACAGCTGTAATCTTCTCTGGTTCCATTTCCACTTTCCCTTCTCCTATGATATACCCTAGTACTGGGACTTTTGATGATTCCCAGACACATTTCAGTCCTTTGATGAATAGGTCGTTTTTGTTCAGTATCTCTATGACTTCTACTGTGTTCTTTTGAAGTTCCTCTCGTGTTCGTCCAATGATTATGATGTCATCCATATAGATTATACATACTCTTCTTCGTATTTGGTCTTGGAAGAGGCTTGCCATCATTTGGCTGAAAGTTCCTGGTGCATTGCACTGCCCAAAGTAGATGACCATTGGTTCAAAGAGCCCTCTTGCTGTTAGGAAGGCTGCTTTCCATTCATCCCCTTTTTGAATGCAAACATTATTGTATCCCCAGATAATGTCAATCTTGTTGAAGTACTTTGCTTCTTGTAGTACATCAAGGAGTTCACTGATGCATGGTAGCGGGAACTTGTCCTTGACCATATATTTGTTTATTTCTCGATAATCTTAGATGAGTCGTTTGCTACCATCCTTCTTATTGTAAAAGAAGCAGGGTGCTGCATATGGTGATTTTGAGGAGCGTATCTTCCCTGTTCTTAGTCCTTCTTCAATGAAAGCATCTAGTTCTTCTAGTTCTCTCTGCATCATCAGATAGACCTTGCTCAGTATCATCTTGGGTGCATCTTTCATTAAGTTTATTTCATGGTCCGGTAGTCGATCGAAGTTCTTCTCCTTAAAGAAGTGTTTGAATCTTGTCAGATATGAAGGTATCTGAGTTCCCGTCCTGTCATTGGCTGTGGTCTTTGCTGGTTCAGCCACTTTCTGTATCTTGATCGTTTGGTAGTTTATCTTGCATGTTTTGGGGCATCTGTTAAAGACAATCTCTCCTGTCCTCCATTTGATCGTTGGGTTGTGATAGACAAGCCAGTCATGTCCCAGTAGCATGTCAGTTTTTCCAATGTCGAGTATGATGGCCTCCATATGCTCTTTGTGTCCTTTAATGTCGATGTGGACCTCTGCTACTCAGTCTGCTATTTTCTGGCAGTTGGGTGATCTGTCTGCATTTATGATTGGAATCTTCTTGATTCGCCGTGTCTTCAATCCCGTTTTTGTTACTATGGCAGTATTGATGCAAGTCCTTTCCGCTCCACTATTGACTTCTGGTGTTATCGTTGCTACCCCTTTTCGCGTTCGTATTTTTGCTGGTACTGCGAGTTCTTTTCTTCTGGGTGGTTTGTCACCTCAGATGGTTTTCCTTGGTGCTTCAGGTCGCTTTGCAGGAATGGTGTATTTCAGAGTATGGGATGATCTACATCCTGTATCGAAGCAAGTCTGTTTCAGCTGTATGGGTCGCGATTTAGCACCTCTTAATCAGACCCTTCAACAAAACCCTCTTTGTCAGAGCTTTCTTCATCCTTGTCTTCTTCGTCTTCTTCTCCTTCTTCTTTCACTTCTCTGACTCAGGATTTCCCCTTCTTCTTCTTTCTGCAGTTTCGTGCATAGTGTCCTTTCAAGCTGCAATTATAACATGTGACGTTTGCTGCTCCTTTTCGCGGCTCCAGGCAATTTTGTGAGAGGTGTCCTGGTTTATTGCAGTTGAAGCAATTGTTACTTCGTACTTTGTTGACTTCCATGGCCTGTCCTGTTCCTTGGCTTGGATTTCCTGGCTTGCGTTGGTTGTTTGTGAATTCCCCCCTCATTACGTTCCTATGTTCATCGATGTTGTGTCCTATCACTCGTACTGTCTTGATATATTCATCTCCATCCATTGGAAGTTTGGAGATCGAATATATGGCTTCTGCTGTCCTCTGGTTTAGGCTCTTTTCGAGTAGGAAATGAGGAGCTGTTCCCGTCATTCCTGCTTTTTCTGTGAGGTCTACAAATTCATCTAGAAATTCGTCGATCGGTCAGTTTCCCTGTCTGATATTGAATAGTTTGCTCCCTGCTTGCGATGGTGACATGACATTGCTGAATCGTATCTGTATTTCGGTTACAAAATCAGCCCATGTACTTTGGTTGGTTGTAGTATCAATTTTCTTTGACACCCAGTGGGCTCCCAGTCCGTCGGTCATTCTGGATAGTACTGCTCCGATCTTTTGTGTATCGGTGAGGTCTCCATGTGCGGTTATGTAGAGTTTCATCTTTCTCCACCAAATGTCAAAAGCTGTTTGGTCTCCTGTGAAGGACTTTGGGTCTGTGATAATTCCTTTGTATTCTGTCGCCATTGTTTGTAGAATTTCTTCATCGCTGTCTTGGTCTTGGCTTTCTTGTTCTTGAGCTTGTTGCGCTTGGGCCTGCTGTTCTTGGATCTGCTTTTGTCTTTATTCTTCTCATTGCTCTTTCCAATAGTCTAGGTCGATTCCTGCGATTCTACAGGCTTGTTCGAATTTGTTCCACTCTGCAGCGGTTGGTCCGTCTGTCTTGGGTAGTCTCTTTCGCTCCCTCCACCGGTAGTATTCGTTTCAGTTGCTGTCGCTTACTTTTGCCACGATGGTGCGATTTCCTTTATGCTGTACTTTGGCGGGTCGGTCTTCTGAAGGGGTTCAGCAATTTCATTCCTATGTGCCCCTGGCTTTGGTATCGTTGTCGTACACTCTGTGCATCATGTCCCTTCTGTATTAGTGTATCCTCTTCTTGTACTTAGCGGTTGTAGTTTGCAATCTGCTGTTGTCTGAAGCTTTAGGCTTGCGTTTGTTCTTCTCTTGTTCTCTTGCAGATTGGTTTGTCCTCTTCTTCAGCAGGAAGATTCTGGTCTGACCACAGCTCTTCTAGGCTTATCCCATATTCTCCTTCTAGTAAGAGTTCTGCGATGAGCTGTGCTGTTTCATTACTGAAGTTTTCAGTAGGCTCGTCTGCGGTGGTGAAGGTAAGTTCTCTCAGAAGTGCCTGTTCTTCTTCTTTGTTGCTACTTGGTGTAGGCGTACGCTCCTTTTTTCGATTGTTTGAATTGCTAGTGTCTCTGCGGTTGGCATGGACTGTCTCTGTGAATGGTGTGGACAGCAATGTGTGATCTACTTCTCTGAACCAGGTGTTCTTGTCGCTCATGCTAGTGCTCGCTGGGTCAGCGACTGTTTGTCATCAAATGTTGATTAGGTCTTTGATAAAGTGCAACGTGGTGTGTGTGAGTCTGGGCGAGTCTCGACGAGGTTTAATATCTTGTTAAGCTAGACGAATCTTAAAGGACTCAGGCAGACTAAGTGCGAGAGCGGTTTAAGACAATGGCAAAAGGAATATTAAACCTAGCGCTACTGGTACATCTGGAAGTCCTTATGTATACTACAGTACTTGAGCATGGACCATGGGCTGCGCAATGCTGCGGACTGCAGATGAGTAAGGCTGAGGTGGGATGACTCAGAGTGACTAGGGAAATGAAGATGACTCAGTAACTGCGCGCTGTGCAGCATGATGGAGAGGGATGCGCAGCATGATAGGAGAGGGAGAGATAAGGGAAATGATAAGGGGAGGAAGATAAGATAAGGAAAATGAATAGTCCATAACAATGTTGTTTTGAGCTTATTTTCACATCGTAGCAATTATTGCACATCGCTCTCTGCCAACAACAAGTGCAAACATGCCCTAGGAATCACAGACATGCATTCCTAAGCTCATCGCGATTGGCAAACAACAAACACATTCCATAAGACATGGGCATCATCTGCTTCGACATGATTCCCAAGGTCCAGTGCAATACGCTGTGCAAAAGAGTAAAGGCAGCAGCACAGAAGTACGAAGAAGACATTGTCGACACCTTTAAGAGCTCAGATGTCGACTGGGTTGTCATGTAAGTATATGAACTTATCCTACAATACAAATTCAATCGACTTACCTACATTAAACCAATCCACATTTCCAATGAAAAAAAATTGCATTGGACAGTGCAAGGGTTCGTTAATGGTCGCGTGCATGGGACATTGCATGTTTAGCCCATGGAAAGCAGTGCCACATGGTTTTGTAATGGAGAAAAGACATGGAGAGGAAGGAACAAATTGTCTCAGGTGATGGATATTGAGACAATGTGTAATTAACTTTAATATTGCGACGGAGAAAACAACATGCACTACAATATCATTTTCTGAATTGCGCATCACAGCAATGTAGGGTTGTCGCCTTTCACAGCTCACCTTTTGCTTTGAAATGTTGCATGACACCTAAAGCCAATGTCGTCTCCCATTTTCATCAACCTCTCAGCAACTATAAGTCCAGGTCATTGCAGGATGCATTTTATTATAAACTAGATGTGTGTTCTTATCAGCGGTGTGCTACAACATCACATATGGTAGGAGAAATGCACAGCCTGAGCCACGCTTGATGCAAATAAATATACAATACCTCCTTGACAGGTCTATACATATGGCATCGGTTTATTGCAGCATTGAGGGGATATTGAGTCCCAGAGACAAAGCTGATAGCGACATTGTGGCTTCCTCCACTGTCGCATGCGCACGTAGTGTGCTGGCTGGTCCTACCTGCGCACATGGCACAACTTCGCCAGTGCATGCGCCTAATTGGCAAACTTGAAAGATAAAGCATAGGCAAATAACCACGGTCCATCATGATTATTGTATCCAATGCGGTTAGCTCAAAGTATAATTGGGGATCCATTCTAATGACGTACATCATTATTACTTGGGTAGATGCGGCAAGGACTTGTTAGTGAAAATTAAAAGGACAGCACCATTATGCCTTGCATGGAATTCTGAGGCAGATCACGTACCAATTTTCATCATATTTCGGAAAGTTTATGCCAACAATGTCCAAGAGATGAAATCAGTAAAACATGCACCAGCTGGAGGTATTGCTGGCCCTGCCATGCTATTTTGGGAGTCCCGCTGATAGCTCCTGAATATTTGAATGCGCAGGATACGATGCATATTGCGCATCCCTACAGTGCGACCAGAAACCTAATAGCTTGATGCTGATGTGCTAAAGACATATAGAGATGCTTGCCTTGATTTGTTGCTGACAACTGCAGGTTGTGAGCATGTAGCACGTGAGCTGCACAGCATGTTTCAGTAGGCTGATCTTTGACGTCCTCACTGGCAGTCAATATCTCAGGATCTTACATAACACAAGGGCGCTGTATGATCTCAGTTCTCAGTGACTGTCATCATTAGCACCACCTGCCTACTCACACTATTTGCTGTAGCATTGCTCATTGTCCTGCATGACTAACATTTCCTCTCAGGCAAGTGGGGCACGCTCCTCATCGCCTCATATGTTGTCCTGATCACAATCACTGTCATTATTGAAATGCACATGAAGTCACAATATGACCCGACTGGCACACACAGGTCTTCAATAGTCACCCCATACCACCTACATGTTTCTTTGTGACATCGCACGGGCTCGTGGTGGGGTCGATCGCCATCAGACATGTCAGGAAGTTCAAAGTCATGACTAACTGTTGCTGCTAATTACAGATCTAACTTGAGCACATGAAGGCATGTATTGTGGCCTTGGAAAGTTGTCATTCTTTCTCATGATCCCTGTGTGCCTGTTGGCTGACCTTGTTTCAGGGTCTCGCAATCAGCTCAGGTGTCTGTATGCCCCTTGTTTGTTCACAAATGCAGTCATTCCTCCCGCGGATCCACAATCACTTCAAAGTAGTCAGGATAATCAAAAAATAGTGAAAGTAACTGAATGTGGCTCATCAAACCTTACAGTCCTGTTGATATGGCCCATGCCTCATCGACCCTGACTTGAACATCTGTAGTACTTCATTGGCCATAAAAGTGAATATGGTTTCCTTCCTTGGTTGTGGAAATGGAATTGCACAGAACTTGAACACACCCTCTTCGGTTCATCGCGCCCACCTTCCTGCCTCACAATATGGTGTCCGCAGAACTCTTCGCTCATGTTCAGAACCGTTTCGACTCCATCCTGCAGCGATTTTCTGCATATCACACCTCAAAAGAGAAGTCGAAGGTGGAACTCAAGAGTATCGGGAAGGTTTTAATCAAGATTTTGGTGAGTAATTGATTTCTCATAGTAGACACATCTGATGTGTTCCTTGGTAGCAAATACAAGATAAAATGTTATATAAATGGTCTGAGCATGATGAAGCATGTTTGCAAGAGGTTTTCGACGTGTTCGACGAACAAGGGGAAGAAGATTGGTTTGAGTGGGCTGGAGACCTGATGCCAAAAGTTCAGGCTCATTTGCAAGATCTGATTGCAGGGGCTATAGCCCTTGAACAGGGATTACTCGAAGATGAGAACAACAAGATCCTTGATGCGCTTCTGATAGGTGAGGCCAATGAAGAGGAAAGCAGTGTATAGCCATCATCGGAGAAGGAGGGGCACGGATTAGAGCAGGAGGTGGCAGTACAGAAGAAGGCAGCCAAAAAGAATGATGGTGCACTGGCACCCAGAATAGAGGTCGAAAAGGTACATTGACTGCAATTCTCATTTTCAACAGCAATATATTATTTTGTTTTTTAGCGGACTCTTCATCCCCGGAAGAAGCCTGCTAAGAATAATAAACCATCCATCGCAACTGTTCGAGATGGGAGCAAGAGCAGAAAGAAGGATGGCTCTGACAAGGACACATCGAACATTGGTATGCCGGATATACTACGCGATCGAGATGTGAAGCTGGTCTCCATCAATGGCATGAGTGGACTTCTTGTTTCACCTTCTCAAGCCATAAGTCGCACCTTTTATTTCAACCGTCTGTTTTAATTATGTGATTTAGTGCAAGTGTTGCCAATCGTTGAGAAAGGAAATTGTTGAGAAAGGAATGTCCGTGCTTCTTTGAAGATGGCAAAATTTGGTGCTTACCATGCTGCACCAATCATCGTGTCTGCATCTTTTCACCCATTGCCTGGTCTGCAAAGCACCAAGCTGAGAGTGATGCGAACAGTACTGGTGGTGCTCCACTTGTGAAGCAGTCTCGTCGCTATCCTCAGGCCACTATTCCAAAGGTGGAACTGCCATCGATCAACCAAGTTGCGAATGACTCGCTTGATGCTTTGCAAGCACAGCTTCTTGCAGCACAATCTCAGTTTTATCATTGGCAAGGCATAATGGAGACATCGCAACAGGCATGCTTTGCAGCTAAACAAAGATACAAAGAGATCACAGGGAAAATCAAGAATGGTGAATTTAATGAGGTTATCGAGTAGAAGTGGCAAGAGAAATTTTGCAAACTAGTCTCAATTTGTATCACTATCAAGTTTACCAGTATTTCTGATCAACAGATTGCATCCAGTTCACTGGATAGCTGCAGGCTGAGTGAGTTGGGCACGTGAGGATTGAGTGATGCATCCCCTGAGAGTGATGCTTGTAGTGCCATCGCTGAGCTCGCCTCCTTGTTCTTGTATATTGCCCCTGCACTCGTGGCCTGCATTGAGGGTATGATGACGACATGCTGGTTTGCTGTGCAGCTCCTCAATGCAAGAATGCTCGAGTTGTCCTGCATCTAGTCTTCCATAATGCTCAATGTGGGTCCAATTAACCTTTGATTGCAGTTTGTGCAGCGATGCGTGACCAAGTGACTCTAAACATCCCTTGTTGGTCCTCACTCACGCATCAACTCAAAACGTACCTGTGACATGGAGGGCCCTCCAGAGCTCACTGCAAAGCAGAGAAAGACGTTGCAATGCTCAGTCGAAGCCATAGAAGACATGATGAGGTCACTTCCTGAAGGCATTGCTGATGATGAAGACTATGTTATCTGGGGGAAAAAGTTCCTAGAGTATCTGGTGAGCCATTTGAACCAATGCGGGGAAACAAAACTGATGTCTCTCCAGGACACTTATGACTGTTTAGTAGGGAGCCATGACGAAAAGGTTCTTGCGATGGTTAATGAAGCTTGAGGGACCTTCAACAAAAAGGGCTCCGAGTCATGGCTAGAATAGGGTAAAGAACTCATGCTGAATATCACCAAGCTTCATGCACAAAAGAACGAGTGTCAGAAACCTCAGAGAGAATATTTTGTAAGGGAGCAGAGGCATGAAGGTGACAGTGGACTGTCCAAGTTCAAAACTTGCGGCACTAGAGACAAAGCTCAGAAGCTCAGAGCCAGCTCCCCTGCAGATAAACTACAGGTATTTCTGTCTTTCCTTTACAAAGCCGTGACTTACTTGAACTTGAACTAGGTGAATTTGATTGAACTTGATGATGATGTAGAAATTACTGAGCCAAAACGGACGAGAAAAACGCTCACGTCACTGGACCCATTTGCCTCTGATCAATCGGACGAGGAGCCAGCCCGAAAAAAGGCCAGATATCTCCCAGAAATTGTCGTACCTGTAAGGCGCAGCTGCAGAAGAAAGGAGAAGAGCAAGAAGTTGATGTTAAAAGGAGCTGACCGAGTGAGTTCCTGCTTTTCCATCGGAATATTCTCTGAAAATGGCATTAGTGTACTCGCTGTCAGAAACTGAAGGGTCATGAGGTCTGTGAATATACTGTTGGAACAGCACGATGCGACTCCTGCAGATCTCACCATCAAAGATGCTCATTGGCACCAGCTGGAAAGAAAGACAACAAGGAAGATGAACAGCAGATGACAATGGTGACTCGCACAGCCAGGAATGCTCAAAAGGTCAGGGATGCAATGACTAGTGAACCAGCTCCATCATGCGACAACTACGAATACGTCTATTTGCATATTCATTCAGAACTCTTCCATGCAAGAAGTAGGGTACACGTTGAACAAGCTGTGGTTAATACATTGGAGCAACAGCTGCAGGACCTGGAGGAAATGGGTTATGATGATCAGGATGATGATGATTAGTGCCGCGTTCCAAATGTCTTGACATAATTACCTGTGATAAACAAATATAAGTCAAATATTGTCCCACTATTGTGCATGCCAGCTAATTATAACGAAAGGCAATCTCTCCAAATCAGAATGCGAGTCCGTAGGGTAAGATGGCCTTTGTATCCCATTGCGATGCTTACATACTGCTCCCATGTGCCATGTTCATTTGGCTTTGTACCTCTACTGCATTTCTGATTGCATTGATTGTACATCTTTATTACACTAATACTCATTCCCCCATGACTATGGACAAGTATGGCAGGTGGACTTCACCACTAAATACAGATTCCATCATTAAAGCTAGAACCTAATTGAGTCCAGATTTGGAATAAGCATATCGCTCTTCGCATCAAGCATCATGCACATCATGTAAGGCAAACCCGTGTACCAAGCCCTATCGTAAAAATTCTTCGGCATTTCTGCAGAGGGATGCTTATTACTTACCGCACTGTCTATCCGAATCCACGTCAGACGTGGGGGACCAGGCTTCCTGTTTCCATATTTCGTCCTGGCCCTGCAATGTTCGTCAACAAATTGCATCACAGTGGTCAGCTTCTCAGAGCGCCACTGCCTACGTTTGATAACAAGCTGCTCTGTCTCGTTGTCGCTTTCATCCGAGCTCATCCCATCAAGTCCTAGAGTCTCGACAATTTTCGTGAGTTGGCCCCAACCCGGTTTCTTGTCAGAAGGCACTGCATCATACACTTCAAGGCAGGTTTGAAGCTGTTCTTCATATTTCTAAACTTCCATCTCAGTAACATATAAGATCTGAATGGAGATTGAAGAACTTTGCCGTGACGCGAGTTGCGTCTGCTGGCTTTGTGTTTAGCATCCCCTGCTCTGGTCGCATGTTGCTCTGCCTCCTCCAGAGTCTCTTCACCTTGGGGAGCCATGCATCACAATTTCTTCTTGAGCATCTCGATGCAACTGAAGAAAGTTGTAGTAAGCACCTCCTCCGAAGCGTCAATATCTGGATATTTCTCGTGCAATGCATCAATGAAAATCTGGGAGAGGTAGATGTTCCAGTCTGACTTCAGATCATCCCAGTGGATTCGCAGCGGAGAAAGGCCTGGAGTTCTGACATGATGGCGATGGTCCTCTCCATCGCCTTCATCGGTTCTATGATCAGCCACCTCCTCATCAATGGCATCACCATTGGCAAATGCAGCCGCTTCCGCTGCACTAACCATCATTCTGGACTTGATCTTTACGATGTCATTGTTGTGCTTAATTCTAAGCAAAGTATTCATGTAAGTGCGAAGCAATCTCTGAAACCAGATTATTTAATTTGTAGCTCAGATATTTATGGTTGAAGACTTACTGCATCCTGTGTTTGCAATGTCTTTCACCAGCAATGCTTTGCTGGTGATTTAGCAAGAGCGTTTTTGATCCTTGAACGACGTGTTGTGGGTGAAGATGATATGTCTCAAAGATCTCATATCTCGCACCGCGCTGCGTGGATTTCATGAAAGAGCAGTCTTATAGTAGATGTGGCGTCCCCATGGCTTTCACTTTCAGACATGCTTTCATTGGAATCGTGATCATAGTTGTCAGAATGATCAAATGAAGGATCAATGAGCGGGTTACGACACGGAGTTCCTCTATGATGCAGAGTTCATGTGTGATGCAGGGTCGCCATACTATGAGGAGCTGGTGCACAACACGGGGTTCCAGTGTGATGCGATGATGCATTCGATGTAGCAGATGGATCCGGATCAGGAGGAAGTTGGGGACTAACTGTGATACAGCTGTGGCATAGAAGTCGAATGGCGAAAGAATAAGACATACCACTTCTGGGAGCATTCATAGTCGCTCTTCGAGTGTTAAAATGAACCACTGGATTATTTGGAGTTCTTGAGGTAGAAGTGGTTCTAGTTCCAGAATTTGAAAGGAATGTAAAGTCCTGCTTCTCCTGCAACTCCCGTAAGGATCGGAGCGACGGCTTTGCAAGACACTGTATCAAACAGTCAGATTGGAACAGTAAAATTCTACCATTGAACGAACAGGAGTAGCAGTTCCCTGAGTGTTGTTATTGTGTGTCGGTCCCTGTTTAGAATGAGCAAGCCTACATCTGCAAATAATGTTTACTGACAATATTGGTACCATTATGTGTGTCACCTGTTTCTTGTGGCCGATCCTGTGCGTCGATATTCATGTCATCAGAGGTGAGGGCTAATGCATGGTTACTCGTATTTTCAGGGATGATATGGAAGCTGGCCACAGCCTTATCTATAGCATGTTTTACTGCAGTTGCGTGCAGTGACAGGACGCGATCGAGAAATTGGCAGGTATCGTTTGAAAGACTCAGAAATGCTTCTTGAAAAGTTAGTGCCCCATCATCATTCGATTCCAGGATCGAAGACAACACGTTGCGCAATTGCAACTATAAACGAAAAGCTACAGTCAGAAATGTGAGGCCGTAATCAGAACCTTTCTCACCATTTCAGTTTCAACCTCAGAAGAGTGACATCTCACATTCAAAATCTCTGCAAGCATGTGGTCTTGCTCATTGGAGTGTTCATAGGCTTGCGTATCAAGCTGATTCTTTGCATCGACGGAGTCTTTTCGTGCATCTTGCAACAAAGCTGATAATCTTGCCTTAGCCTGCTTATATGTGTCCTGTTCAGCATTGCACTTCTGCAACCTATCCCTGGTAGAGCAAAGATCCCGACTCAGTTTGTTGGTAAGACTTCTCTCAGTGTCGAGGTGCTTCCTCATAATTTGCAACTCTTCAGAATGGCGCTCTTGAAGCTCTGTCAGATGTGATGCCTGCTCCTACATAACACCAATTGCATGTTAAAAGCGAAATTCTGAAAGAGTCATGAACATACTGTCTTTAGCTCCTCAACAGCTTTCGTATGTCATGTGTCGATATCCGCCACTTTGGATGCGATGTCCTTGGTCATCGCATGCAAATCTGTCATCAGCTTGACATTTTGAGATATCACTTCTTTGGCATGCCTCTCCGCCTCATAGCAACTATCACACAATTGGGAGTTGGTAGTCTTTAGTGTCTCCATTTCTGTCTTCAAATCGTCGACTCGATGCTGAGACTTGCTAAGTGCTGCGCGCAACTCCAAAACAGTTGACTTGAGTGTGGTGACTTCATTCTGAGAATCGGTGAGGCGCTTTGTCAAGCCGTTGTGTGCTTCACAGATCACTGAAAGGTCACTTCTCAATATGTCGATATCGCCATGAGCATTTCCGAGATGTTCAACAGTGTCAGCCTGGGCTTCGCGCAGCTCTAGTATTGTCTTGTTCAGAGCCAAAACTTCATCTTCAAGAGCTACGAGGTCTTCAGATAGTTTCTCATTAGGGTGGAGCACAATTTATTTTTCGATAGCGTCGGACTTCTCAAATTCTTGAACCTTCATTCAGAGGTCTTCTATGACCTGTGCAGAATCATTGAGTGCCTCTTGTAATGATACAAGCTCATTATGCACAGTCAACACATCTTGCTCGGCAGTGTCCACATGTCTACGTTCTAGGGTTCTGCCGGCATTGGCTTCATCCATGCGGTCCTCCAATGATTTGATCTGTACAAGTAAATCATGCTGTGTCGATTCATGTTCCACAGCCTCTGCATGGGACGATTGCAGTGCCGCAGTGATCTCTTCATGTTCTGTAGATAACTGTAGGTTGTCATGATCAGTCTTCTTATCACAAGAACATAAAGGTTGATGCCACACCTTTCTGATCTTGGTCAGAAGACATGCTTTCTCATTATCCTGGGCCGAGATCAATAAAGTGGCAGTTTCTAATGCCTTATTCTTTGCTTCAAACTGACATACCGAGGTTACTGAACACCATATTGAGATTGGCATTAATTGCTTACTGCAGCCTGCATATCCGTGCTTTCAATGATTCAGACCTTCGAAACATATACAGTCTGACAACTATATATTAGACTATGGCAAGATAGGTTGGATGATTCGATCATTACATCATTTGTGCTGCTATCCTCTGGGGCTGTAGCTCATTCAGCTGAAGGCGTAGTGTTGTTGCAATGACTGTGATGATGACTTTCATCATCGGAGTACTCAGCGCAGCATTTCTAAAATAAAGACAAGTATTGCTAAGCCGCAATTATGCTAATGATTCAAGAACTCACTCTGTGTTTCTTAGTACGATATGTATTTGATAGAGTGACAGGACCAGGCTTGGCTGCTGTGTGGAAAGCTGAATTGGTTCGGTGTTTGGTAATCGAAGTTGCCATCAATATCAAATTTTGTCGGCGAAGCTGGTCGGGGACCTCCAATATATTTGGCCCAGCAGAGCTTCCTTGACCCTCTCCAGGAACAGGAGTAATGGCATGTGGCATCGTCTCGCCATCATCGTCTTCCTTGCATGACTCATAATTCGAGCTAGTTTCATCCATGTCCATGGAAGACACGGACGAACGACATTCAGTTCCAGATAGTGGTGGGGTTGAATTGTTCCTAGAGTGTCCGTCTTCGCTTGCATGCTCTAACTCCATAGACGAACCAAAGGATTCCAGTTGTCTGGGAATTAAGCATCTTGAACGTCGCAGTGGCACCTGATGTGAAGATCTATTAGCCACGTAATTATGAAAACATTGGAGTCACAAACGGCTGCATGGGATGGCCTTGCAGTATTCCACGAAATCGCCTGTTAGTGTATGTCGCGGCTACTAGCTCACAGATTGGAAAGATCATTGTTGTTTTGAGAGGCATTTAGACTTGGCATATTGTAGCGCACACCGTATCGGCATTGCTCAATGTAAGGAGGCCTAAATAGGGCACGCGACAGAATTGCCGGTGGACGCAATACAGTGCCGCACTTGATCAGACTACAAAGAATCCTTCCGTGGATGTTATCCTTTCAGATGTCAAGACAGGGCGCATCTTTGAAATGCATTGTTCCTGAGAGGCACACCACATACAGAGTTTCATCTGAAAGGGAGTGTCTGTGGTAGTCATAAAATGCGCAGTTACATGTGAAAGGAACGCGAACTCGAGTCAAAGGGATGTATGGTCTCTTTGTTAGAGTGTTCCTATATTAGCACATGTTCTTTGTTTCATGTGAATCAGGGTCACAATGCCTTTCATCGTCATCCAAAATCATTTCTTCGGAGAATACATGGGAAGACACTCATCGCGTGTGTGAGATAGAGTCATAGTGCGACTCACCTGCCTCATTTTGCTGTCTCACATCTGCATATTAACAAGACCTGAACAACATTGAATCACTGGGCCTAGACAGTCGCACTAGTGCAACGGAATGCCACTTTCGAGGATGAAGAAAAACCAAGGTTGGAAGGAAGATTTGTATGATATTTGGCAGTATGTGTTTACTTGTACTTATATGTCATCGCTGTGTTGAAGATGGTTTCCCAGAGCCCGTGAAGGAATGATCGCAAAGAGAGCGATAGCTGATGGGCCAATAACCGACAATAATGTAAATCATAGAGACCAGCCAGCTGCAGGTCTTCAGCGGAATGAGGCAAGCATTTTTTGCTGAGTTTATTAATGATTTGCTTATTGCTGGCAGTTGCGCAATGCTCACACTGCATTATTGGAACTGAAGGAACAGTATGCCAATGCTCAGTGTGACCTTACTGCTGTATGTGTTAGGCTAGACGAATCTTAAAGGACTCAGGCAGACTAAGTGCGAGAGCGGTTTAAGATGATGGCAAATGGAATATTAAACCTAGTGCTACTGGTACATCTGGAAGTCCTTATATATCTACAGTACTCGAGCACGGACCATGGGCTGCGCAATGCTGCGGACTACGGATGAGTAAGGTTGGGATGGGATGACTCGGAGTGACTAGGGGAAGGGGATGACTCGATGGCTGTGCGCTGCGCAGCATGACTAGGGAAAGGGGATGACTCGATGACTGCATGCTGCGCAGCATGATGGGAGTGGGGAAGATAGGGGAGAAGATAAGGAAAGGAAGATAAGATAAAGAAAATGAATAGTCCATAACATCACCCTCTCTTTAGGTTCGCGTCCTCGCGAAAACCCTTAGTCCAGCTGTCCCCACCCGTTGTTTTCCCAGGCGCTTGTCACGCGTGGGGCCCACGTGTGAATGAGCTCCTCGTTGTAGGAGCGAATGTGGTGGAGTGTGGTGGCGAGGAGTTTGAGTCACCGGTTTTCAGTGCGAAGCATTTCCATTGCTTCACGAAGCGCGATGCATTCCGCTGTTGTGGGGGCGGTCCCGTCGGGGGTTCGTCCACTCCAAAGGTGCGTACGGATGGTCATGACATAGCACAGGTATGCGCCGAGGGTGATGGCGAGGGGGTCCATGTAGTCCTTGGCGTCGAGGATCTTCGCCAGATTCTCAGCGTCGTTTGTGATGGGGGTGGGTGCGCGGCTGTCGTCGCTGCTTTCGATGCTGATGGGGGCATTGGTGGTCATGATGTGCATTTTCTGGCCTTCTTCCCTCTTTTCGCAGTCCTTTTATCTTGCTCCGTAGTCTTCTTCAGGAAACAGTCTAGAGCTTGCTGCGCATTCCCCAGTTCCTTCTCTTTGATCCATGTGTTTTCTTCATGTCCATATCCCTTCCATTTGACCAGGAATAGCATTCCTCTTCCTTGTTTCTTTCTTTTTAGAATTTCTTCTATTTCGTACTCTTCTTCATCATTTATGATCTCAGGGGCTGGCGGCGATGGCCGTTCTTGTATCTTGAAACGGGGTCCTTTGTAGGATGTGAGTAACGCTTCATTGAACACGGGGTGTATCAGCTGCCATGATGCTGGGAGTTCCAGGTGATATGCTGAGGCTCCTTTCTTTTCGATAACCTTGAACGGTCCATATCAGAGTGCCGATAACTTCTTTGATGGTCGATTGACTGCGATATTGGTGGCTTCAAGCCATACTCCGTCCCCTTTCTTGTATTCACAGGCTGGTCTTTGCCTTGCATCATAATTGTCTTTGGCTCGTGTTTGCGCATACTGCAGTGCAGCATTTGCTTCCTTCCGGATTTGGTTCATTCTCTCGACAAAGTTCTTGGCCGCGGGGTTATTCCCTTCCGTTGTCTGTGGTTCTCCCTTCCAGGGGTGCATTCCATAGTTGAGGTAGAATAGTGTCTCCTTTGTTCCCTGATGCGTCTTGTCGTTGTATTGGTACTCTGCAATCGCTATCCATTCTGCCCAATCGTTCTGCAGGTTGTTTGTGAAGTTTCTAAGGAAAGCTTCCATTTCCTGATGGGATCACTCCACCTGTCCATCTGTTTGTGGGTGATAGGCTGTTGATAGGTTTTGCTTCGTTCCAAGCAGTTTTAGAAGCGCTGTCATGAATCGTGCTGCGAATTGGGGTCCTCGGTCGCTGATGATCTTTCGTGGGATTCCATGGAGTCTCCACACGTTGTCTCGGTATAGTCGTGCGAGACCTTCTGCTGTGAGTTCGGTGTTTGTGGGAACTAGATGAATCATCTTGGTCAGGCGGTCTGTGACTGCGGCAATGGCGTTAAAGCCGTTCGAACTGGGTAGCGGTCCTATGAGGTCTACTCCGATATCTTCCCATGGTTGCTGTGGGACCTCGTGCGGGTGTAGTGGTGCATGTTTCTTTTGTCGGATGATTTTGTTTCACTGGCATGCTTCGCATCCATTGACATACTTCTTGATGTCTGTCAACATTGATGGCCACCAATAGGTGCGGTTTATGAGTTCGTGCATGCGGTATTGTCCCAGGTGTCCTCCGATGGGTGTGTCATGGTGTTCGAACATGATGTCTTCCTTCAGTTTGTTGTCTGGGGGAATATAGATCTTCCCTCCTGCGTATACAATGTGGTTTTCTTCTGTGAACCAGTGTGGTTTTTCTTTCAGTCCTGTTGTTACGATTGTTTCTCTCTGTGCGCATTGTCAAATTTGTTCCATTCTTGGAGTTTCGATCATTGTGATTCCTCTTGCCTGCATTGTTTCATTATTTTCTGCTCCCCCTTTCGGTGGATATTCGTCCTCGAACATCATAAAATCGAAATTTCGTTCATTATTCTCTTCCAGGTGTCGGATGAATGTGGCTTCTTTGATCATTTGTATGTCGTCTTTTTCTGCTAGGTTGTCTTCATATCCCGCCATTCATGATAGGACGTCTGCTTTTCCATTCGCTTTTCCTGGCACATGTCATAGTTCGTAGTCATACTCTTGTAGTTTCAGATACTAGCCAGTCTGTCTCGAATTGAGTCGTTGTGGTTTTCGGAAGTATGATAGGTTCTTGTGATCCGTCAGTATTTCGAACTTCTCTCGGGCTTCTAGGAGGTATTGTCTCCATGTCTTCAGCGCCACCATTATTGCAAGGAGTTCTTTGTCGTAGATTTCGTAGTTCTGTTCCGCTGGAGTCATGCATCTTGATATGAAGGCGATTGGGTGCCATAGTCCTTTCTGCTGCTGCGATAATACTGCTCCGATGGCATATCCTGAGGCGTCCGTTTCAACTTGGAATTTTCCCTCTGTTTGTGGTAGTGCTAGAATGGGTGCCGAGGTTATATGTCGGATTAGCTCCTTGAAAGCGCTTTGCTGCTTGTCTATCCACTGGAATGTTTTGTTTCCCGTCAATTCCGTTAAAGGTTTAGTGACTTTTGCATATCCTTTGATGAACCGTCGGTAAAAGTTTGTGAATCCTAAGAACTTTTGTAGTTCTTTCTTCGTTTTCGGAGTCGGCCAGGATTGTACGGCTGTAATCTTCTCCGGTTCCATTTCCACTTTCCCCTCTCCTATGATATACCCTAGTACTGGGACTTTTGATGATTCCCAGACACATTTCGGTCCTTTGATGAATAGGTCGTTTTTGTTCAGTATCTCCATGACTTCTACTGTGTTCTTTTGAAGTTCCTCTCGCGTTCGTCCGATGATTATAATGTCGTCCATATAGATTATGCATACTCTTCTTCGTATTTGGTCTTGGAAGAGGCTTGCCATCATTTGGCTGAAAGTGCCTGGTGCATTGCACTGTCCAAAGTACATGACCGTTGGTTCGAAGAGTCCTCTTGCTGTTAGGAAGGCTGCTTTCCATTCATCTCCTTTTCGAATGCGAACGTTGTTGTATCCCCAGATAATGTCAATCTTGTTAAAGTACTTTGCTCCTTGTAGCACGTCGAGGAGTTCGCTGATGCGTGGTAGTGGGAACTTGTCCTTGACCATATATTTGTTTATCTCTCGATAGTCTTGGATGAGTCGTTTGCTACCATCCTTCTTGTTACGAAAGAAACAGGGTGCCGCGTAAGGTGATTTTGAGGGGCATATCTTCCCTGTTCTTAGTCCTTCTTCGACAAAGGCGTCTAGTTCTTCTAACTCCTTCTGCGTCATCGGGTAGACCTTGCTCGGTATCGTTTTCAGTGCGTCCTTTGTTAAGTTTATTTCGTGGTCCCACTCCTTATAGTCCGGTAGTCGATCGAAGTTCTTCTCCTTAAAGAGGTGCTTGAATCTCGTCAGGTATGAAGGTATCTGAGTTCCTGTCCTGTCATTGGCTGTGGTCTTCGCTGGTTCAGCCACCTTTTGTATTTTGATCGTCTGGTGGTTTATTTTGCATGTTTTGGGGCATCTGTCAAAGACAATTTCTCCCGTCCTCCATTTGATCGTTGGGTTGTGATAGACAAGCCAGTCATGTCCCAGTAGCATGTCGGTTTTCCCAATGTCGAGTACAATGGCTTCCATATGCTCTTTGTGTTCTTTAATGTCGATGTGGACCTCCGCTACTCGGTCTGCTGTTTTCTGGCGGTTGGGTGATCCGTCTGCATTTATGATTGGAATCTTCTTGATTCGCCGTGTCTTCAATCCCGTTTTTGTTACTATGGCGGTATTGATGCAGGTCCTGTCTGCTCCGCTATCGACTTCTGGTGTTATCGTTGCTATCCCTTTTCGCGTTCGTATCTTCGCTGGTATCGCAAGTTCCTTTCTTCTGGGCGGTTTGTCGCCTTGGATGGTTTTTCTTGGTGCTTCAGATCGCTTTGCAGGAATGGTGTATTTCAGAGTATGGGATGATCTACATCCTGTATCAAAGCAAGTCTGTTTCAGCTGTATGGGTCGTGATTTAGCACCTCTTAATCGGACCCTTCAACAAAACCCTCTTTGTCAGAGCTTTCCTCGTCCTTGTCTTCTTCGTCTTCTTCTCCTTCTTCTTTCACTTCTCTGACTCGGGATTTTCCCTTCTTCTTCTTCTTGCAGTTTCGTGCATAGTGTCCTTTCAGGCCGCAATTATAGCATGTGACATTCGCTGCTCCTTTTCGCGGCTCCGGACAATTTCATGAAAGGTGTCCTGGTTTGTTGCAGTTGAAGCAATTGTTGCTTCATACTTTGTCAACTTCCATGGCCTGTCCTGTTCCTTGGCTTGGGTTTCCTGGCTTGCGTTGGTTGTTTGCAAATTCCCCTCTCATCACATTCCTATGTTCGTTGATGTTTCATCCGATTGCTCGAACTGTCTTGATATATTCATCTCCATCTGTTGGGAGTTCGGAGATCGAGTGTACGGCTTCTGCTGTTCTCCTGTTTAGGCTCTTCTCGAGTAGGAAACGCGGAGCTGTTCCTGTCATTCCTGCTTTTCCTGCGAGGTCTATGAATTCATCTAGGAATTCATCGATCGGTCGGTTCCCCTGTCTGATGTTGAATAATTTGCTTCCTGCTTGCGACGGTGACATGACATTGCTGAATCGTGTCTGTATTTCAGTTACGAAATCGGCCCATGTGCTTTGGTTGGTTGTAGTGTCGATTTTCTTCGACGCCCAGTGGGCTCCCGGTCCGTCGGTCATTCTGGATAGTACCGCTCCGATCTTTTGTGTGTCAGTGAGGTCTCCATGTGCAGTTATGTAGAGCTTCATCTTTCTCCACCAAATGTCGAAAGCTGTTTGGTCTCCTGTGAAGGACTTTGGGTCTGCGATAATTCCTTTGTATTCTGTTGCCATTGTTTGCGGGATTTCTTCGTCGCTGTCTTGGTCTTGGCTTTCCTGTTCTTGAGCTTGTTGTGCTTGGGCCTGCTGTTCTTGGATCTGCTTTTGTCTTTGCTCTTCTCGTTGCTCTTTCCAATAGTCTAGGTCGATTCCTGCGATTCTACAGGCTTGTTCGAATTTGTTCCACTCTGCAGCGGTTGGTCCGTCTGTCTTGGGTAGTCTCTTTCGCTCCCTCCACCGATAGTATTCGTTCCAGTCACTGTCGCTTACTTTCGCCACGATGGTGCAATTTCCTTTATGCTGTACTTCGGCGGGTCGGTCTTCTGAAGGGGTTCAGTAGTTTCGTTCCTATGTGGTCCTGGCTTTGGTGTCGTTGGCATATGCTCTGTGCATCGTGTCCCTTCTGTATTAGTGTGTCCTCTTCTTGTACTCAGCGATTGTAGTTTGCAATCTGCTGCTGTCTGAAGCTTTGGGCTCGTGTTCGTTCTTCTCTTGTTCTCTTGCGGATTGGTTCGTCCTCTTCTTCAGCAGGAAGATTCTGGTCTGACCACAGCTCTTCTAGGCTTATCCCGTATTCTCCTTCTAGTAAGAGTTCTGCGATGAGCTGTGCTGTTTCGTTACTGAAGTTTTCAGTAAGCTCGTCTGCGGTGGTGAAGGCAAGTTCTCTCAGAAGTGCCTGTTCTTCTTCTTCGTCGCTACTTGGTGTAGGCGTACGTTCTCTTTCTCGATTGTTTGAATTGCTAGTGTCTCTGCAGTTGGCGTGGACTGTCTCTGCGAATGGCGTGGACTGCAATGTGTAATCTACTTCTCTGAACCAGGTGTTCTTGTCGCTCGTGCTAGTGCTCGCTGGGTCGGCGACCGTTCATCGTCGAATGTTGATTAGGTCTTTGATAAAGCGCGACGTGGTGTGTATAAGTCTGGGCGAGTCTCGACGAGGTTTAATATCTTGTTAGGCTAGACGAATCTTAAAGGACTCGGGCAGACTAAGTGCGAGAGCGGTTTAAGACGATGGCAAATGGAATATTAAACCTAGCGCTACTGGTACATCTGGAAGTCCTTATATATCTACAGTACTCGAGCATGGACCATGGGCTGCGCAATGCTGCGGACTATGGATGAGTAAGGTTGGGATGGGATGATTCGGAGTGACTAGGGGAAGGGGATGACTCGATGGCTGCGCGCTGCACAGCATGACTAGGGAAAGGGGATGACTTGATGACTGCGCAGCATGATGGGAGTGGGGAAGATAGGGGAGAAGATAAGGAAAGGAAGATAAGATAAAGAAAATGAATAGTCCGTAACAGTATGTATGGCATGTACTTCTAATCACAGATGTTTTTCATCATTTCACAGCTGCGTGCAGATGCTAGTGCAAATGCTGCGCAACATACAGCCGAGATTGCAGATCTGAAGGAAAGGCTTGAATTGAGCTCTACAGTGAGTTTCGTAACAGCTTGCATCTTCAGCAATACTTCCACAAATTATCAGTGATGCAATCACCTCCAAAAAGAAAACGAGATATTTTTTGAAATGAATAATGACCTCGTCAAGGTATAATATCTAGCAGTTCCATCAGCATTGCAATGATTTCACGGTTTTGTAGCAGCGCGATGACCTTGAGGACGAGCTTGAACACTGTATGAGCAATTTTAATTCAGTATGTTTACTACATATATCTATGATCTGTATCATTCATTTTCTTTGCGATGTAGGCAGTGCGGGATGCCTTGCAAAAAGAACTTGAGTTTGACAAATTCAGATGCGAGATGCAGCATCAGCACCTGCAGAGCACCAAGGTATGTCTCATGCACTTTAACAAGATTACACTGACAATGCATGCCACAGATTTCCGAACAGATGGAGCTACTTGTGAAATGTCCGATTTGTCAAGGTCCACTGACAAATCCGGTAGTGTCCGTATTCTTACTATTTTTCTTTGATTTTCTCAACTTCTGATTCCACATTTTATTGCAGCACTTTATGTGGTCACTTGTTCTGTTGAGCGTGTATAACACACTGGCTCTGCCCAACCAGGAAAAGGGGATGTGGGAAGGATTTCTGCCCGATTTGCCGTCGCACTCTTAATTCCATAATGTGCGGACCACTTTTGGAAGTTATTGGCTTAGGAGAGATCACTTCATTAGCCACATCATTAAATGATGCCATCAGTACTTCATCACCTTCAGATGCTGCATAGTAGCATATCCCAATCACGAATTTCTTCATTGTTCTTTCACTCTCCATGGCATCAAGACATCGATGTACATGTAAAGCATATGACTGCTACAGTGTCATCGATTTCAGAACTGGTGAATGGGGAAAGCTCCTTGATGATAAGCAATATCGAAGCCATATGCATAGGGAGCGACAAGGCGCATTGCTCGGTGAGATCAATGAATCGCATTCGAAGATTCTTGATGCTCTAACACAGGATATGCGCACTGTATCCTTGGATGATTCCACCATGTCATCGCAAATCAGGAGACCTAGCAGGAGCAGTGAGGCAGCAGACATGAAGCTTGTTTTGAACCAGCTTTCACTGTATCGCACATGTACAGATCGTCTGGAAAAGCTCAGTACCACTGCACTTAGTAATGTCACGAGTATGGCGGATCTGATCATCATAGTGGACCGCCTCACTGATATTCGCAGCTTGTTGCAAGAGGCAAATGCAGTTCAACACAAGCTCGACTCGATCTGTGTTGGCGCAACACAGGCAAGCAGTATGAGGAGCTGGGAGGCCATCCAGTCGAAGGTGAACCAAGTCAAGGCTCATCTTGCAGCCTCGCAGGCAACCTGGCATATTGCCTCTCGCAAGCTTGAAACAGAATGAGCAGCACTTCAAAAGACTGTGGCACTGACATATACATCTGGTACATGATTTGCATACTATTAGCAGCAAGTAATTTACCATCGACTTGACATAGACCACCATTTCGATGCAGTTCTTGGAGGAGCAGAAATGCTCATTCAGGCCATAGCCTTTATGGTCATAGTGGCACATGTCCTGTTCAAATTACCATGCCATGGATGCACATGGCTGTTTGCGATGATCGCGTTCATTGTGCAACTGATCGGAGAGACATTTCCACTTCTCACAGACAGTATGGAGAGATCCCAGGGTCTGCTGCCGAAGGATGTAGAGACTGCTATGGTGCAATTTCATCTCGAGACCAAGGCTACGATTTATGCAGCATGTCCAGCATGCCATTCGCTGCATACTGCAGACCGCGATGGCATCTATCCAAGGTGCTGCACTGTGACAAAGTATGGACATCAATGCAAAGCGAAGCTCCTGCGCAAAAGAGGGCCTGCAGGGAAGAAGAGCCGCATTCCATTGAAACCCATTTCCTTCAATTTCAAGGATTGGCTGGCAGGAGTGCTTTCACGCACCGGTTATGAGGAGATGATGGATAGTGCCTGGAACCATCTCAAAACTTCTTCCACGAACATTCACAATATATTTGAAGGCCGACATATCAAAGCGTTCCAGGGGAAGGACAGGTTTCATTTCAGCATCAGTGGTGGCAAAGGTGCTGGGTGATATACGTTTGTACTGAACTTTGACTTCTTTAATCCTGGCCGCAACATTGCGAATGGCAAGAGACAATCAGTTGGCGTAATATCGCTGACCTGTCTCAACCTACCTATTGAATTGCGCCACAAGCCAGAAAACATCTTTGTCACTGCCATCATTCCTGGGCCAATGGAACCACCTCTCAAGGCCATCAATGCATATGTCAAGCCACTGATTGACGAGATGTTGGAATTTTGGACTGGTGTCTGGTTTACATGCACATGTTGTCAGAAGTTTGGCCGGCTAATTCTCTGTGCTATCATTGTCATTGTATGCGACCTGCCAGCAGCATGTAAAATCTCGGGAAGTGCGTCATATGCCCACAGGTTGTACTGCAATTTCTGCACATGCCACAAGCCTGATAAGCCAGGGGCAGAGGATTTGGGATTCAATAACTATAACATGAAATCATGGACTCCACGGACAAGGAACGATATTTGCAGAGCTGCAGAGGAACATTACACTGCATCGACACCAGGAACTGCGCAGTGCTTATTTGACATGAACAGAATTCACTGGTCTGAGCTATTCTGCTTGCCATACTATGATCCAACCACATTTATCGTTGTCGATCCAATGCATAATCTGTTTCTGGGCCTTATCAAGGAACACTTTCAGGGCATTCTGGGCATGCAGAAGAAAGGTGATGGCACTACTCTTCATCATGCACCATGCAATCTCATTCTCAAAATCATGCCATCCCAAGACAATCCATTGCCCGATACCAAAAGGGCCCAAGGACAAGCGCAAAAGCTAATAAACTACCTTCAGGAACCCATCGCGGTTTTATCTGAGAATAAAACGTCAGGCGAGGCAATGAAAATTAAATGGGCAAAGAATATAAGCAAACCAGCACTTCTCTTTGTTTTGAAGGCCTTACACTGCGCACCTGATGGCGCAAACCTCGAAAAACTCACGAAATTGGATTTAACTGAGCTGTTATGGGATTGGGTGAGTCATTGTCATTTCCTGGATGCATGATTCTTACATCCATGCCAGAAAATAAAGGAAATTCGTCAACTGTCAGAAGTTCCAGATTCGCTCTACGACAGAATTAGTCATGGAAATATTCTCACTGATGATGATTTAAAAGAGTTCCAACATGATGCAGATCGTCTCGTCAAACCCTCCTGGGTGACATCGGTGCCATCTACCTTTATGGCATATGGTCCAAAGTTGAAAGCTGACCAATGGTGGACCGTCACTCAACTGTATGCTCCGGTTACTCTGGTTTGCATTTGGTGGGCAAATGATGAAGGAAACCTTGATTGCGCGGCTGTCCTTCAGCTCGGTCTACTTAACTTGACGGTTGCTCTACTTGGCACAGTAGCATTTGCGACATCGCAAGTTACATCTTGGGTGCATGCACAGAGTGCTCTTGGGTATATGCTTGGATATCACAAGAGTCTTGAAGAACTCTTTTCCTCATATAAATGTCATGTAAACCATCATATGGCTCTTCATCTTCCCACATTCTTGCTCTTACATGGTCCAGTGCATGGTTGGTGGGCATACACACAAGAATGTATGATTGGTATTATGCAAAGGACTTCTACAAATTTCAAACCAGGTGTGTTGCCCTATACAGTTCTTTCTTTCATTTCTATGTTTTGCTCGTGTCCGTTTTTTGAACCTACTAAATCACGATACAGGTCAATATGAAGAGACCATTGGCAGGTCTTGGCATTGCGCCTCAAATTTCTGTACACTGTTTTTGAAGTCGTCGTGTCCCAAAGTCATTCAGAAATGCAGTCCGATGTTTGAGAAGTTCCTGGGGGCACCTGTGCGTGATTCGCTGAATGCTGATACTCTTTTCCCAATCAATGACAATGACCACAATATCGAGGAGGAAGATACGTGCCCATCTGGAAAGCTTGCCCTGATCATGTCTGAGACTTGCAGTGCATTATCTATGCATCTCGGTCGTACCTCACTGCCATCTAAAGGAAAGACTCTCCAGATGACCATCCACCATGGGATTACATACAGTATCAAGAACTGCCATGAAGGGAACAGCTGCATCTTTTTACAGCACTCATCCATTCCCTGTGCTATTGAACAAATTCTGGTTATTTTGGAGTCATCAGGTAAAGAAGAAACATAGCTATTTGTGTGCGAACACCATCCTGCAAAGGTTCAGGTTGATCCATATAAAAGATATTCTGTACTGCGGGCTCAGCTCTGGAGCACTGATCTGGAGCTGCAATTAAAGGCCATGCAGCTTCGGGAGATTGATTGTCATTATGCGAAATATCCTATCACATGGGAAAATGAGAATTGCGTCATGGTCATTTTGCTCTCCAGGGTGAGTATCAAAAAGTGCCCCCTGAACTTTGCGCTAAACTGGTGAATAGGTATTTAACCAGATGCAAGTCACAGAAGAGGGAGAGCATTCATCACTTTTTGCCCCTGCTGTCATGAGTTTTATGCCGACTATGTAGTCCCTTAGTACTAGCAGACAGCCCAAAGTCAGAGATTTCCTCCAATCTAAGATTTGTAAAAGAAGTCAGCACCGAAAATGGCGAAGGTGGTTGTCTCTGCAGAGGCCTCCATGGGACAGTCAGACTTCGCCTTTACTGCCAGGAGCAAGTCGCATAAAACGATGTCATATAGATAGCAGTCCTGTCAGGGGACATCCCGTTCTCCACCACCAAGTCCCCTTGACAATGCAACCCCAAGGTGCTTCACATGACTGTCACGCGACATTCACACCTGCTGCACGAGCCGTCGCACCCTTCGCGCCTTCTGCATCACAGTGCTCCTGAATAAGGCCGCTTACGTGCCTTGTTCCTGCCTCACTCCTGCCACGTGTCCACCTCATGTAGTATAGTATATAGCTAGGCAGTGCCCTAGAGGAAAACCTTAGAGTATTCTCTTAGGTTTCCCCTCTAGGTGAGTCGGTGTACATATGTAGCTACCTCAAGGTACTTAGGTTTCCCCTCTAGGTCTGTCTGAGCCCCTCGCGCATATTGCACATCGCATTTAGGCCATCCCCAGCGGTTGCCCTAACAAGTCCCTGATCACATCAGCACGTGTCAGTGGAATGATTATGCAATAATTGCCCAAATGCGGACACAGAAATAGAAGGTGTGGGGCCATATTTATGCCCATGAGTACGTAAGGTTGAGCTACTGTGTGTGACTGCAACTTCATTCTGTTTTTTTTCTCACATCGTTCATGCATATGTGCTACGCAAAACCAAATCTGCGCGCAGGTCACTCTAACTATCTCGAGAGATGAGAGGCAGGGAGAAGAATGCTATTAATTAGCCAGCTCGAAGCTGAGTTCTACTACGTACAATCTAGCTATTTATGTGTTACGGTCCTCGAGCACGGACCATGACATACATGTGTTATCCTCGTGTTATGTAAAGCCCTTTACCCTATTCCGTCATCTGAACTAAAATGTGACTGCGCTCCTCATGTTATCTTGCAGGCATTACATCATAACCCTTTGCCCTGGCAGGCGCTGACACGTCGTCATTTGTATCACATGTCTTGTCAGGTGATTGTTGGATCACGTGTCTGTCGTCAAGATAACGATTGGCATTAAAATCGTAACATTACCCCCCCTTAGGGATTGCGTCCTCGCAATCATGTTCTTCTTCACCATCGTCGTTCTAGTCTTCCTGGCGCTCGCCCTCTCCTATGACTGCCTGGTTCCGATGTTGCTGCCACGCCTGCCACGCCGCCTCAAGTCGCTTTTCGACTTCCTTCGGGTCCGACATCCATCCGGTGAGAGTCCGCTTTTTCGGCTCCGCTTTCATTTGCTGACTTCGCGGGTAGACCCAGACTTCATTAGCCGTGTGGTCGAAGAGGACCTTCGGTGTTTGGGATTGATGGAGGCGGGTGCGTACTATCCTTTTTGGCGGGGTCCGGGGCGGTAGCTGACGTTGCCCTCGTTCTAGGGATGGCGCCTCAGGATTCTCGCGATGAAATTTCGCGACCACGTCCGGCGCATCTTCGATGACATTTTCCGCGGGTTCCCATGTAGCGTCTTCTAGAGGGTAGCCTTTCCAATGTATCCTGTACTGTAATTTTCCTCTGTTCCATCGAGAGTTAATCACAGTCTCTACTTCGTATCGCTTCTCTCCCTCCACAACGATGGGGGGAGGTCGTTTAAGAATCGTTACCACTTTTTGTTGTGGGAACGCCGGTGCCGTGTACGGGGTGAGCTCAGATTCATTTCGGACAGGGTGAATCTTCCAATGTTCCGGTAGGTCGAGTTCATATGCCGATTCTCCGATTCGCCGTTTGACTTTGAAAGGACCAAACCGTTTGTCATTCAGCTTATCAGTCGGCCGGTCAGTGGTGATGTTAGTTCCTTCCAGCCAGACTTGGTCGCCCTCATGGTATTCTCGGGCGGGCTTCTGTTTTCGGTCGTAGGTCCGTTTCATCGTTTCAGCAGCCTTTGTCAAGGAAGTCTCGGCTTTGGTCCGAATCTCTTTCATCATGTCCGCGAATTCCTCTGCAGTTTGCGATTTGACATCATGCTTCGGAGGTTCCTTTCCGGTATGCGGATGTCATCCATGGTTCAGATAGAATGGGGAGTATCCCGTCGCAGAGTGAATCCGATTGTTATAAGAGAATTCGGCCATGGGTAACCAATTCGCCCAGTCTGTTTGCCGATGGTTCACGAAGAGTTTCAGGTATTGCTCAAGTTCCTGATTAACTCTTTCTGTCTGTCCATCGGTTTGTGGATGGTACGGCGTCGAAGGTGCTCCTTTGATTCCCAAAAGTGCGTAAAGGTCCTTCATAAAGTTCGAGACAAACTGTGGTCCTCTGTCACTGATGACTTTCTTGGGGAGTCCGTAGTTCGAGAATACGGTGTCGCGTAGTTTACGAGCGACTCCTTCTGCCGTGATTTCCATGTTGACTGGTATGAATTTGGCTCCTTTGGTGAACCGGTCTACCGTTACCATTACGCCGTCGAATCCCTGAGATGTGGGGAGCGGTCCGATGAGATCTACCGAGATAATCTCCCATGGTTCCTTCGGTACTTCATTTGGGTGAAGCGGAGCATGCTTCCGATCTCTGATGATCTTCGTTCGCTGGCATTTGTCACATCCTTTGATGTATGCCTTGATATCGTTCATCATTTTGGGCCACCAGAAGTTACGCGTGATTAGTTCGTGTGTCTTTGTCTGTCCTGGGTGTCCCGAGATCTGATCGGAATGATGGATTTCGATGATCCGTTCCCTTATCTTTTGACTTTTGGGGACGTAGTACCGTTTTAGCCATGTGATGATCCGGTCGTTTTCCTCCCAGCCGTGTTCGCCTGCATCAAGACGCTTCTGAACTTCGGGTTCTCTTTGCTTCCAAGCCCGTTTTATCTGGTTCAGCATGTCCTGGAATTCTGGTATTGGCGTGACTTTTGCCATAAAAAGTCGGCGAAAATTTTCCGGCTTTAGGAGTACGACGTTCTCGTTATCGTTCTCCCCCTTCTCATGGTCTGGTCGTCTCGACAGACTGTCTGCCTTTGTCATTGACTTTCCGGGTTTATGCTCCAGAATAAAGTCGTAATCCTGAAGTTCCGAGATCCAGCGGGCTTGCCGGCGATTCAGCTTCTGAGGCTTTCGGAAGTATTCAAGATTTTTATGATCCGTCCAAATCTCGAATTTTTGCTTAGCGCCACAGAGGTATTGACGCCATTCCTCAAGTTCCGTCATGATTGCGAGCATCTCTTTATCGTAGATCTCGTAGTTCCGTTCCGTCGGGTTCAATGACTTGGACATGAATGCGACCGGTCTCCAGGTACCGTTGGATTGTTCCTGTGAAAGGACGCCTCCTATTGCGTAATTCGAAGCGTCGACTTCCATTCGGAACTTTCCATCATCTCGGGGCATTGCAATGATCGGTGCCGAACAGATCCGATTCTTTAGTCCGTTAAATGCATTATTTTGGGCCTTTTCCCACGTCCAGTTGGCTTTTCCGGTTAATTCTGTCAAGGGTTTCGCAATCTTCGCGAATCCTTCGATGAAGCGCCGGTAGAAGTTACAGAAGCCTAAGAACTGTTGGACGTCTCGTTTGCATGTGGGTTTGGGCCAGTCTTTGACGCCTTCGACTTTAACAGGATCCATTTTGATGCCGTTTTCCGAGACGATCATTCCAAGGTATTCTACTTCCAGCTGATGAAACGAACACTTTTCAGGTTTCAGGTAAAGCTTGTTGTTCTTTAGCTTTTCCAGTACACGTTGGACGAGTTGTCTGTGTTTATCCAGATCCTTGTTGAAGATGAGGATATCGTCCATGTAGATTATCATGTGTCCCTGATCGATCTCGTCCTTGAAGATCATGTTCATCATCGTTTGGAACGTAGCTGGTGAATTCGTCAGTCCGAAGAACATGACCAGGGGTTCGAACATTCCCTGGTTTGTCCGAAATGCGGCCTTCCATTCGTCGCTTTCTTTCATGCGGACATTGTTATATCCCCATCGGATATCGAGTTTCGTAAAGAACTTCGCCCCTTTCAGTTTGTCGATCAGTTCCTGAATCAGGGGTAGTGGGTATTTGTTCTTTATTGTCACGTCATTCAATTTCCGATAATCCTGTACAGGTCGTAGGGATCCGTCCTTCTTTTTCACGAAGAAGAAAGGCAAGGCCATTGGCGACTTCGACGGTCTGATTCGTCCGGTGTTTAGGTTTTCGTCTAAGAAGGCATCTAGCTGTTTCTGTTCGTCTAGCGTCAGGGGGTAGACCTTGCAATCCTGGAGTTTGGCTCCTGGGATAAGCTCGATCGCATGGTCCCAAGGTCGTCGTAGTGGTAATTCGTCGAATGACTCTTTTCCGAACACTGAGTCCTTGAAACAGTGATATTCTTCCGGTACGATTTCTTCAAAGGTTTTCACCTTTGCCGTCTTTGCCGTTGCTTCTGCCAATTTGGAAGCCGTTGTTTGGAAAGCCCTTAGATGAAACTCTCAGTTTATGTCGATCATCAAGAGTTTTTCTCCATTTCCGAAGTCAACCTCATTCGTCTCAGTAGAGGTGTCATCGTCTTCGGGATTTTCTGTTCGGACAATTCGCTGACACTCTTCAGGGCATTGGTCAAACGTGATCCTTTCCGTTCTCCAATCGATTCGAGGGTTGTGACGTTTAACCCACTCATAACCGATGAAAATCTGTCCCTTTCCGAGTTCGGTGACCGAGAAGACCATTCGCTCGACGTGATCTTGGATACGGACTCTTAGTTCAACGTATTCACGTATATCGCCTGCTCTGTTTCGGGTTCCATCTGCATTATGGACCGGGATGGGGATGGGATATCGTTTCGTATTGATCTCTTTTTCCTTAACGAACTTCCGGTCTATGCAGGATCCTGTGCATCCTGTGTCGAGCAAAGCTTTTACGCTGTGCATCCGTCCAGTGTCCAAGGTCGTAATTGTCAGGGGTACGTCCATCTGGTTTCTGTTTCCGCCTCTGACAAATCGTGGCTTTTGTCTGAGGTCGTACAATGTATGGAGAGCGTCGTGATCATTCATTTGATTGATCTCATAGAGTCTTTCCAGAGAGATGTCCTTCTGTCGCGATTGGTCCGTCCATGCTTTAAGGATCGAGTATGCCTTAGACTCGTCCTGCCGATAAATCTGCTGTGCCACCCAGGGTAGGGTATATCCTTTTACGAGACCGAACTCTCGTGCACCTTCTCGTTCGAAATATTCTTTAAGGTCGGGAATGTCCCTTATATTAATATTCGACGATACATAGTCAGCCGGCGAAGCGGTGCTTCTTCCCAGCTCTACTGAAAACCCTAGTTCATTTCTTCAATGTGGGTGGCGGCAGGTTCGTCCTTGGCCTCCACGTTCCTGGTCGTATATCTCGGCCGGGTGTTCGTTGGACAGTTTCATCCGAGGTGTCCTTTCTCGCCGCACCGGAAGCAGCGTCCTTCGCGTCTCAACTGGTCGACGTCCATGGCGTTAGGGTCAGGCTGTCCTTGAGCATTACCGGTTACTGGTGCCGGAGTTTGCCCCTTAGGTGCCATTGTCTCCTGTGCCGGTTTCTGTATTGGTTTGGGAGCGAATCGCTCCTTCACCCCGAATTCCTTTTGGGCCTGACGATATTGTCGGTCCAATTCCATCGCGCATCTGTACCACCAGTCGATGTCTTCTTCGTGGACACCTCCTAGTTCGATAATCCATCGTCCGAGCGCCTGGTCGAGTCCGTGTTTGAAAATGTCGATGAGTGCGATGTCGTTGTATTCCGTCAAGGGAGCCCAGCTCCGGAATTCAACGATATAGTCCTCGACTGGTCGTCAGTGTTGCGACAGTCCTTTGATCCGAATGATTGCGTTGTTCCGAGTTTCCGTAGTCATGAAGAATTCTCTGGCCTCCGCCTTGAACTCTTCCCAGTCTTTGAATGGTGGAAGATGTCCAAGCAGGTCCATCCTGACTTCGGGGGTGTTAGCCATTGCCGGCGTAACGACGCGTCCATGTTCCCAGTCGTTGCCTGTGACCGTTCAATTCCGTTTTGAACTCCAGCCACTCCTGTAGCTTAGAGTCCGCCCAGTTCTGTGCACGTTCGGCCTTGCCTCCCGTGATCCGTTGCAATGCGTAGGTGATCATGTCCCATTTGTTCGTGATCTCCTCTTTGTTGAAGTAGACTTCCATTCGTCGAAGCCAACTTCCGATCAAGCCAGGTTCTCCTTTATATGGATCCGGCGGTTCTGATTTCGTTCTTTTGGGTTTCTTGCCCAAATCCAGTTCTTCTTTGATCGCATCAACCAAAGTCCGAGTCGCAGTTTGTATCTGTTCTGCTTGTTGTGGGTTGTTGCGGAGAGTGCCCCAAGCTAAGGCAAGCGGGTGTGCGGCGAAGAGGGTGGTGAGGATGACGGTGATGAAGGCGAAGAGAGCGGGGATGAATTCCATTATGGGCGAGGTGAAAGGGGTTTGGTATGTGGTGTGTTTTGTCGAATAGTACCATGTGGGCGGCGCATGACCGTCGACTCCCACTTCGGTTTGGTCCAGAGGAAAATGTGGAGGGTGCCTGTCAGACTGCGGAAGGGTCGGCTCGAATCCTCATGGCCACGGGGATGCCCCAAACAGCAGTCGAGGAAGGTTTCGTCGTCAGAGATCCCAGCAGTCTGGCAATCCCTTTCTCGTTTCGGGTCAACACACGTCCCCGACAACGACTTTCAAGGGCGTGTTTGAGGTGTCGGTCGAAGGGTGGGGACTATCCACACGTCCAAGTCCTCTGATCTCTCTTGCTTCGGTACGTCCCGGGTCAACAAACTACCCGGTCAAACGCACGGTAGGGCTCTCCGAAGATCACCCTAGCACAGCCTTGTGATGTTCGATTCGGACAGGGTCGGGCTCAACATTACCCTTAGTCCTCTCGCACTTCCAAATGCAACGAACAAGGACCGCGGACAGAGATCAGAATATGGGTTGGCGCGGAGTAGGGAATGGGGATTGAAGATTGAAAGGTTAGTGTTTGTTTTGGAGAAGAGGTATGACGACGCAGCGGGTTCCTTTGGTCGCACGGCACTCGTGGCCGTCGGGCAACGAAGGAAGGGCAGCAGAGAGAGGTAAGAGTTAAGAGCGGTGAGGTGCGCGATGAGAAGCTTCGAGCTTTTGCTACGCAAAACCAAATCTGCGTGCAGGTCACTCTAACTATCTCGAGAGATGAGAGGCGGGGAGAAGAATGCTATTAATTAGCCAGCTCGAAGCTGAGTTCTACTACGTACAATCTAGCTATTTATGTGTTACGGTCCTCGAGCACGGACCATGACATACATGTGTTATCCTCGTGTTATGTAAAGCCCTTTACCCTATTCCGTCATCTGAACTAAAATGTGACTGCGCTCCTCATGTTATCTTGCAGGCATTACATCATAACCCTTTGCCCTGGCAGGCGCTGACACGTCGTCGTTTGTATCACGTGTCTTGTCAGGTGATTGTTGGATCACGTGTCTGTCATCAAGATAACGATTGGCGTTAAAATCGTAACAATATGGAGCTCAGCACCAAGCAGAAGAAAACCACGGATTGCGCACGAGAGGTCATGGAGGCTCTTATGAAATCATTGCCCGAAGGTATCACTGAAGATGAGGATTACGTCTACTGGGGCAAGAAATTCACCGAACAATTGGTCATTCAGAAAACTTGTGATCTGCGTATGATATTTGCTCACAAATTCCGGCAGGATGTTTATGACAGCATGGTTCTAAATCATGAAGAAAGAGTTGCTGAAATGGTTGCAGAGGTACAGACAGTTTTAAATGAGAAAGGTTCAGAGTTGTGGCTAGATTGGGGTGAAGAGCTTATGCCGGCAATCGCATGATGTCAAAAGGAAAGCGAGGACATGGAGAGGGAGCTGAAAGAACAGAAAAAGACTACGCCGGAAGCCGAACTCCAACCAAATGTCCCTTGACCTCGACCAATGGGCAGGCATAAGCGGCTTGATCCATCTAACGAAAAGGCTGAAACAAAACAATTTGATATAGCATGGCTGGTAAGGACTGCACTCTCATCAGATGAAGCTAGGCTGACATCACTTTTTCAGACCTTACTGATCGATTTCACTGAAGAAGACATAGAAGTGCCAGAACCAACCACAGTCAAAAAACGAGCCGCTTCCTCGATGATCGCTGCATCTGATCACACTACTGATGGTGAACCAGCTAAGAAGAAAGTAAAAGAGGACACGGGAGCCACGGAGATGAAACTGGACCCCATACGAAGAAGAGGGAGACCGAAAGTAGAGGCCATGTTATTGACTGGGACCGAGCGAGTAAGTCTTTAGGCTGCATTTAAACAATAGCTAACAACTGTGCAAGTGTACTGGTTGTCAAAATGTTAGAGGCCGAGTCTGCAAATATGTACTGGGGAGGGCCAGGTGCAAGGCATGCGAAGGCTGGCGCCAGCGCTGTTCTCTCACTCCCACTAACAAGAGCGACAATAACGCTTCCCACCTCAAGGTGCGAGTCACTCAAAACACACAAAAAGCCCCTGAAGCAACACAAGAACCGGCACCTTCTCATGAAGCTTACGAGCGTGTCTACAATGATGTTCGCACTCAGCTCTTCACAAAGAAGACAGAACACCATTTGCTGATCGCTGTAATCAACGCATTAGAACAACAATTGCAGGACATAAAAGAAGCAGGATACGAAGGGGAAGAAGGGAACACTGAGTAAACTGTCCAGCATTTGTAGTAGAATGTCACGTAATATCTGCTGCACAACTAATTGAAACCAGTATCATTGACTTTAAGTTTCTTTAACTCGTCAAGCATCAATGTGAAGGATCATGAAGTTCATTGGCGTCGATGTAAAAACAGCATTGCGAACAGTAGGACAGGGAACCGGCAGTTGGTGAGCAAATATGGACAAATACAACAACCTAGTCATGTGTGTCGCACTCGCCCAACATTTGGTTAAAGATCACTGGCATCCTGCACGTATATGCTAAAGCAGATAAAAAGGAAGATTCTAGAGTACGGCGAAGCGCTTGCTCTGATTACCTTAGCTTCCAAGTCTGTACCCGACTCAGACATTGCCCGGCGCAATTCTACTGCAACCGTCTCATTGACACACATGAAAACATAGTTAATCTTCTGATTCCATACTAGAATGCCTTAGAGCTGCCTCAATGCAGTTATTCCTCTCCCAGGTGCTTTGCCGTCACGTAGCTTCCGACCTATATTTGAGTGCCAACTTCAAAGCACTTTGAAGAGGCCAGCAATCCTCATATTGCCGCAAAATACAGTCGACTCTCTCCTAACCCATATCCCTCAAAACCCATAACCCCTTATAACCCATAGGATTTTCCATTTACCGGGTTGGTTAGAGCCAAAATTGAGGTCATAACCCATAAACCTCCCATAACCCATAACCCATAGCCATTTTGGAGAAAAACCCATACATTTTCGGAGACTGATGTATTATATAATATCACCTTCTATGCGAAATTTGCCAAAGAAAGCTGTCTTCTTCATGACAAATCCTCTCAGTACATTGAAAAAGGGCTTACAGGCCCTAAGAAAGCGCATGTTCATCCAATGTGCAATTGATCGCTATGAAGCTGACGTGACGCCATCCATGATTTACGATATCGATCAGCTGGAAGCCATGCGAATTGCTGATACTGCATGGCGCGAAGTTGATACAACAATGATTAGAAACTGCTGGTGCAAAGCTGGTATCTTACCAGACTCATTACTCTCTGAACCTCAATCCATATCCTCCCCATCCATTCCCATCTCTTCACTTGTCAATGAAAACCCGCTTGGCGAAGCTGAGAAGGAGCTTGAAGCGACATTGGATGCTCTCCAGGCAACTGGTGTGCTCCAGTCAGGAAACCGAATCAGTCTTGAAGCACTGCTCAATCCACAGAATGAATCAGACGACATGGACGAATCAACTGATGAGGAGATTTTCCAAGCTGTGATGGACGGCAAGAAGGGTGAGGGTGATGAGAAAGATGAGGATGAGGATGACTTCCCTGTGGAAATCCATTCCTCGCGGACAGAAGCACTTCGCGCTGCGATAACATTGCAGAAATATGTTCAAGACATCAATGACCCTTTCGCTCGCAAGTTGGAGGGAATTTTGGCGAGTTTTGGCCATCAGACACATCTAGCCGAGACCCAGTCCATGAAATTGACACGTCTCACGGAGTATTTCACCAACAATTAGACTCGTAATGCATTGAATAGTTGCTAATAACCTGAATTTTCGCTAATTAGAAAGTATGATATCACCTTATAACATCTTTCCTCAAACCCATAACCCCTCAAAACCCATAGTCCGAGGCCTCTCCCGATCGCTATGGGTTAGGAGAGAGTCGACTGTAGACCATCGATCCTCTCCCATCATCTGTGAATATTGACGTCAGCAGACTGATTGCATCTAGATAAGGACAAGAAGTGCCACTTACCTTTTTGCAGAGTTGATCAATCGCGTGCTTGTCCTGACTTCAAAATGAAACTGTCATATTCAGAACCTTCTTCACTTCTGCTCGTATTTCATTCTAAACTCATCCATTAGTGCACGATCTAAGGAAAGTCAGAATTGCATACCATCAAATGTTCTATATCTTTCTTCGACCACTTGTAGGTATTGATCAAGGTTGCTTCCAGCCCATAGCCGCCTGACCCAGGACAGCCCAGCTCTCCAGGCAGCTTCAGAATCTTCGTCTGCTCTTCATCTTGTGGCAGAGCGATTTCTAGGTCAGGCGACAGCCCAGCATGTCTAGTCCTGTCACCACCATTGGTCTCACTATGGTTTGATAGTTTTTCAGGATGCCCAAGAATGACAGAATCTGTGAACTCAATGCATGATGCCATGGTCGGCATCGGCGGGTCAGGTGAAGAATTAAACTCTATACGGGACATAAGCAGAGGATAGTGTCGCTGAATGTAATATGCCATGTTTTTTCTGACTGTCAGTCCATCGTCTTTTATGCGAGCCTGCCACGCAATTGTGTACTGAAAGGAATGCATCAATTGAGAGCCATCACTGAGGCAAACCTCGATCGGCATACAAAGCCATTATACAGATCAAACAATAGGATGTCTTACAAGTGTATTCCAAGGAACGGGGATGAAAGGATTGAATCCATGCTCAACAAAGGGAGTACCATACAAATAAAGACAGTGCCACATACCTGGTCGCCAAACCCAGTGAAATGTAAATCTTTGTCTCCTGCGATATAAAGGGCCTTCGCACACGATGGACCACTCATAAGATCACTGTTAAGGTGCTCTATCATTCCCGTTTTTGCATTTTCCTATTGAAATATCTTTGTCCACCATATGCCTGCTTACGTGCCACAGGGTGAATTGAAAGGAACACAAGGCAGTGTCAATACATTATTATTTTTCAAAGATGGGCGATCATTGCTTAGTGGTGGTGGGTTGAAACTTTCACTCATTGAAGTTGTGCTGACTTTGTGGAATATAGGCAATGATGTGTATGTCTGCGTCTGGGATCTAGAGAACCTCAAGTCAGTCCAGCACCTGTGGAGCAGCAAATGGGGCCAGATTATGACTTTGAACTGGATCGAGACTGGGCACTCTTTTCTTTGTGTTGGTTCCATTAGAGGTGTTATCACCATCACATCGGTGAAGACCGAACAGAATGTATGATCCACTCGCACTGCTATCCTATCCACACCGCTTTAATCGCAGTCCAGCATCCAATTTCAACGGAGTACAATCATGTGCATGCCTTCAACTTTAATGACATAGTCGAATCTGTCGCATTTGACAATGTCGATCATCAGCTTGCAGTTGCCAGTCATGTGGGTGTATTGAAGCTGTTTCAAGTGGACCCTAGAGGTTTGCGCTTGTATATTATTAATTTTAATCTTCTGTTAATGTTTAAAATATAGGATCGCTATCCATGACCTAGAAGAGCAATGTCGATTCTTCTATTCCCCATGGAGTACTTTTCTATGGTCCCAATAACCAGAATCTTATCGTACATTCTTTGGAAAAAGGAGAAATGTCAGTCTACATCACTGCCATCATTATTTCCCTATCTCATGCATACTCAGCACATGCAAAGATGCTCGGACCTCAAACGACATCTGGAAACAGTCAGTTGCAGGAGGGATGTAAGTTCATCATTTCAGGCACTTTTACTTATTCATCATCAATCGCAGAGGGGATGCGACACTCTCTCCGGATAGGAGCAAACTTGTTGTTCATAACCTCAAAGCTGGACATTTCGACATCTACCACTTTCCGACTATCAAGCTAATGATGTTAATTAAGCTGGGGGATACAAGGCGCTTCACACGTCAATGCATGTTCGCTGAAGAGATGAGCATGCTTGTTTGTGGGAGCACTACGAACAAGGTCCATATGGTTGATCTCACGACAGGACAGCTCTGTCAAATGTTGGAGGCAGCGGATGGTATTTTTTTTGGGGATTTCAGCTTGCATATCACTTAATTATGTCTTGTATCCTAAATGGTGGAAGGATGCATTGTATTGCAGCTATGTCAGTTCCTGGTGTAAAGCAGATCATCGTCAGTGCGTCCACATTGGAGAAGCCATCTCTTCATTTATGGGAGAAAAAGATCAGCTTCACTTGCTGATATAAGGTTTATGCGCTGACATTCTATAAGTCATGGTCCGAGATCGCATCGCGCGACCAAGCTCGATGTCAGGAAGGCTCGATAAATCGGCTGCACCACCATTTCAGCCCACAATGGATATACAATACGCTTGCTATACCCATTGTTTTTCTGGCGACATACTCCAATTGGGCACCGTTTCTCTGGAAGGTATGGTTTACTTACTGCCTTCATTTCAGTGCCTTACATACAAAGCAGACCATTGGGCATGCATCAAGCATGTCACAATCGGGTAACATTGATATGCCATACACTCCTGGTTGCAATACACAGAATACCGATTATATATGAAGTCCGCCATGGTCTGGACCTTCAGCATTTGAGTTGCCAGACAATTTATTGGACAAGTACTTCAGGGCAATTGCCTTGATTAGAGAAAGGGAGTTTGCTGATGCATTAGGTCTAAATGATGCCGATCTACCTGGGGGGAAGAGTCAGGAGCTGACTTGGCAGGAGTTCACAAGTTCGGAAGACAATAGCAGATCACCTAATGATCATACAACTACATCGGGCTTTGTGGGACCTCAAAGCAATGATCGGCAATCACCAGACCATTGCAAGACATCTTTTGACCTCCTCGTAACTCAGGGAGATGACACAGTTTCTAGTTCTGTACCTCAGGTTTCCAGCATATAACCTAGTAGAGCTGTTGATATCGATTGAAGTATTACAACCATTTTATGATGCTGCAGTAGTCTTTAATTGTGAAAGTGTGAATATCAGGGGGCCATGTCTGCTGGATGTTAAGATAGTGGCTATACTTGTGGATTGCGTATCTCTGCGAGACCACATTCACAGGCAAAGCAGGTTCCTTTTATATGCATTTGAGAAGGAACTCAAGCCAGGTGTTAAAGACATGATCTACTATTCTAATATGCGTGCCCCTACCAGTTGGGTCAGCTTGTGTTTATATCAGCTGCATTGGTTCCTTCCGCATTGCATGCAATCATTGCGCGCAAGGGCGTGGCAAATATCTGGCTTGAGTCGCAGCTTGGAGTTCCTCAGCAGGACTAGGCAACTGCTCTTGCAGGAAATATGACTCACGTTGTGCGTAGATCCTGTGCATTTTGTTTTGCTGCAAGCACTACAAGTGCTTGTGGTACCCTCCTTGCAGAACAGCGTTTTCTCAGTGAGTCCAGGACAGCATTTACTTTTCATGGCTGGAGACTAATGTACGGCAGCGTTTTACTTGCTGCATGGCCATCTGCTTGTGTTCCTTCGGGTGAAGGATGGGTGAGTCTCTAGTAATAGTAAGCGGCGAGTGGTACTGATGGTGCAGGATAACATTTTACAGTTCTTAATGAATATGATAGACAGGATCATCGCCTGCCACTGCTTATAAGAGTGCCATTACATTCTCAATACAGCAGACAGCAGTATATCTGCACGGCCATATCGCTGATTGTAACGATCTGCAGTGCGAGGTTAAAATCAGTGCGCTTTTGGAAGACCTGTGTTCTGTAATCATAGATGCACATGCCACTTTTCTAATGCTCAAACAGCCGATCCAGGCATTCTACACATGGTTGCAAACTCTTGATCCAGAAAAGCTAAAATATAGGCAGTTACGAGAGGTGCTCGATAAGTGGAAAGAATGTGGGCAGCAAGAACGGAACTGCAAGTGAAAATTCATATAAAGGATGGGATTTGGATGGACACCGCACTGGCAGAAGGCAGAGCTGGGACACATGGAGGTGCTTCGAAGGCTGCCAATGCCAAAATTGTATCCTGATCCCGGCCATGGGGGATTGAAAGCGGCAACATTGATAATCACTGCAGGGAGTATGTTACAAATGGACCATTACCGGACAGACGCATGAAGCATCGACCTATATGCTGCCTGAATGGGAAGTAATTGACAGTGGTATTCTGGCGACGGACGGACTACCATGGCACGAGCCTTCAAAATTACCCACCAGTAGTCTGCAATATTCCTGACTTCAACCAAACTTGGTTCGCTATCGTGACATCCAACCACTTGCGACTTTCATGGGCAAGATATGAGGAGGGACTTATTAATGTCAGACAGGCTGTATGGCTTGCAATGGAGAGGATCAGGCATTCGATTGAAAAGGCACTACTATATTGGCAACATGTTTTTTGTAATCATTACATTGCTTAGTCTTGCATGATGTGACTACAAATGTCATGGACTTCCACCGCAACTCATGCACTGCTGGCGCAATGATTTCTATAGACTATGTGTTGCACATGCTACTCACTTACCCAAGGAAGGACGACAGTGAACATCCAAATAGTGCTGATCAAGCGAGCTAATCAAATGCTGCTTCTCTGTCTCCACCCGCAGTGAGCATGCAGCCAAAAATCCGCGAGGCGATATAGCCGCTGTTCGGCATTTGCAACGCATCACACTTTGATGGCCAAAGCAAATCATATCACCTCCAGAGAGCGTTCATATTGAAATAAAGAAATGCGTGGCTTCTCCACACGTTTCCGCCCACACAGGCCATCGGCAATGCAATATGCACATCACGCTATGCATATTAACTAATTGGAGTACAAGTCGTGAGGTCTCAACCTTACCTCTGTTTCTACCGTGGACAATTTTTGCCTTGGATTCTTGTTGCTTTCATTCATTGCTGCGACCTCGATTGGCTCCACCTCGATTATAAGATGCGAAAGGGCAGCAACAGTTCTCAACCAAGCATCTTGTGAACATGCTTCATCCACCAAATTCAATGCACTGCTACAGAACACTTTCAGAAGCGCCACTCTCTATACTCATAGTGCATGGCAGCCTCCATAGAGATTTCCAGCCATCTATCTTCATGCAGTGCCTGCTCAAGGTAAGCCATTTATTAGCGCAGGCATTCATAGGCCAAGTGCTGGATATGATGAACGAGGTACGTGATACTCGAAACATATGGACAAATGAGAAGAGGCTGATTGGGGGCGTCTTCTCGGTCAGGATCATGTAGGGTGGTGGGCCTCACAGCCATGGAACTTATGTATATGGAGGTTGATAGTTGTGGACTAGACAGCTCTACAAGTATCCTGCATTGCAAGATACTATCTGACATGCAAAGAACAAGTATTCGGCATGCCTTGCATCCTGCAGACAAAAGCATTTCCTTTGAAAACAACAGATACTGTACCTAGAAATGACCCACATGCCTTCCCGATGACCATTAGCAGCAACAAGTAGAGTAAAGTAAAGAATTAATCTGATAGCTCAAATGAACATTGGAAAAAAAAAGAAGGAAAGGATAAAGGAGAGGTGCATCGCTATGAACAAAGTGTATATCGCACATTAGACGTACTCAGGAATGCAGCGATCATCTCATCAACCTCATCACCAAACGTGAACCTGTGTTCACAATCACCATCGTTGAAACGTGTGAATCGCGCCATGACAGGACCTCCTCAAAGTACAAGCTCAAGAGCGACATGTGCCCTGCGTGCCATGGAGGTGGAGGGAAGTCAGACAGGTTGTACATGCATGATGCCGTGGACGCCGTCATATAGCTGCTCCGTGTCAGGTCAGCAGAGGGCTGGCTGGCTGGATAACGTGATGAGCGGCTGCATGATGGTGGACTCACTTTCGTGCTTGTGCGCACTGGCGTGCTCCTCAGACCTGCTATGGTGACCCTCTGATATCTGGCCTGCCATCGATGACAGGTGGTCCGTCTGCACCACTGGTGGCATCGTCACGGACTCGATAACTGAACAGTTCTTCGTCTGTCATGCAAGACATCAGCACAAGCATTTCCTTGTTATGAACAGTTCTTACCAGTTCCACTGTGATCCAGATCCATAGGCAACGACGACCCTAACCACACTGCCTCTACCTCAGCTTCTACATCCACCAGAAGCATCCCAGAGGGCTTGAACACCTGTATCGGATCCATCAGCATGCCTGCCCTGGCGCACGCACCTCCCTCAGGGGGTCCTCCTCGAACACAAACTCCAAGCTTGACTCCCCCTGCTTGCCACCACCATTCAAGTCTGCTGTGTTCAGCACCATAATGCTCGACTGTAAGTACTGGCTGCTCTCCGGCTCTGCCGTGAGCTGCTCGTACTCCTCGCTCAGCCATCGTGCGAGGCTTGTCAACCCACTGCCCATCCGCGGCAGCTGCAAACACAGCGAGCTCATCGACATCGTAGCCCCCAGTGATGCCGCTGTCACTGCTTTCCTATCGTTGTCTCGAAATGTGAACATGTCATGGGTTGTCAGATGCCATGCCTGGTGAGAGGCTCAGCTGGCAGAGATCATCCATGCTTGAGGTCTGGTATATCATCGAGGTCACTTCTGAGACCTTCCGCAGCAGCATCGATGAGGACGCGAACATGTGCTTCTGACTCAGATTGCTCATATTTTGCAGTTGCGTGACATACAGTGGATGCAAGACATCATGCTGCACCGGCTATCTGCATGCCTGATGTGGTTGGGGGGAAGTGGGAACCCCTGTCGCGTGCCCTCATTTCTGACAGCATCAACACCCAAGCTAGGCGCCTTTCTCAGGATCTGCTGCAGTTGCATAGCATTTGCCAGTGTCTCGCTGATGCTAACCATGTCCAGGATCATCATTGAGTTGCACAGTGACTTGTGGCCACTCTCGGAAATGAAGGGCAAGTACTGGATCTCGTGTGGCAGGACCTCCCGCATGATGCTGGGTGACCATGCCACCCAGATCTTCACGGTCGGAAGAACATTGCTGTCAGGCTATCCCTGAGCTAGCACCATTGTCGAACGAATCACGTGATGCCTGGACATATGAATGGAGATGCAGCAGGCGCTGTTGCTCTGGGCCTTCATCCTGTTGCTGTTCTGGAGCCTTGGCCACCTGCGAAGATTCACTAGACTTCCTTAATACCGATCGCCCAAAGGAGTCTGTCTTGGAGTGGCCATGAGAATTGGACAACTTGGACAGTGTCTTGCTGAGCAAGCTCGAATATGCATGGGATATCCAGCTGAATGTGCCTGTACTGGTGCTGATTGTCTGTGAATTGGACTGCTGCAGCAGATGTGGGCATTTCAGCCTGGCTTCTGAGGTAAGCATGGACAACGAGAAACTTGAGATTGCTAGGGTCTTCTTTCTGCTTTCCCTTGTCCGTGAGAGATTTTGAGCACCCGCGAGGCACACTTCACATCTGCTTCTTTTGGAAGGAATGCATTGCTCGTGCCTGCCCTTGATCATCATCATCTCAGCACACTTCATGCGTTTGCTTCAACTTTTTGCAGCTCTCAAGCCTTTGGTGCATTTGTGGTACCATTGCACGATGAAGTTATTGTGCACCAGCAATTGCAGCAGTTAATGAGGTGAGGACAGGCCACCTTCTGTGCCAAAATTCAACCTCCCTTAATGGTTCTGCATGCCAAAGGACTCACCAACATTTTGCCATGTCGAAGCCCTTCTGGTGGGTCTAATATGTCGCTTTAAATTATATGCTCATTTCCTAGGATCGCATATATTGCGCGGTATCTGTATGAGCAAGACATGTCTCTCTAGTCTGCCACCGGCTGTCAGTGATTGCGATGCAGTCATCATCATGCACAAACTCACTGAAGCGCTTGTTCTGCAGGACTACGTCTCTATCTGTGGCAACAATGCGATGCTGGGCAGATCTGAGGACTCGAGTTGCAGTTTTGATATCACTACCTGGCATGTATTCAACGCTACAGTGATGCAACCATAATGCACTACTTGTGCATAGCTAATAGCTGTCATACATAACCAAATTCGTTGCACGATGGCTCACAGTCGTAATCCAGAGGGGACACAGGGAAAACACTATCTCTGTATGTTGTGCGATATTCCAAATTAAAAGGCGAAGCTCAAAAGGTGAGAAATCAAGACTTGCAATGTGCAATTCCGCAAATGATGTTACAGTGCGTATCCCATTCACAGTCACAATTTTACAGCTCATGACACATTTTGTTAATGTCCATCACACGAGCCTGTCTACCCCTCCCTCTCCATTTTTTCCCTCCATTAGGAAACCAATCTGTGCCATTCCGTGCAGGATAAACATGCAACGTCCCATATACGCAACCTTTGATAAACCCTCACACTGTCCAATGCAATTCGTGTTCATCAGAAACGTGGAGTCCACCCCTTCAAGATAAATAGGTCCACTATATTTGTGCTTCCAGACTAGTAAATGTACTTACATGACAACCCAGTCGATGCTTGACCCCTTGAAGCAGTCAAGAATTTTTTGTTCATGCTCGTTCACCATCTGCTTCACCCTTTTGTGAAGTGTATCAAGCTGGTGCTCTGGAATTGTGTCAAAGGAGAAGATGCACATATTTTAAGAGTGCGTGTTTGCCGTTAGCAGAACATGACGAGCGATGATTCTTGCACTGCAAAATTAAGCTCAAAAGCTTCTCTGTTGTCGTGACACCATGCGCATGTCGCAACTAACTCATGGACTACTACAGATGCATTGCTGAATATGATGCTTATCATCTCACTTGGGACACGCTTATTGCGCCTGGCATCGATGTGATGAGCGATGCGATCAGTTTTTCCTTGGCTCTTTCACAGCGAAAAATCATTTATTTATTTTATTTTATTTTTCACAGGGACAGGGAATACCTTTATTTATTTATTTTCCACTTTAATAAAAGTAAGATATAATCCTGTGGCATATCTATTTTCAGCATTAAATACTGATTGCACATTACTAGCTATTAATCAATATTACCTTTTTTATGCAGAAAAAACTTGAAGAAAGGTGATATTGCCTGTATGTATTTCTACCAGTTTAAGCTATTATAGACCTCAGGTTGATATTCTTGAAAAATTTAGAAATAAAGTGGAAGTGGATCTTAGTAGCTTTCTCCCACAGTTCTACCTACTGGCCACAGCAGTGGTAGTTCCTTTGCTAGCTTGATCAGTAAACTTCAATTCCTTGTGAACATGACTTGGCTGGACATTCTTTTAGCTGTAAACAAACTTGCTGCTTACACCATAAACCCAAGCTTACAGTATTGGAGGGCATTAAAGCAAGTTCTTTGATACCTCATAGGAATACGAACCCATAGAATAACATATTCAGCAAAATGTGCAATGAGAAATGAAAATGTGAATGAAAACATAAACCTGTTTTATAAATACTTAGATGCATCTTTTGCCAATGTTAATAATCCCTCACTCAAATCACCTTAGAATCTGTCTTCATTGAAGGAGGCAGCATGGTTACATGTAGTTTGAAGAAACAACCCACTATAGCCCTATTATTGACTGAAGTGGAATATATAACAATGTTAGAAACAGCATGAATATTACAGTGGCTTCAATACCTTTACAATGAGCTGGGATTTGAACAACACCAATTCAGCATGATCAAATGCAATAACAAAGAGTTCATAGCCATAGTCTGTAATGCATTCTACAAAAAGGCAAAATATATTGCTACTTATTACTATTGGATCTGAGACTTGATTAATGACCAGGAAGCCACTATTATCAGCTATCAAGACTCTGACAATACTGCAGACATTTTGACAAAGCTGTTACTATATGTGCTTGCCAAAAGTGTCGGATGCTTAGTTAATCATATGTAATCACATCTCGCAAAAACATCATTCCCTAACCACATCCTGCCACTAGTCTCAATTCTATCATACCCCTCTCATTAGTACTTAGTGTGGCCTCTGCGAGCAACCAAGACTGCTACCACCCATTCAGGCATTGTACATATATACTTATCTATATCCTTTTGCTCCATTCCTGACCACTCCTCTTGAACAGCCTTCTGTAACTCTGCTATCATCATTGGACGACGATTTCATTTACGGAGGTGCTTCTTGAGTTCGTGCCAAACCGGTTCAATAGGAGAGATGTCAGGAGAATTTGCTGGATGTGGGAATAGGGGGATGGAATGCTGTTTAAGCCAGACCTGGGTTGTTTTGGCTCGGTAACATGGTGCGCCGTCCTGTTGAAATTTAATGTTGGGCTGAATTGACTTCCTCTCCCCCCAAAAACCACTCAGTGCACCCTCCAACACCTGCATCTTGTAACGTGCTGCTGTCATATCTCCTCCCTTGCCTCCAGGATACTTGAGGGCAATGAGTAGTCCCTTCCAGCCCCACATCACACAATCCCAGACCATAATCCATACATGAGACTGCTTGAAGCAGAGAAGTAAACAGCTTTTATCGAGTTCTTCACCAACACATCGTGTTACATAGATGCGCCCTGTATCATTGTCGATATAGATATATGATTCGTCTGACCAGCAGATGTTGTGCCAGTCATTGGTAGTGTGACTCTGCATATCCAGTGCTCATTCATGGCAACATTTCTTGTTGGCTTTGGTAAGGTAAGGGAGCCTCCTAGCAATATGTCAATAGTATCCATGATTGTTCAGAACATGTGCAATAGTGTGTGAACTGGCATTGACACCCGCTTCCTGTGCAATGTCGGCAAGTGGCATCTATTGATGTTTCAAGGCAGTGTGGATGACATGTCGTTCATCACAATCATTGAGGATATGTGGCTGACCAGTGCGAGGGTGATTTTCGATGTTGCCTTCCTCTTTGAACCTGTGCCAAATTTTTCATGCTGTCTCATATGGGATGCCAACCAATGCAGTACTTTTCTTCAAGTTGTTACTGTCAAGCATAGCACCAACAAACTGATTCTTTTTGGCAGCATCATGTTCGTGGCATGAGGTGTCCTTGGGCATGGCTTGAAGGGTATGTATTCACAACGCACTATATACAGGATATATTGTACATTGACCACTATTGTGTCCATATATGGTAGCGTCCATGACTTTTGGTGAGCACATGTATATCCAAAATTCCAAAAGCATGTCAAAGAGATGGAACTAGCACCAACTTGAGGAGGAGTATTGGGATAAGGCCTGAGCATGGCAAGCTAGCAGTCTCAGAACAATTTATAGATATCTATAAATAGTAAATATCAAATTATGACATGTATATAAGCCAGCCCTCAAACAGGACAAATAATAGTTTATGTGCCATAACTTGCACTTACTCACCACAAGGTATTGATCATGCCACACATTGGAATGGTCAATCCAATTTCTATAGCAAATGATATCCATCCTAATATTTTCTATAGCATAATGGCATGTTCAAAAACAAGCACTTCAATTAAATGAATGTCTTGGACCTGCTTACTTCTGAAAAGGCTTTCTACTGAGTATGGTATTGACTATCTGATATGAAACTAGTTCAAAAGAAGGATGACAAGTTACTTCAGTCAAAAGAAATCTATAGGCCAATATGCTAAATTGGAAGAGAGGTATAGCAATGTCAATGGCAAAAAAAATATATTGAAACTTACTATACACAGAAAGATAAGGTAGAAGACACTCATATCCAACTAACATCACATGCCAAGCATGACAGTGCTAAAAATGATTGATATCAAGCCAAAACACATATTATGGCTTCATTAGTGATTGTATCATGAATGTTCTTTATAGGAAATATTTAAAAAGTAATAAAAATTATGATTATCATATAAGATTTGCAATCAATTGGTTAGAAAATTTTTACATAGCTTTTTTTTGCCTGTGACATGTCTATATTAGTGCTTGCATGTCCCTCCCCTCCCTCTGATGCACTGGTCACATGCTGCCCAAGTGTATGGCCACTGTTGCAAGGAAGCACAATGCCAAGAAGGCTCTCTGCACTTTATTGATGCATATATCAAGAGCCTAAATAGTTGCCATGCAGCCTGGGCTGCAAGAAAGTATCACAGACATTGTGTACTTCCTGATTCCATTATGGATGAGCTTGAAGCAGCTCATATTATTTGATACCATCCTTTATACTAATCACTCATTAACTTTTTATTCAGCTTAATACTGATCTATATATATTAGCTTAATTCTATGGTAGATATCTTCATAATGTGCACATTGAGTATAGTGTATTGTGTCAATGATAGTCAGATAATAAAAGTCTATATACATACACAGTTTTTTATTTGTTAGACTGATCCTTTCTTATATACAAACTAGATATGTAATACAACAATTCTCCTAAAAATAACCAGCAATATCAACATCCTTCCACTCCATCATGTTGTTTTTCTAGTATCCAGTCCTGTTTCAGTCACATATGTTATGAAAAGTCATAGCACATGACATTAGTTGAATATGAGTATCTTCTACCTTATAAAAAGTTTAATAAATAATATGGCCAGTCTTCTAATTGATCTAGTTGAGTATAGTTGCTTACTACATATATTACAATTGTTGTGATTAGAAAATGTGGCATCCTAATGAATGCTATTTCAATTGCTCTATTATCTTTGAGCAAACTTGTTATACTAATACTCACCATTTTATTTAAACCATCCAATGTATCCAATTTGAGAAAATAAGCTACTGTGGGTTATGTAGCAGTACCAAGTTTAAACTATTATTATTACTATTTTAGCTATAATACAGACAATCTATAATCATATCATATGCTATTCCACTCTACTTTCTGACTCTTCTGACATATATAATGATCTTTTGTTTTCTATCTCTGCTCTTTAGGACAATTAACTAACAATAATACTTTTATACTTTCATTTCTGCTTCACTTCCTTTTATTCTGACTTTCTTATATAATTGTCTTTCTATAAACATTACAATAAGAACTATGATATCTATATAAGTAGTTAGAAATCATTTGTAATAGGCAGTCTGATAATTAACTAAAACCCTCTGTTACTATGTCTTCTACTTCTACTCTGAAATCCAGACTTACTGCCAAAAGGCAGAGAGGTACAATACACAAGTCAAAGCTGACAAGTCTACTTCTAACATAGTTCTACTCTTCCAATATCCAATCTTCTTACTATGCTAATTGCATTTCTGAATTCTGTTCTGACTCTCATAGTTTTGACAGTATTATCAGACTCAGACCTCTGCTTTTGGACTTATAGCCTAAACAACTACTGCTTTGGCTATACAAATCTGTTTTTCTATAAGACTCATAGCCAGACAGTCACTTATTCCATGTGCTGCCTGTAAAGCTCTATTTTCCAATAATATTTGGCCTCAGATATGAAATTGTCTATTCCAACCTGAACCAAACTCCCATACCTAATTATCAGAATATTTTCTAACTGACACTGAATCTGTCTAAAATTTCAGAGGTAGCAGTAGAAATGGTAGTAGTAATGGTGATAATAATAATAATAATAATAATAATTCTGATAGTCATCACTCTGATAATAATGATTCTGATCAATTAGATAAGAGCCAACTGCTGATCCCTGTCAATGCTCTAAGCATCTCAAATAAGCTTATTCAATAATTCACTGATGCTATTCATAGCAACTATACTTCTAATTATTCTAACAAGGCTAAGACTAAGGAGCTAGATACCTTTGATAGAACTGACCTGAAAAAAGTTCAATCCTTCCTTCTCCAATGCACAGTATACTTCTAAAATAGTCCAACTCATTACTACTCTTCTGAAATGCAGATCAATTTCACACTCTCATACCTCTGTAGCACTGCACTCTAATGGTTTGAACTTCATCTTTTTCTGTCTGATTATGAACAACTGCTTTTTCTTTCCAACTGGGATGCTTTTTCTAGAAAGCTCTGTACTACTTTCAGAGCTATTGATCCTCAAGATGAAGCTCAGAAAGAACTTAACAACCTCTGTATGAATGAAAACTACCAGATTCTGAAATGCAATATCAAGTTCAACTGATTCTCTGCACTCATCAGATAAGGTCTGGAAGCCTTTTAACATTATTACTATAAAAGCCTTCTGAATTAAATCAAGAATATCATTTCTATTCAAGAGCATCTGGAAACTCTGACTGCACTTAAAACTCTTGTACAAACTATTGATGCCTATCATTGGAAATGCCAGTAAGAGAAATCTTATACTAGAAATATTACTGCTAAACCTACTAATAAAAAACAATCCTCTGATAATTCTGTAAATAACAATTCATTCAGCAAGAATAATACCAACAAATTCTCTTTATCCTTATCTTTCTATAAGCTGAAGAATAATAACAATGATCTGAAACTGACCTCAATATTATTCTCTAGAAACAAGCCAAAGAAAAATCTTTCTAAGATTCTTAGAAAAGATAGTAAACTGACTCTGTAGGAATGCTAATATTATATTGATAACAGCCTCTGTCTTTATTGTGGAAAACCAGGTCATATAGTTGCAGATTGCAATGTCAATAAAGCTTCTGCCAAGGGGTGCTCAGTCAAGACTGAGGAAAAAACTATTTCAAAGACTTTGACTACTTCTAATTTAAAAAAATAGTTGGCAGTTTTCTAATCTCTGCACAGATAGAAGACCATGGCTATTCTGACTATGCCTATCTAAAGGTCCAACTTAATACAGCTGCAATATATAATAATAATGCTATTTATATTTTTCTTACTTCTCCATACTTTTCTGATTCTCCTCTGATCCTTCTGGACTCTGAATCTACTCATTGCTTCATTGACTGTTCTTTTGTATATAAATATTCTATTCCGATACCTCCAATTCTACTGATTCTACTGAAACTATTTGATAGATCTACTAGTAACATACTTTCTGAAATTTCTAATATTTCTATAACCTTCTCTACTAAAGAATCTATAATTCTATCTTGCTATATCATTCTGCTTGATCCACCTTATTCTATCATACTTGAATACAACTGGCTCTTTTACTACAATCCATTGGTTGACTGAAAATTCAACAGTATCACTTTCTGCACTTTGGAACAACCCTCCCTTTTGTTGACAAATCCATCTTCAATCAAGTTCAACTGACCAGTCAAAGATATAGCTTCAGAAAGCCTTCTGCCCTCTGTAGCTCCCTCCATATCTCTTGTTAATGCTAATGCCTTTGTTTGTACCAGTAAAGTGCCTAGCTCCCAGATATTCAGTCTTGATATAACACTGGCAACCTCTGCTTGTACTGCCACTCTTTTTGATAATCCTATCAATCTATGCAACATTTCAAAAGAATTTTATGGCTTTGCAGATGTTTTTAGCAAATTACATGCTAATACCTTTACTCTGCACTACTCTTATGATCTCAAGATCAATATTAAAGATGGCACAGCTTCTCTAATCAGCACTATTTATTTTCTTTTCTCTTTCAAACTCTCTGCTCTCAGAGAATCTATTAATGAGCATCTTTCTATTGTATTTATCTATCCAACTTATTCTCTCTATGGAGTCTCTGTTCTTTTTATCTGCAAGAAGGATGGTTTTCTCTACCTCTGTATTGACTTCGAAGATCTTAATAAGATTACTAAGAAGTATCATTTCTGATCTTCTTGATAGCCCTTAAGAAGCTCATATCTACATCAAGATTGACCTCTGATATGCTTATTATCTTGTCCATATTTCTGAAAATGATAAATAAAAAACTACTTTTTATACTTGTTATAGTTTCTTTGAATGGCTTGTTATGCCTTTTGGTCTCACCCATGCTCCAGCAGCATTCCAATACTTCATGAATAATATCTTCCACAATTGTTAGGCTAGACAAATCTTAAAGGACTTGGGCAGACTAAGTGTGAGAGTGGTTTAAGACAATGGCAAAAGGAATATTAAGTCTAGCACTACTGGTACATCTGGAAGTCCTTATATACATTACAGTACTCAAGCACAGACCATGGACTGCACAATGCTGCAGACTGCAGATAAGTAAGACTGGAATAAGATGACTTAGGATGATTAGGGAAGTGAAGATGACTTGATGACTGCGTACTGTGCAGTGTGACAGGGAGGAAGAGATAGGGAAAGGGAGATAAGATAAGAAAAAGAATAGTTCTTCATGTGACGTCTGTAACATCACCTTCTCTTTAGATTTATGTCCTCACAAAAAACCTTAGTCCAGCTGTTTCCACCTGTTGTTTTTCCAGGCAGTTGCTGCACATGGGGCCCATGTATGAATGAGCTCCTCATTGTAGGAGCAGATGTGATGGAGGGTGGTGGCAAGGAGTTTGAGCTGCCAGTTTTCAGTGTGAAGCATCTCCATTGCTTCACAGAGTGCGATGCATTCTGCTGTTGTAGGGCCAGTCCCATCAGGGGTTCATCTGGTCTAAAGATGCATGCAGATGGTTATGACATAGCACAGATATGCACTAAGGGTGATGGCAAGGGGGTCCATATAGTCACTGGCATTGAAAATCCTTGCCAGATTCTCAGAGTCATTTGGGTGATTAGAGGTGGGCATGTGGCTATCATCACTGCTTTCGATGCTGATGGGGGCATTGGTGGTCATAATGTGCGATTTTTGGTCTTTCTCCCTCTTTTCGTGGTCCTTTTATCCTGGTCCATAGTCTTCTTTATGAAGCAGTCTAGAGCTTGCTGCACATTCCCCAGTTCCTTCTCTTTGATCCATGTGTTCTCCTCATGTCCATATCCTTTTCATTTGACTAGGAATAGTGTTCCCCTTCTTTGTTTCTTTCTTTTTAGAATTTCTTCTATCTCATACTCTTCTTCATCATTTATGATTTCAGAGGGTGGCAGCGATGGCCATTCTTGTATCTTGAAATGGGGTCCTTTGTAGGGTATGAGTAGTATTTCATTGAACACAGGGTGTATCAGCTGCCATGATGCTGGAAGTTCCAGGTGATATACTGAGGCTTCTTTCTTTTCAATCATCTTAAATGGTCTGTATTGGAGTGCCGATAACTTCTTTGATGGTTGATTGACTGTGATATTGGTGGCTTCGAGCCATACTCCATCCCCTTTCTTGTATTCATGGACTAGTCTTTGTTTCACATTATAATTGTCTTTGGCCTGTGTTTGTGCATACTGCAGCATAGCATTTGCTTCTTTCTGTATTTGGTCCATTCTTTCAATGAAGTTCTTTGCTGCAGGGTTGTTCCTTTGTATTGTCTGTGGTTCTCCCTTCCAGAGGTGCATTCTGTAGTTGAGATAGAATGGTGTCTCCTTTGTTTCCTGGTGTATTTTGTCATTGTATTGGTATTCTGCGATCGCTATCCATTCTGCCCAGTTGTTCTGTAGGTTGTTTGTGAAGTTTCTAAGGAAAGCTTCTGTCTCTTGATAGAATTGCTCCACCTGTCCATCTGTCTATGGGTGATAGGCCATTGATAGGTTTTGCTTCATTCCAAGCAGTTTTAGAAGTGCTGTCATAAATCATGCTGCAAATTGGAGTCCTCAGTCACTGATGATCTTTCATGGGATTCCATAGAGTCTCCATACATTGTCTCGGTATAGTTATATGAGACCTTCTGCTGTGAGTTTGGTGTTTGTGGGAATTAGATGGATCATCTTGGTCAGGTAGTCTGTGACTGCAGCAATGGTGTTAAAGCCGTTCGAGTTGAGTAGCAGTCCTATGAGATCTACTCCAATATCTTCCCATGGTTGCTGTGGAATCTCATGTGGGTGTAGTAGTGCATGTTTCTTTTGTTAGATGATTTTGTTTCACTGGCATGCTTCACATCCATTGACATATTTCTTGATGTCCGTTAACATTGATGGCCACCAGTAGGTGCGGTTTATGAGTTCGTGCATGCGATATTGTCCTGGGTGCCCTCTAATGGGCATGTCGTGGTGTTCAAACATGATATCTTCCTTCAGTTTGTTGTCTGGGGGAATGTAGATTTTCCCTTCTGCGTATATGATGTGGTTTTCTTCTGTGAACCAATGTGGTTTTTCCTTCAGTCCTGTTGTTACAATCGTTTCTCTTCATGCGCATTGTCGAATTTGTTCTATCCTTGGGGTTTCAATCATCGTGATTCCTCTTGTTTGCACTGTTTCATTATTTTCTGCTCCCCCTTTCTGTGGATGTTCATCCTCGAACATTATGAATTTGAAGTCTCATTCATTATTCTCTTCCAGGTGTCGAATAAATGTGGCTTCTTTGATCATCTGTATGTCGTCTTTCTCTGCTAGGTTTTCTTCGTATTCCACCATTCATGATAGGACGTCTGCTTTTCCATTCGCTTTTCTGGTACATGTCATAGTTCATAGTCATATTCTTGTAATTTCAGATACCAGCTGGTCTGTCTCGAGTTGAGTTATTGCAGTTTTCAGAAGTATAATAGATTCTTGTGATCTGTTGATATTTCAAACTTCTCTTGAGCTTCTAGAAGGTATTGTCTCCATGTCTTCAGTGCCACCATTATCGCAAGGAGTTCTTTGTCATAGATTTTGTAGTTCTGCTCCACTGGGGTCATACATCTTGATATGAAGGTGATTGGGTGCCACAGTCCTTTCTGCTGCTGTGATAATACCACTCTGATGGCATATCCTGAGATGTCCGTTTCAACTCGGAATTTTCCCTCTGTTTGTGGTAGTGCTAGAATGGGTGCTGAGGTTATATGTCGGATTAGTTCCTTGAAAGCGCTTTGCTGCTTGTCTGTCCACTGGAATATTTTGTTTCCAGTCAGCTCCGTTAAAGATTTGGTGACTTTTGCATATCCCTTGATGAATCATTGGTAAAAATTTGTGAATCCCAAGAACTTTTGTAGTTCTTTCTTCGTTTTCAGAGTTGGCCAGGATTGTACAGCTGTAACCTTCTCTGGTTCCATTTCCACTTTCCCTTCTCCTATGACATACCCTAGTACTGGGACTTTTGATGATTCCCAGACACATTTCAGTCCTTTGATGAACAGATCGTTCTTGTTCAGTATCTCCATGACTTCTATTGTATTCTTTTGGAGTTCCTCTCGTATTCATCCGATGATTATGATGTTGTCCATATAGATTATGCATACTCTTCTTCATATTTGGTTTTGGAAGAGGCTTGCCATCATTCGGCTGAAAGTGCCCGGTGCATTGCACTGTCCAAAGTACATGACTGTTGGTTCAAAGAGCCCTCTTGCCATTAGAAAGGCTGCTTTCCATTTGTCTCCCTTTCGGATGTGAACATTGTTGTGTCCCCAGATAATGTCGATTTTGTTAAAGTACTTCTCTTCTTATAGTATGTCGAGGAGTTTGCTAATGCATGGTAGTGGGAACTTGTCCTTGACCATATACTTGTTTATTTCTCGATAGTCTTGGATGAGCCGTTTGCTGCCGTCCTTCTTATTGTGAAAGAAGCAGGGTGCTGCGTAAGGTGATTTTGAGGGGCGTATCTTCCCTGTTCTTAGTCCTTCTTCAACGAAAGCATCTAGTTCTTCTAGTTCTCTCTGCATCATCAGATAGACCTTGCTCAGTATCATCTTGGGTGCATCTTTCATTAAGTTTATTTCGTGGTCCCACTCCTTGTGGTCCAGTAGTTGATCGAAGTTCTTCTCCTTAAAGAGGTGTTTGAATCTTGTCAGGTATGGAGGTATCTGAGTTCCTGTCCTGTCATTGGCTGTGGTCTTCGCTGGTTCAGCCACCTTTTGTATTTTGATCGTCTGGTGGTTTATCTTGCATGTTTTGGGGCATCTGTTAAAGATAATCTCTCCTGTCCTCCATTTGATTGTTGGGTTGTGATAGACAAGCCAGTCATGTCCCAGTAGCATGTCAGTTTTTCCAATGTCGAGTACGATGGCTTCCATATGCTCCTTGTGCCCTTTAATGTCGATGTGGACTTCCGCTACTCGGTCTGCTGTTTTCTGGCGGTTGGGTGATCCGTCTGCATTTATGATTGGAATCTTCTTGATTCGCTGTGTCTTTAATCCTGTTTTTGTTACTATGGCAGTATTGATGCAGTTCCTGTCTGCTCCACTATCGACTTCTGGTGTTATTGTTGCTATCCCCTTTTGTGTTTGTATTTTCGCTGGTACTGCGAGTTCTTTTCTTCTGGATGGTTTGTTGCCTCGGATGGTTTTTCTTGGTGCTTCAGGTCGCTTTGCAGGAATGGTATATTTCAGGGTATGGGATGATCTACATCCTGTATCGAAGCAAGTCTGTTTCAGCTGTATGGGTCACGATTTAGCACCTCTTAATCGGACCCTTCGACAAAACCCTCTTTGTCAGAGCTTTCTTCATCCTTGTCTTCTTCGTTTTCTTCTCCTTCTTCCTTCACTTTTCTGACTCGGGACTTTCCCTTCTTCTTCTTTCTGCAGTTTCGTGCATAGTGTCCTTTCAAGCCACAATTATAACATGTGATGTTTGCTGCTCCCTTTTGCGGCTCTGGGCAATTTTGTGAAAGGTGTCCTGGTTTATTGCAGTTGAAGCAATTGTTGCTTCATACTTTGTCGACTTCCATGGCCTGTCCTGTTCCTCGGCTTGGGTTTCCTGGCTTGCATTGGTTGTTTGCAAATTTCCCTCTCATTACATTCCTATGTTCGTCGATGTTTTGTCCAATCGCTTGAACTGTCTTGATATATTCGTCTCCATCTGTTGGGAGTTCGGAGATCGAGTGTACGGCTTCTGCTGTCCTCCTGTTTAGGCTCTTCTCGAGTAGAAAACGAGGGGCTGTTCCTGTCATTCCTGCTTTTCCTGCAAGGTCTACAAATTCATCTAGGAATTTGTCAATCGGTCGGTTTCCCTGTCTGATGTTGAATAGTTTGCTTCCTGCTTGTGATGGTGACATGACATTGCTGAATCGTATCTGTATCTTGGTTACGAAATCGGCCCATATACTTTGGTTGGTCGTGGTGTCAATTTTCTTTGACGCCCAGTGGGCTCCTGGTCCGTCGGTCATTCTGGATAGTACTGCTCCAATCTTTTGTATGTCACTGAGGTCTCCGTGTGCAGTTATGTAGAGCTTCATCTTTCTCCACCAAATGTCGAAAGCTGTTCGGTCTCCTATGAAGGACTTTGGGTCTGCAATAATTCCTTTGTATTCTGTCGCTATTATTTGCAGAATTTCTTCATCGCTGTCTTGGTCTTGGCTTTCCTGTTCTTGAGCTTGTTGCACTTGGGTCTGCTGTTCTTGGATCTGCTTTTGTCTTTGTTCTTCTCATTGCTCTTTCCAGTAGTCTAGGTTGATTTCTGTGATTCTACAGGCTTGTTCGAATTCGTTCCACTCTGCAGCGGTTGGTCTGTCTGTCTTGGGTAGTCTCTTTCACTCCCTCCACCGATAGTATTTGTTCCAGTCACTGTCGCTTACTTTTACCACGATGGTGCGATTTTCTTTATGCTGTGCTTCGGCGGGTCGGTCTTCTGAAGGGGTTTAACAATTTCATTCCTATGTGCCCCTGGCTTTGGTATTGTTCTTGTTGGTTCTGTCGTATGCTCTGTGCATCGTGTCCCTTCTGTATTAGTGTATCCTCTTCTTGTACTCGGCGATTGTAGTTTGCAATCTGCTGTTGTCTGAAGCTTTGGGCCCGCATTCGTTCTTCTCTTGTTCTCTTGTGGATTGGTTCATCCTCTTCTTCGGCAGGAAGATTCTGGTCTGACCACAGCTCTTCTAGGCTTATCCTGTATTCTCCTTCTAGTAAGAGTTCTGCAATAAGCTGTACTGTTTTGTTACTGAAGTTTTCAGTGGGCTCGTCTGCAGTGGTGAAGGCAAGTTCTCTCAGAAGTGCCTGTTCTTCTTCTTCGTCGCTACTTGGTGTAGGTGTATGCTTCCTTTTTCGATTGTTCGAATTGCTAGTGTCTCTGCAGTTGGTGTGGACTGTCTCTGTGAATGGCGTGAACTGCAATGTGTGATCTACTTCTCTGAACCAGGTGTTCTTGTCGCTCATGCTAGTGCTCGCTGGGTCAGCGACTGTTCGTCGTCGAATGTTGATTAGGTCTTTGATAAAGCGCGACATGGTGTGTGTGAGTCTGAGCGAGTCTCGACAAGGTTTAATATCTTGTTAAGCTAGACAAATCTTAAAGGACTCGGGCAGACTAAGTGCGGGAGTGGTTTAAGACGATGGCAAAAGGAATATTAAACCTAGCGCTACTGGTACATCTGGAAGTCCTTATGTATTCTACAGTACTCAAGCACGGACCATGGGCTGCGCAATGCTGTGGGCTGCAGATGAGTAAGGCTGGGGTGGGATGACTCAGAGTGACTAGGGAAATAAAGATGACTCAATGACTGTGCGCTGTGCAGCATAATGGGAGGGATGCGCAGCATAATGGGGGAGGAAAGAGATAAGGGAAGGAAGATAAAATAAAGAAAATGAATAGTCTGTAACACATTGGTTATTTGTGAATTCTCCTCTCATTACATTCCTATGTTCATTGATGTTTCATCTGATCACTCATACTATCTTGATGTATTCATCTCCATCTGTTGGAAGTTTGGAGATTGAGTGTACAGCTTTTGCTGTCCTCTGGTTTAAGCTCTTCTCAAGTAGGAAACAAGGAGCTATTCCTGTCATTTCTGCTTTTCCTGCAAGGTCTATGAATTCATCTAGGAACTCATCAATGGGTCAGTTTCTCTGTCTGATGTTGAATAATTTGCTTCCTGCTTGCAATGGTGACATGACATTGCTGAATCGTGTTTGTATTTTGGCTATGAAGTCGGCCCATGTGCTTTGATTAGTCATAGTGTCAATTTTCTTTGATGCCCAGTGAGCTCCTGGTCTGTCAGTCATTCTGGATAGTACTGCTCTGATCTTCTGTATGTCAGTGAGGTCTCCATGTGCAGTTATATAGAGTTTCATCTTCCTCCACCAAATGTCAAAGGCTGTTCGATCCCCTGTGAAGGATTTCGGATCAGCAATAATTTCCTTGTATTCTGTCATCATTGTCTGTGGAATTTCTTTGTTGCTGTCTTGATTTTGGCTTTCCTGTTCTTGGGCCTATTGTGCTTGGGTCTGCTGCTCTTGGATCTGCCTTTGTCTCTGTTCTTCTCTTTGCTCTTTCCAGTAATCTAGGTCAATTCCTGCAATTCTACAGGCTTGTTCGAAATCAGCCTACTCTACAGCAGTTGGTCCATCTGTCTTTGGTAGTCTCTTTTGCTCCATCTACTAATAGTATTCATTCCAGTTGCTATTGCTTACTTTTGCCATGGTGGTGCAATTTCTTTCTTATGCTGTACTTTGGTAAGTCGGTCTTCAGAAGGGGTTTGGTAGCTTCATTCCTATGTGCTCCTGACTTTGGTGTTGTTCTCATTGGTTCTGTCATACACTTTGTGCATTGTGTCCTTTCTGTATTAGTATGTCCTCTTCTTGTACTCGGTGATTGTAGTTTTCAATCTGCTGTTGTCTGAAGTTTCAGGCTTGCATTCGTTCCTCTCTTGTTTTCTTGCAGGTTGGTTCATCCTCTTCTTTAGCAGGAAGATTCTGATCTGACTACAGCTCTTCTAGGCTTATCTCATATTCTCCTTCTAGTAAAAGTTCTGTAATGAGCTGTGCTGCTTCATCACTGAAGATCTCAGTGGGTTTATCTGCAGTGGTGAAGGCAACCTCTCTTAGAAATGCCTGTTCTTCTTCATCGCTACTTGATGTAGGCATACACTCCCTCTTTTGCTTGTTTGAATTGCTAGTGTCTCTGCAGTTGGCGTGGACTGTCTCTGCAAATGGCATGGACTGCAATGTGTGATCTACTTTTCTGAACCAGGTGTTCTTATCACTCATGCTAGTGCTTGCTGGGTTGGCAACCGCTTGTTGTCAAATATTAATCAGGTTTTTGATAAAGCATGACATGGTGTGTATGAGTCTGAGTGAGTCTCGACAAGGCTTAATATCTTGTTAGGCTAGATGAATCTTAAAGGACTCAGGCAGACTAAGTGCAAGAGCGGTTTAAGATGATGGCAAATGGAATATTAAGCCTAGCACTACTGGTACATTGGGAAGTCCTTATATACATTACAGTACTCAAGCATGGACCATAGACTGTATAATGCTGCAGACTATGGATGAGTAAGACTGGGATGAGATGATTTAGGATGACTAGAAAAGTAAAAATGACTTGATGACTGTGTGCTGTGCAGTGTGATAGGGAGGGAGAAATAACAGAAGGGAGATAAGATAAGAAAATGAATGGTCCTTTGAGCAACATTTGTAACACTTGCAGGATGATGTAGATAGCAAAATTAGCATCTTCCTGGACATATGGACCTCAAGCAATAACTATGCTTTTTTGGCCATCATTGCACATTATATTATGAAGACAGGTAGTCTGGGTGCATTAGAAGTGACTTCTCACAGCTTCTACTGATGATTCTTTTAGAAGAACTTCTTATCAACTTTTGCAAGCTCGAAGGCAAACACTCAGGTGCTAACATAGCTGATGCCATTTGGCAAATGTTGAAATTCTATGGCATAGACAATAGAGTAAGTAATCAATGCTATAGCAAGCTGAGTGTATACTTATTGGCCAAAGTTTATGGCTGCAGTGTGCAACAATGCTTCAAACAATGATACTCTCATTAACAACCTCATTGCACTTGCTGGTGCAGAAGGTATCTATTTCAACAAATCCTGGATTCAGCTCCATTGCATGCCACATACCATTCATCTTGCTACTTTGAAGGTATGTGCATGTCAGGAGCACTTGATGGTGCTATCTCATGTGTTCCTCAGTTGCTAGAAGGAATTGGTGCTATTTCATCATCAGAGGTTAAGAAAGCAGTGTCACCTTGTGGAAACTACCAAGATAATATTACAGTGAAGATGGATATCCTCCTGAATGGTCTTGCTTTGCTAGATGAGATTGAGGAGGTGAAAGAGACCCCAAATAGGGAGAAAGTCATTATTATTCCCACTGTAAACAAGGTATATACTTGCCTTTCTGCATAACAACAATATTGCTGAGGGAGCCACAGCTGTGAAAGACCATTCATGCTGTACAATCAAGCCTACAGCACCAATAAAAATAGCTTGCACAGGTTGCTAGTGCCTTACATGGGAATGGCAATAATGAGCAATAGCTGAGAACATTGATTCTCGATGTTAAAACATGATGGGGATCCACAGATGACATGATGCATAAATTGTGCTCAATACTGAGATTCAGTGATGTCTCACTTCAAAGCACAGAAAGAGCTCTGACTTATCAGAAGGAGATCAATAATTTTGTTGCCCAAAACTGTGACATGCATGTCTGCAAGCTATCAGCAGCTGAATGGGATGCTATTGAGCAAGTCTCAGGCTGGCTGCATGCCTTTTGCTCGGCAATTTTACAGATGTCTAGCACAAAACACTCTATGCTATCAATAACTCATGCCATTTTTTAGGGGCTTCAAGCACATATCAAGGAGATATATGCAAGCCTTGCAGAACATACACTGCCTCAGATCAAGAGTGGTCTTCTTGCAGCATATTGGAAGCTGAGCAACTATTATCACAAGTTTGACAAATCACCATTTTATATTTGGGCTGCACATGAGTCATTGATTTGCCTCTCTTCAGAGATACTGAATGAATTGCTGTAGTCCTTGATCCTTGGATATCATATGAGGGTTTAAAACAGGACTACGCAGGTGACAATGACCTGCTCAACTATCTGGCATCATCCAAGACCCTCCTTCAAGAACATTACAATGATGAGTATGCCAATCACACCACAGCATCATCACATAATCCTGAGGCTGCCAGCCAGCTGTCAGCTGTCACTGCTGCTACAACAACAATGAACTTTTATGTCGCAATACAAAAAGAAAGACAATATCTTATGCAATGAGTTAGAAGAGTATTTTAAGCTACCTCGTGAAGATTTTGACTCTTGTGACCCATTGACATGGTGGCAAGGATGACAAGCACAGTTTCCCAATCTCTTTTGCCTTGCTCATGATATCCTGACTATTCCCAGTATGTCATTCACGACATGCTTATATCAGGTTTCATAACAAATATGACAGGTTCCGCGGTGGCTGTTGAACGTATCTTTTCTGGTGGACGTGATACTATTTCTTTGCGGCGAGCAAGTCTTCACCCAGACACAATCCGGATGCTTATGATTAGCAAGCAACGTTTGAGGCTTTCTCATACGAAAATCAATAAGAAACTCTAGCTTTTAATAATCTATCTAGTTGGTTGCAACCGTATATACCGTATGACCCCGTTTCTACCCGTCCAAAATGCCGTACCGTCCCATATGTGATCTTCGACCCCAACTCGACGGTATGGGTCAAAACCGTCCGTAACCCGTCTGCTGCCCGTCATCATACGGCCATATGCCGTATACGGTACGGTGCGCAGCCCTAGTGCTTTGGAACCATTTTCCGCGTGCCTACATACCGTGATCAAAAGTGGACGAAGCATCTGTGCTTCGAAGGATGATGTATCCTGGTATGGCTGATCATCCGGATTATTGGTCGCAGTTTTGTCGATGGAGGGCGCGGCGACTTGAATATACCAAATGAATTACCTAACGAGACGAATCGGAATGTAGTCCACGCATGTAACCTCGATGGGGTTAACAATCAGCCATTGTATGAAGTACGTAGCTGAAAGCATGGCGCAACGAGACGGAAACGGCGTTTTTTTGCCTACACATTCACCTGATAATTGTACATATATGAATTGCGGTGCGTGATTTTACTCTTCGTCATCCTCGTCGCCAGAGACTTCGGCGTTCTCGAGCTCAGCCTTAACCATGAGCTGAGCGAGGTCCTGCTCCTCCGTCTCCGATACGGCCTTGGGCTGCAGCACCGAGAAATCAATATGAAGACTGTGACGATGTTATCTAAAAAGCTAACCTTCATCTTGACGACGAGGCTGCCGCCCTGCGTCTCGATCGCGCTCTGGATGGCCTCGATCGCGCGCTCAAGTCTCTCCACCGCGGCATACTTGTCTGTCGCGTTGGTGCTGAGGACGTACAGCGGCGGCGCGACGAGCTTAGCCTTGATCGGGACCGCGTCAGTGCTCGCCCTTTCGCCTGCACGCAAGGCCTTCCTGATCGCGTCGATGCCGGAGGGCGTATAGCATGTAAGCTGGATGTCGGCGCGCAGCTTGATTGGCTGCGGCGTGAGGCGTCGCGCGATGGTGCTCATGAGCACGGAAAGCACCGTCGGCAGTACGGGTGTCTCCAACGAGGCAAAGACGGTGTCCGATTCTCTGCAAAGAAGAAAAATAAATATATAAACAAGTAAATTTGTTATGCGAACTCGACAGAAAAAAAGAGATGCGGACGCACGTCAAGGCAAGCTTGAACGCATCGTATGGGTGTCCGTACTTCTTGCCGAGTGGCCATGCGATGGTTTCATACAGTGCCTCTAGTTTCTCCTCTTCGTGTGGACCGCCGAAAGAATGGGCCGCCGCCTCGCCCCCGGCATCCTCCTCGCCCGCCGCCTGCCGCGCCCGTCTCGCCTTTTTGCTCTCTTTGCCACTCTCCGGGGCGGGCTGCTGCTCCTCGGCTAATGTTGTTGTCATTGAGGCACTTGTCGCAATCGCAGATGAGTTCTCAGCGGCGGAAGTGATCGTTTCCTTCCCAGAAGCCTCGGGGAGCGTCACCTTGGACGCAACGTGCCGCAGGATCGAGGCGACCGTTTTTGATTTCATGTATCGTTCTTCGCACTTGACAATATCCTCCGGCGACACTCTCCGTTTTGAAAGATCGATGTATCCTATCCAAGTTCCGGAAGAAGTCAAGGGATTTCCTCGACAACGCCGGTGGATGGGGATACGCACCTTTTTCTTTGTCAACACGGAGAACGACGACGACCTCGTTCCTGCCGACACGGATGAGCTTCTGGACGGACCGAATGCGCCTGCGCGAGAGCTCTGAGAGAAGGATCATCCCTTCCGTGTTATCATACTCTAACTAGCAGTCCTCCGATTCGGATGTAGATGATCAGGTTTTGGCAATTTTAAGAAAAAAAGGGAACAGGACGCACCAGCTTAACGTAGGCCCCCATTTCAGCAATCTGCCGCACTTGGACCATAACTAATTCGTCCACTTCCGGATACTTCTGTTCGTAGTACCGCATGTTTGATGAATGAAAAATACAAGTCTGTTGAAAGTGTCGAGGAGGTCAAGTTATCGGCTTTGCTTGCCTGTTGTGTATTTTGTTATGTAATGCAATCAACTTGACTATGCCTCCAGTGTTACAGAGTTTGAATCAGACAGTTCGCCAGTCGTGATTTGTTCTGTTAACTTGAACTCCCATGTTGAGTGACTCGTAATTCTCCCGGAATAAAACACAGTGGTATGGCCAACTCTAATGTCATTATGCTACTTATTTCGCTGCTGATTCTGCAGATCATTTCATCAACCAGCTTCTGACCTTTTGACAGGATGGCTCAGGCAATCACATAACATGCTGGTTCCAAACCAGAGATGTGCCGACATCTTTATTCATGGTATTTGTAAGTTTGTATTCCATGCATGACAGCCAGCTGACAGTAGAAGCTGAACTCCAGGAGAGCCAGCTGGGTGCAGAGCTGTTTTTTGTCAGTTGCATGATGGTCTTTGTTGGTCACTGTAGAGGTGAACCACATGAAGTGGGTTGTGATGTGGTGGGGGGAAGTGTTAGCTTTCTGACTCAACCATTGACCTGAGCCTGGCCGGGATAAGCTGCAAGGGCAGGCAGGGCCTGCAGTGATGTGAGGGTTCAGGCATCAGTCTTTGATCAAATCTGTGGGGAGAACTGCAGAAGGGTGTGGCAGGTGGATGTGAAGCATGTCAGTGACCAATGTGGGTGAGGTGAGGGGAGGAGACAACATGGGATGGGGTCATGTGTCATGCTCCTTCGCTCATACAGAGACCTCAGTCTTAGATGCTCAGATCTTGCACCAAAGACCTTCAGACTTGTGCTTGGATAAGTACTTATGCTTCAAGTACTGTCTTAAATGGCTGGAGCATGTAAATTGATATGATGGTAATTTCATTCATACAAAACCTACAGATGTACCAGTAGTCACTAGGCTTAAGATTCCTTTTGCCATTGTTTTAAACCACTTTCACACTTAGTCTGGCTGAATTCTTTAAGATTCATCTAGCCTAACAGGATATTAAGCCTCTCAAGACTTGCTCAGACACATACACTATGTTGTGCTTCATCAAAGACCTCTTTAATATTCAATAACAAATTGCCATTGGCAAAGCAAGCACTAGTGCACATAACAAGAACACTTGGTTCAGAGAAGCAGATCAGATATCACAGTCCATGCCACTTACAGAAATAGTCCATACCAGCTGCAGAGACACCAACAGATCAAACAAATAAAAGAGAGAGCACACCTCTCCTTCAACTAGTGACAATGAAGAACAAGCATTTCTAAGAGAATTCACTCTCTTTATCTAAGAAGCCACAACTGATGAACCAATCAAGATCTATAGTGAAGGAGCAATAAACCTCCTTACAGAACTCTTTCTAGAGCGAGAATACAGAATAAGCCTAGAATAGCTATGGTCAGACCAGAATCTTTTTGCCAAAGAAGAGAACAAACTAATCCACAAGAGAACAAGAAAAGAATGAAACCAAGCCAAAAGCTTCAGACAATAGTGAATTGAGAACTACAATCATCAAATACAGAAAGAAGACATACTAATCCACTGAGGATACAAAGCACAGAACACATGCCAGAACCAATAAGAGTGCTACCAGAGCCAAGAACATATACAACTAAGACCATTTAATCTACTAAAAGGGACAATTCACTGAAGCACTGCCTAAAGGAAACCCTAATCCATTGTGGCACAAGCAAGCAAAAGTAATTGGGATACATACTACAAGTGGAGAAGTCACAAAGTGCTACACAAAACCTAGTCTGTGCACAGGTCACTCTAACTAACTCAGAAAGTGAGAGGCGGGGAGAAGAATGCTAGTTATTAGCCAGCTTGAAGCTGGGTTCTACTACATACATTTTAGCCATTTATATGTTATGACTCTCAAGCACAGACCATGACATATGCTATTCTCGTGTTATACGAAACCCTTAACCCTATACCATCTGAGTCAGGTTTCGACTGCGCTCCTCATGATGTCCTGTAGGTACTGCGCCATAGCCCTCTGCCCTAGTAAATACTGACATGTCATTGTTATAGGGTTTACCTTTAAGTCTTTGCATTGTATCTTGTCAGTCATGTTGCAATTGTGTCATATGTTTGTCAGGTGATTATTGAGTCACGTGTCTGTTGTCAAGATATCGATTGGCCTTGAAATCATAACATTACCCCCCCTTTAGGGATTGCATCCTTGCAATCATGTTTTTCTTCGTCATTATCCTCCTAGTCTTCCTGGCACTCGCCCTTTCCTATGACTGCCTTGTTCCATCGCTCCTGCTATGCCTGCTATGCCATGTCAAGTCAGTCTTCGACTTCTTTCGGGTCCGACATCCATCCAGTAAGGGTCCGCTTCTTCGGTTCCACTTTCATTTGCTGATTTCACAGGCAGACTCAGACTTCATTGGCTGTGTGGTCGAAGAGGACCTTCAGTGCTTGGGACTGATGGAAGCGGGTGTGTACAACTTTCTTTGGTAGTGTCTGAGGTAGTAGCTGACATTGTCCTCATTCCAGAGATGGCACCTCCGGGTTTTCACAATGAAATTTCACGACTGCATCCAGTGCATCTTTGTTAACGTTTTCCACAGATTCCCATGTAGTGTCTTCTATGGAGTAACCCTTCCAATGTATTCTGTATTGTAGTTTTCCTCTGTTCCATTGAGAGTTAACTACAGTTTCTACTTCATACTGCTTCTCTCCCTCTATGACAATGGGGGGAGGTTGCTTAAGAATCATTACCACTTTCTGTTGCAGGAATGCTGGTGCCATATATGGGGTGAGTTTGGACTCATTTTGGACAGGATGGATTTTCCAATGCTCTGGTAGATCAAGTTCATATGCCGATTCTCCAATTCGCCATTTAACTTTGAAGGGACCAAACCACTTGTTGTTCAGCTTGTCAGTCGGCCAGTCAGTTGTAATGTTGGTTCCTTCCAGCCAGACCTGATCGCCCTCATGATATTCTTGGGCAGATTTCTGTTTCTAGTTGTGGGTCCGTTTCATCGTTTCGGCAGCTTTTATCAAAGAGGCTTCGGCTTTGATTTGAATCTCTTTCATCATATTGGCAAATTCCTCTGCAGTTTGTGACTTGATATCACGCTTCGGTGGTTCTTTTCCAGTGTGTGAGTGTTGTCCATGATTTAGATAAAATGGGGAATATCCCATTGCCGAGTGAATCTGATTGTTGTAAGAGAATTCGGCTATAGATAGCCAGTCTGTTTGCAGATGATTCATGAAGAGTTTCAGGTATTGCTCAAGTTTCTGATTAACTCTTTCCATTTATCCATTGGTTTGTAGATGGTATAGTGTCGAAGGGGCTCTTTTGATTCCCAGAAGTGTGTAGAGGTCTTTTATGAAGTTTGAGACAAATTGCGGTCCTCTGTCACTGATGACCTTTTTGGGAAGTCCATAGTTCAAGAATATGGTATCACGTAGTCTGCAAGCGACTCCTTCTGCTGTGATTTCCATATTGACTGGTATAAATTTGGCTCCTTTGGTGAACTGGTCTACTGTTACCATTACGCCATCGAATCCCTGAGATTTGGAGAGAGGTCTGATGAGATCTACTGAGATGATCTTCCATGGTTCCTTCGGTACATTGTTTGGATGGAGCAGAGCATGCTTCTGATCTCTGATAGTCTTTGTTTGTTGGCATTTATCACATCCCTTAATATATGCCTTGATGTCATTCATCATTTTAGGCTACCAGAAGTTGCACATGATCAACTCATGCATCTTCATCTGTCCTGGGTGTCCCGAGATCTGATTGGAGTGATGGATTTCAATGATCCATTCCCTTATTTTTTGGCTTTTAGGGATATAGTACTATTTTAGCCATGCGACAATTTGGTTGTTTTCTGTTACGATTTCAATGCCAATCGTTATCTTGATGACAGACACGTGATCCAACAATCACCTGACAAGACACGTGATACAAACGCGATGCAACTGACAAGAGACGATGACTTGAAGGAAACCCTATAATGACAACGTGTCAGCACCTGCCAGGGTGAAGGGTTACGATGTAACGCCTGCAGGATAACATGAGGAGCGTAGTCATATTTTAGTTCAGACCACGGAACAGGGTAAAGGGCTCTACACAATACGAGGGTAGCATATGTATGTCATGGTCCATGCTCGAGGGCTGTAGCATATAAATAGCTAGAATGTACATAGTAGAACTCAGCTTCAAGCTGGCTAGTAAATAGCATTCTTCTCCCTGCCTCTTACTCTCAGAGATAGTCAGAGTGACCTGCACACAGATTTGGTTTTGCATAGCAAAAGCTCGAAGCTACTCATCGCGCACCTCACCGCTCTCATTCTCCACTGCCCTTCCTTCATCACCCGATGGCCCTGAGTGCCATGCGACCAAAGGAACCTGCTGCATCGTTATACCTTTTTTCTTCAACTATTACTAACCTTTTCAAACACCAACCCCCATTCCCTACCCCACGCCAACCCATATTCTGATCTCTATCTGCGGTCCTTGTTCGTTGCATTTGGAAGTGCAAGAGGACTAAGGGTAACGTTGAGTCCGACCCTGTCTGAATCGAACATCAAAAGGCTGTGCTAGGGTGATCTTCGGAGAGCCCTACTGCGCGTTTGACCGGGTAGTTTGTTGACCTGGGACATACCGAAGCAAGAGAGATCAGAGGACTTGGACATGTGGATAGTCCCCACCCTTCGACCAACCTCTCAAACACGCCCTTGAAAGTCGTTGTCAGGGATGTGTGCTGACCTGAAACGAGAAAGGGGTTGCCAGACCGCTGGGACCTCTGACGACGAAACCTTCCTTAACTGCCGTTTGGGGCATCCTTGTAGCCATGAGGATTCGAGCCGACCCTTCTGCAGTTTAACAGGCACCCTCCACCCTTTCTTGGACCCAACCAAAGCAGGAGTCAATGGTCACGCACCGCCTGCATGGTACTAATTGACTATTCTATTGGACGAAATCACCAAGTCACCAACCTTTCCTCCTTCCGCACACGAATCCACTGTAATCCCCTCTACCGAAGCCATATCGGCTACACCCTCATCCGAAAGAACCTTCACCTTCGAAACCAAGTAGTCGAGGTCGAATACGAATATTGGACCAACTACTACCCTGACCTATCCCCGCGACACATTCCTGGTAACTTTATCTGGAACGAAGACCCCCTGGAACTTTACTTTTACCCTCGAAGAGAAGCACCCGAACGACACCCATAATGGAATTCATTCCTGTGCTCTTCGCCTTCATTACAGTCATCCTCACTACCCTCTTCGCTGCACACCCACTTGCCTTAGCTTGGGGCACCCTTCGAAACAACCCTCAACAAGCAGAACAGGTACAGAACGCGACTCAGACTTTGGTCAATGTGATCAAAGAAGAACTGGACTTGGGCAAGAAGCCCAAAAGAACGAAATCGGAACCGCTGGATCCATATAAAGGGGAACCTGGCCTGATCGGAAGTTGGCTTCGATGAATGGAAGTCTACTTCGACAAAGAGGAGATCACGAACAAATGGGACATGATCACCTACGCATTGCAACGGATCACAGGAGGCAAGGCCGAACATGCACAAAACTGGGCGGACTCTAAGCTACAGGAGTGGCTAGAGTTCAAAATGGAATTGAACGGTCGCAGACAGGAGTTTGGATACCATTCCACCTATGACGACTGGGAACATGGACACGTCGTTACGCCGGCAATGGCTAACACTCCCGAAGTCAGGACGAATCTGCTTGGACACCTCCCACCATTCAAAGACTGGGAAGAGTTCAAGGCAGAGGCCAGAGAATTCTTCATGACCACGGAAACCCAGAACGACGTGATCATTCGGATTAAAGGACTGTCGCAACACCGACGACCAGTCGAGGACTACATCGTTGAATTCCAGAGCTGGGCTCCCTTGATGGAATACAATGACATCATGCTCATTGACATCTTTAAACATGGACTCGACCAGGTGCTCAGATGATGGATTATCGAACTAGGAGGTGTCCACAAGGAGGACATCGACTGGTGGTATAGACGCGCAACGGAATTGGACTGACAATATCGCCAGGCCCAAAAGGAATTCAGGGTGAAGGAGCAATTTGCTCCCAAACCAACACAGAAACCAGTACAGGAGACGACGGCACCTAAGGGGCAAACTCCGGCACCAGTAACTGGTAATGCTCAAGGACGGCCCGACCCTAATGCCATGGATGTCGACCGGTTGAGATGTGAAGGACGCTGCTTCTGATGCGGCGAGAAAGGACATATCGGATGTAACTGCCTAACGAATATCCAACCGAAATATGTCATGAGGAATGTAGAGGCTAAGGACAAACCTACTGCTGCCCATATCAAAAAAGTTAACCAGGGTTTTCAGTAGAGCTGGGAAGAAGCACTGCTTCACTGGCTGACTATGTATCATCGAATATTAATATAAGAGACATTCCTGATCTTAAAGAATATTTCGAACGAGAAGGTGCACGAGAGTTCGGTCTCGTAAAAGGATATACCCTACCCTGGGTGGCACAACAGATTTATTGGCAGGATGAGTCCAAGGCGTACTCGATCCTTAAGGCATGGACAGACCAATCACAACAGAAGAACATCTCTTTGGAAAGACTCCATGAGATCAACCAAATGAACGATCATGATGCTCTCCATACACTACTCGACCTCAGACAAAAGCCACGATTTGTCAGAGGAGGGAACGGAAACCAGATGGATGTACCCCTGATAATCACGACCTTGGACACTGGACAGACGCACAGCGTAAAGGCTCTGCTCGACACAGGATGCACTGGATCTTGCATAGACCAGAAATTCATCAAGGAAAAGGAAATCAACATGAAACGATATCCTATCCCTATCCCGGTCCATAATGCAGATGGAACCCATAACAGAGCGGGCGATATACGCGAGTATGTTGAATTAAGAGTCTGTGTCCAAGACCATGTTGAGCGAATGGTCTTCTCAATCACTGAACTTGGAAAGGGCTAGATTTTCATCGGTTACAAGTGGGTTAAATGACACAACCCTCAAATCAACTGGAAAACAGAAAAGATCACATTCAACCGATGCCCTGAAGAGTGCCAGCGGATTATCTGAACAGAAAACCCCGAAGATGATGACACCTCTATCGAGACAAATGAGGTCGACTTCAAAAATGGTGAAAAACTCTTGATGATCAACATAAACCAAGAGCTTCATCTAAGGGCTTTCCAGACGACGGCTTCCAAACTGGCAGAGGTGATGACAAAGATGGCGAAGGCAAAAACCTTTGAAGAAATCGTACCGGAAGAATACCACTGTTTTAAGGATTCAGTGTTTGGAAAAGAGTTATTCGACGAGCTACCACCGCGACAACCTTGGAACCATGCAATCGAACTCATTCCAGGAGCCAAACTCCAGGACTGCAAGGTCTACCCCCTGACGCTGGACGAACAGAAACAGTTAGATGCCTTCCTGGACGAGAACCTGAACACCGGACAAATCAGACCGTCGAAGTCGCCAATGGCCTTGCCTTTTTTCTTCGTAAAAAAGAAGGACGGATCCCTACGACCCATATAGGATTATCGGAAACTGAATAATGTAATGATAAAGAATAAATACCCACTGCCCCTAATCCAAGAACTAATCAACAAACTAAAAGAGGCGAAGTTCTTTACAAAGCTCAATATCTGATGTGAATATAACAACATCCATATGAAAGAAGGCGACGAATGGAAGGCTGCATTTTGGACAAACCAGGGAATGTTTGAACCCCTGGTCATGTTCTTCAGACTGACAAATTCACCGGCTACTTCCCAAACTATGATGAATATGATATTCAAGGATGAAATCGATCAGGGACACATAGTAATCTACATGGACGACATCCTCATCTTCAATAAAGATTTGGATAAACACAGACAACTTGTTCAACATGTACTGGAAAAGCTAAAGAATAACAAGCTTTATCTGAAACCTGAGAAGTGTTCGTTTCATCAGCTGGAAGTAGAGTACCTTGGAATGATCGTCTCAGAAAATGGCATCAAAATGGATCCTGTAAAAGTTGAAGGCATTAAAGACTGGCCAAAACCCACATGCAAATGAGATGTCCAACAGTTTTTAGGTTTCTGTAACTTCTACCAGCGTTTCATCGAAGGATTTGCAAAGATTGTGAAACCCTTGACAGAATTAACCAGAAAAGCCAACTGGACATGGGAAAAAGCCCAAAACGATGCATTCAATGGATTAAAGAATCAGATCTGCTCAGCACTGATCATTGCAATGCCCCGAGATGACGGGAAATTCCGAATGGAAGTCGATGCTTCGAATTACGCAATAGGAGGCATCCTTTCACAGGAACAATCCAATGGTACCTGGAGACCGGTAGCATTCATGTCAAAATCATTGAACCCAATGGAATGAAACTACGAGATCTATGACAAAGAAATGCTCGCAATCATGATAGGACTTGAGGAATGGTGCCAATACCTCTGTGGCGCTAAGCAAAAGTTCGAGATTTGGACAGACTATAAGAATCTCGAATATTTCCGAAAACCTCAGAAGCTGAATTGCCGGCAAGCCTGTTGGATCTCGGAACTTCAGGACTATGACTTTATCCTGGAGCACAAACCCGGAAAATCAATGATGAAGGCAGACAGTCTGTCAAGACGACCAGACCATGAGAAGGGGGAAAACGATAATGAGAACGTCATACTCCTAAAGCCGGAAAATTTTCACCGACTTTTTATGGCAAAAGTCACGCTGATACCAGAATTCCAAGACATGCTGAACCAAATAAAACGGGCTTGGAAACAAAGAGAACCCGAAGTTCAGAAGCGTCTTGACGCAGGCGAACACGGCTGGGAGGAAAATGACCGAATTATCACATGGTTAAAACAGTACTACATCTCCAAAAGCCAAAAGATAGGGGACCAGATCATCGAAATCCATCATTCCGATCAAATCTCAGGACACCCAGGACAGACGAAGACGCACGAGCTCATCACGCATAACTTCTGATGGCCCAAAATGATGAACGACATCAAGGCATACGTCAGAGGATGTGACAAATGCCAGCGAATGAAGATCATCAGAGATCGGAAGCATGCTCTGCTTCACCCAAATGAAGTACCAAAGGAGCCATGGGAGATTATCTCGGTAGATCTCATCGGACCTCTCCTCATATCCCAGGGATTCGATGGCATAATGGTAACAGTAGATCGGTTCACCAAAGGAGCCAAATTCATACCGGTCAACATGGAAATCATGGCAGAAGGAGTCGCCTGTAAATTACGCGACACAGTATTCTCGAATTATGGACTCCCCAAGAAAGTCATTAGCGACAGAGGACCACAATTCGTCTCGAACTTCATGAAGGACCTTTACGCACTCTTGGGAATCAAAGGAGCCCCTTCGACACTGTACCATCCACAAACCAATGGACAGACAGAAAGAGTTAATCAGGAACTCGAGCAATACCTGAAGCTCTTCGTGAACCATCGGCAAACAGATTGGACGGATTGGTTACCCATAGCTGAATTTTCTTATAACAATTGGATTCACTCAGCAACGGGATATTCTCCATTTTATCTAAACCATGGACAACATCCGCATACCGGAAAGGAACCCCCGAAGCGTGATGTCAAGTCGCAAACCACAGAGGAATTTGTGGACATGATGAAAGAAATTTGGACCAAAGCCAAGACTTCTCTGGTAAAAGCCGCTGAAATAATGAAATGGACCCATGACTGAAAACAGAAGCCCGCCCGAGAATACCATGAGGGCGATCAGGTCTGGCTGGAAGGAACCAATATCACCACTGACCGGCCGACTGACAAGCTGAATGACAAGCGATTTGGTCCTTTCAAAGTCAAACGGCGAATTGGAGAATCGGCATATGAACTCGATCTACTGAAACATTGGAAAATTCACCCTGTCCAAAATGAGTCCGAACTCACCCCGTACACAGCACCGGCGTTCCCGCAACAGAAAGCAGTAACAATTCTTAAACGACCTCCCCCCATCATTGTGGAGGGAGAGAAACGGTATGAAGTAGAAATGGTAGCCAATTCCTGATGGAATAGAGGAAAATTGCAATACAAAGTACACTGGAAAGGCTATCCAATAGAGGATGCTACATGGAAACTGGCAGAAAACATCATTGAAGATGCGCCGGACATGGTCGCAAAATTTCATCGTGAGAATCCGGAGGCACTATCCCTAGAATGAGGACAACGTCAGTTATCGCCCCGGATGCCACCAAGGAAGATAGTACGCACCCGCCTCCATCAATCCCAAATGCCGAAGGTCCTCTTCGACCACACGGCTAATGAAGTCTGGGTCTGCCCGAGAAGTCAGCAAATGAAAGCGGAGCCAAAAAAACGGACCCTTACCGGATGGATGTCGGACCCAAAAGAAGTCAAAGATCGACTTGAGGCAGTGTGGCAGGCATGGCAGGAGCATCGGAATAAGGCAATTGTAAGAGAGGGTGAGCGCCAGAAAGACTAAGATAATGACAGCGAAAGAGAACATGATTGCAAGGACGCAATCCCTAAGGGGGAGTAATGTTACGATTTCAACACCAATTGTTATCTTGATGACAGACACATGATCCAACAATCACCTGACAAGACACGTGATACAAATGTGATGCAACTGACAAGAGACGATGACTTGAAGAAAACCCTATAATGACGATGTGTCAGCGCCTGCCAGGGCGAAGGGTTATGATGTAACGCCTGCAGGATAACATGAGGAGCGTAGTTGTATTTTAGTTCAGACCACGGAACAGGGTAAAGGGCTCTACACAATACAAGGGTAGCATATGTATGTCGTGGTCCGTGCTCGAGGGCTGTAGCATATAAATAGCTAGAATGTACATAGTAGAACTCAGCTTCGAGCTGGCTAGTAAATAGCATTCTTCTCCCCGCCTCTTACTCTCAGAGATAGTCAGAGTGACCTGCACGCAGATTTGGTTTTGCGTAGCATTTTCCTCCCAGCTGTGTTCGCCTGCATCAAGATGCTTCTGAACTTTGGGTTCTCTTTGTTTTGAAGCCTGTTTTATTTGGTCCAAAATGTCCTGGAACTCTGGTATCAATGTGACTTTTGCCATAAAGAGTTGGCGAAAATTTTCTGGCTTTAGGAGTACAATGTTCTCATTATCATTCTCCCCCTTCTCATGGTCTGGTCATCTTGACAGACTGTCTGCCTTCATCATTGATTTTCTGGATTTGTGCTCCAGGATGAAGTCATAGTCCTGAAGCTCCGAGATCCAGCAAGCTTGTTGGTGATTTAGTTTCTGAGGCTTTCAGAAGTATTCAAGATTCTTATAATCCATCCAAATCTTGAATTTTTGCTTAGCGCCGCAGAGGTATTGGCGCCATTCCTCAAGTCCTGTCATGATTGCAAGCATCTCTTTATTATAGATCTCGTAGTTCCGTTCTGTTGGATTCAATGACTTAGACATGAATGCGACCAGTCTCCAGGTACCATTGGATTGTTTCTGTGAAAGGACACCTCCTATTGCGTAATTCGAAGTGTCGACTTCCATTTGAAATTTTCCATCATCTTGGGGCATCGCGATGATCAGTGTTGAACAGATCCGATTTTTTAATCCATCAAATGCATCATCTTGGGCCTTTCCTCATGTCCAATTGGCTTTTCCAGTTAATTCTGTAAGCAGTTTTGCGATCTTCGCGAATCCTTCAATGAAGCACTGGTAGAAGTTGCAAAAGCCTAGAAATTGTTGGATATCTCATTTACATGTGGGTTTGGGCCAGTTTTTGACACCTTCAACTTTGACAGGGTCCATCTTAATGCCATTTTCTGAGACGATCATTCCAAGGTACTCTACTTCCAGCTGATGAAACGAACACTTCTCAGGTTTCAGATAAAGCTTGTTATTCTTTAGCTTTTCCAGTACATGTTGAACAAGTTGTCTGTGTTTATCCAAATCTTTATTGAAGATGAGGATGTCGTCCATGTAGATTACTATGTGTCCCTGATCGATTTCATCCTTGAATATCATATTCATCATAGTTTGGGAAGTAGCCGGTGAATTTGTCAGTCTGAAGAACATGACCAGGGGTTCAAACATTCCCTGGTTTGTCCAAAATGCAGCCTTCCATTCGTCGCCTTCTTTCATATGGATGTTGTTATATCCACATCAGATATTGAGCTTTGTAAAGAACTTCGCCTCTTTTAGTTTGTTGATTAGTTCTTGGATTAGGGGCAGTGGGTATTTATTCTTTATCATTACATTATTCAGTTTCCGATAATCCTATACGGGTCATAGAGATCCGTCCTTCTTTTTTATGAAGAAGAAAAGCAAGGCTATTGGCGACTTCGACGGTCTGATTCATCCAGTGTTCAGATTTTCATCTAGAAAGGCATCCAACTGTTTCTGTTTGTCCAGCATCAAGGGGTAGACCTTGCAATCCTGGAGTTTAGCTCCTGGGATGAGTTCGATCATGTGGTTCAAAGGTCATCGTAGTGGTAGTTCGTCAAATGACTCTTTTCTGAATACTGAATCCTTGAAACAGTGGTATTCTTCTGGTATGATCTCTTCAAAGGTTTTTGCCTTCACCGTCTTTGTTGTCACCTCTGCTAGTTTAGAAGCCATTGTCTGGAAAGCCCTTAGATGAAGCTCTTGGTTTATGTTGATCATCAAGAGTTTTTCACCATTTTCAAAGTCGACCTCATTTGTCTCAATAGAGGTGTCGTCATCTTCGGGGTTTCCTGTTCGGACACTTCACTGACACTCTTCAGGGCATCGGTCAAACATGATCCTTTCTGTTCTCCAAATGGAAAATCCCACACAAATCCATACCTTGAGCCAAATTCATGTAAGAAAATGTTTGTTTTCTAATATTTTATAGTATAACTGGATTAATTGCAGCAACAACTTTACAAGATGTCCGGTTGGAGCTTGCAAAAGCAGATTTGACATCAGTATCTCAAGGAGAAGTTTCTGCATATAAAATGAGTTTGACTGCTTTTCTTACAACAGATTTGGAACTTGAGGAACAACAGTATGTGCTCTATGCAAAGAATACGAGGGTTGTGACATTTAACCCACTCATAACCAATGAAAATCTGGCCCTTTCCAAGTTCAGTGACCGAGAAGACCATTTGCTTGATGTGATCCTGGACTTGGACTCTTAGTTCAATGTATTCGTATATATCGCCCACTCTGTTATGGGTTCCATCTGCATTATGGACTAGGATGAGAATAGAATATTGTTTCATGTTGATTTCCTTTTCCTTAATGAACTTCCAGTCTATGCAAGATCCAGTGCATTCTGTGTCGAGCAGGGCTTTTATGCTGTGTGTCCATTCAGTGTCCAAAGTCATGATCATCAGGGGTACATCCATTTGGTTTTCATTTCTGCCTCTGACAAATCATGGTTTTTGCCTGAGGTCAAATAGCATATAGAGAGCATCATGATCGTTCATTTGATTGATCTCACGGAGTCTTTCCAAAGAGATGTTCTTCTGTTGTGATTGGTCTGTCCATGCCTTAAGGATCAAGTATGCCTTGGACTCGTCCTGGTGATAAATCTACTGAGCTACCCAGAATAGGGTATATCCTTTTACGAGACCAAACTCTTGTGCACCTTCTCATTCGAAATATTCCTTGAGATCAGGAATGTCTCTTATATTAATATTCGATGATACATAGTCAGCCAGTGAAGCAGTGCTTCTTTCCAGCTCTACTGAAAACCCTGGTTAACTTCTTTGATATGGGCAGCGGCAGGTTTGTCCTTAGCCTCTACATTCCTCATGACATATTTCGGTTGGGTATTCATTGGGCAGTTACATCCGATATGTCCTTTCTCGCCACACTAGAAGCAGTGGCCTTCACGCCTCATTCAGTCAACGTCCATGGTGTTAGAATCAGGTTGTTCTTGAGCATTACCAGTTGCTGGTGCCGGAGTTTGCCCCTTAGGTGCTATCACTTCCTGTGCTGGTTTCTGTACTGGTTTGGGAGTGAATCACTCCTTCACTCCAAATTCCTTTTGGGCCTGGCAATACTGCCAGTCCAGTTCTGTTGCGCATCTGTACCACCAGTCGATGTTCTCTTTGTGGACACCTCCTAGTTCAATAATCCGTTGTCTGAGTGCCTGGTCAAGTCCATGTTTAAAGATGTCGATGAGGGCAATGTCGTTGTATTCCGTCAAGGGAGCCCAGCTCTGGAATTCGACAATATAGTCCTCAACCGGTCGTCGGTGTTGCAACAGTCCTTTAATCCAAATGATCACATCATTCCATGTTTCCATAGTCATGAAGAATTCTCTGGCTTCTGCCTTGAACTCTTTCCAGTCTTTGAATAGTGGGAGATGTCCAAGAGGGTTCGTCCTGACCTCAGGAGTGTTAGCTGTTGCCAGTGTAACAATGCGTCTATGTTCCCAGTCATCGTAGGTGGAATGAAATCTGAATTCCTGCCTGCAACCGTTCAATTCTGTTTTGAACTTGAGCCACTCTTGTAGCTTGGAGTCCACCCAGTTCTGTGCACATTCAGCCTTGCCTCCTGTGATCTGTTGCAACACATAAGTGATCATGTCCCACTTATTCATAATTTTCTCTTTATCAAAATAGACTTCCACCCGTTGAAGCCAGCTTCCGATCAGGCCGGGTTCCCCTTTATATGGATCCAGCAGTTCCGATTTCGTTCTTTTGGGCTTCTTGCCCAAATCCAGTTCTTCTTTGATTGCATCGACCAAAGTCTGTGTCACGTTCTGTACCTGTTCAGCTTGTTGAGGGTTGTTTCAGAGGGTGTCCCAAGCTAAGGCAAGTGGGTTGGCAGCAAAGAGGGTGGTGAGGATAATGGTGATGAAGGCGAAAAGAGTGGCAATGAATTCCATTATGGGTGTCGTTCAGGAGTTTCTCTTCATTGGGGATAGAAATAGAGTTCCGGAGGGTCTTCATCCTAGAGGAAGTTACCAGGGATATGTTGAGGGGATAGGTCAGGGTAGTAGTTGGTCCAATATTCATATTTGACCTCAACTACTTGGTTTCGGAGGTGAAGGTTCTTTTGGATAAGGGTATAACCAATATGTCATCGGTAAAGGAGGTTGCAACAGATTTGTATGTAGAAGGAAGAAAGGTTGGTGACAGGATAGTTTTGTCCAATAGAGTAGTTGATTAGTACCATGCAGATGGTGTGTGACTGTCGACTCCTGCTTTGGTTAGTTTCCAAGATAGAGGGTGCCTGTTAAACTGCAGAAGGGTCAGCTCAAATCCTCATAACTATGGGGATGCCTCAAATGGCAGTCAAGAAAGGTTTCATCATCAGAAGTCCCAGCAGTCTGGCAACTCCTTTCTTGTTTCAGGTCAGCACATGTCCCTGACAATGACTTTCAAGGGTGTGTTTGAAGAGGTGGTTGATGGGTGGGGACTATCCACATGTCTGAGTCCTCTGATCTCTCTTGCTTCAGTATGTCCTGGGTCAACAAACTACCCAGTCAAATACGTGGTAGGGCTCTCTGAGAATTACCTTAGCACAGCCTTGTGATGCTCGATTTGGACAGGGTCGGACTCAACATTACCCTTAGTCCTCTCACACTTTCAAATGCAATGAGCAAGGACCACAGATAGAGATCAGAATATTGGTTGATGCAGGATAGGGAATAGGGATTGGTGATTGAAAGGTTAGTAATGGTTGGAGAGGAAGAATGTGATGATGCAGTGGGTTCCTTTGGTCATATGGCACTCAGAGCTGTCGGGCAATGAAGGAAGGGCAATAAAGGGTGAGAGTAGTGAGGTGTGCAATGAGAAGCTTTGAGCTTTTGCTATGCAAAACCTAGTCTGTGCACAGGTTACTCTAACTAACTCAGAAAGTGAGAGGCAGGGAGAAGAATGCTAGTTATTAGCCAGCTCGAAGCTGGGTTCTACTACATACATTTTAGCCATTTATATATTATGACTCTCAAGCACAGACTATGACATATACTATCCTCATGTTATATGAAACCCTTAACCCTATACCATCTGAGTCAGGTTTTGACTGCGCTCCTTATGATGTCCTGTAGATACTGCACTGTAACCCTCTGCCCTGGTGAATGCTGACACATTATTGTTATAGGGTTTACCTTCGAGTCTTTGCATCGTGTCTTGTCAGTCACGTCATGATTGTGTCATGTATTTGTCAGGTGATTGTTGAGTCACGTGTCCATCATCAAGATATCGATTGGCCTTGAAATTGTAACACAAAGGACTACTAGAAACAGAGAACAACCCAACTGATGCAGAGTAGGCAGAATTCAAAGCCATGTGTAAAATCTCAGGAATCAAACTAGACTACTAGAAAGCACAAAAAAAAGAACACAGACAGCAGAAGATACAAAAAATTGCAGCCACCCTGTCCAGAATGACAAATGGACCAGAAGCCCACTGGGCATCAAAGAAGATTGATACAATCAAAGCCACAGATACTTGGGCTGAGTTTGTAATAGAAATCAAAGGCTGTTTCAGCAATGTCATGTCTTCTTCACAAGCAGGAAGCAGATTATTCAATATTAAATAAGAGAATCAACCCATCAATAAATTTCTAGATGAATTCATTGATTTTGTAGAAAAGGCAGAAGTGACAGAAACAGCACTCTGCTTTCTACTCAAGAAGAGCCTCAACTGAAGGACAGCAGAAGCAGTACATTCAATCTCAAACCTACCAGCAGATGGAGACAAATATATCAAGACAGTCTGAGCAATTAGATGAAACATTGATGAATGTAGAAATATAATGAAAGGTGAGCCTACTAACAACTATCACAAATCCAGAAACTCAAGCTGAAGAGAAGGAGGACAAGCTATGGAAGTCAACAAAGTATAAAGCAATAACTGCTTCAACTGCAACAAATCAGGACACATATCATAAAACTATTTCAAATAATAAAAAATAGCAACAAATATTACCTGCTTTAATTGCAGGCTGAAAGGATACTATGCCTGAAACTGCAAGAAGAAGAAGAAAGGAAAATTCCATGTCAGAGAAGTGAAAAAAGAAGAAACAGAGAATAAAGAAGACAAGGAAGAAGAAATCAGAGAGAGAGAGAGGATTTCATTGAGGGGTCTGATTAAGAGGTGCTAAATTGCAATCTATATCATTAAACTAGACTTATTTCTATATAGGATGTAGACTATTCCAAACTATAAAATATACTATTCCTGCAAAATAAGTTAGAGCACCCTTGAAAACAATCCAAGGAGATAGACCACTGAGATAAAAAGAGCTAGCAATCCCAGCTCTAATATGAACATGAAAAAGAACAAGAAAAATTATGCCAGAAGTTGACAGTGGGGCAGACAGGACATGCATCAATGCTCAGCTCATCAAAGAAGCTAGACTATGAATATGACAGATCCAAAGAATATTTATTATCAATGCAGATGGATCTCTAAACTGACAAAAGACAGCAAAAGAAGTTGCAGACATACACATTGAAATGAACAGCTATAAGAAAAATATAGAAGCAATTGTACTAGACATTGGAAAGACAGACATGCTACTAGGCCATGACTAGCTGGTATATCACAACACCATAATAAAATGGAGAACAGGAGAAGTTATCTTTAACAGATGTCTTAAAGAATGCAGAGAGAAGCACTAGACAATTAATGTATAAAAAATACTCAATCAGAAGAAGACACAAGAAGAACTGACAGGAATCCATGTCCCTTCTTATTTAACCAACTTCAAATACCTCTTCAAAGAAAAGAACTTTGACTGACTATTCAAATACAAAGAATGGGACTACAAAATTAATTTGATGAATGATGCACTAAAAATAATAGCAAGCAAAGTCTATCTAATGACACAAAAGGAGCTAATTGAGCTGGACTCCTTCATTGAAGAAGGGCTCAAAATAGAGAAGATATGACCATCAAAATCACTATATGCAGCACTATGTTTCTTTCAAAACAAGAAGGATGGATTAAAATAATTGATCCAGAACTATTGAGAAGTCAACAAATATACTATAAAAGACAAACTCCCATTATCCTGCATTAGTAAACTTTTAAACATATTACAGGATGCAAAATTCTTTAGCAAAATAGACATTATCTGGGAATACAACAATGTATGCATTTGAAAAAGAAATGAGTAGAAGGCAGCCTTCCTAACCACACAAGGACTGTTCAAACCAATAGTCATGTACTTCAGACAATGCAATGCACCAGGAACCTTCAGCCAGATGATAGTAAGCTTGTTCCAAAATCAGCTACAATGCAGAATCTGCATTATCTATATAAATAATATTATCATTATTGGCAATACATAAGAAGAGTTACAAAAAAACATCCTAGAAGTTATGAACACACTCAAGAAAAATGACATATTTATCAAAAGACCTAAATATATCTGTGAATCCACAAAAGTTCCAGTTTTAGGCTACATAGTAAGTAAAGGAAGAGTTGAAATAGAATCAGAAAAAATTATAGCAATCCAACAATAGCCAATACCAAAATCAAAGAAGGTGTTGCAAAAGTTCCTTAGATTCACAAACTTCTACTGATGCTTTATTCAAGGATATATAAAGATTGCAAAACTATTAATAGAACTAATAGAAAACAAAGCATTCAAATGGTCCACAAGACAAGAAGAGGCTTTTAAACTGCTGATACAACATATAACATCAGTACTGATACTGGCATTACCACAAGCAGAGGGAAAATTCCAAGTCGAAACAGATGCATCAGGATATGCAATAGGTGCAGTCCTATCACAACAACAGAGAGGAATGTGGCATCCAATTGCCTTCATCTCACAATGCATGATGCTAGCAGAACAGAACTATGAAATCTATAACAAAGAACTACTAGCAATAATAGTCACTCTAAAAATATAGTGACAGTACCTACTTGAAGCACAAGAATGCCTTGAGATCCTCACCAATCACAAGAACCTGTCATACTTTCAAAAACCACAGCAGTTGAACTCAAGACAGACAGGATAGTATCTGAAATTATAGGAATATGACTATAAACTATGACACATACCAGAAAAAGCAAATAAAAAAGCAGACATCCTGTCATGAATGGCAGGATATGAAGAATGAATAGAAGAAAAAGACAACTTGCAAATGCTCAAAGACATAGCCTTTGTACAACAACTGGAAGAGAATAATGAAGAAAACAATCTGACTACCTTATTCAAAGATAAACAAATAGCAGAAAGGAGGGCAGAAAACACTAAAATAAACCATCTAAAGAGCAGTATGACTATCTAATCACCCTGGACAGAACAAATTAAACAATGCACAAGAAGAGAAATACTAGTCACAACTGGACTAAAAGAAAAACCACACTAGTTTATAGAGAAGGAAGGACTCATGCATATTGATGGGAAAATCTTCTCCCCAAACCACCCCCTTCTATACTGACACTACCCTTTAAGCCTCCTAGCTCTCTTCCACTGCCACCAATCTCTGTCTTGTCTAGCTTCTCTAGTTCCTCCAATTCAGATTCTAGCATATCCAGTCCCATTCATTGTCAAAAGCAGAAAATATTGCCTAGCACTGCAGAATGTATTTGTAGTGGCTCAAAGAAGCCACCAGTCATTACTAGCAGTGAGCTCATACTCTGTGTATTCTGCAAATTTGAGCTTGCCAGTATAAATTACTTTGCACAGAAGTCTATCACTCTCACTAATCAAGTTGGCACTATTCTGGGCTGTTTCGAAGATATGTGAATAGAATTATAGATCAGCACTTATTGATCCTATCTTGCTGGTTTTATCTTTACTGCCTTCATATCCAAACTCTGTCTCCTTTATCTCTCTATAGAATAGAATAATGACGTCCATCACTCTATATGCATGATGCTCCTCATATCCAAGATGAATTTCTAGAATTGGACAAATGATAGAATTAATGAGAATATTGTCTTAGCTGGCACCACTTCATATGAAGCTCTTGACTCATTCTAAATTATGCTTGACTCTTTACTTGATACCAAACTTTATCAGAGGTGCCTTACTGCAGGCATTGATTTCAAAGTCTCTGCAGCTACTGATTCTATCACAAACCAGCAAACAGCAGATGCATGCTTATACATCTGGCTGGAGAAAGTGTAGAAGATTGCCAATACCAGAGCTTTTGAACTGAAAAGAGCCTGAGACCCAGCTAAGGAAGTCAACCATGCAAACAAGTGCTTTGCATTGATCAGACCATTGCATAATATGAATAGCACTCCATTCTCTCAGTCAAGCAACAACTAGAGCTCTACATCAAATAGTAAAGGCAACTTCATGCCTCTCTCTGCATTGACTGATGCTGAGTGTGCATTGCTATGCAAGCATAAAGGCTGTATAAAGCATAAAGTGCTGCAAGGGATATGTGGAATACTTTTTCTCTTGAAACTGCAACAACAGATTTCCTAATGCCACATCATACAAAACATTGACCAAGAAACAGATGCTCTATGATAAGAAGAAGCAAAGTGCCCATAGCTTCAAGTTAAAGACCAGTCAGCCTGCTCAGCCTGTTGCTGCCATGACTGCTTCCATCAGTGATTTCTCTGATAATGACATGCCTATCACAGTCCTCAGAGATGGATCTAATGATAACTATTGAATAGCACTAAATTATAAACCAACAAGATGGAATAAAGAAAGCATTAGTTTCTATCCAAGGCTGTATAACTACAAGCTGTCTAAGTCACAGAGTAACCTAAGAAACTGTAGGGAGCAAAAAGAGGAAAGGAATAGAGTAATTTCAAGTGGTTTCGAGTGAGGTTTTAGTAGTTTTGAAAGATAGTGGTGGCACTTGGCTGAGCTCTTGAGCAATACCAGGAGCAATAATGATGATTTCAGAAAGGCTTTGAATGATGGTGCCTTCCACATGAAGTTAGGAACACTAATTATAAGACTAGATACTGCAGCTTCATACAAGTGCAATACTTTAGAATTGAATAATACAAGGACTCCACATGAGTCATAGACTGCAAAACTACTGAGAGACTGAGACAGTGACTTTTTCTATTGGTTTACAAATGCCAAGTACATGGATTTTTATAGGTAAGAAGATTTTGAGTATCAGAATAACTAGCAAAGTTATAACTAAATGAAAGAAAGTATCATATGATTTCAAAAGGGCCATTTTATAGCTAAAATGTCAGAGAGATATAAGTCTATTTGAAATCTGAATATAAAAGGCAAAAATAGTAGGTAAAAGAGCATTCCAATACTAGTGATACTCATTATAGAATAGAACATAAAAATAATCTAAGAAACATAGAATGTATCAGTGAAATATGAGTCATGAATTTCAAAATAGGAGTGGATGAAATGGTAACATGCTCAAAATCTTCTGTTTTGAGCATACTGCAGTAAAGCAGTGTCAGAAATACAAAAAGATATAAGGCGGTGCAATGCCAGAAATAGTAGTAGTCTTGTCATATTGAGATTGATGTATCAGAAATGACTTATAGAGAGTGGCCTGCCAGATCAGATGGAATCATATAGGAGTTATGAAATATTCAGAATGCATAGGTGTGATGCATTTGAAGAAGTGTCTGGGACCTGGAATGGAAGCATCACAGAGGTGTCAAAATTCTGAGCACTCAAATGAGAAGTCAGTGGCTAGACAAATTAGGACTTATCAGTAGTCAGCAGCACAGAGTACTCATTACTGAGTTGGACAATAGTTTGGCTTCCAATATAAGTATCCCATTAACAACAGCCCACCTCAAGTGGGATTGTACTATAACTGGACCATTGACTGATAAGCCAATAATAGTAACCAGTATCCTCAATATAGGAGCATATATTGTGCTCATCAATAAAGAACTTGTTTTCTGTCTTGGTCTCCACCATTACCATCTGTACAAACCCCTCAAATGCTCCATTGCAATGCCTAATAGTTCATCCTCTGCCATTTTTCAAATATTGTCTGAATATGTACTCCTTACTATCTCTTCTATTGATAATTGTTGGCACTTATTAACTATAAAAGCACTTATTGTTTTGAAACTCTGCATACATATTCTATTTGGCTTGCCTTTTTTGACTCATAATAAAATTGTAATAGATCCTGATGCATGTACTTGTTAGGGCAACCACTGAGGATGACCTGGGCACAACATGCAGTGCACACAAGAGGCTCCAGTGGGCCTAGAGGAGGAACCTAAGACTGAATTGGTAGCCTAGTATGTACACCGACTCATCTAGAGGAGGAACCTAAGAGAATACTCTGAGGATCCCCTCTAAGGCACTACCTAGCTATATACTATGAATATAAGGCAGACATGAGGCGCATAAGCAAATGGTCCAGGAATGAGTAATGTGACAAGTGTGCATGGCATGAAAGTGCACACATGATGACTAGTGATGGACATTGGTATATGCACATCACATTGGAAAGGGGACTTGAGTAGGGAGAATAGAATGTTCCCTGACAATTACCCCCTCCTTAAGGATGTGCTTGCCCTCAAGTGCATCGCGGTGCATTGATGTTGACCTCAGGCTCGACAAATTCATATGGCACATGTGAAGAGGTGCATTTGGGTGATTGGCATACAGCTCCTTGGTGAAGTTCATGATAAACTGCATGCCTCAGTCAGAGATGATGCACTTGGAGAGCCCATGGTGTTACCAGACATGCTCAAGGAATAAGTGTGCGGTGCCCATTGCAGTGCAAGTTGTATGCATCAGGATGAAGTGTGCATGCTTGGAGAGCTTATTGATGACTACCATGATTGCATCATAGCCTTTCAACTCAGGAAGCTCCATGATGAAGTCAGTGCTGATGGTGTGCCAGCATGATGGAGAAATGTCATGAGGGCAGAGCTTGCCTTGTGGTGCATTGCACTGAATCTTCATCTGAAGGCATATGTCACATGCCTTGCAGTACAAGCCTATCTGACGTGACATGGATGGCTATCAGTAGTTGTGACTGACCAGTTCGAGGGTCTCCTAGTGGCTAGGATGGCCTGCAATATGCAAGTCATGATGAAGTTCAATAATGTGCCGGTGCAGGTCCATATTATGGGAAACGTAGATGTGGCCACAGTAGAACAAAAGCCTATTGGTCTTGGTTCAATTGGAACTGTGGACTGCATTGGTATGCATGTGCATGAGATCACACATGGCCTTGGCAATGGATTCCTTGAATTCCTCTTCACAACTCTTTATGTGTACCTCCTTGAGCAAGATGTGTTTGGGTCCTTCGACTTCCATTGCCTCAGTTGTGTGGATCACAAACAGCTTAGGCTTGAGCAAGATGATATCACGGTTGTCATTGGAGCTGTTTCCATGGTCAGCCCTCTATGATAGCACATTGGATTTACCTATGGAGTGGCCAGGGCAATAGTGCAGAGAGAAGTCGAAGTGCGATAGATAGAGTGGCCATCGCACTTGCCAGCAGTTAAGCTTCTGCACAGTGTAGAAGTACTCCAAGTTCTTGTGGTCTGTCCAGATCTCAAAGCAGTGCTGTGCACCTTCAAGGAAGTGGTGCCACTGCTCTAGAGTATGGATGATCACAAGCATCTCTTTGTCATGGATCTTGTAGTTGTGCTCCACATCAGAGAGGCTCTTGGAATAGAATGCAATCAGATGCCACTTGCTATTTTTACATAACTCCTGAGAGAGCACAGTACCTGTAGTGAAATCAGAGCTGTTGGCTTCAATTTGGTATGCATGATCATCATCAGGGAAGACCAGAATCAGCTCGCTCATGACTGCAGTCTTGAGCACATCGAACACGACCTGTTCGGCATCATCCCAGTGGAAGCACATGTTGGCCTTGGCAAAGTCAAAGAGTGGGCATGCATAGTGCAAGAAATCCCAGATGAAGTGCTAGTAGAAGTTGACAAAGCCAAGAAAGGATTGAATCTCCTTCTAGTTTTGCAGCTTCAGCTGCTCTGTGATGCCAGTGACTTTGACTGGGTCCATATGCACCTTGCCTTCTTTGATAATAAGGCCAAGATACTCAATGTGCATGTGCTCGAATTCATACTTCTCCCACTTGAGATAGAGCTTGTATTCACACAAGTGCTCCAGAATGAGGCACATAACACAGCGATGCTCCTTGCACGTTTTTATAAAGATCAAAATGTTATTGAGATAGACACAGACAATGCCCTCTATGATGAAATCGTGGAAAATGTCATTCATCATGGTCTGGAATGTCACAGAGGAGTTTCTCATACTGAAAAACATCACCAGTAGCTCGAACAGCCATAGTTGGTCTGGAACACAGCCTTCCACTCATTGCCTTCATGAATGCGCATATTGTTGTAACCCCAGTGCACATCGAGCTTCGTAAAGTACTTTACACCATGTAGTTGGTTGACCAGATCCAATATGAAAGGAATCAGATATCAGTTCTTGATAGTGACAGTATTGAGTGCATGATAGTCCTGCACAGAGCAAAGGGTTCCATCCTTCTTCTTGATGAAGAAGAAGAGTATGGCCATTGGGGACTTTGAGGGACAGATGTGACCAGTCACAAGGTGTTCTTTGAGGAATGTGTCAAGCTCTTTCTGTTCATCAAGGCTCAGTGAGTAGATCTTGCATAGACTGGTTTTTGCATTGGGAACAAGCTCAATCATGTGGTCCCAAGGGTGGCACTTGGGAAGCACGTCAAATGACACTTTCGTGAAGATGTCCTTGAATTCATACAAATGGTCAGAAACTGAGTCACAGAAGGTGCGCATGCTGCTATTCTTCATGTGAGCAGCTGCAAGGCATTGCAAAATGTTCATGGTCATGTGGATGGCTTTGGCAGATAGGTCATGCATGGGAACCATAAACAGATAATTACCTTCTTTGATCAGTTTGTCTGTTGATTCCTTGGGGTCATGTCCCATCTCAGGAAGCTTGTCATCATCCTCAACAGTAGCAAGGCATGGCATGGGGCCAGTGCAGCAGGTGTAGATAGTGGTGTGTATGTGCTGGCAGTCCTTGCATGCATGCATGCATTTGCCTTTTGCCTCATGCATGCAGGTGCAACAGGTGCACTCACAGTGGTTGATCTTGACTGTTTTCTTTTTCCAGTCAATGTCAGGGTTGTGTAGCTTTAACCAGAGGAAGCCCAGAATCATCTTCTGGTGCCTGAGTCCAGTGATGGCAAAGATGGTGTGTTCAGTGTGGTCTTGATAGCAAACTACCAAGTCCACAACCTCACAGATCATGCTGTCTTTGTTGGGCATACTGTCCATATTGCAGATGGATATCGGCCAGATAAGGAGGCACATTGTGATGCAATGCTTCGCAACAAAGGCACAGTCAAGGAATAAACCTGTCACACCCAAGTTAAGGAGTGCAGTAATGGAGAAAAACTCTCCAATGTCTGTTGTTTGGACCTCAGCCTTGAGGTGAAGAAAGTTTGAGTCTGTTGCACATATGTGATACTTGTATGGCAGCACATACTCCCACTTGCAGAGCCTTGGTTATTTTTTGAGTTTTTCTAATATGACTTTTTTGGGTAGGGAAAGGACAGGCACTGTATTATCACAGGTATCATTATTTACAATAGCAGGGTCCAGAATGAAAGTAGAGGGCAAGGAGGGCATGTCAGTCACTCATTGTGCATTGGAAAACCCTTCTGCTCTGTCGCAGTCACTTTGGCCAGAGAGATGACCTCCAGATCAGTAGGCACAGTGCCCTCAGCAATGTCAATCTTCGTGAGCATGTTTTGAATGGCTTTGCAAGTCTCTTTGATGGTCATATAGCATACATCATATACACACAAGCAGTCAGTAGAGAAGTGGCCAGGCTGGTTGCAGCACCAACAGATGACTGAAGACCAAGCACATTGGCATGCAGCATCGATATCTATCGGAATGCCTGGTGGAAGCACCACAGAGGTTGGCTTCATCATGAAATGTAATGGAGCAGCTTTAGTAGGAGTGGGAGCAGCAGTAAATTGACCCACAGGGGTGCACACAGGCACAGTATGGAGCACCAAGAATGTCTTGTTGGCCTTGAGGTTCTCTTTGCATATGCACATGGCATAATACCATGCTTCCAGATCATTGTCTGTAGAATGGCCAGTTGGCATGCTTGTGACCTGTGCTTGAATGGTCATGCATAGGCCCTTGCAGTACTTGACTGTGATAGCAAGGCTGTCCATATATCTAGAGCATTCAATAAGGTTGCAAAATCTGTTGGTGTACTCATCGACAGACCACTTGTCCTGGTAGTACAATGCACTTTCGAGCTTCATCAGTATATCATGTTGCTTGTTCTGGATGCAGAACTCATATCAGAACTCCTTGATGAAGAAGTTTCAGGTTGCAAAGTATGGGTAGCTGTTGGAGCACTCGAAGCACATCCAGCAATTGACAGCTTGGCACATGTGCCCTCCTTTCATGTAAGTCATTGCCCACTTGACTTGAGCAACTTGGTGCAGGAATTGTTGCAGCACAAGTGCCAAGTACAACTTGCATGAGTTGAGAAACAAGTGACTGTTCTGGCAGTCACCATTGAAGTCACTGGGGGTGGCAGGTTTGATAGAGAATGCGCTTTGTGGTGCTGGTTCTGTCAGCATTGATACTGGAGGAACAGGTAGTGGGGGAGTTGTGGCAGCTCCTAGGGGGTCTATGGGCATGTTGGGAGAGGGGCATGGGGGTCCAGAACCTTGTAGGAGTGACAGGAGTTCATAGAGTTCAGTGTGCAGAGTTTCAACTGAATTGCAAATGGTTTGGACCTCTTCATGGGTCGCAGTGCCATTGCCCTGGGGCGCATTGACTGAAATTGGTGTGGTGGGCATTGGGTCTAGTGCAGACATTGCGCTATGAGGTGGGAATTGAGAGGGGAGGTCAAGGGCAGTGGCAGCAGAGGCGGAACTGTGACTTTCATCATTACTGTCATCAATTCTGAAGATGCCTATTGTGGCATGGTCCTTGAGCTCGGCTCTCAGGAAGAGAGTATTCTACTGTTAGAGCAACTGCTGAGGATGACCTAGGCATAATGCATAGTGCACATAAGGGGCTCTGGTGGGCCTAGAGGGGGAACCTAAGACTGGATTAGTAGCCTAGTATGTATACTGACTTATCTAGAGGGGGAATCTAAGAGAATACTCTAAGAATTCCCTCTAGAGTGCTACTTAGCTATATACTATGAATATGAGGCAGACATGAGGCATATAAGTGAACAGTCCAGGAATAAGTGATGCGACAAGTGCACATAGCACGAAAGTGCATGCATGATGACTAGTGATGGGCATTGGCATGCACATGTTACATTGGAAAGGGAACTTGAGCAGGGATAATGGAATGTCCCCTGACAGTACTGCTATTGCAAAAGACTATAATTATAATTTCCTGCACCTGCTACCTCTATCAAAATCTAAAAAGCCTTGTTTATTTTCCCTGGTACAATATTGCATAAGCATTCTGTTGGCTCAAAAGGCTGCATAGCAGAAAGCAGCTACTCTGTTTGAACTGGCTGAGAAAATGAAGCTAACACTGAGTATAAGCTGCCTAGAGCATGTCATCACTTGCTACACAAAACTATGTCTGTGTGCAGGTCATTCTAACTTTCTCAAGAGGAGAGGTGGGGAGAAGAATGCTAAGATTTAGCCAGCTTGAAGCTGGGTTCTACAGTACAATTTCTATATATTTATACTACTATGTCTTACACCATATGCTATTCTCATGTTATGTGAAGCCCTCAGCCCTGGACTGCATGAGTAAGGATCTGACTATGCTTCTTATGGTATTCTGCAGATACTGCACCATAACTCTATGCCCTAGTGAATGCTGATGTGTCTCATAGGATTGTCTCAAACCCTCACATCGTATCTTGTCTGTCACATTGCATTTATATCATGTGTTTGTTAAGTAATTGGTGAGTCACGTGTCCATTATCAAGATAATGATAGGCCTTGAAATTGTAACATCACTACTCTTATTAAAGAATGCATTAACATCCTAGCATACAAATAGCACCTTGAAAGTGTTACAAACGTCGCTCAAAATTTTCTTATTTTATCTCTCTTCCCTTATCTTTTCCTTCCTATCACACTGCACAGTATGCAGTTATTGAGTCATCTTCACTTCCCTAGTCATCCTGAGTCATCTCATCCCAGTCTTACTCATCCACAGTCCACAGCATTGCACAGTCCATGGTCTATGCTCGAGTACTGTAATGTATATAAGGACTTCTAGATGTACCAGTAGTGCTAGGCTTAATATTCCTTTTGCCATCGTCTTAAACTGCTCTTGCACTTAGTCTGCCTGAGTCCTTTAAGATTCGTCTAGCCTAACAGAAAGGCTGGACCAAGATGTATGAAAGAAATTCAACAATATATTTGATGTGATTCCCCATGCCAACAAGCTGTCTATTTCTGTTTATGCATTAATTAACTTGAAACAGACATTCAAAAGAATAGCAATTCATACTTACTCATGCCTATGCAAATACTGAGAAGTATAGAAAATGTTAATACAATAGCATTTTGATACAGATTATATACATTCTTTCTCTTCATCTTCTATATCATCTGCTTTTATCATTCCAAAAGCTGATCTAACTATTTTGCCATACTGGATAAATAACTATTAATAGCTCAATAAGAATATTGTCACTGATAATCACTTGCTTCTATAAATCAATAACATTCTTACTGATTGCAGCAAAGAGAAGACCTGGTCAAAAATTGATATGACAAATAGCTTTTTCCAGACAAAAATGTATTCCTCTGATATATCATTGATAGCTGTTTCAACTCTATTTGGACTGTATGAATGGGTTATGATGCCTATGAAATTGAAGAATGTGGAAGCAATACACCAAAGGCATGTTATAGCTATGCTTCAAACCTTGATCAGCTGATGCTATTATATTGATCTAGATGATATTGTCATCTGGTCAGATTCCATAAAACAACACCAGGCCAATATGAATGCAGTACTGTCAGCCTTGCATGCCAACTGCCTATATTGCAATGCAAAAAAAATTAAAAATTTTCCAAATATTGATTGATTTTCTTGGATATTATATTTTGCAAGCCAGAATCAAAGTGGATAGGTACAGAGCCCAGTGCATAGTGGATTGGCCCATGCCAGACTGCATAAAGGATGTACATAGATTTCTAGGACTAATCTATTATCTTTCTACTTTTTTGCTAGGCATTGCAAAGCATACTGCTATACTGGACAACCTGACTTTGAAAGATGCTGAGCATTGTTGGTCCAGTTGGCAAATGCATTATCAGATAGCCTTTGACAAGTTGAAGGAAGCTGTCATCTTCTGTAAATATTCAATGACTATTGACTACAGTCTGATGCTAGGATATAAAGTGTTCATAGTGACTGATGCTAGTGACTACCAAACCAGCACAATACTCTTCTTCAGTTGCATATGGGAAACAGTATGACTAGTTGCATTTGAATCTCAATTATTGAAAGAAGCTCAGTTAAATTACCCAGTGCACAAGAAGGAGTTATTAGCAATCATTTGTGCATTGATGAAGTGGAGAACAGACTTACTCAGAATTCCATTCTTTGTCTATACAGATTATCAAACCTTAGAGAATTTCTACAAATAATGGAACCTGAGTTGTTGATAGGCCTAGTAGATAGAATTCTTAGCATAGTATGATTGCAAGGTCATCTATATTCAGAACAAGGCAAACAGCAGAGCTGATGCCCTATCCTGAACTGAGTTTCTATTACAACCCAATAGTGAGATGGCTGAAGGACTAGTGTGACTATCTTTCCACTGGTGCAAAGATAATGAGGTTATCACCTGCATCTCTACTAACTACAATTCAGTTGGAATAGTCACTGCTCTGGTAAATGACCTGGTACCAATGCCTTGGAGCATGAACAAGATAGAAGGAGACCACTTGTCAATCTTAGCTAATCCAGAATTTGTATAAATAATCAAAGATAGATATAAATTAGATAAGTAGTACCAGAAGATTATCAAATTCAAGCCACTATCTGATGATATTGCCTGGACAAATGATTTGCTTTATATAGGCAGCTGACTTGTTATACCAAGAATTACAACAATCTATGAAAAACTGTTCTGACTTGCTTATAATATTCTTGGACATTTTGGATTTGAAAAGTCATATAGCTTACTTCACAACTCATTTTATTAGCCAAACATGCACAGGGATTTGAAACATGCATATGTTTCTATATATACAGACTATCAATGGAACAAGTCATCAATGATAAAACCCATTAATTTTCTGCACCCATTGCTAATTTCTAATAATTGAGGCAATTTCATGACTCTAGATTTTATCAGACCATTGCCTAAGAGTGAGAGATGTAATTGCATTCTATCCATTACTAACAGACTAGAAAGCAATGTTCATCTGGTTCTAACATACACTAACAGCATAGCAGAACAACTCCCCATCCTATTTTTTGATCACTAGTATTGCAAGAATAGACTACCACTCAATTTGGTTTGTGATTATAATAAACTGTTTATAAGTAATTTCTAAAAGGCTTTATATAAGATCACTAGTATCCACATTAATATATTATCAGCCTTTTATCTATAATCTGATAGAGCTAGCAAATATACTAACAAGACTATAAACCAATTTCTCTATTTTCATATCAAATGAAACCAGTGTGAATGGAAAGCTGCACTGCCCTGAGTATGTTTTGCAATCATGAATACTATTAACACATTGATAGGTTTTTCACTATTTCAACTGAGAATGGGTCAATCACTAAGGGTTATGCTGCCTTTGGTGCAATCAGATGATGGTTCTCTGGAAGATATCTGAGCAGAAGAAGTAATAAGAAGATTAGATTTCAACATCAAGGAGACACAAGATAATCTCTTGCATGCTAAAACTCATCAATTCATTCATATGAATAAAGTATAGTCTGATGACTTTCCTTTCTCTATAGGCAGATGTATCTTATTATCCACTCTTAGTTGTCATTATCAATACCTCAAGGCAGATAAAAAATGCATCACAAAATCTCTTTCTCATTTCAACAGCTCATAATATTGCAAGTCCAACCATTCATCAAAAATGACAAGGATCTTTTTCTAGGATGACAGCTTGAAGAACTGGATCTGGTTATTATGCCTAATAGCTCAGAAGAATACTTTATCAATCATATCATAGACAAATGGCATGCTGGACATAGCTGAAGATATTTGGTTTACTGGTAGTGTTATAGGCCTGAAGAAGACTATTGGATGGCTGGTTTAGATATTGATGATATTAAGGCATTAGATCTTTAGCTTGAAGAATACCTGCATCTTTCCATTGCAAAACAAAGTCATCACACTAGTAGCTTTTTTCCCTTTAGGGTTTTTTAATGCACCCATGCTTGTCTCATCTCATTGCTCATTGCTTATCAACTATATCTTTTTCTTTCATAGCCAAGAAGAGTGTAAGCCCATTACAGGGCTTATATCAGCAATATGGTCACATTGTTCATGCAGGTAATATTATCAGTTTGGATAGTGGACATATATATATAGATGGCTCAAGAAGATATTTATCTTTCATCCTTTTTCCCTATCTTATTCTTTTTTGCATTCCTCTCTTTTGCTTTTGCTGTATTCTTGCTTTTATTATCAATCCACATATTGGTCCTGTTCACTCTTAGTTCAACTCTAAGTGTTGGCATTTCCACAAAGGTGTACACCTTTTATTCATAAATATACTAGTAGCACTAGGCTTAATATTCCTTTTGCCATTATTTCAAACTGCTCTCACACTTAGTCTGTCTAAGTTCTTTGAGATTTGTCTAGCCTAACACTCTCTTGCTATCAGAAAGGCTGCTTTCCATTTGTTCTCTTTTCAGATGCATATATTGTTATATCCTCAAATGATATCAACCTTGTTAAAGTATTCTGCTCCTTCTAATATATCAAGAAGCTCATTGATGCATAGTAGTGGAAACTTGTCCTTGGCTGTATATTTATTGACTTCCTAGTAGTCTTGAATCAATTGCTTGCTTTTGTCTTTCTTGTTGCAAAAGAAGCAAGGTGCTATATACTGTATAGTGACTTTGATATGCATATTTTCCTTGTTCTTAGCTCTTCTTTAATGAAGGTATCTAGTTTTTTCAGCTCCTTTTGTATCATTGGATAGACTTTACTTGGTATTGTTTTAGATACATTCTTTGTCAGGTTTATTTCATAGTTCTACTCTTTGTAGTCTAGCAAGTGGTTGAAATTCTTTTTCTTGAAGAGATATCAGAATCTGATTAGATATGGAGATATATGAATTTCTCGCTTGTCATTGGTTGTAGTCTTTGCTAGTTTGAGAGTCTTTTGTATTTTAATAGTCTGATAGTTAATTTTACATGATTTTGGACATCTGTTAAAGATAATCTTTTCTGTTCTTCACTTGATTATTAAGTCATGGTACATAAGCCAGTCATGGCCTAGCAGCATGTCAGTTTTTCCAATATCAAGTATAATGGCTTCCATATGCTTCTTATGTCCTTTGATGTTTATATAGACTTCTGCTACTTGATCCACTGTTTTCAATTGATTAGATGATCTATCTGCATTTATAATTAGAATTTTCTTAATTCATCATATTCTTAGTTCTATTCTCTTTACTATCATAGTGTCAATGCAGGTTCTGTCTGCTCCACTATTAACTTCTGGTATTATCATTATTACTCCTTTTCATGTTTATATTTTGGCTGGCACTGCAAGTTCCTTTTTCTTCAGTGGTTTGTCTCCTCAGATGGTTTTTCATGGTGCTTCAGATCATTGTACAGGAATGGTGTATTTCAGGTCATGGAGTGATCTACATCTAGTATCAAAGTGGGTCTGTTTTAGCTGTATAAGTTATAATTTAGCACCTTCTAGTTGGACCCTTTGACAAAACCCTCTTTGTTAGAGTTTTCTTCTTCTTTGTCTTCTTCATCCTCTCCTTCTTCTTCTTTTACTTTTCTAATATGGCATTTTCCTTTTCTCTTCTTCTTGCAGTTTTGTATATAATGCCTCTTTAGACTGCAGTTGAAGCATGTAATATTTGTTGCTCCTCTTCATAGTTCAGAGCAGTTCTATGAAAGGTGTTCCAGTTTGTTGTAATTGAAGCAGTTGTTGCTTCTTACTTTGTCAATTTCTATTGCTTGTTCTAATTCCCAGCTCAAGTTTCTAGGTTTATACTGATTGGTTGCAAATTCTCCTCTCATTACATTCCTGTATTCATTAATGTTTCATCCAATTGCTCAAACTGTCTTGATATATTCATCTCTATCTGCTAGGAGTACTGAGATTGAGTGTACTGCCTTTGCTTTTTATCAGTTTAAGCTCTTCTTGAGTAGAAAGCAGGATGCCATTTTCATTACACCTGCTTTTCCTATGAGATCTGTGAATTCATCTAAGAATTTATTGATAGATCAGTTTCTCTGTTTGATATTAAATAGTTTGCTCTCTGCTTGCAATGGTGATATAACATTGCTGAATCACATTGGAATCATTTCATGTGTTTGTGTTAGTAGTGGTATTGATCTTCCTTAATGCCTAGTAGGCTCCTGGTCCATTGGCCATTCTTAATAAAACTGCTCCAATCTTTTGTTCATTAGTAAGGTCTTTGTATGCATTCACATATAATTTCATTTTCCTCTATCAGATGTCAAAATCTATCTGGTCTTCTATGAAGGATTTTAGATTAGCAGTGATCTCTTTGTATTTCATTGTCATCTTTTGAGAGATTTCTTTGTTATTATTCTGGTCTTAATTCTGCTGTTCTTGGGTCTGCTATATTTGAGCTTGCTGCTCTTGGATTTGTTCCTGCCTTCACTCTTCTCTCTATTCCTTCTAATAGGGTAGGTCAATTCCTGAAATCTTGCAGGCTTATTTAAATTCAGCCCACTCTACTACAATTAGTCTGTCTGTTTCTGGTAATCCATCAGAAAAATGCTTTTTTACTTTTTAGCTCCTTTTTGCTTCTTTTTGCTACTTTTGAACCTTCAGTGATACAGAAAGAAGGGTAAAGTACAAAGTCAAGTATGATACAATACCTACTTTATCTGTACTTGTACAAGTAGAATTCTATTTGTACAAGCCCAGTCAAAAAACTTTTTCACACTTTCTGTTACTTTTATAGCTCTTTTGCTTATCTGGCAGTACTATCTCCTGTAGCATATTCCAAAAAGTAGTCTCAAAGCAAATTCTAAGTAGTTTAAAGAAGATAAAAGTACCTTTCAAAAAGCCCAAAGCAAATAATTCAGCAGAGGAAAGAATCATGCCACTGCTTCAAGCCAGTGAAAAGAAATATGAAAGTAGATCAAAGAAACAACAAGCATCATTTAGCAGCAAAAAGCATCATACTGCTGCTCTTTTGGAAGTCATTGCATGTTGAAAGGAGCGCACAAGGAAGTTTAAAAAGCAAAAAGTACTATTGAATATATCAAAATAAAATTATTATATGACAAATATGAAAAAAAGAGGTGAAAAGAACAGTAAAGCATGTCCATAAATCAAGTGGTATCCAAAATCCTGATAACAATTATATTAGATATCTATATTTCTTTGCATAGATGATCTTATCATCAGTCTGAGCCTGCTTCTGTTAATGAGTATCCATCACTTGCCTCTTCAACATCACTGGCAGGTTCATCATTGTCATCCATATCATGCTTGCTATTATTGTAGCCATCTTCAACTCTGCCATTGTCCTTAATGTTGCAGTCATTGCAGTCATTGCTGCCATTGCCCTTGTCATCATTACTATTTTCTTCCTTGTTGTTGCTGTTTTCCTCCCTGTTGTTGCTATTGCCCTCATCATTGCCATTATTCTCATCGCTACCATTGCTGTTGCCATTGAAATCTTCATAATTCCTATCAGTCTTACCTCATAAGTTGTTGTTATCTATGTTCTCATAAACTTCTGCTCTTTTTCTTTGGCTATCTAAGGCTGCTTATGCAAGAAATTGGGGATCAGCTTGTAGGTTTGTGAACTTCTCATTATTGGCCTTCTATGGAGCTTGAGAAGAGGCACTTAAAAATTCTTTTGCCCACTGGATAATGATTTCAAAGAACTTTGAGTTTGCTTGCTTCTCCTTACTGATGGACATGATGTAACCCTTGGTACATGGATCATAGTTGCTGCCACTGAAGTCAAATTTTGTTATGTATTTTTGTTTCTCTCCATAGCCTTTTTTGAGAGACAGTACACCACTAGCATACACCAAGCAATCATCATGGAACATTTGAAGTGCATATTCTATCTATTGAATAATTAAAGCATGTCAATGGTATAATGTTTTACCTTACTACAGTAGTTGCCAGTGCTAGACTTGCAATCAGAGGGCCAGCCTTGATGCTTTTGATGATTTTTGAAGGGGTTGCAAAACCAAGATGGATAGCAAAAGTCTTGAGAATCATCTTGCTCATAAATATGTCATTGACAGTTCCTTATATATTACAGATCATCATCACTTCAATACCATGGGATGTAGAACCACTTACATCTTCATATACTTTCCCAAAGAAAAAGTCAAATTCATTTTCTTTGCATAAAGTTGCTCCATATGCAATTCTTTTCTCTGCATTTTTTATTATATCCACATCATCAGCATATTGATCAATGTAGTCAGTTTGAACAGCCTAGAAGGCTGCTTTCTTCAAGCAGCTGCAGAACTGGGATTCATGATTCAGAGCCTGGAGAAATAGTTTAGGATTCAACAAATTTGCCAGCAAAATAGTAATGCTCACCTTTTTCCAAGCTTCACTGTCATCAGAAACATCCAGATCTGGCTTATTCCCAAAGATGGCTTTGCATATTTGTTTCAAGTTTGCCTGTTCTTTATTCAAGGGCATTTTTCAGGCATCCTTGTCAGCAGTAAACTATTGATGCCAGTAGAGCAGGACAATCATGTTGAATTTCTCAATGGCTTCCTTAGGAATGAGCTTGTCATCTGCCAGCTTATGCTTCATGCAGACATTTATCTGGCAAATGTTAAAAGTAGCTAACAAAGATATCATGAATTACCTTGTTTGCCTTTCTTGCCACTAACTCTTTTAGAGGGCTTGCTATAGCAGCTTCCCTCTCCAAGTGGTTGTCATCATCACTCAAGTTGCACACCTCAGGCTCAGTGTCCTTATTGTTGCACATCTTCTTAGGCTTTGAAATCATGAGTCCAGCTGGCTTGGAAGCAATTGAGTTTGAAGCCATTGTGCAGACAGTGCTGATGGAAATGGGAGCCTTGGATGCTATAGAATCTGGCACCATAGTGGCTTTAAAAAGTGCTTTGTATGCTGAAACAGATGTGGAGGTCAGCTGATCACCTTTGAATGTAGTCCTGATAGTATTGTCCATTTTGCCAGCACTTTTAGATGATATTATAGAGGCTGTTGCCCTGATTGCCTCTAGATTAGATGCCATTTTGCTGCTGCCTAGGGATGTTTTGGCCTTGTAATGCACATTGAAAAGAGATCATAGCACCACCACTATGTGTGAATGCCTGGGGAGCAGGCATTGCATTGTTGCCACAGAAAGAGGCCTTGGATGTTGGGTAAGCAGCTTTGGGATTCCTGTCATTTGAGGGCCAAGAATTGCTGGGAGTTTTATAAACAGGTATGAGCAGGTATGAGATATTGGAGAGGATTCTGTACTATTTAGTAGGCCAGATGGACACAGGAAGTTTCTATATTAGGCAAGTCTGGTATCAGGCCAACAGGCATTAATTAATTGAATATGTGATGCCAACTTATGGTAGCCTTACTGCTTACTTGTGCTGATGTGCCCTTCTTGTCTTTGTCCATCATTCTCTCAGTTTCAGACTCCTCAATACTGGATTTGATGTCCTGTACTGGTGGCATCCTCATCACCTTCCTTTGCAAACAGATGGGTATTTCATATGATTCTTCTATATCAGGTCGGAGTCACCATCAAATGCTGGTTGGAAGTCTATCTGGCATGGCATGGCTGAGTGGTCACTTATATTGGTATTGGAGCCAGGAGGTTTTTGCAGCACTACCTTTCCATCCACTGACCCCTCTATCATTATCTCTGTCAAATTTTCATTACTAGCTATCCCTAGAAATTATAAGCATAGAAGTTACCAGTGTTGTTATGAACGTTGCTCAAAGGACCATTCATTTTCTTATCTTATCTCTTTTTCCTTATCTCTCCCTCTCCATTATACTGCACAGCATGCAGTCATTGAGTCACTTTCACTTTCCTAGTCATCCTGAGTCATCTCATCCCAGTCTTACTCATTCGCAGTTCACAGCATTGCACAGTCCATGGTCCGTGCTCGAGTACTGTAATATGTATAAGGACTTTCAGATGTATCAGTAGCACTAGGCTTAATATTCCTTTTGCCATCATCTTAAACTGCTCTTGCACTTAGTCTGCCTGAGTCCTTTAAGATTTGTCTAGCCTAACAAGATATTAAGCCTCATCAAAACTTGCTCAGACTCATACACACTATATCATGCTTTATCAAAGACCTGATCAACATTCAATGACAAGTAGTCACTGACCCAGTGCTATACAAAACCAATTCTGCATGCAGGTCACTCTAACTGTCTCAGGAAGTGAGAGGCAGAGAGAAGAATGCTAGTTATTAGCCAGCTCAAAGCTGAGTTCTACTATATACATTTTGGCTATTTATATATTACAACCCTCGAGCACGGACCATGACATATGCTATCCTCATGTCATATAGAGCCCTTTACCCTATTCTGTCTGAGTCAGATTTCATCTGTGTTCCTCATGTTATCCTGTAGGTACTGTGCCATAACCCTTTGCTCTAGCAAGCACTGACGCATCGTTGTTATAGGATTTGCCTCAAGTCTTTTGCATTGTATCTTGTCAGTTGCATTGTGCTTGTGTCACATGTTTGTCAGATAATGGTTGAGCCACGTGTCCATCATCAAGATAATGATTGGCCTTGAAATCATAACATTGCCCCCCCTTTAGGGATTGTATCCTCGCAATCATGTTCTTCTTCGTTATCATCATCCTAGTCTTCCTGGCACTCATTTTTTCCTATGATTGCCTTGTTCCATCACTTCTGCCATGCCTGCCATGCTACGTCAAGTTGATCTTTGACTTCTTTTGGGTCTGACATCCATCTGGTAAGGGTCCGCTTTTTCAGCTCTGCTTTCATTTGCTGATTTCGCGAGCAGACCCAGACTTCATTAGTCATGTGGTCGAAGAGGACCTTCGGTGTTTGGGATTGATGGAAACAGGTGCTTATGACTTTCTTTGGCAGCATCTGGAGCGGTAGCTGACATTGTCCTTTGTCTAGGAATGGTGCCTCTGGATTCTTGCAATGAAATTTCATGACCACGTCTGGTGCATCTTTGATAATATTCTCTGCAGGCTCCCATGTAGCATCCTCCATAGGATAGTCCTTCCAATGTATTCTATACTGTAATTTTCCTCTGTTCCATCGAGAATTGACTACAGTTTCTACTTCATACTGCTCCTCTCCCTCCATGACAATAGGAGGAGGTCATTTAAGAATTGTTACCGCTTTCTGCTGCGGGAACACTGGTGCCATATATGGGGTGAGTTCAGACTTGTTTCGGACAGGATGAATTTTCCAATGCTTCAGTAGATTGAGTTTGTATGCCAATTCTCCGATTCGCCATTTGACTTTAAAGGGACTAAACCATTTGTTATTGAGTTTGTCAGTCGGCTGGTCAGTCATGATATTGGTTCCTTCCAGCCAGACTTGATTGCCCTCGTGGTACTCTTGAGCAGGCTTTTGTTTTTGGTCATAGGTCTGTTTCATTGTTTTAGCGGCTTTCACTAGAGAAGTTTCAGCCTTGGTCTGAATTTCTTTCATCATGTCAGTGAATTCTTCTGCAGTTTGTGACTTGACATCATGCTTTGGTGGTTCCTTTCCAGTGTACAGATGTCATCCATGGTTTAGATAGAACAGAAAGTATCCTGTTGCAGAGTGAATCCGATTATTGTAGGAGAATTCGGCCATAGGTAGCCAGTCCACCCAGTCTGTTTGCCAATGATTTATAAAGAGTCTCAGGTACTGTTCAAGCTCCTGATTAACTCTTTCCATTTGTCCGTCAGTTTGTGGATGGTATGGTGTTGAAGGGGCTCCTTTGATTCCCAGAAGTGCATAAAGGTCCTTCATGAAATTTGAGACAAACTGTGGTCCTCTGTCACTAATAACTTTTTTGGAGAGTCCATAATTTGAAAATATGGTGTCATGTAGTTTGCAAGCAACTCCTTCTGCCGTGATTTCCATGTTGACTGGTATAAACTTAGCTCCTTTGGTGAACTGATCTACTGTCACCATTACACTGTTGAATCCCTGAGATTCAGGGAGAGGTGCAATGAGGTCTACTGAGATGATCTCCCATAGTTCCTTCAGTACTTCATTTGGATGGAGTAGGGCATGCTTCCAATCTCTAATGATCTTTGTCTGTTGGTATTTATTGCATCCTTTGACATATGCCTTGACGTCGTTCATCATTTTAGGCCACCAGAAGTTGCACATGATCAACTTGTGCATCTTTGTCTGTCCTGGATGTCCTGAGATCTGATCAGCGTGATGGATTTCAATGATCCATTTCCTTATTTTTTGGCTTTTGGGGATATAGTACCGTTTTAGCCATGTGACGATTCGGTCGTTTTCCTCCCAGCTGTGTTTGCCTGCATCAAGACGTTTCTGAACTTCAGGTTCTCTTTGTTTCCAAGCCCGTTTTATTTAGTCCAAAATGTCCTGGAACTCTGGTGTTGGTGTGACTTTTGCCATAAAGAGTTGACGAAAATTTTCCGGCTTTAGGAGTACAATGTTCTCATTATCATTCTCCCCCTTCTCATGGTCTGGTCATCTCAACAAACTGTCTGCCTTCGTCATTGATTTTCTGGGTTTGTGCTCTAGGATGAAGTCATAGTCCTGAAGCTCTGAGATCCAGCAAGCTTGTCAGCAATTTAGTTTCTGAGGCTTTCAGAAGTATTCGAGATACTTATGATCTGTCCAAATCTCGAATTTTTGCTTAGTGCTGCAGAGGTATTGGCGCCATTCCTCAAGTCCTGTCATGATCGCAAGCATCTCTTTATCATAGATCTCATAGTTCTGTTCTGTTGGGTTTAATGACTTAGACATGAATGCAACCAGTCTTCAGGTACCATTGGATTGTTCCTGTGAAAGGATGCCTCCTATTGCATAATTCGAAGTGTCGACTTCCATTCGGAATTTTTTATCATCTTGGGGCATCGTGATGATTGGTGCTGAACAGATCCAATTTTTCAATCCATCAAATGCATCATCTTGGGCCTTTCCCCATGTCCAATTGGCTTTTCCAGTTAATTCTGTAAGCAGTTTTGCGATTTTTATGAACTCTTCGATGAAGTGCCAGTAGAAGTTACAAAAGCCTAAGAATTGTTGGATATCTCATTTACATATGGGTCTGGGCCAGTCTCTGACACCTTTGACTTTGACGGGGTCCATCTTGATACTGTTTTCTGAGATGATCATTCCAAGGTACTCTACTTCCAGCTGATGAAATAAACATTTCTCAGGTTTCAGGTAAAGCTTGTTATTTTTTAGCTTCTCCAGTACACATTGGACGAGTTGTCTATGTTTATCCAAATCTTTATTAAAGATGAGGATATTGTCCATGTAGATTATTACGTGTCCCTGATCGATTTTGTCCTTGAATATCGTATTCATCATGGTTTGAAAGGTAGCCGGTGAATTCGTCAGTCTGAAGAACATGACCAGGGATTTGAACATTCCCTGGTTTGTCCAAAATGTGGCCTTCCATTTGTCGCCTTCTTTCATGTGGACATTGTTATATCCCCATTGGATATCGAGCTTCGTAAAGAACTTCACCCCTTTTAGTTTGTTGATTAGTTCTTGGATCAGGGGCAATGGGTACTTGTTCTTTATCATTACATTATTCAGTTTCCAATAGTCTTGTACAGGTCGTAGGGATCCATCCTTCTTTTTTACGAAGAAGAAAGGTGAGGCCATTGGCAACTTCGACAGTCTGATTCATCCAGTGTTCAGGTTTTCATCTAGAAAGGCATCCAACTGTTTCTGTTCATCCAGTGTCAAGGGGTAGACCTTGCAATCCTGGAGTTTAGCTCCTGGGATAAGTTCGATCACATGGTCCCAAGGTCATCATGGTGGTAGTTTGTCAAATGACTCTTTCTCAAACACTGAATCCTTAAAACAGTGGTATTCTTCCAGTATGATCTCTTCGAAGATTTTCACCTTTGCTGTCTTTGTCATCACTTCTGCTAGTTTGGAAGCTGTCATCTGGAAAGCCTTTAGATGAAACTCTTGGTTTATGTTGATTATCAAGAGTTTTTCGCCATTTTCGAAGTCAACCTCATTTGTCTCAATAGAGGTGTCATCATCTTCAGGGTTTCCTGTTCAGACAATTCACTAACACTCTTCAGGGCATCAGTCAAACGTGATTCTTTCTGTCCTCCAATCGATTCGAGGGTTGTGACGTTTAACCCATTCATAACCGATGAAGATCTGGCCCTTTCCGAGTTCAGTGACCGAGAAGACCATTTGCTCGATGTGATCCTGGACTCAGACTCTTAGTTCGATATATTCACATATGTTGCCTGCTCTGTTATGGGTTCCATCTGCATTATGGACAGGGATGGGAATAGGATATCGTTTCGTGTTGATTTCCTTTTCCTTAATGAACTTCCAGTCTATGCAAGATCCAGTGCATTCTGTGTCAAGCAGGGCTTTTATGCTGTGTGTCCATCCAGTGTCCAAAGTCATAATCATCAGGGGTACATCCATTTGGTTTCCATTTCTGCCTCTGACAAATCGTGGTTTTTGCCTGAGGTCGAACAATGTATGGAGTGCATCGTGATCATTCATTTGATTGATTTCACAGAGTCTTTTCAAAGAGATGTCCTTCTGTCATGATTGGTCTATCCATGCCTTAAGAATCGAGTATGCTTTGGACTCGTTCTGCCGATAAATCTGCTGAGCTACCCAGGGTAAGGTATATCCTTTTACAAGACCAAACTCTCGTGCACCTTCTCGTTCGAAATATTCTTTAAGATCGGGGATGTCTCTTATATTAATATTCAATGATACATAGTCAGCCAGTGAAGCAGTGCTTCTTGCCAGCTCTACTGAAAACCCTGGTTAACTTCTTTGATATGGGCAGTGGCAGGTTTGTCCTTAGTCTCTAAGTTCCTTATGACATATTTCGGCTGGGTGTTTATTGGGCAGTTACGTCCGATGTGTCCTTTCTTGCCACACCAGAAGCAGAAGCCTTCATGCCTCATCCAGTCGATGTCCATGGTATTAGGGTCAGGCCATTCTTGAGCATTACTGGTTACTGGTGCTGGAGTTTGCCCCTTAGGTGCCATCACTTCCTGTGCCGGTTTCTGGATTGGTTTGGGAGCAAATTGCTCCTTCACTCCAAATTCCTTTTGGGCCTGGCGATATTGCCAGTCCAGTTCCATCACGCATCTGTACCACCAGTCGATGTCCTCTTTGTGGACACCTCCTAGTTCGATGATTCATTATCCAAGCATCTGGTCGAGTCCATATTTAAAGATGTTGATGAGGGTGATGTCATTGTATTCCATCAAGGAAGCCCAGCTCCGGAATTCAACAATGTAGTCCTTGACCAGTCGTCAGTACTGCAACAGTCCTTTGATCCGAATGATCACATCATTCCATGTCTCTGTAGTCATGAAGAACTCTCTGGCTTCTGCCTTGAACTCTTCCTAGTCTTTGAACAGTGGGAGGTGTCCAAGCGGGTTCATTCTGACCTCAGGAGTATTAGCTGTTGCCAGCATAACAACGTGTCCATGTTCCTAGTCATCATAGGTGGAGTGGAATCCGAACTCCTGCCTTTGACCGTTCAATTCTGTTTTGAATTCGAGCCACTCTTGTAGCTTGGAGTCTGCCCAGTTCTGTGCATGTTTAGCCTTGCCTCCCGTGATCCATTGCAATGTATAAGTGATCATGTCCCACTTATTCATGATTTCTTCTTTATCGAAATAGACTTCCATTTGTCAAAGCCAGCTTCTGATCAGGCTGGGTTCCCCTTTATATGGATCTAGCAGTTCCAATTTCGTTCTTTTGAGTTTCTTGCCCAAATCCAGTTCTTCTTTGATCACATCAACCAAAGTCTGTGTCACGTTCTGTACCTGTTTGGCTTGTTGAGGGTTGTTTCGGAGGGTGCCCCAAGCTAAGGCAAGTGGGTGGGCAGCAAAGAGGGTGGTGAGGATGATGGTGATAAAAGCGAAGAGTGCAGCGATGAATTCCATAATGTGCATTGTGAAAAGAAGTTGGTGTTGAATGTGTTTTGTCGAATAGTACCATGTGGGCAGCATGCGACTGTCAACTCCCACTTCGGTTAGGTCCAAAAAGGGTGGAAGGTGCCTGTTAAACTGTGGAAGGGTTGGCTCAAATCCTCATAACTACAAGGATGCCCACTGTAAAACTGAGTGTAGCAGAATTTACAACCCTCATGGGTCAGTTCATGCTTTTCCTGACACATGGTGGCTGATTTGAAATTCCCGTCATCGGTGTTGGAAAGGCAGGCATAGAAATTAAGGTCATTTGGGTTGTAAAGCAGGTATTGGAAATGAAGTCAAGCTTTTCCTGACCTTATATGTAGCTGAAAAAATGACCAACAAATGCATCAGTTTTTTGTCCTCATCAAGTGTCGATTTTCTTGCTAAAATGCATCTAATTCAAGGGAGAGTTTTTTCCTATCTCTGTAGGTATCGTTTTTCTGGCCGAAATGCATCAAGTTACATATCCACCTTCTTTCCACTACACCATTAGCAAAATTGCAGACACTACATATTGTTCCCATCTGAGTGCAAATGTCGAAAAGCTTGATTCTAGGCCACTAAAAAGTCCAAAGGAGGTACATATATGAGTCCGGACACCGCATTCTGATCAACCTCGGATGTGCTTTGGACACCTATGTTGAGCGGCTCGGTTGTATATAAGGGAAAATCATCTTGATTTGGGTCTCTGGTTGAGTCATTCAGTAGTATGGCAGAGTCGACAGGTGCATTACTCTCGGAAATGGTAGCGTGGACTGGACCAGATGGATCAAAACAAGTAAGAGAACAGATCAGAGCTGTTATGCACCAGGTCACCTGTCCAAGTCCAAATCCATGCCCCACTATGCCATGGATGTATTCTGCAATGGCGCACATCCAAGCGCTGCAGATGTGAGTCAATAGTAAAACAATTGGGGGCAAGCTGACATACGTTGGATATCTAGACCTCTACCATTCCCAAGTGGTGCGGTGGTGTACAGTGCTCCAGTTTTTCCATCCCGGCATCCACGCTAACAGAGCTCGATGTGACGATTTATGTAGCTTGACGAGAGCCTTTCATGCCAAGGTGAATACGGATTTGACTATGAAGATGATTTGAATACTTACATTTTATAACATTTAGGACACTTCTGCTTGATTCGACTTGGGTTAAGGGAAGAAAGGGGCCTTGGTCTAGTGGTGGGCGCATCATCAGCATATAGGGGAGTGATAGGTTCTGATAATAAAGTTGGGACTGTAAGAGCAGGGGAACACGGCAGTAGCAGCGGGGACCCAAAGTGGACCAGGGGCAGCAGCTCCAAGGCCTGCGGAAGAGATGAGCATGAAGGGATGTCCATCGTGGCGCTGGCGTAGGACAGGCGATTCAACTGAGGTCGTTTGGACGGCATGGGATGGTATGGTGGCTGCTGTAGGTGACAGTATTGTCACTGGTGGCATACACAGGTGATCAACAAACAATGCATTGGAAACACTCACTGGGTCCTTCTCCATCTTTGGGCCCTAGCCGCAGTTTGTTGTCCTCATCTTTATCTTCATCTTTCTTGTCCTCATCCTCACTCTCGTTGTCTTCCTCATTGCTATCTTCGAGTCTTCATCGTCATACTTCATTCTGCTGATCCTGAATCTGATCTTAAACAATATGAGCCCATTTACATCTCAAATAAAAAGAACTCACCTATAATATGGGCCACTTCCACCAAGGTGTCTTTTTTGGCCATCATCTCGTGAGCTTCAGAGTCATTTTTTTCACTATGAAGGGTCTGATTTAAGCATTATTGAACTTCTATCAGTTCATCACACAGAAATAGACAGAATGTCGAGTATATGGGATTTGTCACCACTAAAATCTATACAAGTTCAATCCTACTGAGACTGGCAGAATGATTAAAATTAAGGGCTGGTTGAGATGACAGTGCAAGATATTTACCTCGTCAGGAGAGTGTCTTGGAATGGTCAATAATAGCCCAGTCACCACCTGTAGCGATGCGACTGATGACACATTCCACACATTCCAGATCGACTACCTCCATTTTCCCAAAGTCATGGAAGAATGGCATATCCAGGGCATTTGTTTGTTTTATTTTGACACTCTTGATAACTGCAAGTAGAAGAGTGGTCGGAGACGATATATTCCATGCTGCAGTGAGTGGAAGCTCAATGAGTAATATGCGTAAGAGTTGGCCATATAAGTTTCGCATTTTGAATGTTGGCACCATATTGCGGTGACGGCTGTGGATATCCACAGCTTGCACATACTATGATAATGACATATTAGTGAGCAGAACGGTAGAGTAAAAAAAAAGTCATACTCGGATAAAGGATGCATTATGGTTGTTGTCCCCAAAGTTCATAAGCTCCTGGGCGTGAATGAGATCACCACCACTGGAACACCGCATTTTCCCATACTGTGTTACAATGGAGGTGATGGGCAACTGTTTACGGGCAAAGGTAATATTCTTCCTAAAGCGCATTACCAAATGTGCACACACTTTCGAATGGAGGCCTCGAGTTAGTTCTAATCGAGATTTTGGTGCCATTAGTGTTATGTTCAGATCCAAGAATGTCAGATTTATCTAGAACTTGAGGAGAATACTGCTACTTACATCCTTCAAAGACACACTTTTCCATATTGGTCCTTGGGACTCGAAGTGTTAGTTCGGAATGGACATGATAAATGTTCTTGATCTGTGTCAGTTGGGCATTGGCAGTAACATAATTGTTCATCAAAATGTATGGGTTCTTTCTGCTTTTGACAGTTGGAGGAAGACGACTGCAGTAGTGTTCCATAAAAAATACCCAGGTAGCCCATACGGGGCCCATAGATCTGATTCCGTCTGCAATGTGGAGGAGGGCGTGAATGGTAAGAGGGCAGGCAGATAGTCTTTCTGACTCATGATGGTAGTAGAACCTAAGGTTATGTGTAAAAGAGTGACCCAGGAAATTTTGAGAACATTTGCTTACTTTTCGTAGTCAACAACCCATGATTTGAAACTGTTGTCTATCTCCTCAAGCTCTTCAGCAGAAATCTTGAATTGCAGGCATAGGTTGAGTAATTTGACAAGCTTGATAAAATGGTTATAAAACCTCTTGTCCTTGAAACGCCGCGACAGTAATATGGGAGCTATGAATAGTATCCAAATGGACGTTGATTCGGCAGTGAGTTGTCTAGGATTTTTCTCAACATTCGAAACCTGCATTCCAAACTCTGACGGAATAGTTTTCCCTGCCTTGGCTGATGCGACACCGATCCCTTCCCATACTGACTTCTCCAGTACATAGCCTTGGTTTTCGTGATTGAGTTTCTTGTATTTGCCTGTCCAAAAGAGAATAAGGTTGGGGATCAGGTTCTCCCAGATGAGATGCATAAAGTCGAAAGGAAATGATGTCAGAAAGGAAAGTGAGCTCAAACAGCTCAGAAAGGGAATGCCTTTGATACTGTACTGCTTTGAAAGCCTTTCATAGTCAGCCATCGTACCAGCAAACTGAACTTCTCAGGCCTGCTCCATGAAGTCTTCGTGAGTCCTGAGTGGTAGATTAGACAGGTCGTAATTGTCGGTGGTTGCACCTGGGATGTTTGCCCGATGGAGGGGTACATAAAGTGAATTGCTACCACACGACAGAGTGTTGATGCCTTGAATTTCGCAGATATGGCATGGAAAGAAAGCATTTAGACCTTTCATGCGCATAATCAAGGCAATTGCAGGAATATCCCCTAAGCCACTAAGGAGGTAGGCATGCAAGAGGAAGAAGCGTTCTGTGAGGGCATCGAAGGCTTTTACACCGATGGCCAATTGAATCATCTCGAGACAGAAAGGCCATATGAATGAATCCATGTCTTGTGGCTTCTTTGGAATCACACCAAGAGAGATGATGTGCTCTTGGTGGGTTCGTATATCAGGTGGAAGGTTATAATTGACGAGAATGAGTGGCCATGCATTCTTGGAGCGCCTCTTGAACAATGAAAAGCTGTCCGTAGCAAATCCAAGTGCAATGTCGTGAGGATCAGAAAAGTGGAAGAAATCCAGGGTCTCATCACCAACAGTGACAAGTGTTTCGCAGAGCATCCTGTAGTGAGAGCCGTCAAAGATGTCGGTAGTTTTGCCTTCTTTATATTCATGTTCATAATGGCGATATTGCATTTTTGTTGCATATTCAGGATTGGCGACAATCGCTTGGAGATGTGGAATGAGAGGGATGTATTCAAAATAACTTCGAGGTTCTTCAGAATCATCAAATCTAGATTCATTGCAGAATGAACATTGATCGAAATCTTCATATGGTCTGGTGTAACAAATGCAAGAAGCGATGCAACAATCATAGTGAACGGGTTGGAAGCCAGACAGAAATTGTACTCATTGGCGCGTCTTCTTCAATGGCAGTATTGGTGATGAAGGATCCATGAAAGGTAATAGCTTGAAAACTTTGTCTGTGAGATGTCGTTCAACCTTGAGGGTAAATGCACAAAGGACAAGAAGATCGTCTTCAGAAAGCCTTTTTGACCCTGCCAAGGACAATGAGAATGGTGATGATAAAGCTGCCCCAATATGTATCCAGTGCAGTAATCTCGGTTTCAAATCCTTCTCCAAGTAGGTCCCACAATGATATGCCAGCATGATCTGGATTGGAGGATGCGAGGTCGGCCGGTTCTTCATCCAGGAGCTCATCGGCCAGCTGATCTTTGTCTTCATCTCCTTCATTTTGTGCGTCTTCTTTGTTTTCTTCCCACAAGGCAACTGCTTCATGGACTCTGTTGTTTCGATTGCCCCAACACTGCTGGATAAGTTGGGATGCCTTCACTGCAATTCTTTGGGATCTCTGTGAAGATGCGAGTACATGATGATCAGCTTGATGTGGCACGGGTTCTTCAATGTTAAGTCCAGAATCTGAAGCTTGACCCGCATAATCAATGGTATGTTCAAAGTCAGGAGCGGGAATGTCATTGTAATGGTTTTCGGGCAGAAAATCCAAAGGCTCGAGAAGAGGCTGAACACAATGCCTTTTCTTTGCCTTTCTGCGTGCTTAACCAACTGTCAAAGGGCGCTCGTTTGCTGAATTGGAGTCTTGCGCACTGAAGAGCTGCGGCGGCGATAGACTTGGGGCTCTTTCCTGCAAGATGTCGAAGTATGGTTTTCGCAGACAGCTCCTGCTTACATTTACATTCACATGGGCATTTCCGCAGTTGCTCGGCCCTTTGCTGGTGCTGGACTTTGTTCTGGGGCTTTCGAATGGTGCAGGGCATGTGGATCAGGTGGGACAGAAGGGAATCTGCAGTATATTAACAGAGGTACACGCAAGAGTCCTAATCTGGTGTCATTTGCAGAATGATTGATCAGACTGGAATAGAACATACCTAAAAGCTGGCTTTTAAAAATCGGAAGGGTCGGAGAGAATAACGGTAAAAGAAGGACCGGAAATCCAGACCAATAGGTAGTCGAGGACAGTGCATCTAATCGACTTATGGATGGACAGTGCATCTAATCCACAGAGTGAAATTCAGCAGGACGGTTCATCTATGCTGCAAGGAGAATCCATCCAAGCAGGCAAGGCAGAGAGTTTGTCTCCGGGAAGATTGCTAGGATACAAGAAAAACAGAGAAGTCAGTGCGAAAATATTAACTCCAAAAATGAGACACACCGGGATTGAGCACGTCAACAAAAGAATCTCACAGCAAATCCAAAAGGATGGCCGTACGGGAAATGGGACCAGTGGGATGTCAGGAAGTCGAGGACAATGCATCTATCGACTGAGTGGATGGACTGTGTGTCTAATCCACATACTGGCAACCAATAGGACATTGCATCTATGCTGGTGCCAGCAAGACCTGAAGGCGTTGATGATCAGTTGGGATGGCGGCTTATTGCTGGCGAGCTGGGAAGGGCGGGTGATGGGCTTGGTGGTTGGGATAGCGGCTTGTTGCTGGTGAGCTTGATGAGGAGGACTGGAAGTGGAGAGGAAAGGGCAGGAGAGGGCAGGAGAGGGAAGGGGGGAAGGGTGAGCAGGAGTAGAGGAGGGTGAGCGGTGAGCTTGTCGAGCTCGATGAGAGCGAGGTTGGTGGACTTAGAGATGTTGCCCAGTTCATGCCTGGGCCGTGCATGGGACCGAGGTCACATGATCTCTTGCGCTCCTCATCTCCATTCCACATGAGCTCGACCCAAAGCTCATTGTTGGTAAGAGGCACCCTGATTGTGTTACAGGCCGTCTGACTCTTTTTTCCCTCCAGGTTTCTTCTCTTCTCCTCTCTCACCGCTTGCTCTCGGATTGCCACCGCTTCGCCCGCACGACAAGGTGAGTTCATTTTACGCCTCTCCCAATCCCCTTCCCCCTTCCAGAACACAAGCTTAGATGCAATGTCCAGCTTGTGTGAGGTTAGACACAATGTCCACCTCCGAGGAGTTAGACGCAATGTCCCTCCTTGTCTACTGTTCTAACTGATTCCCTCCAGCATGCGTATGGCACTCTGCATCTGCGCTGCGGTTGAACCATGTCATCGAGGGCTAGTCCAGAGGAACTGCCCTTCCAAATGCTGGTCCACCAAGGCAATGCTTGCAGTGGTGCATATGTCCGTTGCTGTGGTAGTTTGGGGGGAGGGATCCCTTTCTGATTCAGTGCGTACATTTTGTCACTTTCCTAAACCTTTTCAATAACAATTGGCTTTCGCGTGTCTTTAGTGTGAATACTTGCTTCGAATCGCCCAAACCTCATCTACAGTCTTGGACACATCTCTCACATCTGACCACTCCAGACCCATTTGATTGCTCTGAACCTCTTTCTCCCCCCTCAGAAGTATCTAAGACAGTCCTGAATCACCTCCTTACAGTACGTACAATTATTATGCCTTGCGTTCGTTAATTCCTGAAGATTCTTAGGCTATTTCAACATCCCAGCCAGGCACCGCTTCCACTAGGTGTGGGTTCTCCCCATCTCTGAACTTGAGCTAGATGCACTGTCCGCTTGCATAGGGCTATAGATGTACTGTCCACCCTCAAGGAGTTAGACGCAACATCCCTCCTATCCTCTTCTGTGCCCAATCCTACGCAAGTCCACTTACATTACCCGAAGACTCCGTCACCATGTCTCACAACTTGACCATTGACGACCTTGATCTGAATTCACTCCTGTGCAACCCAAGAAGTGGGTATTATGATTGCTTTCATTGGGCATCCGGCTAACTTTTCACTCAGAAAAACTGTCTTATACTGATGGTGTGGTCATTGCCAAAATTGGCCCATTTATCTGCACGTTGCCCAATGCAACGTTCATTCCAAAACCACCTTTTGGCGTCAGATACGTTCACCTATGCTCTGACCTTCACTATGGCGATGATGACCCACTGCATTGGCCCCAACCCTTCATCGACACATATCCATACCTAGCATGCATCCCTTGCAGACCCATCGATCGCATTAATAATCCATTGGCACTCATGTGGTATGTGCCAGACAACCGCGATTTCGTCCCTTCCTTGGATAGCCTGGTTGGTGGCCTTGGCAAACTACACCCTGACAAGACCCAGCAAATTATATCGATGTGCCGTGACCTTCACAAGAGGGTCGCCAACTACAAGGCGGCAACTAAATTTCCAGAACTGCATGTCCTACACCTCAACAAAGCCATGCACCATGGCTACATTCGCCTTAACGTCTTGCCTTCCATGCTGACTGAAATGAAGTTCGGTGTCAGCGAAGTCCAGTGGTACTATCTCGAAATTGTAGGGCTTCTGGATTATTTGCAGATCTTCAAGCCTCGCATTTTCAGTATTCAGCCCCCATCTGACAGGGTCCACCCATGTATTGGTGCATTTACGATCAGTCCCCGCTTTGCCAAAGAATTATTCAGTGCCGGAATTCCTGTTTGGTTCCTCCACGAGTTCAAGGTCTTCAAAGCATCATTGGATACAATCAATGTCCTAACTGTAGTTACTCCTCAACCACCACAGCTCCCGATCCACCTCGATGAATATGATCCGCCTTTCCCCATTATATACTCAGGTGGTGCCAATAGTGCCCTCAAGCAGACTGCGATTCATCGGTATTCCAGAACATGGCTTGTATACCATGATCCATTTGGTGAAATGCCCGAATCCGTTGACCCCCTCAATCTTCCACGCCCTGTCGCAACTGAAAGCATCACGATTCCGATGACTGAATTGATGCAGCGTCAGCTATTGTTGCCCCCGCAATGGCAATCAATATCGCAGCATGGCTCCTGCCCATCAACAACAACGCCTCAGCCACCCACCGCGTCTTCAAGCACCTCCAGGCAAAAACAGACTGGTGAGACTTGTATCCTCTCCGATCCTTAGCAAGAAGCTCATATTTCTTCAAGCTCCACCTGAGTGTGCAGGTCGCAACAAATATCTGCCTCTTGATAGTCTTCTAGCCCTATTCTCCATTCCCATCTGGTCCGACGCCTTGTGCTCAGTGGACCGATCACTTCAAAACCTCGTTGAACAAGAGAAGTCCAACTCACATTATGGGCATTACACATTCCCCGATTCCAGTCTCTTCACTTCACCCACAAGAGATGACAAGAAAGCAGCATATTTCAAACGCTGGCTTCGGATCTGCCAAGGCTGGCTATGGTGAGTCAAGAATGATTCATCGTGTGCCATGGCATCTCAACAATGGCGCAATTTTCTTGCCATGGGTTTTGTCGACAAGAGCAGCAGTGGTACCAAGCTGTCGAAGACCAAACAGGAGCTGCAAGCTGCCATGCTACCGGATCTCAAGAGATTTCTGGACCTTGTGCCTCCGCGAAACAGTCTTAGCATGCCTGTTGTCTGGCAAGATAAAGAATATGTCCCAGGAGCACCTCTCCTATATAATATCTACTGCAAGATTCTTTGGGAACTCTTTGAACTCAGCTTTTGCTATAACCTCCTTGCCCTCGACCGACATGCTTCCCTTCAACGCACTGATCCCGACAAACTTTTCCAGTGTCAAGACCTTCTGCTATCATGTTTCGCCATCAACAATGACGACCGTGTCCTATCGCATGTGAAGCTACTGTCCGAGAACAAGGGCTTAGCAGCAGCGGATTGGAAGGTCCACCTCCCTTTTATCCTGTCGCTCGTCCGCCTTTTGGACTCATGGAGAGGAGAACATCCAGAGGCATTCAAGCTTGCATCATCTCCTGTTGAAACCGTCACGCAGGAAGACACTCGTCAGCTCGAAGAAGCCGCTGCAATTTTTTTCACACAACAATTCTATAACTATTTTGGTCATACTGCAATGATCCCACATCGCCTTTTCCATGTATAGTACTACATGAAACAATTGTAACAACACCTTTCCCCTCCCTCTAGAAGAAATTTAAAGTTGCATTGTTGCCTAATATGTTTACCGTTAGCGGAATCTATCCCAGTTTTGTTCTTTGACGTGGTCTAAACACTTACATTTTCTTTCCCAATCTTGTAGATCTTCTTTGGCAAGGCTTCTTCGCCCATGCTTTCCTCAGCAATCTTCTGTTTTTTCGAGGCTTAGGGAATAATTAGTTTTCTGCTCTAAATTTCACGTTCATAACAACTTACTCGTGCCAATTCCAGGAGAAACTTGATTTGCTCTGGAGCCCAATACAGTCTCTTCGGCCCCAGCGGCAGTGTCAATGCGTCCAATTACGTCGGTTTGAACACTCACGTCAACCAAGGCCCCCGTTTGCGCAAAAGCATAGTGGAAGACTATGAAGCATCTGCTGTCGACATCAGCTGGCTCCGACGACCACATGCTGTCATTGTTGCTTCCAAAGTCGTGGTACTCGGCCAACCTCTCTGGCGTAATGCTCAGGTCCTCACTATGATCATCACTAACAGTGAGGTTGATTCCGCTGGTCTTGGAAATATCATATCCATGGAGCTCAGAACTGACGTTAATGCTCTTAGCATTGTCTTCGATGGTAAGGTTGACCTCCTTGAGGGACGCGGAGGACTCTGATTCCAAATTGGAGACAACTTCTGGTTCCTGGAAGTCAACATTAGTAAATGATATGGAGTGCAATGGAGCTGACAAACCACAACAATAGTGCGATGCAATGGATGGCTACGGGCAATCGGACGCAGCATGTAGGGAGTTCGCAAAATAGAGTGGGACATCTTGGATTGGTCAGTCTCACCGTATATCCTTTTTATGAGTCTCACTTTTGCACCATTAGCCCTGGAAACATAATTTGAACCTTTCATTCCAGCTGTTCACTGCCTTTTTTGATGACTTTTGCCCGCTCACAAAGTGGCGTTGATAACGATATGACCCTGTTAGTGATACTATTCAGCATAACTGATATTTTTTTTCCTGTGCAGAACACTCAAGGTCCCCGTCATCCTAATTCTAGAATATGGTTTCTCATATTCGCGACCCGTGCGTCATACGACAAACATCGCTGCTCAAGTTCTTTCGAGTCATGGTATGTGCTACTCCTCATTGAATGCAAATACTAATTCAAAGGCTCGAGTTCTCCTATCAACAAGCCATGTGCAGTACATATGAGTCGCTTTACCGTTTAAATTCTTTCCTCAAGATCTGCAATCCTTTGCATACGTGAGGAACTCGGCTTACAATTGATGTCCCGATGAACATTTCCCTAATGTACTCCTCACTTCAGGCTCATGTGTATACACTGCTATACCACTCTAGTTTGCCACACACCATTCCTGCTGTTTAGCACAGGAACTCACTTTTTTTTTCGTGTCCTCAGTGGCACAACTATTGCAAAGGCTCGCTAAGTTCAAACTATTTAAATAGTCACTGTCGTTTGCTAAATTACAACCACCCAGTGTATCCCCACATCTCAAAACGTACCATGGTTACTTCTACGACTCGCACATCCACTGCTACAAAATCCAAAAGTACTTCTTCTGCCTCGAAACAAAACCGCCCTTTGAGAAAGAGTGGTGCTGGTGCTGCTCTCCATGCTTTACAGAAGTCCAAGAAATGCGCTCTCATTGATAAGACCAACATGACAGGACACGAAAGTACTCAAGTAATTCTTTCGTTGTTCGTCTTGCTACTCTTGCTAATCAAGGATATAGGCTTTGCGCTCCAGAGGCCCGTCTTCGAGTGGCTCATCCAAGACACTTCAACATCGAGGAGGAAAGGCGACCTTGGCAAAAGCCCCTGCATCAGAGCCGACCATTCCGGCTCCAATTCCCATTTCGTGCAGACGATCCATGACAGAGATGGAACAAGAGATTGTCAGGCTCAGAGGTAAATCATCATGTATACTTTATTCTTCCAATGCCTTCTGACTTTCAGCCACAGTGGAAAACGACAAGCTTCAAAAGGCAAACAGCACCCAAATGCATCGTGCTGAACTCCAACCTATTCCGTGGCCCCTGAGAATTAGAGGAAACAATTTGCAAGTACTTATGGGACTTGCTGATGACAAGGATCGGTATAATACAATCAGAGTAAGCTCCCGCTTAATTAACATTCTACTGAGCTCATATCTTTAAAAGAGACTCGTGCATTCTAGCATGGAAAGGGCTGGGATGAAACCCTCCATCAGTTGGAAAGAACAGGATAGTGGTGTCATAGGTCGTGTCAAGGATTACATGAGTCAATTCTACTTTATGCACACTCACTCACTGTCCATTTCCGCCAGGTATGTTCCAAAGAACCCACTCTTGGTTGCTTTGCTGCCAAATGGCCCATCGAGGAAATGATTAAGGCCATTCTCAAGAACAAGCGCGGATATGGGTAACAGATCAATAATGGCACGAATGCTACAGATGGCAGCAATGAGAGTAACCATTCTGTCCCGATCGACATCATCAACATATGGGGTTCTGGCAATAGGAACAGTGTCGACATGGGTCGCAATTACCATACCGATGGCCACGACAGCCCAGGAAGCAGCGAAGAAACCGGTAGTGGAAAAGAGAACGGCGCCAACAGCGAGGGTGAAGAGACCGATGAAGGCGACAGCGAGGGAGGCAGCGAGCAGGAAAGAGGTGGCGAAGACGAGGGAGAAGAAATGAGTGAAGACTAAGGACGAGGTGAGATGGAAATTGACACGTAATGGTCACCTCCTGCGCAAGATATACCCTGTAATTATCCCTTTATTCCACCCCTCTTCATCCGTCTAGTGGCTCCTTTTCCGGTGAATTTTAGATGCATAGCGTGACATTTTTGCCATAATTGTCATTGTCTTTTTGTATATAATTCCTAGCCTTTTACACTGAATGAAGCAGTCTCTAATTCATCCCCTTTGATAATGAATAATTGACCCTGCTGTTGAATTGATGCTTATCTGTTATGTTGTGAAAATCCCGATTCCTGAGGGCAGATAATATTATATACTAATCTGTGGTATTAATGCTGCAAAGCTATGGTTTAAGTCACATATCAACACATCCCAAAGTAGTGGAAATAAGCTCTGGAATTTCAGCCAGAATTTGTCCTCTTTCCACTACCTGAAATCTGACCCAAAGCAGATATAATTACAATGATGTGATGAGCAAATTGCGCTACTAATGTTCATTTTTTTCCTGCTCATATTGGCTGAAAAAAACCCTCTTCTCATTAAAAAGCATGGGTGGGAATTTCCGCCACCCTCAGTTTTACAGTGGCCTCAAATGGCAGTCAAGGAAGGTTTTGTCATCAGAAGTCCCAGCAGTCTGGTGACTCCTTTCTCATTTTGGGTCAACACACGTCCCCAACAATGACTTTCAAGGGTGTGTTTGAAGGGGTGGTCAATAGGTGGGGACTATCCACATGTCCAAGTCCTCTGATCTCTCTTGCTTTGGTATGTCCCAGGTCAACAAACTACCCAGTCAAACGCGTGGTAGGGCTCTCCGAAGATCACCCTAGCACAGCCTTGTGATGCTTGATTCAGACAGGGTTGGACTCAACATTACCCTTAGTCCTCTCGCACTTCCAAATGCAACAAGCAAGGACTGCAGATAGAGATCAGAATATGGGTTGGTGCAGGGTGGGGAATGGGAATTGGTGATTGAAAGGTTAGTAATGGTTGGAGAGAAAGGGTATGATGACGCAGTGGGTTCCTTTGGTCGCACGGCACTCAAGGCCATCAGGCAATGAAGAAACGGCAGTGGAGGGTGAGAGTAGTGAGGTGCGCAATGAGAAGCTTCAAGCTTTTGCTACACAAAACCAATTCTGCATGCAGGTCACTCTAACTGTCTCAGGAAGTGAGAGGCGGGGAGAAGAATGCTAGTTATTAGCCAGCTCAAAGCTGAGTTCTACTACATACATTTCGGCTATTTATATGTTATGACTCTCAAGCACGGACCACAACATATGCTATCCTCATGTCATATAGAGTCCTTTACCCTATTCCGTCTGAGTCAGATTTCGTCTGTGTTCCTCATGTTATTCTGTAGGTACTGTGCCATAACCCTTTGCTCTAGCAAGTGCTGATGCATCGTTGTTATAGGGTTTGCCTTGAGTCTTTTGCATCATATTTTGTCAGTCACATTGCACTTGTGTCACGTATTTGTCAGATGATGGTTGAGTCACCTGTCCATCATCAAGATAATGATTGGCCTTGAAATCATAACACCCAGCAAGCACTAGCATGAGTGACGAGAACACCTGGTTTAGAGAAATAGATCACACATTGCAGTCCACGCCATTCACAGAGATAGTCCATGCCAACCGCAGAGACACTAGCAATTCAAACAATCGAAAGAAGAAGTGTATGCCTACACCAAGTGGTGATAAAGAAGAACAGGCATTTCTGAGAGAGTTTGCCTTCACCACTGCAGATGAGCCCACTGAGATCTTCAGTGATGGAGCAGCACAGCTCATTGCAGAACTCTTACTAGAAGGAGAATATGGGATAAGCCTAGAAGAGCTGTGGTCAGACCAGAATCTTCCTGCCAAAGAAAAGGATGAACCGATCTGCAAGAAGATAAGAGAAGAACAAATGCAAGCCCAAAATTTCAGACAATGGCAGATTGAAAACTACAATCACTGAGTACAAGAAGAGGACATACTAATACAGAAAGGACACAATGCACAGAGTATACAACAGAACCAACGAGAACAACACCAAAGTCAGAGGTGCATAGGAATAAAGCTGCCAAATCCCTTCAGAAGACTGACTCACCAAAGTACAGCATAAGAAGGAAATCACACCACTATAGCAAAAGTAAGCAACAGTGACTGGAATGAATACTATCAGTAGAGGGAGCGAAAGAGACTATCTGTTATGGACTATTCATTTTTCTTATCTTATCTTCCTCCCCTTATCATTTCCCTTATCTCTCCCTCTCCTATCATGCTGCGCATCCCTCTCCATCATGCTGTGCAGCGCGCAGTCACTGAGTCATCTTCATTTCCCTAGTTACTCTGAGTCATCCCACCCCAGCCTTACTCATCCACAGTCTGCAGCATTGCACAGCCCATGGTCTGTGCTCGAGTACTGTAGTATACATAAGGACTTCCAGATGTACCAGTAGTGCTAGGTTTAATATTCCTTTTGCCATCGTCTTAAACCGCTCTCGCACTTAGTCTGCCCAAGTCCTTTAAAATTCGTCTAGCTTAACAAGATATTAAACCTCGTCGAGACTTTCCCAGACTCACACACACCATGTCGCGCTTTATCAAAGACCTAATCAACATTCAACGATGAATGGTCGCTGACCCAGTGAGCACTAGCACGAGCGACAAGAACACCTGGTTCAGAGAAGTAGATCACACATTGCAGTCTACGCCATTCACAGAGACAGTCTACGCCAACTGCGGAGACACTAGCAATTCGAACAATCGAAAAAAGGAGTGTACGCCTAGAGCCCATCACACTCCCCCCCCTGTTCTCCTAAACTCCAGGAGGAATTTAGCAGGAATTTACAAGGATGCCAGGAGGAGTCTGTAAGTACTGAAGAAGGACTTTTCAGCCAATTCTTTGATTTTGAGAGAGCCTGCCAAGTCCTTACACAGTCCTGGGAAAGTCCTTCTAAAGTTCAGGTTTAGAAGGAATTCTACAGGAAGTTTGGAGGGATTGTCACTGACAATCCTCCTGGAGTCCTTATAGAGTTTAGAAGCCAAGCCCAGTTCTCCTGAAGTTTAGAAGGATTCCAGTAGGATTCCTAATAATTATATTAAGAGAAGATAAGAAGTGATAGAGTTTAGAAGGACTCCAGCAGAATTGCTAATAATCATATTGACAGAAGGTAACAAAGGATAATAGTAAAGGTGAATCAAAGTCCAGAAGGAGTCTAGAATGACGAAGTTCCACCTGGAGTTTAGAAGGAATGCAGACAAACAGCAGAAAATCAAGTTTAAAAAATGGGCATGAAAGGGGATTGAACTCGGGACTAGGGGAATTGAACGGCAGAGTGAGGGCTTAACCACTGGACCAGAAGGGCTTGCATGGAAACAAATGGTTTCAATTGACATACCGGTGGGGTCATGTGCAGTCACATGACCTTGTTGATCAGTCTCACGCTCACATTCCGCTTTCTCATCATCGCTCCCACCCCTTCCTCCACCTCCTTCCCCATCACCACATCAAGCACCCAGACGACGAGGAACCACCACGACGCAGCGCCGCCCAACGGCAAGCCGGACACGGGGGAAGGAGGAGAATGGGCGACAGAGGCGTGTTGACGCCTCTGTCGCAGAGGTAAGCTTTTTTTTTCTTTTTTTTCTCGTTCCTGTGCGTTTGACCGCCCACCAGGTGCACGGCGCAACGCCACCGCCGAACGGCAGCCGTACAGCGCCGCCCTGGGCCCGCCTCCCTCACCGGCGCCCAATGCCATCTAACGCGCCCACGCCCACGCCCTCCTCCCGCCCTCAGGCGCAAACGCCAAACGGCAGCCAACCGCAGGCGTGAGCGCTGCCCACGGCCCACGGCCCGCCCCTGGATCGACACCGCCATCTGCGCCCAATGGCAACGGCCGTCAATGCCGCCCACCGCCCACCGCTCCCTCCCACCACTCCCGCCCACCCTCCACCGCCCAACGGCAACCGTCAGCGGCGCCCACGGCCCCCCGCTTGGCCCCAAACACCTGCGCCCGCCCTCCTCCGCCCAACTGCAGCCCACGGCCCACCGCCCGCCCTCTGCCCCCAACCGCAGCCGTCAGCGCCGCCCAACGGCCGCAAACGGCGCCCTCAGTGCCACCGCCCGCCCTCCTCCGACCAACGGCAGCCCACGGCCCCCCGCCCGCCCTCTGCGCCCAACCACAGCCGTCACTGCCGCCCAATGGCCGCAAACGGCGCGCCCTCAGTGCCACCCACCGCCTCCCGCCCGCCCTCTCCCCTCCACCACTCCACGGCAGCCGTCGGCACCCAGCAGGACCCCACCCCACCCTCCACGCCGACTCCCCCGCCCTCGTCGCCCTTCAGTGCCCATCTACGGCTCATCTCGCCTGTTTTTTTTTTTCATTTTGTTTCTTTTCATTTTTCATTTAATTTTTCAATAAAGTATGTGTTACTCGGTTTATTGTTGATTCGTATCACTATATCAATCATCGATCTACCGACTATCTATGTCGCAAATGGTGTAATCCTGCACCATTGAATGGCTCTGCACCAAATCTTATTGCACTTGAAACAGATGCACGTGGAAATGAACATTACAAACGAGCATATAACACACAAGCATGTGAACAATTAAATTCTTGGATAGCAGGCTTTGAGCCTATTCTAAACAAAATGACAGTCCATAATTTCAACTGGACATTACATGTTTTATTACTTCTTCATACTTTGAAAGTACTCGAAAAACAAAGTAAAAAGGCGGCTAAAAATATTATATCAATGGATAGTGAAGAATTGGAAGAAGAATTAGGAATTGAAATGGATATAGTACATTAGTCTTTTAGATAATGATTTTTGTTGTTTTTTAAATCTACAACAGTTCAACTTTGGCCTATAAAATTATCAATTCCCACTGGAGTTCACAAAGAGTCCTGGTAAAGTTCCTGTATAGTTCTGGTAAAATCTTACAGGAATCTCATGAGAATGTATAAATATATATTGCTACACTACTGCTATATTTGCTTTGTATTGTAGAGTCCTTGTAAAGTCCTTGTGGAGTTCTTGTAAAGTTCTTGTCAAGTCCTTATGAAATCCTTGTGCAGTTCTTGTAGAATCCTTGTGGAGTTCTTGTAATGTTCTTGTAAAGTTCTTGTGGACTCCTCTTAATGTTTTTCCTTGTAGAGTTCTGCTGGAATCCTGCTGGAGTCCTGCTGGAGTCCTGTGATAATAATGTTCTGTTGAAATTCTTGTGGTCCTGAAAAAGTTCTTGTAGAGTTCTGTTAAAGTCCTTGTGGAATCCTATGAGAATCTTTGTAGAGTCCTTGTAGAGTCTTGTAGAAATCCTGACAGAGTTTTCTTAAGGTCCTTGTGGAGTCCTTGTGGAGTCCTGATTCAGTTCTTCTGAAATATGCCAAATGTCTGTGAATATGTGAATATATATCAGAGTTCTGGTATAGTTCAGTATAGATTCTTGTAAACTCCTTCTAGAGTCCTTCTGATTCCTTCTAAAGTCCTCCTGGGGTTCTGGTTGAGTTCTTCTGGAGTCCTGATAGAATGAGTTCTGCTGAAATCCTTGTAAAATCCTCTTTCAGTCCTCCTTCAGTCCTTCTTCAGTCCAGGTAATATATATATTGGACCTAACTAGGACTCAACCAGGACTCAACCAGGACTTTACAGAAACTCCAGAAACTCAACAAGGACCCAACAGGGACTCAACAGGGATGCCAGGAGAACAGGGGGGGGAGTGTCATGTACTCTATGCCTACACCAAGTAGTGACAAAGAAGAAGAACAGGCACTTCTGAGAGAACTTGCCTTCACCACTGCAGACGAGCCTACTGAAAACTTCAGTAACAAAACAGCACAGCTCATTGCAGAACTCTTACTAGAAGGAGAATACAGGATAAGCCTAGAAGAGCTGTGGTCAGACCAGAATCTTCCTGCTGAAGAAGAGGACGAACCAATCCGCAAGAGAACAAGAGAAGAACGAACGCAAGCCCAAAGCTTCAGACAACAGCAGATTGCAAACTACAACTGCTGAGTACAAGAAGAGGATACACTAATACAGAAGGGACATGACGCACAGAGCGTACGACAACAATACCAAAGCCAGGGGCACATAGGAACGAAATTGCTGAACCCCTTTAGAAGACCGACCCGCTGAAGTACAGCATAAAGGAAATCACACCATCATGGTGAAAGTAAGCGACAGCGACTGGAATGAATACTACTAGTGGAGAGAGTGAAAGAGACTACCCAAGACAGATGGACCAACCGCTGAAGAGTGGAACGAATTCGAACAAGCATGTAGAATCACAGGAATCGACCTAGACTATTGGAAAGAGCAATGAGAAGAACAAAGACAAAAGCAGATCCAAGAACAGCAGGCCCAAGTGCAACAAGCTCAAGAATAAGAAAGCCAAGACCAAGACAGCGACGAAGAAATTCCACAAACAATGGCAACAGAATACAAAGGAATTATTGCAGATCCAAAGTCCTTCACAGGAGACCGAATAGCTTTCGACATTTGGTGGAGAAAGATGAAACTCTATATAACCGCACACAGAGACCTCACCAATACACAAAAGATTGAAGCAGTACTATCCAGAATGACTGACAGACCGGGAGCCCACTGGGCATCAAAGAAAATGAACACTACAACCAACCAAAGTACATGGGCTGATTTCATAACTGAAATACAGACATGATTCAGCAATGTCATGTCACCATCGCAAGCAGGGAGCAAACTATTCAACATCAGACAGGAAAACCGACCCATCGATGAATTCCTAGATGAATTCGTAGACCTCGCAGAGAAAGCAGGAATGACAGGAACAGCTCCTCATTTCCTACTCAAAAAGAGCCTAAACCGGAGGACAGCAGAAGCTGTACACTCAATCTCCAAACTCCCAACGGATGGAGACGAATATATCAAGACAGTTTGAGCAATTGGACACAACATCAACAAACATAAGAACGTAATAAGGGGGGAATTTGCAAACAACCAATGCAAGCCAGGAAATCCAAGCCAAGGAGCAGGACAGGCTATAGAAGTCGACAAAGTATGAAGCAACAATTGCTTCAACTGCAATAAACTAGGACACCTATCATGAAATTGCCCGGAGCTGCGAAAGGGAGCAGCAAACGCCACATGTTACAATTGCAGCTTGAAAGAACACTATGCATGAAACTGCAGAAAGAAGAAGAAGGGGAAATCCCGAGTCAGAGAAGTGAAAGAAGAAGGAGAAGAAGACGAAGAAAACAAGGATGAAGAAAGCTCTGACAAAGAGGGTTTTGTCGAAGGGTCTGATTAAGAGGTGCTAAATTGCGACCCATACAGCTGAAACAGACTCGCTTTGATACCAGATGTAGATCATCCCATACTCTGAAATACACCATTCCTGCAAAGTGATCTGAAGCACTGAGAAAAACCATCTGAGGTGACAAACCACCCAAAAGGAAAGAACTCGCAGTACCAGCAAAGATACGAATATGAAAGGGAATAGCAATGATAACACCAGAAGTCAATAGCGGAGCAGACAGGACCTGCATCAATACTGCCATAGTAACAAAAACGGGATTGAAGACACGGCGAATCAAGAAGATTCCAATCATAAATGCAGACAGATCACCCAACTGCCAGAAAACAGCAGACCGAGTAGCAGAGGTCCACATTGACATTAAAGGACACAAAGAGCATATGGAGGCCATCATACTCGACATTGGAAAAACTGACATGCTACTGGGACATGACTGGCTTGTCTATCACAACCCAACGATCAAATGGAGGACAGGAGAGATTGTCTTTAACAGATGCCCCAAAACATGCAAGATAAACTACCAAACGATCAAGATACAGAAAGTGGCTGAACCAGCAAAGACCATAGCCAATGACAGGACGGGAACTCAGATACCTTCATATCTGACAAGATTCAAACACCTCTTTAAGGAGAAGAACTTCGATCGACTACCGGACCATGAAATAAACTTAATGAAAGATGCACCCAAGATGATACTGAGCAAGGTCTATCTGATGATGCAGAGAGAACTAGAAGAACTAGATGCTTTCATTGAAGAAGGACTAAGAACAGGGAAGATACGCCCCTCAAAATCACCTTATGCAGCACCCTGTTTCTTTCGCAATAAGAAGGATGGTAGCAAATGGCTCATCCAAGATTATCGAGAAATAAACAAATATATAGTCAAGGACAAGTTCCCACTACCATGCATCAGTGAACTCCTCGATGTACTACAAGGAGCAAAGTACTTCAACAAGATCGACATTATCTGGGGATACAATAATGTTCGCATTCGAAAAGGGGACGAATGGAAAGCAGCCTTCCTAACAGCAAGAGGGCTCTTCGAATCAAGGAGCTAATCCGACATATAACCTCAGTGCCCATTCTAGCACTACCACAAATGGAGGGAAAATTCCAAGTTAAAACAGATGCCTCAGGATATGCCATCAGAGTGGTATTATTACAGCAGCAAAAAGAACTGTGGCACCCAATCACCTTCATCTCAAGATGTATGACCCCAGCAGAGCAGAACTACAAAATCTATGACAAAGAACTCCTTGCGATAATGGTAGCACTGAAGACATGGAGACAATACCTCCTAGAAGCTCGAGAGAAGTTCGAAATATTGACAGACCACAAGAATCTATCATACTTCCGAAAGCCGCAATGACTCAATTCGAGACAGACCGGCTGGTATCTGAAACTACAAGAATATGACTACGAACTATGACACATGCCAGGAAAAGTGAATGGAAAAGCAGACGTCCTATCACGAATGGCGGAATATGAAGACAACCTAGCAGAGAAAGATGACATACAAATGATCAAAGAAGCTGCATTCATCCGACACCTGGAAGAGAATAATGAACGAGATTTCGACTTGATGATGTTCGAGGATGAACATCCACAGAAAGGGGAAGCAGAAAATAATGAAACAATGCAAACAAGAGGAATCACGATGATCGAAACCCCAAGAATGGAACAAATTCGACAATGCACATGGAGGGAAATGATCGTAACAACAGGACTGAAGAAAAAACCACACTGGTTCACAGAAGAAAACCACATTGTATATGCAGGAGGGAAGATCTACGTTCTCCCAGACAACAAATTGAAGGAAGACATCATGTTCGAACACCACGACACACCCATCAGAGGACACCCAGGACAATATCGCATGCACAAACTCATAAACTGCACCTATTGGTGTGTTAGGCTAGACAAATCTTAAAGGACTCGGGCAGACTAAGTGCGAGAGCGGTTTAAGACGATGGCAAATGGAATATTAAACCTAGTGCTACTGGTACATCTGGAAGTCCTTATGTATTCTACAGTACTTGAGCACAGACCATGGGCTGCGCAATGCTGCGGACTGTGAATGAGTAAGGCTGGGGTGGAATGACTCAGAGTGACTAGGAAAATGAGGATGACTCAATGACTGTGCGCTGTGCAGCATGATGGGGGAGGAGAGAGATAAGGAAAGGGAGATAAGATAAAGAAAATGAGTAGTCCGTAACATGGTGGCCATCAATGTTAACAGACATCAAGAAGTATGTCAATGGATGCGAAGCATGCCAGCGAAACAAAATCATCTGACAAAAGAAACATGCACCACTACACCTGCATGAGGTCCCACAGCAACCATGGGAAGATATCGGAGTAGACCTCATAGGACCGCTACCCAGCTCGAACGGCTTTAATGCCATCGCCGCAGTCACAGACCACCTGACCAAGATGATCCATCTAATTCCCACAAACACCGAACTCACAGCAGAAGGTCTCACACGACTATACCGAGACAATGTGTGGAGACTCCATGGAATCCCACGAAAGATCATCAGCAACCGAGGACCCCAATTTGCAGCACGATTCATGACAGCGCTTCTAAAACTACTTGGAATGAAGCAAAACCTATCAACGGCCTATCACCCACAAACAGATGGACAGATGGAGCGATCCCATCAAGAAACGGAAGTTTTTCTTAGAAACTTCACAAACAACCTGCAGAACGACTGGGCAGAATGGATAGCGATTGCAGAGTACCAATACAATGACAAAACACATTAGAGAACAAAGGAGACACCATTCTACCTCAACTACGGAATGCACCCCTGAAAGGGAGAACCACAGACAATGGAAGGGAATAACCCCATGGCAAAGAACTTTGTCGAGAGAATGGACCAAATCCAGAAAGAAGCAAATGCTATGCTGCAGTATGCGCAAACACGAGCCAAAGACAATTATGATGCGAGGTGAAGACCAGCCTGTGAATACAAGAAAGGGGACGGAGTATGGCTTGAAGCCACCAATATCACAGTCAATCGACCATCAAAGAAGTTATCGGCACTCCGATACGGACCGTTCAAGGTGGCTGAAAAGAAAGGAGCCTCAGCATACCACCTGGAACTCCCAGCATCATGGCAGCTGATACACTCCATGTTCAATGAAACACTACTCACACCTTACAAAGGACCCCGTTTCAAGATACAAGAATGGCCATCGCTGCCACCCCCTGAGATCATAAATGATGAAGAAGAGTACGAGATAGAAGAAATCCTAAAAAGAAAGAAACAAGGAAGAGGAATGCTATTCCTGGTCAAATGGAAAGGATACGGACATGAGGAGAACACATGGATCAAAGAGAAGGAACTGGGGAATGCGCAGCAAGCTCTAGACCATTTTCTGAAGAAGACTATGGAACAAGATAAAAGGACCATGAAAAGAGGAAGGAAGAGCAAAAATCGCACATCATGACCACCAACGCCCCCATCAGCATCGAAAGCAGTGATGACAGCCATGCACCCACCCCTATCATGAATGACTCTGAGAATCTGGCGAAGATTCTCGACACTAAAGACTACATGGACCCCCTCGCCATCACCCTCGGCGCATACCTGTGCTATGTCATGACCATCCATATGCATCTTTGGAGCAGACGGACCCCCGACGGGACCGCCCCTACAACAGCGGAATGCATTGTGCTTCACGAAGCAATGGAGACGCTTTGCACCAAAAACCAGCGACTCAAACTCCTTGCCACCATGCTCCACCACATCTGCTCCTACAATGAGGAACTCATTCACACGTGGGCCCCATGCATGACAACCGCCTGGGAAAACAATGGGTGGGGACAGCTGGACTAAAGGTTTTCACAAGGATGCAAATCTAAAGAGAGGGTGATGTTACAGACTATTCATTTTCCTTATCTTATCTTCCTCCCCTTATCATTTCCCTTATCTCTCCCTCTCCTATCATGCTGCGCATCCCTCTCCATCATACTGCGCAGCATGCAGTCACTGAGTCATCTTCATTTCCCTAGTCACTCTGAGTCATCCCACCCCAGCCTTACTCATCCGCAGTCTGCAGCATTGTGCAGCCCATGGTCCATGCTTGAGTACTGTAGTATACATAAGGACTTCCAGATGTACTAGTAGCACTAGGTTTAATATTCCTTTTGCCATCATCTTAAACCGCTCTCGCACTTAGTCTGCCTGAGTCCTTTAAGATTCGTCTAGCTTAACACTACCAAAGACAGATGGACCAACCATTGCAGAGTAGACTGAATTCAAACAAGCCTGTAGAATTGCAGAAATTGACCTAGACTACTGGAAAGAACAAAGAGAAGAACAAAGACAAAAGCAAATTCAAGAGCAGCAGACCCAAGCACAACAGGTCCAAGAATAGGAAAGCCAAGACCAAGACAGTGACAAAGAAATTCTGCAGACAATGGCAACAGAATACAGAGGAATTATTGCTAATCCAAAATCCTTCACAGGGAATCGAACAGCCTTTGACATTTGGTGGAGGAAGATGAAACTCTACATAACCGCATACAGAGACCTCACCGACATACAGAAGATTGGAGCAGTACTGTCCAGAATGACTGATGGACCAGGAGCCTACTGGGCATCAAAGAAAATTGACACTATGACTAATCAAAGCACATGGGCCAATTTCATAACTGAAATACAGATACAATTCAGCAATGTCATGTTACCATTGCAAGCAGGAAGCAAATTATTCAACATCAGATAGGGAAATCGACCCATTGATGAATTTCTAGATGAATTTGTAGACCTTGCAGGAAAAGCAGGAATGACAGGAATAGCTTCTCATTTCCTACTCGAGAAGAGCTTAAACTGGAGAACAGCAGAAGCTGTACACTCGATCTCCGAACTTCTAACAGATGGAGACAAATATATCAAAACAGTTCGAGCGATTGGATGAAACATTGACAAATACAGAAATGTAATGAGGGGGGAATTTACAAATAACCAATGCAAACCAGGGAATCCAAGCCAAGGAGCAGGACAGGCTATGGAAGTTGACAAAGTACAAAGCAACAATTGCTTCAACTGCAATAAACCAGAACACCTTTCACGAAACTGTCCAGAGCTACAAAAAGGAGCAGCAAATGTTATATGTTACAATTGCAGCTTGAAAGGACATTATGCATGAAACTGCAAGAAGAAGAAAAAGGAAAAATTCTGAGTAAGAGAAGTGAAAGAAGAAGATGAAGAAGATGAAGACAAGGACAAAGAAAGCTCTGACAAAGAGGGTTTTGTTGAAGGGTCCAATTAAGAGGTGCTAAATTGTGATCCATACAGCTGAAACAGACTCGCTTTGATACTAGATATAGATCATCCCATACTCTGAAATACACCATTCCTGCAAAGTGACCTGAAGCACTGAGAAAAACCATCTGAGGCGACAAACCACCCAAAAGGAAAGAACTCGCAGTACCAGCAAAGATACGAATATGAAAGGGAATAGCAATGATAACACCAGAAGTCAATAGCGGAGCAGACAGGACCTGCATCAATACTGCTATAGTAGCAAAAACAGGATTGAAGACATGATGAATCAAGAAGATTCAAATCATAAATGCAGATGGATCACCCAACTGCCAGAAAACAGCAGACTGGGTAGCAGAAGTCTGCATCAACATTAAAGGACACAAAGAGCACATAGAAGCCATTGTACTCAACATCAGAAAGACCGACATGCTACTAGGACATGACTGGCTTGTCTATTACAATCCAATGATCAAATGGAGGACAGGAGAGATCGTCTTTAACAGATGCTCCAAAACATGCAAGATAAACCACCAGACAATCAAAATACAGAAAATGGCTAAACCAGTGAAGACCACAGCCAACGACAGGATGGGAACTCAGATACCTTCATATCTGATGAGATTCAAACACCTCTTTAAGGAGAAGAACTTTGATCAGCTACCGGACCACAAGGAGTGGGACCACGAAATAAACTTAATGAAAGATGCACCCAAGATAATACCGAGCAAGGTCTATCCGATGACACAGAAGGAACTAGAAGAACTAGATGCCTTTGTCAAAGAAGGACTAAGAATAGGGAAAATACGCCCCTCAAAATCACCTTATGCAGCACCCTGTTTCTTTTGCAATAAAAAGAATAGCAGCAAACAACTCATCCAAGACTATCAGAAAATAAACAAATATATGGTCAAGGACAAGTTCCCACTACCATGCATGGGTGAGCTCCTTGACATACTACAAGAAGCAAAGTACTTTAACAAAATCGACATTATCTGGGGATACAATAACATTTGCATTTAAAAAGGAGATGAATGGAAAGCAGCCTTCCTAACAGCAAGAGAGCTCTTCGAACCAACAGTCATGTACTTTGGACAGTGCAATGCACCAGGCACTTTCAGCCGAATGATAGCAAGCCTCTTCCAAGACCAAATACGAAGGAGAGTGTGCATAATCTATATGGATGACATCATAATCATCAGATGAACACAAGAGAAACTTTAAAAGAACACAGTAGAAGTCATAGAGATACTAAACAAGAATGACCTATTCATCAAAGGACCAAAATGTGTCTGAAAATTATCAAAAGTCCCAGTACTAGAGTATATCATAGGGAAAGGGAAAGTGGAAATGGAACCAGAGAAGATTACAGCTGTACAATTCTGGCCAACTCTAAAAATGAAGAAAGAACTACAGAAGTTCTTGGGATTCACAAACTTCTACTGACAATTCATCAAAGGATATGCAAAAGTTGCTAAATCTTTAATAGAGTTGACTGGAAACAAAACATTCCAGTGGACAGACAAGCAGCAAAATGCTTTCAAGGAGCTAATCTGACATATAATCTTGGCATCCATCCTAGCACTACTACAAACAGAAGGAAAATTCTGAGTTGAAACAGATGCCTTAGAATATGCCATTGGAGTGGTACTATCACAACAGCAGAAAGGACTGTGGCACTCAATCACCTTCATCTCAAGATGCATAACCCCAGCAGAGCAGAACTATGAAATCTATGACAAAGAACTCCTTGTGATAATGGTGGCACTGAAGACATGGAGACAATACTTCCTAGAAGCTTGAGAGAAGTTCAAAATATTAATGAATCACAAGAACCTATTATATTTCCAGAAACTGCAATGACTCAATTCGAGACAGACTGGCTGGTACCTGAAATTACAAGAATATGACTATAAGCTATGACATGTACTGGAAAAAGCGAACAGAAAAGCAAATGTCCTATCATGAATGGCAGGATATGAAGAAAACCTAACAGAGAAAGATGATATACAAATGATCAAAGAAGCTGCATTCATCCAACACCTGAAAGAGAATAATGAATGAGATTTCGAATTTATGATGTTCAAGGATGAATATCCACAGAAAGAGGAAGCAGAAAATAACAAAACAATACAAACAAGGGGAATTACAATGATCGAACCCCTAAGGATAGAACAAATTTGACAATGTGCACAAAGGGAAACAATCGTAATAACAGAACTGAAGAAAAAACTGCACTGGTTCACAGAAGAAGACCACATCATATATGCAGGAGGAAAAATCTATGTTTCCCTAGACGAAAAATTAAAGGAAGACATCATGTTCAAACATCATGATATGCCCATCGGAGGACACCAGAACAATATTATATGCACAAACTCATAAACCACACCTACTGGTGGCCATCAATGTTAACAGACATCAAGAAATATATTAATGGATGTGAAGCATGCCAGCGAAACAAAATCATCTGACAAAAGAAACATGCACCACTACATCTGCATGAGGTTCCGCAGCAGCCATAGGAAGATATCAGAGTAGATCTCATAGGACCACTACCCAGCTCGAATGGCCTTAATGCCATTGCCATAGTCACAGACTGCCTGATCAAGATGATCCACCTAATTCCCACAAATACCGAACTCATAGCAGAAGGTCTTGCACAACTATACCGAGACAATGTGTGGTGACTCTATGGAATTCCACGAAAGATCATCAGCAACTGAGGACCCCAATTTGCAGTGCAATTCATGACAGTGCTTCTAAAACTGCTTGGAACAAAGCAAAACCTATCAACGGCCTATCACCCATAGACAAATGAACAGGTAGAGCAATCCCATCAAAAGATGGAAGCTTTCCTCAGAAGCTTTACAAACAACCTACAGAATGACTAGGCAGAATGAATAGTGATTGCAGAGTACCAATATAATGACAAAACACACCAGGAAATAAAGGAGATACCATTCTACCTCAACTATGGAATGCACCTCTGGAAGGGAGAACCACAGACAACAGAAGGGAACAACCCTGCAGCAAAGAACTTCGTCAAAAAAATGGACCAAATATGGAAAGAAGCAAATGCTGTGCTGCAGTATGCGCAAACACAGGCCAAAGACAATTACAATGCGAGGCAAAGACCAGCCTATGAATACAAGAAAGGGGATGGAGTATGGCTTGAAGCCACCAATATCACAGTCAATTGACTATCAAAGAAGTTATTGGCACTCCAATATGGACTGTTCAAGGTGATTGAAAAGAAAGGAACTTCAGCATATCATCTGGAACTTCCAGCATCATGGCAGCTGATACACTCTGTATTCAATGAAACACTACTCATACCCTATAAAGGACTCCGTTTCAAGATACAAGAGCAGCCATTGCTGCCACTCCCTGAAATCATAAATGATGAAGAAGAGTACGAGATAGAAGAAATCCTAAAAAGAAAGAAACAAGGAAGGGGAATGCTATTCCTGGTCAAATGGAAAGGATATGGACATGAGGAAAACATGTGGATCAAAGAGAAGGAACTGAGGAATGTGCAGCAAGCTCTAGACTGCTTTTTAAAGAAGACTGCAAACCAGGATAAAAAGACCACAAAAAGGGAGAAGAAGACTAAAAATTGCACATCATGACCACCAATACCCCCATCAGCATTGAAAGCAGCAATGACAGCCATGTGCCCACCCCCAATGGCCCAAGCGACTCTAAGAATCTGGCAAGGATTCTCAATGCTAGCAACTATATGGATCCCCTTGCCATCACACTCAGTGCATATCTGTGCTATATTATGACCATCTACATACATCTTTGGACTGGATGAACCCCTGATGGAACCAGTCTCACAGCAGCAGAATGCATTGTGCTCCATGAAGCAATGGAAATGCTTTGCACTGAAAACTGGTGACTCAAACTCCTCACCACCATCCTTCATCATATCTGCTTCTACAATGAAGAACTCATTCATACGTGGGCCTCATGCATGGCAACTGCCTGGGAAAACAATGGGTGGAGACAGCTGGACTAGGATGTTTTGCAAGGACATGAAGCTAAAGAGAGGGTGATGTTACGAATATCGCTTGAAGGACCATTTATTTTCTTATCTTATCTTTCTTCCCTTATCTCTCCCTCCCCATCACACTATGCAGCATGCAGTCATCGAGTCATTTTCACTTTCCTAGTCATTCTGAGTCATCTCATTCCAGTCTTACTTATCTACAGTCTGCAGCATTGTGCAGTCCATGGTCCTTGCTTGAGTACTGTAATGTATATAAGGACTTCCTGATGTACCAGTAGTGCTAGGCTTAATATTTCATTTGCCATCATCTTAAACTGCTCTTGCACTTAGTCTGCCTGAGTCCTTTAAGATTCATCTAGCCTAACAATCTCCTCCTTGTCAAAGTAGACTTCCATCCATCAAAGCCAACTTCTGATTAAACTGGGATCCTCTTTGTATGAATCTGGTGGTTCTGATTTCATTCTTTTAGGCTTCTTGCCCAAGTCCAGTTCTTCTTTAATTGCATTGACCAAAGTCCAAGTCACATTTTATATCTGTTTGGCCTGCTATGGGTTATTCTGGAGAGTGCTCCAGGCCAGGGCAAGAGGGTTGACAGCAAAGAGGGTGGTGAGGATGATGGTGATAAAAGTGAAGAGGGTGGCAATGAGTTCCATTATAGGCATCATTGTTTATGGAGTCAGAGATAGTTATTAAGGTCAGTAGGATTATCGTTCCAGGTGATGTCAGGTCCTAGGTACTAGGGAGCTTGTTCTGAGTAATAGTCAGTCCAATACTCAAACTCAACTTCAACTATGCAGTTTCAGAGGTGGAGGTTTTTTAGAATAATAGTGTAATCAATATGTCAGTGATAGCAGGGGTTGCAGCAGATTTTTGTATGAAAAGAGGAGAGGTTGGTAATGGGGTGATCATGTCCAATAGAGTAGTCAATTAGTACCATGCAGGCAGTGTGCAACTGTCAACTCCTGCTTTGGTGTGTCTGAAAAAAGGGAAGGGTGCCTGTTAAACTGCTGAAGGGTCAGCTCAAATCCCCATAGCTATGGAGATGCTCCAAATGGCAGTTAAGAAAGGTTTTGTCATTAGAGATCCCAGCAGTCTGGCAATCCCTTTCTCACTTTGGGTCAATGACACATTCCCAACAGTGATCTTCAATGAGCATGTTTGAGAATTTAGTCAGTGGGTGGGGACTGTCTGCTATGCAAAACCAAGTCTGCATGCAGGTCACTCTAGCTAACTGAGAGGTGAGAGGTGGGAAGAAGAATGCTATGATATGGCCAGCTCGAAGCTGGGTTCTATAGTACAATTTCTATATACTTATACTATCAAGACTCATGCAATGTGCTATTCTCATATGTTGTAAAACCCTCAGCCCTATTCTGTCTGAGTCAGGATTCTGCTGCACTCCTCATGGTGTTCTGTAGGTACTGTGCCATAACCCTCTGCCCTAGCAAGTGCTGACACATCATTGTTATAGGGTTTGTGTCGAGTTCTCATAATCGTATCTTATCAGTTGTGTCATGGTTATGTCACGTGTTTTGTCAGATGATTGTTGAGTCATGTGCCTGTTGTCAAGATAGCGATTGGCCTTGAAATCATAATATTATCCCCTGTTTAGGGATTGCGTCCTTGCAATCATATTTTTCTTCATTATTATCCTCCTAGTCCTTCTGGCACTCATTCTCTTTTCTGACTGCCTTATTCCCTTGCTTCTGCCATGCCTGCCACACCACATCAAGTTGATCTTCGACTTCTTTCAGATCCAACATCCATCCGGTAAGGGTCCACTTCTTTGGTTCCACTTTTATTTGCTGATTTCATGGGCAGACCCAGACTTCATTAGCTATATGGTTGAAGAGGACCTTCGGTGCCTGGGATTGCTGGAAGTGGGTGTGTACAACCTTCTTTGGCAGTGCTCAGGGTGGTAGCTGACATTGTTCTCTGTCTAGAGATGGCACCTCCAGATTCTTACAATGAAATTTCATGACCGCATCCAGTGCATCTTCGATAATATTCTCCACAGGCTCCCATATAGCATCCTCCATCGGATAGCCCTTCCAATGTATTCTATACTATAATTTTCCTCTGTTCCATCGAGAATTTACTACAGTCTCTACTTCATACTGCTCCTCTCCCTTTATGACGATGGAGAGAGGTCATTTAAGAATCATTACTGCTTTCTATTGCAGAAACACTGGTGCTGTGTACAGAGTAAGTTTGGACTCATTTCGAATAGGGTGGATTCTCCAATGTTCTAGTAGGTCGAGTTCATATGCCGATTCTCCAATTCACCATTTGACTTTGAAAGGACTGAACCATTTGTCGTTAAGCTTGTCAGTTGGTTGGTTGGTTGTGATGTTGGTTCCTTCCAACTAGACTTGGTTGCCCTTGTGATACTCTCAGGCAGATTTCTGTTTTCAGTTGTGGGTCCATTTCATTGTTTCGGCCTTGGTCCGGATCTCTTTCATTATATTGGCAAATTCCTCTGCAGTTTGTGATGTGACATCACACTTCGGAGGTTCTTTCCCAGTATGCAGGTGCTGTCCATGGTTTAGATAAAATAGGGAGTACCCCATCACTGAGTGAATCCAATTATTGTAGGAGAATTCAGCCATAGGTAGCCAGTCCACTCAGTCTGTTTGCTGATGGTTCATGAAGAGTTTCAGGTATTGCTCGAGTTCCTGATTAACCCTTTCTATTTGTCCATTAGTTTGTGGATGATACGGCATCGAAGAGGTTCCTTTAATTCCCAAAAGTGCATAGAGGTCTTTCATAAAATTCAAAATGAATTGCATTCCTCTGTCGCTAATAACCTTTTTGAGAAGTCTGTAGTTCAAGAATATAGTATCACATAGTTTGCGAGTGACTCCTTCTGCTGTGATTTCCATATTGACTGGTATGAACTTGGCTTCTTTAGTGAACTGATCTACCATTACTATTATGCCATCGAATCCCTGAGATTTGGAGAGGGGTCCGATGAGGTCTATTGAGATGATCTCCCATGGTTCCTTCGGTACTTTGTTTGGATGGAGTGGAGCATGCTTCTGATCTCTGATGATCTTTATTCATTGGCATTTATCGCATTCTTTGACATATGCCTTGATGTTATTCATCATTTTGGGCCACCAGAAGTTGCGCATGATTAACTCGTGTATCTTCATCTGTCCTGAGTGTCCCAAGATCTGATCAGAATAATGGATTTCGATGATCTGTTCCCTTATCTTTTGACTTTTAGGGACGTAGTACTGCTTTAGCCATGTAACAATTCAGTCATTTTTCTCCCAGCTGTGTTCACCTGCATCAAGACACTTCTGAACTTCAGGCTCTCTTTGTTTCCAAGCCCGTCTTATTTGGTCCAAAATGTCCTGGAATTCTGGTGTTGGCTTGACCTTTGCCATAAATATTCAGCGAAAATTTTCTAGCTTTAGGAGTACAACATTCTCATTGTCATTCTCCCCCTTCTCATGGTCTGGTCATCTTGACAGACTGTCTGCCTTTGTCATCAATTTCCCGGGTTTGTGCTCTAGGATAAAGTCATAGTTCTGAAGCTCTGAGATCCAGCGAGCTTGTTAGTGATTCAATTTCTGAGGCTTTTGAAAGTATTTAAGATTTTTATAATCTGTCCAGATCTCAAATTTCTGTTTAGCACCGCAGAGGTATTGGCACCATTTCTCAAGTCCTGTCATGATCACAAGCATCTCTTTATCATAGATCTCATAGTTCCATTCCATCGGATTCAATGACTTGGACATGAATGTGACTGGTCTCCAAGTACCATTGGATTGTTCCTGTGAAAGAACGCCTCCAATTGTGTAGTTCAAGGCATCGACTTCCATTCAGAACTTTCCATCATCTCGGAGCATCGCGATGATCAGTGCTATACAGATCTAATTTTTCAATCCATCGAATGCATCATTTTGAGCCTTTTTCCACATCCAATTGGCTTTTCCAGTTAATTCTGTGAGGGTTTCACAATCTTCACGAATCCTTCAATGAAGTGCTGGTAGAAGTTACAGAAGTCTAAAAACTGTTGGACATCTTGTTTGCATATGGGCTTTGACCAGTCTTTGATGTTTTCGACTTTAATAGGATCTATCTTAATGCTATTTTCCGAGACAATCATTCTGAGGTACTCTACTTCCAATTGATGAAATGAACACTTTTCGGGTTTCAAGTAAAGCTTATTGTTCTTAAGCTTTTCTAGTACACGTCGGACAAGTTGTCTGTATTTATCCAAATCTTTATTGAAGATAAGGATATTGTCCATATAGATTACTACATATCCCTGATCAATTTCGTCCTTAAAGATCATGTTCATTATGGTTTGGAAAGTAGCTGGTGAATTCATCAGTCTGAAGAACATAACCAGGGGTTTGAACATTTCCCAGTTTGTCTGAAATGTGGCCTTCCATTTGTCGCCTTCTTTCATGCAGATGTTATTATATCCCCATCAGATATCGAGCTTCATAAAGAACTTCATCTCCTTCAGTTTGTCAATCAGTTCCTGAATCAGAGGCAGTGGGTATTTGTTCTTTATTGTCATGTTGTTTAATTTCTAATAATCCTGTATGGGTCGTAGGAATCTGTCCTTCTTTTTCATGAAGAAGAAAGGCAAGGCCATTGGTGACTTCAATAGTCTGATTCATCCAGTGTCTAGATTTTCATCCAGAAAGGCATCCAACTGTTTCTGTTCATTCAGCGTCAAGGGGTAGACCTTGCAATCCTAGAGTTTGGCTTCTGGGATGAGTTCGATCACATGGTCCCAAGGTCGTCGCGGTAGTAGTTTGTCAAACGACTCTTTCTCAAACACTGAATCCTTGAAACAGTGGTATTCTTCTAGTATGATCTCTTCGAAGATTTTCACCTTTGCTGTCTTTGTCATCGCTTCTGCTAGTTTGGAAGCTGTCATCTGGAAAGCCCTTAGATGAAACTCTTGGATTATGTTGATCATTAAGAGTTTTTCACCATTTTTGAAATCGACCTCATTTGTCTCAATAGAGGTATTGTCATCTTTGGGGTTTCCTATTCGGACAATTCACTGACACTCTTCAGAACATTGGTCAAATGTGATTCTTTCTGTTCTCCAGTTGATTCAAGGGTTGTGATGTTTAACCCACTCATAACCAATGAAGATTTAGCCCTTTCTGGGTTCAGTGACTGAGAAAACCATTCACTTGATGTGATCCTGGACTCGGACTCTTAGTTCAACATATTCATGTATGTCACCTGCTCTGTCACGGGTTCTGTCTGCATTATGGACTGGGATAGGAATAGGATATCATTTTGTATTGATTTCCTTTTCCTTAATGAACTTCCAGTCTATGCAAGATCCAGTGCATTCTATGTCGAGCAAAGCTTTTACACTGTATGTTCGTCCAGTGTCTAACATTGTGATTATCAAGGGTACATCCATTTGGTTTCCATTTCCACCTCTGACAAATTGTAGTTTTTGCCTGAGGTCAAACAATGTATAGAGTGCATCATGATCATTCATTTGATTGATCTCATGGAGTCTTTCCAAAGAGATGTCCTTCTGTTGCGATTGGTCTGTCCATGCCTTAAGGATCAAGTATGCCTTGGACTCTTCCTGCCGATAAATCTGCTGAGCCACCTAGAGTAGGGTATATCCTTTTATGAGACCAAACTCTCGTGCACCTTCTCATTCAAAATATTCTTTAAGATCAGGAATGTCTCTTATATTAATATTCAATAATACATAGTCAGCCGGCGAAGTGGTGCTTCTTCCCAGCTCTACTGAAAACTCTGGTTAACTTCTTTGATATGGGTAGCAGCAGGTTCATCCTTAGTTTCTATATTCCTCATGACATATTTTGGCCAGGTGTTCATCAGGCAGTTACGTCCAATGTATCCTTTTTTGCCACACTGGAAGCAGTGGCCTTTGTGCCTCATCTGGTTGATGTCCATGGCATTAGGGTCAGGCTGTCCTTGAGCATTACTGGTTGCTGGTGCCAAAGTTTGCCCCTTAGGTGCCGTTGCCTTCTGTGTTAGGCTAGATGAATCTTAAAGGACTCGGGCAGACTAAGTGCGAGAGCAGTTTAAGACGATGGCAAATGGAATATTAAACCTAGTGCTACTGGTACATCTGGAAGTCCTTATGTATACTACAGTACTCAAGCATGGACCATGGGCTGCGCAATGCTGTGGACTGTGGGTGAGTAAGGCTGGGGTGAGATGACTCAGAGTGACTAGGGAAATGAAGATGACTCGGTAACTGCGCGCTGCACAGCATGATGGAGAGGGATGCACAGCATGATGGGAGAGGGAGAGATAAGGAAAAATGATAAGGGGAAGGAAGATAAGATAAGGAAAATGAATAGTCCGTAACATTCTGTGCCAATTTCTGTACTGGTTTGGAAGTGAATTGCTCCTTCATTCCGAATTTCTTTTGGGCCTGGTGGTATTGCTGGTCCAATTCCATTGCATGTTTGTACCACCAGTCAATGTCCTCTTTATGGACACCTCCTAGTTCAATGATCTGTCAACTCCTGCTTTGGTTAGGTCCAAAGATAGAGGGTGCCTGTTAAACTGTAGAAGGGTCGGCTCAAATCCTCTGTGGCTATAGGGATGCCCCAAACAGCAGTCAAGGAAGGTTTCGTCATCAGAAGTCCCAGCAGTCTGGCAACTCCTTTCTCATTTCAGGTCAATACATGTCCCCAACAATGACTTTCAAGGGTGTGTTTGAAGAGGTGGTCAATGAGTGGGACTATTTACACATCCGAGTCCTCTAGTCTCTCTTGCTTCGGTACGTCCCAGGTCAACAAACTACCCAGTCAAATGCACAGTAGAGCTCTCCAAAGATCACCCTAGCACAGCCTTGTAATGCTCAATTCAGATGGGGTCAGACTCAACATTACCCCTAGTCCTCTCGCACTTCCTAATGCAATGAGCAAGAACTGCAGATAGAGATCAGAATGTGGGTTGGCACAGAGTAGGAAATAGGGATTGGTGATTGAAAGGTTAGTAACAGTTGGAGAAGAAGGATACAATGATGCAGTGGGTTCCTTTGGTTGCACAGCACTTGGAGCTGTTAGGCAATGAAGGAAGAGCGATGAAGGGTATAAGAGTAGTGAGGTATGCAGAGGGAAGCTTTGAGCTTTTGCTATGCAAAACCAAGTCTGCATGCAGGTCACTCTAGCTAACTGAGAGATGAGAGGTGGGGAAAAGAATGCTATGATATGGCCAGCTCGAAGCTGGGTTCTGTGGTACAATTTCTACATTGTACTTATACTACTAAGACTCATGCAATGTGCTATCCTCATGTGTCATAAAACCCTCAGTTCTATTCTGTCTGAGTCAGAATTCTGCTGCGCTCCTCATGGTGTCCTGTAGATACTGCACCATAACTCTCTGCCCTAGCGAGCACTGACACATCATTGTTATAGGGTTTGTGTCAAGTCCTCGTAATCATATCTTGTCAGTCGCATCGCAGTTGTGTCACGTATTTTGTCAGATGATTGTTGAGTCATGTGCCCATTGTCAAGATAGTGATTGGTCTTGAAATCATAACACTGTCTATACGTCCAAGTCCTTTAATCCTTTTTGCTGGAGTATGCCCTAGATCAACAAACTACCTGGTTAGATGTGCAGTAGGGCTCTCTGAAGATTATCCTAGCACAGCCTTTGATATTCGAATTCGGATGGGATTGGGCTCAATGTTACCTCTAGTCCTCTTGTACATCCCAGTACTATGAATATAGACTCTCAAGTAGGGATCAAAACAAGTTGGCATGGGATGGAGAATAGGAATTGAGGGTGAAGCTATTAGTTTCAGAAAATAAAAGAGTTTTATGAGGATGCAGCAGGTTCCTATGGTTGCACAGCACTCTGAGCTGTCAGGCAATGAAGAACACACAGGTCACTCAAAGTTCAGAAGAGCGAGAGGCAAGGAGAAGAATGCTAGTTATTAGCCAGCTTAAAGCTGGATTCTATCATACAAGTTCTACCTACCTACTCTTATAGGGCTATGCTACCTTGCCATATGTTATTCTCATGCTATAAGAGACTATTGCTACTGGTTATCCAAGTTATTGCTAAGTAAGTGCCTTGTGTTTTCCAGCAGATAGTGAGTAAGATTTCTCTTAGCACTGATGTGTTGCATCAGATGATCTACTCATGGTTTTCTCACACTGTGTCTCATGCTTCTGTCTTGTCATGTAATGGATGGTCATCACGTCTGTCATTAAGATAATGATTGGTCTTAAAATCATAACAGGCACTATATTTATGCCTATCATTCTAGGCAGCAATAGACAGTCACCTCTGTTGCAACTGGCCATGTCAAATATTGGCCAGTCTATGGTTCAATCAGCAACATTCACAATAATGTTAGACAAGCCCATAGTGCTAGTCTTATACTCATTGGCTTTTTGTCAATTCTGAAGTATCAGTACAATGTTCACTCATCATTTTCAAATCTGTTTACCCTTTCATCAGCTGAAAAAAAAGTATAAAAAAGATGTCAAGTTTCACAAATTCTGCTGCCAGCTCTATCACACTTCTCTCTCAGTTATTTTCAAATCCCTTCTACCTGGTGAAACAACTCCTGAAGTCTATTGTTGCCCTGATGGGCACTACCAGCATGTTTTATAGGGAATCAGCCTATATATAGCAAACTATGAAGAACAAATTCTTTTAGCTTGTATTGTAAAGAAATAGTGTCCAAAGTGAGCCTTGCCTTGACTTTTGTTCTCTGTTTATTTATATTCCTTAGATGCCAAGGGCTCCAAACTGACCTTGATGATGACTTATCTACATTGCTGCATATACGTGAGCTTATAGAAATATTGGTAGAGGAGTGGCAAGTTTGTCAATTATAGGACAAGTTTGGTATTACTGCTGAAGTTGTGGTGCATTGTGAATTCAAATTTCTGTTAACAATGCTCTGAACATATCTAAAAGTCTTTCACTAATGACTTCAAATGCACTGATATTAATGAATTGATTGTGCCCAACTTGCTTTATTAGCTCATAAAGGGAGTATTTAAGGATCATCTCATTGACTGGATGCAAGATTATATCAACTATCACCATTCAACAGCTCAGGCTCTTGAGATCATGGATGATATTGACCAATGGTTAGTGATGACTATATACAAATGTGCAATGATAAACTTATCTCTGTTATGCAGAATTGCCATGGCACCTCTATTCTCCAGCCTTTGATGATTTGCAAAGGGTTATGGATTCAAACAATGGACTGGTGATGACTCCAAAGCACTTATGAAGGTCAGTCCAATTAAATTGTTCTTCATCTGTAGGCTTGAATGTAATTTTCTAGGTTTATCTGCCAGCAATATAAGATTATTTGCCAAGTGACATTGTATACATATTTCATACATTTCTCAAGTTCTGTTACATAGCATGAAAGGATGTAGTTACAGAAGATGATCTATCACAGCTATAAGATGTCCTTAGCAGATTTCATAAGATTTTTATCTCTTCTGGCATTTGTTCCAATTTCTTATTACTCCAACAATATTCAATGGCCTACCATGTTTCACATATCTATCAATTTGCCATGCCAAATGGTCTTTGTTTATCAATCACAGAGTCTAAACATATTAAGGCTATTAAGGAACCCTAGCACAGATCCAGTCATAATGAAGCTCTCAGCCAAATGCTTGTCACAAATCAACAACTTGATCAGTTAGCTGTAGCCCATGCAGACTTCACAAACCATGGCATGTTGGATGAAACATGCATGTCAGCTGCATTAGAAGCACTCAGTAAGCTTCTGTTTGATCATTTTTATTGTTAATAATACAAGAAATCACCTTAACAGCTACTATTGTGAATTTGAACACTGAAGGCACCAAAGATGCAGAGTCAAACATGATAGATCAAGGCATTGAAGATGTAGATATGCAAGGAATGGATGAGCATATTAATGGAGAAATAGTCAATGATCCCAATGTTCAAGCCAAAGTCAAACTACCTTTAACAGCCCATAAGTCAGACTCATTTCTTCTTTTCTGCCTGATTAAATTTCTCTTTCTTTCAGAACAAAAGTAGATGTTGTGCAAGACTGTCTAAATGCTTCAACAGCTATCATTCCTGGACCTTGTCAAATTATTCCTATATCACCAACTCTATTCTGATTCTAATGAATTGTCATGGGCATCAAGTAATTACATTCAGAAAATTGACACAAACATCCACATCTTCAATTCTGCTGCTACAACATTTCATGCATCTAGTGATATCAGCAGTGTTCATGGAATGCATCATGAATATATTTGAGCAATGCTATCATGGCAAGAAGAAGCCTCACGATACAATTGTGTTCTGATCAATCTTGAAGATATATGCAGCTTTGAAATAGCTTGGGTCTTTCTTTTCTTTTTCTTTCACCATCAGAACAAAGAGTACCAATGTGCTTTAGTACAGTGGTATTCATTTGTAGGTGAAGAGCCTAGTGAGGAAACAGATCTCTGGATAATGAAACCTGATATTAGAAGAGACAGTACTTCTTACCTTGCCATAGTTCATGTTGATGCCATCTATTGAGCTGTTCACCTCATTCCTGCATATTAATCATTAGGATTCATCAATCAAAACATCATAATGCATATCTCACTTGATAAATTCAAGCTTTTCTATATCAACAAGTTTGTGAATCATCATGCATTCACAGTTTTGTTCTGATGTGACATGTCTAATATTCACATTAGCCACTCTGGCCTGCTGATTCAAGCTTGACTGATAGTCCAAATAAAGAAAAAAGGCCACATGGGCCATTGGCTGCCTGTTTTCATCAGAAGGCAGTTGAAATCTCAAACACTTTCAGAGCCCTTGGTCTTCTTTTGATTGAAACTCACCATGGCAATAGTAACATGATATAGAGCAAGGTGACTAACATGGACAGATGTTCTACAAGCTCCCTTTGGAAATGTGCACATCCTTGCTCCAGTGGTTCATCTTAGCAGCTGAAGACATGAAATCATTAGAAAAAGGTACAGCTACATCAGGTACAACCACAGATATGGGGGCTGATGAATGGACAGGTAAGAGAAAGGGATGAGGAGGTACAGTGGGCAGGAGGATGGCATCAAAGGCAGCAGCAGTAGTAGCGACTAGGAGGGCTGAGATATAGAGCTGGCTAGACCAGACCCTCCAAATACTGGCTTTGATCAATTGCATTTTGCAGCTTCAGACATAACAGATTTAGACTATGACAGCAGAGAAAGAGATGTTTATAACATGCATTCTATTGCTTTTACCATCTTCTCAACTAATCTGCTTTCTAAATTGCCTAACTTGTCTGATGTACAGTACCATACTACTGAAAGTGTACAATATATGAAGTCTCAAGAAATCAAGCTCAGAGTGTACAAGGTCATTTGTTTTGCTGTCAAACATCATAACCACTTTATAGCCATGCAAATCAACATCATGCAGCATTTGCAGTGTTTTGACGACCTTCTGGAGTTCATGGCAGAATGCTTAACTATTTCTGCTAAAGAATTCAATTATGCACACCCTAGTGACAAAATTCTCCATGAAATTGCTGGGAAGTCCTTCAATCTTCAGGACAACAAGGGTCCTAAAGCCTTTGCTCATTTCTTAATCAAGTTTGCTGAGTTGGCCCCATGGTCCATTCTGAAACAGCTTAGCCTCCTGCTCAGTCAACTTGATTCAGAAGTTAGTCCTTTCTATTACCTGATTGTGTGTTATGGCTTACAGTCCACCTCATTTGACAGGCTTACCCTTTGCATATCACCATTGTTGAGTCCATTGGCTATATCATCACTGAGCTTGCTAATTCAAGTAGTAATGAAGGCATGAACAAGAAGTGATTGCAAAAGCAGATCATTGGACCCTATGGCCTCCTGCTTGAGAGGATGATGAACAAGTCATCCTATGTATATGCCAAGGTGCTCATTGTGCTATCAAGGCTTTGTGACCTAAAGGGCAAGTTCTCTAAGCAGCGGCTGTCCATCACATACAGTGACTCAAAAAACTGTTTTAATATTTGGTCAATTTGATTTATATATCAAATAACAAATGGACCAAAATAGATAAAATTCTGAGAATAATATATGATGTACCCCTACTTTCTAGCTTTCGATAGAGGTATGTATCACGTGATTTGGTCCAATGGTTCCCGATATATGGACAATTTAATCAGTTGATATCATTGAAATAGTTTTTTTGCTGTTGAAATGTTAAGACAAATTTACTGTTTTTGCATGAAATGTTGGGCTCTATTTGTCTTGTCATGTAATCTATGTTTATTTTATATTGAATGAGAACAAACAAGGTCCAACAACCTCTTCAACCAGACCACCATCATCATGAAAGACATCTCTACTGCTCAGATCAACCAAGTTCTCTCTCTTTTTGATTCTGGCCATACTGATTATCAAATCTCTATCAAAACTGGATTATCCACTTCCACCATCTCCAGAATTCACTCCAAACACTCTTCCAACCTTCCTAAATCCTCTGGAGGCCATCCTTCCAAGCTTTCTAAAAACAACATTCGCTATGCTACCTGATTGATTGGCACTGGATAGGCTGAAAATGCAGTCCAAGTTGCTAAATCACTTCAAGAGGTCACCAACCAGTCTCTCTCTGCTCAAACAGTTCAGAATAGATTGAAGAGTGTGGGGATGAAGGCTGTGATAAAGAAGAAAAGGCCTGTCTTGCATCAGAGGCATCAAAGGAAAATGCTGGACTTTGCTATTGCACACAAGGACTGGACTATGGAGAATTGGAAAAGAGTTGTGTGGTCTGATAAAACAAAAATTGATCATTTGGGATCAGATGGAAAGAAGTGGATGTGGAAAAAAAAGGAAGAGGCTCTCAGTAATCAATTGGTAGAAGGAACTTTGAAGTTTGGAGGAGGGTCTTTAATGATGTGGGAATGTATGATGTGGGAAGGGATGGGATATGGATGCAAGATTGATGGAACAATGGATGGAGAGCTTTATACTCAGATTTTGGAGGATGAACTCCAACAAAGTCTGGAGTATTGGGGTAAGGAGATGGCTGATATTATTTTTCAACAGGATAATGACCCCAAACACAAGTCCAAGAAGGCCACTAAATGGCTTAAAGATCATGAATATGTTGTCATGCTTTGGCCAGCCCAATCCCCTGATCTAAACCCCATTGAACACCTTTGGAACCATCTCAAAAGGAAGCTGGCAGAGTATGAGGCTCTACCAGATGGAATACTGGAATTATGGGAGAGAGCAGAGGCAGAGTGGAATAAAATAGGGAAGGAAGTGTGTCAGAATCTCATAGAAAGTATGCCCAGAAGGATGGAGGCTGTTATCAAGGCAAAGGGAGGCTATACCAAGTACTAATTCATATATATCTTGTTAGAAAAAAAACTGTTTCAATGGTATTAACTGATTAAATTGTCCATATATCGGGAACCATTAGACCAAATCACGTGATACATACCTCGATTGAAAGCTAGAAAGCAGGGATACATCATATAATATTCTCAGAATTTTATCTATTTTGGTCCATTTGTTATTTGATACATAAGTCAAATTGACCAAACATTGAAATAGTTTTTTTAAGTCACTGTATACTGCAGTAGCTTCATCTGAAGGCAAGATTGTGACCATGTGCAAAGGCTCTGCTGTGCTGCTTGTGAAGCTGCTCCTAACTCCTCCATACAGCTTGATGTATGGAGAGTATCTAGAACTTAATGTCTAGGAGATGGAGTACCTTGCCATAAAGGAGGAGTTAACAAAGGCTGAAGACAAAATGGGCAATGCTGTCAAAAGACTGGAAGGGAAGGATGACAATAAGAACAAAGAAGATGAGGGTGAGAAAGATGAAGATGGAGGCACTGATGATAAAGGTGACCGGGCATCAAGAAAAACACAAGAGAAAGAGGTGATAACCCTTTTACTTTTCATTACAGTGCAACTGCTAATGCTACAGAAAACAGGTGAGCTAGAGCAGAAGGCACATGAGCATAGATGAAGAAGGCAGCAAGACAGAACCAGAAGATGAAATCAAAAATGAGAATTTCATGGATGTAGACAGCAAAGATGAGCAAATAATGCCAGTCAAGAAAAAAATCACTCTAGGCTCATATCTCACAAATCTCAGCTTAATATGGCTACTCTGACTGATAAGCAAGTAGACAAAGTCACATCTGGGTTTGAATGCCTTACTGACACAATCTGTTCCCAGCTATTATGCAATCACTGCAGAAATATTGACTTCTCATCTGTGCATATCAACCTTCTCCAAGTGCCTCAATTCCTGGATACTATACCTATAGAGTCTTCTCCCTTTGCAAACTAGTAAAACTGCCAATGGAAAGGCTGTTTTTCCTGATGTGCACTGCTTCCAACTGATCCCACAGACAGACAAGCATTGGACAGAGAGGCATTTGGACATTTCAATGTAGCCTAGGGGATTTGAGGACTGGAAGGACTGGGTGTCAGCATATTTACACACTGGTGGGTCTTCAGCATTCAATCCCTGTGACACTATTGAGATTCCTTTGACCAGCATTGCACATGTCATAGCTTATGCATTGTTTTTCGACTCCTTAGAGCTGCTGTCACCTCTCTTTTGTTCTACATTACATTCACCACTCTGAAACCCTTTATTGTATTAATTGGCCACATTTTGGCTGTGATTGGCACCATCGCTGTCAAGTCATTATCTGCTTCATTAGAGTCCAATTTGGTGAGTGCCCTTTGATTTCTGTATAGTGCTTTTGCTGACATTCATTCACTAGCGATGGATATTTCTCTGTGCATTCCTCTTTACTGTCTGTGTTTGTCTGACATGGTGCAGCTTTGTTCTACTTTTTTGCATCTTTTTTGTTTCTTTCACTCTTTTTTATCTTATGCTCCAATATGTCAATGCAGCTGCTTGAAAGCTGCTTCATGTCCTTTCCATTCATACTTTTTGATGCATATCTGGCTTTTCATCACCTGTTTAGAGTAGCTTTTTTCTTGTTCTGTTACTTGACTCCACCTTTTTTAATGTACTTTACTTGTATTATACTGTACTTGATCCAATCCTTTCTATGTGTACCATACTTTTCTTTTGCTTGATTTCTCACTTTCGAGATATATCTTACTTTGATTTTACTTGAATCTCCTTTCTGTTCCTTTTTAAGTCATTTTCTACTTTTCATTGCTTCATTAAAAGTAGATTCTAAAAATAAAGTTCCTACAAGTATGAAAAGTGTCAAAAGATAGAGTAAAGTCTCGAAAAGTAAAAAAGTGTTTTCCTGATGTCCTTTTTGCTTCCTCCACCAATAGTATTCATTCCAATTGCTACTGCTTACTTTCACTATGGTGGTTTGGATTTCTCTTTATGCTGTGCTTCAGCAGGTTTATCATGGCTGTGTAAAACATGTCTCCAACACCCCATGTTTATAAACCAGTTGAGAATCCATGGCGAATTTTCAACCTGACCCTAGATACAAGCAACAATTGTTTGCAGGTGGGCTTTGTTTTTGATTAACATCTGTGTAATGTTTGATCGGACGTTGATTTTCTAGTGGAAAAAAATAGACTGGAGGGTCTGCATTGCCATGGCTTTGAAGTTCGCGTCCTCAAGGTAGTTGGACTCTCAGTTTACAGACGCAAAGTCTTCAAGATTGCTTGCAATTTCCTGGTCAATATCTTCTCGTGAATGCTACAACCGAATTCGTAAATACGCCAAGTATGGAAAAGATGAAGATATGAACCAAACCTTCTCTGAAACCCTCTCCCGAGTAACTTTTGAAGCTGGAGCTGGACGCTTTTTGGACGAATCTTGCATGCTGAAGAGAGTCTCGGACGAACCACGCAGTTTACATGAGGTCACGTTGAGCGCGTTCAGGTTTACCACAATCAGATATACTCCAATTTAGTAAATGTGACACGGATTTGTTCTCATTCCCAAGTATTCTCAAACAACTGCGGCCATCCACCGTTTTTTAACAGTGCGTGTACAGTATCAGCAAACAATGTTGTCAATCAAGTCAATCACTGCAAGTGCCCAAGCCAGAAAACACAGAACGACATGATTAATCCAAAATGAGCATCGGAAGTAACGGCGGGTAACTTTGTATGGAAAATCAACTGAGGTAATCAAGGATAACGAACCAAGGTCATGGAGGGGCTAATGAATGCGAGGAAGAAAAAGAGAAGAAAGGTTTGAGTATGTCTAACGAACGCCACCTGCTTCCTACCCATCGTTGAAGTCCAGCCGCACCAGGAAAAAAAACAACGAAACCAATGGCCGGAAGCACGTCAAAAAAGAAAGAACGTCTGCAGGCTCAACCTCACATGATGACGCACTCCTTGTCTTCCGCCTTGGCACCCTGGAAGCCCATCTCCGCAAACGTCGTCGGGCCCTTTCCCGGTGGCCGTGCTGGGATCACGAGTCCACCGCCCGCGCCGACGCTCGCGCCCTCCAAGCCAGAGGGCGTACTTCCCGCACTGCTCACACCTTCGGAGGACGCCGCAGACGGCAGGGGTGGCACGGGGGGTGTACCCCCATTCTGCGAGTACGGCGAGTCGAGGTTGAGCGGGGCAGGCGTCGACGCGCCAGCAGACGCTTTGCGTCCTGTTGCTGTGGGCCCTGCCCCGGGGCGACCACCCATGCCCATGCCAGGGCGCGGTGCCGCCGCCGCCGACGCAGTAGGGGTCTTCCTCCCTGAGGACGGCACAGGGGCATCGGAGAGCGTGTAGCGGTTCATGGCAGGGAACTGCTGTGGCTGGGCGGCTGCACGGCCAGGCGGGCCAGACTGCGGTCGCATGTGCGGACTTTGCTGTTGTGGCGGGTGTTGAAGCTGCTGCTGCTGCTGATATGGGCTTTGGTGTGGCGCAGGGACGCTGCCAGTCATCATGAGAGAGTTCCTGCGAATGACGTCGACGACTTGCTTGCTATCGCGGCGGGGCTGCGGGCGCGGGCCGTGTGTATTTCCACCACCTAGAGGGTATGGCGATGACGGCACGCCGGACGCATGTTGACTCGGAACCGGCATCGGCGGGTAGTCCTGAGCGAGAGTCTCTGACCGCTGTTTCGCCTGTGTACGTTTACGGACGAGTTTATTTTCGGTGATTTTGTCGTGTTCCTGCCGAGAGAGAGCCTGTGGAGCTGCTTGTGTGAGGGCGGCCAGACGTTCCGCTGCATCTGTATTGCCGTGCTCCTTTGCCTACGAAAGAAGAAAGTCAGCGTGACAGAATGGAAAATCCAGAATGAGCGGGAACAAACCTTGGTGTACCACCTGACGGCCGACTGGATATCCTTTGGGCCACCGACTCCAACCTCAGCATAATACCCCATGGCAAATTCTGCGCTTGGGAGGCCCCGTCTGGCGGCCTTATCCGCAAACGTCCACGCGAGTGCCTCGTCTTTGTCAAAGCCCTCGCCTCCATCCGGGCCTAGATCGCCACTTCCGCACAGGAACCATTTGCTGAGCGCCATGTCGGCCTCGACCTCACCCTGCTGCGACGCGAGGCTGTAGTATTGCACGGACAGAAGCGGGTCGAATGGGAACGGTGGCTGCGCAAACTCGTACGCATGTCCTAGCTTGTACTGTGCAGGCGCAAAATTAAGATACGCTGCACGCTCGAGGTGCTTACGCGCCTCCAGCGGCTGGGACGAGTTTGGTGGGACGAACGGAGCAAAGAGCGACGGCGGCAGCTGCTCGTTTGAGCTCGGACTGCCGCTGGGCGATGAGGGAGGAAGTTGAGTGAATTCACCTAGGAGAAGTAGGGCGTAGACATAAGCAGGTTGTGGAGTTTGGATCGTGGCTAGGGTTGCGGCGCGGTGGAGTAGGGGAATGGCTAAAGACGGATTGGAGGGCAAGCCTAGTTGTCCCATCAGATGCGCCATACCCATTCTCTAGGAAATGAAGAGGAATCTCGTGTCGGAAAATTGATCTTGGAAGCAAAAAGTTAGGAGACGTACGTAGGCGCAGCTTTCAATGCCGAGCTTGACACCACGCTCGAAACATTCTCGGGCGTGCTGGAAATCGTTAAACGTCTCATAATCCCTTCCAATCTTGAACCAAGCAGCAGCGTAGCCTGCCCTCGCAGAGCTCTCATAATCTCTAAATGCTGCCCTCGGGTTGTGCTTTACTTGGTCAGGATATGCACCAGTGGCGGCGAACGAGGCTCTAAGGTAAATTGCTTCCGCCACATGCGGCGGCACTGCGCCTGCGCCGGGCGGGGGCGCTGTCGACGCAATCTGCAACACAATGGGGACCGCAATCTGCGAGAGACGGAGCAAGGTAGGGTCCGAGATGATGGCAGGCCCAATTGGTGTGTCTGTCGAAGTCGGATTTTGCTGCTTGTCTACCAAAAATAGCACGTCACGCGCCCAAGCGAGACGCAGTGCCGGATCGTGCGTGGGTTGCTGCACCGTCTGAAGCGCGGACTGGAGCGCCTGGATGGTCGGCAGCGGTGCAGTAAGCGACGGCACGCCACTGTTGCCCGAGGAGGCCGAGCGCGGCGGCGACGGCGGTTTGGGCGGGGGCCCATAGGTGGACTGGTGTCGCTGGGGCAAGGCCTGGGCGTGAGACTGGTACTGGGCCCCGAAGGAGTAGTCAGTGGCAGCGTATGCAGGCGCTGCTGCGGCTTGTGGTGGAAGCGGGCCCGGCGTCGAGTAGGTCCGTTGGTGGTAGTGCTGTTGTGGAGTATCGAGGCGGTGCGGATCGTTCTGCGGCGCCCATGGTGACCAGTTCGTAGCATGTGCGGGAGGCGGCATGGGCGAAGGGCCGCGTCCAGGTGGTCCGGGAGTAGGAATCGCGAAGCCTGGGTTGTAATTAATGCCCTGGGGCGGGTATGGCGATGCTGGCGATGGTCGGTGATGGTCATAGGCTGGGTGCAGCTGATCATCTAGCGTCTGTGCCATCTACTGATCACCATCAATAAAAGCTCTTCTCGACCATCATGAAGGACATTCTAAAGGATAAATACAGCGTACATTGGCAGGAATAGAGGGGTCAACTTTGTGGGGACGTGGCGCGGCTAAAGGTTGGTCGAAATGAGGCGGAGATTCGTATTGACCATTAACCCTGAAATCGGGTGGGAGAGGAGGAACTGGGGGAGCTGATGCGGGCAGCGAAGACTGCTTCTGTGGGCCATAACCTCCTGCAGAATACGGCCTGGGAGGCACCGGAGGAACAGACATGAGGGAACGAGGAGGAGATGGTCGGTTTTTGGCTGCTCACAAGTCAATCAAGCATCGATCTCATATAACTGCTTATGTAAGCTATGATGGATCAGTACAACACCGCCGCAGATTTACAAACATCATCGCATTGCATCGAACCCCTCAGTCAGAGTTTGCCGTTTCTTTTCGCGCGATTCTTCGAACTTCTGAACTCGAGCTGCTGCGGTTCATCGAATCTCTCGGCTTGTACACGCTGCCGCAGCACGGGTCGTTAAAGCCACAGTCTTGTCCCAACTTCGACTTTGTCTTGTGGCGGCCGAGTTCTACTCCAGGATACCTCAATGTCCTTTCTATCGCTGCAAGCAACATTCACCTCGTCCGAGCCTGTCCTGTCAATTCACTCCTTCGTCGCCGAGATGCCCTTCAGTGCGTCCCGATCGCTCGTGATGTCAGGAGGTTGCCATTGCTTGTGAGGATCTCTGAGCTCTTGACGTACCGATACCTCGCGCGTTCTGACGTTTATACTTCCCCTGCGCAGCATCACAGCAAACTCATAGCCTTGACGCCGTTATCTCCGTCTTCACAGCCGATGACTCCTGTATTGGCCAAGTGGTTTTCCAAACCCCTAGACCGATGCTTTGCCTCAGGACACATAATACCGAAATGCCCGAGCCAATAATCCGAGGCATGACTCAGTCGTCACGCCCGTTTCGACGAATTCTTGACATGTTCTTAATTGCAGATCACCCCGGAAATATCCTCTGACCCAATCAGCAGCGCAAACGTTTCCAATACTACTTACTGGTTACAGCAGACTTGAAGCGCTAACGAGTAGGCGACACCTTTTCGAAACACGTCCGCCCATCGTACGTCGAGATCATCCCGTGCGATTCTGGTGTGGACCGGGTAATTCAAGCAAGACGAGCCTTTGGACACTGAAGCGAACCATTGCACGTCCTGATGTGCCAAACTACACACTATACAATGTATGCCACTTTTTGTACGATCTTTGAAATTAAACTTTCGATGTGGGTCTTTCTGCGCGCCTGTGATGAAAATCCAAGTCACTGTTGGTTCCCTGGCTTTGGTGCCCCTTTTCTCCAGTATCGAACTCTCAACCGAACACTCCCAATGATGTGCGCCCATTGACGACTGCAGCCTAGTCTCTAGTGATTAACAAAACGGAAGGGCCAGTACGAGGATATACATCCAGTGAATTTTCACGTCGTAAAGTGGCTGTGATAACTTATTTCCGGACCCTTTGAAGCCTTGTAAACATCTTTGCTGATCGGCGCATATATCTCAGTTGCAAGTATTAATAAAGGCAGAATTATACGAACGTCGATAATGCTATCGCTCGCAGTGCGTTCGAATGTCCCGCGTAACACCTTACATTGCGGGGCTCGCTCTTTTTCCGATGCACAACTGCACTCCACCAACTTTTGAGGTCCCCGAGACGCACATGAAAAAAGATAATCGTCATGGAAAGTAAGAAATCAACAGGAATGATCAACAACGTAAAGAAAGCGATACAAAAATGAGAACAGCGGAATAAAACGGTTCATAGAGTCAAGGTAACACATCATGATTGTCGTCCAGGCCAGCTATGGCTGCCCCGATGCACCGACTCTTTCATTTACTTTCCATTTATGCTTCGAGTCGAATGCGCGGAGATCACCCTTTCGATTCTTCGCTTGCTTTATGACCAACATCCCACTATCGCGATCTTTGCTCACAGACCAGGTTTCTAACTGGAGACAAAGGTCAGAATTCGTATTTAGATATCAAGTGCAATTAATAACTTGCAGGCTTGAGAGAGTTCACATGGATACCTGCTTCAGGAGTAATCCTGTCTTGCAAAATTTGTACATCGAGGGAGTCGCCGTAAAGGCAGTCTGACAACATTGGTGAGGTAGACGAATGACCGACGACGGTCGCAATTACCTTGGCAGTCCGACCTGACCCTAAAAGCATGAATGTATAGATCAGGATCTTCAAGTGCAAATCTGGAGCTGTATAGTATGTTATCAGTTATTTCAAGATACGAAGATGAGCGATCCGACGTACTCGAAGTTTTCGATCAGCAGGAATGGTCGAATTCGGTCATTGGAATACAGCTCAGCTTCTTCGTTCACCGTACCGAGCACGATTCTCCTAGATTCTCCTAATTCACTAGTAGCACAGAGTTCACCGATCTTGCGCTTGGGCTTTTCATCCGCGTCATTGGTGATTGACGAAGTCCATTGTTCATATTGCTCAGCTTCTTCATCGTCGGTCAAGCTGAGAGTGGCCTGCGAATCAGACATTGTGAGCAAGGTAGATTGAAAAGCCCAATCGTCCTTACAGGAGCATCCGCAGACCGGAGAACTTTAACATATGTGTTCCTATCCTCAATCGATCCGAAAGAAAGTTTCGTAAGACCCCATTTCCGCCTAGAAAGAGGATGACTCTGATTAGGTCTTACGATTCGCCACTGGGTTAATGACGCACCAACAAGGAATGTCGAGATGAAATTCTCTTTCTGAGAGAAAGTAAGAAACTAAGCGCATAATAGTATAAAAGGCTTACGTTCGCCACCAAAACGATATACCTACAGAAACCAATCAAACCTGATAGGACAAGGAAGGAAATTTGAACACACATTCCAGACCAAGTTGGTCTTCTTGAGTCTCCTTAACTCCGGTTCAGTGGTGATGAAAAATGCAAGCTACAAAAGAAAACAGGAAAATATGTGAATGAACAGACACGATAGAGACGGTGTCCTAACATACCTGACACTCGGGTAAATCACCGTCTGCCAGGAAAATGAGACGGCGCGAACGGAAAGCGAAAAGTCCTAATAAGGCGGCCTGGTACACCACAGAAACTTCAGGTAAATGCCCCGTTGCCGAATTAAACGACGTACCAAGGAACTCTGAATCCAAGGTAGGTTTTTTACGGTGAAAATGGCACCTATTGCAGCGGCGACGGCAGCAAGGGCACCAATTACGCTTCCAGCGATCACACCAGGACGTGGCTTATTGGATTTTGTTATTGTAGAACTTGCAGGAGTAGTAGAAGCCGGAGTAGGAGTAATGGTAGTACTAGATGCAATACTGCTAGCCGAAGTGGGAAGAGACAGGGAAACGGTGCTGTGCAATCGACCTGGATTGCTAGTCAGGAGCATAATCATCAGTGCATGGTACTGAAGGACAAAAATCACTGACTCAATTACCATCCCACTAAAGGAAAACGAAGTTTGATCGACTTGGGATGTAATGATGACTGTATGGTTTACCGAATTGGCGGTAAAGCTGCTATTGCTATACAGTACTGCGTTACATCCAGAACCCGATGCCGAGACGGGCCCCACTATCGAGCCATCTATCGACAGTTGGATGTCGTTAGCACCAGAGGGAGGGCTACCCAATATTTGCATCGTTGTTGCTAGAACAAGAAGTCTCATCACGCATGTGAGCTTCGTGCACAAAGCGAAACACAAACCACCAAAAAACCAGAGTCTCCAACTAGCACCAACACCTCGCGGAGAAGGACCACACTGCCCAGGTGCCCAATTGCCGGAGGATCTGGTAGAATGTAAGTGTGACAGGAGTAGAGTAAAGATCAGAATACGCACTGTGCTAAGGAGAATGATGCCCAGAGCAGGAAGGAGAGTAGTAATGGAATCATGGTAGGACGATACATTGAAGGGAATTCATTCGGAAGCAGTCTTAAGTAGGTCGATGCTAGACAACAAACATCAGGGTAGAAGTTTGTTCAAAATCGCCTCCCGAAGAAAAAATCGAGATGGGCGGTAGGTGAGCGCTTGAAAAGGCGCCTTGCTTCTAGCCTTGTAAGGCAAAGTCCATTTTGGCACCATGAGGCTTCAGCGCTTCTTGGGTGTGCTATTCGGAATATTCCTTATTCTTGAATGGAGTAAAAAATGTGATAGGATGATGGAAACGAAGCAGGACGCCACACTATCTTGACCTCTTACATTGGACACCCCAACCTTTCTGACAGTCACACAGTGACTTGTGACTTTCGAAACTCCGCATAAGTACTGCTACCGTATGTCCGATTTGAACTCCAACACGGCATCCACAGCATGCGTGACAATCTCGGCTTTTTCGTTCTCGTCTTCCAGAGCATTATACATCACAGAAACGCCTAAATGGTCTTTGTATAATGTATTATATGTCCTGTACCGAGTAAAGCACCGAGAGGGCGAGAATTGACGGAGATATTTGAGGTGTCCGAATGATGGGGGGATGTCCGATGTAAGATATCAAGATAGTACAACAACTCAATGGAGTTGCGCTGCTTTGTCGGTTGAGCATTGATTGGAGCTGATTCAGGACCCTCCAAAAAGCCCAAAAGATGGGGCCGTCAGAAAGATCTTAATCTGAATCGCTCCTGCAAAACTTTCCTCTGCCGAGAACCCAAGCATCCGCACATTGACACCTCTCACAGAAAAGATTTGGTATACTTTAGTTTGCTCATTATTTGTATTGCTTTTCCCCTTGATGGCCCATCCATTCCAATGCAGCTGCGTAACCCGGCTTGAATTGAACTGAGGAGCCGAATTATGCAAAGCCAATGATCTTAATCAATGTACGTAAATTTGAGGCGAAGAGGTGGATTGGCGCACCTGAACAACTATAATTTCATCTTCCTCGATGACCTTCCCACAATGCTATCACACAACAAAGAAAGGCGGGGATCTACTATGCAAGGTCTTTCGTGATGCTACATCTATCAGCGGGATACGTAGCTTTCACTTGGTTGAAAGATTGTTAGAATAAATACTTACGTTACAACTGTAAGGACCCAATGGTTTTGGTATATTAAGGGATTGTAGATCAAGCTAAGGGACTGGAGATCGACATTAGTTCCAGTAGACCCTTTGCCAATCTGTTCTTTGCGTAACAATGTCATTACAAGTGAGTGGCAGAGTGAAGTTGGCAGCCGAGCCAAGTTTTTCAATCGGTATGGGAGCAGAATCTGAATAGCCCCAATTGGCAAGACCCTGCAACGCAGCGGCGATGGCGGTGGCAGTCAACAGCAGCAGCGACGACAATCACATATCACCGTTATAGTTGATTATACTTAGCCAATCAATGTCTCTCCCCCACGCTCATGGACTGCCGTGCTACGTGGAACGTGAATATTCATGCGAGGTCAGCTACATGATTCAACAGGTCTTGCCTATAAGACTTGGATGAAAGTCAGTATTCATTGGCATGCCTATTTAGAACTAAATTTTGGGTCGGTGATCTATGTGCCATAAAGAAATGATTTTCAGCATCAGAAGAACTCTTGTGGCGCTCGCTCTGAGAGGCTCGATGGGAAGTGGTGGGCATATGCCTCAAGGTGCTCAAAAAGTTCCCTACCCCATCACCGATTCGCACTGGCACATTAGAGACCTACGTGACCACGTTTGCTGTGTTTTTCTGCCGATGCTCTCCATCAATGCTGCCACCCCGATACCTCACCAATCGTGCGATCATGGCTACTGAGGCCGTTGGAACTGGGTAAAGCCTTTGTCATCAGGCCCCATGCTTTTAGTCCGGGTTCGCTAACGCCAATTGTGTGACGAGCTGTAGGTTGGGCGGAGACAGAGCATTGGCAGAGCTAACGCTCTGCCAGGTACGCGAAGTGAGTCCTGCTTCGGAGGGCAGGCCCTCACTGGCAATCACATGATCCACTGAGGCTGCGATCAATATCTCGAGACCGAGGTACTGTAATATTGCAGGCGTGAAGGAGGGTTTAGAAATTTTCACTGGAGCCTTCCGTGTGAGGAAGGGGATGTCACGTGCTCACTAAATCTGGAACGCTGGATTCTTGCAGAATCTGTGCTCTTGACGCACTACGTGGCCCCCATCTCAGCCACTTTCTCTGCTTCCGTTCTGCAAACTAATAGCCTTGAATCCGCCTTTTATCCTAAAGCAAGAAATCGGCTATCAGCGCTCCCTTTCTGCCATAACTGCTTAATGTGGCATCACCATGTTATCGTAGATTCGGAATAGAGGGTGCTCCACCCCTAGGTGCAGCGTCTTGCTGCCAATGCAGGTACCATCCGCTAGAAACAACACCGACTCTGCCATGCTCTTCGAGTAAGTCCTGCACCGAACGAGGATTGCCGATTCATATGCTGATGAATTCGCATTTGTTCATGGCTAGTCAGGAATGCTGAGAATACTGATCTATGACGATTATCCTGTGCTGTCCATAGACACATGTGATCAGCCTTGACGTGGCAGCGCTCTGGATGACTACCATGAGCTGATGTGCAGGCTTGCGGACACGGATGACAGTCGCAATCCGATAGAAGAGGAGTCGGTGTATGGACACCCCTGAGCTCCATAAAATTGGGCAGCGGTTCGTGTCCGTGTAGGGTGGCGTGGGGCATGCGACTCGCAGTTTCTGACTGCAAGAGCAGCAGATTTGGCAGCGCGTTGCCTTTCGTCACTCTTGTTGACACCCCAGTTTGCCCCATTGCACTGGTCCATGCTCATGCCTCCTCAGGCTGGGTTCTCGCTTGGTCGTGTTCAACGGTTCCGCGCAACTCCCACCACATGTATTTGGCAAAGGCAAGCGTCATGAGAGTTGTCGATGATGACCGGAAAATGGTATGCTTATTCATCATTTTTTTTTGTATTTATTCTATAGACCTAATTCACCATTCCAAAGACTTATCACCACATCCACCGCAACCCACTTCCGATACGACCCGCGGCTTCGCCATACCGCGATGAATGATTGTCTTGCCCGTGCCTAGAGACTTGTTCAGTACCTCGATGGGTGGAACAGAAAGGTATACTTGATCGTCTTCCACTTTGATGCCAAATGTATTGAGCTTGTATTTGTCTTCTTCCCCAGGAACAAGACAGTTACCCGTCAAAAGGTCGAAATTTTTCTTGTGCATGGGGCACGAAACGTATGGTACTTGTCCGTTCCTGCCCAGAATGCCCGATGCAAGCACCAGAGCGCGCTTGTGAGGGCACATGTTTTGAGTTGCATACCACTTGTCATTGGTGTGGAAGACCGCGATCTGGACATCGCCGACACGCACGACTTTGCCTTCGTCTACCGGGAACAAATCCATCGAACCAACGTGTATCCAGTCCTGCATAGTTTCTTCGAGTGCAGGCATCGGTGGCACCTCTTTCGGCCAATCAGCCGGTCGATGTTGCCCGCGCTCTTCGACCATCTCAATCACAGTGTCGTTTTCTTGGGAGTTGACGAACTCTTTAAAGTGCTTTCGACGTTCTGGGTCTCGAATGACGGTGGTCCATTCGCATTGAAATGTACCGATCAACTCGTTCATCTGAGCTTCCAGCTGGTCTGCAATTCCTAGATGATCTTCGACGACGACCTTGCGGAGATAATGGATGCCACCGTCCATTTTCTCTAACCAGCGAGCCGTGCGCATCAGTTTGTCGGCCGTCATGATGTAATACATGAGGAAACGGTCTAGGTACTTGATGGCCTTCTCTTCCGAGACGTCAGCGATCAGCAGTTCCGCATGCCTAGGCTTCGAAGCGCCGTTGCCGCAGACGTAGACGTTATAGCCTTTGTCCGTCGCGATGAGGCCAAAGTCTTTGCCCTGTGCCTCTGCGCATTCACGGATGCAACCGGACACACCACCCTTCAACTTGTGAGGTGAGCGAATGCCTTTGTAGCGATTTTCCAATTTGATGGCGAAGCTAACTGAGTCCTGCTGACCATACCGGCACCAGTTCGTACCAACGCAGCTTTTGACGGCACGAAGAGATTTCCCATAAGCATGTCCGCTTTCAAAGCCGGCATCTACAAGTTTCTCCCAGATCTCTGGCAAATCTTGTTTCTGCGCACCCACTATCCATCAATAAGGCTCAGGACCGGCCCGGATGTGACTGTCAGATGCCAGACTCACTGATATCGATACGCTGGGCTCCCGTGATCTTTGTATAAAGCTTATATTCCTTGGCTATGTCTGCGATAATGCCCAGCTTTTCCGGCGTTACTTCCCCTGCAGGGATGCGAGGCACTACACTGTACAGTCCACCACGCTGAATGTTGGCTAAGTAACGGTCGTTGGTGTCTTGAAGCGGACGAAGCGCCGGGTTCAGGATGTGCTCGTTCCACAAGCCTGCAAGGATGCTGGCGATCGCTGGCTTACACACTTCACAGCCGCTTCCCGTGCCAGAATGCTTGAGAAAGTCTTCGAACGTTCGAAGGCCCTTCACCTTGCCGATGGTGAATAACTCTGTCCGGGTGAAGCGGAAATGGCTGCAGAGTGAATTCGTGACAGTTTGGCCAAGCGCTTTCATCTCGGCTTCAAAAATCTGAAATGTCGGACAATATCAGCACCAGTCTAACGTATCTTGGATCGTTCGTCACCTCTTGAACCTGAGGCATACAGCCACCGCATCCGGTGCCAGCCTTTGACAACATCTTCACCTGGTTGACGTTCTCGCATTTCTTTTCACGGATGACCTTTCGGATGGCACCCTTGGATATATTGTTGCAAGAGCATATCTGCGTATCGTCCGGCAACGCGTCCGCGCCCGGCACTTGCTCCGAAGCCTTGACACCTAATATGAGCTCCGATGGTGGCGAGTTGAGTCGTTTTCCTGACCGGACTAATGCGAGCAGCTTGGCGTAATCGGCTGTATCGCCGACCATCATGCCTCCGAGCAACTTCTCTCCATCCTTTGCGAAGATGTACTTTTTGTATATGCCGCTGAAGGGGTCGCGGTAGACGAGAGGCTCGGCGTTTTCCTCGTCTGGGAAACAGTTGCCGAAGCTCGCGACGTTGACGCCGAGGAGCTTGAGCTTTGTTGACATGTCAGCGCCTGGGAACGTTGCATTGTGTGGTCCGCTCCGGCGCGTGGTCAAGTTACGAGCAACGACTTCTGCCATGCTGCAAATGGAGTGAATGCTCAAAGCTGCGTGTCGAAATAGTTAATGATCTTACTCATAGCCGGGAGCGACCAGGCCGTAGACCGTGTCGTTGTACGATGCGCATTCTCCGATAGCGTAAACATCGGGCAAAGAGGTCTGCAGTTTCCTGTCGACTTTGAATCCGCCCCGGGGAGCCTTTTCGAGGGCGGTACATGTGTCGGCTAGCTGATCGCGGGCCCGGATACCGACTGCGTAAATGACCATCTGCGTGTCGACGGTCTTCCCACTGCTGAGAGTTACGCGGCTCACAGCACCTTTATCGTCGTTCTGCAACAACTCCACGGGACAGTCACCGATCATGACGCCAAGACCGAGTTTCCTGATTTCAGCTTCAAGCATTTTTGCGGCCTCTATGTCGAGCTGACGAGACATGAGCCGATTCGAGCGTTCGAAGACGGTGACTTGGAGGCCAAGATCCTTGACGGCTTTCGCAGCTTCGAGGCCTAGGAGGCCACCGCCGACAATGGAAGCGTGCGTGACGTTTTTGAGAGTTGCCCAGTTGATGATGTCCTGTAAGTCTCGCAGCGTGCGGTAGACGAAGACGCCGCGCATATCCGTGGTGATGCCAGGTGGCACGACGGCCGAGGATCCGGTGGCGAGGATGCAAACATCGTATGAGACCCATCCGCTGTTACGGGCTCGGACTCGTTTCCCGCTTGGGTCGATTCCATCTACAGGGTCGTCGAGGTGCAGCTCGACTCGATGCTCCTCGTACCATGATTGAGGTAGCATCAGCTGTTGCTCGATGCTGCGGTGGGTAAAGTATTGCGTCAGACCGACGCGGTTGTAGGCCACTGTTAAATGATGTAGGTCGTATTTCCTTGATGCCTGGTGGCGAATGAGGCTCACCATGAGGCTCTTCTGAATATACTTTGATTTCGTAGGTTTTATTGGTGTCATACTCTCTCAGCTTCTCGATGCAGGACACGGCGACCATGCCGAGGCCCACAACAACGATCGTTCTATGTGGGTGGGACATGGCAGATCGCGTTTCTGGTCTGAATGCAAATAGAGAGAGGGAGGAGCGCGGAGAGAAGTCGAGAAAAAGGTATGGGAATGTCCTCCAAGCGACAGGCACTATCGCTCCTTATCGACCAATCCAGAATATATCACAGCAAACTTGGCGGCCAAGACGGTTGTCCCGAAATATTAACGGCTTATCTAGCGTGAGGGACAAGTCGTGATCCACCTTTCCTTAACTATATGATAAGCCCTATGTCTTACTCATGCCCGTAGTAAAAATAATAACGATACGTGGGACCGAGCGTAGGATTTTCCGAGAGTTCTTGGAAAAGAATGGAACAGATTTACTCACGAAACGACTCGGGTTGGTGAGTATACGAAGCATAATTGACACGAGTTCGCAAGGTTAAGAACATGCCCAAAACACAGGAATGACAAGCGGAAGCATCATGGATAATATTCAGGTTATTCCGATCGGCGGCAGGCGGGATGTCGTAAAGATAATAATGTAAGGGAAGAACCAGATCACAGATATAGCAAGCGGACTTTGTTTATTTTGGTAAGGCTGTAGGTAAGCTTCGGACCTAGCGTTCTAGGAAATTCAGGGTTGCGAAATGCATACGAGCATGTCCCAAGTCCCTCTATCTGACTTGTCAGTCATTGCTTTGATAGCATATCCGCCGATAAGCCGGATGGGGTCCTGGCAATGCAAAGCTCTCGTGGAAAAAAAAATCGGTAAATGTCGCTGAATATCTTTCTGGTATCATTTCTCATGTTCAAGTACACATTTGGCTTAGAAAACAAAGACGTTATTGCATACGAATTCCTCCCCCATCACCTTCGCAACAAGTGGTTTGAAGCAGTCCTCAACCATCTTATCTGAGCCACAGAGTAATACGAGTTTATTCGCGTCCGGTGTTTGCGAGTTTGCGAAGGGAAAGAGATGCGTTTCGATGTCGGAGACGCGTAGACGACCCCGCCCCTGCTTCCACCCTTCGGATGGTGGCTTTGAGAGAATGTAACGAACCTGCAAGCGAGCGCCAATCGGGGACCGTACAAGTTTGTCGATTTCGTCAGAAAGAACGAGGTCTTCAATGTAGCGCGCGCAGTAAATGAGCGAAACGTATGGCAGTTCGATGTCCCGGCGTAACGCGTCCAGCACCTGCCACATAGGTGTTATGCCCGTGCCCGCAGCGATCATCCCAATATGAGAAGCCTGTTTCGCGGGCTGACGCATGATGCTGTATCGGAGGTCGCCGAGGTACTCATACTCGCCCAGTGGACCCTTGGCTTCTATGGTTTCGCCCACGCGCACCTTATCCAAAGCTTGAGTAAATGCGCCCCCTGGGCGGCCGTGTTCAGGATAATAAATCTTTACGATGAACTCGACGAATCCACTTCCGCTTTTGCTAGGGGTATAAGCACGCATGATGGACCTGACTTTCATGTCTCTACTCAGCTGCTCTTGAGGCAGCTTGAAGTAGACATGCTGACCCACTGGCAGCCCGAAATTAGTGGCGCCGAATGAGAAACGGAAGAGACGGATGTTGGAAGACATAATCACTTTCCTCTCGAGCGTGAGCATCTTCCACTGCTTGGGCTTTAAGAAAGACTCGTTGAACATCATGGCATCGGAAGGAGGCGCTTCTTGTGATTGAACAAGATTACCGGATACAACGCCGCTGCTCGACTTGTCTTCGTGCGGAAGCTGAGCAATCAGGTAGTCCTTGAGCATATCATGTGCTTTTGAAGAGTGAATGGCGTCGAACTCTTCGGTGGTATCGGTGCCAGCAGTGATCAAAATACTCGACGGACCGCCAGGGTGTTCCTTCAAGAACGAGGTGCAGTCATACACAAGCCCCTTTACGACGATCCAGCAGTCGCTCGCGGAGGTATGAGCCTCGACATCCGCCACAGTAACGACGGGAAGCGTCTCCAATTTCATTAACGTTGAAGGGGCCTGTGCTATGGCGGCGGCCTGTTGTGCGCGCTCCATCCAACCAGTACCGGCCATAGGTCCGACAATGGCAGGATGTTCGCAGCGAATGACGGGATCAGAGGCATTCTCGCGTCTCAGCTTGACCCGGAACCAGCTGTTGCTCAACATGCCCATGAGGTTCCAGGTGAGATTCTCGGGCTGGGTGTTCTGGGAGTCATCCCACGCGCGAACGGCTATCTCGTCTGCGTGAACAAGGGTGGTAACATCCATTTCGAGATTCCAGAGAACCCAGGCCCAGTTGCGAGTTCGCTTGTAGTAGCTCGGGCCGACAAGTTCGCCGTAGGTGCTGACGACTTCCTGTGGGGGCGGGCGCTCAGGCGAGGCAAGCCGCCACGTCTTTCCGCCATCCAACGACACCTCGACCCGCGTGATGCGGCGATTGCTGCCTGTGTAGGCATAGCCTCGGACAAGGTAAGAGTCACGGATGTTTTGAGGCTCGATGCGCTCGCCGTGGCTAGGTGTAGTGATCACACTGTTGATGTTCAAGTCATACAGAGCGTAGTCGGGCCGCATCCACCAATCTTCTGCTATGGCTTGTTCGGCAGAGTGGACTACGGGTGGCAAGACTTTGTTGTCGTGGTAGTGGTAAGTGTTGGTGGACTCGGTTTCGCTCGCCTCTACGCGAACAAGCCACTTGACGCTGCGTCCGCCAATGCAGCCGGGGATGATGACGCGGACGGGATAACCATGATCAGGAGGAAGCAACTCGCCGTTCATTTTATAGGCCAGCAAGACGTCATAATTATCAGACATGACCCTGTTCGCGGCGATAGATGTTCCATAAGCGCCCTGCGAAGGATTGATAAGTCTTGCTCTTCTGCCCGAAGTGCTGATGCAACCCTATGCTTGCCTTCGAAGTATTGTCGCATCCCTCAAAGCGCATATAATTGACGCCGTCCTTGAGGCCACCTGCAAAGTGATTGATAACGTCGCAGAGTAACACACCGGTCCAACAGGCCGTGCTGCATCCGGCTGCGCCCCTTTTTTTTCGCAAAGTTGGTGGGAATAGCCAATTACGAACATGGAAACAAGGACGAACCATGCAAAGCCAATAGATCGCTTTACCATGTTCTGTTCTTTACGCCGGTTGCCGGCACAGACCATGGTGACTGGGATAGTGGTTACCCTCAAGGACAAGATATCCCTCATCGAAAGCACGACAGGTTTATTGACCAGACCTGTGATTTCCACACGGTGGTCGTCCCAGGAGAGCTGAGGGACAGGCCCATGATTTCGTACGAAGTGAAGCTGGTTTGGGGTGATGAACCCAGCTCTCTCTAAAGCATTGAGTGGTGGTTCTGTGGAACAGCTGTGGGATACCAGCATTCAGAGAAACGTACTGACTGACCGGCGTTGAATGGATGTTTGCCTGTTAGCCGTATCATAGACGGATCGCGCAATACATGGCTGTCAGGTGTATTTTCGTCCTGCGGATCAACCTTTGTGATTAGTTCAAGTTCGCTGGTATGTTTTGACTTCGTATCGGAAACAGACATCGTAGGCGACGGAGAGGAGAGATAAGAGACTTGAAGTCGACCGTGACGATAGCAGGTGTGGGCTTAGATACGAGGGGAAAATGTACGGGGATATGACGAGCCTGAGATAACGGTTTTTCTGTGGCTAAGGTTCTGCTAGTTAGCAGATAAGACCCAGAAATATCATTCATACCAACAAGCAGCCGGAGAGAAATTAGGGACTCAGCATCATTGAGAACACGCAAAGAATGGGAATGGTCTCCGATAAAGGTCCGACTGATTTTGCCGTGTCTGTTGAAAATCTATCTGTTCTTCTTTCGAACGCGGATTGCTTCAGACAAGGAAGATAACCCTATTGAATATGTCGCCCCAAGAAGGTATGGCGAAAGACTTACGTGATTCTCCATTCCACAGAACCTTTCAGCTGGCTACAACGATACCAGCTTGACAAACCACTCTGGGCAATATCCTCGCAAGAATCGGCATCGCTTGTGGCCAGAGCAGTGCGAGAACGTCGACGAAGCCAGGTTTATTCTAGGATCCCCCAGCCGAACAGGCACTTGGCAAACAATACCAAATAGCCGAAGCTTCTGGCTGATAGGCACATTGCCATTTTTATCGACTGTTTGACCAAAACAAGCTGACTTCGTGAAAAACCATGTTGGACGCATCGTGGAGCCGAATCGCTCGCAGAGTTCGCAGAGGACCCATATACCGTTCAGTAATCCATTGAAGATATAAGTGTACGTGTGAAATGGATTTCTTATGGGTTCATCAGGTGGGTAATGTCCTTTTGCGAAATCAGGGATATTCTTATCGTCCAATAGAAAGGGTCACATTTTTAGCAGATCTCGAAGGACGGTCAAAGTGACGGCATTTGTGCATCCACTTTCTGTCTCGTGCTCTTATCCTCTACCTGCCGATGGAAAGCGCGATATTGATCTTTGTGAACTTGGGAATATACAGATGCCAAAAATATGCTTTGCCTGACGTCTTCCAAGGTAAATGGCACATTGAATTTATTTTGTTCGGGTTTTTCAACAGCTTCGCGAAAGCACCAGGTCTTATTCATCCCCATTATCTGCTAGTACTTTCCGTTTGTCGCCGCCAACCTCTAGCCCAGTCATGCAATTTTTTGCCCAAAAAATTGTGATCGATGACTATGGCAAAGCCGCCAACTTTCGCCTCTGTTCATTAGAATATCCACACATGCGTGCGCTTCATCTAGTGGGTTTCTCCCTCTTGAGTATCAAGTGCCTAACCAACCTTTCTTTGCAGGCTTGGATTTCATTCATGTTCGCCTTCATGTCTTGGTACTCGATCCCACCGCTTATCGACTACATTGCTACCGACTTGAATATATCATCTGTCGATGTCTTCAACTCGAATGTCGTCGCTGTGGTAGCCACCATAAGTACTTAAATGCTCATTCCCGATTCACGAAATATTCTGATGAAGTGGCTATAGTTTCCCTTTTGTTCGTCGGTCCACTTTGCGAACGCTATGGACCTCGGCGTATGATGTCGGCTCTTTTGATCTGTGGCTCTGTTCCTTGCGCCATGACCGGCCTAATAAACAACACTGCTGGTCTCATCGGTGTCAGGTGAATAATATCTTTGTCTTGTTCTAATGCGTTGTTGACTTGAAGTCTAGACTGATGATCGGTATCTTTGGTGCTGCCTTTGTTCCTTGCCAGTTTTGGACGACTCAGATGTTTTCCCCATCTGTCTTGGGCACAGCGAATGCCATCTCAGCAGGCTGGGGAAACATGGGGGCAGGAATCACGTATCTCCTGATGCCAGCCATCTTCAGCGGCATTCATAGACGCTTTCCAACCCGCACTGCTTGGCGTGTGATTTTCGTCTTTCCTGCCAGCCTCAACATTTTGGCCGCTGTTGTCGACCTCTTGTTTGCTACGGATACACCCTATGGTGACTGGTTAAGAATCCGTCATAACGAGCCTTTGGAGAAATCCGGGAACATTTCCTCGAGCATCTCGACTGATGAAAATAATAAGAGAGAGCAAGGCAAGACAGGTGGGACAGCTACCGAGCTCCGCGTCGCCGACAATGGTGAATCAATCAGTGAAGTGATGAAGAGCGAATCGGCTTTTGACTCGTTAATTTCCTTCAGCAAGGTTCTGGTTAACCCCAACGTCCTGATCTCCGCCTGCTATTACGGATGCTCAATGGGCATGGAACTAGCGATCAACAACGTCATCGGTCAGGTATTCGAGAAAAAATTTGCGCTCGATCCCTCTACGGCATCTTACCTTGGCTCCATTTTTGGACTTTTCAACGTCTGCTCCCGCTTGAGTGGTGGCCTCTCCTCTGATTTCCTGTCTCACCGATTTCATCTACCTGGCCGTATCCTTGCCCAACTCATTGGTATGACACTGGAAGGAGCCTTTCTGATCGGCTTCAGCTTTTCCCTGACATCCGTTAAAGGATCCGTCACTCTCATGATCTTCTTCAGCTTCTTCGTTCAATTCGTATGCGGCACCACCTTTTCGATCGTGCCCTTCATCGAGCCTGCCAATAATGGGAAAGTCATGGGGATTGTTGGAGCGGGGGGAAACCTCGGAGGATTGGTCTTCAATCTCATATTCCGCGGGTTCGATGGCAAGTTTGGGCCAGCGTTTCTATGCCTCGGATGTATTGCCTTCAGTGTCGGGATAGTTGGCAGTGCGTTAATCCGTGTGCAGGGCAGATCCATCTGGCACCTACTCGACAAAACGCCCAGCCCATAGAACTCCTCGCAGATTCATTCTTACTCACTAGTCATACCATCCTCCTGCGACATTTTCTCTCTTGATATTTCATACGCCCAGCACCTCCACTGGACGGGAGACACAGTCATTGAACGTGGCTATGTTTTCCTTTCCTATCTACCCGTGGCGCAGAATGATGAGGAAAAGCACATCTTAACTCCTTTCAAAAACGTCAGGCAACATGTTCCGCAGAGCAAAAGGAGTTCAGCGATGTGCAAATTTAGTCTTGTACCATACGATTTAATCTTACCTTGATGATCACACGATGCGCGCAGCAAATTATTTATAGCTCGGAAGTCTGTCATATGAATGGTAGTGACAGATAGCATTATCGACGCGATTGTGTGGAGGCAGGATCACGGCTGATGAAGAAGTCATCTGGCCGAGATTAACCTTCACAAATACACATGGCTACGGTACCTTTAGGCAGCAGGGATTCCTGTAGTACAGGCAAACATAATAAATTGCCATCTATTGTTCCGAATTTGATTTTCTCACCTAGAGGGACAACAGCTATGGTGCATATGTGAAACCGCCAACACATCGGAGAGAACCTGTGCGGGAGACGCCATAAGTCCCAATTTAGAAGACAAACAAAGGACGAAGGACTTTGAGCCGCAGTTGAGCTTCGGATCGAAGATGATAGGACATGTTCCCTAGACTTCCTGATGGCGAATACGACAATGCGAAGAGTGCCAGAGACACGAGATCTGAAGATGATGCTGCTCAGGTCCATGAGGCCAAATCAAGAGCGGAAATGAAGTATGGGGAGGAAAGACGCAACCCGGGGAATAAGAGCAGGTAGCGATGAGGTTACAATACCATGATTAAACTGAGCGTGAAATCAAGTAGTATGCAGAGCCTATCTGGACAGGTAATAACGAAGCCACAGCCAACATGACAAGCAGGGAGTTCCTACGCACTTAGCTATAGCACCTCATCTCTCCGAACGGGTAGCAGATACGATGTGATGGGCCACCTGCAAGACCCGAGGATATAATATCGGTTTGGCCGATGACACTTCCAGAGTCCCAAGAATCAGTCACTCGCTTTCTGCCAATTTTGATACCCGTCGGGTAGCATTTAAAAGCCCGACATCGCAAAGATTTTCGGTGCCGTCCTAAGTTAGCGATGCAAGCAAGGCGAGGATGTCAACTAGAAATCTTCACGTTGCAATTTTACGTATCTTTCATGACTGAGAATGTCACGGCCTAGTTTCGCGAAGGGAGAAAAGGAGGTCTTGTACCGACTGACGACGATGACAGTTGCCAACGAATCCTGAAAGATAACAAAAATGAACGGGGATGTGCCCTTGAGATAACGATAAAAAAAGTCTCATCGATGATCTGGCGTTCCGCGTCGAGCCAACAACTTTTAAGACCACGACAAACAAATAAGATACTTCCTCCGTCGATAAGAAAACTACCATTTTTCACCGATATCAGTCTTATGACAAGTCAATTACGTCTATTAAGATCGAGCTCTTTGTTACACTCTATCTGTTTCCAAAGTTCGTTTGGGGTTGGAAATGGTGCTCGTGCGCGAGAAGTCACTGCACTTGCGATGCACGGTAATATGTATGCTTATCATCAGATAGGCAGGGCTATCGCTAAACAAAACGCAGGTGGGCTTGGCTGGCGACCGACGTTATCTTTGGGCCACTCTTACAGCACCTGCCACTGTGTATCTCCCGAACAAGAACCATCTTATCGAACCAGTAGGTTCCTGTCCCGCCACACAGCAGTCTGTGAAAACTGAACCAGAAAACGAATGACTTACTTGGTCGTCGGCGGCGACATGATAGCTGGATACCATAAAGGTGGCTAAACTGGGGCTGTTCGGGTTGCTGGCCTCTTCGGATAGCCATTTTCTCTCGGCACCAGGTCGACTTGGAGACTTCGAATAGCTGTTGTACTCGCTCGAAGACGTCTACCCCTCAAGAGCTACGATGCAACTTTTTGCGCAACATATCCTGGTTGACCAACATGGGAAAGCGACCAACTTTCGCCTCCATTCGTTCAAGCACCCTCACATGCGTGCTTTGCATTTAGTAAGGTCTTAATCAGTCAGCGATCGAGTACTCACGCAGAATCATACTCAGGCATGGATCTCGTTCATGGTGGCCTTTATGGCGTGGTACTCTATACCACCGCTCGTCGACTACATTGCAGCGGATTTGAAGATCTCATCTGGCGTGGTCTACGACTCGAACGTCGTTGCCGTCTCTGCAACCATCCGTTAGTATTACATTCGGTACATGAGGAACAATATGGATCAGTTTTACTTAGTTACCCGTTTGGTGGTCGGCCCACTCTGCGAACGCTTTGGTCCTCGCCGGATGATGGCTGGTATCTTGATATGCGGTGCGATCCCTTGTGCTATGACCGGGCTTCTGAAGAACGCTAGCGGCATGATTGGTCTTAGGTAACGTATCTTCTTGGGTTTTGACACTCAGTCTGACTTGCTCCTCGTTTAGATTTGTGATCGGCATTTTAGGTGCAACATTCATTCCCTGCCAGTTCTGGGCCACCCAGATGTTCGCACCTTCGGTTTTAGGCACGGCGAACGCCATTTCAGCTGGTTGGGGCAACATGGGTGCCGGTGTCACGTACCTCGTCATGCCCGCCATCTTCAATGGTATTCGTCATCATGTCCCGACCCACCGAGCCTGGCGTATCGTTTTCATTATTCCCTCTGGAATTTGTATCATGATTGCCACCATTGACCTTTTCTTCGCCACGGACACCCCACGAGGCGATTGGCTCCAGCTCCGCCGAGATGAGGCCATTGCGACACCCGGACACTCCGTTTCGGGACCATCAGCTGAGCAAGACGATAAACTGGAGAAAGGCAAAAATGGCTACCTGGTGACCGAACTCTACGAGGCCAAAGACGAGTCTATCGCTGAAGTGAAGAAGAACGAGTCTGCATTGGATTCGTTTGTCAGTTTCTGTAGAGTCCTGATCAAGCCAAGCGTCCTTATCATCGTCTGTCAATACGCGTGCTCGTTCGGCACTGAACTTGCCATCGACAATGTTATTGGCCAGGTATTCAGGAAAAAGTTCGCCCTCGACCCTTCCACGGCATCCTACATCGGCTCAATCTTTGGCCTTTTGAACATTTGTTCCCGCCTCAGCGGAGGCCTGTTCTCCGACTCTCTCGCTCATCGATTTCACCTACCTGGTCGCATCCTTGCCCAGCTCATAGGCATGTCTCTCGAAGGCGCCTTCTTGATAGGTTTCAGTTTTGCCCTGACGTCCATTCGAACTTCAATTGCCACAATGATCTTCTTCAGCTTCTTCGTCCAATTCGTATGCGGCACCACATTTGCAATTGTACCCTTCATCGATCCTACCAACAACGGCAAAGTCATGGGCATCGTTGGAGCAGGGGGGAACCTCGGAGGCTTGATATTCAACCTCATGTTCCGCGGATTCAACGGCAAGTTTGAGCAAGCATTCGTATGCCTTGGTTGCATTTCACTCGGTGTCGGTGTCTTGGGTTGTGCACTGCTTCGTGTGCAGAACAAATCAATGTGGAACTTGTATAAATAACTAAATACCTGTACGAGGCGATTTCTCTGCCCAAGAGACTTGCGCCCGTTTGTCGGAACGGCATCCGTCAGTATTCTAGTTAGTATTGTCAATTTAAAGCTAAAAGGAATGGAGTCGTCAGAAGTGTATACATCCTGTAATCGTAATAATGCTCACGGCTAGTGATCAAACACCATCGACTTTTTATGTTAATGTTGGCGAAGATGAAGTAGGCGACGTATACACGAAACTGCCTAAGACAGTTCAAATCTGTTCGCCTTTTTCGCTATTAGGATGACTAGATGTGAGGGAGCGAAAACTTGAGAGCAGGCTTTGTGCTTTCTTCTTTCAGTAGCCAATGCTAGGAGAATAGAATCCCGCTGGCATACGTTGTTTTGATAATGCGCAGGTCCAAGCGGAACACGCGAAAATGCGTTCTACTCATACGACTTTCTTTCCGAAGCCGGAAAGAAATGGATTTGGCAAAGATGCGTTTGTCTCCATATGGAAGACGATAAAAACTGAGCATCAGTGAAGAACGGAACGAGGAGACCATGGAGGATTATTGGCAGCAACAGGACCAACCCCTCCTTCGAGCACTCCATCCAACACAAGTTCCAACGCCGGCGATACCCTTGCATTTTTTACAGCCCAGAGAGCTACTGCGACAGTGCTGAAAGCTGTCAGGACACGTCGCCATGGGCCTGTAGCAAAGGGACTCACTTTTTGCCGTTTAACTCAAGGATTCCTGGCGGGACCGGGAATCTAAACTGGGGGCCGATGTTCGACACTCGCTGGGAAGATGTCGGTGAGTCCTTTATGTCGAAGTTGTTCTCGGAAGCGAGGCTTACCTTCCCATACTTCCATCCATTAATGAACAAAAAGGCCCTGTATTCCTGATCTGGAAGAGTCTTGGCACCGTCGTCAAACACAAAACTGATCATCGGGTCCGCGCCACGCGGAAGGTCCAGATCGAACGTCGCTACGAAGAAACCCACGCCAGCCTTGTCGCCAGGAAGGCCAGCTGTCAAGTCACGAGATGTCCAGGACGAGGTATCGAAACCAGGTAGATGCCAGCCCTCTCGTTCACCAAACAGCCCGCCCTCGTTGAGAAGGCCTCTGACTTTATCTGGATACCTAACAGAGGCAGCTATTAATTAGTGGCTGGGCTGTTGACGAGGAAATGCTCACGCAGAGTATCCGCCGAACTTACCCTGTACCCTCCATGTTGTAAAGTTCCCGCTATTGAGTTGGAACCCTGGAATACCACGAGCGGACCTCTCTTGTGGAAAAAAATGATTCTTAAGGGCAGCGTCACGATGAGATCGAAAACGTACGATCTGGTGTTTCATTGTTACCAGTGTGATCCTTAGCAAAGTCGGAAGAGGATTTCAGCAAACAACCTGGGCTGGAGACACATGATTGCGTATAGAATTGTCTTCACCTGAAGAATAGTCAGGACATTATCTTCGCCGACTTTCATATTCGCCCCTTTGAACGAATATAGAACATTGGAGTGATCCGCATTTGGACCCGGGTCTGTGAAGCCTATGAACTGGTTATTAAGCCACACCGTTGCAGCAAATGCTACATCGTCAGTGTAAAGATCTCGTCAATCCAGCATTGTGAAATGATGTAAGATGCCACCAACCGCTCCCTCCATTAATTGTCAGGTTCACGGAGGTCACAGAACCCGAGCCGTTGAAATGACCACGCCAAATGATGACATTCTCACAGCTCAAGAAGAGGCTAAATCAAATTCCTTGTTGTGAGGGACTACGAGCGACTCACAATTCATAATCGCATCCTGGAATAATATCGTCAATGACCATTTGTTGCGCTGAGAATAGGGAGACGCACCGTACAGGATTCTTCCGTCTCCAAAACGCGCACCAGGGATGCTGGTCGTCGTGCGGTTCGCAAGCGTCCAACCAGAGTCATCAAAGTCGCTCTGCACCTCTGGCAGACTGTCCTTGAACTTCCAACCCGATAACTTTGGCACCTTGATGTCGAGTCCTCCGTTCACGTCGAATGTCAGTTGGCCGCGGAGGAGCTGTACACCCGTGATGATTCCTTGCATGCCGGATAATGGTCGCACAGACACCGACTTGCCGTTCCATGACACGCTCCTCACAGACTCGGGCACGACGAGCGTGAGCGGGACAGACGAATTCAGGTCGCCGTGCAGTGTGAGGACCCTCCCATTCGCTGAAATGCTGGCGTTCCGGACGAGGTACGGACCTCCGACAAGGATCGAGGTGTTCGTCCCAAACTGAGAAAATGTAGGGAATTTCTTGGCCGTAATGGAAGACGGACTAGAGGCAGGAATTGAAGGCGCGAAGAAACTGGTGGCGGTCTGAGTATCAGCATATAGGACCAAGGGTGCAGAAAGTTTTTGGTTGATCGGAGCAGACACGATCTCTAGCCCACCCTTGAAATTCGTAGGCGAGAATGCGGTTGTCGTTACCTGCGCTGGATTTTCTGTTGAATAGAACGCGAATTCATGACCCTGGTCAAGGTCGCCATACAGGAAGACCACATCCGCGGTGCCAATTGTCCCAGCGTAGAGCACAGGTGCTGTACTGTAAAGCAGCTTGTTGACTAGCCCGGACTGCGAGGGTAGGACGCCGCCAAAGGTGTAATCCGCGAGAATGACCTTGCTCTGTCGGCCATTTAGTTCTATGCCTGTCGAAAGCTTGCGAGGAATCGTGAAGGCACCCATGGAGGTAGGTAATGTGAGGTTGAATGACATAGGCAATCTGAAGCGTGCATCAGTTGTCAGACACAGTTGCATACAAGAGGACAGAATTTGCGTACGTCGAGGTACTGTCATTCTGCCTTGCAACTATGAATTGGGCGCCGGTGTCCGGATTCCGCAACAGCGTTATAAATGCCGGGTTGCCATGCAAGCCGGTAGCAGACACCCCGGGAACGCCACCGACCGTGATTGAGTTTGCGACCCAGTCCGTCTTCCTAAATTCGGGAGAACTTCGAATGAACAAACCTTGTCGCTTAAGCTCATCAAATTTCGTGGAAAGAGTCCGGTTCTCCCGGACTGCCGCTCCATAGTCATAGGAAGTGTACACGCCCTCGAAGCCAATGCCACCGTGATTGGTCCCTCTAATCAATGGAAAGTTCAGACATGATCACGAGGCAAAAAGCTGATGAAAGCCTCTCACCCGTAGAACATGTAATAACTGATGGCTTTGACATTAGCGGCCCAATTGTTCTTATAAAAGACATCTTGAAATTGAGGATTCGTCATTTGGAAACAGTCCTCTACCGTTGGGCCTCCCCATGGATTATGCGCACCGCCTGTTCGAAGGCTTAGCAAAACGGTGAAGGCGTGAGGCGAATAATTTGTCTTGACTCACCCTGGTATTCTGGCATGTAAAAGACATTCATCGGGTCGACCGTTTTGTGATATGTGTGGTAATTTGTCTGAATCGGGCTCCATACGAGAGGAGTGCTGCAGTTGAAGTGCAGCGGATAGTCATCCTATGATTTAGAACGACGGTCAGTCTCTTTGTAATCATGAGAACAAGAGGCAGGACAAAGAAATAAAGGAAAGTATAGATGAGTGAACGTACCAAACCGTAAACGTCCGCTGCACCAGTTCCATTGATGAAAAGCGATCTCTCCCCGGGGTCATTGTATGTCCTAATAACAACAGAATGGCCAAAAGCCAACGATTCAGTTCGGTTTCATTGATATAGAAACAGGCATACAAAGGGACAACGATGCCATTTTCTCTGTAAGTCTGCTCCAGCTGCTCAAAGTACTCTGCACCGCCTGGTGGAAAGTTGAAGTACTCATTATCTGGGCGCAGAGAGGAATCAGTCCACAGGTTCGAATTGCGTATCGGCACCATGTACCGATTTGCACCGCAATAACAGGCCCTCCGTTGCTAACCTGGTTAGGCGCGGTGGCGTTGATTATCGCACGTATGTACGGTGTCCAGGCTTCCTTGATATCGGTCGCATTGGTGCGAAGAGTTGACGTGGTGAGCGAGGTGGACCATAGTGCTAGACCGCCTGCAGTGGTTTCGGCGTTGATATATGGGCCTAAATAATTCAGACATGAGGAAGGATGATTCTCAAATAAGGGGGGCAATGCAGACCGGGTCGAAGAACGACGAATAAACCTGCCAGCTTGGCTGCATCGAACATAGGCTGGAGTGCCCGCCAGTCATTGAAATCCATTACGCCGGGAGCGGGGTTAGTCAATCCCCCTGTGATGAGTGAAAATAACATTATGTTGGAACCACTGAAGACGTACAATGAATGTATATGCTACATAAAGGTGGAATAGCAGCGTCAATGCAGAAAATCAAGGACTGTGAAACAATGAGAACACACCTGACGCCGTTTAGGCCTGCTGCAGCCATTTTCTGGAATATGTCCAGCCAAAGATCTGGAACGGGCAATCGGAAAGTATGAAACTCTCCAGAATGTAAGAAAATTCTTTGGCCTTCGATCCAGAACGTCGTATTGTCCCATTGAATGGCATCGGTCAAGCCCGTGCTGTCCCTCGGCGGTTCTCCAGCTAACAATCGCCATGGAGCGGTCATGGAAAGCGCTCCACAGGCGATGTAGGGAAGGAAAAGAGTCACAAGGAAGTAAAGAACGAGCATCGGGGGCGTATTGAAGCATAGAGTGGAACAGGGATTTTATTGCCATCTTGCGAGGTTCTTGGCGAGGATAGTCTCGGAGGAACACACGGTGCAAATGCGTAGAAGAATTGTTGCTGTTGGTCACGCGGCCAACATGGTGGTCCGCCGGGCCGCGAACGGTCGAACGACGTTGAAGCGGCAAAACGAATATCCTCACGCCGAGTACCGTACCGCTGAATAGCCACGCCCTGGAGAGCGATGGCAAGGCCATCGAAGAGGGTAAGGTCAGTGACGTGGTCAAATAACGACAAGCACAACAAAATCATTCCGTTATTCGGTAGTCCGTTTTGTTTCGAGTTCGAATGAAGAATTCCAGCTAGCTAGTGTGCTTGCGTGATTCCTCCAATTCTTCGTTATTTGGTAGACCATTGTACAAGTCGCGTAGGGCAGAACCTTACGATCATGGAATGCTCTCCGTGACACGTGTAGGCTCCAAATCTCGTACCGCCCGTTATTCTTTAGCTGTATATGCACGCTGCTTGTGAGACGCATGGAGGGAGGCAAATCGGGGACAATCTTGGAGGTTGTGGGGAGTGATCGACGAGTGCCAATAAATCCGCAATCGTCTATGGTGGCCATTGGGATATATCCTACTCCTCCCATGATGGTGCTTGGCAGACACTCGGAGGTAGGCTGCATGCGATGAGTTGTCTACTTCTCCGGACCTAGCGGCCATGTCAAAGGTTTTTCCGGCCACAATGTAACAAGTGCCGATTGGCCTTGTTCTGACCAAAATGTGGATACGGGGAAAACCATCCCAACGACAGCAACGATATCTTGGACGCTCCTTTTCAATCCAACGTTTCATTCGATCAAGCGAGGCGGCAATTCCCTCGTTATGGAAGGTACTTACAAGGACTTCTGCGACCTTTGTATGTGTTGGGGACTTAACTGAAGACAAAAACGCGTTTTCGTTGCAGTGCGCTTCTCTTCAACTCATCGTTGGCAGCACGTACTATCATCCTTACCGTTCTCGATGTGGCGAATTACACTAGCAAAAATGCGGTGAGGGCTTGGATGCGCTCCGGTTTTGCATAGTGAGGATATTATGTGATGATCGAGTAAGGGAAGATCCCTAAAGTGATAAGTTTCCTCGTTTTTCACAAACCATTAGGTCCATTCCAGCAGTCTACAGCACCCTCTATGGGTTCAACGATGGCGAGATTGGCAACGTCTTTCTCACAATGGCGTTCGTATCCCCTCTTCTTTCATGTCTATTTCGTCTGAACCTCATCCATACTTTTACTTCTCTAGGGTCGGTGGTCTTCTGGGGTTCTTTACGAACATGTATTAAGAAAGGCTCTATCTGAAGTATCGTACTGCGAGGCGTGCCGAAGCCAGACTATACCTCGCATGCCTGGCCGGCATCATCTTTCCAGCAAGCATGATTCTCTATGCATGGATGGCACGCCAAAGCATACATTGGATTTCTTCTGTCGTTGGCATAATCGTGCGACTCATCCAGCAGCATTGCATCAAAAATCTGACCTTCATCTTTTGAGATGTATATCTGGGCAACATTTACGATCTACGTCGCCATTTTGAATTACCTTGCTGATTGGTATGCCTTAGCTCTCTTTCAGTGGCCGGATCCGTTCATTTACTTTTCGAAGTTATGGTCGATATGCGTCTTCGGCCCTCGCTGGCCAGACTCTATTTAGTAGCAAGACGACAGCCGTTTCCAAGAGAATCGTCCTCTAACGAGATCGGGAATGTAGGAAATCTTGTCGCTACTGCGTTCCCACTGCTTGTCCCGAACTCACCGGACATCCGTGAGGGGCAACACATTGTTTGCCTGCATGGCTGTGCTCATGTGTCCGATCCCATATGTGAGTTTAAGGATGTCTATTTGAATGCAACCTTCATTAAGCCGATTCATTGGAGGTCATGTTCCTGTATGTGCCTGCAATACGGCAGCGAATTTTTTTTTTTTTTCACGTGAAGTAACTGCACTAATTTAGTATACATTCCGCCTTCTTTACTTTCTACACCTGCGTCACCGATATAGTTATAAGGTGGGATTGAAGAAAATGGGGGAGGTCAGATTATCCTGGAATCGGTTTTACGATATTCCCAACCGGGCCAACGACCTATAAATCATACATGGATTGTCTGCGATTCCTTTCGGTGCATCTCATGAAACGATCACGCACAAGTCCACCGCTCCTCATAAAATGAGTTGGAATGATATATGCTAATACAACACAGACGACTGCATTTCCGCTCTTCTCAGATCGTCGCGTTCTCCTCGCGAAGCTGTGATCAGTAGTCTGAAACGGAGAGTTCACCCTCTTCCAGAGCACGCAGGCTTCTTCCAGATCTGACTAGCGCATATATTGTCGGAACTTGGGCAGACCTTTGATATGTCCAAGAGTTTCTGGTGTTGCCTCATCATCCTTCTTCACGTCAAATGTCTCTGGCGACGCTCTCGCATACCTTATGTCAAATACTGTGGATTCTTGCGCAGGCTTCTGAAATTAAAGTCCTGCAGATTCATGCCTGTCATTGCGATTTACCATGATCGCCAAGTTTGACGAGGCTAAAGGGAAAACTACTCTAACCACTGGGGGGGGGAGCTTCAAGCTAATTAAAGACCTTTATGCGGAATGAATTCACCACCTGGAATAAGAACCACATTACTTGATCCGTATGTGTCTCGACATACTTAACGGCGACGTCTTCGCGAGATAAGATAGTATCCCGGTAAAGGAATGCAAGCTCTGTATCTATTCCGCGCCCACGTTTGCGATTGAGGCTCCGTGGTGGAATGATTGAAGTTTAGCTTCGAATTTTTGAATGTCTCGAAGCAACAGCTTTGCGTATGCGTTCTCTTGGAGTGTCTAGTACTTCGAAAGGCAAGCACTAGCCGATCCTTTAATGAACGGGACGAACTGGCCCCCTTGTTGAGGACGGACATTGGAACCAGTCGCTGCAGTTCCGTTTCCGTGACCATTATTTAGCTGGCGATTCCGGTTTTTCGTCGTTTGCCATAGACTCACAATTCACCGTTCTTCTTAGAGCCGTTACCACAGTCCGTTATGGGATGATAAGACTTGGGAAAAGAGTATACGTTGTTACAGCAGAAGCCCCAGGGTACAACAAATCATTTGCAATTCCTCATTCTTCATCTGTGTCGTCTCGCACTACTCTTCGATCCCAGTTGGGAAATCTCCCAGGAGGAGATTGCGATCCCAGACTCTCTTCAAGGCCTGGAGTCGAGGGTAGTTTGCTCCATAGTAGCGTTGCTGCCCTGAAACAAAGCATGTGGCCATTTAGATCCTAGACTGAAGGTGATTATAGGACTCCGTACAATTTGTCGTTGTGAGATTGCCATCAATGTAGTCCGTGTAAGCGCTGAGCGAACATTAGCATGACCTTGGGTCGGAGAAAGTAACTGTCATACCCCCAGTTCCAGTTTTGAGGCATTTTGGATGTGATACTGGCGACCGCATCTGGATGGTTTATGAATATCTCGGGACTCTACAAACATAGCATTGAACGTACTGTCGAGAAATTGGAAACCTTCTTGAGGATAAGGCGGCACATGGCCACCGGCTGACGCATAGAACTGAATGACAAAGAGGGACGACCTCTGGGCAAAGGATGCAGCATCAGATGGCACAAGATTGATGGCGGACTTAGGGCCTCCCCAAAGCTCAACCTGAAGGAACCAATCCTATACAATACGGCATCAGAGGAAGTATGAGAAAGATGAAGCAGAGACTTACTGTAGTGGTCGACTGGCCTTGGGTGCCGAGAACGTTCATAAGGTTGGTTATGGCATCACGAGTCATCAGAGAGCCTTGAGGAGTAGCAAGAGATTTAGCGTAGAAGGTATCTGGAACGTCAGGAACAGTCGTGTTCAAGGTTCCTTTGTCACTGTGATAGATGAGACTGTCGACGTAGGTCCCGTTGATAACCAAGCTGCTCGGATTCGGCGGGTATTTAGCCAGCAGAGGTCCCATGACTCGCTGAAAGTCTGCGGGAGAGCCGTGGTACGAGCCGGTGAGTGAATTCGCCACAGTATAAGCTGACGGGCCGCGGCGCAGCTCATGTCGAATGCCCATCTCCGTAGGAGCGTTGTTTGTGGACCAGTCCTGGAATATGGAAAGCGCATTGGCGGAGTCTGCGACGCTCAAATTCCAATTGTACCGAAAGTGGGTCGCTGCTGGTGGAATCTGGTGTGTCGTGAGGTGCATAGCCGTTGCAATTCCGAAGGAACCGCCTGCCCCTCGCATGGCCTGAATGAAGACATGAGCACGCAGAACACATAAACGGAACTGATAAAGAAATATGTACCCAAAAGAGATCCGAGTATGATGCTTTCGATGCATGAAGGATAGTGCCGTTGGCGGTGACGAGGTCTATCCCGACGATCTCATCCAAAGCCAATCCCCACATCCTTGATGTATACCCGTAGCCACCATAGCCTGACGACCACAGCTTGTCAATGAAAAGCATATGACTGGGGAGAGTCAGCTCACTGATGTGCCCGCCGAGCCCGACGTACGGACAGGTTCCATGTGCCACATCGCGATTTTTTGCAGTTAATGCCAACGCAATGTTTCCTAGCCGATTTCCTGTCCCAACTATGGCAACATTAGTCTTCGTGTCCAGTGAGATACTGCGGATGTTTGTCAGGTCGATAACGAGAGAGCCATCTTTTCCTCCGAGGCCATTGGCAATGTAGCTGTGCTATTGGGAAAAAAAAAAGGGGGGTACCTGGCTCAGCCGCAAAGGCGGTCCCGAAGAAAACTAATCAAACTTACTCCTCCGCTACGGGGTACGATCTTGGCGTTATTTTTCGCTCCGATCTTGACAGCTTTCGAGACCTGATCGGCCGTCTTTGGGAACGTGACAGCTGCAGGCTTGAAGGTGAAGCGCTGATTGACTGTCAACGGACAACGCACGCATAGTTGAGTAGGCGAAAAATAGCTAACGGAGGTTAAAAAACTGACAAGAAAAGCTAGCGCTCGAATAGTTTGGGTCACCGGGGAACGCAGCCTCGATGCCAGCAGCACGCAAGTCACCTTTGAGGTCAGCTGCAACAAGGGATATGCAAGCAGCAAAGAGGAGAAGGTTTTTATAGTGGAACATCTCGAGCTGTCGAATATTAGGAAGCCCAGTCCATAGAGGCTTAAATACCTGAGAGGGTCATCGAGGATATTTGATTCGAAATATTTGGTTGGTGACTAACCTTCTACGCATTCATAGCACCGAGTGCGTTTCAGGATGCCGAAAAAAGCTGTGGGAGGCCGGTGGCGGATCGTAAGACCAACCACATGAACGATCGATATATTATCAAGATTTAGCAGAGAGGAAATGACGATTGATGCGGACGAGAATGTTACGTAGAGCCATTCTCCCCACACAGCGGCGCGCGATCGTGCGGCCATTATAGCGGTCTGTTTCGTCTGCAACGACAGGCAAAGCTTCTGCTGACGACTGATATTCAATTTACCGAATTGACCCCATCTTCTGGGAGTCGGGTATGCTGGAATATAGGTATAGGTACTGGATAGCCGCAGCAGGGAAGGACGACGATACGAACCGGACACTTCGGAAGTACAAGACCGCCTTGGTTGACTCCTTGCGGTTCAGCGCTTCAGCTTCAGCACTCGCCGCCCTAGTCAGACTTTTTAGGCACAAGAATGATGAAGGTGTGACTTCGGTCCGTTTGATGTGGAGCTGCAGACTGATCGACGAGTCCTCTTTTGTTTCCTTTTTTGGTAGGGACGAAAGCCTATCCCAAAGGGCAATTGCATAATTCCGTTGAAACAAAGAACACGTCACGTGATGGTAGGCTTGCGCCAGCGGGCACGCTCGTCCGTAACCTCGCTTACTGTGCCCAGGCACAGGATCGCAGGACATTCGAGTTTCACGGAATTACGCAAACGGTAACTCAGCAGTATTGGTGTTCGTCCACAGGATGTCCAAAGTCCGCAGCTCTCGGACATAATAAACGGGCATGAAAGAGAACCGTGGATTAGCTTTCTGGTTTGATATCCGTGCCCGAATGCGATCTGAGCGCAAGAACGTATACGGCCCTCATTTCACCAGTCGAACTGGAATAATGGAGTGCGCCCGAGTGCAAATGTTTACTTAACATGTATGGAGGTAACTAAAGCAGATGACAGCAAACATGGCACTATCTTAAGACAACACCTCGGCATTCTTTAGCATGACTTCCATTTCATCCGCCGCTACCGTTACTTCGTCTTCACCCTCCTTACCATGTCTAGGAAGATATTCCACCCAAGGATCTTTAGAAAAACTAGTGCCATAGTCGACGATGGAAAATTTTAGCCCTTCGCAACGGATTTTTTGACCAACAAGATCGGCAACCTCCAGACCAGCATCTTCCTCATCCGAATCATCGGGGTCACCGTCCTGCCGTGGCATGAGCTCCCATCTAACGTCGACATAAACAAGAGAACGAAAGCTGAAGTTAACACTCACGTTCGAGCCGAAGCCACATTCATAATCTGAAGCTGGTGAGGATGCCTTCGCAGCTTATATGAAGCGATCAAAGACACGGCAAACGATAGTATGTTTGACGTACAAGCTGTTGTGTTGAATTGAAAATATGATTGCGTGAAATGAAGTTACAAACATACTCTTTCGCGTCGTGGGCCTCCTGCGCGAGTGTCCTGTCTATTTTTGCCACAGATCTTTGTACATAACAGGATATAAGTCTTCGTTGCGATCCCATCTGCACAAGCGGCGTCGTATGCTCTGTTGGCATCCCTGCGTTTCGGAGCAACTTGCCTGATCTGATAGCCACATTGCTGGACTATAATTTCATAGTCAGACAGCCGAAGCGCAGAAGCGTTCTCTGTTTCGCTAAGAGCTTGAGGTTTGCGTGCTTGGTGTCGAGTGGAATGCATGGGTATTCGTTCACGTGATGTGAAGTATCAATGTGCGTCTTCTAATCACTCTGACTCTGATTGCGCGGCCTGCCACAGCTTAATTGAACCCAAGACTTTTCTTTGATCTTTTTTGGCCTTTTCAGCGTCTTAGTCTCACTTGATAGCGGCTGCTCCCATCCCTGCTCTCGACAACTCTTTGGAATCTCTGCAGGATCCGCTTCTTTGCCTACCTCAGCATCGCCTACCTGCGTTCCTACAGGCCAACCATTCGAGGACCGTCCGCAACTCTGAGATTCTATCATCGCATTTGGCAGGCATTTTAAGACATTTAGCAATACGCGAGTCCGAGCGCCAGCAGATCGTCGCATGTGAGGCCATCATCAACCCGTTTCTTCAGGGTGCTGAGGCCTTATTCTGACGCAACTGTGCCGCTCTAGTCACTCCGTCCATGACATCGGTGGCGGGATGAGGTCCGTTCTCCCCTTTCCTTGGGGAGATCGAGACTGCCATCTACCTCCAGTGGCAAGAGTTTGTATCTCCCGCCCATCCCAGAGACTGCAGCACAAAGCCTTAGTGCTATAGCATGAAGAATATCGCGGCTCATGACAACCAGTACATGCTTTCAGACTTTCGGACGAGCGACCCCCGGCCATCAGTCTTCCGCCTCGGAAGAAACGGAGAAACTTCGGCGAGATGGGATCATGCGTCTCGTGCCGCATTTGCGTGAACTCCTTGACGATTTCGAGCTTCACAAACCCCTCAAGATTGACAGTTCCGTAATTGCCTCATGGCCAATGATAATGCCGCCTTGGTCCTTGTTAAGAAAGCAGACATCTCGACCACTCCGATGAATATGTTGGCCTTCGCATTTCTATCGACGATCCCCTTCATGGTCGTGGACACGAGAAGAAGGGGACCAAATCTTGTGTTAACATCTCGTCTTCAACTAAACACTGTTTTTCTACTTCTAGGATGCACTTGTCGCATCTGAGCCTTCTGCACTGCCTCTGGCTACTCCGATAGACGTCCACGTGTTTATCGCGGAGGTAACATAAGACTGGTCTTGCTCAGGCATAGAGAAGGTCCACATCGCTCGAAGGACTACTCCCATCTTGAAAGAGGGCCGATTCAAGGATCGACCCCGAAGGACACGACCTACCCGATGCACGTCGTCGAGAAATATCCGGCACTTCGACGTGCGCCAGCGCGGTCCTACGTTCGTATGACGGGTGGGATGTGACTTTCGAGTTTTTCTTTTGGATCGTCTTTCCCTCCGCCTTATTTCTTTTCGTTCGTGTTTCCCTTTCTCCCTAACTGAGGGCATTGTAAGACTTTGCTTTTCGCGGCTTAGCATTCGCCGATATTCATGTGACCTTGATTCCTCAATATTTGATCGCACACTGAGTAGGGAAGGGCTTTCTGGTTTGAATGCGATCTTTACGCACTTCTTCCGCCGACCTGAACAGAACAAGGAAGCGCGTCCAAGCGTGACCATCGGGTTCACATGTTAGAGTCAGGAACCGCCTTTACGTACATTTACTCTTACTGGTTTCCTGTCCGGATCCCAAAGGTTACATGTTTCTGGGGTGTTAAAGTTTGTTGAACTTCTTTCGAAGCTCCGAAGCCATCGCTGACGAACGTCGTTAGAATCGGCATGAACAGCATGTAGAGCGCTTGTCTCTCACAGCTCCCTCCGGATGCCTAGAAGCGACAAACTCAACTGTTGCATTGAACGGAATATGATCTCCCTAAGCCATCGGAATAACAGGAATGCTCTTCAAAGGCGGGAAAGTACGCCTTTGCCTTTTTCTTGGTTCCCCGAATAGCTCCAGATCCCTCACAGAGTTATGGTCCTTCGATTTGAGCCTGTGACTCATTCGGCTTTGAAGAGTTCTCAACGGCGAATTTTGACACTTCAGACGAATGTAGTTAACAACCGCATGGGGTCCTCTCATTCAGGGGAAAAATTGTTTTGATAGCACAACCATTAGAGAGGTCAAAGTACAGAATCATTTTTACAGTTTCGAGTATTTCATTGCGAGACGGGGACCGGTTCTTCAATTCCTGTCGGAAAGTCCCCAAGCACGAAATCTTTGTCCCATGCTCCTTTCAGAGCCCGCAATCGCGGGTAGTTGGCGCCATAATAGAGTTCTTGCCCTGCAATGAAATATATCATCGTCAGACGGGACAATCAAGAGCCGCAAGAGACGAACGCACAGTTCGTAGTCGTGAGGTTGCCGTCGATGTAGTCGGTATATGCGCTGAGTACAGGACACCGTTAGCACGGGCTTTGGAGCAAAAGGAAGCAAGTGCCGTACCCCCAGCCCCAATTCGGAGGCATTTTTGAGGTAATACTTCCGACTGTATCTGAGAGGGAAGAGATGTGTAAATATACGCTAGTGTGATATGGAATGGTATAGCATACTGTCTAGGAACTCAAAACCTTCCTGTGGGTAAGGCGGCGCGTGACCCGAAGATGATGCATAGAACTGAATGACGAAAAGGGATGATCTATGCACGAAAGACGTGGCATTTGAAGGCACAAGGTTGATGGCGGATTTCGGCCCTCCCCACAATTCAACCTGAATGAACCAATCCTACCCACGAAACAGTCAAAAGGGGTTCGAAAAAGCGTCGGACAGATGCTCACAGTTGTTGTGGACTGTCCTTGGTTGGCAAGGACATTCATGAGGTTCGTTATCGCATCATGCGTCATCGGATAACCGTTAGGGGTGACGAGAGACTTGGCGTAGAAAGTATCCGGTACGTCCGGAAGCGTCGTGTTCAGCGTTCCCTTGTCACTATGATAAATGAGGCTGTCGAGGTAAGTCCCATTGACGACGAGTCTGCTCGGATTCGGTGGGTATCTTGCCAGCAAAGGGGTTATGATGCGGTCAAAGTCTACTGGCGTGCCGTGCCAAGTGCCTGTGAGCGATGCTTGTATAGTCTTAGGCTGAAAACCGCGCCGCAGCTCGTGTCGTATGCCTAATTCGTTCGGAACGTCAGTCTGGGACCAGTTTTGGAACACGTGAAGCGCGTGAATGGAGTCGTTGACAGTCAGGGTCCAGTTATAGCGGAAGTGGGTCGTTGCTTGTGGTATTTGATGTGTTGTGAGGTGCATGGCTGTGGCGATTCCGAACGACCCGCCTGCGCCTTGCATTGCCTGGCCCAGCATGTGAACATGCAGAAATCATCACCAAAACAAAGAATAATGAGACATACCCAGAAAAGGTCCGGATGCAGGGTTTTTGAGGCGGAGAGGATGGTTCCGTTAGCAGTGACGAGGTCTATTCCGACGATTTCGTCCAGGGCCAAACCCCACATCCTCGAAGCATACCCATAACCACCGTAGCCTGATGATCGTAAATGATTAAAAAAGGAAAAGCAATTGTGTAATGGAACCTACTTATATGCCCACCAAGCCCGACATATGGGCATGTACCATGGGACACATCTCGATGTTTGGCAGTTAATGCTAATGCTACATCGCCCAGCCGATTTCCCGTTCCGACGGTGGCGACGTGGGTAGCTTCGTCTAAGTGAATGTGGTTGACATTCTTCAAATCGACGACGAGGGAGCCGTCTTTTCCACCTAGGCCGTTGGCGATATAGCTGTGCTGTTTGAGGAGCGACAATATCAGTTCGGCCACTAATCTAATTCAGGAGAGAGCGGCTCACGCCTCCGCTACGGGGCACGATCTTGACTTTGTTCTTCACGCCGATCCCGACGGTTTTGGCCACTTCGTCGGTCGACTTTGGGAACGTCACGGCCGCCGGCAAGAAGTTGAAGCGTCGATTGACTAGATGCACGGACCAGAATCAATAAACTCGTCGGAAAAGCCAAGCCAGATAGTGAAGACTTGCAAGCAGAGCGAGCGGTGGGATAGCCCATGTCGCCGGGGAAAAGTGCCTCGATGCCTGCATTGTGCAGGTCGGTCTTGAGATCGGCGACGGCGAGGGATATGAAAGCAGAGAAGAGGAGGAACTTTTGATGATAAAACATCGTCGGCGGACGAGGAAAACAAAGGATCGAGTTGTGGTGGCTTAAATAGCCACGAGACGCGGAATAACGGCCACACCATCTGATCTGTGTTCTCGCGCCCCCAGCGGCCGCTCCGGATGCGAAGAACGTGTAGGGCTCTAGTGCAAAGCTTGACAGGTTTCATGGAAGATGGGCGTAAGTTAGGGTCCAGCAGGACACAAATGAGGACCGATGCAGACAAAAACTTTAGCTATATTTGATAAACTCGACGAAAGCACTTGTTAAATGAGATCGGGAATGTTCTAATGCCATAAAGAGTTGAGCAGGTGGAATGTAAAAACAGAACCATCAAGGTCCGGAGGGACAAGGGCGTTGTACGGCGCAGACACATCGGGCGTAGACTTCGCCGCTGATGGCATAGCATTGGGAAGACTGTTCGGTTTAGGGTTTTTTCCAGGATGACTGAAATCAGCGCTCGACGGAACGCCAAGTCCTGTAAATCTTGACCGAAATCGATCCTCATCGTCCTCCAAGTTTTCAACAAGTCACCACACGTCGTGGTCACGATACGAGCAGCAAACTGAGAATGATCGTGGTAGTAGGCTATGAGGGAGTTGAAGTTGACGCGTTGACGTCTTGGGCCGAACTGTCGAAACGACCGAATAGAAGAAATTTTAAAAGGCCGCGCTGAGACTAACCCACTTCAATCTCTGAATAAGCATCGTTTCGTTGATTATTCCAGTCTGCCCGAGATGTGAACTCCGTTTCCGTCAAAGAACAGGGGGACGTATCAATGTAACGTACGATGGTGGTTCACAAGATGGCGTTTGGAATACACGAGCCGAACTTGGAGAGATTGATTGGATCACACCACCGTGGGAAGTCTGGTTTCTGACGTCACAGATAATCGTCTGATAAGACATGAATACATTCTCAAGGAAAAAAAAATCGCGTCATGTTACATGTTTATGAGAATATACATCGATTCGGTCCATTTTGACTATAAGCTCAAAGCTTGGCGGTGCTGAGGCCCTCCTGGTAGCGCTGCTCAGCCTCGTCAAAGTTGATGACGTTCCAGATGGCGTTGAGGTACTGTATGGGATCGTCGGGAGGTTAGGAATTAAAGATTACGCTGAGATCGCAGCACGCACGTCTGCTTTGACATTGAGGTATTGCAGGTAAAAGGCGTGCTCCCAAATGTCCACACCGATGATGGGGACATGAGTGAGAAGCGGATCCTGGTTAGCGGTGGTGGTGATCTCAAGGCGCTTGGTGGATGGGTTCAAGCCCTGCACGACGCACGCCAAGTGATATCAGCGATCGGACGGGACGCGATATAGCGAACGGATGAATCTTACAAGCCAGCCCCAGCCGGAGCCCTGGATAGCGGCCGTAGTGGTGTTGAACTCCTTTTTGAAGTTGTCAAGGCCGCCAAAGTCACGGACAATGGCTTCCTTGAGCGGGCCGTCCTTGAGCACGCCGCCGTTGCCCTTCTTCTCGGCCGTGGAGGGCGCAAGATTCTTCCAGAAGAGTGAGTGGTTGATGTGGCCTTGCGATCGGATGAGATAAGTGCTCAGTGCAGAAACGGGAGATGGAGACCACTCGCCTCCGCCGTTGAACTTGAGTGCGGCCTGGAGAGCGATGCGCTCCTTGGGGGTGGATGCCTTGGCATAGGCAGCCTCTGCGGCATTAAGGGCATTGACGTAGGTCTGATGGTGCTTCGTGTGATGGAGGACCATGATCTGCTTGGAGATGTAGGGCTCGAGAGCTTCGTAAGGGTAAGGGAGATCGGGAAGAGTGTGTTGACCGGACATTGCTGATGGCTGAGATGACTGAGAGACTTATCCATCCTCGCCCTTTTTATATACCCAGGTCAACGTTCCAGATCAGTGCACATGATGACTGAGATTATCTGAGGTCACGTGCAACGACGACGAAATTTATTCTTTTGTGCGTGCGGTGGTATCGATGCATGCGCCCTATGAAGAAGAAAAAAAAAAGAAGAAAAAAAAAACTCCGAATGGGCTTTGGAGCATCGGAAGATTGGACGGAACGGAAGCTGGCTTGGAAGGATTTGCTCCAAACTTTTCAAAATACCGTGACGTCATCCTAGTACGCCTCTCTGACATTGGTTCTGGAACGTGAAAAGGAGCGCGGCGTCGAGTACGTCTTACCCTGCAAGGTTCGTATGTCGTGTGACACCAAAACAAAAAAAAAATCAAAATTCGCCTTATCATGTCATCATGCCTTGAAATGTGCTCCTGCTCTTCCCAAGCCTCAGTGGGGCACTGCGAAAGTCGAGAATTGAGCGGGAGTCACCCACTGTGATGTAAATGGAAATAAACCATCTTCTGCAGATGCCGGTCTCTGATAGTCTCTCATCCCATTTCCACTCAGCAGACTGTATATTGGTTATTAGCCCAGGAAACATGAACTTGTGTAAATTAAGGAGTGCGCGTAAGAAAGGAAAGACTAGAAAAGACGACGAAAAAACCAGATAGACGATACAACCTTGCACTGAGAAGATGTAAGCTGTTCGTAGGATGGGAAAAATGAACGAGCGTGGCTGTTAAAAGAGAAATGAAAAACAACGGAAATGAAAACAGAGTACGGGCAAAGATATCGTCGGAAAGCGACCCTTTACAAATCGCTTCCGACGGCGTCGACCACGTATAGCACTTGCTGTGGGCGTACAAAAAGTCCTCTCGACTCGATCCCCGACGCATCAGAAATCGCAGGACTGATGCTCCTGAACCTTTTCGCTCTTTCTACGTTCAGCTGGTCACCTTCGCGCTTCAAAATGCTGCTCTTGCCTCCAAACATCCCGCTCATCCCGCTCCCGCCTCCCCAATCCAGCCTCCTCCTCCTCGCACCGCGATCTTCATATCCATATCCGTAACCGAACCCACCGTCCCAGTCGTTCTCGTAAGACCCGTTGCCGCACCCGATCTCGAAGTACCGTATGCCACCCCAGGTCCCGTCGTGCCACTGTCGCTCAGACTCGTCGTGCTCGCCGAGGTTCCCTCCAACCAGCGCGGATGGCGGTAACCCGTCAGGCCCCACAGGCACCTCGACGCCTACCCACGGCCCGACTTCGCCCTCGACCTCGCCGATGTACCGTGCGTATGCTTTGAACCGCTTTCGCTTAGACGAAATGATACATGGGATTCCGATCTCAAGAGTTACGCCCCGAGGCAGAACGGGGGTCGTCAGCATAGACGATGGCGGAGTTGAACTGGCCGAGGAAGGAATAGGGGGGAGAGGCGCGTCTTCTTTACTCTTGTACATCGTTGACGTTGGCGGAGGAGCCGGTGCGGAGGCAGCGGATTCGCCAAATTTGGGTCGTTCATCGTTGGGGATTGCGCTAGTCTTGATCGTGTCAGTCGAGCCGCGTCGCTTCAGCGTCGAGTTGCTGCTTGTCGACGCGTTGCTATCAGATTTCTTGTGATCGCCGGAGGATGATCCTATCTTGACTAAGACGGTGCCCGATTGCTTAGAGTCTGATGTGCGCGGAGAGGTGGATGTTTCGCGGTCTTTGCTTTCTTGCAGATTTCCTCCACATTCCGCTCCACCATCCTGTTCGCCGTTGTGACTCAAAGATGACGCGGAGGTCGAGGAAGAGGTGCTCCGCTTTGATAAAGAAGGGGCGGCGCCAGCGCCCCTGGATTTCGCAGAGACAGGTGTAGAGACCGTCGAGATCGTCGATCGAAGCGAAGTCATCGAAGGAGATCGTTTTACGGAGTCGGGACTGAGTTTCGTGGGGTCAAGCGGCGAAACAGGCGGCTTTTTAACCGACGTGACATTCATCCCGCTACGCGTGGAGCCGGCGGACACTTTTCTCGTTCGGGCGGATAATGCTGATGCGCCATTGCTTTCTTTGTTGCCGGATGTGGCAACACGCATGGACGGTGCCTGTGCTGCCCCACCTCGGATGCTGACGGTTGACACCGTCGAGGCCGTCGACGCCTTCCTCGCTCGCCCAATGATGTGTGTGTTGGCTGTTTTAAACGTTGTAGCGCCGTCCGTAGTCGTCGAGACACTCGATACTGGGCGGGAGCTTGACACTGATGCCAGCGAGGCACGTGAGGACGCTGTCGTCGTTGAACGAGAATACAACGTCGACGCAACTCTCCTCGTCGTCGTCGACTTGTCGTGGCCTTGAGAGGTCGTGGCAACGCTGCTCGAGGCAGTGACGGTGCTCTTGCGAATGGTTGACGCATGCGAGCGCACTGACGCGGTGGAAGATCTGGCCGACGCCGCCGAAGAAGCTGGCCGAGAAATAGTTGTGACACCTTTGGGGGGTCTCGGTGTCCTTGAGGCGCCAAAGGTGGAAGGATCGACTTTTTTGACCAACACCTTCAGTGGCGGCATGGCGGGCTCGCCATCATTGATGCTGTCTGGCGGAGAAGTGGTAGTCGTAGATGTTCTGCCACCGTTCTCGGTCGTTGCATCTTCGTCGGTGTCGTCATTCTCATTCTGAGCGGCGTCGTCATCGTCTTGTTGAAGGGGTTCTTCAGAGGGGGGTTGGTGTCTCGGAGAGGAGGATCTGTAGGGAGAAGAGTATGACGGAAGGGATTCCGTTGAGGGGTCGGAAGTGAGTTTGGAATCTGGCCGAGAATTATCTTCTTTTTCCGCTTCTCTAGCCTGAGCCACCTTGCTCTCTACGCGATTGCTCTCTGTAACACTCCTTTGACTCTGAGGCGTCCTTCGACCACGGAGCGCTGGCGTTCGAACGACGTTTGCTTTCGAGACGGTCGATCTTGCGGAGCTCGCACTACTGTGAACAGCGCCTTGTCCAGATGGCGACGGTGTTCCCCGCCGGGAAGCTGCTGATGCTGGGAGGTTGCGACTGAGGACACTGACACGCATGGATGAATGCATGCTGATGGTGTCATTGCTGTCACCATCCTTGATTCGTAATAATGTACTTCGGTGCGGTTTGGCGTTCGGCTGTGTTGGAGTGAGGAGATCTTCTAAAGCAACTTCAATATCTTGGTGTACGTCAAAACAGGGTCAGCGTTGCCTCAAATTTTTAATGTGTGGCACTCACGATCGCTAATTTCTTTGACCGCCCATCCTTCGAGCTCGTCGAAGCCCCCTTCTTGACGGATTCCAATCCACCGCTTGCCGATCCACCGCAATAGTTCAACGCGCGCCGCCTCAACTTGGACACGAATATGGGAAGTCGGAGGAAGCATTGGCGCATCCGCTTCTGTAGGGTGAGGCCTGAGTAAGATGGTTGAGACCAATGTCTGCGGAAAAGTTCAGGCTTCATTATAAAGGGCAAGTCTCTCGCCGCCATACCTGATACAATGTTGCTGCATTCTTATCATTCACTCCCCGACCGACTGCAGCCATGATCCATTCCACCCGTTCACCATCTTCAAAAGCGATTCCGTCTCTCTCCATGAGCTCCTCCCAATCTCTCTCGTTGAAACAGGTCTCGGACTTGTTGCAAATGACATCATCAATCACCTTCCGCGCCGACAGGATCATCTCGATCACTTCCGAGGCCCAGACGTCAATCACCGAAGAAAGCTTCCGCAACGCGTGTTCGGCAGAGAAGAGCAGCGGAAACGCGTTTGCCGGGGTCGTGCGCTTGCCGACGCCTCGAAGCAGGCTGTCACGGACTTTGGAAGGAAGAGCCGAGAACTCGGAAGTGCACCAACCTTCACCGAACAGGCCGACGAGCGCTCGCCTCGCGCCCCGCTCCAGAAGACTGTTCTTGACATCGTCAGCAAGTGCAAAATCTAGCACTCTAGGGGCGCGCCTCGCGCATTGTCTGCAACGGCAGCCACCGGTGCCCCAGGCACCGGCTGTAAGCCGCTCGTATTCCGGAAACTCGAGAAAAGCGTGGAAAAGTCCGTGCATCATTTCTTGGATGATGCGGGCTTGGACTTCGTCGTATAACGATGGGATCGAGAGATAGGTGGCGGAACGCATGATGTGGAATGCGGTGTCGAGGTCATATGTTCTGTGAGAGAAGACTAGAGTCCCGGTATAGATGAAACCTAACGTGAAGTGGAGAGAGGCTGGAGTGAAAGGAGGGGAAGGAAGTGTGAGTGTGACGGGTTGCTGGGAGTTGATCTGCTGTTTGGTCGAAGCCGAGGGCCAAGAAAGAAGTGCAGTATAAAAATAGGGAGAACGTGACACGAGAATGAAGCGATGGGAAGAAAAAATGGCAGTTGAGGTTTCGTGGTTGGAGGAGGAGAAAGTACCTGTGAGGGCAAGGCGGACATCGGAATAGAGGCGAGACCTCCACATAAAGACGAGGTCTTTGCGGAGCTTGTCTATTCGCAGTTCCTCTGCCTCGTCCGAGTCGTGTGTAAGATCGGACGAATCGAAAAGAAACTCAAAGGCTTCGCCAAAGCCTTGTCCGGTGTAAAGATATTCCAATTCATTAGAGAAAAGCGTCGGATTGATCCCTGTACTCAGGCGTAGCAGAGCGGCTTGTGGAGGAGCTGCCGACGGTGCAGGCGACGACGATCGAAATGGCGACGGGGTGCGAGACATATGAGTGGGCGGGACGTCGAGCGAAAGCGCTGAGGTCGTCGGCAAGGTCCCCGTGGGCGATGAGGAGTACGGTAAAGCACCGTTGGCTTTAGTGAAGTACCGTGACTGGAAGCTAGGCGGCGCCCGCGCATATACGATTGCTGGATGATTGGCATGCTAGTGAGCAGCAGCGGGGCTCGTTGCGTGTTTCTTGCTCACCTTTATGACCCCAGACCTCCTCCATATCATTCTTCTGGGCGCTGGTGATGCCCGGATCCTCGTCATCCTCAATGGCGCCGACCTCCCACACAACGTCGGGGAATCGATCCTTTGCCTGCCGGAACAGGATGCGCAGATGCTCCTGCCATTCGAGCGTCGATTTTTTGGTCGCTTCTTGAAGCCCTGGGCTTTTGATGTTTGCAGTTATGCTTGTCCCCGCGCCGGATGCCATAGGGGTATAGTGCACTGGGTATCCCTGGGTATCCCCAGCGTTGGCTGGTTGGTCGCCGAGGTATTTGAAATCGCTGCAGAACGAAGATACAAGGTTCTCGGCGTCGCTCAACACGGCGTTGACCTCGCAAATCCTAGGCCATGAGGCTGCTTAGTCAGCATCTGCTGCAGGGTTTCTCCTCCCACAAAAGGGGTCTGCCATGTCCTGCAGGCCTGACGGCGAAGGTAGGCCACCACGCCAGGATCGTCGAGTTGGAGAACATGTCTGCTACGATGGCGCTTCCGGAACGAATGGTTCGGAACGTTGGCGCTGAAGCGACATAGCTAAACAACATAGTGGCTGTTTCGGCTCAACGCATGGAATGGCTACAATCCCCTTTGTAGCCACCAGGACTTGTCGTCCGCTTTCGGTCCAGACGAACAGTCTCGAGGGTTCTGTCTCAGTTGTCTGCTAATGGCTATTAGTCATGTTGTGGTGCGTGCAGCAGATATTACTTAGCACTGGCTGTATTTAAACCCGGCTGCCACTCTCGCCAGTTTATATAAACGGTGCTCATGCTAATTAATTCGCATTCTCAAGTCGGTTCGACGCCTTTGTCTGCATTTTTTTTGCGCGTCCCGTATGGCATCGTACGGAAAACCAATTCAGCAGCCGGGTCCAACGTATCAAGGATATTACGGCCCGCACTCTAACTGTAAGCAGTCGTTAAACCCTTCCTTTTTTGCGCCGCCAAGCAGTATCGTAGACGTTCCGCCTCCGGACTACACTCCCACCCCTTTTCAACCGCAGCCGCAGCAACAGCCTCAAGTAGTCTATGTTCAGCCTCAACAGCCCAGGCCCTCGCCTGAGGATGAAGCCTGGTGCAGTTGTTGCGCTTGGTGTGTTTCGATCTAGGCATTGATGTCTTCCGTTCGCTCAATCCTGTCCTCTATAGCCTGACTGGCATGCTTGCTGGCCTTCTTGTCTGTCCGTTCTTCTGGTGTTGATCGCCTTAGCATATGGGCTTTGCTTTGAACTTGTTACGCCGCCTCGTTGCAGCGGATCGAAACCGAGAGTTTTCGGTCTGTAGCAGTACGTTTGATTCACGTGACTGTATCATAGTGTTCAGTTTGATGTATACTCTTTGACAGCTAGTTTACGACTAGATTACCATAGTCTCTGTCTTGCATTATTCTCTCAAACAACCAGAGTGATTTGACCCCGGCGCACTTCATCTGACGGTGAAAGACGGATGGTCTATTCCTTCATCCAATAAACAACCAAGAAAGATGGTTACTTCACACTGTATGGTGCAATCAACAGGCATAATCAAAGCCGCAAATCATAAGCCTTGCTGACTCTTTGCGGGCTGTCCAATTGGTTTATCATTCTCTCGCCAGTTTTAAAGAAATTCTGACAACCCTCGTTCAGGATATAATTAGCACGAACAATAGTCGAGAGCGCGAGCTTCCGGCGAGGCCAGCGAAGTAATCTTAGACGTTATGGACATCACTGCCCGTCTTACGCAATTTCTATCGGTCGAAGCCTTTTATATTTCTCTCTTGAACTACCACCAGAATCTGTGAATACCACAGGACAATGATCTGGAAGCCGCGTAGCTGGCCTCGAACAAGGACATGATGCAAATCATGGACAAGTTCCGACTGCGGCATTGTGATGGGGTGCGAATGCGTGATTCCATTTTGGCAACCCTTTACCTCTTCATTGACATGTTTCAGCTTGCGCGATCCCCGAAAACTCGATACTAGGTTTAGGCGTAAGCATCCTTGGTGGCTGGAATAAAACCCCAGGTGGCTGACCGTATTCTTCATGAAAGGTATTAAACCGTCGCGTATTGGTCCCACACTTCTTCGTTCGTTGACAATGTTCTTCCCCCAGCAGCTTTTCCTGTTCGCTACCTGCATATGCCTTGCTGCAGCCGACCTCAAGACCGACTTGCGTTACGGTAGCATCGAGGCCGTATTCCCTGGCGACCCCAACTATGCTAGAGCTAGCTCTGCTTGTAAGTCTTCAGCATCCGTCAGACCTTGTCCTCAATCGCATATGTACCACGTCTCTCCAGTCAATCGGCGTTTCAATTTCAAGCCTGCAGCGGTGACGTTCCCCAAATCGACAGAAGAGGTATCGCAAACCGTCAAAATTGGAGTGAAAAACAAGTTGAAAATCGTTCCTCGAAGTGGAGGTGTAAGTTGGATTTTCTTCGGCGCTTCTGACCATCCGATCCTAGTCTTCCTTGCGCAAAAACCAGCATAGCTACATCGCCAATGGGCTTGGAGGGAGAGACGGTTCCCTCGTCATCGACTTGAAGAACATGCGCAACATTTCGCTAGATGAGAACACTTCCATTGCCGCTGTCGAAACGGGAAACAGACTTGGAAACATCGCACTGGCCTTGACCGCGCAAAATCGCGACGTGGCGCACGGCACATGTCCGTACGTCGGTATCGGGGGTCATGCCAGTGTGTTTCTCTCTAATGCCGCTCGTTAATGATAATTTTTCATTCATCGATTCCTATCATCAGGCTATGGCGGGTTCGGGCATGCATCGAGAATGTGGGGTCTGGCTTTGGACGAAATTGTTGGCATGGACGTCGTTACCGCAAATGGTGCTGTTCGTCATATTTCAAGGACTTCATATCCAGATCTCTTTTGGGTATGTGCTTCCGTATCGGGCTTGACGATTTCCGTATTGACGCCTTTAACTAGGCCATGCGAGGGGCAGGCGGATCGTTCGGTATCGCCACGGCCATGTATCTGACGACGCATGAGATTCCACCGGCGGTGACTCGTTTCCGATACAACTGGGTTCTGAACGTCCAGGACTCTACCAACGCGCTCTCTGCTTTTCAAGACTGGTCCGCGAAGAACGCCCCCGCCGAAATGGGCATTCGGCACGAGCTGCGGCGCGGCCCATCCCCTCGGACCGTGGCACATTCGCTCACCGGCACGTACCACAGCTCGGCGGCGGACTTTGAGCGGGCCATGGGACCGCTATTGACGCGGTACCCGCCTAATTCGGACAGATTCGTCGGCCACGGGTCTTATTTTGATAGCCTCGTTTACAACAGCGACAAAGGGACGCTGGACACGTCGGCGCCGGACGTGCCAAACACGTTCTACGCGAAGTCGCTGGCCACTCCCGAGGGTTATCCGATGACGCGTGAGGCCATCGTCAATTTCATGAGCGTTCTTGCTAATCAAGGCCAGTCCACAATCACGGTAAGTGATAGGGACGTGCTATGCTCATCACTGACGCACGTGTTTGAACATTCCTTGGAGCAGGACTGGTTCATTCAGGTTGAGCTGTGGGGTGGGAATGGGTCTGCCATAAACCTTGTGCCGTCCGACGCCACGTCGTTTGCTCTGAGGTCTTCCCTTTTCATCATTCAGTTCTACGCGTCAACCCCCGGCCATGCACCGCCTTATCCTCAAGAAGGCTTTCAATTCCTCGACAGTGAGTCAATGCTATTCTTGAGATTTGAATACATATACTAAATGAAAAATTTCTAGACGCCGTCGAGAGTATCACCTCCAAGATGCCTCGAAACTGGAACTGGGGGTAGTATATTTGTTTCTCTGAACTTTGTCTTGTTAATTCATGTTCAGTGCTTACACCGATTACATCGACGACAACTTCTCAAATGCTAATTGTGCGTCCGCGTACGACACATAGCTCTGCTCAGTGTCCTGACGACGCCATGCGCTATTTCAGGGCAACAACGCTATTATGGAGCAAATTATCCTCGACTTCAGGCATTAAAGAGAATATGGGACCGCGATTTCGTACTTGGGGATTTCCCGACAGGAATCGACCGGATACGTCCTGAAAGTAGGTTATCATACAAGAGTGTGTGATAATGGTACGAGTGCCCCCACACGTCGTCTGCGTTTTAATTGATGGTAGGAGTTGAACGTGTACAATTGAGATATTGTCGTCGATATTGTGATAATTGAGGCGAGACTAGGCTAGACAATCGAGTGAGTAATCACGTGGTTAAACATGTGAATGGGTTAGCCGAAAAGGCAGTCATCGGAAAAGTGTGAGGCCGCGGCCGTGTAAGCTACTCGTCCGCACTTTTTTGATACTTAACGTCCGCTGCTCCGCTACCCCAGTCAATGCCCACACGACCATGTCAGCCGGTTTTCGTATCACCCCCGCCCTCTGGGACAAGATCCATCATTTTGCCTCGTTTCCCCAGACTGGAGGTATATCTTTTTGAAGAATCGCTCGTCTGAGCCTTCTTTATAACTGACTGACCCAAAAAAAGTCTCGCTGCAACAGATGGTCCTCTTTGGTCAAAACCCGAGCCAGGGAACACTCTTCAAAGCGAGTCAGTTTCTCGCAGGTGAGCACGTTTTGTGGCCGATTGAGGATCCTTCATCTCATATCTCCGCAGAGGAATTGCCCGTCAGATTGGCGCATCGCGTCAAGGAGCTCGACGAGCTTCCCCACAATCTCAGTGCTATGCCCTCCATAAAGCGCGTACAGAATTGGTACGCTCAATCCTTCGAGGTCCGTCATCTTTCCCGCCCCCGCAAGCTTCGCTTTGTCAATCATGACTCACGCGTCGCCTCTACCGTCTCAGGAACTCATCAATTTTCCTCCAATCCAACTGCCGCGAGACATCCGCCAAGCACTCATGGTCTCCCGCTCCGACCACAACCTCCCAGAGTCGATACCAAACCCCTCCCTCCAACATTTCACCACGGAGCAGACCCACACCCATCCGATCTCGAACGGAAACGGATTCAACAAGCTCCGACTGCGCGTGCCCATGGAGCGGAGGTACGCAGTGTTCGGCATTCGTGAGCATTGGCGCTCTTCTGACCGTAGATCTCACGTTTGATTCCCCAGATATTACGCCGCTGATACCCCAGGTGTCAACTGGCCGCCGCAGATACAGGACTACAACAAGCGCTTCACCAAACTGCTCGAGAGCATAAAGTCGCGTCACGATCCGACCGTCACCACCGTCGCGCAGGGAGTTCTCGAGTGGAAACGGTCTCAAAACGCACGACACATCGGTCTGGACATTCAACACTGGTTGGACCGGTTTTACATGTCGCGGATCGGCATCCGGTTCTTGATAGGTCAACGTGAGTTTCTCTTTATTGTCCCTGTTGCACAACTCCGAGTCGCGCAGACGTGGCCTTGAACACGCAGCAGGCACATGAAGACTACGTCGGGATCATATGCACGAAAGCAGTGCGTTCCATTTCCACAGCCATTGACCATCACTCACGCATGACCCCTGAAGAACGTTCACGACATTGTACAAGAAGCCATCGAAAACGCGAGATTCGTCTGCGAGGAGCACTACGCTATGTTCAAAGGACCTCCTGTGCAGCTCATCTGTCCCCGCGACCTAACGTTCGCCTATGTGCCCGGCCACCTTTCCCACATCTGCTTCGAGCTCCTCAAAAACTCGTTGCGAGCCGTCGTTGAACGTTTCGGCGTCGACAACGAGGACAAGTTCCCGCCTATCAAGGTCGTCATCGTGGAAGGCAAGGAGGACATTACCATCAAGATCTCGGACGAGGGAGGAGGCATCCCTCGCAGCGCTATCCCCCTTATATGGACATACATGTACACGACGATGGAGAGCCAAGGCATTGATCAGGACTTTACCGCCAGCGATTTCAAGGCTCCCATGGCAGGTTTTGGATATGGACTTCCCCTGTCGAGACTGGTGAGCATCTTTCCTTGCCCTTTTATTTCTTTCTCTATCGTCTCCCATGCCTTTTTTCCCGTTTTGCAGTATGCACGGTATTTCGGCGGAGACCTTCGTCTGATATCCATGGATGGGTTCGGCACGGACGTTTATATCCACTTGAATCGTTTGTCGAGCAGTCGGGAGCCATTGCCGTGACCCTGTATTTTTTTTTTTTTCCAAGCCGTGCCTTTTCGTCCTTGGAGCAGCTAATTATTTCCTTCATTGTGCGTGTGTGCCCATTCTGCATAACAAATCAAATCGTGTACTGTATTGCATATCTATATATAACGCAACCAAATTGATATCTTTATCGAATTCCACATCACGCATACTAACTTGCAGCATCATCTCTACACTTCTCACCATGGTGCCAGGTCTCAACGTTCAATGTTAATGGGTGCACTGCCTGGAGAATGTCTTCACGTTGCCGAGGAGAGTTGCATCATCTGCAAATTTGGCTGTCCGCAACAAGCATGTTTTTTGTAAGGCCCTGTTCGGGAACTCTGCTAGCGGCTGCCAGGCCCTGCTAGGTTAGGCCAAACAAAGTGATGGTCACAAGTAGTCACGATTATATAAGATGATATCTTGCCGATCAAGCCAGTGCCGTTCGCGATAAAGATGGTTCCAGCGTGACAATCTCAACAGTCTCAGCAGCCGCAACATATCCGTCAGATAATCCAAAAGAAATACAAACGAGCTGCATTGGTTTTCGCTGTGTTAAGTGCTGCAGGAGCTGTCATTGAATATGCCAAGCCACTTTTTCACAAAGAACATCAATATGACTCGGATTATACAGGTCAGGCATGGCTCGATGAGCTTCTCGTAGGTCCGTAAATCATTGTGTTACATTCTATAGGTCATGCAATAAGAAATTAGAACATCCAATGCAGTTTTATTGCCAATTCGGAATGGAGCAACAGGTATTCTGCAAGCTCTTATGACAGAGAAGAGAAGATGAGATGGAAGGGGGCAATGAAGGGGAATGGCACAACATATATTTAAACACTTTAACATGCAGTTGCCTCATTTCTTCAACATGCAGGATGTGCGCGACATGCAGGCACTTCAATCCAGCAAGCCAGCTTGGATGTCACACTCTTATCTATAGATTATCTCAGATTCCTTAATATGGATTGTTTGGCCTAGCCTAGCAGGGCCTGGCAGCCACTAGCAGAGTTTCTGAACAGGGCCTAAGTACTGTATTTGGAGCCTTCTAATCTCTGTTGCCACTGCTAGAGTATTTGGCTCTTCATGCCAGGATGTGCATGGATAGTTCATCTCACAGGAGCAGCTGAGTGCATTAGGAAATACTGGAAGTAATTGGTGCATTAAACCAGGATGATATGTATGTATGTTGGCAAAATTATTCTGAGCATGCACTGTTGGGCTCTAGATGTTAGAAATTCCAATACCTCAATGGTCATCATTAGAACTTGCAACTAGTAGTAGCCCTTGCATTGTATGTGAATGTCATTGCATTTAGAATTCCTGTCTTTCACTGCTATCTTTGTCTAGATATAAGACACTATTTTGTCAGTATTCATAGCAGCCAAGTGGACGGAAAATTGATAAGACATTGTCAGGACATCTGTGTTTTGGGCAAGATAAAAAAGCTGTTTTGGAGTGACATTTTAGAATCCATTAGTGGTATCTGGCTTCCTTCCAATTGTCTCCCCAGACATATGATGCCTTCCTTAACTCCTACTGCAAGGTGAGCAAAGCAAGTTTGGATATTCATCATCCAGTCCTTACTATAACCAATAGTGTATGATACTCATGAACTGTTAGTTAGAATGAGCTCTATGTGGTCAACAATCCTGAACTGTTATGATTTCAAGGCCAATCATTATCTTGACGATGGACATGTGACTCAATGATCATCTGACAAAACACATGATACAAGTGTGATGTGACTGATGAGATACAGTTGCGAAGATTTGAGATAAACTCTATAACAATGATGCATCAGTGCTTGCTAGGGCAGAGGGTTACAGTGCAGTACATACAGGACAATATGAGGAGCACAGTCGAAGTTGAGGGTTCCGTATAACATGAGGATAACATAAGTCATGGTCCATGCTCGAGAGTTATAATATATAAATAGCTAAAATGTATGTAGTAGAACCCAGCTTTGAGCTGGCTAATTACTAGCATTCTTCTCCCTGCCTCTTACAATCCCAGTTAGTTAGAGTAACCTGCATGCAGACTTGGTTTTGCATAGCATGAACTGTCAACTGGAAAAGGTGTATATCAACTCCATTAGTATAGTTGAGTGGCTTTTTTGAATGATTGATTTGGGTCTTTTGTCTTAATTCTGCCGCTGCCACTGCTATCTGTTTATCAGGCAATACAAACTCTGCTAATTCATATTTCTTCAGCTGAAAATAAATATCTCTAAATTTTATTAACTAGACAGAGTGTATTCAAGCCATAGCCTATATGATTAGAAATGACCCAATTCTAACATTCCATTAAAAAGAACTCTGCATTTTACAAATCATTCAGGACTATTTCCTTAGATAAAGCACTGTAAACTTAGATGGATTGTGAAATGCAATAGCAAATAGCAGAAAATAGAGATTTCTCAGTCTTTGTTTATATTGACATCTATTTATGCACTATAGTTTTCTAATATGCAGTGGCAGAAATGAGCAGAAAGCAAAGGAAATTTAGATCAGACAATTCCAACCAAGTGGGTCTTATAGTGAGAAGGCTAGAATATCACTTATATTTGACAGGCATCAGAAGCAATTGGAGAAAATTCATGCTATATTGATAGATTTGATTGAATTTTTTAATATAGAGTAATAAAAGGGCAATTCTTTGAACTTTGGCACTAGCTTAATGGCTTCAGAATACAAAACTGGAAGATGAGCAAGAATTGCTAGACAATTAGCAAAAATTATTGAATAATCAATAAAAATCATTAAATAATCCAAGAGGCTTCAGAAATGAAAATTTGGACTATATGCTAGTCAGTTAATTTAGCCTCTGTTGAAACAGAATCTGAGTAAAAAGCTACTTAAACTGGAAGGAACTACTTATTAGATGTATTAGTTAGTACTTAAAAGTGATGCTTGGACTTGTTAAATATAAAACTTGTTATATTATTGGCATACTATATATGATATATTTATATATATAGGAGTGGCATACAGACCATTAGAGTAAAGAGTATGCCCACTAATCATAGTAATAATAGCACAGAGTATGACTGAGCATACAGCTGTACTTGTAAAGCTAAGAAAATAGAGCTGAAGATTAATAGTATATTTTTTATAGTCTTTAATTAGTAAAAAATTTTTCTACTCCTTTTTGATCTTCTGAATATAAATTCTGAGCATTTAAAATGTATAGTACTATATAGTTTTATAAATAGAACTTGCTGAATATATAAAAAGTATAATTATTATAGTTATAGATAGTATTCTAGTCTTTGACAAGCAAAATAAGCTCAGTAAGAGCCTTAGAAGGCTTTTTGATATAGCTATTTCAGAAACAATAGATCAGTTTTATTTTTATAGCATTTAGCTATTATATTTATAGGTACTGAAATGCAAATAAAGCTAGACTAAAATAGAGATGCATGCTTTTGCTATTAGTTAGATGGGATAAAATATGCAATAGACTCATACTTAGAGTGCTACTTCTCTACTATTTTATGCAATATCTGTTCTCTTTATTGAATAGTTCTTTTAGCTACACTAGATCTTTTATATGTAATGTAATATTTCTGAATTACTATCACTTCTGATACCAGTTATATAAACATGTGAAATCTAACTAAGAGATGCTGACTAGGATATACTATTCCCCTCCAGCAGTTCGGATTGAGCATCAGTTCAGATTGGCTGAATAACTCAGCTTCTACTCAGTCTCTCATCTATATTATTTCATATACAGTAGATCGTTCTTGTTCAGTATCTCTATGACTTCTACTGTGTTCTTTTGAAGTTCCTCTCGCATTCGTCTGATGATTATAATGTTGTCCATATAGATTATGCATACTCTTCTTTGTATTTGATCTTGGAAGAGGCTTGCCATCATTCGGCTGAAAGTGCCTGGTGCATTGCACTGTCCAAAGTATATGACTATTGGTTCGAAGAGCCCTCTTGCTGTTAGGAAAGCTGCTTTCCATTCGTCTCCTTTTCGGATACGAACATTGTTGTATCCCCAGATAATGTCAATCTTGTTAAAGTACTTTGCTCCTTGTAGTACATTGAGGAGCTCACTGATGCATGGTAGTGGAAACTTGTCCTTGACCATATATTTGTTTATTTTCTGATAGTCTTGGATGAGTCATTTGCTGCCATTCTTCTTATTGCGAAAGAAATAGGGTGCTGCATAAGGTGATCTTGAAGGATGTATCTTTCCTATTCTTAGTCCTTCTTCGACAAAGGCATCTAGTTCTTCTAGTTTTTTCTGTATCATCAGGTAGACCTTGCTTGGTATCATCTTAGATGCATCTTTTGTTAAGTTTATTTCGTGGTCCCACTCCTTGTGGTCTGGTAACCAATTGAAGTTCTTCTTCTTAAAGAGGTGTTTGAATCTTGTTAAATATAAAGGTATCTGAGTTCTCATCCTGTCATTGGCTGTGGTCTTTGCTAGTTCAGCCACTTTCTATATTTTGATCATCTAGTGGTTTATCTTGCATATTTTGGGGCATCTGTTAAAGACAATCTCTCCTGTCCTTCATTTGATCATTGAGTTATAATAGACAAGCCAGTTATGTCCCAGTAACATGTCAGTCTTTCCAATGTTGAGTATGATGGCTTTTATATGCTCTTTGTATCCTTTAATGTCAATATGGACTTCCACTACTCGGTCTGCTATCTTCTGGCAGTTGGGTGATCCGTCTGCATTTATGATTTGAATCTTCTTGATTTGTCATGTCTTCAATCCTGTTTTTGCTACTATAGCAGTATTGATGCAGGTCCTATCTGCTCTGCTATCGATTTCTGGTGTTATTATTGCTATCCTCTTTCATGTTCATATCTTTGCTGGTACTGCGAGTTCTTTCCTTTTGGATAGTTTGTTACCTCAGATGGTTTTTCTTGGTGCTTCAGATCACTTTGCAGGAATGGTGTATTTCAGAGTATGGGATGGTCTACATCCAGTATCGAAGCAAGTCTGTTTCAGCTGTATGGGTCGCGATTTAGCACCTCTTAATCAGACCCTTTGACAAAACCCTCTTTATCAGAGCTTTCTTTGTCCTTGTTTTCTTCATTTTCTTCTTCTTCTTCTTTCACTTCTCTGACTTGGGATTTTCCCTTTTTCTTCTTCTTGCAGTTTCATGCATAATGTCCTTTCAGGCCACAATTGTAACATGTGACATTTGTTGCTCCTTTTTGTGGCTCCAGACAGTTTCATAAAAGGTGTCCTGGTTTATTGCAGTTAAAGCAATTGTTGCTTCATACTTTGTCGACTTCCATGGCCTGTCCTATTCCTTGGCTTGGATTTCCTGGTTTGCATTGGCTATTCACAAATTCTTCCCTCATTACATTTCTATGTTCATCGATGTTTCATCCAATTGCCCAAACTGTCTTGATATATTCATCTCCATCTGTTGGAAGTTCGAAGATCGAGTGTACAGCTTCTGCTGTCCTTCAGTTTAGGCTCTTCTTGAGTAGGAAATGAAGAGCTGTTCCTGTCATTCCTGCTTTTCCTATGAGGTCTATGAATTCATCTAGGAATTCATCAATGGGTCAGTTTTCCTGTCTGATATTGAATAATTTGCTTCCTGCTTGCAATGGTGATATGACATTGCTGAATCGTGTCTGTATTTTGGTTATGAAATTGGCCCATGTGCTTTGATTAGTCATGGTGTCAATTTTCTTTGACACCCAGTGGGCTCCTGGTCCATCAGTCATTCTGGATAGTACTGCTCCAATCTTTTGTACATTGGTGAGGTCTCCATGTGCAGTTATACAGAGTTTCATCTTCCTCCACCAAATGTCGAAGGCTGTTCGATCTCCTGTGAAGGATTTCAGATCTACAATAATTCCTCTGTATTCTGTCACCATTGTCTGTGGAATTTCTTTGTCACTGTCTTGGTCTTGGCTTTTCTGTTCTTGGGCTTGTTGTGCTTAGGTCTGCTGCTCTTGGATCTGCTTTTGTCTTTGTTCTTTTCTCTGCTCTTTCTAGTAGTCTAGGTCGATTCCTGCGATTCTACAGGCTTGTTTGAATTTAGTCCACTCTGCAATAGTTGGTCTGTCTGTCTTGAGTAGTCTCTTTCGCTCTCTCTACTGGTAGTATTCGTTTTAGTCGCTATCGCTTACTTCTACTACAGTGGTGCAATTTCTTTATGCTGTACTTTGGCAGGTTGGTCTTCTGAAGGGGTTTGGTAGCTTCATTCCTATGCACCTCTGACTTTGGTGTCATTCTCGTTGGTTCTGTCATATGCTCTGTGCATCATGTTCTCTCTGTATTAGTATGTCCTCTTCTTGTACTCAGCGATTGTAGTTTTCAATCTGCTGTTGTCTAAAGTTTCGGGCTTGCGTTCATTCTTCTCTTGTTCTCTTGCAGATTGGTTTGTCCTTTTCTTCAGCAGGAAGATTTTGGTCTGACCACAGGTCTTCTAGGCTTATTCCATATTCTCCTTCTAGTAAGAGTTCTGCAATGAGCTGTGCTGCTCCATCACTAAAGTTCTCAGTGGGCTCATCTGCGGTAGTGAAGGCAAATTCTCTCAGAAATGCCTGTTCTTCTTTGTCGCTACTTAGTGTAGGCATACGCTTCTTCTTTCGATTGTTTGTATTGCTAGTGTCTCTGCGGTTGGTGTGGACTGTCTCTGCAGATGGTGTGGACTGCAATAGGTAATCTACTTCTCTGAACCAGGTGTTCTTGTCACTTGTGCTAGTGCTCACTAGGTCGGCGACCGCTTGTCATCGAATATTGATTAGGTCTTTGATATAGCATGACATAGTATGTGTGTGAGTCTGAGTGAGTCTCGACGAGGCTTAATATCTTATTAGGCTAGATGAATCTTAAAGGACTCGGGCAGACTAAGTGCAAGAGCAGTTTAAGACAATGGCAAATGGAATATTAAGCCTAGCACTACTGGTACATCTAGAAGTCCTTATATGCATTACAGTACTCGAGCATGGACCATGGACTGCGCAGTGCTGCAGACTGTGGATAAGTAAGGCTGGGATGGGATGACTCAGGTTGACTAGGGAAAAGAGAAAATGACTCGATGGCTGCATGCTGTGCAGCATGATGGGGAGGAAGAGATAGGGGGAGGGAGATAAGATAAGAAAAAAGAATAGTCCTTCGTGCAATATCTGTAACATGCTGGTTTTAATACTTAACTTTAGGTGCCAATTTTTAAAAGCTGACAAAAATGAGTTGCCAAGTTTCTATCTTGCTTTAATAGCCTGTATAAAGTTACTACTATTTTTTAAAAATATTCAATAGTTACTCTCAACTTTCTTAACTTACTAAATATTTTTCTAGTGTTTCACATGTTGCAAGTCCATCTCTTTTATAAAAATGACAAAGAACTATTTCCCAATTGTGAACTAGAAGAGCTAGAGCCAATTATCATGCCAGATAGATCTAAAGAATATCTGGTCAATTGCATCATAGACAAATAATATACTAGATATGGTTACTAATATTTAGTGCACTAAAAAGGCCATAGACTAGAAAAAGACTGCTAAATGGTCTGGTTAGAGATTGCAAAGGTTGAGGCATTGAATTATTAGCTTAAAGAGTATCCATATCTACTATAGTCAGAATAGAGATACTTTTAGCAAAAGAAGAAATCATTATGCTAGTAGCTTTTTTTCTACATAGGTTTTTTAATGTATTCATGCTTGCTCTTGCCTTGTTTTATCAACTCATTGCACTTTCTTGATTTATTCAAGCTCTCTTACTTAATTTACTTATGTCTTGCAGTTCAGATTGCTTTTTCTTTTTTTACAGCAAAAAAGAGTATAAGCCTGTCATAGGCTTACATCATTGACATGGTCACATTATATGCTAGATGTATTATATCATTGGATGGTTCAACAGCTGATATATAGTACAAGAAAATATTTCTCTTTTTCTCACTCTTTCTATTATTATCACTTATTATTCTCTTTTCTTCTATTTACTTTTTATTGCTCTCTTGTATTCATCCTCTCAAATCCATGCATTGGTCCTGTTCTTGCTCTGTCTGATCTTAGTATTAGAGTACCACTCAGATGTTTCTTTCAAAATAATTAAAGTTTTAATATAAAAAGAAAATTTTTCTACTCAACCTTAATCTGAATCTAGCTCATAGCATATTTGGCCACTTATACTGTTTCTGCTCTACTATATGTATCAGTAAGCCCTTTTGCATTTCTACAGTTCTAGTAATTCACTTAGTATTTATGTGATGTAGCTGTATGCCCAGATTGGCTCTTATAAACATCTGCCAGCTGGTCAAAATTCTAAGATTGCATTATATAGCACTTCTGTTGCCAGAGTAAAAGTACCAGCAGATGAGTAATGAGTAAGATATGGCTCAGTCAGAATAGACCACATCACATGATTTGTGACCTGTGACATGCACATAAAACTCAGTTATTCTTGAGTTATTCTTGAGTTATTCTCTGCTGGTGGTGCTGTAGTCATTTTGCTTTTCATAGCCATTCATCAAGTCTATAATATCTATCTATTATATGAATTAGTTGCATTTATGCTACTTACATATACAGTGACTCAAACAATTGAGTCAATGTTTGTTACTTTTTGATTGTCTGTTGAATAACTCAACAACAAATAAAAATAATGACAATATTGTTAAAAGTAAAATAAACTATTTGATCAGGGCTACACGTTTATAAAAGAATTATGTAATTCTGATCATTTTCCATGGAGATATGAATAAATTAAAACAGGGACTCATTGACTCAATTGTTTGAGTGGGTATTAGAAATGTCAGAATCTGATGCTCCATCACTTCTATAGCAACCAACTCATGGCAGATAATTACCATGGTGATCTTATCAATGATGGGACCTGAATTCTGGCTATTTAAAGAGTGCTTTGACCTTTATTGCTCTAGAACTTCAACATGCACCCCACTCCCTCCTCTCAGAAGGAAAACATCCTTTTCCTGGCCTCCAATGGCCATTCTACTTGTCATATTGCCACCAGCCTGGGTGTTAGTCAATCCACTGTATCCAGGGTTCTTCAAGATCTTCTTCCCAATCGCTCCACCTCCTCTGCTGGCTGCTCTTCCAAACTCTCTTCTACTGATCAACATGCTATTCTCTAACAAATCACCACTGGCAAGGCCTCCAATGCTGTTGAAGTCACCAATAACATCAATGCCATCATTTCCCATCCAGTCTCCCCACAAACAGTCAGAAATGTTCTCAAGAAACATTCATTCAAGGCTGTGGTGAAGAAGAAAAAGCCTTTGCTTAGTGCAAAGCATAGACAGAAGAGGTTGGCTTTTGCTTTAAAGTATAAGGAGTGGACTGTGGAAGACTGGAAGAGGGTCATTTGGTCAGATGAAACTAAAATCAACAGATTTGGGTCAGATGGGAGGCAATGGGTATGGAAGCAGGCAGGACAGGGTCTAATTGAGAGGGAGGTGCAGGCAACAGTCAAGCATGGGGGTGGAAACATCATGGTATGGGGGTGTATGGGATGGAATGGTGTGGGACATCTTGCTGAGGTTGAGGGGAGGATGAATTCTGAGCAGTATGTGGCCATTCTGAAGGAGCACATGCTGCCTAGCTTGGTGAAAAGTGGGATTGATGAAGAAGAGGTGATATTTCAGCAAGACAATGATCCCAAGCACACTGCAGGGAAGGTCCAGAAATGGATGGAAGACAACAAAATTGCCCTTCTGAACTGGCCTGCACAATCTCCAGACATTAGCCCAATTGAACAGCATTGGGTTCACCTCAAAAAGGAGCTAGCCAAGTATCCAACAGCACCAAAAGGAGTATGGGAGTTGTGGGAAAGACTGGTAGAGGTGTGGAATAACATTCCACCAGAGGTGTGTCAGAATTTGATTGAAAGTATGCCTAGAAGGTTAGAAGCAGTGATTAGAGCCAAGGAAGGCAATACCAAGTACTAGAATTACAATTTACTATATTTCTGATACCCACTCAAACAATTGAGTTAATGAGTCCCTGTTTTAATTTATTCATATCTCCATGGAAAATGATCGGAATTACATAATTCTTTTATAAACGTGTAGCCCTGATCAAATAGTTTATTTTACCCTTAACAATATTGTCATTATTTTTATTTGTTGTTGAGTTATTCAACAGACAATCAAAAAGTGACAAACATTGACTCAATTGTTTGAGTCACTGTATATATACATAAGTTATTGACAGTCCATGCATAGTGCTCAGGCTATGATCAAAATATTTGAGCATTATTGAGCTCCTTCATAATCCCATTAGGAATAGTGTAGTGACCTTGGTACTTCTTTGCAGCCCAAGCCACCTGACATCTATTAAGGCCCTTTTGATAGGCATCCATGAAATAGAATGATCTGACAGTGTATCTATGGTCATGAGATCATTAAGTAAGTGATCCAACTGGAAATTTGGCCACCTTACCTCTGCATAGATTTCAGAGGAACTGTCTCTAGGAAAGTGATGATGTTCTTCTCAAGATCATTTTTTCTTGGTAATGGTGGACATATGTAGTAGCACTGTTTTGCATTTCCCTAGTACTGTTCGATAAAATTTAACTCATAGTGATATTTCAGTAAGCAGATTACTCGATAGCCCTATGCTTTTGCATCTATCTTGACCATTGATTCAACTTCTTTGAAATCTAGCAGTACAACCCTTAGCAGTGTATGGCATGAAATGCAGATTTAAGATTGAATAGGCATGGAATTAAAGCTGCACAGAATGAGTGATGTGCAGAGCAGGACAAAAAGACAATTATAGGCTTTTCAAATTCGTTCATTTTTGCTAGCCAAGATGACCAATTTTCTTAATGCCATTTCTCATGCATACATTTTCAAAAATCCAAAACCATAGCATTTTTAAAAGTAGATTTCTCTGGCACTTGATGGTTTTAGAATTTTGATAAACACTCTATTGCAAGTGGCATTAATTTTCTAGTAGTTTTACATTACACTTTTATCACCAAAAGTCATGTAATGTGGTCTATTCTAACCAAGCCATATCTTATTAATATCTTAAAGGCCTGCTATGCAGCAGCATCCACTAGTCTTCAAATAGCATGTTGATCAATCATGTTCATATAGGCTTTCAGTACTCTGTACACTTGTAAGAAGATGCCCAATCTGAAGCTGAAGCCGTTCAGTACATTCCCTGATGCCACCTTATTTGACTTGCATTTCATTGGCCTTGGCAGGCCCCATTAACCCAGATCCGTCTTTGCCACGCCTAGCCACCTGCTTGCCCTTCCTGGCTTATCTCGTTGGTAGTAGATTCTTCTCCATGGGACTATTGTTATTGTTGTCACCCAGCTCTGCATGCTCTTCTGACACCAATGCCTCATCTTGACATGCCCTACTGCCATCTTCTGTCACCACTGTCTATTGTTTTCTTCTTTCATAATATGCATCTAGCTTCACTTCCAGAGCTGTACATGATGCATTAGTGATTGTCCATTCTGATAAGCAGGCCCTTATCCAAAATGTCAATTCCATTCATCTCTATCCCCTCTGCCATAGCTTTCTCATCAAAGGTGATCTTGCACTTTTGTATTGTCCTGGCTCCAAAAGGGCCATTTGAATTCTGACAAAAAAACAGTCAGCCTCCATCCAAATATCCAGTCACAACTTATGCTGTATAGATAGAAAGTGTGCAGGGCAATTTTGGTTTTAGGTCCAGTATTAGTGCCACCAGCATGCTGCAACCACTCCTTGATAGTAGGCCACTACAAAGCTCGTTAGCCATTATTCCACGTGCTTAGTATCTACCAACTGGTTTCACTACTGGTTCCTTTACCACATCCAGTCTTTACAGTGCACTCAAGATGGCCATTTGGTTGGCATAGAATGCCTTCAGTGCAGGCAACACATCTGTTGGGCAATCAATTTCTAGCACATTCTGAACTTTAAAATCATCGCCGATGGGTGTGAACTATTATGTCATGAGCAATGCCTAATAGTACACTCGATGGCCTTACCTTTGTTCTCTTGAAGTATGTGCCTTTAGTGGACAAGATGGTGCCCTTGGCCACAGGCTGGATCTCACTGAGTAAGATGCCTATATATGGCTTTTCCATGGCATTTGTGTATTCATATCCTCCATGGTCTGTGTTCCCATTACATCATTACAAGAACCCGAAGGAGTAGAAGAACCTAGAGAAGATGAGTTTAAGAGGAGAAGAAAAGAAACAGAGGAAAACACACTGGAACAGGCCACTCCAACTAACAGGAGATCTATGTTCATCACATTCAGATAGGCCTTATATAGAAAGGTGACCCAGTCCCTCCCCAGCACTACACACATGTCACTAGAAGGATGTAAGAGTAAAAGGCAGGTGAAAGTATAGTGACCAAAAACAACAGAGAGATCCCTTGTCGTAGGATGGGGACCTGTAACAGAGGCAGGTGCAAAGCTGCATGGGGAGGCAAAATCAACAAAGAGAGGCAGATGATGATTTGCAAGGAGTATGCTCATGACAAGACAAGTGGAATAGAGCAGAGCAAGATCTGTATTAGGTGGCACACTCATACTCTCCCACGAAAAAAGTGACAGTGGCTGTGATGTGATGCCTGTTTCAACTACAGCTCACCCTGGCAAAAACCCACTAAGACTAGTGGGAATATATTTTTCTGATGAATTTGCTAGCTTGGCACTTTGTTTTGGCTTCTGATTTGCACTAATAATGGACAGTTCTGCTGATAGCCATAGTATGAAATAGATGTAATTCCTGTTTTTTTTCACTATTCCTATAGGCTGGCAATAGAAGAAAATGGAGTTCAGAAGCATATGATCTTTTAGTGCTTTCTAGGCATTAATACAGCTGAATCTTTGCTTTATTACTAAATTGCACTGGTAGACAGAGATATTTCTGCTTATCAGATCTGACAATTTAAGGAGTCTGTAGCAGGATGGAAGGCAGGTTGGAGCTTAAGCAAGTTGGTGGTGGCAATGTCTTGTATTGATCTATATTCTTAAGCTTGAGAAACAAAGGGCAAAAAAATGTTGCAAGTGGTAGAATGATTAGTGGATCTTGAGACCCAGTTGGAGCAGCATTACGCCATGAGAAATGTGGGATAGGCCAGTGGGGCTGAGGACAAAGGAGAGAATGTGAAATGGCATGGTTGTGGTGATTTTTTTTTGAATGTCCGCGAAGATCGAGGGACGAGGTGCACGTGTTTGCAAGCGAACAAGGAAAGAAGGGTCTGGCGTGGGTTATAACTGGCTGTATTCCAAATGCCTGCATGCTGTCCCAATGCCCTTTCAGAGATATCTCGACGATGCTTCAGCTGCTCAGCAACACCGGAACGACGATGACCCTTTCTGTCATTCTTCCAGTCCTATTCCTTTACAGATACCCCAATTCCTTTATGGCGGTGTGCCCACTCTCGCACCTGGCGGAGGCGCCGAAGTGCTCTCTCCTGCCATGTTCAACTCGCAGGATGTGACGGCCTCGTCATGGCTCGCCCACAGTGGCTTTGGTCCATATACCTCTAATTACGTCTCCAACTTTTTGTACGTTGATAGCTTTTCTTTTTGTCGTTCAGAATGTGCTGATTTGCTACGCTTGATTTTCGCTCTCTTTTGCGCGTAACTTTCTGGACTCGATTCCTAGGTCCGCTGCCTCGTATCCAGGCCATGTTGATGGCCAGTCTGACGACCCAACAACTTCCTCTCGTGCCGCCTCGAATTCAACATCGTTTCATGGCGATCTATCCTCATCATCTGCCCCTCCACATGGCTTGAGCATGTTTTTACGACCGTCAATCTCCATACGGTCACCCGCCTCACCTGACGATACCTCTATTTCTCCTCCCGACTTGCATCATCGCTTCGCAAACGTCCTGCCGCTCCCGTCCGTACCTACCAACATCACCGCCCCATCGGCGCTTGGTCTTCCTGTATATTCCGCATCGGGTTTCGATCTCCTCTCTGTCCTCACCCGGGTCGCCACACGCCCAAATCCACGTGTCGTCCTTGGTCCAGTCGACCTTACATGTTCATTTGTCGTCGTCGACGTTCGACGTCACGATAATCCAATCGTCTATTGTTCCCCGACGTTTTGTCACCTGACTGGATACTTGGAGCATGAAGTTCTCGGTCGCAACTGCCGGTTTCTTCAGGCTCCGGGTGGCAACGTCCGTCGCGGAGAACAGAGACAGTTCACGTCTCATCAAAGTGTGGCATTCATGAAGAAGAACCTCGTGGCTGACAAAGAGTGCCAGATCAGCATCGTCAACTACAAAAAGGACGGCACGGCCTTTATCAATCTCGTTACCGTCATTCCTATCGCAGGAGGAGTCTCTGGCCAGGAGCATGAAGAAAACGACATAGTGTATCATGTCGGATTCCAAGTCGACCTTACCGAACAGCCAAACGCCATACTTCAGAAGCTTCGCGACGGAAGCTACATTGTCAACTACACCGCCAACTCCGAAGCTTCTTCCCTGTCTCTCATCAGAACGCCGCCACAACCACTACCAATCCAGTCTTCCAACGTGCTTCGCGATGGCGGCGGCGGCGGCAAAAAGCCGTCCAGCGCGCCACCTCTTTACATGTCCAGAGTTCTCAGACGAATGCTGAACGACCGAAAGTTTCTTAAACGCTTTCCTCTCACCACGTCCACGACAGTCTTACCTCCAAACCCCAGTTCGAGTTCTCAAGCGCTAGCTGGAAGTTCCGCGGATGCGAGCACGTGTGCTAATCATCCGCTGTCTCTCATGCTTCTGGAAAACACCTCAGACTTTGTACACGTCGTCTCGCTTAAGGGCAGCTTTTTGTATGTCGCACCAAGTGTACGTCGTGTCCTCGGGTACGAACCGGACGAGCTGGTTGGAAAATCGGTGGCGGATATCGCGCATCCCGAGGACGTCATACCCATCATGCGAGAGCTCAAGGATGGCAGCAGTACCGGCGCTGGCGCTTCCCTTCTTCATCCTTCCAGTACGTCCGGCGACCTCGTTCAGCAGCCTTCCGCCCCCCGGTCCGTTGACATGCTGTTCCGAGCGCGAGTCAAGTCGGGAAGGTACGTCTGGGTCGAGTGTCGGGGCCGACTGCACGTCGAGCCGGGAAAGGGACGAAAGGCGATCATTCTCAGCGGCCGAGCGAGGGACATGAGTTATCTCGAATGGGGCCTCTTAGCGAGGTGCGGCAGTCTGGAATCGATGCATGCGCAGTCAGGTGAAGGCGGGACCCCTCAATCATCTCCCCGTGATGCGACTGCTACTTCCACCGCCCATGGAGGCGATTTTTGGGGAATGGCAAGCGGACACGGCGGCCTCCTTGTCGCGGAGGCAGGCGTTCGTGACATGCTGGGATGGAAGAGCGACGAGATTGTCAGCAAGCGGTTCGAGTCTCTCATGCTCTCCGCACACGACGCGAGAGCTGTTGAAGGAGGTATACGCAGCTTGAGGTGTCGCGATTCCGAGGCGCCGGATGCTTGGACGTCGGACTGTGAGATGGCGAAAAAGGATGGGAGCGCGGTCGATGTCCGGATTGTGCTTTACCGTACCATGCCTAGAAATCCGCCATCGCAGGACGGACTGGTGCCTCTCTTGAGCATAACTCCCCCGCCACTCGTCATACACGTTAGACCGATAGGCACGACATCGACATCCTCTCCGAGCACGGGATCTGGAGCGTCCTCATCCTCCATGCAACCGCCGTCGATTCATCCATCCAATGCCAACGTGTTTGAGGAGCTGGAGATAAGCAGGAATTCTAGCTGGCAGTACGAGCTTCAACAGCTCAAGTTTGCTAATCAGCGTTTGGTGGGAGAAGTCAGGGCTTTGGAAGCTCAGTTGCAGGCGATGCCGTTGCTGACTCCGCCCTGTCTTGTGCCCTCGCAAGGACGAGGGAAAGCGGAGAACACCGCGGAGACTGACCTGTCGTCTCCGTCCACGTCTCGGCCCCTTTATCCCGCTGAACCGATGTTGATGTCGAGCGATTCGAGCAGTCTGGCCGGTGCTGTATCTCCTTTCCCCCCTCCGACGCAGGCCGACCGTGAACGTCAACATCAGCCATCGTTCCAACATTCACAGCCATGCCACTCTGCCTTTATGTCATCCGGACCGCCTCTCGAAACCGACACGCAATTCCGCGACCAGCAGCAGCACGTCCTTCAGTCATCTGATTCGGGTCCACCTTTGAGTGGCAGCCATCACGCATGCCAACACGCGGCAGCTCTGTCAACTATATCTAGTGTTTCATCTTACCACTTACAGTCTCAATGCCTTGCATCGGAGTTTGCGGGCGATGTGCAAGGTGCTGGTGGTTTGGAGCTGGTGCCACAAGGGGGCCCCCTGCCCGTGTACGGCTCGAGGGTTCCGTGGATGCCGGTTCCTCAGGAAATGACTGATGTACTGGCTGCCTCGTTCTGTCTTGCAGGTGTAGCAGAATGTCAGGAGCAAAACAACCCATCACAGTCACGTACACCCATGTTTCGAGGTATCAAGCGTCCTTGGGATGGTGGAGATGCTCTGGCTTACTTGTCATAATGCTAAAAAATATTGTAAATTTCCACAGAATCATCTTATCGACATCCAAAGTGACTAAAGAGGAATGCCCAATTCTCGATTCGAAAAGTTCTAGTTCCCTTTGTCCATCAAAACATTTGCTCATTTGGCCAAGAGGCCACATAGATAAGAAAACAAAGACCTAGGGGTGATTTTTTGAAAGGCTGGTTCTGGCCAGACTAACTAACTTACTGTACATACTCACAATATATCCATATATAATAATATGATATCATCATTATGACCATTTCCCTCCTCAAGATGCTCCACATGTCTTGCAAGTCCAGTTCTGTATGAGGATTATGGTTACCTCACATTTAGCATGGACTTTCTAGTTACAGCACAGCCTTTTATAGCATACAGTTTATATCAGATTGCTTGTATTTATAGCTCACAGACATTTGGACTGTTTGGATTGTACTTCTTTTTGTCAAATGAATGCAGTGTATTTCTCAGTCTTCTCTTTTAGTTTCACTGCTCAATTCTTCTGCTCATCACAGTTTCATTTGATCCAGCAATTTTCTTTTTTAACTCCATTTCTCTTTCTTTCTTCACTCTTTTGGTGTGCTCTGTAATTTTTCAGCCCTGTTGCCAATTATCTTACATATGCCAGAGGACTATCCATTTTTCTTATCTTATCTTTCTTATCTCTACTCCTTCCCAAGTGCAGTGCACAGCCCTTATCTGAGTCATCTTACCTAGTCACTACTAGTTATCTTCTGGAACTGCACTCTACAGCATTGTGCAGTCATAGTCTATGCTTACTTGCTACATGTATATAAGACCTCTAGTAGATGCTAGGCTTAGAATTTCTCTTGCCATTATCTTAAACTAGTCTTACACTTAGTCTGCCTGAGTCCTTTGAGATTCATCTAGCCTAATATATACTAATTTTCTGATGACATAAAGCACAGAGCATGCACTAAAACTAATAGAAATGCCACTAAAGCCAAGGACATTTATAACTAAGACCATCTCACTCACTCAAATGGGCAGTCTATCAAAGTTGTTAGGCTAGATGAATCTTAAAGGACTCAGGCAGACTAAGTGCAAGAGCAGTTTAAGATAATGGCAAAAGGAATATTAAGCCTAGCAACTACTGGTACATCTATAGGTCTTATATATATGTATTGAGTGAGCACAGACCATGGACTGTGCAATGCTATAGAGCACAGCATAGGAGAATGACTAGTAATGACTAAGTATGAGTCAAAGGGCTGTGCACTACACATGTATAAGTCAGAGATAATAGAGAAGAAGCTGCATGCTGCACATGTGTATAGGTCATGGTAAGAAAGATAAGATAAGAAAATATATAGTCCATCAGCATCTGTAATATCACCTCCTCCTTAGATTTGTATCTGTATGAATGATTCCTTAGTCTAGCTATTTCCATCTATTGTTGGTCTCTCAGATGGATGCTGTGTATGGCACTCATATATGAATGAGCTCCTCATTATAGAAGCAGATGTGCTGGCAAGGAGTTTGAGTTGGTAATTTTTCTGTTAAAGCAGGTCCATTGCTTTATGAAGGGCAATGCACTTGGCATTAGTGGATCCAGTCCCATTGAAGGTTTATCTGAACCAGAGGTGTGTATAGATCATCTGGTCATAACATAGTGCAGGTATGCACTGAGTGTAACAGTAAGGGGATCCATAAAGTTACTGGCATTAAGGATTTTTATTAGATTCTCAAGCTTGGTGGAGTAGTTTGGGCTGGATGTGCATGTATTGTCATTGCTGCTGATGCTGACAGAGGCATTAGTAGTCATGGTTTATGATTTTTGTTTCTTCTTTCCTTCTGCTCATGTTCTTTTATTCTGCTTAGTCATTCTTTTTTGAAGCAGTCTAGTGCTTGCTGTATATTTTCCAAGTCTTTTTCTTTGATCCATGTGTTTTTCTTATGCCCATATCCTTTCCATTTGACCAGAAACAGCACTTCTCTCTCTTGTTTCTTCCTTTTTAGAATTTCTTCCACTTCATACTCCTCTTTATTATTTATGATTTTAGGAAGTAGCAGTATTGGGTGCTATTGTATTTTGAAACAGGGTCCCTTGTATAGCATAAGTAGTATTTTATTGAACATGGGGTGTATTAGCTGCCATGAGCTGGGTAGTTCAAGATGATATACTGAAATATCCTTCTTTTTAGTGATTTGAAAAGGTCCATATTGTTAAGCTAGACGAATCTTAAAGGACTCGGGCAGACTAAGTGTGAGAGCAGTTTAAAACGATGGCAAAAGGAATATTAAACCTAGCGCTACTGGTACATCTGGAAGTTCTTATGTATACTATAGTACTTGAGCACAGACTATGGGCTGCGCAATGCTGCAGACTGCGGATGAGTAAGGCTGGGATGAGATGACTCAGGATGACTAGAGAAGTGAAGATGACTCAATGACTGCATGCTGTGCAGTATGATGGGGAGGGATGCACAGCATGATGGGGGAGATAAGGATAAGGGAAGGAAGATAAGATAAGAAAAATAAATAGTCCATAACATCACCCTCTCTTTAGATTTGCGTCCTTGTGAAACCCTTAGTCCAGCTGTTCCCATCCATTGTTTTCCCAGGCAGTTGTCATGCGTGGGGCCCACGTGTGAATGAGCTCCTCATTGTAGGAGCGGATGTGATGGAGGGTGGTGGCAAGGAGTTTAAGCCACTGGTTTTTGGTGCAAAGCATCTCCATTGCTTCGCGAAGTGCGATGCATTCTGCTGTTGTGGGAGCAGTCCCATCGGAGGTCTGTCCGGTCCAAAGATGCATATGGATGGTCATGACATAGCGCAGGTATGCGCCGAGGGTGATGGCGAGAGGGTCCATGTAGTCTCTGGCATCGAGGATCTTCACCAGATTCTCAGAGTCATTCGTGATAGGGGTGGGTGCATGGCTGTTGTCGCTGCTTTCGATGCTGATGGGGGCATTGGTGGTCATGATGTGTGATTTTTGGTCTTGTTCCCTCTTTTCATGGTCCTTTTGTCTTGTTCCATAGTCTTCTTTAGGAAGTAGTCTAGAGCTTGCTGTGCATTCCCTAGTTCCTTCTTATTGATCCATGTGTTTTCCTCATGTCCGTATCCTTTCCATTTGACCAGGAATAGCATTTCTCTTCCTTGTTTCTTTCTTTTTAGAATTTCTTCTATCTTGTACTCTTCTTCATCATTTATGATTTCAGGGGGTGGCAGTGATGGCTGTTCTTGTATCTTGAAATGGGGACCTTTGTAGGGTGTAAGTAGTGTTTCATTGAACACGGAGTGTATCAGCTGCCATGATGCTGGGAGTTCCAGGTGGTATGCTGAGGCTCCTTTCTTTTCGATCACCTTGAACAGTCTGTATCGGAGTACCGATAACTTCTTTGATGGTCGATTGACTGTGATATTGGTGGCTTCAAGCCATACTCTGTCCCCTTTCTTGTATTCATGGGCTGGTCTTCGTCTCACATCATAATTGTCTTTGGCCCATGTTTGCGCATACTGTAGCGCAGCATTTGCTTCTTTCCAGATCTGGTCCATTCTTTTGACAAAGTTCTTTGCTGCGGGGTTGCTCCCTTCTGTTGTCTGTGGTTCTCCCTTCCAGGGGTGCATTCCATAGTTGAGGTAAAATGGTGTTTCCTTCATTCTCTGGTATATTTTGTCATTATATTGATACTCTGTAATCGCTATCCATTCTGCCCAGTCGTTCTGCAGGTTGTTTGTGAAGTTTCTAAGGAAAGCTTCCATCTCTTGATGGGATCATTCTGCCTGTCTGTCTGTTTGTGGGTGATAGGCCATTGATAGGTTTTGCTTCATTCTAAGCAGTTTTAGAAGCACTGTCATGAATCGTGCTGTGAATTGGGGTCCTTGGTCACTGATGATCTTTTGTGGGATTCCATGGAGTCTCCAAGTCTCCACACATTGTCTCAGTATAGTCATACGAGACCTTCTGCTGTGAGTTCAGTGTTTGTGGGAATTAGATGGATCATCTTGGTCAGGCAGTCTGTGACTGCAGCAATGGCATTAAAGCCATTCAAGCTGGATAGCGGTCCTATGAGATCTACTCTGATATCTTCCCATGGTTGCTGCAGAATCTCATGCGGATGTAGTGATGTATGTTTCTTTTGTCAGATGATTTTGTTTTGCTGGCATGCTTCACATCCATTGACATATTTCTTGATGTTCATTAATATTGATGGCCACCAGTAGGTGCGGTTTATGAGTTTATGCATGCGATATTGTTCTGGATGCCCTCCAATGGGCATGTCATGGTGTTTGAACATGATATCTTCCTTCAATTTGTTGTCTGGGGGAATGTAGATTTTCCCTCCTGTGTATACAATGTGGTTCTCTTCTATGAACCAATGTGGTTTTTCCTTCAGTCCTATTGTTACAATCATTTCTCTTCGTGCACATTGTCGAATTTGTTTTATCCTTGGGGTTTTGATCATCATGATTCCTCTTGCTTGCATTGTTTTATTATTTTCTGCTCCCCCTTTCTGTGGATGTTTGTCCTCAAACATCATAAATTCAAAATCTCATTCATTATTCTCTTCCAGGTGTCAAATGAATGCAGCTTCTTTGATTATTTGTATGTCATCTTTCTCTGCTAGGTTTTCTTCATATCCCACCATTCGTGATAGAATGTCTGCTTTTCCATTTGCTTTTCCCAGTATGTGTCATAGTTCATAGTCATATTCTTGTAATTTCAGGTACCAGCCAGTCTGTCTCGAGTTGAGTCATTGCGGTTTTCGGAAGTATGATAGGTTCTTGTAGTCCGTCAATATTTCAAACTTCTCTTGAGCTTCTAGAAGGTATTGTCTCCATGTCTTCAGTGCCACCATTATCGCAAGGAGTTCTTTGTCATAGATTTTGTAGTTCTGCTCTGCTGGAGTCATATGTACATCTTGATATGAAGGCGATTGGGTGCCACAGTCCTTTCTGCTGCTGTAATAATACTGCTCTGATGGCATATCCTAAGGCATCCGTTTCAACTTGGAATTTTCCCTCTGTTTGTGGTAGTGCTAGGATGGGCACTGAGGTTATATGTTGGATTAGCTCCTTGAAAGCACTTTGCTGCTTGTCTGTCCACTGGAATGTTTTGTTTCCAGTCAGCTCCGTTAGAGGTTTAGCGACTTTTGCATATCCTTTGATGAATTGTCAGTAAAAGTTTGTGAATCCTAAGAACTTTTCTAGTTCTTTCTTCATTTTCAGGGTTGGCCAGGATTGTACAGCTGTAATCTTCTTTGGTTCCATTTCCACTTTCTCTTCTCCTATGACATACCCTAGTACTGGGACTTTTGATGATTCCCAGACACATTTTGGTCCTTTGATGAACAGGTCATTCTTGTTCAGTATCTCCATAACTTCTACTGTGTTCTTTCGGAGTTCCTCTCATGTTCGTCCGATGATTATGATATCGTCCATATAGATTATGCATACTCTTCTTTGTATTTGGTCTTGGAAGAGGCTTGCCATCATTCAGCTGAAAGTGCCTGGTGCATTGCACTGTCCAAAGTACATGACTGTTGGTTTGAAGAGCCCTCTTGCTGTTAGGAAGGCTGCTTTCCATTCGTCTCCTTTTCGGATGTGAATGTTGTTGTATCCCTAGATAATGTCGATCTTGTTAAAGTACTTTGCTCCTTGTAGTATGTCAAGGAGTTCGCTGATGCGTAGTAGTGGGAACTTGTCCTTAACCATATATTTGTTTATTTTCTGATAGTCTTGGATGAGTCATTTGCTGCCATCCTTCTTATTGCGAAAGAAACAGGGTGCTGCATAAGGTGATTTTGAAGGGCATATCTTCCCTGTTCTTAGTCCTTCTTCGATGAAAGCATCTAGTTCTTCTAGTTCTTTCTGCATCATCGGATAGACCTTGCTTGGTATCGTCTTGGATGCATCTTTCGTTAAGTTTATTTCGTGGTCCCACTTCTTGTGGTCCAGTAGCCGATCAAAGTTCTTCTCCTTAAAGAGGTGTTTGAATCTCGTCAGATATGAAGGTATCTGAGTTCCTATCCTGTCATTGGCTGTGGTCTTCGCTGGTTCAGCCACTTTCTGTATTTTGATTGTCTGGTGGTTTATCTTGCATGTTTTGGGGCATCTGTTAAAGACAATCTCTCCTGTCCTCCATTTGATCGTTGGGTTGTGATAGACAAGCCAGTCATGTCCCAGTAGCATGTCAGTTTTTCCAATGTCAAGTATAATGGCTTCCATATGCTTTTTATGTCCTTTAACATCAATATGGACTTCCGCTACTTGGTCTGCTGTTTTCTGGCGGTTGGGCGATCCATCTGCATTTATGATTGGAATCTTCTTGATTCATCATGTCTTTAATCCCGTTTTTGTTACTATGGCGGTATTGATGCAGGTCCTGTCTGCTCTGCTATTGACTTCTGGTGTTATTATTGCTATCCCCTTTCATGTTCATATCTTTGCTGGTACTGCGAGTTCTTTCCTTTTGGATAGTTTGTTACCTCAGATGGTTTTTCTTGGTGCTTCAGATCACTTTGCAGGAATGGTGTATTTCAGAGTATGGGATGATCTACATCTGATATCAAAGCGAGTCTGTTTCAGCTGTGTGGGTCATGATTTAGCACCTCTTAATCAGACCCTTTGACAAAACCCTCTTTGTCAGAGCTTTCTTTGTCCTTGTCTTCTTCATCTTCTTTTCCTTCTTCTTTCACTTCTCTGACTTGGGATTTTCCCTTTTTCTTCTTCTTGCAGTTTCATGCATAATGTCCTTTCAGGCCACAATTGTAACATGTGATGTTTGTTGCTCCTTTTCGTGGTTCCAGACAGTTTTGTGAGAGGTGTCCTGGTTTATTGCAGTTGAAGCAGTTGTTGCTTCATACTTTGTCAACTTCCATGGCCTGTCCTGTTCCTTGGCTTAGGTTTCCTGGCTTGCATTGGTTGTTTGCAAATTCCTCCCTCATTACATTCCTATGTTCGTCGATGTTGCATCCAATCACTCGAACTGTCTTGATATATTCATCTCCATCTGTTGGAAGTTCGGAGATCGAGTGTACAGCTTCTGCTATCCTCTGGTTTAGGCTCTTCTCGAGTAGGAAATGAGGAGCTGTTCCTGTCATTCCTGCTTTTCCTGTGAGGTCTACAAATTCATCTAGGAATTCGTTGATGGGTCAGTTTTCCTGTCTGATGTTGAATAGTTTGCTTCCTGCTTGTGATGGTGACATGAAATTGCTGAATCGTGTCTGTACCTATGTGCTTTGATTGGTTGTGGTGTCAATTTTCTTTGATGCCCAGTGGGCTCCTGGTCCATCAGTTATTCTGGATAGTACTGCTCTGATCTTTTGTATATCAGTGAGGTCTCCATGTGCAGTTATGTAGAGTTTCATCTTCCTCTACCAAATGTCGAAAGCTGTTCAATCTCCTGTGAAGGATTTCGGATCTGCAATAATTCCTTTGTATTCTATTGCCATTGTCTGTGGAATTTCTTCATCGCTGTCTTGGTCTTGGCTTTCCTGTTCTTGGGCTTGTTGTGCTTGAGTCTGCTGCTCTTGAATCTGCCTTTATCTCTGTTCTTCTCTTTGCTCTTTCTAGTAGTCTAGGTCGACTCCTGTGATTCTACAGGCTTGTTCTCAGTTGGCCCACTCTGCAATGGTTGGTCCATCTGTCTTTGGTAGTCTCTTTCACTCCCTCCACTAATAGTATTTGTTCTAGTTGCTGTTGCTTACTTTCACCACGGTAGTGTGATTTCTTTCTTATGCTGTACTTCAGTGAGTCGGTCTTCTGAAGGGGTTTGGTAGCTTCGTTCCTATGTGTCCCTGACTTTGGTGTCATTCTTGTTGGTTCTGTCATATGCTCTGTACATCATGTCCTTTCTGTATTAGTATATCCTCTTCTTATACTCAGCGATTGTAGTTTTCAATCTGCTGTTGTCTAAAGTTTCAGGCTTGCATTTGTTCCTCTCTTGTTTTCTTATGGATCGGTTCATCCTCTTCTTCGGCAGGAAGATTCTGGTCTGACTATAGCTCTTCTAGGCTTATCCCATATTCTCCTTCTAGTAGAAGTTCTGTAATGAGCTGTGCTGCTCTATTACTGAAGATCTCAGTGGGTTCATCTATAGTGGTGAAGGCAAACTCTCTCAGAAATGCCTGTTCTTCTTTGTCACTACTTGGTGTAGGCATATGCTCCCTCTTTCACTTGTTTGAATTGCTAGTATCTCTGCGGTTGGTGTGGACTGTCTCTGCAAATGGCATGGACTGCAATGTGTGATCTACTTCTCTGAACCAGGTGTTCTTGTTGCTCGTACTAGTGCTCGCTGGATCAGCAACTGCTTGTCATCGAATGTTAATTAGGTCTTTGATAAAGCACGATGTGGTGTGTGTGAGTCTGGGCGAGTCTTGACAAGGTTTAATATCTTGTTAAGCTAGATGAATCTTAAAGGACTTGGGCAGACTAAGTGCAAGAGCAGTTTAAGACAATAGCAAATGGAATATTAAGCCTAGCACTACTGGTACATCTGGAAGTCCTTATGTATACTATAGTACTCGAGCACAGACCATGGGCTGTGCAATGCTGCAGACTGCGGATGAGTAAGGCTGGGATGAGATGACTCAGGATGACTAGGGAAGTGAAGATGACTCAATGACTGTGCGCTGCACAGTATAATGGGGAGGGATGCACAGCATGATAGGGGAGATAAGGATAAGAGAAGGAAGATAAGATAAGAAAAATGAATAGTCCATAACATATATTGGAGAGCTGCAAGTTTCTTAAATGGTTGATTGACCTTAATATTGGTTGCCTCTAGCCATACTTGGTCACTCTTCTTATATTCTCTTGATAGTCTATGCTTTGAATCATAGTTTTCTTTTGCCTGTGCCTGTGCATATTGCAGTGCAGTGTTAGCTTCTTTTTGTACTTGCTTTGTCTTATCTGTGAACTTCTTTGCTATCAGATTGTCTCCTTCTACTAGTTATAGTTTACTCTTTCATAGGTGTCTTCCATAGTTCAGAAAGAATAGTATTTCCTTGGTACTATGATGTATCTTATTATTGTATTGGTATTTAGCAATTGCTAGCTTTTCTGTCCAGTCATCTTGCATATTGTTTATGAAGCTTCTTAGAAAGGCTTTTATTTTCTGGTGTGAGTGCTCTGTGTATCCATCTGTTTGTGGATAATAGACAGTCAATAGATTTTGTTTCATTTCTAATATTTTTAAGACCACTTTTATGAAGTATGCTACAAATTGGGAGCTTTTGTTACTGATTATCTTTTATAGGATGCCATAGAGTTTCCATATATTGTCTTAGTATAGGCAGACTAGTCCTTCTACTGTGAGTTCTGTAGTTGTAGGAATCAGATGAATCATTTTGGTCAAGTAGTTGGTAATTGCTGTAATTGCATTGTAGTTATTTGACATAGATAGGGGTTCTATGAGGTCTATTCTGATGTCTTTTCATAGTTGCTGTAGGACTTCATGTGGGTGCAGTAGGGTATGCTTCTTCTAGTGTATAATTTTATTTTGCTAGCATATCTTACATTCTTCAATATACTTCTTGATGTTTGTCAGCATTGATGGCCACTAGTATATGTGATTAATGAGTTCATGCATGCAGAACTATCCTGGATGTTCTCTGACTGGCATGTTATGGTATTCAAATATAATTTCTTCTTTCAATTTATTGTCTGGAGGAATATAGATTTTTCTGCTGACCTGTATGAGTCCCTCCTTCTCTATAAACTAATGTGGCTTTTTTTTTAGTCCAGTTGTGACCAGTATTTCTCTTTTTATGCATTGTTTGATTTGTTCTGTTCAGAGTAATTTGACAGTCATACTGCCCTTTAGATGGTTTATTTTGGTATTTTCTGCCCTTTGTTCTGCTATTTGTTCATCCTTGAATAAGTGTTATGAGCGTCACTCGAAGGACTATTCATTTTCTTATCTTATCTCCCTTTCCTTATCTCTCCCCTCCATCACACTGCATAGTGTGCAGTCATTGAGTCATTTTCACTTTCCTAGTCATCCTGAGTCATCTCATCCCAATCTTACTCATCTGCAGTCTGCAGCATTGTGCAGTCCATGGTCTGTGCTTGAGTACTGTAATGTATATAAGGACTTCCAGATGTACCAATAGCGCTAGGCTTAATATTCCATTTGCCATTGTCTTAAACTGCTCTTGCACTTAGTCTGCCTGAGTCCTTTAAGATTCATCTAGCCCAACAAGATATTAAGCCTCGTCAAGACTCACTCAGACTCACATACACCACATCATGCTTTATCAAAGACCTGATCAACATTCAACGACAAGCAGTCACTGACCCAGTGAGCACTAGCACAAGCAACAAGAACATCTGGCTCAGAGAAGTAGATCATACATTGCAGTCCATGCCATTTGCAGAAACAGTCCACACCAACCGCAGAGATACTAGCAATTCAAACAAGTGAAAGAGGGAGCATATGCCTACACCAAGTAGTGACAAAGAAGAACAGGCATTTCTGAGAGAGTTTGCCTTTACCACTACAGATGAATCCACTGAGATCTTCAGTAATAGAGCAGCACAGCTCATTACAGAACTTCTACTAGAAGGAGAATATGGGATAAGCCTAGAAGAGCTATAGTCAGACCAGAATCTTCCTGCCGAAGAAGAGGATGAACCGATCCATAAGAAAACAAGAGAGGAACAAATGCAAGCCTGAAACTTTAGACAACAGCAGATTGAAAACTACAATCGCTGAGTATAAGAAGAGGATATACTAATACAGAAAGGACATGATGTACAGAGCATATGACAGAACCAACAAGAATGACACCAAAGTCAGGGACACATAGGAACGAAGCTACCAAACCCCTTCAGAAGACCGACTCACTGAAGTACAGCATAAGAAAGAAATCACACTACCGTGGTGAAAGTAAGCAACAGCAACTAGAACAAATACTATTAGTGGAGGGAGTGAAAGAGACTACCAAAGACAGATGGACCAACCATTGCAGAGTGGGCCAACTGAGAACAAGCCTGTAGAATCACAGGAGTCGACCTAGACTACTAGAAAGAGCAAAGAGAAGAACAGAGATAAAGGCAGATTCAAGAGCAGCAGACTCAAGCACAACAAGCCCAAGAACAGGAAAGCCAAGACCAAGACAGCGATGAAGAAATTCCACAGACAATGGCAATAGAATACAAAGGAATTATTGCTGATCTGAAATCCTTCACAAGAGATCGAACAGCCTTCGACATTTGGTGGAGGAAGATGAAACTCTACATAACTGCACATAGAGACCTCACCGATATACAAAAGATCGGAGCAGTACTATCCAGAATGACTAATGGACCAGGAGCCTACTAGGTGTTAAAGAAAATTGACACTATGACTAATCAAAGCACATGGGCCAATTTCGTAACCAAAATACAGATATGATTCAGCAATGTCATATCACCGTCACAAGCAGGAAGCAAATTACTCAACATCAGACAGGGAAACTGACCCATTGATGAGTTCCTAGATAAATTCGTAGACCTTACAGAAAAAGCAGGAATGACAGGAATAGCTCCTCATTTCCTACTTGAGAAGAGCCTAAACCGGAGGACAGCAGAAGCTATACACTTGATCTCTGAACTTCCAACAGATAGAGATGAATATATCAAGACAGTTTGAGCAATTGGACAAAACATCGATGAACATAGGAATGCAATGAGGGGAGAATTTGCAAATAGCCAATGCAAACCAGGAAATCCAAGCCAAGGAACAGGACAGGCCATGGAAGTCGACAAAGTATGAAGCAACAATTGCTTCAACTGCAATAAACCAGGACACCTTTCACAAAACTGTCTGGAGCCACAAAAAGGAGCAACAAATGTCACATGTTACAATTGTGGCCTGAAAGGACATTATACATGAAACTGCAAGAAGAAGAAAAAGGGAAAATCCCAAGTCAGAGAAGTGAAAGAAGAAGGAAAAGAAGATGAAGAAGACAAGGACAAAGAAAGCTCTGACAAAGAGGGTTTTGTCAAAGGGTCTGATTAAGAGGTGCTAAATCACAACCTATACAGCTGAAACAGACTTGCTTCGATACTGGATGTAGACCATCCCATACTCTGAAATACACCATTCCTGCAAAGTGATCTGAAGCACCAAGAAAAACCATCTGAGGTAACAAACTATCCAAAAGGAAAGAACTCGCAGTACCAGCAAAGATATGAACATGAAAGGGGATAGCAATAATAACACCAGAAGTTGATAGCAGAGCAGATAGGACCTGCATCAATACTGCTATAGTAGCAAAAACAGGATTGAAGACATAACAAATCAAGAAGATTCAAATCATAAATGCAGACAGATCATCCAACTGCCAAAAAACAGCAGATCAGATAGTGGAAGTTTACATTAATATTAAAGGACATAAAGAGCACATAAAAGCTATTGTACTCAACATCAGAAAGACCAACATGCTACTGGGACATGACTGGCTTGTCTATCACAACCCAATGATCAAATGGAGGACAGGAGAGATTGTCTTTAACAAATGCTCCAAAACATGCAAAATAAACTACTAAACAATCAAAATATAGAAAATGGCTGAACCAGCGAAGACCACAGCCAATAACAAGACAGGAACTCAGATACCTCTATATCTGATGAGATTCAAACACTTTTTTAAAGAGAAGAACTTCAATTGGTTACCGAACCACAAGGAGTGGGACCATGAAATAAACTTAACAAAAGATGCACCCAAAATGATACTGAGCAAGGTCTACCTGATGATACAGAAGGAACTAGAAGAACTAGATGCCTTTGTCAAAGAAGGACTAAGAACAGGAAAGATATGCCCTTCAAAATTGCCTTATGCAGCATCCTGTTTCTTTCACAATAAGAAGGATGGCAGCAAACAACTCATCCAAGACTATTGGGAAATAAACAAATATATGGTCAAAGACAAGTTCCTATTACCATGCATCAGCAAGCTCCTCGACATACTACAAGAAGCAAAGTACTTTAACAAGATCAACATTATTTGGGAATACAATAATGTATGCATTCACTATAAGACCACGGAAGTCATAAAAAACAATGCCTAATTTACATTTAAAGTGGACATATTTTTGATAGTTTTCATTGGGTCTAATAGTCTATGTACTCACTAAAAATGGTGTAATTTACATTTTTCAATGTATGACATTCCTCTGAATAAGTGATAAATAATTCCTCTAATTAAAGTTGTAAACAGCTAAAAATTGTGTCAATATATTAAAGGATCACAACGCCTGTTACAGTAAAATTTTTGTCAGTTTTGAGGGAACAGGCAATACTTTTCATTGGATTTTCTGACAAAAATCCATTAAAAATACAGACATAAAGAACAGATAATTCCTCTTCACTAGTGACAAAAAAATCATCATTTAGTGGCATTATTCACAAATGTTACTAAGAGTAGAGTGGCAGAAAATTGGTAATTATCAGACGCAAAAAACATCATATGTCAAAGCTATTCGAAAATGAAATGCTAGCAATTTACGAAACTATCTAAAGTTTATATCCTCCTCTTCTTTGAATTTCCTCTGCTCTTTGCTGTCGTCTTTCTCTTCATTCCTGGTACCTTTTTGTTTACCTCCTCTGCAATGTCATTCTCTTTATGATTAGCGTCGTTGCCTTGGCTATTGTTGCCATCTTCCTCATCTCCATAGGCAGAGCCCATGCTACTGTCATCTTCACTATCGCTGTTGTCCTCACCATTGCTCCTATCACCCTTGTTGCCAATACCTTCACTACTATCTTCACCTATCTCATTAACATTGACATCCCTGCCCATGTCTCGCATATCATGGCCAATCCTCATTCTGTAATTGCGCTGGTTTTTGATTGCCATCCTCATGATTTCCATTGTCACCCAGTTTGATTCATAGAGAGCCAATTGCTTGTTCCAAGATTTAGCCTTTGTATTTTGAGTAAGATTGAAGCAAAAACCAAAGTCAAGTTAGGACACATACAACCCCTGCCACTTTCCCAAGTGCAATCGGATCTTGGTGCCTCCAATCAATGTCGAGTGGGATACCTGCATGTGCCAATGCAGCATTAACAGTTGCCTGATAAATCATTAGCATCATGTCTAATAATAATGGGTGAAATGTGACGCACTTAACAATTCATATAAAGAGCCTGGTCCTTCACTAGACCTATTGCATTTTGTAGATTGTCAATTATGGCAGGATGCTTGATTAGTTTCTTGGGTTGCATAGCGGATGCTTGGGCCTTCTTGAGTTTGTCGATCTCCACTGAAAGAAGTTAAAATTTGATTACATCAGAAAAGCAAAAGCATACCTTTTTGTGAGGCGATTGTTGCCATAAGAGAGGCAAATTCTTGGGGCAAGACTTGCGGGGATATAGCCACAGGTGATGCCATGGCTGGGGCAGACGTTGGTGGCGGGCTCAGAATTGGATTGATATTCTCCTTTGCAGCATTGACATTGGAGCGTTTTGAGGATTTTGTATTCGCTTTCCATGCCCTCAGCATGTGTGTATTTGCTACAAAGATACAAGTGAGTGATAGAAGTAACATTCGACAAACCAGAACTTTAAATACAAATCGTCATGTGTCGATTTTTTGTTTGCCTCAATGCACCACTCCAGAGAAAATGTTTGCAAAAAGCTGGTTTGAGGTCCTAACTGTAGAGGGGCAAATCTAGAGCGAGTGAGAGCACCCCGAAAATGTGTTTATTGCAATGGAAATGAAGAAAGTCTGAGCTTTAGGAGGAGAAATTTTATCATTGACTAACTTGTCTGTGGCGCCGGATTCCGCCACACCGACATTTTACATGAATGATTGGCACAGCTGTGTGTATTGCCAGCACTGCCAGCAGCCAACATGGTGACTATTCCTAAAATGAAAATGGAGCAGGCTGTGTTTATACTGCAATAAATATGATGAAAAAAAATGCACTAATTCCTTGCCATGTCGTGGTCACCGTCAATGGCTTCCTCATCTAATAGTTACAATCAGAAGAGTTCTGGCAATTCTTCCCCAATACCCTCCCTGTCAGAAGAATGTGACCACGGGAATCAGCTTGCACATTGGAACTGGATGGGAATCCCGCATGCGAACTTACCAGACCCATGCAAACACATCATCAATAGATCCTTTCCTGGATATTTTCCAGATCTTGCAGAGTCTTCACATGGCAATGGTAAGGGCACCTTTCAAACAGTGCCATCGCGAAATCAATGCAAGTCTAACATTCTGTACAGGAAAAAAAAAGACCACGTCGACCATGTCATGAGCTGAGTGGGACAAAGGTAAGACAGATGATTTGACTGACTAAGTGCTGCTGAATGGCCATTCACCTAGTCATTATTCAGCAGGCAAGACGAAGATGGGCTATGAAAGAGTCGGTTAGTCTGGGTGATGCTGCTTTGGGCATGGCAGAAAAGCAACACGACACCATCTGGGAAAATACTACGGCAAGTGCTGAACAGCAATTAGTTGATGCAGCTGGTGACAAAGGCTGCGCTGGCATGACAAATGGCCGGAAACGTGAACATGAGGGAGATTTAGATGGTACTACCTGCAAGAAACAAAAAGTAAGTCAAACATTCTAACGAAAACTCAATGTGGTGCACTGACCATTCGAAAGGGTACAAACATCCAGATTAACATTTCTTGCCAGAAAGACTGGCCCTCTGTAAAGATATCCATTGAAGTAGGCAGGGAAAGAGTGTCCGTCAGTGAAAATGAGGAAGATTCATATACATAGCACAGGAGATCTCATTGATAGGTTTGCTATGGTAGATCATGTTAGCATATTCACAAGTTGAAAGTGATGACTTCGTACTTCCAGACATGCCACGTTGCAGGCAGAACAAGAATATGATTGAGCAGGGCGACACATACAAATATGATTTCAGAAGAACTTAATTAGATGTCGTTGGAAAAAGACGGTGAGGAATTTGAGCTGCACGTCTGAAGTAGTTGAAGAATTGTTGGACATAATGTCTCACAGCAGTTTCTTCAAGTTCCATTGCATCCTTCAAAGATATATCTGCAGGTGACCGAATTGACAGAGTGAAAATCGGGGGTTTTATACCCCTCCAGGCACGCATTACACGGACCAGGGCAAGAATGAATGGGAGGCTTTGTTTGAGGTCATCTGCGGCTAATCCACAATTGCAGAAAGGAATGGCAGGATAGAAGAATGTGGAGTGGTCACCGATGAAGCATTCGGAGATGATTTCTTGCCTTTCAATCAGCTGTGTGTTATTTGATGCATTGAGGTTGGCACAAGCACGGCGGTCCAAAGATAACAGTTCATGGATAAAGTTGAGCTCATACAGCTCCCAAAGAATTTCTTTGACAATTGTTGGAGGTGGTAATGCCCCCGGAACGTAAGCTTGACTTCACCAGATGAATGGTTCCCCCAATATACTCCACACCTTTGCCCCCTGAGAAAGCCTAGATTTGGGTGTTACAATGTCGATAAACAGGAGGTGACATTTCGCTGCATTGGTTTCACCCTTTTTCTGAATAGTACTGAGGTCCATGGAGAGAAGATTGCGCCACATCTGATTTGACATGGCTAAAGATAGCTTGTTCGCAACCTGTGAGAGCCAACCTGGGCAGATTCACAACCAGGTCTCAATAAATTTGGCTTTCTTCTCATCACTGGCAGAGCTCACAAAAAGGCCCAGATTGGGAAATGTGTAATGACTGAAGTGTTTTGATGTTTTGGTGGCTTCGATGAGGTTAGATGGAGAGTGCTGAACTGTTCGCAGTGCTGCACTCCAGGCGGGAATCAAGACTGGCATGAGAGGGCTATCAAGAGGAGCATATTTGTCACGACCACCAGGTAGGGCTTTCTGGGAAGGCTTTGAGGCTGGAAGCAATTGCATAATGATAAGAAAATATGTCACACTGAAGTAAATCAACTCACAAGATGCCACTGGTGTTGTATTCTTTGCTGACTGTAAAGCTTTTGATGATGCTCCTTCATGCGACGATGCCCCTTCGTGAAAAGGGTCGTTGTATACAAGCCATGTTCGGGAATAGCCATGGATGGCATCCTGTCTCTTGTCAGAGGTTGTAAAACCTCTAAATATCACAGGGAAAGGAGGATCGTGTTGAGAAGTACACAGGTAGTCGATGGGTTCACGAGGGTCGACAACATCTAATATGTTGCATTTGTGAGCAGCCGTCATCCATTGTACCTGGTGTCGCATGAACCAGATGGGCAGACCCGCTGTGTAAAAGTCTTGGACTATACGTGGAGTATTTGTGATAGCCCCAATACAACGGGTGACAGTCGTCGATGCAAGCAGTTGGCCATCCATACGGGGTTTGTATATCTCGAGGTAGTCTAGCAAAGCACACATCTCGAGATAATAGTGCTGGAACTCGGTAACGCCGAATTTCATCTGAATGAAAGTAGAATTCAATGCACCGAAATGAACACAAGCATGATGCATTGCCTTCGTGGTTACAAGAAGAACAGGATTGGGTTTAGTGGAAGCCTCTTTGTAACGTTCTATCCTCTTTTCCAAATCTCTCATCATTGATTCAAAGGCTATGAATTTTGCCTTGGGCAGCTGGCCGAGCCCATCTACAATGCTGTTGCTCAGAGACGCGAAGTCACCATGTGTGGGATTCCACCATATGATTGAAAGCAGATCCTCAGGACTTTCAGGTTTCCTCGGAATAGCAGCAAGATGACAGTATCTAGGAACGTAAGGTTGCGGCCAAAGAGTGGCATCATCTGGTCCATAGCAGATGTTGGCATGGAGGTAAATCTCTTGAGGTTTCATAGGAGGAAGCCAGATCACATCTTGATTGGGTGTCGTACAGATGAAGCCTTCAATAATTGCAGCAACTTTGCTGTCGAAAGGCCTGAGAGGAACTACGCAGGATCAGAATAAATGCAGGTAGTAACTAAGACAGAACACACCGTTCGGGTTTCGCCCATCTAGAATACCAGCATGCGATACTATCAATGCCATCGGACCTATAGAGCACATGAGACAAAGGGGAATAGCGTCGAGAGTTGAACAGCCCTCACCGTAGTTGTACTGTGATATATGTTGAGAAAAACGATCCTGACTGTGGACTGGGGGTTCAAATTGGAAGTGAGAGGGTGTCAAAAGGCTCACCAAAAAAACTGTGACAGTACTTCAAAGCAACCAGCTAGAAGACAGATCGTATGGAGGACTACATCAACGACAAGCAGACAGGGCTGACGCAAAGTCTAAACCCCATGGGATGACACAAAGTCTAGTCCCAAACCTGAGCGATGCAGAGTCTAACTCAGAATTTCCGCCCCTCACCGATAACAGACAGGTGGAGATGGGGGCTCACTGTGGCCTTGTGGTCGGCGCTCTACACAATGTTGAGACTGTGGTGATGGAGAAAGAGCCGTGTTTGTGTTGATGTATTTGTCCTGATTGATCACATTGTGCCTTGTTGTGCCTCTCTATTTGGATCAGTGATCATGCTTTGTGCCTCTGTTTGGCCTCGATCAATGAAACTTCCAAGTCCATCGATCTCCCATAATGCCAACATCTTGTCCTCCTGCTCATCAGCACTTCTTCTCCTCTTCGTCGATTCCCCCTCCTCTTCTCATCTCACCCCTCTCCCTGGCCATCCCCACTTGGTTGCAAACTTAGACTTTGCGTCGGTTGTGACTCCAGACCTAGACTTTGCATCGGTCATTCTTCCCATCGACTAGACTCTGCGTCGTCGATCTCATGGATTTCATAGACCAAGGCGCCACCCAGGCTTTCAAAAACTTACCTTCTGCCTTCAATGGAGACACTGTGACTTGTTTTGTTATGGTGGAATGCTCACGAGACTGCAAATCGATACCCGGGCCCCATGCCGTCAAAATACTTGAATTCTGGCGCTATATTCATTCTGAGTAAGTATCTAATTTCCATGTAAAGCGATGGTATGTTTTAACTTTTAGTGCTTTTGTATTGCCGGTCTAGTTTTTCCAATCCTTGTCTCGCCATGATGATGGGCTACACACTCTCAGTCTATCCAACGTTCACTTCAGTCACAGTAGGAAGTCACATCTGGTCTAGTTGTCAGCATAGTAGGAGTCTATGAAGAATTGTTCTGGCACCAGTGAGCTCTACCACTGAGTTTTCAAACCTCATGATATATCTCTGTCTCTTTCCATCGGAACATTCTCTCTGCACATCTGTACAACAGATACGTTGTCACCAGCATTCCCACAAGTAATATATAGTTGTTGACATAATTTGGATTCCCCAGCTAAGGCACTCTGCGCTATCGGTACAAAACCACCTCCAGGCTGTGCACTTCCAATTGCTCCCCTTTCTTTTGCCTCCCACCCAGCATGTCGTCTCTCTGCCCTTGTGGATGTGGCGAATCAGTGACTTCCACAATGAAGAGGAATCATTTAAACGGCTATGGCAAGACCGCCCTTAGAGCGAGGGTCTTAGTAGAGAATCAGTGGCTGAGACCAAGCACAAGCCAGCATCATCCCCATAATCCTCCTCATGATCATTGAGAGGAAGAAGCCAAGAAACAGTTTGATCCTGGCTCTGATCAGGTTGGAAGCCGTAAGCGGAGCAAGGTTGGCCAGGGCGAAGTGAACCAAGCACATCAACTTTCCCCTGTCTTTCAAATGGACGCAGCTCTGATGGATTTGCTCACTGCTCTGGTATCAAATGACAATGAGGACTATAGCTATCCACCTGATGTTCTGTCATCCACCTCACGCCGGTTGAGCAGGGCCACAGAGAAACAGAGGCAGGTGATGGAACAGCGCTGGAGGAATTTGCATCAAATGAACGAAGATTCTGAGCTTATTAATAATAGCGAAAATGACAGTGAAAACAGTAGCAAAGTCGAGGAAGATGACATCATCATGACAGAGATTCCAGATTCAGGTGAAGATGATGATGATCTGTTTGCCCATTCTGATGTGGCCAGTATATCCTCTTGGGACATGCTCGGTGAAGGTTTCAAGCGCAGTGCAGCATCCATAGGTTCGAGTCCAGCCTATAAATCATCCGTTGTGCTAACTTCAACTGTCCTCAAATGCCAGGTCTTTGGATGAAGGAGATCTCAACCTACTTCGCGTTTATACCCTCAAGGTGGAAGATCATTTAACGGAGCGCACCTTCGGCCGGTTTCAAAAGGCCTTTCCGAATAATCATCACAACACCCTCAAAATGACAAAACGCCATGTTCGATTCCTTTCTGGTTTCCAGCCAGTTCGGTACAGTTGTTGCATTAACAGTTGCGTCTGCTTCATTGGACCATATGAAGACCTCACTGAATGTCCAAACTGCAACGAAGCACAATACAAGTCCAACAGAATGCCGCGCAAGTACTTTGAATATCTCCCTCTCATTCCCCGGTTATGAGCTATGTCTGCAAATTCTGCGTACGCCAAGAAGATGCGCTACTAAGCGGAACATACTCATCAGCCTGGCATTATCAAGGATATCTTCGACAGCTCCCACTACCAGTCCCTACTGAACACCACTGTCCCTGCTGATGCAGACCATCCATTTTTCTTTTTTTCCGATGAGCGCAACATTGCCCTCGGTCTTTCAACAGACGGTTTTGCTCCATTCAAGCAGCGTGATAAGACATGCTAGCCCATCATCCTCTTCAACTACAACCTCCCTCCTGAGATTCGTTTCCACAAGAACTACCACATCCATGTTGGCACAGTTCTGGGTCCAAAAAACCTTGGGATTGGGATTCTTTTTGCTGGCTGCTTGCTCAGGAACTCATTCAGCTCGAACTTGGCATCCAGGCTTTCAATGCGGCTAGCCAATTGCTATTTTTACTTCATGCGTATCTGATCATCATATTTGGAGACATTCCTGCCATGGCTTTGGTGATGCGCATGAAAGGGCAGAACGGAATCAGTCCATGTCGCATTTGCAATATCAAAGGCATCCGGTGCGGCTCTCATACATACTACGTGCCCCTGCGAAGAGACAAGATTCCGGAAGCTAGTCCTCGTCAATATGAGGCTTCCGATCTTCCAATTCGTACTCATTGAGAGTTTTTGGAACAAGCACAAGCCATAGAAATGGCTCTCAATAACTCGACACGCGAGCAGCTTGCTAAACAGTATGGTATCAAAGGTACTCCTGTTCTTAGCAGCATATCCTTGATTTCTTTTCCCTCGTCATTCCCATTCGACTTCATGCACCTTATTTGGGAAAATTTGATACCCAATCTTATCCTGTTCTGGACTGGCGAATTCAAGGATCTGGATCATCAAGACAAAGGTTACATGATTGCACCTCACATTTGGAATGAAATTGGAGCTGCTACGGCAGCATGCAGAGCAACGATCCCATCGGCCTTTGGCGCTGCTGTTCCCAACATCGCGACAAAGAGGTCGCAAATGACTGCAGAGATGTTTGCCATCTGGACACTCTACATTGCTCCAATTGTACTACATGGAAGGTTTCAAAAAGTCAAATACTACAAACACTTCATCAAACTGGTTGACCTACTGAAACTTTGCCTAGCATTTGAGATCAACGAAGCAAGATTGAATGAGATTGATGAAGGTTTCAAGTCTTGGATTCAAGGATATGAAAAGTAAGCTTTTTCTCCTCTGCGCTGTACGTTGTACTCAAAGGAATGTAGGCTGTATTATCGAAATGAGCCAACCTGCCTATCAGCTTGTCCATTAACGATTCATGCACTTCTTCATATCGCATGGAGTATCAGAGTCACTGGTCTGGCCTGGGTGTACTGGGCATTCCCAACAGAACGTCATTGCAATACTTTACTCCCATCCATAAAGAGCAGACGTCATTCTTATGCATCTATCAATTCTTTCGTCACTGCAACTGCACAGCTCGACCAAATACGATTGTTATATGATTTGTACGAAGCCCTACGTCTGGATCCCGACAGAGAGGAAACCAACAAATTTACACATGATCTGTGTATGCCCTAATTGTTACCTTTGTAGCTAACTTGCTCAGCCATTCTTAAACAGATCCTCTCTACATGCTTTCTGGTTCCAGACGGCATGAAATTCTACCCTTGCTGACACGTAGCAAAGTTTGGGCATGTCTAGCAATACACTTCAATGTCAAGAAAACCATCATTCAGTCCATCGTCAAACTGGATCAGCCGATTATCCAGTATGGCAGAGTTACCTGCCTGGAAGGAGGCGATCTCATGATTGGCCGTGAACTGGTCGAAGAAAGTGAGGACAGCAGAGATGCCTCCTTCATTCGAGTTGAGCATAATTTTACCTTCCACTCTTGATTTCTTATTTCTTTCTTCTCCAGTATGCTCAACTTGTGGATCGATATGCCCATCAAAAGAGAAGAACTCCCAAGTTTGAACTATGCAATTTCTTCGGCCAATTAAAGCATCTTCTAGTCTTGGAGCTACCGCCTAGTCGACAATTCCAATTAACTGCACCGATGACGATAATCTTAGCAGTCATCCAGAGCGTCAAAGCAATACTGATGAATGGCATCTATCACTACAAGGAGCTAGGTACCAACAAAGTCATTGATCTCACTATAGTGCAATGTGTTGTTGGAAGAATATGCATCCGAGACAAATGGGGGATTGTGGATCGAAGCGATAATGTCGCAATCCAGGTTGATTAATGAAGGTTATCAGGTATGATATCACGTATTTCCACTGAAACCCTGCTAATACTGCTCGACAGTTTTCTTTCATGAATGTTCAGTAGATGCAATCTATTCCAAGGATTTTCAGGTCTACATAAATCAAAAAGCATTGTTCTTTAATCTTTGAATAAGAACAGCATTTGAAAAACATGTTATTTCCCTTCCAAGAGTACTCTTCAGGCCCTACCACCAACGGCATCTATCAATGTTCAAGCTCTTCTTCGAGGACCACTTTCCTCCATTGTCATAGTATACAGAGTCCATGCCATTATTGAGCACATGGAACATCATTATCACGTGCTCGCCTTCAAACGCGCAGACTGTCCAATGTAGACACCTATCAGAACATGAAACGTGGATAGGTCCTCTTGGTTGTGTCATTAGCATTGTGAACAGAATCAACAATATTCGCAGAAACTTACAGAAGAACCCAGTCAACTCGGTAGTCCGCTAAGTGCTGCACCACCTCTTGGTGAGCTGCCAATGCCACTACAAATGCTTCTTTTGTGGCATGTCTTTCTGCTGATGACATCCTCCAGGTCTGAGAGTAGATGTAATAGAACATTCAAGATTATGCAGAATCTGGGGGCAAGCAGCAGTATTTCAAAGGATGCGCTCAGGACAAGAACAATAGTCTGAGAAGAAAATGTGAGTGCGTCACAAATTCTCCCTTTATATTTGGTCCTCATTACCTTCATTCTATAGTCACGCCTTCACGCACGTTGTCCCTTCATTTATTCTCCAACTAAACAGCTACATCATGCGCCGATCTCCTCTCTGCCTCTCCTCGAAGATAGCGCAGCACATGACATTCCAGGACATGTGCCTAGGCAGTCGCACAAGCCCGAAGAGGTCATGGGTGATGAGGATGAGGATGCTGGAGGGAAAATTGGGAAGAGCTCAAGGCAGAAGAAAGCCACAGCAATGAGCAAGGCCACCACTCTGACGATGGTATCAAGCTCAAGAATCCATATCACACTCCAGTTTGGACATCGATGATGCCACAAGACCCAAGCACAAGCTACAGAGTAAACAATGTTCAGCACACAATCTCATTGCTTGCACAGAACTCCAAGCAACTGGACGGCCTTAGCATGTGCACGTTCTCATCACCGTATACAATGGCACAATAGGACGTGGCAGAGAACATCCATGCACTCTTCATTTCGAAGACAGCACAAGATGGCCACCATCTAGTCCCCATCGCACTGATCTTATTGCATATGCACCCCCAGCCACTGGTGCTATAGAGCCTTTTCAATGTCTGATACACTGGATCGTCTGGCGAGCACAACTTGGACTGATACTTTGGAGTGCATGCGTCAGCCCTTTCCTATTGCTTTTTCATTTCTACAAGTCTGTTACAATCTCAATGCCAATCGTTATCTTGACGACAAGACACATGATACAAACGCGACATGACTGACGAGAGACGAGGACTCGGAGGAAACCCTATAACGACGACGCGTCAGCGCCTGCCAGGGCAGAGGGTTATGATGTAATGCCTGCAGGATAACATAAGGAGTACAGTCGTATTTTAGCTCGAACGACGGAATAGGGTAAAGGGCTCTACATAACATGAGGATAGCATATGTATGTCGTGGTCCGTGCTCGAGGATCATAACATATAAATAGCTAGAATGTATGTAGTAGAACTCAGCTTCGAGCTGGCTAGTAAATAGCATTCTTCTCCCCACCTCTTGCTCTCTGAGAAAGTTAGAGTGACCTGCACACAGATTTGGTTTTGTGTAGCAAAAGCTCGAAGCTGCTCATTGCGCACCTCACCGCTCTCATCCTCCACTGCCCTTCCTTCATTGCCTGATGGCCCTGAGTGCTGTGCGACCAAAGGAACCCGCTGCGTCATTATACCTTTTCTCCAAACCATTACTAACCTTTTCAAACACCAATCCCCATTCCCTACCCCACGCCAACCCATATTCTGATCTCTATCTGCGGTCCTTGTTCGTTGCATTTGGAAGTGCGAGAGGACTAAGGGTAACGTTGAGCCTGACCCTGTCCGAATCGAACATCAAAAGGCTGTGCTAGGGTGATCTTTGGAGAGCCCTACCGTGCATTTGACTGGGTAGTTTGCTGACCCGGGACGTACCAAAGCAAGAGAGATCAGAGGACTCAGATGTGTGGATAGTCCCCACCCTTCGACCAACCTCTCAAACACGCTCTTGAAAGTCGTTGTCAGGGATGTGTGTTGACCCGAAACGAGAAAGGAGTTGCCAGACCGCTGGAACTTCTGATGACGAAACCTTCCTTGACTGCCATTTGGGGCATCCTTGTAGCTATGAGGATTCGAGCTGACCCTTCCACAGTTTAACAGGCACCCTCCATTTTCCCTCAGACCCAACCAAAGCAGGAGTCGACAGTCGCGCGCCGCCTGCATGGTACTAATCGACTATTCCATTGGACAAAATCACCAAGTCACCAACCTCTCTTCCTTCCATACATGAATCCGCCGCAACCCCCTCTACCGAAGCCATATCAGCTACACCCTCATCCGAAAGAATCTTCACCTTCGAAACTGAGTAGTTGAGGTTGAATACGAATATTGGACCAACTACTACCCCGACTTATCTCTGAGACACATTCCTGGTAATTTCATCTGGGACGAAGATCCCCCGGAACTTTACTTTTACCCTTGAAGAGAAGCACCCGAATGACACCCATAATGGAATTCATCCCTGCGCTCTTTGCCTTCATCACAGTCATCCTCACCACCCTCTTCGCCGCACACCCACTTGCCTTAGCTTGGGGCACCCTTCGAAACAATCCTCAACAAGCAGAACAGGTACAGAACGCTACACGGACTTTGGTCAATGCGATCAAAGAAGAACTGGACTTGGGCAAGAAGCCCAAGAGAATGAAATCGGAACCGCCAGATCCATATAAAGGGGAACCCAGCCTGATCGGAAGCTGGCTTCGACGAATGGAAGTCTACTTCGACAAAGAGGAGATCATGAACAAATGGGACATGATCACCTACGCGCTGCAATGGATCACGGGAGGCAAGGCCGAACGTGCACAGAACTGGGCAGACTCTAAGCTACAAGAGTGGCTGGAGTTCAAAACAGAATTGAACAGTCGCAGGCAGGAATTCGGATATCACTCCACCTATGACGACTGGGAACATGGATGCGTCGTTACGCCGGCAACAGCTAACACTCCCGAAGTCAGGACGAACCCACTTGGACACCTCCCACCATTCAAAGACTGGGAAGAGTTCAAGGCAGAAGCCAGAGAATTCTTCATGACCACGGAAACCCAGAACGATGCGATCATTCGGATCAAAGGATTGTCGCAATACCGATGACCGGTCGAGGACTATATCGTTGAATTCCGGAGCTGGGCTCCCTTGACGGAATACAATGACATCACCCTTATCAACATCTTTAAACATGAACTCGACCAGGCGCTCGGACGACGAATTATCGAACTAGGAGGTGTCCATGAGGAGGACATCGACTGGTGGTACAGATGTGCTATGGAACTGGACCGGCAATATCGCCAGGCCCAAAAGGAATTCGGAGTGAAGGAGCGATTTGCTCCCAAACCAACACAGAAACCGGCACAAGAGATGACGGCACCTAAGGGGCAAACTCTGGCACCAGTAACCAGTAATGCTCAAGGACGGCCCGACCCTAATGCCATGGATGTCGACCGGCTGAGACGCGAAGGACACTGCTTCCGGTGTGGCAAAAAAGGACATCTCAGACGAAACTGTCCAATGAACACCTGGCCGAGATATATGACTAGGAACATGGAGGCTAAGGACGAACCTGCCGCTGCCCACATCGAAGAAATGAACCAGGGTTTTCAGTAGAGCTGGGAAGAAGCACCACTTTGCCGGCTGACTATGTATCGTCGAATATTAATATAAGGGACATTCCTGACCTTAAAGAATATTTCGAACGAGAAGGTGCACGAGAGTTCAGTCTCGTAAAAGGGTATACCCTACCCTGGGTGGCACAACAGATTTATCGGCAGGACGAGTCTAAGGCATACTCGATCCTTAAGGCATGGACAGACCAATCGCAACAGAAGGACATCTCTTTGGAAAGACTCCGTGAGATCAACCAAATGAACGATCACGATGCTCTCCATATGCTGTATGACCTCAGACAAAAACCACGATTTGTCAGAGGCGGAAATGGAAACCAAATGGATGTACCCTTGACAATCATGACTTTGGATACTGGATGGACACACAGCGTAAAAGCGCTGCTTGACACGGGATGTACTGGATCCTGCATAGACCGGAAGTTCATTAAGGAAAAGGAAATCAACACGAAATGATATCCTATTCCCATCCCAGTCCATAATGCAGATGGAACCCGAAACAGAGCAGGCGATATATGCGAATACGTTGAATTGAGAGTCCATATCCAAGATCACGTTGAGCGAATGGTCTTCTCGGTCACTGAACTCGGAAAGGGACAGATCTTCATCAGTTACAAGTGGGTTAAATGCCACAACCCTTGAATCGATTGGAAAACAGAAAGGATCACGTTTGACTGATGCCCTGAAGAGTGTCAGCGAACTGTCCGAACAGGAAACCCTGAAGATGATGACACCTCTATCGAGACGAATGAGGTTGACTTCGGAAATGGAGAAAAACTCTTGATGATCGACATAAACCGAGAGTTTCATCTAAGGGCTTTCCAGATGACAGCTTCCAAACTGGCAGAAGCGATGACAAAGATGGCGAAGGCAAAAACCTTTGAGGAAATCGTACCAGAAGAATACCACTGTTTCAAGGATTCAGTGTTCGGAAAAGAGTCATTCGACGAGCTACCACCGCGACGACCTTGGGACCATGCAATCGAACTCATTCCAGGAGCCAAACTGCAGGATTGCAAGGTTTACCCTCTGACGCTGGACGAACAGAAACAGCTAGATGCCTTCCTGGACAAGAACCTGAACACCGGACAAATCAGACCATCGAAGTCGCCAATGGCCTCACCTTTCTTCTTTGTGAAAAAGAAGGACGGATCCCTACAACCTGTACAGGATTATCGGAAATTGAACGACATGACAATAAAGAACAAATACCCATTACCCCTGATCCAGGAACTGATCGACAAACTGAAGGGGCGGTTCTTTCGAAACTCGATATTCAATGGGATATAATAACGTCCGATGAAGAGGCGACATGGAAGGCTGCTTTCGGACAAACCGGGAATGTTCAACCCCTGGTCTGTTCTTCGGACTGACAAATTCACCGCTACTTTCCAAACATGATGAACATGATCTTCGGCGAGATCAATCAGACACTAATATCTACATGGATGATATCCTCATCTTCAACAGGATCTGGATAAACACAGACAACTCGTCCAACATGTGCTGGAAAGCTAAAGAACAACAAGCTTTACCTGAAACCCGAGAATGTTCATTCCATCAACTGGAAGTAGAGTACCTCGGATGATTGTCTCGAGATGGCATCAATGGATCCCGTAAGTCGGGCATCAAAGACTGGCCAACCCCTGAAGCGCTCCAACAGTTCTTAGGCTTCTGTAACTTCTACCGATGCTTCATCGAAGGATTCGAAAGATTGCAAAACTCTTGACAGAATTAACTGAAAGCCAACTGGATGTGGGAAAGCCCAAATGATGCATTCAATGGACTAAAGAATCGGATCTGTTCAGCACTGATCATTGCAATGCTCGGCGATGGAAAGTTCCAATGGAAGTCGATGCTTCGATTACGCAATGGAGGCGTCCTTTCACAGGAACAATCCAATGGTACCTGGAGACCGGTCCATTCATGTCCAAGTCATTGACCCGACGAACGAACTACAGATCTACAATAGAGATGCTCGTGATCATGATGGGACTCGAGGAATGGCGTCAATACCTTTGTGGTGTAACAAATTCGAGATTTGGCAGATCACAAAATCTCGAGTACTTCTGAAGCCTCAAAGCTAAATCATCGACAAGCTCATTGGATCTCGGAACTTCGGATTATGACTTTGTCCTGGAGCACAACCCGGAAGTCAATGCGAGCACGTCTGTCGGCGACCAGACCTGAGGGGGAGAACGATAACGAGATGTCGTACTCTGCGGAATTTTCACCGACTTTTTATGGAAAGTCACGCCGATACAGAATTAGGACATGCTGAACCAGATAAACGGGCCTGGAAGCAAAGAGAACCCGAAGTTCAGAAATGTCTTGATGCAGGCGAACACGGCTGGGAGGAAAATGACCGAATCGTCACATGGCTAAAGCGGTACTACGTCCCTAAAAGCCAAAAGATAAGGGAACGGATCATTGAAATCCACCACTCCGATCAAATCTCGGGACACCCAGGACAGACGAAGATGCACAAGCTGATCACGCGTAACTTCTGGTGGCCCAAAATGATGGACGACATCAAGGCATACATCAAAGGATGTGACAAATGCCAGCGAACAAAGATCATTAGAGATTGGAAGCATGCTCCGCTTCATCCAAATGAAGTACCGAAAGAGCCATGGGAGATTATCTTGGTAGATCTCATCGGACCCCTCCCCACATCTCAGGGATTCGACGGCGTAATGGTAACGGTAGATCGGTTCACCAAAGGAGCCAAATTCATACCAGTCAATATGGAAATTACGGCAGAAGGAGTCGCTCATAAACTACGCAACACCATATTCTCAAATTATGGACTTCCCAAGAAAGTCATCAGCAACAGAGGACCACAGTTCGTCTCGAACTTCATGAAGGACCTTTACGCACTTTTGGGAATCAAAGGAGCCCCTTCGACGCTGTACCATCCACAAACTGATGGACAGACAGAAAGAGTTAATCAGGAACTTGAGCAATACCTGAAGCTCTTCGTGAACCATCGGCAAACAGACTGGATGGATTGGTTACCCATGGCCAAATTCTCTTATAACAATCGGGTTCACTCTGCGACGGGATATTCCCCATTCTATCTGAATCACGGATGACATCCACATACTGGAAAGGAACCCCCGAAGCATGATGTCAAGTCACAAACTGCAGAGGAATTTGCGGACATGATGAAAGAGATTCGGACCAGAGCCGAGACTTCTCTGGTAAAAGCTGCTGAAATAATGAAATGGACCCATGACCAAAAACAGAAGCCTGCCCGAGAATACTATGAGGGTGATCAGGTCTGGCTGGAAGGAACCAATATCACCACCGACCGGCCGACTGACAAGCTGAATGACAAGCGATTTGGTCCTTTCAAAGTCAAACGGCGAATTGGAGAGTCAGCATATGAACTCAACCTACCGGAACATTGGAAAATTCACCCCATCCGAAATGAGTCCGAACTCACCCCGTACATGGCACCGGCATTCCTGCAACAAAAAGCAGTGACGATTCTTAAACGACCTCCCCCCATCGTCATGGAGGGAGAGGAGCGGTATGAAGTGGAAACTGTAGTCAACTCACGATGGAATAGAGGAAAACTGCAGTATAGGATACATTGGAAGGGCTACCCTATGGAAGACGCTACATGGGAGCCAGCAGAAAACGTCATCGAAGATGCGCCAGATGCGGTCGCGAAATTTCATTGTGAGAATCCGGAGGCACCATCTCTAGAACGAGGGCAACGTCAGCTACCGCCCCGGACACTGCCAAGAAAGGTAGTACACACCTGCTTCCATCAATCCCAAACGCTGAAGGTCCTCTTCGACCACACGGCTAATGAAATCTGGGTCTGCCCGAGAAGTCAGCAAATGAAAGCGGAACCGAAAAAGCAGACCCTTACCAGATGGATGTCGGACCTGAAAGAAGTCGAAGATCGACTTGAGGCAGCTTGGCAGGTGTGGCAAGAGCGTCGGAACAAGGCAGTCATAGGAGAGGACGAGTGCCAGGAAGACTAGGACAACGACGACGAAAAAGAACATGATTGCGAGGACGCAATCCCTAAGGGGGGGGTAATGTTACGATCTCAATGCCAATTGTTATCTTGATGACAAGACACGTGATACAAACGCGACATGACTGACGAGAGACGAGGACTCGGAGGAAACCCTATAACAATGACGCATCAGCGTCTGCCAGGGCAGAGGGTTATGATGTAATGCCTGCAGGATAACATAAGGAGTACAGTCATATTTTAGCTCGAACGACGGAATAGGGTAAAGGGCTCTACATAACACGAGGATAGCATATGTATGTTGTGGTCCGTGCTCGAGGATCGTAACATATAAATAGCTAGAATGTACATAGTAGAACTCAGCTTCGAGCTGGCTAGTAAATAGCATTCTTCTCCCCGCCTCTTGCTCTCTGAGAAAGTTAGAGTGACCTGCGCGCAGATTTGGTTTTGCATAGCAAAGTTCTTCGTTAATCGTTGTCAAGATGCCTACTTTTTCACCATTTTGCATAGTTTTTCTTATGATTCTTTATCCTCCATGAATTCCGCCTTTACAGTCATAAAATCTACCCCTAGATCCCTACATTTTATGATGCACACCAATCTAATCTTTTTCGTCATGTATATCTACATTAATTGTTGGAAATTTATCCTATAGAAAAGATTGTACATAACTACACTCTTGAACTTTGATGACATTCTTCGCTATTAATGCATTCCCCCCTTTGCTATGGTCATTTACCATGGCCCTGGTCTCACAGTGATTTGAAAAGGAGACAAATGGAAAGCAGCCTTCCTAACAGCAAGAGGACTCTTTGAACTGATAGTCATATACTTTGGACAGTGCAATACACCAGGCACTTTTAGCTGAATGATAGCAAGCCTCTTCCAAGACCAAATACGAAGGAGAGTGTGCATAATCTATATGGATGACATCATAATCATCAGACAAATATAAGAGAAACTCCAAAAGAACACAATAGAAGTCATGGAGATATTGAACAAGAACGACCTATTCATTAAAGGACTAAAATGTGTCTGGGAATCATCAAAAGTCCCAGTACTAGGGTATATCATAGGAGAAGGGAAAGTAGAAATGGAACCAGAGAAGATTACAGCCATACAATCCTGGCCAACTCCAAAAACAAAGAAAGAACTACAAAAGTTCTTGGAATTCACAAACTTCTACTGACAATTCATCAAAGGATATGCAAAAGTTACTAAACCCTTAATGGAGCTGACTGGAAACAAAACATTGTAGTGGACAGACAAGCAGCAAAATGCTTTCAAGGAGCTAATTTGACATATAACCTTGGCACCCATCCTAGCACTACTACAAACAGAAGGAAAATTCCGAGTTGAAACAGACACCTCAGGATATGCCATCAGAGCGGTACTATCACAACAGCAGAAAGGGCTGTGGCACCCAATCGCCTTCATTTTAAGATGCATGATCCCAGCAGAGCAGAACTATGAAATCTATGACAAAGAACTTCTTGTGATAATGGTGGCACTGAAGACATGGAGACAATACCTCCTAGAAGCTTGAGAAAAGTTTGAAATATTGACAGACCACAAGAACCTATCATACTTCTGAAAACTGCAGTGACTCAATTCAAGACAGATCAGCTGGTACCTGAAATTACAAGAATATGACTATGAACTACAACACATACCAGAAAAAGTGAACAGAAAAGCAGACATCCTATTATGAATAGCAGGATATGAAGAAAACCTAACAGAGAAAGATGACATACAAATGATCAAAGAAGCTGCATTCATCTGACACCTGGAAGAGAATAATGAATGAGATTTCGAATTTATAATATTCAAGGATGAACACCTACAGAAAGAGGGAGCAGAAAATGATAAAACAATACAAACAAGAGGAATCATGATGATCGAATCCTCAAGAATAGAACAAATTCGACAATGCATATGAAGGAAAATGATCATAACAACGGGACTGAAGGAAAAACTGCACTGGTTCACAGAAGAAGACCACATCATATATGCAGAAGGAAAAATCTATATTCCCCCAGACAATAAAGTGAAGGAAGATATCATGTTCAAACACTATGATATGCCCATAGGAGGGCACCCAGGACAATATCGCATGCATGAACTCATAAACTGCACCTACTGGTGGCCATCAATGTTAATGGACATCAAGAAATATGTCAATGGATGTGAAGCATGCCAGTGAAACAAAATCATCTGACAAAAGAAACATGCATCACTACACCCACATGAGGTTCCACAGCAGCCATGGAAAGATATCAGAGTAGATCTCATAGGACCACTATCCAGCTCAAACGGCTTTAATGCCATCGCTACAGTCACAGACCACCTGACCAAGATGATCCATCTAATTCCCACAAACACTGAACTCACAGTAGAAGGTCTCATATGACAATACTGAGACAATGTGTGGCGACTCCATGGAATTCTATGAAAGATCATCAGTGACTGAGGACTCTAATTTACAGCACAATTCATAACAGCGCTTCTAAAACTGCTTGGAACGAAGCAAAACCTATTAATGGCCTATCACCTACAGACAGATGGACAGGCAAAGCGATTCCATCAAGAGACGGAAGCTTTCCTCAGGAGCTTCACAAACAACCTACAGGATGACTGGGCAGAATGGATAGCGATTACAGAGTATCAATATAATGACAAAACACACCAGAAAACAAAGGAGACACCATTCTTGTTACGGACTACTCATTTTCTTTATCTTATCTTTCTTTCTCTATCTTCTCCCCTATCTCCTCCGCTCCCATCATGCTGCGCATCCCTCCCCATCATGCTGCGCAGCGCGCAGTCATCGAGTCATCTTCTTTCTCTAGTCACTCTGAGTCATCCTATCCCAGCTTTACTCATCCGCAGTCCGCAGCACTGCGCAGTCCATGGTCCGTGCTCGAGTACTGTAGAATACTTAAGGGCTTCCAGATGTACCAGTAACGCTAGGTTTAATATTCCATTTGCCATCGTCTTAAACCGCTCTCGCACTTAGTCTGCCCGAGTCCTTTAAGATTCGTCTAGCTTAACAAGATATTAAACCTCGTCGAGACTCGCCCAGACTCACACACCACGTCGCGCTTTATCAAAGACCTAATCAACATTCGACGATGGACGGTCGCCGACCCAGCGAGCACTAGCACAAGCAACAAGAACACCTGGTTCAGAGAAGTAGATCACACATTGCAGTCCACGCCATTCGCAGAGACAGTCCACGCCAACCCAGAGACACTAGCAATTCAACAATCGAGAAGGAACGTATGCCTACACCAAGTAGTGACGAGAAGAAGAACAGCACTTCTGAGAGAACTTGCCCTTACCACTGCAGACGAGCTTACTGAAAACTTCAGTAACGAAACAGCACAACTCATCGCAGAACTCTTACTAGAAGGAGAATACGGATAAGCCTGAAGAGCTGTGGTCAGACCAGAATCTTCCTGCCGAAGAAGAGACAACCAATCCAAGAGAACAAGAGAAACAACACGAGCCCAAAGCTTCAGACAACAGCAGATTGCAAATTACAATCGCCGAATCAGAAGAGGCGCACTATACAGAACACACCACAGAGCCCGACAACTACCAAGCCAGGAGCACATAGGAACGAAATTGCTAACCCCTTCAGAGACCACCCCCGAGTACAGCATAAAGAATCGCACCATCGTGGCAAAGTGCGACAGTGACTGGAACGTACTTTGTGGAGGGCGAAGAGACTACCAAGACAGACGGACCAACCACTGCAGAGTGGAGCATTCGAACAAGCCTGTAGAATCGCAGGAATCGACCTAGACTATTGGAAAGAGCAATGAGAAGAGCAAAGACAAAAGCAGATCCAAGAACAGCAGGCCCAAGCACAACAAGCTCAAGAACAGGAGCCAAGATCAAGACAGCGACGAAGAAATTCCCAAACATGGCGACAGAATACAAGGATTATCGCAGCCCAAAGTCCTTCACAGGAGACTGAACAGCTTTCACATTTGGTGGAGAAGATGAAGCTCTATATAACCATGCATGGAGACCTCACCGTACACAAAAGATCGGAGCGTACTATCCAGAATGACCGACGACCGGAGCCCACTGGGCGTTGAGAAAATCCCTACACCAACCAAAGCACTGGACCGACTTCTCCAAATAGAGACACGATTCAGCATGTCATGTCACCGTCGCAAGCCGGAGCAAATTATTCAACATCAGACAGGGAACCGACCGTTGGTTCCTGATGATTCGTGACCTCCGAGCAGGATGACAGAACAGCTCCCGTTTCCTACTCGAGAGAGCCTAAACAGGAGGACAGCAGAAGCCGTACACTCGATCTCCGAACTCCCAACAGATGGAGATGAATATATCAGACAGTTCGAGCAATTGGCGAACATCTGACTGGACTGTGGGGGGTTTCAAACAACCAACGCAAGCCGAAACCCAGCCGAGGACAGGACAGGCCTGGTCGACAGTACGGCAACATTGCTTCAACTGTAACAAACCAGGACACCTTTCCAAATTGCCCGGGCCCGGGGCGCGTGTCCTGCTTATTGCGGCCTGGGCCTTGCGAACTGCGGAGAAGGGAAAATCCCGAGTCAGAGAAGTGAAGAGAGGAGAGAAGATGAGAGACAAGGCGAGAAGCTCTGACAGGGGTTTTGTCGGTCCTTAGAGGTCTAATCTCCCTACAGCTAAACAGACTCGCTTCGATACAGATGTAGATCATCCCATACTCTGAAATACACCATTCCTGCAAAGCATCTGAAGCACCAAGAAAACCATCCAAGGTGACAAACACCCAGAGAAAGGAACTCGTGGTACCGCGAAAATACGAACGCGGGGATAGCAACGATAACACCAGAGGTCGATGCGAGCAGACAGGACCTGCATCACACCGCCATAGTAACAAAACAGGATTGAAGACACGGCGAATCGAAGATTCCAATCATAAATGCAGATGGATCACCCAACCCCAGAAAACAGCAGACCGAGTAGCGAGGTCCACATCCATCAAGCACAAAGAGCATATGAAGCCATCTACTCGACATTGGGAAAACCACATGCTACTGGCATGACTGGCTTGTCTATCACAACCCAACGATCAATGGAGGACGGGAGAGATTGTCTTTAACAGATGCCCCAAGACATGCAAGATAAACCACCAGACAATCAAAATACAGAAAGTGGCTGAACCGCGAAGACCACAGCCAATGACAGAATGGAACTCAGATACCTTCATATCTGATGAGATTCAAACACCTCTTTAAGGAGAAGAACTTCGATCAACTACCGGACCATGGAGTGGACCACGAAATAAACTTAACAAAGACGCACCGAAACGATACCGAGCAAGGTCTCCCGATGACGCGAAGGGCTGAAGAACTAGACGCCTTTGTCAGAGGACTAAGAACAGGAAGATACGCCCCTCAAAATCACCTTACGCGGCACCCTGTTTCTTTCGTAACAGAAGGATGGTAGCAAACACTCATCCAAGACTATCGAGAGATAAACAATATACGGTCGGACAAGTTCCCACTACCACGCATCAGCGAACTCCTCGACGTACTACAAGGAGCGAAGTACTTTAACAAGATCGACATTATCTGGGGATACAATAACGTTCGCATTCGAAAAGGAGACGAATGGAAAGCAGCCTTCCTAACAGCAAGAGGACTCTTCGAACCAACGGTCATGTACTTCGGACAGTGCAACGCACCAGGCACTTTCAGCCGAATGATGGCAAGCCTCTTCCAAGACCAAATACAAAGAAGAGTATGCATAATCTATATGGACGACATTATAATCATCGGACGAACACGAGAGGAACTTCAAAAGAACACAGTAGAAGTCATGGAGATACTGAACAAGAACGATCTATTCATCAAAGGACTGAAATGTGTCTGGGAATCATCAAAAGTCCCAGTACTAGGGTATATCTAGGAGAGGGAAAGTGGAAATGGAACCGGAGAAGATTACAGCCGTACAATTCTGGCTGCGCCGAACGAGAAAGAACTACAAAAGTTCTTGGGTTCACGAACTTTTATCGACAGTTCATCAAGGATATGCAAAAGTCGCTAAACCTCTAACAGATTGATGGGAAACAAAACATTCCAGTGGACAGACAAGCAGCAAAGCGCTTTCGGAGCTAATCCGACATATAACCTCGGCACCCATTCTAGCACTACCACAAACAGAGGAAAATTCCAGTTGAAACGATGCCTCAGGATACGCCATCGAGCGGTATTATCGCAGCAGCAGAAAGGACTATGGCCCCATTGCCTTCATATCAAGATGCATGACTCCAGCGGAACAGAACTACGAAATCTACGACAAAGAACTCCTTGCGATAATGGTGGCCTGAAGACATGAGACAATACCTCCTGAGCTCAGAGAAGTTTGAAATATTACGACCACCAGAACCTATCATACTTCCAAACCACAACACTCAATTCGACAGACCGGCTGGTACCTGAAACTACAAGAATATGACTATGAACTACGACACGTGCTGGGAAAAGCGAATGGAAAAGCAGATGTCCTATCACGAATGGCGGGATATGAAGACAACCTAGCAGAAAAAGATGACATACAAATGATCAAAGAAGCCACATTCATCCGACACCTGGAAGAGAATAATGAACGAGATTTCGACTTTATGATGTTTGAGGACGAACATCCACCGAAAGGGGGAGCAGGAAATAACGAAACAATGCAGACAAGAGGAATCACGATGATCGAAACTCCAAGAATGGAACAAATTCGACAATGCGCACGGAGAGAAACGATCGTAACAACAGGACTGAAAGAAAAACCACACTGGTTCACAGAAGAAAATCACATTGTATATGCAGGAGGGAAGATCTACGTTCCCCCAGACAACAAACTGAAGGAAGACATCATGTTCGAACACCATGACACACCCATCGGAGGACACCCAGGACAATACCGCATGCACGAACTCATAAACCACACCTATTGGTGGCCATCAATGCTAACAGACATCAAGAAGTATGTCAATGGATGCGAAGCATGCCAGTGAAACAAAATCATCCGACAAAAGAAACACGCACCACTACACCCGCACGAGGTCCCGCAGCAACCATGGGAAGATATCAGAGTAGACCTTATAGGACCTCTATCCAGCTCGAATGGCTTTAACACCATCGCCGCAGTCACAGACCACCTGACAAAGATGATCCATCTAATTCCCACCAACACCAAACTCACAGCAGAAGGTCTCGCACGACTATACTGAGACAACATGTGGAGACTCCATGGAATCCCACGAAAGATCATCAGTGACCGAGGACCCCAATTCGCAGCACGATTCATGACAGCGCTTCTAAAACTGCTCGGAACAAAGCAAAACCTATCAACAGCCTATTACCCACAAACAGATGGACAGGCGGAGCGATCCCATCAGGAAACAGAAGCTTTCCTTAGAAACTTCACAAACAACCTGCAGAACGACTGGGCAGAATGGATAGCGATCGCAGAATACCAATACAACGACAAGACACATCAGGGAACAAAGGAGACACCATTCTACCTCAACTATGGAATGCACCCCTGGAAGGGAGAACCACAGACAACGGAAGGGAATAATCCCACGGCCAAGAACTTTGTCGAGAGAATGAACCAAATCCGGAAAGAAGCAAATGCTGCGCTGCAGTATGCGCAAACACGAGCCAAAGACAATTACGACGCGAGGCGAAGACCAGCCCGTGAATACAAGAAAGGGGACGGAGTATGGCTTGAAGCCACCAATATCGCAGTCAATCGACCATCAAAGAAGTTATCGGCACTCCGATACGGACCGTTCAAGATGATCGAAAAGAAAGGAACCTCAGCATATCGCCTGGAACTCCCAGCATCATGGCAGCTGATACACCCCGTGTTCAATGAAGCGCTACTCACACCCTACAAAGGACCCCGTTTCAAGATACAAGAACGACCATCGCCGCCACCCCCTGAGATCATAAATGATGAAGAAGAGTACGAAATAGAAGAAATTGTAAAAAGAAAGAAACAAGGAAGAGAAACACTATTCCTGGTCAAATGGAAAGGATACGGACATGAAGAAAACACATGGATCAAAGAGAAGGAACTGGGGAATGCGCAGCAAGCTCTAGACCGTTTCCTGAAGAAGACTACGGAGCAAGATAAAAGGACCACGAAAAGAGGGAAGAAGGCCAGAAAACACACATCATGACCACCAATGCCCCCATCAGCATCGAAAGCAGCGACGACAGCCGCGCCCCCACCCCTATCACGAACGACGCTGAGAATCTGGCGAAAATCCTCGATGCCAAAGACTACATGGACCCCCTTGCCATCACCCTCGGCGCATACCTGCGCTACGTCATGACCATCCGTACGCACCTTTGGAGTGGACGGACCCCCGACGGGACCGCCCCCACAACAGCGAAATGCATCGCGCTTCGCGAAGCAATGGAAACGCTTCGCACCGAAAACCGGCGACTCAAACTCCTCGCCACCACACTTCACCACATCCGCTCCTACAACGAGGAGCTCATTCACACGTGGGCCCCGCGCGCGACAAGCGCCTGGGAAAACAATGGGTGGGGACAGCTGGACTAAGGGTTTTCGCGAGGACGCGAATCTAAAGAGAGGGTGATGTTACGGACTACTCATTTTCTTTATCTTATCTTCCTTTCTCTATCTTCTCCCCTATCTCCTCCGCTCCCATCATGCTGCGCATCCCTCCCCATCATGCTGTGCAGTGCGCAGTCATCGAGTCATCTTCTTTCTCTAGTCACTCTGAGTCATCCTATCCCAGCTTTACTCATCCGCAGTCCGCAGCACTGCGCAGTCCATGGTCCGTGCTCGAGTACTGTAGAATACTTAAGGGCTTCCAGATGTACCAGTAATGCTAGGTTTAATATTCCATTTGCCATTGTCTTAAACCACTCTCGCACTTAGTCTGCCCGAGTCCTTTAAGATTCGTCTAGCTTAACAATTCTACCTCAACTACAGAATGCATCCCTGGAAGGAAGAACTACAGACAACAGAAAGGAATAAACCCACAGCAAAGAACTTCATCAAAAGAATGGACCAAATATAGAAAGAAGCAAATGCTATGCTGCAGTATGCACAAACACGAGCCAAAGACAATTATGATGTAAGACGAAGACCAGCCTATGAATACAAGAAAGGGGACAGAGTATGGCTTGAAGCCACCAATATCACAGTCAATCGACCATCAAAGAAGTTATCGGTACTCCGATACAGACTGTTCAAGGTGATCGAAAAGAAAGGAGCCTCAGCATACCACCTGGAACTCCTAGCATCATGGCAGCTGATACACCCCGTGTTCAATGAAACACTACTCATACCCTATAAAGGACCCCATTTCAAGATACAAGAGCAACCATCGCTGCCACTTCCTGAAATCATAAATGATAAAGAAGAGTACAAAATAGAAGAAATCCTAAAAAGAAAGAAACAAGGAAGGGAAACACTATTCCTGGTCAAATGAAAAGGATACAGACATGAGGAAAACACATGGATCAAAGAAAAGGAACTGGAGAATGCACAGCAAGCTCTAGACTACTTCCTAAAGAAGACTATGAACTGGGATAAAAAGACTATGAAAAGAGGAAAGAAGACCAAAAATTGCACATCATGACCACCAACGCCCCCATCAGCATCAAAAGCAGTGACAACAGCCACACACCCACCCCCAACCATCTGAGCAACCTTGAGAATCTGGCAAGAATTCTCAATGCTAGCAACTATATGGACCCCCTTGCCATCACACTTGGCATATATCTGTGCTATGTCATGACTATCTGCATGCATCTTTGAACTGGACAAATTCCTGATGGGACTGGTCCCACAGCAGCAGAATGCATTGTGCTCCATGAAGCAATGGAAATGCTTCACACAGCAAACCAGCAACTCAAACTCCTCGCCACTACCCTCTATCACATCCACTCCTACAATGAAGAACTCATTCATATGTGGGCCCCATGTGCAGCAACTGCCTGGAAAAACAATGGGTAGGGACAGCTGGACTAGAATGTTTCACAAGGATGTGAATCCAAAGAGAGGGTGATGTTACAAACATCACTTGAAGGACCATTTATTTTCTTATCTTCCTTCTCTTATCTCTCCCCTCCATTACACTGCGCAGTGCGCAGTCAGTCATCTCATTCCAATCTTACTCATTCACAGTCTGCAGCATTGTGCAGTCCATGGTCTGTGCTTGAGTACTGTAATGTATATAAGGACTTCCAGATGTACTAGTAGCACTAGGCTTAATATTTCATTTGCCATTATCTTAAACTGCTCTTGCACTTAGTCTGCCCGAGTCCTTTAAGATTTGTCTGGCTTAACAATAAGGTAGTCAGGTTGTTTTTTTCATTATTCTCTTCCAGTTGTCATATAAAGGCTGTGTCTTTGAGCATTTGCAAGTCATTTTTTTCTTCTATCCATTCTTTATATTCTGCTATTTGTGATAGAATGTCTACTTTTCCATTTGCTTTTTCTGGTATGTATTATAATTCATAGTCATATAGTATTCCTGTAATTTCAGATACTATTCTGTCTGTCTTGAGTTTAACTACTATAGTTTTAAAAAATATGACAGGTTCTTGTAATTGGTAAGAATCTTGAAGCATTCTCATGCTTCGAGTAGGTACTATTGCCATGTTTTAGAACAACCATTATTGCTAGTAGCTCTTGGTTATAGATTTCATATTCTGCTGGTGTCATACATTATGAGATGAAGGCAATTGAATGCCATATTCCTCTCTATTGTTGTAATAGGACTGCACCTATTGCATATCCTGATGCATCTGTCTCAACTCAGAATTTTTCCTCTGCTTGTAGCAATGCCAGTATTAGTGCTAATATTATATATATATTGTATCAGCAGTTTAAAAGCCCCTTTTTGTCTCATGGACCATTTGAATGCTTTGTTTTCTATCAATTCTATTAGTAGTTTTGCAACTTTTGCATATCCTTGGATAAAGCATTAGTAGAAGTTTGTAAATCCAAGAAACTTTTGCAATTCCTTCTTTGATTTTGATATCAGCTGTTGTTGGATTGCTATAATCTTTTCTAGTTCCATTTTAACCTTTCCTTCATCCACTATGTAGCCTAGAACTGGGACTTTTATAGATTCTCAGATACATTTAGATCCTTTAATGAATAGGTCATTTTTCTTGAGTATGTTCACAACTTCTAGAGTGTTTCTTCATAACTCTTCTCATGTCTTGCTAATAATGATAATGTCATCCATATAGATGATGCAGATTCTGCATTGTAGCTGATCTTGAAACAGGCTTGCCATCATCCAGTTAAAGGTTCCCAGTGCATTGCATTGTTTAAAGTATATGACTATTGGTTCAAACAGTCTTCATATGGTTAGGAAGGCTGCCTTCTACTCATCCTCTTTTCAAATACATATATTATTGTATCCCCAGATGATGTCTATTCTGCTAAAGAATTTTATATTCTATAGTACATCTAGAAGTTTACTGATGCAGGATAATGGGAATTTGTCTTTTATAGTATATTTGTTGACTTTTCAATAGTCCTGGATCAATCATTTTGATCCATCCTTCTTGATTCAGAAGAAACATAGTGCTGTGTATGGTGATTTTAATAGACATATTTTCCCTATTTTGAGCTCTTCTTCAATAAAGGAGTCCAGCTTAATTAGCTCCTTTTGTATTATTGAGTAGACTTTGCTCACTATTCTTTTTAGTGCATTATTCATCAACTTAATTTTAAAGTCCTATTCTTTGTACTTGAGTAGTTTAAAGTTCTTTTCTTTGAAGAGGTATTTAAAGTTGGTTAAATAGAAAGGGAATTCCTGTTGGCTCTTCTTGTATCCTTTTCTAATCAATGATTTTCTATATATTAACTGTTTAGTGCTTCTCTCCATATTCTTTAGAGCATTTGTTAAAGATAACTTCTCCTATTTTCTATTTTATTGTAGAGTTGTAATATACCACCCAATTGTAGTCTAGTAGCATGTCTGTCTTTCCAATGTCTAGTATAATTGCTTCCATATTTTTCTTATAGCTGTTCATTTCAATGTGTATATCTGTAACTTCTTTCACTGTCTTTTGTCAGTTTGAAAATCCATCCATATTGATGATAGGTATTCTTTGGATTTGTCATATTTGTAGTCTGACTTTTTTGATAAGCTAAGCATTGATGCATGTTCTGTCTGCTCCACTATTAACTTCTGGCATAATTTTTCTTGTTTCTTTTTGTATGTGTATTAGAGCTGGGATTATTAGCTCTTTTTATTTTGGCAGTCTATCTCCTTGGATTGTTTTTGAGAGTGCTCTAATTTATTTTATAGGAATAGTATATTTCATAGTTTGGAGTAGTCTACATCCTGTGTGAAAATGAGTCTGGTTTAATAATATAGGTCACAATTTAGCACCTTTTAATCAGACCCCCTAACAAAACCCTTTTTCTCTGAGTTTTTTTCTTTCTTGTCTTTTTTATTCTCCATTTCTTCTTCTTTCACTTTTCTAATATGGGATTTCCCTTTCTTCTTCTTGCAGTTTCATACATAGTATCCTTTCAGCCTGCAATTAAAGCAGGTGATATTTGTTATTGCTTTCTATAGTTTAAAACAGTTTTATAATATATATTTTGATTTATTATAGTTGAAGCAGTTATTGCTTTGTACTTTGTCAACTTCCATGGCTTGTTCTCCTCCTCTCTGGCTTGAGTTTTTGGGTTTGTAATAGTTAGTAGTTTTACCTTTTATTATATTTCTATATTTGTTGATATTTCATTCAATTGCTTGGATTGTCTTGATATATTCATGTCCATCTGCTGGTAGATTTGAGATTAAATGTACTACTTCTACCATACTTCAGTTGAGGCTCTTCTCAAGTAGAAAGTAGAGTGCTGTTTCTGTCACTCCTGCCTTTTCTACAAGGGTGACAAATTCATCTAGAAATTCATTAATAGGTTAATTCTCTTGTTTAATGTTGAATAATCTGCTTCTTGCTTGTAAAGGAGACATGACATTGCTGAAACAGCCTTCAATTTCTGTTACAAATGTGGCCCAAGTATCTGTGTCTTTGGTTGTATCAATCTTCTTCAATGCTCAGTAAGATAGAGGTCAACAGGAATATGTGTTTATATAATCAAAATTGCTCATTGATGGCAACACTTTCTCCTTCTCAACAATATACTGTAGCAGAATTCTGAGTAATAGAAAGTATAGTTCTGAACCTATGGAAGGGATGCCAGAAGGAAATTTTTCAAAAAAAATGCTCCCTAATGAGCAGTTTCTTCAGTTTTATTTTTCATCTTTTTTTTGTATTTCTTGTCAATCTGGAGCATTCTGCAGCAATTCAGGATTTTTCATTTCGAGGATTTAGTGGCTTATTAAGTGATTACTAAGTGATCATGTGATAATAGAGCAGAGAAAGAGGCAGGTGGAAATAGTGTGAAAAATCATTGAGATAAAACAAGCCTTCTGTAAGCGTGGATGCTTACAATGTGACTGCGTGGTCACATGGGCATGGGATGTCATGGTCGGTGGTGGTGGAGATCATCATCTTCCTTCTTGACCTTGAACTTGTATTTTCCCCTGAACATCCTCTCAATCACACCTTCTGCTTGTTGTTTAGCTTGGTTCTGAAGGCTTAGTTTTCCTCCTGAGAAGGGAGGTTTTCACTTTTTAAACAACAATGCTAAAAATCCTCTTTTTCCCCTTTCCCACCACCAACTCTCTTAGAATTCGAGGTGCAGTCATCTCACCAAAAAGGAACAGTCACCCAGGATCATCCTAGACATCAAGGAACAATGAACGACAGCGTTTCTCATAAGGAAATATGTATAGCGGTTTCTCAGAAGCGGAACAAGCATGTCTCCTGAAAAGAGGTGCACATATAGTCACCATTTAGCAACATCAATCTGGATTTCACCCCTTTCTCTTCACCAACTTCCCTTACACCAGCTCCATCCTCCTCTCCTCCCTCTCTTCGGAATTCACTGCCATCAGTATGACCACAATGCAGGTGTAGGAGATGTATCTCTTCATCTTCTTCATCACCATCACCTCTACCCCTGAAACGACCATCACCCATGTTTAGCCAAATGATGCAATATGCAACAGTGTCCCAATCAGCACCGAACAAACTCCCTGCCTTGACTCCTGGTATCCTCAGTGCTCGCGTCTTGCGAGATTTCAAATGTTGTCTTCTCTTTTACTTCAATGAAAAGGAGGTCGAAACGGACACAGACAAGATAAGGAAGACGTCAATATGCTGGCAGGATGATGGCCTACATGACTGGATAGAATGCAATCACAAAGAACTTGCAGTGCTCACTTTCGAGCAATTTTTCAAGAAGTTTTCAAAGATATTTATCGAATCCAAGTGGGAGGCCAAGTGCTACGTTCAGCTACAGAGAAAAATGATGAAGACAACAGAGTGTTTCCTGCTATTCGTGACGGAATGCCAGAAGCTCAACGCCATTCTCAAAGGCACCCGTTCCCACTTAAATGACGAAGGGCTCATTCGCTTCGTGGATGCACACATGCTGTCAGACCTCAGGGCAGCATCGAAGACATTCGAGTGAAAGTCCTTTTTCATATGGATGAACGCTGTTGCTGAAGAAGATGAGAAGCTCCTTCGAGAAAGCGTCCACATTAATGGCTTGATACAGAAGCATCCGGAGCCTATATCACCCAATGAACAACCAAAATGAAAGGAACGTTACATGTCGCAGAACCCAAATGCCTTCTCATCATCGACACAGAGGAAGAAACTGCCCAAAACCATGCCTCCCCCCCTCACCAAAGCAGAGTGATAGCTGATCGCCAACAATGGCAGTTGTTTCGAATGCAGAGACCCCTTTGCAACCCACTTTGCCTGAGACTGCCCGAATGGCCCACCAGACGGGACCAACTATGTTCCGTTAACAGTGGAAAATGTAGAGGTGTGCAAAGGATCACAACAAAAGTCTGGAGGACAAAGCCTCAACAACGTAACGAATATGGGCATGCAAAACAAAGTGTTGCAAAAGGGCAAGGGCAAAAATGTTGCCGCTGTCATCGCAGGGCAGGAATTGGCACATATAGAGACCTTGGACAGGAGCGAAATGACAATGGCTGCAGGAGTGGTATTACTGCCTCTGCACTATGCAACAGTGATGGAGGGAGAGTCCTCCGAAGACAGCATGAGTGCACCTGTCAGCGTCTCTTATCTACAATGGTGTTGTCTCCTCCTTGGAGGGGACAGCTCACCTTCCCTCCGTGTAAACACTCTCATTGACAACGGTGCTCATCTAGTATTGATTCGCCCAGATGTTGTGGATCACCTGGGGCATCGGAGATTCAAGCTCCTGCAGGCAGAGCCAGTTGATGTCACGATTTGAGAAGAGAAAGTCACTGTAGAACTCAACAAATATGTCAAGCTCAAATGCACTATGGAGAATAGCGAATGGACTAGCACAACTGTGAAAGCGTTAGTAATGCCCAGACTCTGTACATCAGTAATCCTCGGACTTCCCTTCCTTACAGTGAACCAAATTGTAGTGGACCACAACGAATGCTGGGCAATCGATAAACGTATAAATGTTAATCTTCTAGATCCTACAAATACATCACCATTGCCATGGGTAAAGAAACATCCGACAGTAAAGAAAGAGAAAGAGAGAGCCAGTTTCCATCATAAAAAGAGAACGAAAGAAGTAAAACAGTTGGTCCAGAATCGTAAAGTATTTTTCGAAGAGCTCAAGGGCATCTTGGCTCTATGAAAACCACGAATCGACTCAGCATGCGAGGTTGTGAGTGGTATAAATGTTATTGTGGCTCTTTGCAAGCATATAGAATGCCTTTCCCAGCTAAAGGCTCTTGGAAATATGGAAGCAGATTTGCGCAGGCAGTTCAAAGAGATCTTTGAGCCCATTCCTCACATGAGCAAACTGCCTGAGACATATATGCATTGATCAGATTAAAGAATGCTAAGGCTACAATTGCAATGCAGACATATGGATGCCCCCGCAAGTATAGGGATGCATGGCGGACACTGATCCAACAGCACCTAGACAGCAGAAAGATCCGCCCATCATCATTGCAGTGTTACGATTTCAACGCCAATCGTTATCTTGACGACGGACACGTGATCCAACAATCACCTGACAAGACACGTGATACAAACGTGACGCGACTGACAAGAGACGATGTGAAGACTCGACGGAAACCCTACGACAACGACGCGTCATCAGGGCAAAGGGTTATGATGAGACGCCTACAGGATAACATGAGGAGCGTAGTCATATTTTAATCCAGACGACGGAATAGGGTAAAGGGCTCTACACAACATGAGGATAGCGTATGTATGTCGTGGTCCGTGCTCGAGGATCGTAACATATAAATAGCTAGAATGTACGTAGTAGAACTCAGCTTCGAGCTGGCTAATTAATAGCATTCTTCTCCCCGCCTCTCATCTCTCGAGATAGTTAGAGTGACCTGCGCGCAGAATAGGTTTTGCGTAGCAAAAGCTCGAAGCTTCTCATCACGCACCTCACCGCTCTTAGCTCTCACCTCTCTCCGCTGCCCTTCCTTCGTTGCCCGACAGCCCCGAGTGCCGTGCGACCAAAGGAACCCGCTGCGTCGTCATACCTTCTCTCCCAAACACTACTAACCTTTTCAATCTTCAATCCCCATTCCCTACCCCGCGCCAACCCACATTCTGATCTCTGTCTGCGGTCCTTGTTCGTTGCATTTGGAAGTGCAAGAGGACTAAGGGTAACGTTGAGTCCAACCCTGTCCGAATCGAACATCAAAAGGCTGTGCTAGGGTAATCTTCGGAGAGCCCTACCGCGCGTTTGACCGGGTAGTTTGTTGACCCGGGACGTACCGAAGCAAGAGAGATCAGAGGACTCGGACGTGTGGATAGTCCCCACCCTTCGACCGACCCTTCAAACATGCCCTTGAAAGTCGTTGTCGGGGACGTGTGTTGACCCAAAACGAGAAAGGGATTGCCAGACCGCTGGGATCTCTGACGACGAAACCTTCCTTGACTGCCGTTTGGGGCATCCTTGTAGTTACGAGGATTCGAGCCAACCCTTCCGCAGTTTAACAGGCACCCTCGATGAAGAGAACCCCCTGAAAGACACCCATAATGGAATTCATCCCCGCCCTCTTTGCATTCATCACGGTTATCCTCACCACCCTCTTCGCCGCACACCCACTTGCCTTAGCTTGGGGCACCCTTCGAAACAACCCTCAACAAGCAGAACAGGTACAGAACGCGACTCGGACTTTGGTCGACGCGATCAAAGAAGAACTGGATTTGGGCAAGAAGCCCAAGAGAACGAAATCGGAACCACCGGATCCATATAAAGGGGAACCCGGCCTGATCGGAAGTTGGCTTCGACGAATGGAGGTCTACTTCGACAAAGAGGAGATCATGAACAAATGGGACATGATCACCTACGCATTGCAACGGATCACAGGAGGAAAGGCCGAACGTGCACAGAATTGGGCGGACTCTAAGCTACAGGAGTAGCTGGAGTTCAACATTAACTCCAGCAGGAATTCAGATATCATTCCACCTACGACGACTGGGAACATGGACCGTCGTTACGCCGGCATGGCTAACACTCCAGAAGTCAGCAACCCGCTGGACACCTTCCACCATTCAAAGACTGGAGAGTTCGCGGGCCGGAATTTTTCATACCACAAACCCAACCCTCTTCTTGACTGTCCACACCCCCGTCGGACTACATTTCATTCCGAGCTGGGCTCCCTTAACGGAATACAATGACATCGCACTCATCGACATTTTCAACACGACTCACCAGGCACTCACACGATTATCAACTGGTGTCCCGGACATCACTTGGTACAACCACGTTGACCACAGTATCACAGGCCCAGAGGATTCAGGTAAGGAGCTTCGCCCCTAAACCAACACAGAAACCGGCCAGCGCCCCTGGCAAACTCCGGCACCAGTAACCAGTATGCTCGACACCCACCCTTGCCATGGACGTCACCAGTTGAGACGCAGACACTCTTCCGTGCCGGGGACATCTCGGATAAACTGTCCATACCCCGGCCGATATCACTACTGGAGCTGCACCTGCCCTCCCCATCGGATGACCAGGTTTTCTGCTGGGAGCCTTCCGCTTTATGTATCTCATTTATTGGACTTCCCCTTATATTTCACGTGCCTTCTCTTTTATCCCTACCCTGGTGGCCACATTTTCGCACGTCTCTACTCATCCTTGGCATGCATCAGTCCACGAGGACATCTCTCTGAGACTCTGTAATCACCTGACATCCGTGCTCTCTATACACTGTTGACCTCAGACAACCACATTTGTCGGGCACACCGATTGTCCCCTGATGATTACACTCTGGACACTGACCCCAGCTAGCTCTCTCACCTGCCGTCCTCATGCCAGTTCTTGAGGATCCCCTTCCTTCCCCATCCCTCCTCCGTCCCTCGTGGGCACTCCTCTTACTTCCCTCCGGACCCTCCTTCTTCTCTCACTCTCCCGATCTTCTTTTTGTGTTCTCCCCCTTGATCGCTGGGATGGATCCTTCACCTGCCTATGCCCTTTCCACCAACCCTGTCATCCTCTCCCTGGTTGTTTCAAACTCTTTGATTACTCCGTTTCTCTGCTTTCCACCCTTCCTCCCCCCTCCTTTAGGAATCGTCTCCCTTTTCACTCTTTCTCTTCTACTCCCCCCCCTTCCTCTCACTTTCCTGCCAACTCCGACTGCGTCTCCCTTTGCCTGGCCGCGCTTCCTTTTTCCCTCCCCTCCCTCGTCCCTCCTCCCTTTCTTCTTCTCTCCTCCCTTCTTTCTTCCTCTCTCCCTTCCCCTTCCAACTTCCCTGGGCTTCTTTCGCTCCTCCTTATTTGTCCCTCCTCTCTTTCCACCTTTCCCCCTTCTTTCTTCCTCTTCCCCTCTTTCCCTGTCCTCTTCCTCTCCCTGTTCTCTCTTCCTCTCTTCCATCTCACCCACTCTCCCTTCTGGGCTCCCGCTTTCCTGCCCTGCTCTTTCTCGCTGGTTCCTTTGTCTCTCCCTCTGTCCTTGTTGGCTCCTCCCCCCTCCCTCCCTTCTTCTTTTCCTTCTCCCTTCTCTTCCTTCCCCTTCTTCCCCTTGCTCCCTCCTTCTTTTCTTTTTCCCCTCTTTCCGGTGTGGAATTCCTTCCCTTCTCCTGGCTCCTTTCCACTCCTGTCCTGCCTGGCTTCTTCTCTTCCCCCGGCTCTCTCTCTCCTCTTCTTTGGTGCCTCCTCTCCTCTTCTTTGGCGTCTACCTCTACTTCCCCCGGCTTCTCCGCTCTTGGTCTCACTTCACTCCTTTTCCTGCCCCCTCTCGGCCTCTTCCCCCCTGGGATTCCTCTCTCCTCTTTTTCCCTTTTTTGCTCCTCTTCGGCTGCTGCCTCGCTTGGCCCCTTCCTCTTCCCTCTGCTTTCTCCTGCTCGTCTCTCTCCGCCATCTTTCTTCCCCTCCTCATCTCCCCCCTCCGCTTCCCCTTCTTCGTGTTCTCGGCTCTCGTGTGCTGCCACCATCTCTCCTCCCCGCTCCCCCCGTCCGGCCTTCTCTCTGATCTCTCCCTCTCCCCACATCTCGTTCCCTTGTCTTCTTCCCCCTTCTCCTCTTTTCCTCCCCTACTCCCCCTTTCTCTTTCTTCCCATTTTGTTCCCTTCTCTCCTTCTCCTTTTCCTCTTTTCCCCTTCCCCTTCTCCCCCTCCTCCCCTCCTCCTGACTCTTCTTCTCCCCTGGCTTCTTCCTTGGCCTTCTCTTCCTCGTTCCTCTCTGGGTACTCCCTTCTTCTGTCCTCCCCCTCCCCCCCTTTCTCCCCTTCCCTTGTTTCCCCCCTTCTTTGTCCCTCTCCCTTCCCCCCCCGTCCTCTCTCTTTGCCTTCCCCCCCCCCGCCTCCCTTTTCCTTTCTCTCTCTCCTTCTCCCTCCCTTTCCCCTCCTGTCCACTCCCCTTCCCCCCTTCCCCCGTGTGTTCTTCCCTCCTCCCTTGTTTGCTTTCTTTTTTCCTTGCTGCTCTCTTCTCCCTGGGATCTCTCCCTTTTCTCCCCCTCCTTTCTCCTCCCTCCTCCCTTCCTCCTCCCCCTCCCCTTCTCCCCTTCCTCTCCCCCCTCCTCTTTCCCCCTTGTCTGGGTCTCCCCTCGCTCGCCCCCCTTCCTTTCCCTCTCCTCCTCCTCCCTCCCGGCTCTGGGCGGCGCAAGGAAGACTAGGACGACGATAATGAAGAAGAACATGATTGCGAGGACGCAATCCCTAAAGGGGGGATAATGTTACGATTTCAACGCCAATCGTTATCTTGACGACGGACACGTGATCCAACAATCACCTGACAAGACACGTGATACAAACGCGACGCGACTGACAAGAGACGATGTGAAGACTCGACGGAAACCCTACGACAACGATGCGTCATCAGGGCAAAGGGTTATGATGAGACGCCTACAGGATAACATGAGGAGCGTAGTCATATTTTAATCCAGACGACGGAATAGGGTAAAGGGCTCTACACAACATGAGGATAGCGTATGTATGTCGTGGTCCGTGCTCGAGGATCGTAACATATAAATAGCTAGAATGTACGTAGTAGAACTCAGCTTCGAGCTGGCTAATTAATAGCATTCTTCTCCCCGCCTCTCATCTCTCGAGATAGTTAGAGTGACCTGCGCGCAGAATAGGTTTTGCGTAGCATGCAGCATGCATCACCATCTTTCATTATTCCAAAAGCTGACCTTTCAGTCTTGCCAAGATGGGTAAACAATTACCAAGCACTGAACTTGAATACGGTTGCAGATAACTTCCCATTACTAAGAATCGATGACATTCTGGCAGATTGTGCCAAAAGAAAGATCTGGGCTACAATTGATATAACAAATAGTTTCTTCCAAACGAGAATGAATCCGAAAGACATACATCTGACAGTGGTCTCTATGCCTTTTGGCCTGTACAAGTGGAACATCATGCCTATGGGTTTGCAAAACGCACCAGCCATACACCAGTGATGTGTTATGGCTGCACTGTGCAAGCATATTGGAAAGATATGCCACATTTATCTAGATGATATCGTGATATGGAGCGAAAGCATAGAAGAACACATTGAGAACATATAAATGATTCTGCAAGTGCTGAAGGACACTAGGCTCTACTGCAACCCAAAAAAGACAAAGCTGTTTTGCTTATCGACAGACTTCCTCGGCCATCACATATTGCACCATGGCATTGAGGCAGATGGCTCCAAGATGGCACACATTTTGGAATGGCCAGTGCCTAAATCGGTTTCAGACATGCGTGCATTCCTGGAACTGGTGCACTACGTCGCGAACTTTCTCCCCAACTTGGCAGAGTACATGAGAGTACTGAATGAACTTACCAAGAAAAAGTGCTTGAAGCATTTCCCCAATTGGACGGCAGAACATCAATGGGCATTTGATGGCGTTAAGTGTTTAGTGCTCTCCAGGAACTGTCTGATGACTATCGATCATCAGAATCTGGAAGAGAACAAGATTTTTGTCACAACCGATGCGTCGAACCACAGAATGGGAGCAGTGCTTTCTTTCGGCCCCACTTGGGAGACAGCCTGACCAGTGGCGTTTGACTCCATGCCACTGAAAGCCACCGAGAAGAACTACCCCATTCACAAAAAAGAACTGTTAGCAATTATCAGGGCACTGAAGAAATGGAGATGCGACTTATTCAGATCCGCCTTCACAATCTACACAGACCACAGAACATTAGAATCTTTTGAAAAGCAACGCGATTTATCGCAGCGACAGGCCCGATGGATGGAGTTCCTTTCCCAGTTCGATGCGAAGATTGTCTACATCAAGGGGCACTCCAACTCTGTAGCAGATGCACTCTCTAGGCTGCCGGTGGAGAAAGAGTTGATTAACATGGAGGAAGTGGACCTGCCCATCACTATTGGAAGCAACAATGAGAAAGGAAACAAGGAACTCATCGCCGCTCTATGGCCCACAAGAGTGTTGGAGGGTGGGGACGCCTTGGCCTTTGCTGCTGTCAACGTGCTAATGGAAGTGACTGTCGACACTCTGAAGGAGGGTCCCTCAATATTCAATGTCACAATGGACAAGCAGTTCCTAACAGAAATCCACAATAGGTATGTCAATGACCCATGGATTAAAAAGCTAACGAGTGTGGCTGCAGGGATGACCAACATCAAAAAGGTGAACGACCTGTGGTACATCGGCAAGTGGTTAGCAGTGCCACAGAGCACGATAGTCCAGGAGATGCTGTTCAGGCAGGCACATGACGTTCTCGGCCATTTTGGTTTCAACAAGTCATACACGGCCTTATGCAACAGTTTTTACTGGCCGAACATGAGGAAGGACCTGGAAAAGGGCTATGTGGCAGGCTGCGAGGACTGCCAGAGGAATAAAGCCTCCACGGCAAGAAAAGGCAGACCCCTACATCCCTTGCCAACTCTGGATGCCCAGGGGACATGTGTGGCAATGGATTTCATTGGCCCGCTGCCTGAGGATGATGGTTACAATTGCATCGCGACCTTTACGGACTGCCTGAGTGTGGACTTACAGATCGTGCCATGCCAAACGGATCTTACAGCGGAGGGGCTTGCAGAAATGTTCTTCGACAAATGGTATTGCAAGAATGGCCTGCCGACAGAGATCATGTCTGATCGAGATAAGCTTTTCGTTTCGAACTTTTGGAACGCTCTTCATAAACTGATGGGCATGAAGCTGAAGCTAAGCACTGCCTACCACCTGGAAACCGATGGGTCCTCAGAATGCATGAACAAGACTGTAAACCAGTGCCTCCATTTCCACATACAGAGGAACCAGAAGGGTTGGGCAAAGGCATTGCCCCAGGTGCATTTTAACATCATGAACTCGGTCAATGCCAGTACTGGCTTCTCACCGTTCTACTTAAAGACAGGTCGCCATCCAAGGATCATTCCGGCTTAGATGGCGGCAGTTGGACATCGCAGAATGAATGGTCAGTGGTCAAGTTCCTCAAGGCATTGGAAGCAGACATCCTTGAGACCCAGGACAACTTGGAAGCAGCTAAGATCAGTCAAGCTTTCCAGGCCAACAAGATGAGAGGGCCTGAGCCCGAATTCAAGGTGGGTGACAGAGTGAGATTGATGACCTTCCATCATCGCTGAGAGTTCAAAAAAGTGGGCGAGTATCAGGCAGCAAAATTCATGCCGTGGTATATGATTCATCGGATAATGGCTAAGCACCCTGAATTTTTTACATACACATTGAACATTGCTGATAAGGATATCTATCTGGTTTTCCATGCCTGGGAGCTAGCACCTTTCACGGAAAACAATGATGCAAAGTTTTCAGATCAATGACATGAGCAACCAGCGCTGATTATAATGGAGGACAGGGACGAGGAATACTTCATCGAGGCAATCGTCAACTCAAAGCATTGCGGTCACAGTAGAAAAGGAAGAAAATTCCTCATTTGATGGGTTGGTTACAGGCCTGATGAAGACCATTGGCTGAATAAGGAAGAAGTCAAGCAGACGCAGGCGCTGGATGAGTGGCTGAGGTTTCACCCCAAGGATGTATAACCCCACTATGATAGCTTTTTCCTCATCATGTCGTTGAGGTTTTTTAATGCACCCATTGGTTAGAGGGAGGATGTTGTTTTCTCGGAGGTTGGGAGAGTGTAAGCATGGATGCTTACAATGTGACTGCATAGTCATGTGGGCACGGAACGTCATGGTCGGTGGTGGTGGAGATTGTCATCTTCCTTCTTGACCTTGAACTTGCATTTTCCCCTGAATGTCCTCTCAATCACACCTTCTGCTTGTTGTTTAGCTTGGTTCCAAAGGCTTAGTTTTCCTTCCGAGAAGGAAGGTTTTCATCTTCCTCTATCTTTTAAAATACTATCCCAATGACCCTGAGCATACACACAACTCCTCTCCGAATCTTAGGCAATCTTGACCTTGAGAATTTGGTGGATTATATAAGCACAAACCCTAACCCCAGATTGATTACCTAAGGTGCTGGTATCTATTGACCTCTATTTTAGGCTTCTGGTCCATTTGTCATTCTGGACAGAGTGGCTGCAATTTTTTCTCTATCACTAAAGTTTTCATATGCATTTACATATGTAGTTTCATCTTCTTCTACTATATGTCAAATGCAGTTTGGTTTTCTGTGAAGGTCTTTGGATCTGCAACAACTCTTTTGCACTCTGTAGCCATTCTAGTTACTATCAGTTGGGATTCTGCTGCTACTTTGTCCTTGGCTCTAGTGGTGCTCTTATTGATTCTAGGATGCATTCTATGCTTTATGTTCTTAGTGGTTTAGTATGTCTTCTTCCTGTGTTCAATAATTGTAGTTTTCAATTTGCTATTGTCTGAAGTTCTTGGCTCAGTTTTGTTCTTCCCTTATTCTCTTGTAGATTAGTTTTTTCTTTTCTTTGACAAGAAAATTCTGGTCTGACCATAGCTCTTCTAGGCTTATTCTATATTCTCCTTCTAGAAAGAGTTCTGCAAGAAGATTTGTTGCTCCTTTACTATAAATCTTGATTGGTTCATTGATTGTAGCTTCTTGGGTGAAGAGAGTGAATTCTTTCAGAAATGCTTGTTCTTCATTGTCACTAGTTGAAGGAGAGATATGCTCTCTCTTTCACTTGTTTGATCTGTTAGTGTTTCTATGGGTAGTATGGACTGCGATATCTAATCTGCTTCTCTGAACTAAGTATTCTTATTGCATGCACTGGTACTTGCTTTATTGATGGCAATTTGTTATTGTATATTAAAGAGGTCTTTGATGAAGCACAATGTAGTGCATGTGTCTGAGCAAGTTTTGTAAGGCTTAATATTTTATTAGGCTAGATGAATTTTAAAGAACTTGGACAGATGAAGTGTGAGAGCAGTTTAAAATAATGGAAAAAGAAATATTGAGCCTAGCAACTACTGATACATCTGTAGGTCTTATATATATGCATCAAATAAGTACAGACTATGGACTGTACAATGCTATAGAGCACAGCACAGAGAAATAACTAGTAATAATTAAGTATAAGTCAAAGGGCTGTACACTATGCATGTGTAAGTCAGAGATAATAGAGAAGGAACTGTGCACTGTACATATATGTATGTGAGTCATGGTAAGGAAGATAAAATAAGAAAATGTATAGTTCATCAACATCTATAACAAAAGTACTGCCTAAGAAAAATCTCAAACCACTATAGTGCAAGCAAGTAAGAATGACTGGAGCTAATACTATAAGTAGAGGAGTTGCAAAGGACTGCTAGAGACAAATATCAGACCAACTAATGCAGAGTAGGCAGAATTTGAAGCTATATATAGAATTTCAGAAATCAAGCTAGACTTTGAAAAGAATAAAGAGAAAAGCACAGGCAATAAGAGATACAAAGACAATAAGAACAAGAGATACAAACCAATAAAGTAACAGAACTATGGCCTATAATAATAGCATGTAAAATAATAACAAAACTCAAAGGAATCATTGCAAATCTAAAGACCTTTACAGGAGATCAAACTGCTTTCAATATATAGTAAAAGAAGATAAAACTATATATAAATACATGTGGAACTCTCAAGAACAGAGAAAAGATTGTAGCAGTTCTATCTAATATAGTTAATGGACCAGAAGCCTACTGAGCATCCAACAAAATTAATACAGTCAAAGCTACAGATATATAGGCTAAATTTGTAATAGAAATTAAAGACTACTTCAGCAATGCTATATTTTCTTCATAGGCAGAAAGCAAGCTATTTAATATTAGATAAAGAAATCAATCTATAAACAAATTTCTAAATGAATTCATTGACCTTATAGAAAAAGCAGAAGTAATAGGTACAGCATTCTACTTTCTACTCAAAAAGAGCCTCAATTGAAGAATAGCAAAGGCAGTGTACTTAATTTTGAACATCTCAGCAGATAGAGATAAACACATTAAAATAGTCTGAGCAGTCAGACAGAATATTAATAAATACAAGAATATAATAAGAAGTGAGTTTACTAATAACTATCACAAACTAGAAAACCCAAGCCAAAAAGCAGAACAGGCAATAAAAGTTGATAAAGTAAGAAGCAACAACTGCTTTAACTGCAACAAACTAGGATATCTATTGCAAAACTGCTCTGAGCTCTGAAAGAGAGCAGTGAATATTACATACTTTAACTGTAGCCTAAAGAAGCACTATATATAAAACTGCAAGAAGAAGAAGAAAGGAAAATTCTGCATCAGAGAAGTAAAAAAAAAGAAGAAGGATCAAATAAAAAAGACAAGAAAAAAGAAAGCTCTGAAAAGAAGAATTTTACTAAAGGGTCTGATTGAAAGGTGCTAAATCATAATCTATATTATTGAACTGGACTTGTTTTAATACAAAATATAGATTATCCTAAACTATGAGATATACTATTCCTATAAAATAATCTAGAATACTATAGAAAACTATTCAAAGAGATAAATTACTAAAGTGAAGAGAACTAACAATTCTTACTCTGATATAAATATAAAAAAGAATAAGAAAAATCATGCCAGAAGTTGATAGTGAAGCAGATAGGATATGCATCAATACTTGACTTATTAAGAAAACTCAACTGCATATATGTTGAATTAAGAAGATCTCCATTATTATTGCAAACAGGTCATTCAACTAACAAAGAATAGCAAAAGAGATTGCAAATATATATATTAATATAAATAGCTATAAAAATATAGAAGCAATTATACTTGACATTAGAAAAACAGACATGCTACTAGAGTATAACTAGCTGATATACCACAATTCAACAATAAAGTAGAGAATAGAAGAAGTTATCTTTAACAAATACTTCAAAGAATACAAAGAAAGACATCAGACAATTAATATATAAAAAATTCTTGATAAAAAAAGAAAGATACTATTACAAATGCTAGAGAACTACTTATTTTCTTATTTTATTTTCCTTATTTCTACTCTTTTTCATATGCAGTGCACAGCTTATCTTTTCTATCCTTCTTCTCATGTGCAGTGCATAGCCTCACCTGGATTACTTTATCTAGTTACTACTAGTCATCTTCTAGAACTATATTCTATAGCATTATACAGTCTATACTTGCTTGCTACATATATATAAGGCTTGCAAATGTATTAGTAGATACTAGGCTTAATATTTCTCTTACTATTATTTTGAATTGCTCTTGCACTTAGTCTATCTGAGTTCTTTAAGATTTGTTTAGTTTAACAAATATCAGAAGAATTAATGGAAATGTACATTCTCTCATATCTAAACAACTTCAGATGTCTTTTTAAGAAAATGAATTACAATAGACTATTTGAATATAAAGAATAAGATTATAAAATTAATCTAATAAATAATATACTAAAGACAATAGCTAGCAAGGTTTACTGTTTACTCTATAATACAAAAGAAACTAGTCAAGCTAAATTTGTTTATTAAAAAAAGATTTAAAACAGAAAAAATATAATCATTAAAATTACTATATGCAGTATTATATTTCTTCTGAAATAAAAAAAGATCAAAGAGATTAATCTAAGACTACAAAAAGATCAACAAGTATATAATTAAAGATAAATTCTCACTACTCCCTATTAGTAAACTTCTAAATGTACTATAAAATACTAAATTCTTTAGCAAAGTAGATATCATTTGGAAATACAACAATGTGCATATCTAAAAAAAGATGAATGAAAAGCAGCCTTTTTAACAGTACTTTTACAATAATAAAAAAAAATAGTATTCAATTGCCTTTACTTCATAATACATGATAATAGCAAAACAAAACTATAAAATTTATAACAAAAGAACTACTGGCAATAATTAGATTCAAGACAGATCTGATAGTATTTAAAACTATAAGAATATGACTATAAATTATAATATATACTAGAAAAAGCAAATAACAAGGCTGATATTCTGTTATAAATAGTAGAATATGAAGAATAGCTTGAAGAAAATAGAGAATATACAAATGCTCAAGAACAGAGCCTTCATACAATATCTGAAAAAGGATAATGCCAGAAAATATCTTCTAACTTTGTTCAAGAACAAATAAGTATTCAAAAAGAAAGCAAAAAATATCAAGATAAATCATATAAAAGCAGAAAGCAATATAACTATCAAATTTCTATGAATAGAATGAATCAAACAATAGATGAGAAGGAAAATACTTATCATAATAGAATTGAAGAAAAAACTATATTGGCTTATAGAGGAAAAAGAAATTATATATACAGAAGAAAAGATTTATATCCTACTAAACAATAGACTAAAAGAAGAGATCACATTTAAATACTATAACATACTAATTAGAAAATACTTAGAACAATTTTACATCTATGAACTCATTAATTGCATATACTAGTGGCTGTCAATGCTAATAGATATCAAAAAATACATCAAAGAATGTAAAATATATTAGAAATAAAACAAAATCTATTAATAGTATATTACTTGTGAACAGATGGGCAGACAGAATGTTTATACTAAAAAACAGAAGCCTTCTTAAGAAGTTTCATGGATAATTTATAAAATAATTGGACAGAATGGCTGCAATTGCTAAATACCAGTAAAATAACAAGATATATTATAGTACTCAGAAAACCCTCTTTTTTTTAAATTATAAAAGACATCTATAGAAAGAAGAACTACAGCTAATAAAAGGGAATAATCTAGTAGCAGAGAAATTTGCAGATATCAAAAGTTCAGAAGGTAGAATAGAAAGCAGAAATAGAATTAGCATAGTAGAAAAATTGGATGTCAGAAGAGTAGAACTATATTAGAAGGTGGACTTGTCAGCTTCAACTTATATATTGTACCTTTCTGCCTTTTGGCAGTAAGTCTGGATTTTAGAGCAAAAGCAGAAAATGTAATAACAGGAGGTTTTAGTTAATTATCAGACTGAAGTTGCTACAACAAATTTCTAACTACTTATATAGGTATTGTAGTTATTGTTGTAATATTTTCAGAAAAACAATTATATGAAAAAGTTAGAACAGAAGGGAGTAGAGCAGAAACAAAAGTACAAAAGAGTTACATATTATTGGTTAATTATTCTAAAGAGCAGAAATAGGAAATAAGAAATCATCACATGTATTAAAAAGATTGAAAAGTAGAGCAGAATGGCATATGACAGTAGACCAGATAAGATAAGCATAAAGAGAAGTCCATACTATACTGCAATATGCACAAATATGAGTAAAAGAGAACTACAACTCAAAGTACAAACTATTATAAGAACATCAGAAAAGTAACCAAGTATAGCATTAGTAAAAAGTCTGTAATATTATTTGATAATATAAATAATATATAATTTGAACAAATTTATATAGCAATATATTATAATACAATTTATATAGCATTTTAAAACTCACCTTACAATATAATATATTTTTATTTGATGGGCTACAATTATAATCTGAGCTATGCTGTCTGATATTGCCCAACAGGAGCTGGATGCTGTATCTGTGCAATTTCTAAGTCATTGCAAATGTATATCCCTCTCCCTGAGTTGCTATACTGTGAATGTGCTAACGTTGCATCTCAGTTCACTTTGTCATCAATGGCCACCTCATGTGGACCTGCCAACATGCAACAGGCAATCATGGCAATGACATCTGTAAGCTCAGATTGGCTGAGCTGCAGCTGCACACCATCCTATATCTAAACAAAGAGATCCTCATTCTGGCCATCCTATGCTGCTAAGATGAAGACAAAGCAGGGCAGTGCGATATATGCACAGTGAGATGCCCCTGCTAATGTGCCTGGTTAACACTGAGTAATGCTTGTCCAGACAGTCAACCCAGTCTACAGCATACTCATTCCTCATCTGCATCCCAATGGGCCCCAGTAGCCCAGTGGTTTAATTGCCACTAAAGACTGGAGAGGTGGCTGTGCAGTCACTAAAAAGGTTGTGGGTTTGATTCCTGCTCATCCCCTGTACCTTAAAAGCAGGGATAGGCATGTGACCCATTATTGGTTACTGTTACATGCTTGGTGACTCAGGTTGGTAAGCAACCCTCACTGCTGCGGCTGGTAGGTAGAACCGTGGGAGAAAGCTACTATGATCCACTTCCACTTTATTTCTAAATTTTTCAAGAATATCAACCTGAGGTCTATAATAGCTTAAACTGGTAGAAATACATACAGGCAATATCACCTTTCTTCAAGTTTTTTCTGCATAAAAAAGGTGATATTGATTAATGGCTAGTAATGTGCAATCAGTATTTAATGCTGAAAATAGATATGCCACAGGATTATATCTTAGTTTTATTGAAGTGGAAAATAAATAAATAAAGGTATCCCCTGTCCCTGCGAAAAATAAAATAAAATAAATAAATGATTTTTCACTGTGAAAGAGCCAAGGAAAAACCGATCACGTCGATGCCAGGTGCGATGAGCATGTCCCAAGTGAGACGATAAGCGTCGTATTCAGCAACAAACTGATACCGGTTGTAGTCTTGGAGGACAGACAGTGGTCGATAAGTGGGCTGAGACGTGTGCACTTCATCGCAACAACAGCACATTGTTTTGAGCTTATTTTCACATCATAGCAATTATCGTGCATCGCTCTCTGCCAACAACAAGCGCGAACATGCCCTAGGAATCACAGACACACATTCCTAAGCTCATTGCGATCGGCAAACGACAAACGCGTTCCATAAGACATGGGCATCGTCTGCTTTGATGCAATTCTCGAGGTCCAGCGCGATACGCTGCGCAAAAGGGTAAAGGCAGCAGCACAGAAGCACGAAGAAGACATTGTCGACAACTTTAAGAGCTCAGATGTCGACTGGGTTGTCATGTAAGTATATGAACTTATCCTACAATACAAATTCAATCGACTTACCTACATTAAACCAATCCACGTTTCCAATGAAAAAAAATTGCATTGGATGGTGCGAGGGTTCGTTAATGGTCACGCACATGGGACATTGCACGTTTAGCCCATGGGGAGCAGTGCCGCATGGTTTCGTAATGGAGGGAAGACATGGGGAGGAAGGGACAAATCGTCTGAGGTGATGGATATTGAGACAATGTGTAATTAACTTTAATATTGCGACAGAGAAAACAACACGCACTACAATACCATTTCCTGAATTGCGCATCACAGCAATGTAGGGTTGTCGCTTTTCACAGCTCGCCTTTTGCTTTGAAATGTCGCACGACACCTAAAGCCAATGTCGTCTCCCATTTTCATCAACCTCTCAGCAACTATAAGTCCAGGTCATTGCAGGACACATTTTATTATAAACTAGATGTGTGTTCTTATCAGCGGTGCACTGCAACATCACGTATGGCAGGAGAAATGCACAGCCTGAGCCACGCTTGATGCAAATAAATATACAATACCTCCTTGACAGGTCTATACATATGGCAGCGGTTTATTGCAGCATTGAGGGGATATTGAGTCCCAGAGACAAAGCTGATAGCAACATTGCGGCTTCCTCCGCTGTCGCATGCGCACGTAGCGTGCTGGCTGGTCCTACCTGCGCACGTAGCGTGCTGGCTGGTCCTACCTGCGCACGCGGCACAACTTCGCCAGCGCGTGCGCCTAATTGGCAAACTTGAAAGATAAAGCATGGGCAAAATAACCACGGTCCGTCACGATCATTGTATCCAATGCGGTTAGCTCAAAGTATAATTGGGGATCCGTTCTAATGACATACATTATCATTACTTGGGTAGACGCGGCAAGGACCAGCGATCGTACAGGAAAATGTCATGGGAATGAGCAGTTTGGATGAACCCACATAAGCGAGGCATGGAAGAACCCCGAGCTCCTGGCAATCCATTGAATTCAAACTGGCTATGTCCAAGTGGCGCCTTAGGGTTACATCGCTGCAGTGTTGAATGCATGTCAAGTTCCGATGTCGAAACTTCGGCGAGTGCCTTAGGCTTAGTGCCTATCATCGCGTTGTCAGTACGAACAGAGTCGTAGTTCCACAAGCATGCACTTCAGTGAATTGGTGCGAAGTGCGACGTCGTAAAGATGCTCTGCTCTTTACTTGATAGTGAAAATTAAAAGAACAGCACCATTATGCCTTGCATGGAATTCTGAGGCAGATCACACACCAATTTTCATCATATTTCGGAAAGTTTATGCCAACAATGTCCAAGAGATGAAATCAAGTAAAACGCGCACCAGCTGGAGGTATTGCTGGCCCTGCCGTGCTATTTTGGGAGTTCCGCTGATAGCTCCTGAATATTTGGATGCGCAGGATATGATGCATGTTGTGCATCCCTACAGTGCGACCAGAAACCTAATAGCTTGATGCTGATGTGCTAAAGACATATAGAGATGCTCGCCTTGATTTGTTGCTGACAACTGCAGGTTGTGAGCGTGTAGCACGTGAGCTGAACAGCATGTTTCGGTAGGCTGATCTTCGACGTCCTCACTGGCAGTCAATATCTCAGGATCCTATGTAACACGAGGGCGCCGTATGATCTCAGTTCTCGGCGACTGTCATCATTAGCACCACCTGCCTACTCACACTATTTGCCGTAGCATCACTCATCGTCCCGCGCGACTAACATTTCCTCTCAGGCAAGTGGGGCATGCTCCTCGTCGCCTCGTATGTTGTCCCGATCACGATCACCGTCGTCATTGAAATGCACACGAAGTCACAATATGACCTGACTGGCGCACACAGGTCTTCAATGGTCGCCCCATACCGCCTACATGTTTCTTCGTGACGTCGCACGGGCTCGCAGTAGGGTCGATCACCATCAGACACATCAGGAAGTTCAAAGTCGTGACTAACTGTTGCTGCTAATTACAGATCTAACTTGAGCGCATGAAGGCATGTATTGTGGCCTTGGGAAGTTGTCATTCTTTCTCACAATCCCTGTGTGCCTGTTGGCTGACCTTGTTTCAGGGTCTCGCAATCAGCTCGGGTGTCTGTATGCCCCTCGTTCGTTCGCAAACGCGGTCATTCCTCCCGCGGATCCACAATCGCTTCAAAGTAGTCGGGATGATCAAAAAAATAGTGAAAGTAACTGAACATGGCTCATCAAACCTTACAGTCCCGTTGATACGGCCCGTGCCTCATCGACCCTGACTTGAACATCTGTAGTACTTCATCGGCCATAAAAGTGAATATGGTTTCCTTCCTTGGTCGTGGGAATGGAATTGCGCAGAACTTGAACACACCCTCTTCGGTTCGTCGCGCCCACCTTCCTGCCTCACAATATGGCGTCCGCAGAACTCTTCACTCATGTTCAGAACCGTTTCGACTCCATCCTGCAGCGATTTTCCGCATATCGTGCCTCGAAAGAGAAGTCGAAGATGGAACTCGAGAGTATCGGGAAGGTTTTAATCGAGATTTTGGTGAGTAATTGATTTCTCATAGTAGACGCATCTGATGTGTTCCTTGGTAGCAAATACAAGATAAAATGTCATATAAACGGTCTGAGCATGATGAAGCACGTTTGCAAGAGGTTTTCGACGTGTTCGACGAACAAGGGGAAGAAGATTGGTTCGAGTGGGCTAGAGACCTGATGCCGAAAGTTCGGGCTCATTTGCAAGACCTGATCGCAGGGGCTATAGCCCTTGAACAGGGATTATTCGAAGATAAGAACAACGAGGTCCTTGATGCGCTTCTGATAGGTGAGGCCGATGAAGAGGAAACCAGCGTACAGCCATCATCGGAGAAGGAGGGGCACAGATTAGAGCAGGAGGTGGCAGTACAGAAGAAGGCAGCTGAAAAGAATGATGGTGCACTGGCACCCAGAGTAGAGGTCGAAAAGGTACGTTGACTGCAATTCTCATTTTCGACAGCAATATATTATTTTGTTTTTTAGCGGACTCTTCGTCCCCGGAAGAAGCCTGCTAAGAACAATGAACCGTCTGTCACAACTGTTCGAGATGGGAGCAAGAGCAGAAAGAAGGATGGCTCCGACAAGGACACATCAAACATTGGTATGCCGGATATACTGCGCGATCGAGATGTGAAGCTGGTCTCCATCAACGGCACGAGTGGACTTCTTGTTTCACCTTCTCAAGCCATAAGTCGTGCCTTTTATTTCAACTGTCTGTTTTAATTATGTGATTTAGTGCAAGTGTTGCCAATCGTCGAGAAAGGAATGTCTGTGCTTCTTTGAAGATGGCAAAATTCGGTGCTTACCATGCCGCACCAATCATCGTGTCTGCGTCTTTTCGCCCATCGCCTCGTCTGCAAAGCACCGAGCTGAGAGCGATGCGAACAGTACCAGTGGTGCTCCACTTGTGAAGCAGTCTCATCGCTATCCTCGGGCCACTATTCCGAAGGTGGAACTGCCATCGATCGACCAAGTTGCGAATGACTCGCTTGATGCTTTGCAAGCACAGCTCCTTGCAGCACAATCTCAGTTTTATCATTGGCAAGGCATAATGGAGACATCGCAACAGGCATGCTTTGCAGCTAAACAAAGATACGAAGAGATTGCGGGAAAAATCGAGAATGGCAAATTTAATGAGGTTATCGAGTAGAAGTGGCAAGAGAAATTTCGCAATCTAGTCTCAATTTGTATCACTATCAAGTTTACCAGTATTTCTGATCAACAGATTGCATCCGGTTCACTGGATAGCTGCAGGCTGAGCGAGTTGGGCGCATGAGGGTTGAGTGATGCGTCCCCTGAGAGTGACGCTCATAGCACCGTCGCTGAGCTCGCCTCCTTGTTCTCGTATATCGCCCCTGCACTGGTGGCCTGCATTGAGGGTATGATGACGACACGCTGGTTTGATGTGCAGCTCCTCAATGCAAGAATGCTCGAGTTGTCCTGCACCTAGTCTTCCGTAATGCTCAATGTGGGTCCAATTAACCTTTGATTGCAGTTTGCACAGCGACGCGTGACCAGGTGACTCTAAACATCCCTTGTTGGTCCTTACTCACACGTCAACTCAAAACGTACCTGTGACATGGAGGGCCCTCCAGAGCTCACTGCAAAGCAGAGAAAGACATTGCAACGCTCGGTCGAAGCCATGGAAGACATGATGAGGTCGCTTCCCGAAGGCATTGCTGATGACGAAGACTACGTTATCTGGGGGAAAAAGTTCCTAGAGTATCTGGTGAGCCATTTGAACCAATGCGGGGCAACAAAACTGATGTCTCTCCAGGACACTTATGACTGTTTAGTAGGGAGCCGCAATGAAAAGGTTCTTGCAATGGTTAACGAAGCTCGAGGGACCTTCGACAAAAAGGGCTCTGAGTCATGGCTAGAATGGGGTGAAGAACTCATGCCGAATATCGCCAAGCTTCACGCGCAAAAGGATGAGCATCAGAAACCTCAGGGAGAACATTTTGTAAGGGAGCAGAGGCGTGAAGGTGACAGTGGACTGTCCAAGTTCAAAACTCACGGCAATAGAGACGAAGCTTAGAAGCTCAGAGCCAGCTCCCCCACAGATAAACTACAGGTATTTCTGTCTTTCCTTTACAAAGCCGTGACTTACTTGAACTTGAACTAGGCGAATTTGATTGAACTCGATGATGATGTAGAAATTACTGAGCCAAAACGGACAAGAAAAACGCTCGCATCACCGGACCCATTTGCCTCTGATCAATCGGACGAGGAGCCAGCCCGAAAAAAGGCCAGATATCTCTCAGAAATTGTCGTACCTGTAAGGTGTGGCCGCAGGAGAAAGGAGAAGAGCGAGAAGTTGATGTTAAAAGGAGCTGACCGAGTGAGTTCCTGCTTTTCCATCGGAATATTCTCTGAAAACGGCATTAGTGTACTCGCTGTCAGAAACTGAAGGGTCGTGAGGTCTGTGAATATACTGTTGGAACAGCACGATGCAACTCCTGCAGATCTCGCCATCAAAGATGCTCATTGGCGCCAGCTGGAAAGAAAGACGATGAGGAAGACGAACAGCAGACGACGATGGTGACTTGCACGGCCAGGAATGCTCAAAAGGTCAGGGATGCGATGGCTAGTAAACCAGCTCTGTCACGCGATGACTACGAATACGTCTATTCGCATATTCGTTCAGAACTCTTCCGCGCAAGAAGTAGGGTATGCGTTGAACAAGCCGTGGTTAATACATTGGAGCAACAGCTGCAGGACCTGGAGGAAATGGGTTACGACGATCAGGATGATGATGATTAGTGCCGCGTTCCGAATGTCTTGACATAATTACCTGCAATGAACAAATATAAGTCGAATATTGTCCCACTATTGTGCATGCCAGCTAATTATAACAAAAGGCAATCTCTCCAAATCAGAATGCGAGTCCGTAGGGTAAGATGGCCTTCGTATCCCATTGCGATGCTTACACGCTGCTCCCACGTGCTGTGTTCATTTGGCTTCGTACCTCTACTGCATTTCTGATTGCATTGATCGTACATCTTTATTACACTAATACTCATTCCCCCATGACTATGGGCAAGTATGGCAGGTGGACTTCACCACTAAATACAGATTCCATCGTTAAAGCTAGAACCTAATTGAGTCCAGATTTGGAATAAGCATATCACTCTTCGCATCAAGCATCGTGCGCATCATGTAAGGCAAACCCGTGTACCAAGCCCCATTGTAAAAATTCTTCGGCATTTCCGCAGAGGGACACTTATTACTTACCGCACCGTCTATCCAAATCCGCATCAGACGTGGGGGACCAGGCTTCCTGTTTCCATATTTCGTCCTGGCCCTGCGATGTTCATCGACAAATTGCATCACAGTGGTCAGCTCCTCAGAGCGCCACTGCCTACGTTTGATAACAAGCTGCTCCGTCTCGTTGTCGCTTTCATCCGAGCTCATCCCATCAAGTCCTAGAGTCTCAACAATTTTTGTGAGTTGGCCCCAACCCGGTTTCTTGTCGGAAGGCGCTGCATCGTACACTTCGAGGCAGGTTTGAAGCCGTTCTTCATATTTCTAAACTTCCATCTCAGTAACATATAAGATCTGAATGGAGATTGAAAAACCTTGCCGCGACGCGAGTCGCATCTGCTGGCTTTGTGTTTAGCATCCCCTGCTCTGGTCGCACGTTGCTCTGCCTCCTCCAGAGTCTCTTCACCTTGGGGAGCCATGCATCGCAATTTCTTCTTGAGCATCTCGATGCGACTGAAGAAAGTTGTAGTAAGCACCTCCTCCGAAGCGTCGATATCTGGATATTTCTCGTGCAACGCATCAACGAAAATCTGGGAGAGGTAGATGTTCCAGTCTGACTTCAGATCATCCCAGTGGATTCGCAGCGGAGAAAGGCCTGGAGTTCTGACATGATGGCGATGGTCCTCTCCATCGCCTTCATCGGTTCTATGATGAGCCACCTCCTCATCAATGGCGCCACCATTGGCAAATGCAGCCGCTTCCGCCGCACTAACCATCATTCTGGACTTGATCTTTACGATGTCATTGTCGTGCTTAATTCCAAGCAAAGTATTCATGTAAGTGCAAAGCAACCTCTGAAACCAGATTATTTAATTCGTAGCTCAGATATTTATGGTTGAAGACTTACCACGTCCTGTGTTTGCAACGTCTTTCGCCGGTGATTTAGCAAGAGCATTTTTGATCCTTGAACGACGTGTTGCAGGTGAAGATGACATGTCTCGAAGATCTCATATCTCGCGCCGCGCTGCGTGGATTTCACGAAAGAGCAGTCTCATAGTAGATGTGGCGTCCCCATGGCTTTCACTTCTGGACATGCTTTCGTTGGAATCGCGATCATAGTCGTCAGAATGATCAAATGAAGGATCAATGAGCGGGTCATGATGCGGAGTTCCTCTATGATGCAGAGTTTGCGCGTGATGCGGGGTCGCTGTACTATGAGGAGCTGGTGCGCGACGTGGGGTTCCGGTGCGACGCGATGATGCATTCGATGTAGCAGATGGATCCGGATCAGGAGGAAGTTGGGGACTAACTGTGATACAGCTGTGGCATAGAAGTCGAATGGCGAAAGAATAAGACATACCACTTCTGGGAGCATTCGTAGTCGCTCTTCGAGTGTTAAAATGAACCACTGGATTATTTGGAGTCCTTGAGGTAGAAGTGGTTCCAGTTCCAGAATTTGAAAGGAACGTAAAGTCCTGCTTCTCCCGCAACTCCTGTAAGGATCGGAGCGACGGCCTTGCAAGACACTGTATCGAACAGTCAGATTGGAACAGTGAAATTCTACCATTGAACGAACAGGAGTAGCAGTTCCCTGAGTGTCGTTATTGCGTGTCGGTCCCTGTTTAGAATGAGCAAGCCTACATCTGCAAATAATGTTTACTGACAATATTGGTACCATTATGTGTGTCACCTGTTTCTCGTGGCCGATCCTGTGCATCGATATTCATGTCATCAGAGGTGAGGGCCGATGCGTGGTTACTTGTATTTTCAGGGACGATATGGAAGCTGGCCACAGCCTTATCTACAGCACGTTTTACTGCAGTCGTGTGCAGTGCCAGGACGCAATCGAGAAATTGGCAGGTATCGTTCGAAAGACTCGGAAACGCTTCTCCAAAAGTTAGCGCCCCATCATCATTCGATTCCAGGATCGAAGACAATGCGTCGCGCAATTGCAACTATGAACGAAAAGCTACAGTCAGAAATGTGAGGCCGTAATCAGAACCTTTCTCACCATTTTGATTTCAACCTCAGAGGAGTGACATCTCACATCCGAAATCTCTGCAAGCATGTGGTCTCACTCATTGGAGTGTTCATGGGCTTGCGTATCGAGCCGATTCTTTGCATCGACGGAGTCTTTTCGTGCATCTTGCAACAAAGCTGATAATCTTGCCTTAGCCTGCTTATATGTGTCCCGTTCAGCATCGCACTTCTGCAACCTATCCCTGGTAGAGCAAAGATCCCGACTCAGTTTGTCGGTAAGACTTCTCTCAGTGTCGAGGTGCTTCCCCATAATTTGCAACTCTTCAGAATGGCGCTCTTGAAGCTCCGTCAGACGTGATGCCTGCTCCTACATAACACCAATTGCATGTTAAAAGCGAAATCCTGAACGAGTCACGAACATACTGTCTTTAGCTCCTCAACAGCTTTCATATGTCGTGTGTCGATATCCGCCACTTTGGACGTGATGTCCTCAGTCATCGCACGCAAATCTGTCATCAGCTTGACATTTTGAGATATCGCTTCTTTGGCACGCCTCTCCGCCTCATAGCGACCATTGCACAATTGGGAGTTGGTAGTCTTTAGTGTCTCCATTTCTGTCTTCAAATCGTCGACTCGATGCTGAGACTCGCTAAGTGCTGCGCGCAACTCCGAAACAGTTGACTTGAGTGTGGTGACTTCATTCTGAGAATCGGCGAGGCGCTTTGTCGAGCCGTCGTGTGCTTCACGGATCACTGAAAGGTCACCTCTCAATATGTCGATATCGCCATGAGCATTTCCGAGATGTTCGACAGTGTCAGCCTGGGCTTTGCGCAGCTCTAGTATCGTCTCATTCAGAGCCAAAACTTCATCTTCAAGAGCTACGAGGTCTTCAGATAGTTTCTCATTAGGGTGGAGCACAATTTGTTTTTCGACAGCGTCGGACTCCTCGAATTCTTGAACCTTCATTCGGAGGTCTTCTATGACCTGTGCAGAATCATTGAGCGCCTCTTGTAATGATACAAGCTCATTATGCGCGGTCAATGCATCTTGCTCGGCGGTGTCCACACGTCTATATTCTAGGGTTCTGCTGGCATTGGCTTCATCCATGTGGTCCTCCAATGATTTGATCTGCGCAAGTAAATCGCGCCGTGTCGATTCATGTTCCACAGCCTCTGCATGGGACGATTGCAGTGCCACGGTGATCTCTTCACGTTCTGTAGATAACTGTAGGTCGTCATGATCAGTCTTCTTATCACAAGAACATAAAGGTTGATGCCACACCTTTCCGATCTCGGTCAGAAGACATGCTTTCTCATTATTCTGGGCCGAGATCAATAAAGTGGCAGTTTCTAATGCCTTATTCTTTGCTTCAAACTGACATACCGAGGTTACTGAACACCATATTGAGATTGGCATTAATTGCTTACCATGGCCTGCATATCCGTGCTTTCAATGATTCGGACCTTCGAAACATATACAGTCTGACAACCATATATTAGACCATGGCAAGATAGGTCGGATGATTTGATCATTACATCATTTGCACTGCTACCCTCTGGGGCTGTAGCTCATTCGGCTGAAGGCGTAGTGTCGTCGCGACGACTGTGATGATGACTTTCATCATCGGAGTACTCAGCGCGGCGTTTCTAAAATAAAGACAAGTATTGCTAAGCCGCAATTATGCTGATGATTCAAGAACTCACTCCGTGTTTCTTAGTACGATATGTGTTTGATAGAGTGACAGGACCAGGCTTGGCTGCTGTGTGGAAAGCTGAATTGGTTCAGTGTTCAGTAATCGAAGTTGCCATCAATATCAAATTTTGTCGGTGAAGCTGGTCGGGGACCTCCAATATATTTGGCCCGGCAGAGCTTCCTTGACCCTCTCCAGGAACAGGAGTAATGGCGCGCAGCGTCGTCTCGCCATCGTCATCTTCCTCGCATGACTCATAATTCGAGCTAGTTTCATTTACGTCCATGGAAGACACGGATGAACGACATTCAGTTCCAGATAGTGGCGGAGTTGAATTGTCCCCAGAGTGTCCGTCTTCGCTTGCGTGCTCTAACTCCATAGACGAACCAAAGGATTCCAGTTGTCCGGGAATTAAGCGTCTTGAACGTCGCAGTTGTGCCTGATGTGAAGATCTATTAGCCACGTCATTATGAAAACATTGGAGTCACAAACGGCTGCACAGGATGGCCTTGCAGTGTTCCGCGAAATCGCCTGTTGGTGTATGTCGTGGCTACTAGCTCGCGGATTGGAAAGATCATTGTTGTTTCGAGAGGCATTTAGACTCGGCATATTGTAGCGCACACCGTATCGGCATTGCTCAATGTAAGGAGGCCTAAATAGGGTGCACAACGGAATTGCCGGTGGACGCGATACAGCGCTGCACTTGATCGCACTACAAAGAATCCTTCCGTGGATGTTATCCTTTCAGATGTCAAGATGGGGCGCACCTTTGAAATGCATTGTTCCTGAGAGGCACACCACATACGGAGTTTCATCTGAAAGGGAGTGTCTGTGGTAGTCATGAAATGCGCAGTTACATGTGAAAGGAACGCGAACTCAAGGTGAAGGGATGTATGGTCTCTTTGTTAGAGTGTTCCTATGTTAGCACATGTTCTTTGTTTCATGTGAATCAGAGTCACAATGCCTTTCATCATCATCCAAAATCATTTCTTCGGAGAATACATGGGAAGACACTCATCGCGTGTGTGAGATAGAGTCATAGCGCGACTCGCCTGCCCCATTTCGCTGTCTCACATCTGCGTATTAACAAGACCTGAACAACATCGAATCACTGGGCCTAGACAGTCGCACTAGCACAATGGAATGCCACTTTCGAGGATGAAGAAAATCCGAGGTTGGAAGGAAGGTTTGTACGATATTTGGCGGTATGTGTTTACTTGTGCCTACATGTCATCGCTGTGTTGAAGATGGTTTCCCAGAGCCCGTGAAGGAATGATCGCAAAGAGAGCGATAGCTGATGGGCCAATAACTGACAATAATGTAAATCGTAGAGACCAGCCAGCTGCGGGTCTTCAGCGGAACGAGGCAAGCATTTTTTGCTGAGTTTATTGACGATTTGCTTATTGCTGGCAGTTGCGCGATGCTCACAGTGCATTATTGGAACTGAAGGAACAGTATGCCAATGCTCAGCGTGACCTTACCACTGTATGTATGGCATGTACTTCTAATCACAGATGTTTTTCATCATTTCACAGCTGCGTGCAGACACTAGTGCAAATGCTGCGCAACATACAGCCGAGATTGCAGACCTGAAGGAAAGGCTTGAATTGAGCTCTACAGTGAGTTTCGTAACAGCTCGCATCTTCAGCAATACTTCCACAAATTATCAGCGATGCAATCACCTCCGAAAAAAAAACGAAATATTTTTTGAAATGAATAATGACCTCGTCAAGGTATAATATCTAGCAGTTTCATCGGCATTGCAATGATTTCATGGTTTTGTAGCAGCGCGACGACCTTGAGGACAAGCTTGAACACTGTATGAGCAATTTTAATTCAGTATGTTTACTACATATATCTATAATCTGTATCATTCATTTTCTTTGCGATGTAGGCAGTGCAGGACGCCTCGCAAAAAGAGCTTGAGTTTGACAAATTCAGATGTGAGATGCAGCATCAGCACCTGCAGAGCACCAAGGTATGTCTCATGCACTTTAACGAGATTACACTGACGATGCACACCACAGATTTCCGAACAGATGGAGCTACTTGTGAAATGTCTGATTTGTCAAGGTCCACTGACAAATCCTGTAGCATCCGTATCCTTACTATTTTTCTTTGATTTTCTCAACTTCTGATTCCACATTTTATTGCAGCACTTTATGTGGTCACTTGTTCTGTCGAGCGTGTATAATACACTGGCTCCGCCCAACCAGGAAAAGGGGATGTGGGAAGGATTTCTGCCTGATTTGCCGTTGCACTCTTAATTCCATAACGTGCGGACCACTTTTGGAAGTTATTGGCTTAGGAGAGATCGCTTCGTTAGCCACATCATTAAATGATGCCATCAGTACTTCATCACCTTCAGACGCTGCATAGTAGCATATCCCAATCACGAATTTCTTCGTTGTTCTTTCACCCTCCATGGCATCAAGACATCGATGTACATGTAAAGCATACGACTGCTACAGTGTCATCGATTCCAGAACCAGTGAACGGGGAAAGCTGCTTGATGATAAGCAATATCGAAGCCATATGCGTAGGGAGCGACAAGGCGCATTGCTCGGCAAGATCAATGAATCGCATTCGAAGATTCTCGATGCTCTAACACAGAATATGCGCACTGTATCCTTGGATGATTCCACCATGTCATCACAAATCAGGAGACCTAGCAGGAGCAGTGAGGCGGTGGACGCGAAGCTTGTTTTGAACCAGCTTTCACTGTATCGCACACGTACAGATCATCTGGAAAAGCTCAGTACCACTGCACTTAGTAATGTCGCGAGTATGGCGGATCTGATCATCATAGCGGACCACCTTGCTGATATTCGCAGCTTGTTGCAAGAGGCAAATGCAGTTCAACACAAGCTCGACTCGATCTGTGTTGGCACAACACGGGCAAGCAGTATGAGGAGCTGGGAGGCCATCCAGTCGAAGGTGAACCAAGTCAAGGCTCGTCTTGCAGCCTCGCAGGTGACCTGGCATATTGCCTCTCGCAAGCTTGAAACAGAACGAACAGCACTTCAAAAGACTGCGGCACTGACATATACATCTGGTATGTGATTTGCATACTATCAGCAGCAAGTAATTTACCATCGACTTGACATAGACCACCATTTCGATGCAGTTCTTGGAGGAGCAGAAATGCTCGTTCAGGCCGTAGCCTTTATGGTCGTAGTGGCGCATGTCCTGTTCAAATTACCACGCCGTGGATGCATGTGGCTGTTTGCGATGATCGCGTTCATCGTGCAACTGATCGGAGAGACATTTCCACTTCTCACGGACAGTATGGAGAGATCCCGGGGTCTGCTGCCGAAGGACGTAGAGACTGCTATGGCACAATTTCATCTCGACACCAAGGCTACGATTTATGCAGCATGTCCAGCATGCCATTCGCTGCATACCGCAGACCGCGATGGCATCTATCCAAGGCGCTGCACTGCGACAAAGTATGGACGTCAATGCAAAGCGAAGCTCCTGCGTAAAAGAGGGCCTGCAGGGAAGAAGAGCCGTGTTCCATTGAAACCATTCATTTCCTTCAATTTCAAGGATTGGCTGGCAGGAGTGCTTTCACGCACCGGTTATGAGGAGATGATGGATAGTGCCTGGGACCATCTCAAAACTTCTTCCACGAACATTCACAATATATTTGAAGGCCGATATATCAAAGCGTTCCAGGGGAAGGACGGGTTTCATTTCAGTGTCAGTGGTGGCAAAGGTGCTGGGCGATATACATTTGCGCTGAACTTTGACTTCTTTAATCCTGGCCGCAACATTGCGAACGGCAAGAGACAATCAGTTGGTGTAATATCGCTGACCTGTCTCAACCTACCTATTGAATTGCGCCACAAGCCAGAAAACATCTTTGTCACTGCCATCATTCCTGGGCCGACGGAACCACCTCTCGAGGCCATCAATGCATATGTCAAGCCGCTGATTGACGAGATGTTGGAATTTTGGACTGGTGTCTGGTTTATATGCACATGTTGTCAGGAGTTTGGCCAGCTAATTCTCTGTGCTATCATCGTCATTGTATGCGACCTGCCAGCAGCGCGTAAAATCTCAGGAAGTGCATCATATGCCCACAGGTTGTACTGCAATTTCTGCACATGCCACAAGCCCGATAAGCCAGGGGCAGAGGATTTGGGATTCAATAACTATAACATGAAATCATGGACTCCACGGACAAGGAACGATATTTGCAGCACTGCAGAGGAACATCGCACTGCGTCGACACCAGGAACTGCGCAGTGCTTATTTGACACGAACGGGATTCGCTGGTCTGAGCTATTCCGCTTGCCATACTACGATCCAACCACATTTATCATTGTCGATCCAATGCATAATCTGTTTCTGGGCCTTATCAAGGAACACTTTCAGGGCATCCTGGGCATGCGGAAGAAAGGCGATGGCGCTACTCTTCATCGCGCACCGTGCAATCTCGTTCTCAAAATTGCGCCATCCCAAGACAATCCATTGCCTGATACCGAAAGGGCCCAAGGACAAGCGCAAAAGCTAATAAACTACCTTCAGGAACCCATCGCGGTTTCATCCGAGAATAAAACGTCAGGCGAGGCAACGAAAATTAAATGGGCAAAGAACATAAGCAAACCAGCACTTCTCTTTGTTTCGAAGGCCTTACACTGTGCACCCGATGGTGCAAACCTCGAAAAACTCACGAAATTAGATTTAACTGAGCTGTTATGGGATTGGGTGAGTCATTGTCATTTCCTGGATGCGTGATTCTTACATCCATGCCAGAAAATAAAGGAAATTCGTCAACTGTCAGAAGTTCCAGATTCGCTCTATGACGGAATTAGTCATGGAAATATTCTCACTGATGATGATTTAAAAGAGTTCCAACATGATGCAGATCATCTCGTCAAACCCTCCTGGGTGACATCAGTGCCATCTACCTTTATGGCATATGGTCCAAAGTTGAAAGCCGACCAATGGCGGACCGTCGCTCAACTGTATGCTCCGGTTACTCTGGTTCACATTTGGTGGGCAAACGATGAAGGAAACCTTGATCGCGCGGCTGTCCTTCAGCTCGGTCTACTTAACTTGACAGTCGCTCTACTCGGCACAGTAGCATTTGCGACATCGTGAGTTACATCTTGGGTGCATGCACAGAGTGCTCTTGGGTATATGCTTGGATATCGCAAGAGTCTTGAAGAACTCTTTCCCTCGTATAAATGTCACGTAAACCATCATATGGCTCTTCATCTTCCCACATTCTTGCTCTTACATAGTCCAGTGCATGGTTGGTGGGCATACACACAAGAACGTATGATCGGTATCATGCAAAGGACTTCTACAAATTTCAAACCAGGTGTGTCGCCCTACACAGTTCTTTCTTTCATTTCTATGTTTTGCTCATGTCCGTTTTTTGAACCTACTAAATCGCGATACAGGTCAATACGAAGAGACCATTGGCAGGTCTTGGCATCGCGCCTCAAATTTCCGTGCACTGTTTTTGAAGTCGTCGTGTCCCGAAGTCATTCAGAAATGCAGTCCGATGTTCAAGAAGTTTCTGGGGGCACCCGTGCGCAATTCGCTGAATGCTGATACCCTTTTCCCAATCAATGACGATGACCACAATATCGAGGAGGAAGATACGCGCCCATCTGGAAAGCTTGCCCTGATCACATCCGAGACTCACAGCGCATTATCTATGCGTCTCGGTCGTACCTCACTGCCATCTAAAGGAAAGACTCTCCAGACGACCATCCACCATGGGATTACATACAGTATCAAGAACCGCCACGAAGGGAACAGCTGCATCTTTTTACAGCACTCATCCGTTCCCTGTGCTATTGAACAAATTCTGGTTATTTTGGAGTCATCAGGTAAAGAAGAAACATGGCTATTTGTGTGCGAACACCATCCTGCAAAGGTTCAGGTTGATCCATATAAAAGATATCCTGTACTGCGGGCTCAGCTCTGGAGCACTGATCTGGAGCCGCAATTAAAGGCCATGCGGCTTCGGGAGATCGATTGTCATTATGTGAAATGTCCTATCACATGGAAAAATGAGAATTGCGTCGTGGTCATTTCACTCTCCAGGGTGAGTATCAAAAAGTGCCCCTTGAACTTTGCACTAAACTGGTGAATAGGTATTTAAACCAGATGCAAGTCGCGGAAGAGGGAGAGCATTCATCACTTTTTGCCCCTGCTGTCATGAGTTTTATGCCGACTATGTAGTCCCTTAGTACTAGCAGACAGCCCAAAGTCAGAGATTTCCTCCAATCTAAGATTTGTGAAAGAAGTCAGCACCGAAAATGGCGAAGGTGGTTGTCTCTGCAGAGGCCTCCATGGGACAGTCGGACTTCGCCTTTACCGCCAGGAGTGAGTCGCATAAAACGACATCATGTAGATAGCAGTCCTGTCAGGGGACATCCCATTCTCCACCACCAAGTCCCCTCGACAACGCAACCCCAAGGTGCTTCACGCGACTGTCGTGCGATGTTTGCACCTGCCGTGCGAGCCGTCGCGCCCTTCGCGCCTTCCGCATCACGGCGCTCCTGAATAAGGCCGCTTACGTGCCTCGTTCCTGCCTCACTCCCGCCACGTGTCCACCTCGTGTAGTATAGTATATAGCTAGGTAGTGCCCTAGAGGGGAACCGTAGAGTATTCTCTTAGGTTTCCCCTCTAGGTGAGTCGGTGACATATGTAGCTACCTCAAGGTACTTAGGCTTCCCCTCTAGGTCCATCTGAGCCCCTCGCGCATATCGTGCGTCGCATTTAGGCCATCCCCAGCGGTCGCCCTAACAAGTCCCTGATCATGTCAGCGCGTGTCAGTGGAATAATTATGCAATAATTGCCCAAATGCGGACACAGAAATAGAAGGTGTGGGGCCATATTTATGCCCGTGAGTACGTAAGGTTGAACTACTGTGCGTGACTGCAACTTCGTTCTGTTTTTTTTCTCGCATCGTTCACGCATATGGAGCTCAGCACCAAGCAGAAGAAAACCGCGGATCGCGCACGAGAGGTCATGGAGGCTCTTATGAAATCATTGCCTGAAGGTATCGCTGAAGATGAGGATTACGTCTACTGGAGCAAGAAATTCGCCGAACAATTGGTCATTCAGAAAATTTGCGATCTGCGTATGATATTTGCTCACAAATTCCGGCAGGATGTTTATGACAGCATGGTTCTAAATCGTGAAGAAAGAGTTGCTGAAATGATTGCAGAGGTACAGACAGTTTTAAATGAGAAAGGTTCAGAGTCGTGGCTAGATTGGGGCGAAGAGCTTATGCCGGCAATCGCACGATGCAAAAAGGAAAGCGAGGACATGGAGAGGGAGCTGAAAGAACAGAAAAAGACTACGCCGGAAGCCGAACTCCAACCAAACGTCCCTCGACCTTGACCAATGGGTGGGCATAAGCGGCTTGATCCATCTAACGAAAAGGCCAAAACAAAACAATTTGATATAGCACGGCCGGTAAGGACTGCACTCTCATCAGATGAAGCTAGGCTGACATCACTTTTTCAGACCTTACTGATCGATTTCACTGAAGAAGACGTAGAAGTGCCAGAACCGACCACAGTCAAAAAACGAGCCGCTTCCTCGACGATCGCTGCATCCGATCACACTGCTGATGGCGAACCAGCTAAGAAGAAAGTAAAAGAGGACACTGGAGCCACGGAGATGAAACCGGACCCCATACGAAGAAGAGGGAGACCGAAAGTAGAGGCCATGTTGTTGACTGGGACTGAGCGAGTAAGTCTTTAGGCTGCATTTAAACAATAGCTAACAACTGTGCAAGTGTACTGGTTGTCAAAACGTTAGAGGCCGAGTCTGTAAATACGTACTGGGGAGGGCCAGGTGCAAGGCATGCGAAGGCTGGCGCCAGCGCTGTTCTCTCGCTCCCACTAACAAGAGCAACGATGACGCTTCCTGCCTCAAGGTGCGAGTCACTCGAAACACACAAAAAGCCTCCGAAGCAACACGAGAACCAGCGCCTTCTCGCGAAGCTTACGAGCGTGTCTACAATGACATTCGCACCCAGCTCTTCGCAAAGAAAACAGAACACCATTTGCTGATCGCTGTAATCAACGCATTAGAACAACAATTGCAGGACATAAAAGAAGCAGGATATGAAGGGGAAGAAGGGAACACTGAGTAAACCATCCAGCATTTGTAGTAGAATGTCACGTAGTATCTGCCGCACAACTAATTGAAACCAGTATTATTGACTTTAAGTTTCTTTAACTCGTCAAGCATCAATGCGAAGGATCATGAAGTTCATTGGCGTCGATGTAAAAACAGCATTGTGAACAGTAGAACAGGGAACCAGCAGTTGGTGAGCAAATATGGACAAATACAACAACCTAGTCACGTGCGTCGCACTTGCCCAACATTTGGTTAAAGATTACTGGCATCCTGCGCGTATATGCTAAAGCAGATAAAAAGGAAGATTCTAGAGTACAGCGAAGCACTTGCTCTGTTTACCTTAGCTTCCGAGTCTGTACCCGACTCAGACATCGCCCAGCGCAATTCTACTGCAACCGTCTCATTGACACACATGAAAACATAGTTAATCTTCTGATTCCATGCTAGAATGCCTTAGAGCTGCCTTGATGCAGTTATTCCTCTCCCGGGTGCTTTGCCGTCACGTAGCTTCCGACCTATATTTGAGTGCCAACTTCAAAGCACTTCCAAGAGGCCAGCAATCCTTGTATTGCTGCAAAATAGGCCATTGATCCTCTCCCATCATCTGTGAATATTGACGTCAGCAGACTGATCGCATCTAGATAAGGACAAGAAGTGCCACTTACCTTTTCGCAGAGTCGATCAATCGCGTGCTTGTCCTGACTTTGAAACGAAACTGTCATATTCAGAACCTTCTTCGCTTCTGCTCGTATTTCATTCTAAACTCATCCATTAGTGCACGATCTAAGGAAAGTCAGAATTGCATACCATCAAATGTTCTACATCTTTCTTCGACCACTTGTAGGTATTGATCAAGGTTGCTTCCAGCCCATAGCCGCCTGACCCAGGACGGCCCGGCTCTCCAGGCGGCTTTGGAATCTTCATCTGCTCTTCGTCTCGTGGCGGAGTGATTTCTAGGTCAGGCAACAGCCCAGCATGTCTAGTCCTGTCGCCACCATTGGTCTCGCTATGGTTTGATAGTTTTTCAGGATGCCCAAGAATGACAGAATCTGTGAACTCGATGCGTGATGCCATGGTCGGCATCGGCGGGTTAGGTGAAGGATTAAACTCTATACGGGACGTAAGCAGAGGATAGTGTCGCTGAATGTAATATGCCATGTTTTTTCCGACCGTTAGTCCATCGTCTTTTATGCGAGCCTGCCACGCGATTGTGTACTGAAAGGAACGCATCAATTGAGAGCCATCACTGAGGCAAACCTTGATCGGCATACAAAGCCATTATATGGATCAAACAATAGGATGTCTTACAAGCATATTCTAAGGAACGGGGATGAAAGGATTGAATCCATGCTCAACAAAGGGAGTACCACACAAATGAAGACAGCGCCACATGCCTGGTCGCCAAACCCAGTGAAACGTAAATCTTTGTCTCCTGCGATATAAAGGGCCTTCGCACGTGATGGACCACTTATAAGATCACTGTTAAGGTGCTCTATCATTCCTATTTTTGCGTTTTCCTATTGAAATATCTTTGTCCACCATATGCCTGCTTACGTGCCACGGGGTGAATTGAAAGGAACACAAGGCGGTGTCAATGCATTATTATTTTTCAAAGATGGGCGATCGTTGCTCAGTGGTGGTGGGTTGAAACTTTCACTCATCGAAGTTGTGCTGACTTTGTGGAATATAGGCGATGATGGGTACATCCGCGTCTGGGATCTAGAGAACCTCAAGTCAGTCCAGCGCCTGTGGAGCAGTGAATGGGGCCAGATTATGACTTTGAACTGGATCAAGACTGGGCGCTCTTTTCTTTGTGTTGGTTCCATTAGAGGTGTTATCACCATCGCATCGGTGAAGACCGAACAGAATGTATGATCCGCTCGCACTGCTATCCTATCTGCACTGCTTTAATCACAGTCCAGCATCCAATTTCAATGGAGTACAATCATGTGCATGCCTTCGACTTTAATGACATAGTCGAATCTGTCGCATTTGATGATGTCGATCATCGGCTTGCAGTTGCCAGTCATGCGGGTGTATTGAAGCTGTTTCAAGTGGACCCTAGAGGTTTGTGCTCGTATATTATTATTTTAATCTTCTGTTAATGTTTAAAACATAGGATCGCTATCCATGACCTGGAAGAGCAATGTCGATTCTTCTATTCCCCGTGGAGTACTTTTCTATGGTCCCAATAACCAGAATCTTGTCGTACATTCTTTGGAAAAAGGAGAAATGTCAGTCTACATCACTGCCATCATTATTTCCCTATCTCATGCACACTCAGCACATGCAAAGATGCTCGGACCTCAAACGACGTCTGGAAACAGTCAGTTGCGGGAGGGATGTAAGTTCATCATTTCAGGCACTTTTACTTATTCATCATCAATCACAGAGGGGATGCGACACTCTCTCCGGATAGGAGCAAACTTGTTGTCCATAACCTCAAAGCTGGACATTTCGACATCTACCACTTTCCAACTATCAAGCTAATGATGTCAATTAAGCTGGGGGATACAAGGCGCTTCACACGTCAATGCGTGTTCGCTGAAGAAATGAGCGTGCTTGTTTGTGGGAGCACTATGAACAAGGTCCATGTGGTTGATCTCGCGACAGGACAGCTCCGTCAAACATTGGAGGCAGCAGATGGTATTTTTTTTGGGGATTTCGGCTTGCATATCGCTTAATTATGTCTTGCATCCTAGATGGTGGAAGGATGCATTGTATCGCAGCTATGTCAGTTCCTGGTGTAAAGCAGATCATCGTCGGCGTGTCCACATTGGAGAAGCCGTCTCTTCAGTTATGGGAGAAAAAGGTCAGCTTCACTTGCTGATATAAGGTTTACGCGCTGACATTCTATAAGTCACAGTCCGAGATCGCATCGCGCGATGAAGCTCGACGTCAGGAAGGCTCGATAAATCGGCTGCACCACCATCTCAGCCCACAATGGATATACAATACGCTTGTTATACCCATTGTTCTCCTGGCGACATACTCCAATTGGGCACCGTTTCTCTGGAAGGTATGGTTTACTTACCGCCTTCATTTCAGTGCCTTACATACAAAGCAGACTATTGGGCATGCATCGAGCATGTCGCAATCGGGTAACGTTGATATGCCATACACTCCTGGTCGCGATGCATAGAATACTGATTATATATGAAGTCCGCCGCGGCCCGGACCTTCAGCATTTGAGTCGCCAGACAATTTATTGGACAAGTACTTCAGGGCGATTGCCTTGATTAGAGAAAGGGAGTTTGCTAATGCATTAGGTCTAAATGATGCCGATCTACCCAGGGGGAAGAGTCAGGAGCTGACTTGGCAGGAGTTCACAAGTTCGGAAGACAACAGCAGATCGCCTAATGATCGTACAACTACATCGGGCTTTGTGGGACCTCAAAGCGATGATCGGCAATCACCAGACCATCGCAAGACATCTTTTGACCTCCTCGTAACTCAGGGAGATGACACGGTTTCTAGTTCTGTACCTCAGGTTTCCAGCGTATAACCTAGTAGAGCTGTTGATATCGATTGAAGTATTACAACCATTTTATGATGCTGCAGTAGTCTTTAATTGTGAAAGTGTGAATATCAGGGGGCTGTGTCTGCTGGATGTTAAGATAGTGGCTATACTTGTGGATCGCGTATCTCTGCGAGACCACATTCACAGGCAAAGCAGGTTCCTCTTATACACATTTGAGAAGGAACTCAAGCCAGCTGTTAAAGACACGATCTACTATTCTAATATGCGTGCCCCTACCAGTTGGGTCAGCTCGTGTTTATATCAGCCACATTGGTTCCTTCCGCATCACGTGCAATCATTGCGTGCAAGGGCGCGGCGAATATCTGGCTTGAGTCGCAGCTTGGAGTTCCTCAGCAGGACCAGGCAACCGCTCTTGCAGGAAATACGACTCGCGTTGTGCGTAGATCCTGTGCATTTTGTTTTGCTGCAAGCACTACAAGTGCTCGTGGTACCCTCCTCGTGGAACAGTGTTTTCTTGGTGAGTCCAGGACAGCATTTACTTTTCATGGCTGGAGACTAATGTACGGCAGCGTTTTACTTGCTGCACGGCCATCTGCTCATGTTCCTTCGGGTGAAGGATGGGTGAGTCTCCAGTAATAGTAAGCAGCGAGCGGTACTGATGGTGCAGGATAACATTTTACAGCTCTTAATGAATATGATAGACCGGATCATCGCCTGCCGCTGCTTACAAGAGCGCCATTACATTCTCAATACAGCAGACAGCAGTATATCTGCGCGGCCATATCGCTGATTATAACGATCTGCAGCGCGAGGTTAAAATCAGTGCGCTTTTGGAAGACCTGTGTTCTGTAATCATGGATGCACATGCCACTTTTCTAATGCTCAAACAGCCGATCCGGGCATTCTACACATGGTTGCAAACTCTTGATCCAGAAAAGCTAAAATATAGGCAGTTGCGAGAGGTGCTCGATAAGCAGAAAGAATGCGGGTGGCAAGAACGGAACCGCAAGTGAAAATTCATATAAAGGACGGGATTTGGATGGACACCGCACTGGCAGAAGGCAGAGCTGGGACACATGGAAGTGCTTCGAAGGCTGCCGATGCCAAAACCATATCCTGATCCCAGCCATGGGGGATTGAAAGCGGTGACATCGATAATCACTGGAGGGAGTATGTTACAAATGGACCATTACCAGACAGATGCATGAAGCATCGACCTATATGCTGCCTGAACTGGAAGCAATTGACAGTGGTATTCTGGCGACGGACAGACTACCATGGCACGAGCCTTCAAAATTACCCACCAGTAGTCCACGATATTCCCGACTTCAACCAAACTTGGTTCGCTATCGTGACATCCAACCGCTTGCGACTTTCATGGGCAAGATATGAGGAGGGACTTATTAATGTCAGACAGGCTGTATGGCTTGCGATGGAGAGGATCAGGCATTCGATTGAAAAGGCACTACTATATTGGCAACACGTTTTTTGTAATCATTACATTGCTTAGTCTTGCATGATGTGACTACAAATGTCATGGACTTCCACCGCAACTCATGCACTGCCGGCGCGATGATTTCTATAGACTATGTATCGCACGTGCTACTCACTTACCCAAGGAAGCACGACAGTGAACATCCAAATAGTGCTGACCAAGCGAGCTAACCAAATGCTGCTTCTCTGTCTCCACCCGCAGTGAGCATGCAGCCAAAAATCCGCGAGGTGATATAGCCACTGTTCGGCATCTGCAACGCATCACACTTCGATGGCCAAAGCAAATCATATCACCTCCAGAGAGCGTTCATGTTGAAATCAAGAAATGCGTGGCTTCTCCGCCCGTTTCCGCCCACACAGGCCATCGGCGATGCAACACGCACATTGCGCTATGCGTATTAACTAATTGGAGTACAAGTTGTGAGGTCTCAACCTCACCTCTGTTTCTACTGTGGACAATTTTTGCCTTGGATTCTTGTTGCTTTCGTTCATTGCTGCGACCTCGATTGGCTCCACCTCGATTATAAGATGCGAAAGAGCAGCAACAGTTCTCAACCAAGCATCTTGTGAACATGCTTCATCCGCCGAATTCAATGCACTGCTACAGGACACTTTCAGAAGTGCCACTCTCTACACTCATGGTGCATGGCGGCCTCCATAGAGATTTCCAGCCATCTATCTTCATGCAGTGCCTGCTCAAGGTAAGCCGTTTATTAGCGCAGGCATTCGTAGGCCAAGTGCTGGATATAATGAACGAGGTATGCGGTACTCAAAACATATGGACAAACGAGAAGAGGCTGATCGGGGGCGTCTTCTCGGTCAGGATCATGTAGGGTGGCGGGCCTCACAGCCATAGAACTTATGTATGTGGAGGTCGATAGTTGTGGACTGGACAGCTCTACAAGTATCCTGCATTGCAAGATACTATCTGACACGCAAAGAACAAGTATTCGGCACGCCTTGCATCCTGCGGACAAAAGCATTTCCTTTGAAAACAATAGATACTGTACCTAGAAATGACCCACATGCCTTCCCGACGACCATTAGCGGCAACAAGTAGAGTAAAGTAAAGAATTAATCTGATAGCTCAAATGAACGTTGGAAAAAAAAAGAAGGAAAGGATAAAGGAGAGGCGCGTCGCTATGAACGAAGTGTATATCGTGCATTAGACGTACTCGAGAACACAGCGATCATCTCATCAACCTCATCACCAAACGTGAACCTGTGTTCACAATCACCGTCGTCAAAACGCGCGAATCGCGCCGCGACAGGACCTCCTCAAAGTACGAGCTCAAGAGCGACATGTGCCCCGCATGCCACAGAGGCGGAGGGAAGTCGGACAGGTTGTACATGCACGACGCCGTGGACGCCGTCATGTAGCTGCTCCATGTCAGGTCAGCAGAGGGCTGGCTGGCTGGACGATGCGATGAGCGGCTGCGTGATGGTGGACTCGCTTTCGTGCTCATGCGCACTAGCATGCTCCTCAGACCTGCTATAGTGACCCTCTGATATCTAGCCTGCCATCGACGACAGGTGGTCCGTCTGCACCACTGGTGGCATTGTCATGGACTCGATGACTGAACAGTTCTTCGTCCGTCACATGAGACGTCAGCACAAGCATTTCCTCGTTATGAACAGTTCTTACCAGTTCCACCGTGATCCGGATCCGTAGGCGATGATGACCCTAACCACACTGCCTCTACCTCAGCTTCTACATCCACCGGAAGCGTCCCAGAGGGCTTGAACGCCTGTATTGGATCCATCAGCATGCCTGCCCTGGCGCACGCACCTCCCTCCGGGGGTCCTCCTCGAATACAAACTCCAAGCTTGACTCCCCCTGCTTGCCGCCACCATTCAAGTCTGCCGTGTTCGGCACTGTAATGCTCGACCGCGAGTACTGGCTGCTCTCTGGCTCCGCCGCGAGCTGCTCGTACTCCTCGCTCAGCTGTCGCGGGAGGCTTGTCAACCCACTGCCCGTCCGCGGCAGCCCCGAACGCAGTGAGCTCGTCGACGTCGTAGCCCCCAGTGATGCCGCTGTCGCCGCTTTCCTATCGTTGTCCTGAAACGTGAACATGTCGTGGGTTGTCAGATGCCACGCCTGGCGAGAGGCTCAGCCGGCAGAGATCATCCATGCTTGAGGTCTGGCGCATCGTCGAGATTGCTTCCGAGACCTCCGAGGACGCGAACATGTGCTTCTGACTCGGATCGCTCGTATTTTGCAGTTGCGCGACGTACGGCGGACGCGAGAGTCATGCTGCACCGGCTGTCTGCATGCCTGCTGTGGTTGGGGGGAAGCGGGAACCCCTGTTGCGTGCCCTTGTTTCTGACAGCATCAACACCCGAGCTAGGTGCCTTTCTCGGGATCTCCTGCAGTTGCACAGCATTCGCCAGCGTCTCGCTGACGCTAACTGTGTCCAGGATCATCGTCGAGTTGTGCAGCGACTCGTGGCCACTCTCAGAAATGAAGGGCAACTACTGGATCTCGTGTGGCAGGACCTCCTGCACGATGCCGGGCAACCATGCCGCCCAGATCTTCGTGGTCGGAAGAACATTGCTGTCAGGCTGTCCTTGAGCTAGCGCCATCGTCGAACGAATCGCGCGATGCCTGGACATATGAATGGAGATGCGGCAGGTGCTGTTGCTCTGGGCCTTCGTCCTGTTGCTGTTCTGGAGCCTTGGCCGCCTGCGAAGATTCACTAGACTTCCTCAACACCGATCGCCCAAAGGAGTCCGTCGTGGAGTGGCCGTGAGAATTGGATGACTTGGACAGTGTCTTGCTGAGCGAGCTCGAATATGCATGGGATATCTGGCTGAATGTGCCCGTACTGGTGCTGATCGTCTGCGAATTGGACTGCTGCGGCGGACGTGGGCATTTCAGCCTGGCTTCCGAGGTAAGCATGGACAACGAGAAACTCGAGATTGCTGGGGTCTTCTTTCCGCTTTCCCTTGTCCGTGAGAGATTTTGAGCGCCCACGAGGCACGCTTCGTGTCTGCTTCTTTTGGAAGGAATGCGTCGCTCGTGCCTGCCCTTGATCATCATCATCTCGGCGCACTTCATGCGTTCGCTTCAACTTTTTGCGGCTCCCAAGCCTTCGGTGCATTTGTGGTACCGTTGCACGATGAAGTCATTGTGCACCAGCAATTGCGGCAGTTAATGAGGCAAGGACGGGCCACCTTCTGTGCCAAAATTCGACCTCCCTTAATGGTTCTGCGTGCCAAAGGACTCACCAACATTTTGCCATGTTGAAGCCCTTCTGGTGGGTCTAATATGTCGCTTTAAATTATGTGCTCATTTCCTAGGATCGCATATATCGCGCGGAATCTGTATGAGCAACACATGTCTCCCTAGTCTGCCACCGGCTATCGGGGATCGCGACGCAGTCGTCATCATGCACGAACTCACTGAAGCGCTTGTTCTGCGGGACTACGTCTCTATCTGTGGCGACAACGTGATGCTGGGCAGATCTGAGGACTCGAGTTGTGGTTTTGATATCACTACCTGGCATGTATTCAACGCTACAGCGATGCAACCGTAACGCACTACTTGTGCATGGCTAATAGCTGTCGCACATAACCAAATTCGTTGCACGATGGCTCACAGTCATAATCCAGAGGGGACACAGGGAAGACACTATCTCTGTATGTTGCGCGATATTCCAAATTAAAAGGCGAAGCTCGAAAGGTGAGAAATCAAGACTTGCGATGCGCAATTCCGCAAATGATGTTACAGTGCATATCCCATTCACAGTCGCAATTTTACAGCTCATGACACATTTTGTTAACGTCCATCACACGAGCCCGTCTACCCCTTCCTCTCCATTTTTTCCCTCCATTAGGAAACCAATCTGCGCCATTCTGTGCAGGATAAACATGCAACGTCCCATACACGCGACCTTTGACGAACCCTCGCACTGTCCAATGCAATTCGCGTTCATCGGAAACGTGGAGTCCACCCCTTCAAGGTAAATAGGTCCACTATATTTGCGCTTCCAGACCAGTAAACATACTTACATGACAACCCAGTCGATGCTTGATCCCTTGAAGCGGTCGAGAATTTTTTGTTCGTACTCGTTCACCGCCTGCTTCACCCTTTCGCAAAGTGTATCAAGCTGGTGCTCTGGAATTGCGTCGAAGGAGAAGATGCGCATATTTTAAGAGTGCGCGTTTGCCGTTAGCGGAACGCGACGAGCGACGATTCTTGCACTGCGAAATTAAGCTCAAAAGCTTCTCTGTTGTCGTGACGCCATCCGCATGTCGCGACTAACTCATGGACTACTACGGATGCGTCGCTGAATACGACGCTTATCATCTCACTTGGGACGCACTCATCACGCCTGGCATCGACGCGATGAGTGACACGATCGGTTTTTCCTTGGCTCTTTCACAGTGAAAAATCATTTATTTATTTTATTTTATTTTTCGCAGGGACAGGGGATACCTTTATTTATTTATTTTCCACTTCAATAAAACTAAGATATAATCCTGTGGCATATCTATTTTCAGCATTAAATACTGATTGCACATTACTAGCCATTAATCAATATCACCTTTTTTATGCAGAAAAAACTTGAAGAAAGGTGATATTGCCTGTATGTATTTCTACCAGTTTAAGCTATTATAGACCTCAGGTTGATATTCTTGAAAAATTTAGAAATAAAGTGGAAGTGGATCTTAGTAGCTTTCTCCCACGGTTCTACCTACCAGCCGCAGCAGTGCCTGAGGCAATACCACAGTCAGGTGACCTTCAGTGGCTAGGGTGGTAACCTGGTCATATGATGGGGATGATTGTGGGAGCCCAAAGTGGCAGATCAGGTGATTTCTGGCAGGCCATGCCTGAAATGGTCACATGACTAGTCATGTGATCAAGTAGGGAGCGAAAGCATAGGGCACAGTAAGCAGAGAAGAATCTGAGAACAACCCAACCCTTGGTGCGCACCCTGTAATAGGGAGTCTCTTCAGATTGTGAGCTTGGGACAGGACACCCTCTACCAGTTAATCTTGAGCCCAGTCTAACCAACTGGATCAGGCTAAGAACCTGGTCATTAGTTAGCATTGGTAGCATGGATTGGTCCTTCGTCATAAGGCCTTACCAAGCATTTGAAGGGGCCAGGGGTAAGCCATCATGTGACCATAAAGCACTGCTCAGGTGGGAGCCTAAGACCTCCTTGTGGGGCATGTATAACCGGGTTAAGCATGGGTGTAGAACTCCTCAGCCTAGGCCTTAGGTCTAGGGCATACACTGAGGCTGGATGCTGGCAAGGCAGAGACCTGGGACATGATTGGGGATCTGCGCCCTTTGGGCATTAGCGAACCATATGCTCAGGAACAGGAAAAGTAAAGTAGGTGGGGCTTACCAATACCCAGTATATGCTGTCACTTGGCCTCTTGATAACTCACTCCTTGGCTGAAATTTGGACTGTGGTGGACCAGAGTAGTCCTCTGACTCCAGTCTGAGAGGACTTATCCTCTGCTGGTTCATCTGGATGACTAGTCCAGGTACTGAATCCAAGTTGATTCCGAGGTCTAGACATGGAATTCCACTGTTTAGTCTAGTGCCTATTCTGCAAAGGAAATGGCAATAAGGGTCCTCCACTTGGAGGGCCCTAAACTTCAGCATCATATTTATTGTAGATACCTTGCTGTATTTACATGCAGACTGCCACCAAGCACCACAATACAAATTGTTGATTTAAAAAAAAAAAAAAAAAAAAATCTGCATCCCAACAAGTGCCTGCTGGGTGCTTTGTTGTTCTATTTGCACTATACACATGATGTCCAGGACCTGTCAGGCATGCTGAATATAGACTGGAGCAGCAATAGCAGCTGATGGCAGGTAAATCTGTGCTAAGTGACTTGAGGAGACTTGCCAATGATCTCTCATATCTAGGTTCAAGTACTTTGAAGCCAAAAGTTGCCCACCAAGCACTGCAGTGACTGCAGCTTGTATAACCTCTATGTGCAGGCATTCAAGAAGGCTAGCTTTGAGTCAAAATTGAAAGTCCACCTGCCATGTCATACTCTTGGTTATCAATAAGAACATCTTGGATAAGTTTTGCACTGCTGGTCTTCCTTTTTAGCTGAAAATAAGTGTTCCATTCAGTGTCAACTCCTGAGATACAGCAAAGCTTGAGTAGAAGCACAATGAAATGTATTCAGACACCTATGCCTCCACATTAGTGAAGCTGGTGTATAGCTGGATACCTCAATGTCCATGCCCATGTTCCTGATGTGTTTACAGGCAATTCTTACCACTCATGGGTATAAGATGCTCGAGATCTACAACTTAGTTTGGAGGCATGTACAAGTCCCCAAACAGTTTCTCAAGCTGGTTTGTCCCAGGCAGAACAATGCTATTCAGAACTCAAAGGTAGGCTTTCATCATTATTGTCCATACAGAGGGCTCTGACTGGCTTTCCTCCCAGGCTGAAAAAATCTGCATGGTGCAGCAAACTATTGGTGGCTGGTCATAGACCTCTGCTCTTATTTATTTCAGATATGCAATTCACCTTTTCTCCTCAAATTCCAACTGCATTCCCTTTTCTAGTGTAGCACAGCCATCTTTCAGTAATGTCCCAACTCAGCGTTATTCAAATTACCAGTGCTTGCATACCAGGATGTCCAGAATTGGATGAAGACTGGATTTATAGTGGAGCTTGCCCTGCTACAGGCAGAGGCAGGTGACCCTGTTGATATTGCATGCATTCAAGACCAGCTTATGCAGATAGTGCTTGAAGAAATATGGGCCCAGATCTACAAAACAAATATAGACAACTAGTAGATTTTATGGCTGGTACAACACCGCACTGCTGTGCTTTCACTGACAAAGGGTTTCACATGGGACTAGTACAATCAAATGGATAAGTCTGATGTTGATCCATTCCTGAGGTTGTATGGGAGACTTATATTGCCAAAAAAAAGCATCTCAGATGTCTGCAGGTGCCAATATAGTGATTATACCATCTTCATTGATGTTTTATCCAATCGCTCGGACTATCTTGATATATTTGTCTCCATCTGTTGGGAGTTCAGAGATCAAGTGTATGGCTTCTGCTGTTCTCTGGTTTAAGCTCTTCTCAAGTAGGAAATGAGGAGCTGTTCCTGTCATTCCTGCTTTTCCTGCAAGGTCTATGAATTTATTCAGAAATTCATCAATAGGTCAGTTTTGTTACAGACATCACTCGAAAGACTATTCAATTTCTTATCTTATCTCTCTTCCCTTATCTCTCCCTCCCTATCATACTGCGCAGTGTGCAGCCACCGAGTCATTTTCCCTTTCACTTTCCTAGTCATTCTGAGTCATCCTATCCCAGTCTTACTCATCTGCAGTCTACAGTATTGTGCAGTCCATGGTCTGTGCTTGAGTACTGTAATATATATAAGGACTTCCAGATGTACCAGTAGTGCTAGGCTTAATATTCCTTTTGCCATCATCTTAAACCACTCTCACACTTAGTCTGTCCGAATTCTTTAAGATTTGTCTAGTCTAACAGGTTTCCCTGTCTGATGTTGAATAATTTGCTTCCTGCTTGCAACAGTGACATGACATTGCTGAATCATGTTTGTATTTCAGTTATGAAGTCAGCCCATATGCTTTGATTAGTTGTAGTATCGATTTTCTTCGACACTCAGTGGACTTCTGGTCCATCAGTCATTCTGGATAGTACTGCTCCGATCTTCTGTATATTGGTGAGGTCTCCATGTGCAGTTATGTAGAGCTTCATCTTCCTCCACCAAATGTCAAAGGCTGTTCCATCTTCTGTGAAGGATTTCAGATTGGCAAAAATTCCTTTGTATTCTGTCATCATTGTCTGCAGAATTTCTTCGTCACTGTCTTGGTCTTGGCTTTCCTGTTCTTGGGCTTGTTATACTTGGGTCTGCTGCTCTTGAATCTGCCTTTGTCTCTGTTCTTCTCTTTGCTCTTTCTAGTAGTCTAGGTCAATTCCTGCGATTCTGCAGGCTTGTTCAAAGTCAGCCCACTCTGCAACAGTTGGTCTATCTGTCTTTGGTAGTCTCTTTCACTCCCTCCACCGATAGTATTCATTTCAATTGCTATCACTTACTTTCACCACAGTAGTGCAATTTTCTTCTTATGCTGTACTTCAGTAAGTCGGTCTTCTAAAGGGGTTTGGCAGCTTCATTTCTATGTGCCCCTGACTTTGGTGTCATTCTCGTTGGTTCTGTCATATGCTCTGTGTGTCATGTCCTTTCTATATTAGTATGTCCTCTTCTTGTACTCGGTAATTGTAGTTTTCAATCTGCCATTGTCTGAACATATTCTCCTTCTAGTAAGAGTTCTGTAATGAGCTGTGCTGCTTTGTCACTGAAGGTCTCAGTAGGCTCATCTGTAATAGTGAAGGCAAATTCTCTCAGAAATGCCTGTTCTTCTTCATTGCTACTTGGTGTAGGCATATGCTCTCTCTTTTAATTGTTTGAATTGCTAGTGTCTCTGTGGTTAGCATGGACTGTCTCTGCAAATGGTGTGGACTGCAATGTGTGATCTACTTCTCTGAACCAGGTGTTCTCATCGCTCATGCTAGTGCTTGCTGTGTCAGCGACTGCTTGTCATCGAATGTTGATCAGGTCTTTAATAAAGCATGATGTGGTGTGTGTGAGTCTGAGTGTCTCAATGAGGCTTAATATCTTGTTAGACTAGACAAATCTGAAAGGACTCAGACAGACTAAGTGTGAGAGTGGTTTAAGACAATGGCAAATGGAATATTAAGCCTAGCACTACTGGTACATCTGGAAGTCCTTATATACATTACAGTACTTGAGCACAGACTATGGACTGCACAATACTGCAGACTGTGGATGAGTAAGACTGGGATGAGATAACTCAGAATGACTAGGAAAGTGAAAATGACTTGATGACTGCATGCTGCGCAGTGTGATAGGGAGGAAGAGATAAGGGAAGGGAGATAAGATAAGAAAATAAATGGTCCTTTGAGTGACATCCATAACAAGATCTATGATATGATGAATGACCTGAATGATGTGATCTCCATCATGTCAATCCAAATCAACTTCAGATTGATGTTGGCACTAATGAGAGCATGATCATCTGAGACCTGGCAACTGGAGAACTAGTCATGTTGGTCCTGTGAGACTTCTGCTCCCATTCAGAATTGCTCAACCACCTGTCTCATATCATCAAAGCAATCATTAAAATCAAAAAAAGTATACAAATAAGTGGCTGTTTGCTAAAGCCTTGTACATCTACTGATTCTTATTTGGAGCAAACAGTTGGATGATCCAGGCAAAATCTGTATCACAGGTCTTTCACCAGGAGCTCACCATTGCAAGCGACTTGTAGGCTAGGTTCAAAACCTTTTATCCAAATGAACATCCAATGAATATGTGAATTATATCAAATAACAGACTGCCCATATTTTCTCCCTTTTCTAGATGCTTATTTGCAAATAACTCTCTTCTGAGATAACCAATGATATTGTTATCTGGCTTGCTGATAGTGGCTTTTTAGGAACATTGTCCTCAGTTTGCAAGAAGAGAGTACCATTAGTGAGATCAAGCTCAATATTGACAAATATCTGTTCAATTTTCATGAAGCTGAGGATGCTTCTCCTTCAGAAGTTGTGGCTGTAAACTATTCAAGGCATTTTATTCATTGTTGGTATGCTATCTTGTATCTTCTAATTGTCTTCTTCTTAGACATATCCATTGTGAATGAGAACAGCCTCACAAATATGCCATTTTATAAATAATCTCATGAACACTGGCTGATGATCAGGAAGGCCACTTTTACAACAGCAACTATAGTATTAGAGTAAAAGGAGGGGCAGATTCTGTAGTTGCATGGGACCTTGCTCACTGGCATAGTATGTGTCTTCAGCAATATTCTCGAACTTCACAAGTTATACCAAAGTTCAACCAGCTTGGAATGGCAATTGTGACTTCGAAATGATTCAAGGGCTTAAATTTCAATTGCCAATCTTTCCAATCAATTGAGAAAAATATGCAGGAATCTGATGGTGATGAGTAAATATAAAATATAAAACCTTGTACTCTATAGCAATCTGCATGATACTATTACATAACACCGAAGTTTTGGTTTTCTTTTCAGTAAAGTGAACCATTGCACAGCTACAATTAACAAATCTTCCAATGCTACTAAAATAAAAGGATGATGGGGCAGCTCCTGCACCTAAACCCAAGTAAAGCAAAGCACTAGCCTTTCACTCTATCAAAACATCAACCCAGGCTTCTTCTAGTAGAACCAGTGGCCAAGCAACCCAGACATTAAGGCCACCGACTCCCCAGGCATTGAGCACACTGACTTCTTAGGCATTGAGGCCTTCAACTTCTTTTGGCAATGCTATAGCATCTTCTATTCCCAAAGCCAAGAAGTCACAATCAAGCTTTCTGCCAATCAAGCCCTCAGGCTTTGGACAACCAGCAAGTAGGTCTTATGTTCTGACTTTGTAAACAAGTGCTAGTGGTCGGATTGATTATCACAGCATCTGGAACTCTTTGGATACTCCAGATGATCAGCAGATATTGCCATTCCTCAGTCCAAGCAAAGTGGCTTTTCCAATAACACCTCTTTTTATTCCTAGAAACAGCAGACTATCATATCAGAAGATGTTCATCTGAGGAAGAAAAATACTACTGCTGTGAGCTCAAATCATATAGATGTGGTATATTACTAACTAGAACATAGACCAAGCTTACTAAATGGCTTGACTATTGTCAAATCTGCTTGGATAAAATTCTTCGTTATAATGGCTTGGCTAGATCTTTAGATTACCAGACCTGTTCTTGCTAAAAGAGTGAGGCAGTATGGAAATGCCTTGACTGTATTGATGGAGAATTATTGTAGTATCAGAATTGTATTCTGGCCTCCCATAAGTCTCTTTCTTTTCATTGTATACAGGTGAGTTTTCTTTTGCTTTTAATAATGGTGTCACAAACTTAAAAGTTAACTAGAAATGAAATAGCTTCTTCTTTTAGAAGTCAACATTACACCAGGCTGGTTTGAAGATCCAGCTAGGTCATGATGGAGATTCATGCTCTTTGCCTGCCTATAGCCATTCTACAATGGCCATTATTGACCTTTCAGGAATCTATGACATCACTGTCATATTTTCACCTGTAGCTCATACTATTATCAATAAAACACTGACTACTGTCAACAATTATTGTGTATAGTGCTGAGAATATTTTGACAATGATATTTTCATACTCTGTCTGCCTATTGTAAATAGTTTTGTTCATGATTATTAATAGTCTGGGGAATATTTGTTAATGATTGTTAATGCTGCAAGAAGTAATTGTTAATGATTGTTAATAGTCTGGGACCCAATTGACAATAATTTTAATGCTCGAAATATGATTGTTAATAATTGTTAATGATCCAGAATATAATTGTTAATAATTATTAATGCTCTAGGACAAGTTGTTAATGATTATTAATAGCCTGGGACCTGATTGTTAATAATTGTTAATGCTCTAGAATATAGTTGTTAATGATTGTTAATACTTTGAGATGTAATTATTTATAATTATTAATAATCTGGGGGATATTTGTTAATAATTGTTAATGCAATAGGACATGATTGTTAATGATTGTTAATAGTCTGGAATGTCATTGTTAATGATTGTTAATGCTCCAGAATGTAATTGTTAATAATTGTTAATAGTTAAGGATGTAATTGTTAATGATTGTTAATAGTCCAGAATGTGATTGTTAATGATTGTTAATGCTCCAGAATGTAATTGTTAATGATTGTCAATGATCTGGGACATAATTATTAATGATTATTAATAGTCTAGAATGTAATTGTTAATAATTGTTCTTGGTCTGGGAGGCAATTGTAAATGATTGTTCATAGTCTGTGATATAATTGTTAATAATTGTTAATAGTTGTTACTGCTCTGGGAGCTCATTTTTAATGATTGTTAATAGTCATTAATGCTCTTGGAAGTCATTATTGATGATTGTTAATGCTCTAGAAGGTGATTGATAAGAATGGTCTAGGGTAATCTCAAGCAATGGCACAGAGCACAGACATCATATTGAAGGAGCAAAACATATTGTACAAAAAAAAAAAAAAAACATTGACAATGGAGTTTTTTTTTTTTTTTTTTTTTTTTACATAAATCAACAATTTATATAGTGGTGCTTGATGGCAGTCCACTTGTAAGTACACAAATGTGCCTACAATAAATATGATGCATCTGATAGAACAGAGGCAAAGAGATAAACATAGAGGGCAGCACTGCCCTGGTCTCTCGTGCCTGTGCTTACCCAAGCTTATGCTGAATCGCTCGCTAGAGTTGGCGTCCCCCAGATCTGAGGGTCCAGATGCAGTCAGTTCCACATAAAGGGTCCATGAGGTCCCATAACACCTGCTGTCGCAGGGCCTGCAGTGCACAATGAAGCTTGGCGATCACTTTTGTCAATTGCCAAACTGAACCAGTGCTCCAAAGAGCACCACCTGCTGCAAGTGAGCAGTCACCCACCACCTGGATCTGGGATAAAGGCACCTGCTGCCTTGTTGGACATGAGGTACTTAACAAACCAGAGGCACACAAAGGCATCATACTGGCATTCAGCTAGTCTCCGCCAGTTATAGCAGAGAGTTATAATGTGAACAGAGTCCTCAGGCCCTTGTCCACATGAGCATTGAGCGCTCTTGACAAAATTGAACCACACCTGATATGCATTGATTGGCACATGTCCACATGCAATGTAATAGCAATGAGCAAACAACTCATTGCCTATCACCAACTTCATGAAGCCCATTCTCTTGTGAGAGGGGTGCTCATAGGAGTCAGGCCTTCCCACATCATAGAAATGAAATGTGGAGGCACCTATATATTTCTTGGTCCGAGATTGATCGAACCAAGAAGCATGCATGTTATCATCTGCCTCCTTTCAGAGTGCATCCATGGTGTAGAGAGGGCAGGCCCCCAGTGGTATATTGAGTGTACAAGCAAACTCATGTGCTTTAAGTTGAATAGTCCACTTTTACTTGGAAGGGACATGCCAGAATTCAATCTTGTGCCACTCATCCTCATTGAGCCAGCGCTGTAATATCTCACACAGGGCAATAGAATGCCGCTGCATGGAGTGTGGGTTACAGTCAATGATGCAGTTTATCGCATTCATTGAATCTAAGAAATACAAGATGGATGTAACTCCATCCTGTGTAGTAGCCTTCTGGATCACAACACACAGTTCAATGAGCTCAGCATCATCACTAGTAGCTTTACCAACTGGCTGACAAGTTTTAAATAAAAGTCTGGTGCCCCGGTAAACATGGGATGCATACACTGACTTGTTACGGACCATTCATTTTTCTTTATCTTATCTTCCTTTCCTTATCTTCTCCCCTATCTCCCCCACTCCCATCATGCTGCGCGCGCGTCTCGAGTCATCCCCTTTCCCTAGTCCTCCGAGTCATCCTTCCCACCTTACTCTCCGTGTCTGCAGCTTGTGCGCCCTGGTCCGTGCTCGAGTCTGTGATATATAGGACTTCCAGTGTCCGTGCCTGGTTTAATATTCCATTTGCCATCGTCTTAAACCGCTCTCGCACTTAGTCTGCCCGAGTCCTTTAAGATTCGTCTAGCCTAACATGACTGTTTGATCAGTGCATCTGCCTTCATGGGCACGGTGCCATTACTACTGACATATGCACAGGTTTGCTGAACTTGGCACTCAGAGAGCGCCTGTTCCAGCAATGCATGATAGGCCTTGACAGAGTCCTTGTCTTTGCCAAGGAGCCTATGAGCCTCAAAGCAGTCACCAAGTTCGTTGACTAATCACCTGCCCAGGTTATTTGCATTCGCAAAATAATCTGTGTGTATAAAGTTTGGTGGTCTAAGGTCCACCAAGTCTTTGAGAGGAGATTTCAGCGCCAAATGCTGACATTCAGAGAGTAAGGTCATATTCTTTGATCTGAAAGGGTCCCCACCCACCGAAGCAGGCATGGTAAGAGAATGAAGGGCATGCCTTGCGTTAGAATTGGCTAGGCAGGCAGAGGACCTGACTTTAAGCCATTTAATGAATCCGGTGATAGGCTCGATGCAGGCCATGGTTTCAGTTGCATCCTCTGGAGTAGTGTGAAACTGTCCATTAATCCAGATGCAGGCTTTTCACTGCATCTGATGCAACAACTTCATGAGTGCGACATTGTGCATACTATTGAAGTTCCATAATAAACAGCCATACATTGCAATAGGGCAAGCATACAACAGGTATAGGATGCATTTCTGTTGAGGGGACAGCTCTCAAACAGAATTGCCAAGCATTTGAAAGGCTCTGGTGGTGGTCAGGGCCTTTGTTGCATAAAAGCAGATATGCTCCTTAAAAGAGAGGCGCACATCCAAGAAGAAGCCAAGGTATCTCCAGACATCCTTGGGCTGGAGAGGGGTAGTGCCAGTATATAGTGTGAATCCGAGATTGATGAATGGACGGGGGTCTGCCACATTGTGCAAGAAGTGCTGCAACTCAGTCTTGTTGTGTTCTACAACAAGGCCGAAGTTAGTGAAGAGGTTGTGCACTGATGCGTATGCCCTCTTCAGCTTCAGAACATTGTCCAGGATTGACTTAGACTGAGCAATAATCAGTCCATCATCAACAAATGATATGATTGTCAGCATGTTGCCAACTTTCTGATACAGTTTTAGCACTGGTGCTAGATACAGCACCGAGAGTACTAGGGATAGGGCTGAGCCTTGACCAACCCCAATGTTGGCATCAAACTCCAGCGAGACTGCACTACGCCAGGCATAAGAGGTTTTACACCTGACAAGATATGACTCGAAGAACTTTGACACTTAGTGTGCAAAGCCCCCATGTTGTAGTATCCTCACCAACATATGATGGTTCAGTGAGTGAAAGTATTGAGTAACATCAAAAGCAATAACACTCATTTTGAGACCCTTTATCCAGCCTTGCCAGATGATATGGGTAAGAAACACTCCGGCATCCTCTGTAGAGTTCTGTTGGATGCCACCAAACTGTTTTGGATCAAAAACAGCAAATTTAATCACCTCATATTGCATACGACATGCCAGCATTTTCTTGATAAGCTTGCCAAGAGTGTTCAAAAGCACAATCACATGAAAGGCTTTCGGAGAATCATATGCAGGCTTGCCAGGTTTTGGAATGATCACAGACAAGCTCTGCCTGAAGTAGGAGGGTCAATGCCCCAAGTCCAGACATGCATTTGCAATGTTCAGAAAAAATGTAGCAACATGAGAAAATCTCACTAGCTGTTTAATATGTGCCCAGGTCAGATGATCTGGACCTGGAGCAGATGTATTGCTGCAGGGCTCCAGGGACTTCCAGAGTTCTGCTGCAGAGAATGGGACTCAGTCCTGTGTTGGATGAGACTTGAGTTCATCAAGCTTATCCAGATTGACCAGTCTATGAGATGCAGCATTATAAGATTTATCAAGAGCATCCCAAAGCGACTTGATAGAATTGCAAGGTTGTCCCTGAAAGGAGATCACCTCATAGTTAGGCAAAGGTCTTTGCTTCATCCATGCAGCCAGATCCCAGGGACGTTGTGATTTTTCAGCACCCTCTTTGATTCTATTGTTAAAGAAGGTGCATTTAGCATCTTTGATAGCTCATTACCAAATGCAGTGGTCCCTTTCAGAGTGAGCTTGTCTGAAGGTTTCCAAAGTCTCAGAGCAATGCTGGTTCCACCAGCCTTTGCTTCACTTGGAGAGCTTGCACTTTTTGGAATAGGTTTCCCAAGTCCAATCAACTGACGCCGAGAGTGCATGAAGTACCCTCTTGAGATCGCGAATACTTTCTACTGGAATCATATCCAGTCCGAGTAAATCAGAGGCAATGTCAGAGATAAACTCAGGAACATTGTCTTTGGGAAGCAACCTCCACTGATCACTGATATCAAGCAGTGGAATGTCTAGTTCAAGTGATAGTGGGCAATGGTCTAAAGTCAACTGTAATGCATGCACAATATGTGGTTGGATCTGTCCTGTCAATACAGGACAGAACACCAAGTCGATAGTTGAGAGCTGAAGCTCTCAGTTATGGGATATGAATGTCGGACCAGGATTGGATGGTTCCACCCATTCAAGCCCGAGTTCGAGTGCCGCATTGCACAGCATCTCACCCCATGTGTGCTGAGAGGTATGAACTTGGTCCCAAAGTTCATAGTGCCAGTTGAGGGCCCCAGTAGCCCAGTGGTTTAATCGCCACTAAAGACTAGAGAGGTGGCTGTGCAGCTATTAGAAAGGTTGTAGGTTCGATTCTCGCTCATCCTCTATACCTTAAAAAGCAGGGATAGGCATGTGACCCATCATCGATTACCATCACATGCTTGGTGACTCAGGTTGGTAAACAACTCTAAGGCAATACCACAGTCAGGTGACCTTCTGTGGCTAGGATGGTAACCTGGTCATGTGATAGGGATGATCGTGGGAGCCCAAAGTGGCAGGTCAGGTGATTCCTGGCAGGCCATGCCTGAAATGGTTATGTGACTAGTCATGTGATCAAGTAGGGAGCAAAAGCATAGGGCGCAGTAAGCGGGGGAGAATCTGAGAACAATCCGACCCTTGATGCGCACCCCGTAATAGGGAGTTCCAGAGCATGCGTGCTTCCGGAAGGTGCCGCACACTCTGTAATGGGGAGTCTCTTCGGACTGCGAGCTTGGAACAGGACACCCCCCACCAGTTAATCTCGAGCCCAGTCTAACCAGCTGGATCAGGCCGAGAACCTGGTCATTAGTCAGCATTGGTAGCGTGGACTGGTCCTTGGTCATAAGGCCTTACTGAGCATTTGAAGGGGCCAGGGGTAAGCCACCACGTGACCGTAAAGCACTGCTCAGGTGGGAGCCTGAGACCTCCCTGTGGGGCATGCATAACCGGATTAAGCATGGGTGTAGAACTCCTCAGCCTAAGGCCTTAGGTCTAGGGCGCACACTGAGGCTGGATGCTGGCAAGGCAGAGACCTGGGACATGATTGGGGATCCACACCCTTTGGGCATCAGCGAACCACATGCTCAGGAATGGGAAAAGTAAAGTAGGTGGGGCTTACCAATGCCCGGCTGGCTCAGCTTGGCCTCTTGGTAACTCGCTCCCTGGCCGAAATTCGGACCGTGGCGGACCAGGGTAGTCCCCTGACTCCAGCCTGAGAGGACTTATCCTCTGCCGGTTCATCTGGATGACTAATCCAGGTATTGAATCCAAGTTGATTCCGAGGTCTAGACATGGAATTCCACTGTTTAGTCTAGCACCTATCCTGCAAAGGAGATGGCGATAAGGGTCCTCCACTTGGAGGGCCCTAAACTTTGCGTATTTATCGTAGGTACCTTCATGTATTTACAAGTGGACTGCCACCGAGCACCACTATATAAATTGTTGATTTAAAAAAAAAAAAAAAAAAAAAAAAAAATAGTGCCAGTTGAAGTCCCCACCTAAGTAGACTAGGTTGGGGAAATCAGGATGCTCTGAACATTCGTTCAAGAGCCGAATTGCACTGCCATCTACATCAGAGTAGGCATTAGTGAGAAAAAGAGGCTTGCCAGGAGTGGCAAGGCTTATAACCATGAGATCACGATTATCAACCAGGTCACATCTCAGAGAAGGTTGTAGCCATCTTAAGCAGTTGTGAATATAGGCCATCACATGGAGTGGTTCCTCGTAGAATGACCTGCAAACAATGCAAGTCCAATCTGGATGAGTTGGGCCTTCAATTACTGCCTCGCCATCGACACTATGTGCTGAGGGGGTGTATCTCACTATGTTCCAAGCCAGTTCTTGGAAGAAAAGAATATCATATTCCTCTCCGAGAATGGAGAGGAGCACATCCATATGTACATGTTTTCAGTTTATATTTTGAGAAAAAATACGAAGTGAAGAAATAAAAGAGCGCCCTCTCATACCAGAAACCACCACCAGAGTGGGGCTGTCCAATGAGGAGCTCATGAGGGTCCGGCCTCTGCATTTCACTGCAGGGAGGCGTTAGAGCGATTCTGGCCTGTACGCTTATGATCACATACCAGCTAGTAGTGTTGTTTGATCTACTCAGAATTGAAATGATTCTTCCAGAAGGCACACTTCCAGTCATTGGTGGAGTGTTCTTTGCCACAGCTAAGATACTTAGGAGGATGCGGGCAAGGCTGTCCCACAGGAGTGGCCTTGACAGATGGGTTTGCCTTGCAGCAAGAAGCCAAAACACAATGATGTTCCTTTCTATGCAGTTCCCCACACAAAGGGCATCAGAGAGATTGCTGGTTACACTTCATTGATGAGTGTCCCCAGTGCCAGCAATGATTGCAGAGGGGAGATCCCAGCGATGAGAGAGCGGCTTTGAACTGGCAGCACCAGTTCCAGACCACAACTGTGTGATTGTCCAGAGCTTTAATGTTTCGGCCAGTCATCGTGTCTTCAATATTGAACCAAATGGTTGCAGTATCAGATTTCTTGGAGTTGCGCATGATGCGCAGGTCTCCAACGAGGGTGATGAGATCTAAGAACAAAGAGTCTCAGAGAATCTCATAAGCTTGATGGGCAGTAAGGGTACTGCCATTGTCATTGAAATAAGGGACGTTGAGCAATTTCGCATAGGAAATGCTCATAGGCATGGTAAGCTTGACTGTGGAGCCAGTTGGAGCACACCAGAGAGCGGACTTGTGCATAAGATTGCAGTCCTTTAGGAAAGCCACTCTCATCATCAAACAAAAGAAAACAAAAGAATGAGGTGGGGGAATGGTCCTGGATGGACTTGCATCTGATCCAGGACTTGCCTGCTATCAACCCCCAATTGAGGGTCGTCAGGAGTGTTCCGGCAGTGATGGAACCATTGCCACTGGGGAAAGTATAGACCAGTCTGATGTTATGTCTAAACAGTCCATGAGAGGTAGACTTCGCCTTTTTCTTAGGCAGTCCAGATGATTCGCCAGTCACCTCTTTTTGCAAGGAGACGATCTTATCAGTGGGGAGATCTGGGAAGGTTTTGGCCAAGGCAACAATGGCCTCAGCTGGGGTGGTAGTGGGCTGAGCTGCAGCTTGCACATAAGAGTGCTTCTTGTCAGATGGGCATGTAGCCTGATTGACAGGAGGAGGAGTGCCCCATCCTGGAGTGTGAGAATGGGATTGACTGCAAAGAGGGGGAGGCAGGTGGTTCAGATTATGAGATGGTCTCAGTGGCCAAGCACCAGCATTGGATCAAGAGTTCTGAGGGCGCAGCATACCCGTCAGAGTAGAGTCATGTACATTGCTTGAAAAATGAGCAGTCTTAGATGTGTGCGTGCAGACTGTAGTAGCAAGTTATTGCCTGAGAGTGTGCTTCAGTCCCTCCAAAGTCAGGATCCTAAACATGTTGACATCGGCAGCGGTGTCAACCAAGAAGGCCAGCCCTTCTGCAATAGCATATTGGTAGCTAGCAGGGACCTGCATGGCTGCAGTATTGACCTTCCAGAGCCATTCCTTCGGGGGGGGGGGGGGGGGGGGGGGGGGGGGGGGGGGGGGGGGGGGGGGGGGGGGGGGGGGGGGGGGGGGGGGGGGGGGGGGGGGGGGGGGGGGGGGGGGGGGGGGGGGGGGGGGGGGGGGGGGGGGGGGGGGGGGGGGGGGGGGGGGGGCCCCGGGGCCCCCCCCCCCCAGGTTCCAGAGGGATTCAGTGACTGCCTTCGCTTCACTGTGGAGGAGGCAAAACCCTTCCTCCTCAAAGTATAGCACACTGACATTGTCGCTATTAAACCCAGCATGCGTAGACACCATGGAGATAGTGGAAGAGGGGGGGGAGGTGGTGCAGTCGCCTCACCCTGTGGATTTTTTTTTTTTTTTTTAAATTAACAATTTATAGAGTGGTGCTCAGTGGCAGTCTGCTGGTAAATACAGTGAGGTATCTATGATAAATACAATCTGTCCGATAAAACAGAGAGGAATAGACATAGAGGGCTGCACTGCCCTGTTCTCTTGTGCCTGCACTCATCCGAGCTCATGCTGAATCGCTTGCTTGAGTTGGCGTTTCCCAGACCCGAGGGTCCAGATGCGGTCAATTCTGCATAAAGGGTCCGTGAGGTCCCATAACGCCCTCTGTTGCAGGGCTTGCGGTGTGCAATGAAGCTCGGCAACCACTTTCGTCAATTGCCAGAATGCACCGATGCTCTGAAGAGCACCGTCCGCAACAGACGTACGGTCATCCACCACCTGGATCCGGGATGAAAGTGCCTGCTGCCTTGTTCAATGTCAGGTACTTGATGAACCAGAGATGCATGAAGGCGTCATACTGGCATTTGGTTGGTCTCTGCCAGTTATGGCAGAGAGTCATAACATGGATGGAGTTCTCAGGCCCTTGTCCGCATGAGCATTGGTTGCTCTCAACAAAATTGAACCATGCCTGATATGCATTGATCGGCATGTGTCCGCATGCAATGCGGCAGCAGTGAGCAAACAACTCATTGCCTGTCACCAACTTCATGAAGCCCGCTCTCTTACAAGAGGGGCGCTCATAGGAGTCAGGCTTTCCAGCATCATGGAACTGAAATGTGGAAGCACCAATATATTTCTTAGTCCAAGATTGGTTGAACCAAGAGGCGTGCATGTCATCGTCTGCCTCCTTTCGGAGGGCATCCATGGTATAGAGGGGGCAAGCCCCCAGTGGTATATCGAGTGACCGAGCAAACTCATGTGCTTTGCGCTGAATAGCCCACTTCCACTTGGAAGGGACATGCCAGAGTTCAATCTTGTGCCACTCATCTTCATCAAGCCAGCACTATAGTACTTCGCACAGGGCAATAGAATGCCACTGCACAGAATGAGGGTTACAATCAATGATGCGGTTAATAGCATTCATCGAGTCTAAGAAACATGAGATGGATGCGACTCCATCTTGTATGATGGCCTTTTGGATTGCAATGCGCAATCCAATCAGCTCAGCATTATTGCTGGTCGCTTTACCAACTGGCTGGCGAGTTTCAAATAGAAGTCTGGTGCCCCGGTGGACCCGGGATGTGTACACTAACTGTTTAATAAGTGCATCTGTCTTTGTGGGCATGGCGCCGTCACTACTGACATATACACAGTCATGCTGGGCCTGGCACTCAACGAGTGCCTGCTCCAGCGATGTGCAATAGGCCTTGACAGAATCCTCGTCCTTGCCAAGGAGCCTATGAGTCTCAAAGTGGTTGCTGAACTGGTCGACTAACCGCCTGTCTGGGTTATTTGCATCGGCAAAATAATCCATGTGTATAAAGTTCGGTGGTCTGAGGTCCACCAAATCTTTGAAAGGAGATTTCAGTGATAAGCACTGACGTTTGGAGAGAGAGGCCAAATTCTTTCACCTCGAGGGATCCCCACCTGTGACGGCAGGTGTGGTAAGAGAACGAAGGGCATGCCTTACGTTAGAGTTGGCTAGGCAGGCAGAGGATCTGACTTTAAGCTGTTTAATGAACCTGGTGATAGGCTCGACGCAGGCCATGGTTTCAGCTGCACCCTCTGGGGTAGTGCAAAACTGCCCATTAATCCAGATGCAAGCAAGGGCTGGTTGGCATAGCGGTAAACGCAGTCAGGTAGTCCTGTGGATGTGGCAATCCACAAAGCCGCGGGTTCTAGTCCTGGAGGTGGCATCTTCAGGTTTGCATTCGGAAGTGTCTAGAGCTGGTTCCACGTGACGCAGGCAGGAAGTATCACGATCCTGTGACAGCTGTTCCCACGGGGAGGTGACTTGGTCACATGACTAAGCAGCTGGCACGTGACGTAAGCTGGGTTATGCATCACACACGTGACTGACCCCACTCTGTAGGCTCTGATCATGTGACCCTAACTCACGTGACTGGGTTTCCCTTGGCATGGATGGCCTTGGGATGTAAGTGCCGGACAATGCCTTAATCCGGCAGACCACACGTGATCCCCGATCTTAAAAGGTAGGGGCCGAAAGGATAAGGGACCATACTGGGAATGACCTGATAACCACCTGATGGCGTTTGAGCCAACAGGGTACCCGGTAAAGTGGGAGCTGGTGGCGATGATCATGAACTGGTTAGTCACAGTGCAGTACACCAATGGTGGAAGTAGATCCAGACCTGTTCAGCTAAGGGCTCTCCCTGTGGGGACCTGTCATGGGAGGACCATGGACCTTGCTGTGATATCGGATGCCAGTCTGGGAGGCACGTGGCAAGACAGAGACCTTGGACAGATGGGGATCCGCACCCTTAAGGGCATCAGCGAACCATCTGCTAGGGGACGGGAAGGCAGGCATGGAGTAGCGACCCGGACACCGCTGGGCCGTAGCAAGGCTGGATAGTCTCCAGTCCTTGGCTCAAAAGACCTAACTCCTCTGTCGGTGGTCCCTGGGATAATACACCCAGGTAACTGCTTAAGTTGAAGCCGGAGTGCGAAGCTCCTGGGCTAAACAGTCTGATCATAAGACTGGGCCTGGGCTAGCAGCCTCCCCTGCAAGGGGGGGGCTAAACTTCATCAATTTTGTCGAGAGCAATGAATGCTCATGCAGATGAGGGCCCGAGGACTCCGTCCACGTTATGACTCTCTGCTGTAACTGGCAGAGACCACCGGAATGCCAGTACGATGCCTTTGTGCATCTCTGGTTCATTAAGTACCTGACGTCCAATAAGGCAGCAGGTGCTTTCATCCCGGATCTAGGCAGCGGTTGACCGTGCGCTTGCAGCGGACAGTGCTCTTCGGAGCATTGGTGCACTTTAGCGATTGACGAAAGCGACCACTAAGCTTCATTGCACACTGCAAGCTCTGCGACAGCAGGTGTTATGGGACTGTACGGACCCTTTACGCGGAATTGACCGCATCCGGGCCTTCGGGTCTGGGGGACGCCAGCTCTAGCGAGTGAGTCAGCATGAGCTCAGTTGAGCATGGGCACAAGAGAGCAGGGCGGGTCAGCCCTCTATGTTTATCCCTTTCTGTTTTATCAGACAGATCGTATTTATCGTAGATACCTCGTTGTATTTACAAGCGGACTGCCAGCGCGCACCGCTATATAAATTGTTGATTTAAAAAAGGGAAAGGGGGGGGCGCCAAAAATCCAGATGCAAGCTTTCCGCTGTATCTGATGCAACAACTTCATGAGCATAACATTGTGCATGCTATTGAAGTTTCACAATAAACAGCCATACATTGCAATAGGGCAAGTGCACGACAGGTAAAGGATGCGTTTCTATTGAGGGGAGAGCCCTCGAACAGAGTTGCTGAGCATTTGGAAGGCTCTAGTAGTGGTCAGAGCCTTCATTGCATAAAAACGGATATGCTCCTTAAAAGAAAGGCGCACGTCCAGAAAGAATCCAAGGTATCACCAGACATCCTTGGACTGGAGTGGGGTAGTGCCAGTGTATGGCACAAATCCAAGATCAATGGACAGACGGGGGTCTGCCACATTGCACGAGAAATGCTGCAGCTCAGTCTTGTTGTGTTCAACACCAAGCCCAAAATTGGTGAAGAGGTTGTGCACTGATGCGTATGCCCTCTTCAGCTTTGGAACATTGTCCGGGACTGACTTGGACTGAGTGATAATCAGTCCATCATCAACAAATGATATGATCATCGGCATATCGCCAACTTTCTGGTACAATTTCAGCACTAGTGCTAAGTAGAGCGCTGACAGTACTGAGAATAGTGCCAAACCTTGACCAACCCCAATGTCGGCATCAAACTCAGGTGAGACTGCACTATGCCAGGCATAAGAGGTTTTACACCCGACAAGATATGACTCGAAGAACTTTGACACTTGGCGTGCAAAGCCCCTGTGTTGTAGTATCCTCACCAACATATGATGGTTCAGTGAGGGGAAGTATTGAGCAACATCAAAAGCGATGATGCTCATTTTGAGCCCCTTTATCCAGCCTTGCCAGACAATATGGGTAAGAAACACTCCGGCATCCTCTGTAGAGTTCTGTCGGATGCCACTGAACTGTTTTGGATCAAAGACAGCAAATTTAGTTGCCTCGTATTGCATACGATGTGCCAGCATTTTCTCGACAAGCTTGCTGAGAGTGTTCAAAAGCACGATCAGGCGAAAGGCTTTCAGGGTATCGTATGCAGGCTTGCCAGGTTTTGGAATGATCATGAACAAGCTCTGCTTAAAGTAAGAGGGCCAATGCCCCAAATTCAAACATGCATTTGTGATGTTTAGGAAAAATGTAGCAACGTGAGGGAATCTCACAAGCTGTTTGATATGTGCCCAGGTCAGATGGTCTGGTCCTGGAGCAGATGTATTGCTGCAGGGTTCCAGGGACTCCCGGAGTTCTGCTGCAGAGAATGGGACCCAGTCCCGCATTGGATAAGACTCGAGTTCATCGAGTTTATCCAAATTCACTGGCCTGTTGGATGCAGCGTTATAAGACTTATCGAGCACATCTCACAGCGACTCGATGGAATTGCAAGGCTGTCCCCGAAAGGAAATTGCCTTGTAGTTAGGCAAGGGCCTTTGCTTCGTCCTTGCAGCTAGATCCCATGGACATTGTGACTTTTCTGTGACCTCTTTGATTCGGTTATCAAAGAAGGCTCATTTAGCATCTTTAATAGCTCATCGCCAGATGCAGTGGTCCTTTTCAGAGTGAGTTTGTCTAAAAGTTTCCAGAGTCTCAGAGCAGTGCTGGTTCCACCAGCCCTTGCTCCACTTAGAGAGCTTGCACTTCTTGGAATAGGTTTCCCAAGCCTGATCAACTGACACTGAGAGTGCACAGAGTACCCTCTCGAGATTGCAGATAGTTTTCTACTGGAATCATATCCAGTCTGAGTAAGTCAGAGGCAATGTCGGCGATGAACTCGGGGACACTGTCTTTGGGGAGTGACCTCCGCTGGTCACTGATGTGGAGAAGTGGGATGTCAAGCTCAAGTGACAACAGGCAATGGTCCGAAGTCAGCTGTAACACATGCATAATGCGTGGTTGAACCTGCCCTGTCAATACAGAGCAGAACATCAAATCAATAGTCGAGGGCCAAAGCTCTCGATTATGGGATATGAATGTCAGACTAGGATTAGATGGTTTCACCCATTCCAACCCGAGTTCGAATGCTGCATTACACAGCATCTCGCCCTGCGTACGCTGAGAGGTATGAACTTGATCCCAAAGTTCATAGTGACAATTGAAATCCCCACCTAGGTAAACTAAGTTGGGGAAATCAGGATGCTCTGAACATTCATCCAGGAGCTGGATGGCACTGCCGTCTACATCGGAGTAGGTGTTAGCAAGGAAAAGGGGCTCGCCAGGAGTGGTGAGGCTTATGACCATAAGATTGCAACTATCAATCAAGTCATGTCTAAGAGAAGGTCATAGCTGCCTTAAGCAGTTATGCACATAGGCCATCACATGAGGGGGTTCCTCATAGAATGACCTGCGAATGATGCAGGTCCAATCCGAATGGATTGGACCTCCAATTACTGCCTCACCATCGATGCTGTCTGCTGATGGGGCATATCTTACAATATTCCAAGCAGGCTCTTGGAGAAAAAGGATATCATATTCCTCTCCAAGAGTGGAGAGGAGCACATCTATATGTACACGCTTTCGGTTCACATTTTGAGAAAGGATATGAAGTGAAGAAATAAAAGAGCGCCCCCTTGTACCAGGGACCACCGCTGGAGCAGGGCTGTCCGATGAGGAACTCATGAAGGTCCAGCCTCCACATTTCACTGCAGGGAGGCTTTAGAATGATTCTGGCCTGTACACTTATGATCATGTACCAGCTGGTAATGCTGTTTGATCCACTTGGGATCGCAATGGTTCTTCCAGAAGGTGCACTTCCAGTCATCAGTAGAGTGTTCTTTGCTGCAGCTAAGACACTTCAGAGGGTCTGGGCAGGGCTGCCCCACGGGGGTTGCCTCAACAGGCGGGTTTGCTTTTGGCTTTGCCTTGCAGCAAGAAGCCAAAACATGGTGATGCTCCTTTCTATGCGGTTCCCCACACAGTGGGCATCGGAGAGATTGCTGGTTGCACTTCATGGAGGAGTGCCCCCAGCACCAGCAACGATTGCAGAGAGGAGATCCCAGCAATGAAAGAGCGGCCTTGAACCGGCAGCGCCAGTTTCGGACCATGACAGTGCAATTGTCCAGAGCCTTGATGTTTCAGCCAGTCATTGTGTCCTCGATATTGAACCAAACAGTTGCAGTATCAGATTTCTTGGAGTTGCACATGATGCGTGGAACTCCAATGAGGATGATGAGGTCCAAGAACGAGGAGTCTTGGAGGATCTCATAAGCCTGATGCGCAATGAGAGTGCTGCCATCATCATTGAAATAAGGGACGTCAAGCAAGTTCGCATAAGAAATGCTCATAGGCATGGTGAGTTCGACTGTAGAACCAGTCGGGGCACACCAGAGAGCAGACTCGCACATGAGGTCGCAGTCCTTCTTTTTTTTTTTATTTTTTTATTTTTTTTTTAAATTAACAATTTATATTGCAGTGCTTGATGGCAGTCTGCATGTAAATACAGCAAGGTATCTATGATAAATACAACTAGTCCGACGAAAACAGACTGAGGGGATGGACATAGAGGGCTCACTGCCCTGTTCTCTCGTGCCCACGCTCGTTGGAGCTCGTGCTGACTTGCCTGCTCGAGCTTGCGTCCCCCAGGCCCGAAGGCCCAGCTGCGGTCATTTCTGCATAAAGGGTCCATGAGGTCCCATAATGCTCGCTGTCACAAGGTTTGTGAAGCGCAATGAAGTTCGGCGACCGCTTTCATCAATCGCCAGACTGTTCTGGTACTCTGAAGAGCCAACAAGCACACAGTCACCCGCCGCCTGGATCCGAAATAAAGGCACTCACCACCTTGTTAGATGTTAGGTACTTAACGAACCAGAGGCACACAAAGGCGTCATACTGGCGTTCAGTTGGTCTCTGCCAGTTGCGGCAGAGGGTCATGATATGGACGGAGTCCTCAGGCCCACGTCTGCATGAGCATTGGTCGCTCTCGACAAAATTGAACCGTGTGCGATACGCATTGATCAGCGCATGTCCGCATGCAATGCGACAGCAGCGAGCATATAGCTCATTGCCGGTCACCAACTTCATGAAGCCCGTTCTCTTTCGAGAAGGGCGCTCATAGGAATCAGGCTTTCCCGCATCATGAAAATGAAACGTGGAAGCGCCTATGTACTTCCTGGTCCGAGATTGGTCAAACCAGGAGGCATGCATGTCATCATCTGCCTCCTTTCGGAGCACATCCGTGGTATAAAGGGGGCAAGCACCCAGTGGAATGTCGAGCAACCGAGCATGCTCGTGTGCTTCGAGTTGAATAGCCCACTTCCACTTGGAAGGGACATGCCAGAAATCAATCCTGCGCTGCTTGTCTTCATCCAGCCAGCGCTGTAGTGCTTTGCACAGGGCAATAGAATGCCACTGTGTGGAGTGGGGGTTACAATCGATGATACGGTTAATCGCATTCATCGAATCCAAAAAGCATGAGATGGATGTGACTCCATCCTGCGTGGTAGCCTTCTGGATCGCAACACGCAATCCAATCAGCTCGGCGTCGTCACTGGTGGCTTTACCAACTGGCTGATGAGTTTCAAATAAAAGTCTAGTGCCTCGGTAAACCCGAGATGAGTAAACTGACTGCTTAACAAGTGCGTCTGCTTTCGTGGGCACGGAACCATCACTACTAACATATGCACAGTCTTGCTGAGCCTGGCACTCAATGAGCGCCTGCTCTAGCAAGTTGCGATAGGCCTTGGCAGAGTCCTTGTCTTTGCCAAGAAGCCTATGAGTCTCAAAGCAGTCGCCGAACTTGTCAACTAACCGCCTGCCTGGGTTATTTGCATCCGCAAAATAATCTGTGTGAATAAAGTTTGGTGGTCAAAGGTCCACCAAATCTTTGAGAGGAGATTCCAGCGCCGCGCACTGGCGTTCAGAGAGAGAGGCCAAGTTCTTTGACCTCGAAGGATCCCCACCTGACAAAGCAGGTGTGGTAAGAGAGTGAAGCGAAGTTTAGCCCCCCCCTTGCAGGAGAGGCTGCTACCCAGGCTCCAGTTCTGTCCCTCTATTGTGCTATGGAGGCGGACTGTCTACCCAGGAGTGTCGCACTTTGGATTCAACTTAAGCCGTTACCTGGGTGTATTATCCCAGGAACTACCAACAGAGGAGTTAGGTCTCTCGAGCCAAGGACTAGAGACTGTCTAGCCTTGCTACGGCCCAGCGGTGTCCAGGCACAACCCCGGTCCTGCCTTTCCGTCCCCTGACAGATGGTTTGCTGATGCCCTTAATGGGCGCGGATCCCCAATCTGACTAAGGTCTCTGTCTTGCCACGTGCCTCCCAGACTGGCATCCGATATCACAGCAAGGTCCATGGTCCTCCCATGACAGGTCCCCACAGGGGGAGCCCTTAGCTGAATGGGTCTGGATCTACTTCCACCGTTGGTGTACTGCGCCATGACCAACCACCATGGACCCCTACTTCAGGCAGCTCATATGGTACTGGGTGCCCTGTTGGCTCAAACACCATCAGGTGGTTATCAGCCCAATTCCTGGTATGGTCCCTTATCCTTTCAGCCCCTATCTTTGAAGATTGGGGATCATGTGTGGTCTGCTGGATTAAGGCATTGTCCGGCACTTACATCCCAAGGCCATCCATGCTAAGGAAAACCTGGTTATGTGAGTTAGGGTCACGTGATCAGAGCCCACCAAGTGGGATCTGTCACATGTGTGATGCATAATCCAGCTTACATCATGTACCAGCTGCTTAGTCATATGACCAAGTCACTTCTCCGTGGGAACAGCTATCACAGGGTCATGATACTTTCTGTCCACGTCATGTGAAACCAGCTCTGAACACTTCCGAATGCAAACATGAAGATGCCACCTCCAGGACTAGAACCCGCGGCTTCATGAATTGCCACATCCATAGGACTACCTGACTGCATTTACTGCTATGCCAACCAGCTCCTAGCTGAAAATGTCTTGACTGTATGGATGGAGAGCTGGTGCAATGTCAGTTCTATTTTGTCATCTCACATATTTGCCATCCTCTCTATCATATTGAGGTATGCTACTATTTGATTCTTAGAATAGATGCTCATAGCTTTGTAGAAATGGAATGATTTCTTTTTTGAGAAATCATCACTTTATAATGTGAACCTATGCATCCAGCTTGGACATGAAGGAGTAAAATATATCACACTAGCAGTTCCTACAGCTCTCACAGTTGTTGATACCTCTGGATTCCACATTGTCCAAGTCAACTACTGTGACTGCTGCTCAAATGGCATTGTACCTTGCCACATTCAGCTTTTGCATGCAGGCTGGTTTTCTGCTTCATTTAAGTGCCTAAAGATGGTGTTCACTTTTCACTGCCTTGACTTTTATCATGAGTTGACCTTGCAAGGCAAAGTCAATGCTTATGACTTTTGCTGTACATTACTCCAGTTAACCAATGGTCTTGAACTGGATAAAGCAGCAGTTTTTTTTTTTAATCAACAATTTTTATAGCAGTGCTCGATGGCAGTCCACTTGTAAGTACATGAGTGTGCCTATGATAAATATGATGCATCCGATAGTACAGAGGCAAAGGAATAAACATAGAGGGCTACACTGCCCTGTTCTCTCATGCTCATGCTCAAGCTGCTCAAGGCTCAAGCTCACGCTGAATTGCTTGCTCAAGCTGGCATCCCCTGGACCCGAAGGTCCGGATGCAGTCAATTCTGTGTAAAAGGTCCATGAGGTCCCATAACACCAGCCATTGCAGGGCTTGCAGTGTGCAATAAAGCTTGGCAATCACTTTCGACAATTGCCAGACTGATACGGCACTCCAAAGAGCACCGTCTGCAACAGATGCCCAGTTACCCGCTGCCTGGATCAGGGATAAAAGCACCCACTGCCTTATTCAATATTAGGTACTTGACGAACCAGGGGCACACAAAGGCATCGTACTGGTGTTCGGTTGGTCTCTGCCAGTTGTGACAGAGAGTTATAATGTAGACAGAGTCCTTAGGCCCTCGTCTGCATGAGCATTGGTCACTCTTGACAAAGCTGAACCATGCCTGATATGCATTGATTGGTGCATGTCTGCATGCAATGCAACAGCAGTGAGCATATAACTCATTGCCTGCCACCAACTTCATGAAGCTGGTTTTCTTATGAAAGGGCATTCATAGGATTCTGGCCTTCCTGCTTCATGGAAATGAAATGTGGAAGCACCTATATATTTCTTGATCCAAGATTGTTCGAACCAGGAGGTATGCATGTCATCGTCTGCCTTCTTACAGAGTACATTGGTGGTGTACAGAGGGCAAGCCTCCAGAGGAACATAAAGTGCCTGAGCAAACTCATGTGCTTCAAACTGAATAGCCCACTTCCACCTGGAAGGGACATGCCAGAGTTGAATCCTGCACTGCTTGTCACCATCAAGCCAGTGCCATAACATTTTGCATAGGGCAATAGAATGCCACTGCGCCGAATGAGGGTTACAATCGATGATGCAATTAATCGCATTCATTGAATCTAAAAAGCACGAGACAGATGTGACTCCATCCTGTGTAATGGCCTTTTGGATTGCAACATGCAGTCCAATCAGCTCAGCATCATTGCTAGTGGCTTTGCCAACTGGCTAACGAGTTTCAAGTAAAAGTCTAGTGCCCTGGTAGACCCGGGATGCATACACCGACTGTTTGGTAAGTGCATCTGCCTTCATGGGCATGGCACCATCACTACTGACATATGTACAGATTTGCTGGGATTGGCACTCAGCGAGCACCTGTTCCAGCAATGCATGATAGGCCTTGACAGAATTCTTGTCCTTGCTAAGGAGCCTATGAGTCTCAAAGTGATCACCGAACTGATTGACTAACCACCTGCTCAGGTTATTTGCATCAGCAAAGTAATCCATGTATATAAAGTTTGGTGGTTTACGGTCCACCAAGTCTTTGAGAGAAGATTTCAGTGACAAGCACTGATGTTCAGAGAGAGAGGTCAAATTATTTGACCTGGAAGGGTCCCTGTCCACCGAAGCAGGTGTGGTGAGAGATTGAAGGGCATGCCTTATGTTAGAGTTGGCTAGATGGGCAGAGGACCCGACTTTAAGCCGTTTAACGAACCTGGTGATAGGCTCGATGCAGGCCATGGTTTCAGCTGCACCCTCCGGAGTGGTGCAGAACTGTTCATTAATCCAGATGCAGGCTTTTTGCTGCATCTGACACAACAACTTCATAAGTGCAACATTGCACATACCATTGAAGTTCCATAATAAACAGCCATATATTGTGATAGAGCAAGTGCACAACAGGTATAGGATGCATTTCTGTTGAGGGACAGCCCTCAAACAGAATTGCCAAGCATTTGAAAGGCTCTGGCCATGGTCAAAGCCTTAGTAGCATAAAAACAGACGTGCTCTTTGAAGGAAAGGCGTGCATCCAAAAAGAACCCAAGATATGTCCAAACATCCTTGGGCTGGAGAGGGGTGGTGCCAGTATATGGTGCAAATCTGAGATCAATGGATGGACAAGGGTCCATGGCATTGCGCAAGAAGTGCTGCAGTTCTGTCTTGTTGTGTTCTACAATAAGGCTGAAGTCTGTGAAGAGGTTGTGCACTACTGCGTACACCCTCTTCAGCTTTGGAACATTGTCTGGGATTGACTTGGACTGAGCAATAATCAGTCCATCATCAACAAATGATATGATAGTTGGCATGTCACCAACTTTCTGGTAGAGTTTTAGTACTGGTGCCAAGTACAGCACAGAAAGTACTGGAGATAGGGCTGAGCCTTGACTGATGCCAATGTCAGCATCAAACTCAGATGAGATAGCACTGCGCCAGGCATAGGAGGTCTTATGCCTAATGAGATATGACTTGAAGAACTTTGACACTTGACGTGCAAAGCCCCCATGTTGTAGTATCCTTACTAATATATGATGATTCAGTGAGGGAAAGTATTGAGCAACATTGAAGGTGATGACACTCATTTTGAGACCCCTTATCCAGCCTTGGCAGATAATATGGGTAAGAAACACTCTGGCGTCCTCAGTAGAGTTCTGTTGGATGCCACCAAACTGTTTGGGATCAAAAACAGCAAATTTAGTCACTTCATATTGCATACGATGCACCAGCATTTTCTCGATGAGCTTGCTGAGAGTATTCAAAAGCACAATCAGATGAAAGGCATTCAGGGTATCATACGCAGGCTTGCCAGAAAGGGCTGGTTGGCATAGTGGTAAATGCAGTCAGGTAGTCCTGTGGATGTGGCAATCCACAAAGCCGCAGGTTCTAGTCCTGGAGGTGGCATCTTCAGGTTTGCATTCGAAAGTGTCTGGAGCTGGTTCCACGTGATGCAGGCAGGAAGTATCATGACCCTGTGACAGCTGTTCCCACAGGGAGGTGACTTGGTCACATGACTAAGCAGCTGGCACATGACATAAGCTGGGTTATGTGTTACACACGTGACTGACCCCACTCTGTGGGCTCTAATCACATGACCCTAACTCACGTAACCAGGTTTTCCTTAGCATGGATGGCCTTGGGATGTAAGTGCCGGACAATGCCTTAATCCAGCAGACCACACATGATCCCCAATCTTCAAAGGTAGAGGCCGAAAGAATAAGAGACCATACCAGGAATTGGGCTGATAACTACCCGATGGCGTTTGAGCCAACAGGGCACCCAGTAAAGTGGGAGCCAGTGATGATAATCATGAACTGGTTAGTCATAGTACAGTACACCAATGGTAGAAGTAGATCCAGACCTGTTCAGCTAAGGGCTCCCTCTGTGGAGACCTGTCATGGGAGGACCATGGACCTTGCTGTGATATTGGATGCCAGTCTGGGAGGCACGTGGCAAGACAGAGACCTTGGGCAGATGGGGATCTGCACTCTTAAGAGCATCAGCAAACCATCTGCTAGGAAATGGGAAGGCAGGTATGGAGTAGTAACCTGGACACCACTGGGCCGTAGCAAGGCTCGATAGTCTCTAGTCCTTGGCTTGAGAGACCTAACTCCTCTGTCAGTGGTCCCTAGGATAACACATCCAGGTAACTGCTTAAGTTGAAGCTGGAGTGCGAAGCTCCTGGGCTAAATGGTCTGATCATAAGACTGGGCCTGGGCTAGCAGCCTCCCTCGCAAGGGGGGGGCTAAACTTTGTAATCTCAAGCCCAGTCTAACCAACTGGATCAGGCCAAGAACCTGGTCATTAGTCAGTGTTGGTAGCATGGACTGGTCCTTGGTCATAAGGCCTTACCAAGCATTTGAAGGGGCCAGGGGTAAGCTACCACGTGACCGTAAAGCACTGCTCAGGTGGAAGCCTGAGACCTCCTTGTGGGGCATGCATAACCAGGTTAAGCATGGGTGTAGAACTCCTCAGCCTAGGCCTTAGGTCTAGAGTGCACACTGAGGCTGGATGCTGGCAAGGCAGAGACCTGGGACATGACTAGGGATCCATACCCTTTGGGCATCAGCGAACCACATGCTCAGGAACGGGAAAAGTAAAGTAGGTGGGGCTTACCAATGCCTGGCTGGCTTGGCTTGGCCTCTTGGTAACTTGCTCCCTGGCTGAACTTTAGACCGTGGCAGACCAGGGTAGTCCCCTGACTCTGGCCCAAGAGGACTTATCCTCTGCCAGTTCATCTGGATGACTAGTCCAGGTACTGAATCCAAGTTGATTCTGAGGTCTAGACATAGAATTCCACTGTTTAGTCTAGTGCCTATCCTGCAAGGGAAATAGCGATAAGGGTCCTCCACTTGGAGGGCCCTAAACTTCGCGTATTTATAGTAGATACCTCGTTGTATCTACAAGTGGACTGCTATCAAGCACTGCTCTATAAATTGTTGATTTAAAAAAAAAAAAAAAAAAAAAGGCAGGCTTGCCAGATTTTGAAATGATCATGCACAAGCTCTGCTTAAAGTAGAAGGGCCAGTGCCCCAAGTCCAGACATGCATTTGCAATGTTTAGGCAAAATGTAGTGACATGAGGGAATCTCACTAGCTGTTTGATATGTGCCCAGATCAGATGATCTGGTCCTGGGGCGGACGTGTTGCTGCAGGGCTCCAGGGACTCCTGGAGTTCTGCTGCAGAGAATGGGACCCAGTCCTGTATTGGATGAAACTCGAGTTTATCAAGCTTATCCAGATTCACCGGTCTATCAGACACAGCATTATAAGACTTATTGAGCATATTCCAAAGTGACTTGATGGAATTACAAGATTGTCTTCAAAAGGAGATTGCCTCATAGTTAGGCAAAGGCCTTTGCTTGGTCCATGCAGCAAGATCCCAAGGACGTCGTGATTTTTCAGTGACTTCTTTGATTCTATTGTCAAAGAAGGCATGTTTAGCATCTTTAATAGCTCGTCACCAGATGCGATGGTCCCTTTCAGAATGAGTTTGTCTGAAGGTTTCCAAAGTCTCAGAGCAATGCTGGTTCCACCAGCCCGTTCCACCAGCCCTTGCTTCACTTGGAGAGCTTGCACTTTTTGGAATAAGTTTTCCAAGCCCAATCAATGAACGCTGAGAGAGCACAAAGTACCCTCTTGAGGTCACAGATACTTTCTACTGGAATCATGTCCAGTCTGGGTAAATCAGAGGCAATGTTGGAGATAAACTTAGGGATACTGTCTTTGGGAAGTGACCTCTGCTGATTGCTAATATCAAGCAGCAGAATGTCTAATTCAAGTGACAGTAGACAGTGGTCTGAAGTCAATTGTAATGCATGCACAATGCATGGTTGGATCTGTCCTGTCAATACAGGGCAGAACACCAAGTCGATAGTCGAGGGCCGTAGCTCTTGGTTGTGAGATATGAATGTCAGGCTAGCATTAGATGGTTCTGCCCATTCGAGTCTGAGTTCGAGTGCTGCATTGCACAACATCTTGCCTTGTGTATGCTGAGAGGTATGAACTTGATTCCAAAGTTCATAATGACAATTGAAATCCCCACCTAGATAAACCAGGTTGGGAAAGTCGGAACACTCAGAACATTTATCCAAGAGTCAAATAGCACTACCGTCTACATCAGAGTAGGCATTAGCAAGAAAGAGAGGTTCACCAGGAGTGGCAAGGCTTATAACCATAAGGTCGTGATTATCAACCAAGTTGCATCTCAGAGAAGGTCTTAGCTGCCTTAAGCAGTTATGGACATATGCCATCACATAGAGTGGTTCCTTGTAGGATGACCTGTGAATGATGCAAGTCCAATCTGGATGGGTTGGGCCTCCAATTACTGCCTCACTATCAACACTATGTGCCAATGGAGCATGTCTTACTATATTCCAAGCCAGTTCTTGGAAGAAAAGAATATCATATTCCTCTCCGAGAATGGAGAGGAGCATGTCTATATGTACATATTTTCAGTTCACATTTTGAGAAAAAATATGAAGCAAAGAAATAAAAGAGTGCCCCCTTATACCAGAGACCACTGCCAGAGTGGGGCTATCTGATGAGAAGCTCATAAAGGTCTTTTTTCTTTTTTTTTTTTTTTTTTTTTAAATCAACAATTTGCGAGATTCAGGGCCCTGCCTATAGCAGAGCCCTGCACTTCACCCGCTCTTGCAAGAGGGAGCCCACCATTACAGTGCATCCCAGAGTCAACTCAGACCCAATGGACCTCATCAGTCCATGAACCGACAGAGGAGTTTGTTAGCCCTACTCCAGCCAGGTTATGGGAGACTGTCCCTGCCTGCCACGGCTTGCTCTTCAGCAGGGAGTTTGCAGAGAGCCCTGCTTACTACCATTTCCCATTCCAGAGCAAGTGGTTTGCTTATATCATCATTGCAGATCCCCACTTGTCCCTGGTCTCTGCCTTGCCACTAGCCAGCCCTGATTGTGCTCTCACGAATGAGTCAGAGATTGGTTTCTGACACCCGGAGCCCCCCGTTTAGTTCCGAGGAACCCAGGACTTGACTCTTTCTTCGCTCCTTCCTCTGGAGTCTCCGAGTGTCCATGGACCCAGTCCGTAAGGAGTGGCCCACTTTGCAGGTACGTCACAGGTGTCATACTACTGGGACTAACAACCACTCTATGTCAGCAGATGGCTCCGGTGATGCCAGACCGTGACTGTCTGTGGTGGGGGATGGCCTGGCCTGGAATCACCCAGACATTCAGCTTGTTCTGTATATATTCTACTCCGCTTACCGCCCCCTATGCTTTCGCTCCCTACTTGATCACGTAATATCATATGACCATTTCAGGCACGGGACACCAGACTCAAGTTCTAGTGTGCCACTTTGGGGTACAATTGATTACTCCCATCTGGATCAGGTGACATTATGTAAATGTCACGTGACTCCTTGAACCCGGGCCCTGAGTTATCAATTCAGGCACCGCACCCAGGCCAGATGATCAATGCAATTAATTTTTCCTACAGTGTCAGCATCATCTGATCCGTGTGAACCGAGCATGTAATGGTAACCTCTGATAGGTCACATGCCTTTCCCAGCTTTTATGGGTACTGAGGATGAGGGGAATCGAATCCCAATCCTTCCGGTGGTGCACAGCCACCTCTCTGGATATTTGGTGGTGATGATAACCACTGGGCCACCAGCGCCCCACTCATAAAGGTCTGGCCTTTGCATTTCACTGTGAGGAGGCATTAGAACGATTCTGGCCTGTATGCTTGCACTCATGTACCAGCTGATAATGTTGTTTGATCCACTTGGAATCAAAACGATTCTTCCAGAAGGCACACTTCTGGTCATCAGTCAAGTGTTCTTTGCCGCAGCTAAGACACTTTGGAGGATGTGGGCAAGGCTGTCCCACAGGAGTAGTCTTGACGGGGGGGTTTGCCTTCAGTTTTGCTTTGCAGCAAGATGCTAAAATGCAATGATGCTCCTTTCTATGTGGTTCCCCATACAGTGGGCATCAGAAAGATTGCTGGTTGCACTTTAGTGAGGAGTGCCCCCAACGCCAACAGCGATCACAGAGAGAGGATCCCGGCGATGAGAGAGCAGCTTGGAACTGACAATGCCAGTTCCAGACTATGACTATGTGATTGTCCAGAGCTTTAATGTTCTGGCCAGTCATTGTATCTTCGATATTGAACCAGACAGTTGCAGTATTAGACTTTTTGGAGTTGTGCATGATGTGTGGTACTCTAATGAGAGTTATGAGATCCAAGAATGAAGAGTCTCGGAGGATCTCATAGGCTTGATGGGCAGTAAGGGTACTACCATCATTATTGAAATAAGGAACATTGAGCAATTTCGCATGGGAAATGCTTGTGGGTATAGTGAGCTTGATTGTGAAACCAGTCAGAGCATAATGGAGAGCAGACTTGCACATGATATTGCAGTCCTTTAGGGAGGCCACTCTCATCATCAGGTATAAGAATGATGCAGATGAGTGGTCCTGGATAGACTCACATTGAATCCAGGACTTGCCTGCTGTCAACCCCCGGTTGAGGGTTGTCAGGAGAGTCCCGATGGCAACAGAACCATTACCACTGGGGAATACGTAGACCAGTCTGATATTGTGCCTAGATGGCCCATGTGAGGTGGACTTTGCCTTCTTCTTAGGCAGTCCAGACGATTCACCGGTTGCCTTCTTTTGCAAGGAGATGATCTTATCAGCAGGGAGATCTGAGAAGGTTTTGGCCAAGGCAATGATGGCCTCAGCTGGAGTGGTAGCAGGCTGAGCCGCAGCTTGCACATAGGAGCACTTCTTATTGGATGGGCATGTAGCCCGATTGACAGGAGGAGAGGGACCCTGTCCTGGAGTACAGGATCGGGATTGGCTGTAAGGAGGGGGAGGTGGGCAGTTCGGGTTACAAGGTGGTCTCGGCGGCCAAGCGCTAGCATTGGATCAAGAGTTCTGAGGGCATAGGGTGCCCATCAGAGAGGAATCATGTACAGTACCCTTGCATAAGTTTTGCAACATCACTGTTACGGACCATTCATTTTCTTTATCTTATCTTCCTTCCCTTATCTTCTCTTCTATCTCCCCCGCTCCCATCATGCTGCGCAGCGCGCAGTCATCGAGTCATCCCCTTCTCCTAGTCATACTGCGCAGCGCACAGTCATCGAGTCATCCCCTTTCCCTAGTCACTCCGAGTCATTCTATCCCAACCTTACTCATCCGTAGTCCGCAGCATTGCGCAGCTCATGTCCGTGCTCAGTCTGTAGATATATGGACTTCCAGATGTCCAGTGCACTAGGTTTAATATTCCATTTGCCATCGTCTTAAACTGCTCTCGCACTTAGTCTGCCCAGTCCTTTAGATTCGTCTAGCTTAACAAGATATTAAACCTCGTCGAGACTCGCCCGACTTACACACACCACGTGCGCTTTATCAAAGACCTAATCAACATTCGACGACGAACGGTGCCCCCAGCGAGCCTGCACGCGAAGACACCTGGTTCAGAGAGTAGATCCCATTGCGTCCACGCCATTTGCAGAGCAGTCCACGCCAACCGCAGACTAGCATTAAAAATCGAGAGGGAGTACGCCTACACCAAGTAGTGCGAGAGAGACAGGCACTTCTGAGGACTTGCCTTCACCACCGCAGCGCTTCTGAAAACTTCAGTAACGAACAGCACAGCTCATCGCAGAACTCTTACTAGAGGGATATGGGATAGCCTAGAAGAGCTGTGGTCAGACCAGAATCTTCCTGCTGAAGAGGGCGACCAATCCGCAAGAGAAGAAAACGAACACGAGCCCAAAGCTTCAGACAGCAGCAGATTGCAAACTACAATCGCCAAGTACAAGAGAGGACACCTAATACAGAAGGACACCGCACAGAGCGTACCCATACACCGGCCAGGACCACTGGAACAAAACTACTGAACCCCTTCAGAAGACCGACCTGCCGGTACAGCTAAGGAAATCGCACCATCGTGGCGGTGCGCAGTGACTGGACGATACTATCGGTGGGGGAGCGAAAGAGACTACCCAAGACAGACGGACCAACCGCTGCAGAGTGGAACAAATTTGAACAAGCCTGTAGAATCGCAGGAATCGACCTAGACTATTGGAAAGAGCAACAAGAAGAGCAAAGACAAAAGCAGATCCAAGAACAGCAAGCCCAAGCACAACAAGCTCAAGAACAGGAAAGCCAAGACCAAGACAGCGACGAAGAAATCCCGCAAACAATGGCGACAGAATACAAAGGGATTATCGCAGATCCAAAGTCCTTCACAGGAGACCGAACAGCCTTCGACATTTGGTGGAGAAAGATGAAGCTCTACATAACTGCACATGGAGACCTCACCGACACACAAAAGATCGGAGCGGTACTATCCAGAATGACCGACGGACCGGGAGCCCACTGGGCGTCGAAGAAAATCGACACTACGACCAACCAAAGCACATGGGCCGATTTCGTAACCGAAATACAGACACGATTCAGCAATGTCATGTCACCGTCGCAAGCAGGAAGCAAATTATTCAATATCAGACAGGGGAACCGACTGATCGATGAATTCCTAGATGAATTCGTAGACCTCGCAGAAAAAGCAGGAATGACAGGAACAGCTCTGCGTTTCCTACTTGAGAAGAGCCTAAACAGGAGGACGGCAGAAGTCGTACACTCGATTTCCGAACTCCCAACAGATGGAGACGAATATATCAAGACAGTTCGAGCAATCGGATGAAACATCGACGAACATAGGAATGTGATGAGAGGGGAATTCACAAACAACCAACGCAAGCCAGGAAACCCAAGCCGAGGAACAGGACAGGCCATGGAAGTTGACAAAGTACGAAGCAACAATTGCTTCAACTGCAATAAACCAGGACACCTTTCACGAAATTGCCCGGAGCCGCGAAGGAGCAGCGAATGTCACATGCTATAATTGCGGCCTGAAAGGACACTATGCACGAAACTGCAGAAAGAGAAGAAGGGAAAATCTCGAGTCAGAGAGTGAAAGAAGAAGGAGAAGAAGACGAAGAAGACAAGGACGAAGAAAGCTCTGACAAAGAGGGTTTTGTCGAGGGTCCGATTAAGAGGTGCTAAATCACGACCCATACAGCTGAAACAGACTCGCCGATACAGGATGTAGATCATCCCATACTCTGAAATACACCATTCCTGCAAGCGATCTGAAGCACAAGAAAAACCATCCAAGGCGACAAACCACCCAGAGAAGACTCACAGTACCAGCAAAGATATGAACCGACAGCAACGATAACACCAGAGTCGATAGCGGAGCGACAGAACCTGCATCAATACCGCCATGTAACAAAACGGGATTAAAGACACGGCGAATCAAGAGATTCCAATCATAAATGCAGCGGATCACCCAACCGCCAGAAACAGCAGACCGAGTAGCGGGGTCCACTCAACATTAAGGACACAAAGAGCATATGGAGCCATTGTACTCGACATTGGAAAACCGACATGCTACTGGGACATGACTGGCTTGTCTATCACAACCCAACGATCAAATGGAGGACGGGAGAGATTGTCTTTAACAGATGCCCCAAGACATGCAAGATAAACCACCAGACATCAAAATATGGAAAGTGGCCGAACCAGCAAGACCACAGCCAATGACAGGACGGGAACTCAGATACCTTCATATCTGACGAGATTCAAACACCTCTTTGGAGAAGAACTTCGATCGACTACCGGACCATAAGGAGTGGGACCACGAAATAAACTTAACAAAGACGCACCGCGATACCGAGCAAGGTATACCCGATGCGCAGAAGGAGCTAGAAGAACTAGACGCCTTTGTCGAAGAGGACTAAGAACAGGAAGATCGCCCCTCAAAATCACCTTACGCGCACCCTGTTTCTTTCGTACGAGGATGGTAGCAAACGACTCATCCAAGACTATCGAGAGTAAACAAATATACGGTCAGGACAAGTTCCCACTGCCACGCATCAGCGAACTCCTTGATGTACTACGGAGCGAAGTACTTTAACAAGATCGACATTATCTGGGGATACAACAACGTTCGCATTCGAGAGACGATGGAAAGCAGCCTTCCTAACAGCAGAGGACTCTTCAACCAACAGTCATGTACTTTGGACAGTGCAATGCACCAGGCACTTTCAGCCGAATGATGGCAAGCCTCTTCCAAGACCAAATACGAGAGAGTATGCATAATCTATATGGATGACATTATAATCATCGGCGACGCGGAGAACTTCAAGAACACAGTAGAAGTCATGGAGATACTGAACAAGAACGACCTATTCATCAAAGGACCGAAATGTGTCTGGGAATCATCAAAAGTCCCAGTACTAGGGTTTCATGGAGAAGGAAGTGGAAATGGAACCGAGAGATTACAGCCGTACAATCCTGGCGATGCCAAACGAAGAAAGAACTACAAAGTTCTTGGATTCACAAACTTTTATCGATGGTTCATCAAAGGATATGCAAAAGTCGCTAAACCTCTAACGGAATTGACGGAAACAAAACATTCCAGTGGACAGACAAGCAGCAAAGCGTTTTAAGAGCTAATCCACATATAACCTCGGCACCCATTTTAGCACTACCACAAACAGAGGGAAAATTCCAGTTGAAACGGACGCCTCAGAATACGCCATCGGAGCGGTATTATCGCAGCAGCAGAGACTATGGCACCCAATTGCCTTCATATCAAGATGCATGACTCCAGCGGAACAGAACTATGAAATCTATGACAAAGAGCTCCTTGCGATAATGGTGGCACTGAAGACATGGAGACAATACCTCCTAGAAGCTCGAGAGAAGTTCGAAATATTGACGGACCACAAGAACCTATCATACTTCCAAACCACAACGACTCAACTTGAGACAGACCGCTGGTATCTGAAACTACAAGAGTATGACTACGAACTACGACACGTACCAGGAAAGTGATGGAAAAGCAGACGTCCTATCACGAATGGCGGGATATGAAGACAACCTAGCAGAAAAAGACGACATACAAATGATCAAAGAAGCCACATTCATCCGACACCTGGAAGAGAATAATGACCGAGATTTCGACTTTATGATGTTCGAGGACGAACACCCACCGAAAGGGGAAGCAGGAAATAACAAAACAATGCAGACAAGAGGAATCACAATGATCGAAACTCCAAGAATGGAACAAATTCGACAATGCACACGGAGAGAAACAATCATAACAACAGGACTGAAAGAAAAACCACACTGGTTCACAGAAGAAAACCACATTGTATACGCAGGAGGGAAGATCTACGTTCCCCCAGACAACAAACTGAAGGAAGACATCATGTTCGAACACCATGACACACCCATCGGAGGACACCCAGGACAATACTGCATGCACGAACTCATAAACCGCACCTATTGGTGGCCATCAATGCTAACAGACATCAAGAAGTATGTCAATGGATGCGAAGCATGCCAGCGAAACAAAATCATTCGACAAAAGAAACATGCACCACTACACCCGCACGAGGTTCCGCAGCAACCATGGGAAGATATCGGAGTAGACCTTATAGGACCGCTACCCAGCTCGAATGGCTTTAACGCCATCGCCGCAGTCACAGACCACCTGACCAAGATGATCCATCTAATTCCCACCAACACCGAACTCACAGCAGAAGGTCTCACACGACTATACCAAGACAACGTGTGGAGACTCCATGGAATCCCACGAAAGATCATCAGTGACCGAGGACCCCAATTCGCAGCACGATTCATGACAGCGCTTCTAAAACTGCTCGGAACAAAGCAAAACCTATCAACGGCCTATCACCCACAAACAGATGGACAGGTGGAGCGATCCCATCAGGAAACAGAAGTTTTCCTTAGAAACTTCACAAACAATCTGCAGAACAACTGGGCAGAATGGATAGCGATCGCAGAGTACCAATACAATGACAAGACACATCAGGGAACAAAGGAAACACCATTCTACCTCAACTATGGAATGCACCCCTGGAAGGGAGAACCACAGACAATGGAAGGGAATAACCCCGCGGCCAAGAACTTTGTCGAGAGAATGAACCAAATCTGGAAAGAAGCAAACGCCGCGCTGCAGTATGCGCAAACACGAGCCAAGGACAATTACGACGTGAGGCGAAAACCAGCCCGTGAATACAAGAAAGGGGACGGAGTATGGCTTGAAGCCACCAATATCGCAGTCAATCGACCATCAAAGAAGTTATCGGCACTCCGATCGGACCGTTCAGGTGATCGAAAGAGGAGCTTCAGCATATCGCCTGGAACTCCCAGCATCATGGCAGCTGATACACCCCGTGTTCAATGAGCGCTACTCACACCCTACAAAGGCCCCGTTTCAAGATACAAGAACGGCCATCGCCGCCACTCCCTGAGATCTAAATGATGAAGAAGAGTCGAAATAGAAGAAATTCTAAAAAGAAGGAAACAAGGAAGAGGAACGCTATTCCTGGTCAATGGAAGGATACGGACATGAGGAAAACACATGGATCAAAGAGAGGAACTGGGGAATGTGCGCAAGCTCTAGACCGTTTCCTGAAGAAGACCACGGAGCAAGATAAAAGGACCACGAAAGAGGGAAGAAGGTCAGAAAACGCACATCATGACCACCAATGCCCCCATCAGCATCGAAAGCAGCAATGACAGCCGTGCACCCACCCCCATCACGAACGACGCCGAGAATCTGGTGAAGATCCTCGACGCCAAAGACTATATGGACCCCCTCACCATCACCCTCGGCGCATACCTGCGCTACGTCATGACCATCCGTATGCACCTTTGGAGCAGACGAACCCCCGACGGGACCACCCCCACAACAGCGGAATGCATCGCGCTTCACGAAGCAATGGAAACACTTTGCACTGAAAACCGGCGACTCAAACTCCTCGCCACCACACTTCACCACATCCGCTCCTACAACAAGGAGCTCATTCACACGTGGGCCCCACGCGCGATGAGTGCCTGGGAAAACAACGGGTGGGGACAGCTGGACTAAGGGTTTTCGCAAGGACGCGAATCTAAAGAGAGGGTGATGTTACAGACCATTCATTTTCTTTATCTTATCTTCCTTCCCTTATCTTCTCTTCTATCTCCCCCGCTCCCATCATGCTGCGCAGCGTGCAGTCATCGAGTCATCCCCTTCCCCTAGTCATCTGCGCGCGCCGTCTCGAGTCATCCCCTTTCCCTAGTCACCCGAGTCATCCTATCCCAACCTTCTCATCCGTAGTCCGCAGCATTGCGCAGCTCTGGTCCGTGCTCGAGTCTGGATATATAAGGACTTCCAGATGTACCAGTAGCACTGGTTTAATATTCCATTTGCCATCGTCTTAAACCACTCTCGCACTTGTCTGCCCGGCCTAGTCGCGCTAACAATTACGTATAAACAATAAACGAAGATTGCTCTCTATACCTGCCCATACCCCACCTATCATGCCTAAGACACCTGGAACCAAAAACACATCACCAGAGCTTCGATCTCTCATCTATCAAAAAGCCAAAGAAAACATGCCAATTCAAGATATTGCCACTTTTGTTGGAAGGGACCGCAGCACCATTTTTCGCATTCTCAAAAACTATGATACCTGAGGTCATTTTGATGATACTCCACACTTGGGTAGACCACCCAAGCTAGATGAGCAGTCCATATGACATCTCAAAGCTTCTCTAGATGGAAACAGATGCCAAACTCTCTCTGAGCTCACCCAAAATGTCAACACCTCTCGAGATGATTCTGTCCATCCAGACACTGTTAGGAGGGCTATCAGCAATCATTTAGGCATGAAAGGACATGTTGCAGCCAAGAAACCTTATCTCAAGCCTGAGCATCAGAAGGCTCGGCTGGTATGGGCAAAGGAACACTAGAGCTGGGGGAGTGAGGACTGGAACTGGATGATTTGGACAGATGAGTCATCTGTGGAGATTGGGAAAAACTCTAGGGTGGTCTGAGTGTGCAGGAGACCTGGAGAGAGGTATGACAAGAAGTGTCTCACTCCAACTTTCAAGTCAGGAAGGCAAAGTTTGATGATTTGGGGGGTGTATGGCACATGAAAGGCTTGGTCCTCTTATTAGAATCCCAAAGGATGCCAGAAAGGGGTCAGATTATATCAGATTAATCCTTTCTGGTCCCCTTTGGGATATCTATGAGGAGCTAAGTGAAGAGAGAGGGCAGGTAGCAGTCATGGAAGATGGGGAGTACATTACACTCCCCCACTATTCCCACTGGTGTCCTGATGCAGTTCCTGTACAGTACTTGTTGAGTTCTGATAATTCTTGTGGAGTTCTGGTAAAGTCCTTGTCTAGTTCTTGATTTTTGCAATCTATCTATAACAAGAACTCAACAAGGACTTAACAGGAACTTCAGCAGGACTGATGAGTACAGGAACTCCACAAGGACTCCAGCAGAACTTTATAGGGATTACCTATGTATATTCTGAGGACTCTACAAGGAGGAGAACTGTACAAGGAATTCTGGAGGACTCTACAAGGACATTTTATCAACTATAGAAGAACCATACCAGGACTACAGAAGGACTGCAGGAGGACTCAAGAAGTACTACTTCTTTGAGGATTCTGCCAAGGAGATATGAAAAATCCTAGTGAACTGTACCAGGACAATACCAGGAATATAGAGGAACTTCACCAGAACAACATGATAAGGATTTTAGAAGGAATCCTTCTGTACTATATCAGGAAAATACCAGGACTCCAGGAGGAATTCTGAAAGACCAAAGACAAGGGTTATACTAGGACTGTACAAGGACAATAGTAGTACTGTGCAAGGATTGTACCAGAACTGTACAAGAACCTCATAAGGACCTTACAAGGACTACTTCTGGACTGCATAGGGATTCTACCAGGATTTTATAAGGACTTTACAAGAACCATACAAGAACTCCACCAGAACCCCATGAGAAATCCTGGTGAACTGTACAAGGACATTACCAGGGCTTTACAAGGAGTCCACCTTGACTGTACAAGAACACTTCTAGAATTTAACAACACATCTGACTTCATCTCTACTATACAATATAGAACAATTTGTACATCTGAAAGAACAATCCCTATTTAAGCTATATCTATTTCAATACCTAATTCTTCTTCAACTTCATTATCATCAATAACTTCTACTTTCTTTGCTGCCTGCTTAGCTTGTTTTCTAAGAACTTTGAGAGTATGAAGAAACAATAAAACATGTAATGTCCAATTGAAATTGTAAACTGTCATTCTGTTAAGTATGCTTTCAAAGCCTGCAATCCAAGCATTTAACTGTTCACATGCTTGTGTGTTATAGGCTCGTTTAAAGTGAGTGTGGCCCTTTGAATCAACTTCCTCTTGAATAAGATTGGGTGCAGAACCATTTAATGGTGCAGGATTGCACCACTTGCGACACAAGTAGTCTGTGACCTGATGATTGATATAGTGGTAGGCATCTACAATGAACTGACTTGTATCCTTCCAATCATCCCATCTTCCTTGTGCAATAGCAGTGTGCAGAACTTGGCATGCTTTATCAATGCAAATGTAATCTGGCCTTGAGGTTTGATCTGGATAGACCTCTTCCAGCCAATTCAGAATATTTGTTGGTGATTCTGAAATATCAAATTTTGTCCATCCAATAATAACTCCACATGGTGAACAAATTGTTTCCACACAGTAATATTTTCCAGCACTAAAATAGTGCACTTGTGATTGTGTTATTTCAGATTCTGATTCATCATGCCTTTGAGCAGAAGGTGCAACTTGGGGATACCAATCTTGTCTTTCTTTTTCTGCTCATTTTATCAATCTTTGAACCCCCAATAAAGATTGATTTCCAAATCTTGTCCGATATGAATGCCAAAGATCTTGATGATCAAGACATGCTTGGGTTTTTCCAATCCTGGATTTGCCACAATCTTTGACTCGGCATAATCCTTCAAACATCCTTTCATGCTCATCACAAAATATCCCATTCTGATAATTGAGCAAGTCTTTATTACAATTTTCATATGCACAATGTGCAGGTCCCATCACAATGCCATCCATCACAATCATTTTGACTGGTGCATAGTCTTCAGCATCATCATCAATGTCCATATCATCATTGCTTTGATCCAGCTCTTCATCAATATCCATATAAGCTCTGCTTGGAGCAGCATGTTGTGCTATTGCTCTTGCTTGTGCAGCATCTTGTCTTGCTAAGTGAGCAGCTTCTCCCTGTAGAGCAGGAACAACCTGATTTTCATCAATCCCCAAGACAGCAGCAGGGTCATCTCCAGTAATACGGTCTGCTGTTGCTCTATATTCATGGGTACAATCTTTGCAAGAATGTTCTTTGGCTCCATAGATGATACCCTTTTGGCCTAATTGTTCAAAGGCATGCTTAACAGTGTCTTGGATATTAAGTCCTTCAGCAGGAGCAAAGATTTCATCTGAATAATCTGCTACTTGGCGTATAGATTCTTGAGTAAAGGCTTGCCAAATTTGACATCTAGAAATATTGATTTCTAGAGGCTCCAGATAGCTGTCATTATAAAATGCAGCAATAGCAGAGGCAGATGCATGGAAATTATACATGGCATTGACTACAGCTATAGAAAAATTGCGATCAACCCAGAATGATTGCCCAATTTTTAAAAATTTGGCAGAATTGATGAATATCTTCTTTTGGATGGGTTTATTTCTATCAATCAAAGAGTTTTGATGATCTGCATAATAGATGGTATTGCATTGTTTGCATTTTCCACTGAGAACAAAGGTATTTCTGAGGACAGAATTGTCTTGAAGCAATTTTACACGAGGAATATCACGATCCTTTGAATTTTGCATCAAATGGGTGTTTTTGCATTCCACATTCAAGCATTTTGCTGTTTGGGGACATATCAACTGGATAGGTTTGAGAATAGCATCATCAACTGGTTGTAAATCTTCAGTTTGATCAAATAAAAGCCCAGTCAAGGTGTGCAGTTTAGTTGCCAGCAAGTTGATCAAGATTTCATCTTTAATAGTAGGATTTAATTCTTTTTTCTGAAAGAGCCGCATAAAATCATTTTGAAGGTTTTCCTTCAAAGACTTTCCCAAAGCAGTCATCCAAGCAGTAGCTGTCCGAGAGTGTTTTTGCTGATAGAGATGCAGATTTAATAAATCTGTATTGTATGTCAAGGCAAAAAGAACCATTAAAACAGTTTGTAGAGATACTTTGGAGCTGAATGTCTGCTCAACAAAGTCTGCAAAAACTCAGAAACGTATATCCGGAAAAGCTTGATGAGGCATAGAGCCTGCAGCAGCCACAACTGGCATGAAATGGCACCAAAGCCATAAAAATAACAGCCATTTTGATGGCAAAATAAATCCAGAGATAGGCAAGCACCATAGCCAGAGCCAGAGCCAGAGCCAAAAAAATATTCCTTGTACTAAGAGATTGGTTCCCAGATAGGAAACAAGTGCATGTGCAAGAATCAGACAGCTGAAGAAAAATGAAGTCATATTTGCATATTTTCAACATACAACATATATCAACTTACACTACAGAAGGACGATTTTTCTTGTGAGACTTCTTCTTTGCCTTGGCATTCTCCTTCTGAGCTGCTTTAGCATGTTCATCCAAAACAACACGAAGATTCTCAAAAGTAGGATGAAGAGCACCAAAGATACTCATATTTGTAATCTCTTCTTCACTTTTAGCCACCTGTGTATGTCAGCATGCTCAATTGCCTCAGGAAAGGTTTTCTTGTAATATGAATAATATGTTGTCTTGGAAACAAAAACCTGAATGATGCTGGTATCATCAGGAATCTAAATTTCAATTGCATAAGTAGTCAATTCAACCATCCAAAAAAAAAACTTGCTTCGCCTTTCCACAAACCGGACTTTGCTATTTCTCTGATACGTTGAAAGGCATCTTGTATTGCCATGTATTTCTCATAAGCAAAACAGAGGTCTTTCTTGTTGCAATCCATCATAGCAGAAGGAATATTCAAAGCGTGTACAATACGTTCTTGAAGAGATCCTGCTGGAAGATGGGAGGCAGGCCTGGAGGAACTTGAGGCCTTGGTAATGGCAGAGCTTGCATCACCAGACATTGATTCCTGGAAATGATATTCAATAAAAGGAAAAAACAAAAATAAAATATAAAAAGCATGATTACAATGCATATCCTCAATGTCATGACATTGTCTTCAAGAGTCCATTGTGGCTCTTCATTTGGGATCTCATCATAGCGACCTTTGCAGTCCCAGTAACGTCCTTCCTTTATGTATACATAATTGTTAGGATCTAAAATTTAGTTTATCAGGATATTGTCCACTATTTAGCAAAAAAACAAATCATACTTTTGATCGGAGAATAGCGACCACCAAGATGTTCCAAAAGCTCAAGCAGATCATACCCTGTTGGTGCTTTGATCGAAAATGGCTCAGCATCCTTGTTGCAACTTGAATAAACAAGGACTAGACCATTCTTGGATTGGTCAGAGTCAGAGGTAAGGCTTAATTGTTCTAAAGATATAAATTAATCAATGGTTTTTTTTTTTTTTTTAAAAAAAAAAGCTCACTAAGATCAGCAATATTTGGAACATTACCAACTGCTTTACCTCGAAGGATTCCACCTTGAGCACGAGATGAGCCCTGAGGCTCAATAGGAGATGGCGAGGTCGATTGTACATCTGGATCTCGATGTGCAGTCTGATGTTGCGCGCTGACTTGATATGCAGCTTGGTTCGAATCTGAGCTGGATTGGTTGTGATCATGCCTACGTTTGACCTGTTTGACCTTCTTTGCATGTGGTGTGGCGGATCTCCTTCAGTGGGTTTATCCATAACATCAATATCCATCAGCATATCTTTATGAAAATGACAATCAATATCCAAAAAATGGAGCAATTTTGAACTCTACCTGTGATTGGCTTTTCTTTCATCACCTCTGCATCATCCTCACTTTCCTCATCAACATCGTCTGAAAATCTGAATTTATGCATGTAGAAATTTCAAACTCAACTTCAACTTGCCTTTCATACTTTCCTCTTCCTCTTCCTCTTCCTCTCCTTCTTTTTTTTTTTCCCTTTTTTTTTCCATCTCTCCCTTTATCTTTCTTCCTCCCCTCCCTTCTGCCTCTCATCCTAGAATATCTAATGTGATACCAATATTGGATATCACATACTTCCCTTTCCCTCTCCTTCTCATCGTCTTTTCCTTGTTTTCATCCCCAAATAAGATATATCAAAGACATACTACCTTTTTTGGACTTGGTTTCTATGGCTTGACCTGCCAAACCTCCAACACCTTAGAAGAAACAAAGCCTTGTAGGGCCTTTAGGCAGCCCTGATAACAAATTCATCTGGACTGATCCAACCCTTAACCCAGAATCGAGCCTTGATGCACAAGCAGCCCTGATACCGTAAACAGAAGCAGTAGCAGCAGCGTCTTGCCTGCGTAGTGTGGGTGGTTTTCAAACAACCAGCAGAGGGTTCCCAAACAATCACCCTGAGATTTTCGTATTCCAGCTGCTTTGGCTCGAGTTGCAGCAATTGCTGCCAACCAAGGGCATAGCAGCAGGCCAAAGATCTCCGTGGGGCTGCATCTTCATCGTAGAAGCCTCGTGGCTGATGAAAACAGCAACACCACATCAAACTCCGTTGCAGCTGATCAGGGTGTCCCACGTCTTGCTCCTCGAACCCCCGATGACAAAGCACATGCCCCCCTCTCTACTCTACTCCACCCTCGATCCCCCATCCGGGGGCGTAGAGCGCAGCCGAGGACGTCTTTGGACGTCCTCGTTGCGTGACCGAGGTGGCAGATGAGTCGAGGACACCATTGGGTGTTCTCGTTGGGGAGGCAGGGGCCGGATGACGAAAAAGTGCAATGCCGACATCAAACGTCGGCGTTGCGGGTGACTTGGGTGTGAAACGGAGGTGAGGACATCGTTGGACGTCCTCGCGGGGTAACCGAGGTGGCGGAGGAGGAGAAGGACGCATAATGCGTCCTCCAGGGGAGGTGCGGGTGTGGTGGAGCCGCGAAAAGCCCCAATGCCTATGGGCGTTGGGGCTCTGCTGAGTCAGTAGAACGATGCCGAGGATGTCGTTGGACATCCTCGGGGGTGACTGGGTGGCGGAAGAGGAGGAGGCGCTGCCCTTTGAGAGAGGGGGGGGGCGGACTGGATGATGTACCCCAACGCTGACGGGCGTTGGCTGCTGGGCCGGAAGGATGCGGCGTCGTTGGTGTCCTCGTCGGGTGACCGGCGGCGCGAGCGGAGGATGCGTTGGCATCCTCCTCGGGAGGTGGGGGGCGTGCGACGGCAATGCGCGTACGGCTGCGACATTACGTCCGTTGCGTGCCGTGGCCGTCGCGCTGGGATGTCATTGGTGTCCTCGGTGGTGCCGCGGGAGGGGGAGGCTGCCCCCTCCGGTTGGCGTGCGTGGCTGGCGAAAACCCCAACGCTAGCCCGCGTTGGGGCTGCTCCGGTTGGCTGGGCGCTTGGCGTCCTCGGTGCCGTGCGTGGCGCCGCGCAATGCGTCCTCGTCCTGGTGGGGCGCTGGCTGGTGCCGTCGCGCTCCCGTTTCATTGCAGATGGGCCCGGGGGGGGGGGGGGGGGCGGCGTGGGCGGGTGGGGCGGGGTGGTGGGTGTGAGGGGGGGGTTGGGCGTGGGCTGGCGCCCGTCCCGGGTCTTCTGCCTGCCAAGCACCTGCTCCAGGGCTATATGTTAATGATGTACTCAGATATTTCAAGGACACTTGGCTCAGTGGTTTAATGTTGTGATCCTTCTCTAATCCAGCACAACTGAGTTCGGATCCCCATAATGCCCTTTTGTAATTTAAATCATTTCTTCCACAGTCTGTCCGTTGCCGCTAAAGTCTGCTCGTTCCTGTACCTCCTTCTTGTTCTTTCTCTTAGTTCCTTCTAATGTCCTTCTAGACTCCCACTGTGTCCTTGTTCCTCTGGGTCTTGAGGACCCGGCTTGTTCTCTGTCCACTAGGTCTGCGTGTTCTCGTAGTTTCTGTTCAGCTGGATTCCCTCTGGACTCCTGCAGAATTGTTCTTCTGAAGTGCAATATTAGTTCAGAAGAACTAGTACTACACAAGGACTCCAGCAGAACTCCAGTGGGAAAATTCTGTTCTCAGTAAATTGAACAAATGGCTGAGACAGTTCTTCTATAATCCCTCTAACCTCCTAGTGGAGTCCTCCTCCATTCCAGAAGGACTCCTCCTGGAGTCCTTCTGGAATGGTGGAGAAGTGTAAAGGGCTCAAGATGGGGCTTCTATTCATTGCACCAAGGCTTCACAAGAATGGTGAAAAAATCAGAACATGGTCATTCTCCCCCATCCAGCACAGTCTCCAGACCTCAATCCTATTGAACATGTTTGGATTCTGCTCAAAAGTATAATCAATAGCAGGCCAACTCTTCCTCAGAATGTGGATGAATTGTGGAGTGTGCTTTAGGCAGAGTGGGCAAAACTGGACTTGGAACTGATAAATACTTTAGTTGAAAGCATGCCAGATAGGGTAAAAGATGTTATAGAGGCCAAAGGTGGATCTATCAAGTACTAGATTACTATACATAGAGTTGTAGTGGTGTAAAAACGAATTCTTTCGAGAGCATGTTTTTATTTATTTACATGTTGCAAAACTTTTGCAAGAGTACTGTACATCGCTCAAAAAATGAGCAGTCTTAGATGTACAGGTGCAGACCATGGTAGCAAGTCATTGCTTGAGGGTGTGTTTGGGTCCCTCCAAAGTAGGGATCTTGAACATATTGATATTGGCAGCAGTATTGACCAAAGAGGCCAGCCCTTCCATGATGGCATATTGGTAGCCAGCAGGGACCTGCACAGCCACAGTGTTGACCTTCCAGAGCTATTCCTTCAGGTTCCAGAGGGATTCAGTGACTGTCTTCACTTTACTATGGAGGAGGCAAAACCCTTCCTCCTTGAAGTAGAGCACACCGACGTTGTCGCTATTGAATCCTGCATGTGTAGATGCCATGGAGATAGTGGGAGAGAGGGAGGGCAGGTGGCGCTGTTGCTTTGCCTTGTAGATTAGGGTCATCGGTCTGCATCAGACCATCATTTCCTTGAAAAAGAACCCCAGAAGAAGGACCAGATTAGGAGAACAGGCCTTGGCTGGGAGGAGGCTCAGCATGGCCAGGGTGCGGGTTCAGTGGGGAAAGCATTGGCCTTCCGCCACTGCCAAGTGTGTTGAGTGGATCATCACTCATCGAAAGTCTCTATAATTCATTGGATTTTCAATGGATTTCGCGATAAAAAGAACAAGAGGTGCTCAAGAGTGGTAGAAACTTGGATCTGCAACTGGATACAAGATTGGCCCAACTATCAATGCTATAGAACATGTTTTTGCAATACGAGAGTTTGTTTATACATGTTTACAAGTGGGCATTGCAGAAAGAATTTCATTAGGCTGTGCATATTTGGCAGCACCTTCTTATGCTTAAGTGAGCTAGATGAGAACACAATTCGGAAGGCATTGCAACAACTTTGCAAGGGGAGCTTGCAGTTGAATGCCCTGCTTGCCCTCATCCCAACCATAACTTGCTAAAAAATTACAATTCTCCTGATGCACAAACATATGTTGCTCTTTTTTTAAAATTATCTAATGGCACAGGGCTCATTATGTGGTACAGATATCTCTATACCCAATTTTTGGCAATTGATGGCAATTTCAAGTTGCAGTTGAAGAAGCATAGGAATTACTAATCTCAAGCTTGCACCAGGCTAGGCTTATTTTATTGAAGAAGAAGATTATTAGGCTTTTATTAAGGATTTTGTAGACCAATCCAAGGTAGATCTCTTTTTATATCTCTGATGAATAGAATATTAATCATTGCATAAGATTAATACTTGCCAGTCTGAACATAATGCTTTGGTTCATGCAGCTATGCATGCTACACCAGGCTATAAGGTTACTGGTACAATTTTGGTTTTATGCCCATGCCATGAGCTAGTATGCAGAAATAGTGTTGGTGATCTGCAAAAAAGAGAAAAGTATGCCTTTATTGCCCTATCTATTATTATTATAAAATAACATCAACAATAGATTCTGTAATATTGACTATGTTGTTTTATCCTCAGTAAAGGAAGAACAGCTCTGCTGCATCATATTTACCTTTGATATCAGTTGCTAATATGCAAAAAAGTTCTTGGAGCACATGAAAAAGTTTCCTCTGGACATGCAGATTGCTCCTGGGACATCTGTGGAGTTTGCTATTCCTAGTTGGCATATTAATACCCATGGTGCAGATTGTCATGCTAATTTTGAACTCAGCTATTGTAAAGATGTGGGATGCACTTGTGGAGAAGAAATTGAAGTCCAGCAGCTCACTATAAGACTTTAAATAGCCAGTGAGGTGGTTTTAACTTCTGCAGAATTTTAACTTTTTATAAGTTGACTGGATTATTTTAATCTATACTCATATAATAGTTTTATTCAGGTCAAGAGTTTTTGTGCCATTTGAAAGAGGCTCTTGTTATGCAAAAAAAGCATCAGCAGCTTTTTGATTAATTTACAGCTATCTTTCAGCCAGCAATGATTCAAGCATGGCAAAAATTGGTTGATGTATGGAAAGAAGATCTACACAAGCCATATTCATATCTTGAACCAGCTACTTGTATGTGATAAATCTTCTTTCTATTGATTGTTTCTCATTTTTACAATCTATAGCAAGTTCTTTACAAGATGTCTGGCATGAACTGGCAAAAGAAGATGCTATTTCAGTAGCTCAAGGGGACATTTCACATGATGATACTAGTTTAACTGAATTTCTGGTAAAAGGTTTAGAATATAAAGATTGCCAGTAGGAATATCTCATTGGTTGCTTTATTTTCATGCTTATTTCTCTTTATTTGGACAGATGTATACTTTCACATGAAATCAAGACTATGAAAAAATATGAGACTCAGAAACAACTTGCTGATCTTGAAGAAAAATGTGGTATTCTAATATGCCATATAAATCAATAGTATAAGATGCAATTGGCCTATCTTTCTATGACTAGTCCTATAATTGCCAATACCATTGCTGAACTGGTTGCTTCCTTGCAGTCAGATAATAAACATGCACTGACTGCTGAGAGCATATCCCTCTTCCTTCCTTCTGCCCTTCCTTCTGAGCTTCATGGCATCTCTGGCTTTGCTGTAGCTTTGCACCATGAGATACAGCTGCAGATTGCCTAAGCTGAGGATGCTTTAGATGAGATCAAATATCACTTGTGCATCATTTCTGGCCTATGGCAGTTCAAGAAAATCAATATCAGTGGTACTGGTAATAGATCTAACATCTGGATGTTTGCATTATACAACCACTTTCATCATCACATGCAGTATTCAGTTATGCAGTACCATGCAGCTTGGTCTGCTTTGCTAGCCACCGATCTACAAGGCAATTGGCAGAAATATTTAAAGGAGCTCAAAAGTGCTGATGTGCAGGGTCCTGAAAAGGATGATTTTTACAATCAAGATCTTGGACATAGTGGTTCAGCTCTAAGTCATGGCTACTATGAAATGTCTTGGATTTGGCTAGTATCTCAAACAAAAGGAGAAGTTGACACAAGCTCTTCAGAACAGGTTTTTGATGAAGAAATGCATGTGGAGTAGTTGAAATCACAGGTAAGAAAGACATGATGGGAGGAAGAAGTTCAAATTATCCAGGAAGAGATGTGGCAGATAATTGTTTATTATAAGTAAAAACAATCATGGTGGCTGGATCAGCAGTTGCTGCCTCTGACAACAATACTTGTAAAGAATTGATTCAGCAGGGAATGGCTGCTTATGCACAAAAGCAAGCTCACTATTGCAAGTGCTTAGCTGAAGGGTTTGCCAAGGCCTGGTTATCCTTTTTATTAGACAAGGAAATTGTTCCAGAATGGAAAGAGAGGTATAACTATTTGATTACAGAAAAAGAAAGGCGAGAGAAGAAGCAGAGATTGATGAAGATAATGAAAATGAGGAAGATGACAGGGAAGGAAGAGAGGAGCATAATGAAATTTATAATGCATTTGAATTGGATGATTGAATAAATCTTTACTGTGTATAATAAATCCATTTTGATTATTAACCCTCCTTATTAACAATCATATTGTAGACTATTAACAATGATTAAGAATCACATTGCCAGAGTATTAACAATCATTAATAATTATCTTGCAGAATATTAAAAATTGTTAATAATCATAAACCAGTGTATTAACATTTACTCTCTCAGAGCATTTACAAGTATTAACTATTACTCACTAGGACATTAACAATCATATTGTATACCATTAACAACATTAACAATAATTAACAATCACATTAAACTATTAACAATCATTAATAATTGCCTCCAGCAATATAACAATCATTAACAATTACTTTTTGGACCATTAAGATTTGTTAAAAATCATATCAAACTATTAACAATTATTAATAATTTGCCTCAGAAGCATTAAAATCATTAACAATTACCTTTCTGAGCATTAACAATGATTAACAATTGCCTCATATAGCATTAGCAATTATTAACAATCATATCACAGACTATAAACAATTATATTTCAGACTATTAATAATTATTAACAATCACATCTTAAGTATTAACAATTATTAACAATTGGGTTCCAGATTATTAACAATTGTTAACAATCACATTCTAGACCATTAACAATCACATCCCAGAGCATTAACAATCAGTAATAATTACATTCTGAACTATTAACAATCATTAATAATCAAGTCCTGGATTATTAACAATCATTAACAATTGCATTCCAGACCATTAACAATCATTAACAATTGCTCACTGGAGCATTAACAATGATCAATAATCACCTTCTATAGCATTAACAATTATTAACAATCATATTCTGAAGCATTAACAATCATTAACAATTATCTTTCAGACTATTAATAATTATGAACAAAACTATCTACAATAGGCAGACAGAGTATGACAATGTTATTGTTAAAAAGTTCTCAGCATTATACACAATGGTTTGTTGACAGTAGTCATATTTTGTTGATAATATTGTGAGCCACAACTTGTATTTTGTGATTGCCATGTAAATGGTATTATTTCTTGATATGTTCAACTTTTGCAGGCTGCCTGCCTGCCTGCAAATTCAACTGCCTTTAGACAGCCTTTACTTTTCACTGTCTCAATTTTTATTATGAGTTATCTTTACAAGGCAAAGTTAATACATACGATTTTTGCCAGACTCTACATAGCATATCAGATAGCTTGAAATTGCTGAATATATCTGTAAGTTAACATTCTTTTCCTTCAAATACATTGATCAAATATAACATATTCATCCAGAACCACTTGACTGAGTTCCAGGTAGTTCTGTGAATGTGGCAATCCATGAAGCTGCGGGTTTTAGTCCTGGAGGTGGCATCTTCAGGTTTGCATTCAGAAGTGTCCAGAGCTGGTTCTACATGACACAGGCAGAAAGTATCATGACTCTGTGATAGCTGTTCCCACAGGAAGGTGACTTGGTCATATAACTAAGCAGCTGGTATATGATATAAGCTAGGTTATGCATCACACATGTGACTGATCCTACTCTGTAGGCTCTGATCATGTGACCCTAACTCATGTGACCGGGTTTCCCTTGGCATGGATGGTCTTGGGATGTAAGTGCCAGACAATGCCTTTATTCGGCAGACCACATATGATCCCCAATCTTAAAAGGTAGGGGCCAAAAGGATAAGGGACCATTTCGGGAATTGGGCTGATAACTACCCAATGGTGTTTGAGCCAACAGGGCACCCGGTACCATGTGAGCTGCCTGAAGTAGGGGTCCATGGTGGTTAGTCATGGCACAGTACACTAATGGTGGAAGTAGATCCAGACCTGTTCAGCTAAGGGCTCCCTCTGTGGGGACCTGTCATGGGAGGACCATGGACCTTGCTGTGATATCAGATGCCAGTCTGAGAGGCACGTGGCAAGACAGAGGCCTTAGTCAGATTGGGGATCCATGCTCATTAAAGGCATCAGTGAACCATCTGTCAGAGGATGGGAAGGCAGGACCAGGGTCATGCCCGAACACTGCTGGGCCGTAGCAAGGCTAGACAGTCTTTAGTCCTTGGCTCAAGAGACCTAACTCCTCTGTTGGTAGTCCTTGGGATAATACACCCAGGTAACGGCTTAAGTTGAATCCAAAGTGCAATACTCCTGAGTAGACAGTCCATTTCCATAGCACAATGGAGGGACAGAACTGGAGCCTGGATAGCAGCCTCTCCTGCAAGGAGGGGGCTAAACTTCACCATTGTGCACTGCATGCCCTGTGATAGCTGGTGTTATGGGACCTCACGGACCCTTTACGTGGAATTGACCACATCCAGACCCTCGGGTCTGGGGGATGTCAGCTCAAGTGAGTGAATCAGCATGAGCTTGAGCCTGGAGCAGCCTGAGCATAGGCATGAGAGAACAGGGCAGTGCAGCCCTCTATGTTTATCCCTTTGCCTCTGTATTTTTGGATGCATCATATTTATCATAGGTACATTCGTGTATTTACAAGTGGACTGCCACCGAGCACTGCTTTATAAATTGTTGATTTAAAAAAAAAAAAAAAGACTAAGTTCCAGCATGCTGTTCAGATCTGGCACCATCTAATAATGTGCAAACAGACAGGCTGGGGATATGATCATGAAGGAGTGCACAAGACCTTAGAGGGAGAACTTGCCATTGAGTGTCCTCCATGCCCACATCCTGAACATAATCTTCCAAACAATTGGAACATGGCTAGTCTCAATCAGTATGTTAATTTGGACCTTTTTTTTAATGTCAAATTGATCTAATTAGATATTCAGGTATCTGTATATCTTATTTCTTGCTGTCAATGGCATTTTTAAGCTTCAGTAAAAGGATTGTAAGTTAACTGATCTTGAAATTGGACCTGGCTGGGCATACTTTGTCAAGGAAGAGAAGTACCAATCTTTTCTAAAAAATTACATTGATAAGCCTGAAGTTGTTATTTTCTTTTTCTATAAGATTTAAACAATGCTAACTAGAATCCTTACAGGTCAATACATGCCAATCTGAACATGATGCCTTGGTCCATACAGCAGTTTGGAAGAAACCAGGCTATAAGGTTACTGGAGTATTGGTAGTTATATGCCCACAGCATGGTCTTGTTCACAAGAATGGTGTTGGTGATTTGCAACTAGGAGAAAAGTAAGTACAATTTATATTATACTGATTATATGAATTTTCTATTAATTATATCATAATAGATTTTGCAACATTGACTATGTAGTTTTATCAGCAGCCAAGGATGAGCAAGTACCATGCATTGTCTTGACTTCTGATATTGGTTGCCAGTATTCCAAAAATTTTCACCAGTGTATGGTGAATTTTCCTGCCAAAATGCAGATTGGCAGAAATACAGTTATTAAGTTTGCAGTGCTTAGCTGGCATATCAATGCTCATGGACCTGATTGCCATGCTAATTTTGCCTTAGCCTATCAGAATGGTTCAGAATGTACATATAGTGAAGAGATTGAGGTAATTTGAATAGGCACAAATCCATTGGGACTGAGCACAAGGGAGATGGGATCAGGTGCCTGGCATAAGGCTCTCAATAGTTAGTGGAGTGGACTGAATCACCAGAGGATACTAAGTTTTGGTGAGTATTTTTTTTTTTTTTGCATTTCACCTTGTCTTAATAAAAAACATTTATACAATCGATTCAGGAGAACAATTCAAGTGGCACCTATAGGAAGCACTAGAAATGCAAAAGAGGCATACTGAACTTTATGAACAGTTCTCAGCAACATTCCAATCTACAACATGCCAGGCTTGGCAAAAGTTAATTGATGCATAGAAAAAGGACCACCAGCAACTGAATTCTTATTTTGATCCAGGCCTAAGTAAGCTTTGAAATTATATTTAAATCATTGATAAAGTCTGAAATCATATAGCTAATACATTACAGGATGTGCAGCTTGCATTAGCCAAAGAAGACTCATTACTAGCCACTTACAATCAACTATCATCTCACAAGACAAGCCTAACAGGATTTCTTGTGACTGGTCTAGAAATTAAAGAGCAATAGTAGGTATAATCACCTCTTTCTGCAACGCCCACTTGTATACAACTGTAAACAAACTCTCATCTCACAAAAACACATTCTACAGTGATCATACTTTGGGTGATCTTATATCAAGTTGCATATCCGAGTTCCTATCACTCTTGAGCACCTTCTTTTCTTTTTATTACAAAATCCGTTGAAGATCCAATGAATTATAGAGAAGTTTGATGAGCGACGATCTGCTCAACAAACTCGGCAGTAGCAAAAGGCCAATGCTTTTTCTGTTGAACTCGCACCCTAGCTGTGCTGAGCCTCCCCCCAGCCAAGGCCTGTTCTCCTAACCTGGGCCCTCTTCCGGTGTTCTTTTTCAGGAGAACAATAGTCTGATGCAGACCAATGACCCCAATCCATAGGGTGAGATGACAGTGCCAGCACTGCCTGCCCCCCCCTCTCCCACTATCTCCATGGCATCTATGTGTGCCGGGTTTAATAGTGACAATGTTGGTGTGCTATACTTCGAGGAGGAAGGTTTTCACCTCCTCCATAGTAAAGCGAAGGCGGTTACCGAATTCCTCTAGAACCTGAAGGAGTAGCTCCAGAAGGTCAACACTGCAGCCATGCAGGTTCCTGCTGGCTATCAATATGCCATCATGGAAGGGCTGGCCTTCCTGGTCGACACTGCCATGGACATTAATATGTTTGGGATCCCTACTCTTGAAGGAACCAAGGCCATGCTCGGGCAACATGTTATGGACTATTTATTTTTCTTATCTTATCTTCCTTTCTTTATCCTTATCTCCCCCATCATGCTGTGCATCTCTCTCCATCATACTGCACAGCGTACAGTCATTGAGTCATCTTCACTTCTCTAGTCATCCTGAGTCATCTCATCCCAGCCTTACTCATCTGCAGTCCGCAGCATTGCACAGCCCATGGTCTGTGCTCGAGTACTGTAGTATACATAAGGACTTCCAGATGTACCAGTAGCACTAGGTTTAATATTCCTTTTGCTATCGTCTTAAACTGCTTTTGCACTTAGTCTGCCCGAGTCCTTTAAGATTCATCTAGCCTAACAAGATATTAAACCTTGTCGAGACTCGCTCAGACTCACACACACCATGTCGTGCTTTATCAAAGACCTAATCAATATTCGATGACAAGTAGTCACCGACCCAGTGAACACTAGCACAAGCAATGAGAACACCTGGTTCAGAGAAGTAGATCATACATTGCAGTCCATGCCATTTGCAAAGACAGTCCATGCCAACTGCAGAGACACTAGCAATTCGAACAATCGAAAAAGGAAGCATATGCCTACACCAAGTAGTAATGAAGAAGAACAGGCACTTCTGAGAGAACTTGCCTTCACCACTGCAGACGAACCTACTGAAAATTTCAGTAATGAAACAGCACAGCTCATCGCAGAACTCTTACTAGAAGGAGAATATGGGATAAGCCTAGAAGAGCTGTGGTCAGACCAGAATCTTCCTGCCAAAGAAGAGGATGAACCAATCCACAAGAAAATAAGAGAAGAACGAATGCAAGCCCAAAGCTTCAGACAACAGCAGATTGCAAACTACAATCGCCGAGTACAAGAAGAGGATATGCTAATACAGAAGGGATACGACGCACAGAGTGTACAACAGAACCAACGAGAGCAACACCAAAGCTAGGGGCATATAGGAACAAAATTGCTAAACCCCTTCAGAAGACTGACCCGCCGAAGTACAGCATAAAGAAAATCGCACCACTATGGCGAAAGTAAGTGACAATGACTGGAATGAATACTATCAGTGGAGGGAGCAAAAGAGACTACCCAAGACAGATGGACCAACTGCTGCAGAGTGAAACGAATTCGAACAAGCCTGTAGAATCGCAGAAATCGACCCAGACTATTGGAAAGAGCAAAGAGAAGAACAGAGACAAAAGCAGATTCAAGAACAGCAGACCCAAGCACAACAAGCTCAAGAACAGGAAAGCCAAGACTAAGACAGTGACGAAGAAATCCTGCAGACAATGGTGACAGAATACAAAGAAATTATTGCAGACCCAAAGTCCTTCACAGGAGATCAAACAGCTTTCAACATCTGATGGAGGAAGATGAAACTCTATATAACTGCATACGGAGACCTCACCGATATACAAAAGATCAGGGCAGTACTATCCAGAATGACCAACAGACCAGGAGCCCACTGGGCATCAAAGAAAATCAACACTATGACCAATTAAAGCACATGGGCCGATTTCATAACCGAAATACAGACACGATTCAGCAATGTCATGTCACCGTCGCAAGCAGGAAGCAAATTATTCAACATCAGACAGGCAAACTGACCGATGAATGAATTCCTAAATGAATTTGTAGACCTTGCAGGAAAAGCAGGAATGACAGGAACAGCTCCTCATTTCCTACTCGAGAAGAGCCTAAACTGGAGGACAGCAGAAGCTGTACATTCAATCTCCGAACTTCCAATAGATGGAGATGAATATATCAAGACAGTTCGAGTGATTGGACACAACATCGATGAACATAGGAATGTAATCAGGGGGGAATTTGCAAACAACCAATGCAAGCCAGGAAACCCAAGCCAAGGAACAGGACGGGCCATGGAAGTCGACAAAGTATGAAGCAACAACTGCTTCAACTGCAATAAACCAGGACACCTCTCACAAAACTGTCCAGAGCCATGAAAAGGAGCAACAAACGTCACATGTTATAATTATGGCCTGAAAGGACATTATGCACAAAACTGCAAGAAGAAGAAGAAGGGAAAGTCCTGAGTCAGAGAAGTGAAGGAAGAAGGAGAAGAAGACAAAGAAGACAAGGATGAAGAAAGCTCTGACAAAGAGGATTTTGTTGAAGGGTCTGATTAAGAGGTGCTAAATTGCGACCCACACAGCTGAAACAGACTCACTTCGATACTGGATGTAGATCATCCCATACTCTGAAATACACCATTCCTGCAAAGCGATCTGAAGCACCAAGAAAAACCATCCAAGGCGACAAACCACTAAGAAGAAAGGAACTTGCAGTACCAGCGAAAATACGAACACGAAAGGGAATAGCAATGATAACACCAGAAGTCGACAGCGGAGCAAACAGGACCTGCATTAATACCACTATAGTAACAAAAACGGGATTAAAGATATGACGAATTAAGAAGATTCCAATCATAAATGCAGACGGATCACCCAACCACCAGAAAACAGCAGACCGAGTAGCGGAAGTCCACATCGATGTTAAAAGACACAAAGAGCATATAGAAGCCATCGTACTTGACATTGGAAAAACCAACATGCTACTGGAACATGACTGGCTTGTCTATCACAACCCAATGATCAAATGAAGAACAGGAGAGATTGTCTTTAACAGATGCCCCAAAACATACAAGATAAACCACTAGACAATCAAAATACAGAAAGTAGCTGAACCAGCGAAGACCACAGCCAATGACAGGATGGGAACTCAGATACCTTCATATCTGATGAGATTCAAACACCTCTTTAAGGAGAAGAACTTTGATCAGTTACCAGACCACAAGGAGTGGGACTACAAAATAAACTTAATGAAAGATGCACTCAAGATGATACCGAGCAAGGTCTATCCAATGATGCAGAAAGAACTAGAAGAACTAGATGCTTTCATTGAAGAAGAACTAAGAACAGGGAAGATACGCCCCTCAAAATCACCTTATGCAGCACCCTGTTTCTTTTGCAATAAGAAGGACAGTAGCAAATGGCTCATCCAAGATTATCGAGAAATAAACAAATATACAGTCAAGGACAAGTTCCCACTACCATGCATCAGTGAACTCCTTGACATACTACAAGGAGCAAAGTACTTTAACAAGATCGACATTATCTGGAGATACAACAACGTTCGCATCTGAAAAGGAGATGAATGGAAAGCAGCCTTCCTAACAGCAAGAGGGCTCTTCGAACCAACAGTTATGTACTTTGGACAGTGCAATGCATCAGGCACTTTCAGCCAAATGATGGCAAGCCTCTTCCAAGACCAAATATGAAGAAGAGTATGCATAATCTATATGGACGACATCATAATCATCGGACGAACATGAGAGGAACTCCAAAAGAACACAGTAGAAGTCATGGAGATACCGAACAAGAATGACCTGTTTATCAAAGGACCGAAATGTGTCTGGGAATCATCAAAAGTCCCAGTACTAGTGTATATCATAGGAGAAGGGAAAGTAGAAATGGAACCGGAGAAGATTACAGCCATACAATCCTGGCCAACCCTGAAAATGAAGAAAGAACTACAAAAGTTCTTGGGATTCACAAACTTTTACCAACGATTCATCAAAGGATATGCAAAAGTCGCTAAATCTTTAACAGAGCTGACTGGAAACAAAACATTCCAGTGGACAGACAAGCAGCAAAGTGCTTTCAAGGAGCTAATCCAACATATAACCTCAGTGCCCATCCTAGCACTACCACAAACAGAGGGAAAATTCCAAGTTGAAACGGATGCCTCAGGATATGCCATCAGAGCGGTATTATCACAGCAGCAGAAAGGACTGTGGCACCCAATCACCTTCATATCAAGATGTATGACCCCAGCAGAGCAGAACTACGAAATCTACAACAAAGAACTCCTTGCGATAATGGTGGCACTGAAGACATGGAGACAATACCTTCTAGAAGCTCGAGAGAAGTTCGAAATATTGACGGACCACAAGAACCTATCATACTTCCAAAAACTGCAATGACTCAACTCAAGACAGACTGGCTGGTATCTGAAATTACAAGAATATGACTATGAACTACGACACGTACCGGGAAAAGCGAATGGAAAAGCAGATGTCCTATTATGAATGGCAGAATATGAAGAAAATCTAGCAGAGAAAGACAACATACAAATGATCAAAGAAGCCGCATTCATCCGACATCTGAAAGAGAATAATGAATGAGATTTTGAATTTATGATGTTTGAGGATGAACATCTACAGAAAGAGGGAGCAAAAAATAATGAAACAATGCAAACAAGAGGAATTACGATGATCAAAACCCCAAGAATGGAACAAATTCAACAATGTGCATGAAGGGAAATGATCATAACAACAGGACTGAAGGAAAAACTGCACTGGTTCACAGAAGAAAACCATATTGTATATGCAGGAGGGAAGATCTACGTTCCCCCAGACAACAAATTGAAGGAAGATATCATGTTTGAACACTATGACACGCCCATTGGAGGACACCCAGGACAATATTGCATGCACGAACTTATAAACCGCACCTACTGATGGCCATCAATGTTAACAGACATCAAGAAATATGTCAATGGATGTGAAGCATGCCAGTAAAACAAAATCATCCGACAAAAGAAACATGCACCACTACACCCATATGAGGTTCTGCAGCAACCATGGAAAGATATTGGAGTAGATCTCATAGGACCGCTACCCAGCTCAAATGGCTTTAATGCCATCGCCGCAGTCACAGACCACCTGACCAAGATGATCCATCTAATTCCCACAAACACCAAACTCACAGCAGAAGGTCTTGCATGACTATACTGAGACAATGTGTGGAGACTCCATGGAATCCCATGAAAGATCATCAGCAACCGAGAACCCCAATTCACAGCATGATTCATGACAGCGCTTCTAAAACTGCTTGGAACAAAGCAAAACCTATCAATGGCCTATCACCCACAAACAAATAGACAGGTGGAATGATCCCATCAAGAGACGGAAGCCTTCCTTAAAAACTTCACAAACAACCTGCAGAATGACTGGGCAGAATGGATAGCGATCGCAGAGTATCAATATAATGACAAAACACACCAGGGAACGAAGGAGACACCATTTTACCTCAACTATGGAATGCACCCCTAGAAGAGAGACCACAGACAACAGAAGGGAGCAACCCCGCAGCAAAGAACTTTGTCGAAAGAATGGACCAAATCCAGAAAGAAGCAAATGCTGCGCTGCAGTATGTGCAAACATGGGCCAAAGACAATTATGATGCGAGACGAAGACCAGCCCGTGAATACAAGAAAGGGGACAGAGTATGGCTTGAAGCCACCAATATCACAGTCAATCGACTATCAAAGAAGTTATCGGCACTCTGATATGGACTGTTCAAGGTGATTGAAAAGAAAGGAGCCTCAGTATACTGCCTGGAACTCCCAGCATCATGGCAGCTGATACACCCCATGTTCAATGAAACACTACTCACACCCTACAAAGGACCCCATTTCAAGATACAAGAACGGCCATCACTGCCACCCTCTGAAATCATAAATGATGAAGAAGAGTACGAGATAGAAGAAATTCTAAAAAAAAAGAAACAAGGAAGAGGAATGCTATTCCTAGTCAAATGGAAAGGATACAGACATGAGGAGAACATATGGATCAAAGAGAAGGAACTGGGAAATGCACAGCAAGCTCTAGACTGTTTCCTGAAGAAGACTATGGAACAAGATAAAAGGACTACAAAAAGAGGGAAGAAGACCAAAAATCGCACATCATGACCACCAATGCCCCCATCAGCATTGAAAGCAGCAACAACAGCTGCACACCCACCCCCATCACGAATGACTCTAAGAATCTGGTGAAGATCCTTGACGCCAGAGACTACATGGACCCCCTTGCCATCACCCTCGGCGCATACCTGCGCTATGTCATGACCATCTGTATGCATTTTTTGGACCAGACAGACCTCCGATGGGACCGCCCCTACAACAGCAGAATGCATCATGCTTTGCAAAGCAATGGAGATGCTTCGCACCAAAAATCGGCAGCTTAAACTTCTTGCCACTACCCTTCATCACATCTGCTCCTACAATGAGGAGCTCATTCACACATGGGCCCCACGCGCGACAACTGCCTGGGAAAACAATGGGTGGGGACAGCTGGACTAAGGGTTTCACAAGAACATGCTGGACTAAAGGGTTTCATGAGGACGCGAATCTAAAGAAAGGGTGATATTATGGACTATTCATTTTTCTTATCTTATCTTCCTTTCCTTATCCTTATCTCCCCCATCATGCTGTGCATCCCTTCCCATCATACTGCGCAGCGCATAGTCATCAAGTCATCTTCACTTCCCTAGTCATTCTGAGTCATCTCATCCCAGCCTTACTCATCTGCAGTCTGCAGCATTGTGCAGCCCATGGTCCATGCTCAAGTACTATAGTATACATAAGGACTTCCAGATGTACCAGTAGCACTAGGTTTAATATTCCTTTTGCCATCGTCTTAAACCGCTCTCGCACTTAGTCTGCCCAAGTCCTTTAAAATTTGTCTAGCCTAACACAACAGCTTGCTACCACAGTCCATACCTGCACTTCTAAGACTGCTCATTTTTCAAGTGATATCCCCTCTACCTCTTCTACAGGCATGCTGCATTCTCAGAATTTCTGATCCAATGCTGGCGCTCGGCTGCCAAGACCACCTCATAACCCAAACCACCTGCCTCCTCCTCCCTGCAGTTGATTCTGATCCCATACTCCAGGACAGGGTCTCTCTCCCTCTGTCAATCGGGCCATGTGCCCATCTGACAAGAAGCGCTTGTATGTGCAAGCGGCAGCTCAGCCTGCTACCACTCCGGCTGAGGCCATTGTTGCCTTGGCCAAAACCTTCTCAGATCTCCCTGCCGATAAGATCGTCTCCTTGCAAAAGGAGGCGACTGGTGAATCATCTGGACCACCTAAAAAAAGGCGAAGTCCACCTCTCACAGACCAGGCACTGGTGGCCAAGTGGTTATCATCACCACTAAAAAGCCAAAGAGGTGGCTGTGCATGATTCCCCTCATCCTCAGTACCTATAAAGCTGGGAAAGGCATGTGACCTATCAGAGGTTACTATCATATGCTCAGTTCATATGGGTCAGGTGATGCTGATACCATGGGAAAAATTGATTGCATTGATCACCTGGCCTAGGTGCAGTGCCTGAATTGATAACTCAGGGCCTGGGTTCAAGGAGTCACATGACATTTACAGAATGTCACCTGATCCAGATGGGAGTAATCGATTGTACCCCAAAGTGGCACGCTAGAACTTGAGTCTGGTGTTCCGTGTCTGAAATGGTCACATGATATCATATGATCAAGTAGGGAGCGAAAGCATAGGGAGTGGTAAGCAGGGTAGAATATATACAGAACAAGCCAAATGTCTGGGTGATTCCAGACCAGGCCATCTCCTACCACAGACAGTCATGGTCCAGCATCACTGGAGCCATCTGCTGATATAAAGTGGTCATTAGTCCCAGTAGTATGACACCTGTGATGTACCTGCAAAGTGGGCTGCTCCTTATGGACCAGGTCCATGGACACTCAGGGACTCCAGGGGAGGGTGTGGGAAATGAGTCAAGTCCTGGGTTCCTTGGAACTAAACAGAGGGGGGCTCCTGGTGTCAGAAACCAATCCCTGACTCATTCATGAGAGCACAATCAGGGCTGGCTGATGGCAAGGCAGAGACCAGGGACAAGTAGGGATCTGCAATGATGATGTAAGCAAACCACTTGCTCTGGAACAGGAAATGGTAGTAAGCAGGGCTCTCTGTGAATTCCCTGCTGAAGAGCGAGCCATGGCAGGCTGGGACAGTCTCCCGCAACCTGGCTGGAGTAGGGCTAACAAACTCCTCTGTCAGTTTATGGACTGATGAGGTCCATTGGGTCTGAGTTGACTCTGGGATGCACTGTAATGGTGGGCTCCCCCTCGCAAGAGCGGGTAAAGTGCAGGGCTCTGCTATATGCAGGGCCCTGAATCTCAAAAATTGTTGATTTTAAAAAAAAAAAAAAAAAAAAAACCTCTCACAGACTGTGTAGATGTAACATCAGACTGGTCTATACTTTCCCTGGTGGCAATGGGTCTGTTGCCATGGGGACTCTCCTGACAACTCTCAACTGGGGATTGATAGCAGGCAAGTTCTGGATCAGATGCAAATCCATCCAGGACCATTTCCCCACCTTGTTCTCTTGTTTGATAATGAAGGTGGCTTCTCTGAAGGACTGTGACCTTATGCGTGAGTCTGCTCTCTGGTGCACTTTGACTGGCTCTACAGTCAAGCTCACCATGCCCATGAGCATTTCCTATGCGAAATTGCTCGACATTCCTTACTTCAACAATAATGGCAGTACCCTTACTGCCCATCAAGCTTATGAGATTCTCTGAGACTCTTTGTTCTTGGATCTCATCACTCTCGTTGATGTTTCGCACATCATGCGCAACTCCAAGAAATCCAATACTGCAACCATTTGGTTCAATATTGAAGATACAATGACCAGCCAGAACATTAAGGCTTTGGATGATTGTACTATTGGGGCCCCAGTAGCCCAGTGGTTTAATTGCCACTAAAGACTGGAGAGGTGGCTGTGCAGTTACTGGAAAGGTTGTGGGTTTGATTCCCACTCATTCTCTGTACCTTAAAAGCAGGGATAGGCATATGACCCATCATCAGTTACTATCACATGCTTGGTGACTCAGGTTGGTAAGCAATCCTGAGGCAATACCATGGTCAGGTGACCTTTGGTGGCTAGGGTGGTAACCTGGTCACATGATAGAGATGATCATGGGAGCTCAAAATGGCAGGTCAGGTGATCTCTAGCAGGCCATGCCTGAAATAGTCATGTGACTGATCATGTGATCAAGTAGGGAGTGAAAGCATAGAGTGTGGTAAGCGGAGAAGAGATGTGAGAACAACCCGACCCTTGATGCACACCCTATAATAGGGAGTTCCAGAGCATGCACGCTTCCAGAAGGTGCTGTGCATCCTGTAATAGGGGAGTTTCTTTGGACTGTGAGCTTGGAACAGGACACTCCCCACCAGTTAATCTTGAGCCCAGTCTAACCAACTGGATCAGGCTGAGAACCTGGTTGTTAATCAGCAGTGGTAGCGTGGATTGGTTCTTGGTCATAAGGCCTTACCGAGTGTTTGAAGAGGCCAGGGGTAAGCCACCACATGACTGTCAAGCATTGCTCAGGTGGGAGCCTAAGACCTTCTTGTGGGGCATGCATAACTGGGTTAAGCATGGGTATAGAACTCCTCAGCCTAGGCCTTAGGTCTAGAGCGCACACTGAGGCTGGATGCTGGCAAGGCAGAGACCTGGGACATGATTGGGGATCCATGCCCTTTGAGCATCAGCGAACCACATGCTCAGGAATGGGAAAAGTAAAGTAGATGGGGCTTACCAATACCCAGTGCTGCTCTCACTTGGCCTCTTGGTAACTCACTCCCTGGCCAAAATTCGGACCATGGCAGACCAGGGTAGTCCCCTGACTCTAGCCTGAGAGGACTTATCCTCTGCCAGTTCATCTGGATGACTAATCCAGATATTGAATCCAAGTTGATTCTGAGGTCTAGACATGGAATTCCACCGTTTAGTCTAATGCCTATCCTGCAAAGGAGATGGTGATAAGGGTCCTCCACTTGGAGGGCCCTAAACTTCATGTATTTATCATAGGCACATTTGTGTACTTACAAGCGGACTGCCATCATGCACCGCTATATAAATTATTGATTTAAAAAAAAAAAAAAATGATCATACTATTATGGTTCGGAACTGGCACTGCCGGTTCAAAGCCACTCTCTCATCGCTGGGATCTCCTCTTTGCAATCACTGCTGGTGCTGGGGACACTTGTCAATGAAGTGTAACTAGCAATCTCTCTGATGCCCTCTGTGTGGGGAACTGCAGAGAAAGGAGCATCATCATGTTCTGGCTTCTTGCTGCAAAGCAAAGCCGAAGGCAAATCTGCCCGTTGAGGCCACTCCTGCGGAGCAGCCTTGCCCACATCCTTCTAAGTGTCTTAGCTGTGGCAAAGACCACTCTACTGACAACCAGAAGTGCACCTTCTGAAAGAACCATTTCGATCCTGAGTGGATCAAACAACACTATCAGCTGATACATGATCATAAGCATACAGGCCAGAATCACTCTAATGCCTCCCCATAGTGAAATACAGAGGCCAGACCTTCATGAGCTCCTCATCAGACAGCTCCGCTCTGGCAGTAGTCCCTGGTATGAGGGGGCACTCTTTTATTTCTTTGCTTCATATTTTTTCTCAAAATGTGAACCGAAAACATATACATATGGACGTGCTCCTCTCCACTCTCGGAGAGGAATATGATATTCTCTTTTTCCAAGAACCGGCTTGGAATATAGTAAGATATGCCCCCTTGGCATATAGCATTGATGGTGAGGCAGTAATTGGAGGTCCAACCCATCCAGATTGGACCTGCATTGTTCGCAGGTCATCTTACGAGGAACCACTCCATGTGATGGCCTATATTCACAATCGCTTAAGGTGGCTACAACCTTCTCTGAGATGTGACCTGGTTGATAATCGCGATCTTATGGTTATAAGCCTCGCCACTCCTGGTGAGCCTCTCTTTCTCACTAACACCTACTCAGATGTAGACGGCAGTGCAATTCGGCTCTTGGATGAATGTTCTGAGTGTCCCGACTTCCCCAACCTAGTCTACTTAGGCGGGGACTTCAACTGGCACTATGAACTTTGGGACCAAGTTCATACCTCTCAGCACACATGGGGCGAGATGCTGTGCAATGCAGCACTCGAACTTGGGCTTGAATGGGTAGAACCATCTAATACTGGTCTGACATTCATATCCCATAACCAGGAGCTTCAGCTCTCAACCATCGATTTGGTATTCTGTCCTGTATTGACAGGACAGATCCAACCATGCATTGTACATGCATTACAGTTGACTTCAGACCATTGCCTGCTGTCACTTGAACTAGACATTCCACTGCTCGATATTAGCGATCAGCGGAGGTCGCTTCTCAAAGACAGTATCCCTGAGTTTATCTCCGATATTGCCTCTGATTTACTCAGACTGGACATGATTCCAGTAGAAACTATTCGCGATCTTGAAAGGGTACTTCGTGCACCCTCGGCATCAGTTGATCAGGCCTGGAAAACCTATTCCAAAAAGTGCAAGCTCTCCAAGTGAAGCAAGGGCTGGTGGAACCAGCACTGCTCTGAAATCTTGGAAACTTTCAGACAAACTCATTCTGAAAGGGACCACTACATCTGGCAATGAGCTATCAAAGATGCTTTTTTTTTTTTTTTTAAATTAACAATTTGTATTGCAGTGCTTGGTGGCAGTCCATATGTAAATACAGCAAGGTATCTACAATAAATACGATCTGTCTAAGGAAACAGAAAGAGACAAACATAGAGGGCTGCACTGCCCTGCTTTTTCATGCCTGCACTCATCTGAGCTCATGCTGACTTGCCTGCTAGAGTTAGCATTCCCCAGACCCAAAGGTCCGGATGTGGTCAATTCCACGTAAAGGGTCCATGAGGTCCCATAATGCCTGCCATCGCAGAGCTTGCAGTGCGCACTAAAGCTTGGCAGTCGCTTTCATCAATCACCAGACTGCACCGATGCTCCAAAGAGCACTATCCGCAACAGACGTATGGTCATCCGCCGCCCAGATCCAGAATGAAAGCATCCGCTGCCTTGTTTGACGTTAGGTACTTGATGAACCAGAGATGCACGAAGGCATCGTACTGGTGTTCAGTTGGTCTCTGCCAGTTACGGCAGAGAGTCATAACATGGACAGAGTCCTCAGGCCCTCGTCCGCATGAGTACTGATCGCTCTCGACAAAATTGAACTGTGTCCAATATGCATTGATCAGTGCATGTCCACATGCAATGCGACAGCACTGAGCAAACAACTTGTTGCCTGTCACCAACTTCATGAAGCCCACTCTCTTACGAGAGGGGCGCTCATAGGAGTCAGGCTTTCCAGCATCATGGAACTGAAATGTGGAAGCGCCTATGTATTTCTTGGTCCAAGATTGGTCGAACCAAGAAGCATGCATGTCATCGTCTGCCTCCTTTTGGAGGGCATCTGTGGTATAGAGAGGGCGAGCCCCCAGTGGTATGTCAAGCAAATGGGTGAACTCATGCACTTCATGCTGAATAGCCCACTTCCACTTGGAAGGGACATGCCAGAATTCAACCTTGCACTGCTCATCGTCATCAAGCCAGCGCCATAGTACTTTGCACAGGGCAATAGAGTGCCATTGCATAGAATAAGGGTTGCAGTTGATGATGCAGTTAATGGCATTCATCGAGTCTAAGAAACATGAGATGGATGTGACTCCATCTTGTGTGGTAGCCTTCTGGATTGCAACATGCAATCCAATGAGCTTGGCATTGTCACTGGTCGCTTTGCCAACTGGCTGACGAGTTTTGAATAGGAGTCTGGTGCCACGGTAGACCCGGAATGCATACACTGACTATTTGATAAGTGCATCTGCCTTCATGGGCATGGTGCTGTCACTACTGACATATGCACAGTCTTGCTGGGTCTGGCACTCGGTGAGCGCCTGTTCTAGCGAAGTGTGATAGGCCTTGACAGAATCCTCATCCTTGCCAAGGAGCCTATGAGTCTCAAAGCGGTTGCTAAACTGGTCAACCAACTGCCTGCCCAGGTTATTTGCATCTGCAAAATACGAAGTTTAGCCCCCCCCTTGTGGGAGAGACTGCTACCCAGGCTCCAGTTCTGTCCCTCCGTTGTGCTATGGAGGTGGACCATCTACCCAGGAGTGTCACACTTTGGATTCAACTTAAGCAGTTACCTGGGTGTATTATCCCAGGAACTACCAACAGAGGAGTTAGGTCTCTCGAGCCAAGGACTAGAGACTGTCTAGCCTTGCTATGGCCCAGCGGTGTCCGGATGCGACTCCAGTCCTGCCTTCCCATCCCCTGACAGATGGTTCGCTGATGCCCTTAATGGGCACAGATCCCCAATCTGACTAATGTCTCTGTCTTGCCACGTGCCTCCCAGACTGGCATCCAATATCACAGTAAGGTCCATGGTCCTTCCATGACAGGTCCCCACAGGGGGAGCTGTTACGGACTACTCATTTTCTTTATCTTATCTTCCTTTCTCTATCTTCTCCCCTATCTCCTCCACTCCCATCATGCTGTGCATCCCTCCCCATCTGCGTGCGCGCGCGTCTCGGTCTCTTCTTCTCTGTCCTCGGTCTCCTTCCCGCCTTCCTCCGCGTCGCGCCTGCGTCCATGGTCCGTGCTCGGTCTGTGTCTTGGGCTTCCAGTGTCCGTGCTGGTTTAATATTCCTTTGCCTCTCTTACCGTCTCGCCTTGTCTGCCCGGTCCTTTGTTGTCTGCCTCGGAGCCCTTAGCTGAATGGGTCTGGATCTACTTCCACCATTGGTGTACTGCACCATGACTAACCACCATGGACCCCTACTTCAGGCAGCTCACATGGTACTGGGTGCCCTGTTGGCTCAAACGCCATTGGGTGGTTATCAGACCAGTTCCCGATATGGTCCCTTATTCTTTTGGCCCCTACCTTTTAAGATTGGGGATCACGTGTGGTCTGCCGAATTAAGGCATTGTCCAGCACTTACATTCCAAGGCCATCCATGCCAAGGGAAACCTGGTCATGTGAGTTAGAATCACATGATCAGAGCCCACAGAGTGGGGTCAGTCACATATATGATGCATAACCCAGCTTATGTCACATGCCAGCTGCTTAGTCATGTGACCAAGTCACCTCCTCATGGGAACAGCTGTCACAGAATCATGATACTTTCTGCCCACATCACATGGAACCAGCTCCGGACACTTCCGAATGCAAACCTAAAGATGCCACCTCCAGGACTAGAACCCACAGCTTTGTGGATTGCCACATCCACAGGACTACCTGACTGCATTTACCACTATGCCAATCAGCCCTCACTATCAAAGATGCTAAATGCGCCTTCTTTGACAATCAAATCAAAGAGGTCACTGAAAAAGCGCGATGTCCATAGGATCTTGCTGCATAAACAAAGCAAAGGCCTTTGCCTAACTATGAGGTGATCTTCTTTTGGGAACAACCTTGCAATTCTATCGAATCACTTTGGGATGCTCTCGATAAATCTTATAATGCTATGTCTGATAGACTGGTGAATCTGGATAAGCTCGATGAACTCAAGTCTCATCCAACATGGGACTGGGTCCCATTCTCCACAGCAGAACTCCAGGAGTCCCTGGAGCACTGCAGCAATATGTCTACTCTAGGTCCTAATCATCTAACTTGGGCACATATCAAACAGCTAGTAAGATTCCCTCACATCGCCACCTTTTTTCTGAACATTGCAAATGCATGTCTGGACCTTGGGCACTGGCCCTCATACTTTAAGCAGAGCTTGTCGGTGATCATACCAAAACCCGGCAAGCCTGCATATGACACCCTGAAAGCCTTTCATCTGATTGTGCTTTTGAATACTCTCAGCAAGCTCATCAAGAAAATACTGGCATGTCATATGCAATATAAAGTGACTAAATTTGCTGTTTTTGACCCAAAACAGTTTGGTGGCATCTGACAGAACTCTACAGAGGACGCCGGAGTGTTTCTTACCCATATCATCCAGCAAGGCTGGATAAAGGGTCTTAACATGAGCGTCATCGCTTTTGATGTTGCTCAATACTTTCCCTCACTAAACCATTGTATGTTAGTAAGGATTTTACAATATGGGGGCTTTGTGCATCAAGTGTCAAAGTTCTTCAAGTCATATCTCATTGGGCATAAGACCTCCTATGCCTGGCGCAGTGCTGTCTTGCCTGAGTTTGATGCTGACATCAGTGTCGGTCAAGGCTTGGCTTTATTTCCAGTACTGTCAGTGCTGTATCTGGTGCCAGTGCTAAAACTGTACCAGAAAGTGGGCGATATGCGGATGATCATCTCATTCGTTGGTGATGGATTGATTATTGCTTAGTCCAAGTCAATCCCAGACAATGTTCCAAAGCTAAAGAGGGTGTACACATCAGTGCACAACCTCTTCACTGACTTTGGCCTTGTTGTAGAACACAACAAGACTGAGCTACAGCATTTCTCATATAATGCAGCGGACCCCCATCCATCCATTGATCTTGGATTCGCACTATATACTGGCACTACTCCACTCCAGCCCAAGGATGTCTGGTGATACCTTGGGTTCTTCCTCAATGCACGCCTTTCTTTTAAGGAGCATGTCCGTTTTTATGCAATGAAAGCTCTGACTACTGCCAGAGCTTTTCAAATGCTTGGCAACTCTGTTCAAGAATTGTCGCCTTAATAGAAATGCATCTTATACCTGTCATGCACTCACCCTATTGTGACATATGGCTGTTTATTGTGGAACTTCAATGGTATGCACAATGTTGTGCTCATGAAGCTGCTGCATCAGATGCAGTGAAAAGCTTGCATCTGGATTAATGGATAGTTTTGCACCACTCTAGAGGGTGCAGCTGAGACTATGGCCTGTCTCAAGCCTATCACTAGGTTCATTAAATGGCTTAAAGTCGGGTCTTCTGCCTGTCTGGCCAACTCAAATGTAAGGCATGCCCTTCATTCTCTCACCACACCTGCTTTGGCAGGTGGGGATCCCTCCAGGTCAAAGAATTTGGCCTGCCTCTCTGAACATCAGCACTCATTGCTGAAATCTCCTCTCAAAGATTTGGTGGACCTTAGACCACCAAACTTTATATACATGGATTATTTTGCTAATGCAAATAATCTGGGCAGGTGGTTGGTCAATCAGTTCGGCAACCGCTTTGAGACTCATAGGCTTCTTGGCAAAGATGAGAATTCTGTCAAAGCCTATTGCATGTCACTGGAACAGGTGCTTGTTGAGTGCCAGGCCCAGCAAGATTGTGCATATGTTAGTAGTGATGGTGCCGTGCCCACAAAGGCAGATGCACTGATTAAACAGTTGGTGTATGCATCCTGGATGTACTGTGGCACCAGACTTCTATTTGAAACTCATCAGCCCATTGGTAAAGCGACCAGCGATGACACTGAGCTAATTGGACTGCATGTTGCGATCCAAAAAGCCATCACACAGAATGGAGTCACTTCTGTTTTATATTTCTTAGATTTGATGAATGCCATCAACCACATCATTAACTATAACTCTCATTCTGTGCAGCGGCATTCTATTGCCCTGTGTGAAATATTATGGCACTGGCTTGATGAAGATGAGCAGTGCAAGATTGAATTCTGGCATGTCCCTTCCAAGTGGAAGTGGACTATTCAACTCAAAGCACACGAGTTCGCTTGTGCACTCAATATACCACTGGAGGCTCGCCCTCTCTACACCACTGATGCACTCTGAAAGGAGGCAGATGATGATATGCATGCTTCTTGGTTTGACCAATCTCAGATCAAGAAATATATTGGCACTTCCATGTTTCAGTTCTATGAAGCAAGAAGGCCTGATTCCTATGAGCGCCTTTCTTATAAGAGAACAGGCTTCATGAAATTGGTGACAGGCAACAAGTTGTTTGCTCAGTGCTATCACATTGCTTGTGGACATGTACTGATTAATGCATATCGGACGCAGTTCAATTTTGTCAAGAGTGATCAATGCTCATGCAGACGAGGGTCCGAGAACTCTGCCCATGTCATGACTCTTTGCTGTAACTGGCAGAGACCAGCCAAACACCAGTATGATGCCTTTGTGTGCCTCTGGTTCATTAAGTACCTCATGTCCAACAAGGCAGCAGGTGCTTTCATTCCAGATCCAGGTGGTGGGTGACTGCTCACTTGCAGTAGGTGGTGCTCTTCGGAGCACTGGTTCAGTCTGGTGATTGATGAAAGTGATCACCAAGCTTTATTGCACACTGCAAGCTCCATGACAGCAGATCCGCGCCCATTAAGGGCATCGCGAACCATCTGTCGGACGGAGCAGGACTGGGGTCCCCCGCACTGCTGGCCGTGCAGGCTGCAGCTCTGTCCTTGGCTCGAGAGCCTCTCCTCTGTCGGTAGTCCCTGGGATATCATCCAGGTAACTGCTTGTTGAATCCGTGCGCCTCCTGGGTAGCAGTCCGCCTCCATGCCCGGAGGGCGACTGGGCCTGGGTAGCGCCTCTCCCACAGGGGGGCTAAACTTCGCTATCAGAGGTTACTATCACATGCTCAGTTCCCGGGTCAGGTGATGCTGCCCTGGGAATTGGTTGCATTGTCCCTGGCCTGGGTGCGGTGCCTGAATTGATAACTCGGGCCCGGGTTCGGAGTCCGTGATATTTACATAATGTCACCTGATCCAGGTGGGGTAATCAATTGTCCCCAAAGTGGCCCTGACTTGAGTCTGGTGTCCCATGCCTGAAATGGTCACGTGATGTCCTGATCAAGTAGGGGTGAAAGCATGGGGGTGGTAGCGGGTGAATATATTCAGAACAGCCGAATGTCTGGGTGATTCCAGGCCAGGCCATCCCCCCCCAGGCAGTCCGGTCCGGCATCCCGGGCCATCCGCTGCATGAGTGGTCGTTAGTCCCAGTAGTATGACACCTGTGCGTCCTGCAGTGGGCCGCTCCTACGGACCGGGTCCATGGACACTTGGGGACTCCGGGGGGGGCGAAGATGAGTCGAGTCCTGGGTTCCTCGGCTAACAGAGGGGCTCCTGGTGTCGAAACCAATCTCTGACTCATTCGTGAGCGCACAATCAGGGCTGGCTGGTGGCAGGCAGAGCCGGGGACAGTGGGGATCTGCAATGATGATGTGCGAACCACTTGCCTTGGATGGGAACGGTAGTGCGGGGCTCTCTGCGAACTCCCTGCTGAAGGCGAGCTGTGGCAGGCGGGACAGTCTCCCCGCCTGGCCGGAGTAGGGCTAACAAACTCCTCTGTCGGTTCATGGACTGATGAGGTCCATTGGGTCTGAGTTGACTCCAGGATGCACTGTAATGGTGGGCTCCCCCTTGCAAGAGCGGGCGAAGCGCAGGGCTCTGCTATATGCAGGGCCCTGAATCTCGTAAATTGTTGATTTAAAAAAAAAAAAAAAAAAGCTCCATGACAGCAGGTGTTATGGGACCTCACGGACCCTTTACATGGAATTGACTGCATCTGAGCCTTCGGGCTTGGGGGACGCCAGCTCTAGCAAGTGAATCAGCATGAGCACGGACCCTGAGTGGCTTGAGTGTGGGCACGAGCGAGCAGGGCAGTGCAGCTCTCTATGTCTATCTCTTTCTGTTGCATATCAGACAGATTGTATTTATCGTAGACACATTCATATACTCACAAGTGGACTGCCACCGAGCACTGCTTTATAAATTGTTGATTTAAAAAAAAAAATAAAAAAATAGTAGGTATAATTATTTAATATTATATTTTAAAACTAAATGCTATTCATAGACACAGTCTTATTTATGAGATTATAGTGATGAAACTCTATCAAAGCCAAAAGCAGCTGGCAGATCTTGAAGAAAAGCACAGGACACTTATATGGCACATTAACAAATGGTGGGAAGTTCAGCTGACTTATCTTCATGCTGCTAGTCCATTAATTGCCAGCTCAGCTTCAGGGTTTCTGCCAGCAATGAACCTAGACATGGAAAATTTGCCTCCCGCTGAGAAAATCCCCTTCTTCCTTTCCTCCAGCTCTTCACAACAATTCTAATTTTCCTAAGGCTCTTTCTCAGGAAATCCAGTTATATATTGCACAGGCGAATGATGCCTTGATTGATATTCGGCATCATTTGTGGATTATTGCAGATCTTTAGCAGTTTAAAAAGCTAAACATCAGTGGTACAGGTAATCAGCCAAATACCCATATGTGCATATTATATATGCACTTCAAGCATCACATGTGGTGTTTTATGCAATGTTACCATGCAGCCTATCTTGCTTTACTAGCAGCAGGTCCCAATGGATCTTGGCAAACACACCTTCAGAATCTAAAGGATGCTGATGTACATGGGCCAGGCAAGAAAGACTTTGATTTACTTGAAACAGACAAGAATAAAAGTGCAAGGTGATATAAGGTTTCCTGGATCTAGTTGATACTACAGCTGCCAACAGAACCCATAGCAGATTCATCAGAACAAATATTAGATGAAGGAATATGCATTGAGTGGTCTTTTTTTTTTTTTTTTTTTTAAATCAACAATTTATATAGTGGTGCCCGGTAGCAGTCCACTTGTAAATACACAAGGGTACCTACAATAAATACAACTAGTCTGAGAAAAGCAGACTGAGGGGGTAAACATAGAGGGCTGCATTGCCCTGGTCTCTCATGCCCGTGCTCATCTGAGCCTATGCTAAATCGCTTGCTAGAGCTGGTGTCCCCCAGGCCGGAAGGCCCGGATATGGTCGATTCTGCATAAAGGGTCTGCAAGGTCCCATAACGCCCACCGTCACAGGCTTGCAACATGCAGTGAAGCTCGGCGATTGCTTTCATCGGTTGCCAGAATGCATCAGCACTCCGAAGAGCACTGTCCACTACAGGCGCATGGTCACCCGCCGCCTGGATCCAGTATAAAGGCACCTGCTGCCTTATTTGACGTTAGGTACTTAACGAACCAGAGATGCACAAAGGCATCGTACTGGCATTTGGTTGGTCTCTGCCAGTTATGGCAGAGAGTCATGACATGGACGGAGTCCTCGGGCCCTCGTTCGCATGAGCACTGGTCGCTCTTGACAAAATTGAACCATGTGCGATATGCGTTGATCGGCGCATGTCCGCATGCAACGCGACAGCAGCGAGCATATAATTCATTGCCTGTCACTAACTTCATGAAGCCTGTTCTCTTGTGAGAGGGGCGCTCATAGGAGTCTGGTCTTCCTGCTTCGTGAAAGAGAAATGTGGAAGCACCTATATATTTCTTGGTCCGAGATTGATCGAACCAAAAGGCATGCATCTCATCGTCTGCCTCCTTTCAGAGCACATCCGTAGTATACAGAGGGCAAGTGCCCATTGGAATGTCGAGTGCACGAGCGTACTCATGCACTTTGAGTTGAATAGCCCACTTCCACCTGGAAGGGACGTGCCAGAAATTAACCCTGCGCCACTTGTCTTCGTCAAGCCAGCACCGTAATACCCCATACAGAGCAATAGAATGCCGCTGCGAAGAGTGCGGATTACAATCGATGATGTGCTGGATAGCATTCATCAAATCCAAGAAACATGAGATGGATGTGACTCCATCCTGCGTGGTAGCCTTCTGGATCACAACACACAATCCGATTAGCTCTGCATCATCACTGGTCACTTTACCGACCGGCTGACGAGTTTCGAATAAAAGTCTGGTGCCTCGGTAAACCCGAGATGCATACACCGACTGTTTGACAAGTGCATCTGCTTTCATGGGCATGGTGCCATCACTACTGACATATGCACAATCTTGCTGAGCCTGGCACTCGGTGAGCGCCTGCTCCAGTGAGTTGCGATAGGCCTTGACAGAATCCTCGTCTTTGCCAAGAAGCCTATGAGTCTCAAAGCAGTCACTGAACTTGTCGACCAACTGCCTGCCCAGGTTATTCGCATCCGCGAAATAATCCGTGTGTATAAAGTTTGGTGGTCTGAGGTCCACCAAATCTTTGAGAGGAGATTTCAGCGATAACCGCTGACGTTCAGAGAGAGAGGCCAAGTTCTTTGACCTTGAAGGATCCCCGCCCACAGAAGCAGGTGTGGTAAGAGAATGAAGGGCATGCCTCGTGTTTGAGTTGGCTAAACAGGCAGAGGACCTGACTTTAAGCCATTTAATGAACCTGGTGATAGGCTTGAGACAGGCCATAGTCTCAGCTGCACCCTCTAGAGTGGTGCAAAACTATCCATTAATCCAGATGCAAGCTTTTTACTACATCTGATGCAGCAGCTTCATGAGCACAACATTGTGCATACCATTGAAGTTCCACAATAACCAGCCATATGTCACAATAGGGTGAGCGCATGACAGGTAAAGGATGCATTTCTGTTGAGGAGATAATTCTCGAACAGAGTTGCCTAACATTTGGAAAGCTCTGGCAGTCGTCAGGGCCTTCATTGCATAAAACCAGACATGCTCCTTAAACAAGAGATGCGTGTCCAGGAAGAAGCCAAGGTATCGCCAGACATTCTTGGGCTAGAGGGGAGTGGTGCTAGTATATGGCACGAATCCAAGATCAATGGACAGATGGGGATCCACCGCATTGCATGAGAAGTGCTGCAGTTCAGTCTTGTTGTATTCAACAACAAGCCCGAAGTCAGTGAAGAGGTTGTGCACTGATGCATACGCCCTTTTCAGTTTTGGAACATTATCTGGGATTGACTTGGACTGTGCAATAATTAGTCTATTGTCAACAAATGATATGATCATTGGCATGTCACCAACTTTCTGGTATAATTTCAGCACAGGCACTAAATAGAGTGCAGACAGTACTAGAGACAAAGCCGAGCCTTGGCCGACACCGAGCATTAAGTGGTCTAAGTCTTAAGATTGCAAGATGCACTGGAAAGAAGAAGTTTATTTAACACAAGAGGAGATGCAGTGCACCATTGTTTATTATAAGTGGAAGAACAATGCATTCGTGCATCTCTGGTTTGTCAAGTACCTGACGTCGAACAAGGCAGCGGGTGCTTTCATTCTGGATCCAGATGGCAGGTGACCATATGTCTGTTGCAGACAGTGCTCTTCGGAGCACTGGGGCAGTATAGCGATTGACGAAAGTGATTGTCGAGCTTTATTGCGCACTGCAAGCCCAGTGACAGTTGGTGTTATAGGACCTTCCAGACCCTTTACGCGGAAGTGACTGCATCTGGACCTTCGGGTCTGGGAGATGCCAGCTCGAGCAAGCGACTCAGCATGAGCTCAGATGAGTGCAGGCCGAAGACAGCAGGGCAGTGCAGTCCTTCATGTTTATCTCTTTGCTTCTGTATTATCAGATGCATCGTATTTATCATAGGCACATTTGTGTACTTACAAGCGGACTGCCACTGAGCACCGCTATAAAAATTGTTGATTTAAAAAAAAAAAAAATTATAAGTGGAAGGAACAGTAGTGGCTTGCATAGCAGGATACATATACTGGTGATGACCAGGCTCTGCAAAGTGGCTTGAAGGCTTATGCTAATAAGCAAGCATATTTTTGCAAATCCCTAGCAGAAGAGTTTGCATGCACCTGGTTGCTATTTTTATTATCGGGGGCGCTGGTGGCCCAGTGGTTATCATCACTACCAAATATCCAGAGAGGTGGCTGTGCACCACCGGAAGGGTTGGGGTTCGATTCCCCTCATCCTCAGTACTCATAAAAAGCTAGGAAAGGCATGTGACCTATCAGAGGTTACCATCACATGCTTGGTTCACACGGGTCAGGTGATGCTGACACCATGGGAAAAATTGGTTGCATTGATCACCTGGCCTGGGTGCGGTGCCTGAATTGATAACTCAAGGCCTGGGTTCAAGGAGTCACATGACATTTACATAATATCACCTGATCCAGGTGGGAGCAATCAATTGTACCCTAAAGTGGCACACTAGAACTTGAGTCTGGTGTTCCATGCCTGAAATGGTCATGTGATGTCATGTGATCAAGTAGGGAGCAAAAGCATAGGGGGCGGTAAGCGGGGTAGAATATATACAGAACAAGCCGAATGTCTGGGTGATTCCAGGCCAGGCCATCCCCCACCATAGACAGTTACAGTCCAGCATCACCGGAGCCATCCGCTGACATAGAGTGGTCATTAGTCCCAGTAGTACGACACCTGTGACGTACCTGCAAAGTGGGCTGCTTCTTACGGACTGGGTCCATGGACACTCGGGGACTCCAGGGGAGGGTGTGGGAAATGAATCAAGTCCTGGGTTCCTTGGAACTAAACAGAGGGGGGCTCCTGGTGTCAGAAACCAATCCCTGACTCATTTGTGAGAGCACAATCAGGGCTGGCTGGTGGCAAGGCAGAGACCAGGGACAAGTGGGGATCCGCAGTGAGGATGTAAGCAAACCACTTGCCTTGGAATGGGAAACGGTAGTAAGTGGGGCTCTCTGCGAACTCCCTGCTGAAGAGTGAGCTGTGGCAGGCGGGGACAGTCTCCCACGACCTGGCCGAAGTAGTGCTAACAAACTCCTCTGTCAGTTCATAGACTGATGAGGTCCATTGGGTCTGAGTTGACTCCAGGATGCACTGTAATGGTGGGCTCCCCCTCACAAGAGCGGGTGAAGTGCAGGGCTCTGCTATATGCAGGGCTCTGAATCTCGTAAATTGTTGATTTAAAAAAAAAAAAAAAAAAAAAGCTATTTTTATTATCACAAAGTATAAAACCAGCATGGTATGACAAATATGCTTATTTACTTAGTGAAAAGGAGGAGAAAGAGAAGAATGAAGAAGAGATAGGATAGAAAATTGATGAAGATACAGATGCTAAATAAGAGAAGGACTTTATTGATATATTTGAATTTGAAGATTAGAATATAAAATCAAAAAATAGAGTTTCTCATTGTTTTTTCTGTTGTTTTCTGGTTTGGTTTTGAAAAGTTTACATTTATCAATCTTTCTATATTTTTATTATGGTTGAGCAAAATAAAATCATATAGAATGGACAATATAAGAATATACAAGATATTGGAAATCAGCAAGTCAGCTAGTGTGGAGAATATAAGGGCTGCTTATAAGCAATTGAACAAAAGGAGTTCATATACTTTTTTTCTCTCACAAACCATTAACAATATATTACAATCCCTTCCAGATCATTTACAATGTATTACAATCCTCTTCCAGATCATTTACAATCTATTACAATCCCCTTTTAAATCATTAACAATCTATTACAATCCCCTTCCAAATCATTAACAATATATTACAATCCCTTCCCAAACCATTTACAATGTATTACAATCCCTTTCCAGACCATTTACAATATATTACAATCTCCTCCCAAATCATTAACAATGTATTACAACCCTTTCTCAAATCATTAACAATATATTTGATTACAATGCCTCTCAGCATTATACACATGTGTCTCTCAATAATAGTTGGTGTATTATTAACAATAATGCAAGCCATGACTCATCAACTAGATTGCGCCTCAGAGAATGACACAGCAGGGGGCTGGTTGGCATAGCGGTAAACACAGTCAGGTAGTCCTGTGGATGTGGCAATCCACGAAGCCGCAGGTTCTAGTCCTGGAGGTGGCATCTTCAGGTTTGCATTCGGAAGTGTCCAGAGCTGGTTCCACATGATGCAGGCAGGAAGTATCATGACCCTGTGACAGCTGTTCCCACGGGGAGGTGACTTGGTCACATGACTAAGCAGCTGGCACGTGATGTAAGCTGGGTTATGCATCACACACGTGACTGACCCCACTCTGTGGGCTCTGATCATGTGATCCTAACTCACGTGACCGGGTTTTCCTTGGCGTGGATGGCCTTGGGATGTAAGTGCTGGACAATGCCTTAATTCGGCAGACCACATGTGATCCCCGATCTTAAAAGGTAGGGGCTGAAAGGATAAGGGACCATACCGGGAATTGGGCTGATAACCACCTGATGGTGTTTGAGCCAACAGGGCACCCGGTACCATGTGAGCTGCCTGAAGTAGGGGTCCATGGTGGTTAGTTATGGCGCAGTACACCAACGGTGGAAGTAGATCCAGACCCATTCAGCTAAGAGCTCCTCCTGTGGGGACCTGTCATGGGAGGACTATGGATCTTGCTGTGATATCGGATGCCAGTCTGGGAGGCACGTGGCAAGACAGAGACATTAGTCAGATTGGGGATCCGTGCCCATTAAGGGCATCAGTGAACCATCTGTCAGGGGACGGGAAGGCAGGACCGGAGTCGCGCCCGGACACCGCTGGGCCGTAGCAAGGCTAGACAGTCTCTAGTCCTTGGCTTGAGAGACCTAACTTCTCTGTCGGTAGTCCCTGGGATAATACACCCAGGTAACTGCTTAAGTTGAATCCGAACTGCAACACTCCTGGGTAGACAGTCCGCCTCCATAGCACAACAGAGGGACAGAACTGGAGCCTGGGTAGCAGCCTCTCCTGCAAGGGGGGGCTAAACTTCGCCAGAGCATGTGCGCTTCCAGAAGGTGCCGCACACCCTGTAATGGGGAGTCTCTTCAGACTGCAAGCTTGGGACAGGACACCCCCCACTGGTTAATCTCGAGCCCAGTCTAACCAGCTGGATCAGGCCGAGAACCTGGTCGTTAGTCAGTGTTGGTAGCGTGGACTGGTCCTTGGTCATAAGGCCTTACCGAGCGTTTGAAGGGGCTAGGGGTAAGCCACCACATGACCATAAAGCACTGCTCAGGTGGGAGCCTGAGACCTCCTTGTGGGGCATGCATAACCGGGTTAAGCATGGGTGTAGAACTCCTCAGCCTAGGCCTTAGGTCTAGGGCGCACACTGAGGCTGGATGCTGGCAAGGCAGAGACCTGGGACATGATTGGGGATCTGCACCCTTTGGGCATCAGCGAACCACATGCTCAGGAATGGGAAAAGTAAAGTAGGTAGGGCTTACCAATGCCCGGCTGGCTTGGCTTGGCCTCTTGGTAACTTGCTCCCTGGCCGAAATTCAGACCATAGCGGACCAGGGTAGTCCCCTGACTCTGGCCTGAGAGGACTTATTCTCTGCTGGTTCATCTGGATGAGTAATCCAGGTATTGAATCCAAGTTGATTCTAAGGTCTAGACATGGAATTCCACCGTTTAGTCTAGTGCCTATCCTGCAAAGGAGATGGTGATAAGGGTCCTCCACTTGGAGGGCCCTAAACTTCGCGTATTTATCATAGGCACATTCGTGTACTTACAAGTGGACTGCCACCGAGCACCGCTATATAAATTGCTGATTTAAAAAAAAAAAAAAAAGAGCATGTGGTTCGCTGATGCCCAGAGGGTGCGGATCCCCAATCATGTCCCAGGTCTCTGCCTTGCCAGCATCCAGCCTCAGTGTGCGCCCTAGACCTAAGGCCTAGGCTGAGGAGTTCTACACCCATGCTTAACCCGGTTATGCATGCCCCATAAGGAGGTCTCAGGCTCCCACCTGAGCAGTGCTTTACGGTCATGTGGTAGCTACCCCTGGGCCTGGGGACTCCCCAAGTGTGCCGAAGGACTGGTCCACACTACCAACGCTGACTAATGACTAGGTTCTCGGCCTGATTCAGCTGGTTAGACTAGGCTCGAGATTAACCGGTGGGGGGTGTCCTGTTCCAAGCTCACAGTCTGAAGAGACGCCCCATTACAGAGTGCGCGGCACCTTCTGGAAGTGCACATGCTCTGGAACTCCCTATTATAGGATGCGCATCAAGGGTCGGGTTGTTCTCAGTTACTCCCCTGCTTACTGCGCCCTATGCTTTCGCTCCCTACTTGATCACATGACTAGTCACATGACCATTTCAGGCATGGCCTGCTAGGGATCACCTGACCTGCCACTTTGGGCTCCCATGATCATCCCTATCATGTGACCAGGTTACCATCCTAGCCACAGAAGGTCACCTGACCATGGTACTGCCTCAGAGTTGCTTACCAACCTGAGTCACCGAGCATGTGATGGTAACCGATGATGGGTCACATGCCTATCCCTGCTTTTTAAGATACAGAGGATGAGCAGGAATCGAACCCATAATCTTTCTAGTAGCTGCACAGCCACCTCTCCAGTCTTTAGTGGCAATTAAACCACTGGGCTACTGGGGCCCCTGTGAGGTTCCATAACGACGGCCATCGCAGGCTTGCCATGCACAATAAAGCTCGGCGACTGCTTTCGTCAATCACCAGACTGCCCCAGCGCTCCGAAGAACACTGTCCGCTGCAAGCGCATAGTCATCTGCTGCCTGGATCTGGGATAAAAGCACCTGCTGCCTTATTAGATGTCAGATACTTAATGAACCAGAGATGCACAAAGGCATCATACTGGTGTTCAGGTGGTCTCTGCCAGTTACGGCAGAGAGTCATAATGTAGATGGAGTCCTCAGTCCCCCGTCTGCATGAGCACTGGTCGCTCTCAATGAAATTGAACTGCACGCAATATGCATTAATCAGCGCATGTCTGCATGTGATACGACAGCAGCAAGCGTATAACTTGTTGCCTGTCACCAACTCCATGAAGCCAGTTCTCTTTCGAGAGGGGCGCTCATAGGAATCAGGCTTTCCTGCATCATGGAAATGAAACATGGAAGTGCCTATATATTTCTTGCTCTGAGATTGGTTGAACCAAGAGGCGTGCATATCATCGTCCACCTCCTTTTGGAGTGCGTCCGTAGTATAAAGGGGTCGAGACCCCAGTGGTATATCGAGCGACCAAGCAAACTCATGTGCTTCATGCTGAATAGCCCACTTCCACTTGGAAGGGACATGCCAGAGTTCAATCTTGCACCGCTCATCTTCATTCAGCCAGCACTATAGTAATTTGCACAGTGCAATCGAATGCTGCTGCACAGAGTGTGGGTTACAATCGATGATGTGATTGATGGCATTCATTGAATCCAGGAAACACGAGATGGAAGTGACTCCATCCTGCGTGGTAGCCTTCTGGATCGCAACATGCAACCCAATAAGCTCGGCATCATCGCTGGTCGCTTTACCAACCGGCTGATGAGTTTCGAATAAAAGTCTGGTGCCCTGATAGACTCGGGACGAATATACCGACTGTTTAAGATGTGCATCTGCCTTCGTGGGCACGGCGCCATCACTACTGATATATGTACAATCTTGCTGGGCCTGGCACTCAACAAGCGCCTGCTCCAGTGAGTTGCGATAGGCCTTGACAGAGTCCTCATCCTTGCCAAGGAGCCTATAAGTCTTAAAGCAGTTGCTGAACTGGTCAACCAACTGCCTGCCCAGGTTATTTGCATCAGCAAAATAATCTGTGTGTATAAAGTTTGGTGGTCTAAGGTCCACCAAATCTTTGAGAGGGGATTTCAGCACCAAGCGCTGCTGTTCAGAAAGGGAGGCCAAGTTCTTTGACCTGGAGGGGTCCCTGCCTGCCGAAGCAGATGTGGTAAGAGAATGAAGGGCATGCCTTGCGTTAGAATTGGCCAGGCGGGCAGATGACCTGACTTTAAGCCATTTGATGAACCTGGCGATAGGCTCAACGCAGGCCATGGTTTCAGCTGCACCTTCCGGAGTGGTGCGAAACTGTCCATTAATCCAGATACAAGCTTTGCGCTGCATCTGGTGCAACAACTTCATGAGCGCTACATTGCACATGCCATTGAAGTTCCATAACAAGCAGCCGTATGTCGCGATAGGGCGAGCGCATGACAGGTAAAGGATGCATTTCTGTTGAGGAGATAATCCTCAAACAGAATTGCCTAACATTTGGAAAGCTCTGGCAGTGGTCAAAGCCTTCATTGCATAGAAGCAGACATATTCCTTGAAGGAAAGGCGTGCATCCAAGAAAAAACCCAGGTATCGCCAGACATCCTTGGGCTGAAGTGGAGTCGTGCCAGTATATGGCGCAAACCCAAGATCAATGGACGGATGGGGGTCTGCCGCATTGCACGAGAAATGCTGCAGCTCAGTCTTATTGTGTTCAACAACAAGCCCGAAGTCGGTGAAAAGGTTGTGCACTGATGCATATGCCCTTTTCAGTTTTGAAACATTATCCGGGATTGACTTGGACTGAGCAATAATCAGTCCATTGTCAACAAATAATATGATTGTCGGCATGTTGCCAACTTTCTGGTATAATTTCAGCACAGGCGCTAAATAGAGTGCAGACAGTACTGGAGACAGAGCCGAGCCTTGGCTGATACCAATATCAGCATCAAACTCAAGTGAGACAGTGCTGCGCCAGGCATAAGAAGTTTTACGCCCAATAAGATATGACTCGAAGAACTTCGACACTTGACGTGCAAAGCCCCCGTGTTGGAGTATTCTCACCAGCATCCGATAGTTGAGTGAGGGAAAATACTGAGCTACATCAAAAGTGATGATGCTCGTTTTAAGACCCTTTATCCAGCCCTGCCAGATAATATGGGTCAGAAAGACACTGGCGTCCTCTGTCGAGTTCTGTTGGATGCCGCCAAACTATTTTGGATCAAAAACAGCAAATTTAGTTGCTTCGTACTGCATATGACATGCCAGCATTTTCTTAACAAGCTTGCCGAGAGTATTCAAAAGCACAATCGGACGAAAGGCTTTTGGAGTGTCATATGCAGGCTTGCCAGGCTTCGGAATAATGACCGACAAGCTCTGCTTGAAGTAGAAGGGCCAGTGCCCCAGGTCCAAACATGCATTTGCAATATTTAGGAAAAATGTAGCAATGTGAGGGAATCTCACTAGCTGTTTTATATGCACCCAGGACAAATGGTCTGGTCCTGGGGCAGACATATTGCTGCAGGGCTCCAGAGATTCCCGGAGTTCTGCAGCAGAGAACGGAACCCAATCCCGTGTCGGATGAGACTCAAGTTCATCGAGTTTGTCCACATTCACCGGCCTGTCAGATGTGGCATTATACGACTTATCGAGCGCATCCCAGAGCGACTCGATAGAATTACAAGGTTGCCTCTGAAAGGAGATCGCCTCGTAGTTAGGCAGAGGCCTTTGCTTTGTTCATGCAGCCAGATCCCATGGACGTCGCGATTTTTCGGCGACCTCTTTGATTCGGTTATCAAAGAAGGTGCATTTAGCATCTTTGACAGCTCGCCGCCAGATGCGGTGGTCCCTTTCAGAATGAGTTTGCCTGAAAGTTTCCAAAGTCTCGGAGCAGTGCTGGTTCCACCAGCCCTTGCTCCGCTTAGAGAGCTTGCACTTTTTCGAGTGAGTTTCCCAAGCCCGATCAACAGATGTCAAAAGTGCACGAAGTACCCTCTCGAGATCATGAATGGTCTCTACCGGAATCATATCCAGCCCGAGTAAATCAGAGGCAATGTCCACGATGAACTCGGGGACACTATCTTTGGGAAGTGACCTCCATTGGTTGCTAATAGCAGGAGGTGTTCTAGGACGAAGATTTGGACTCTGAGGAGGGGTAGGATCTGGATCAGGAGCAGAGGGAGCTTGCACAATAGGCTTTAGTGCATCAAAGCCTCCCCCTAACTCCAGCACAGCTGAGTCTGGAGAAGCTGGTTGTAAGGCAGGTGGGTCAAGAGGAAGAATAAAAGAAGGTGGAGTGCTGTAATGTTTCTGAGAGGTACCAGGAAAGTATCTCTCATCAAATTCAGCCCTCTCCGAGATAATGGTCTTTTTGGTGGTAGGATTGTAAAACTTCCAACCCTTGTAACCATCAGGATAGCCAATAAAGATGCATTTCTGGTAGTGTGATTGAAGTTTCTTCCTCTGATCCTTTTGCACAAAGACATATGCAGTGCATCCCCAGATTCTTAGGTGACTAACATCTGGTTTCTTCCCAAACCAAGCCTGATAAGGAGTGGTCCCAGACAGAGCAGAAGTAGGTACTCTATTCCAAATATGCACCATAGAAGCAAGACCACCTCCCCAGAATGAAGCAGGCAGCTTGGATTCAGACAGCATAGCAGTTAACTCTTCTGCCATAGTCCGATTAGCTCTCTCTGCAACTCCATTCTGTTGAGGCCTATTCCTGACAGTATGTCTCCAGATAATGCCACAGTCATTGGTAAATTTGATAAAGGCATTGGACATGTACTCTCCACCCTTGTCATCCTGTAAAGCTTTGATCTTTAAGCCAAGTTGGTTTTCAGCATAGGCCTTAAACTGTCTAAAGGCATCAAATGCGTCACTCTTCTGTTTGAGAGATATCACCACTCTGAATCTGATACAATCATCAATGAAAGTAACCCAATACTTGAATCCAGAGTGAGATTTAACAGGAAGAGGGCCATAAAGATCAGAATGGACGAGTTCTAGAGGTTGAGAAGCATGACTGTCTGAGGAAGGGAATGGATTTGAAGACATTTTGCCTGCAAGACATGGTTCACAGATAGGGTCTGGCTTGTCCGAGATTTTGAGATCCAATCCAGTTACCAAGTTATCTTTGGCCATTAGTTTGACAGTGTCATAACTGAAATGAGCCAATCTCCTATGCCATAAGCTAAGGTCCAAAGGAAGTGTGCTAGCAAGGTTTGCAAACTCTGAAATTGCCTCTGTTACACTATCCAACTGAGCAGTATTGTTGGGAGTGATGTGAGCAGAAAAGAGTGTTCTGTTGAGTGGTTTGGAATGAAAGTCTATGCAGGAATTATCAATGACAATCCTAAAAGCTTTGTATTTGGAGAGATATAGACAGGACAATAGATTGTTTCGGAGTTCTGGCACATGCAAAACCCTGGTAAACTCTACAGATTGGGCTGGTTTGCCTCTAATGACTGGATTGAAAATTACAGTCCCAACTCCAGCTGAATAAATAATAGAACTATCTGCCAACTTGATTGGAATCTTGAGAGGGGTATAGTTTCTGACCCAGTGTTTATAAGGGGTCATATGAGAAGTGGCCCCTGTGTCTGCAATCCAATCAAAGTCAGCATCCAGTTGGAGTGGATGAGAGAGTTTGGCACTTGCATTGCCTGCAAATTCATTTACTTCAGACTCTGTAGCCTTGTTGGCTTGCTCTTGCCCTTTAGTTTTCTGCCTAGCCAGCTTTTGAGGCTCCTTGTAAAGTTGGCAATTCCTCCAGAAGTGATCCAGACCACAGAATCCATATGTTTTATCCTTTTTCTGTGATGTATTGGAGTTGGAGTTCTTCTGTTTGGATGAATTGGAGGGATGGGAGGAAGTGGTAGCCTTCAAGGCAGACTCTGCAGCATCAGCAGATCTTCTAGTCCTTTGGATCTCTTCAGTGACAAAGGCTTGTTTGACAGTGTCTTTGTCAAGCTTGTCATGAAGAAGAAGGAAAGAGACAAAGGAATTGTACTCCTCAGGAAGAGCTCTGATCAAGGCCATGGAAGCAAGTTCACTATCCAGGCTGGACAGAGTGAAGTCTTTTTTTTTTTTTTTTTTTTTTTTTTTAAATCAATAATTTTTATAGCGGTGCTCGATAGCAGTCCACTTGTAAATACAGCAAGGTATCTATGATAAATACAACTAGTCTGAAACAAACAGACTGAGGGGATAGACATAGAGGGCTCACTGCCCTGTTCTCTCGTGCTCGCACTCACCTGAGCTCGTGCTGACTCGCTCGCTAGAGCTGGCGTCCCCCAAACCTGAAGGTCCGGATGCAGTCATTTCCATGCAAAGGGTCCATGAGGTCCCATAATGCCTGCCATCACAGGCTTGGAGTGCGCAATGAAGCTCAGCGATCGCTTCCATCAATTGCCATACTGCACCAGTGCTCCGAAGAGCACCGTCCGCTACAAGCGAATGGTCACCTGCCACCTGGATCCGGAGTAAAAGCACCTGCTGCCTTGTTAGACATCAGATACTTAACGAACCAGAGATGCACAAAGGCATCATACTGGTGTTCAATAGGTCTCTGCTAGTTACGGCTCCCCCCTCCCCCGCTATTTCCATGGCGTCTACACATGCCGGATTCAATAGCGATAATGTTGGTGTCTTGTACTTCGAGGAGGAAGGCTTTCGCCTCCTTCACGGTGAAGCGAAGGCGGTCACTGAGTCTTTATGGAACCTGAAGGAGTGGCTCCGGAAGGTTAACACAGCAGCCATGCAAGTCCCAGCTGGCTATCAGTATGCCATCGCAGAAGGTCTGGCCTCCTTGGTCGACACTGCTGCTGATGTTAACATGTTTGGGATCCCGACTTTGGAGGGCCCCAAGCACACTCTCGGCCAATGACTCGCTACCACGGTCCGCGCCCGCACATCCAAGACTGCCCATTTCTCAGGCGATGTTCATGATTCCTCTCCGATGGGCACGCTGCAGCTCCAGGACTCCCGCTCGAATGCCGGCGCTCGACCTCCGAGACCACCTCGGAACCCGAACCGCCCGCCTCCTCCTCCCCGCAACCGATCCCGGTCCCGGACTCCAGGACGGGGTCCTCCCCCACCTGTCAATCGGGCTACATGCCCTTCTGACAAGAAGCGCTCCTATGCGCAAGCGGCGGCTCAGCCCACTACCACTCCGGCTGAGGCCATTGTGGCCCTGGCCAAGACGTTCCCGGACCTCCCCACTGACAAGATTGTCTCCTTGCAAAAGGAGGTGACCGGCGAGTCTTCTGGACTGCCTAAGAAGAAGGCGAAGTCCACCTCTCACGGACCGTCTCAACGTAATGTCAGATTGGTCTACACCTTCCCTGGCGGCAATGGTTCTGTTGCTGCCGGAACGCTCCTGACGACCCTCAACCGGGGGTTAACAGCTGGCAAGTCTTGGATCCGATGCGAATCCATCCAGGACCATTCCGCCACCTCGTTCTCATGTCTGATGATGAGGGTGGCATCTCTGAAGGACTGCGACATCATGCACGAGTCCGCTCTCCAGTGCACTCCGACTGGCTCCACGGTCGAGCTTACCATGCCCACGAGCATCTCCTATGCGAAATTGCTCGATGTTCCATATTTCAATGACGATGGCAGTATGCTTACTGCCCGTCAAGCCTACGAGATCCTCCGAGATTCCTTGTTCTCAGACCTCATCATGCTCATTGGAGTGCCGCGCATCATACGCAACTCCAAGAAATCTGATACTGCAACCGTGTGGTTCAATATCGAAGATACTATGACTGGCCAGAACATCAAGGCCCTGGACGATCGTACCGTCATGGTTCGGAACTGGCGCTGCCGGTTCAAGGCCGCTCTCTCATCGCCGGGATCTCCTCTCTGCGATCGATGCTGGCGCTGGGGACACTCCTCCATGAAGTGGAACCAGCAATCTCTTCGATGCCCGCTGTGTGGGGAACCGCACAGAAAAGAGCATCACCATGTCTTGGCTTCTTGCTGTAAGGCGAAGCCGAAAGCAAACCCGCCCGTCGAGGCAACCCCTGCGGGGCAGCCCTGCCCGCACCCTCCTAAGTGCCTTAGCTGCAGCAAAGAGCACTCTACAGACGACTGGAAGTGCGCCTTCTGGAAGAACTGTTTCGATCCCGAGTGGATCAAGCAGCACTACCAGCTGGTACGTGATCGCAAGCGTACTGGCCAGAATCGCTCTAATGCCTCCCCGCAGTGAAATGTGGAGGCCGGACATTCATGAGTGCCTCATCGGACAGCCCCGCTCCGGCGGTGGTCCCTGGTACGACGGGACGCTCTTTTATTTCTTCGCTTTGTATTCTCTCCCAAAATGTGAACCGAAAGTGTGTACATATGGACGTCCTCCTCTCCACTCTTGGAGAGGATTATGATATTTTGTTCTTCCAAGAACCTGCTTGGAACATCATAAGATACGCCCCGTCGGCACACAATATCGATGGTGAGGCGGTAATCAGAGGTCCAACCCATCCGGATTAGACCTGCATTGTTCGCAGGTCATCGTACGAGGAACCTCCTCGCGTGATGGCCTACGTGCATAACCGCCTAAGGCGGCTAAGACCTTCTCTGAGGTGCGATCTGGTCGACAGTCGTGATCTCATGGTTATAAGCCTTGCGACTCCAGGCAAGCCTCTCTTCCTCGCTAACGCCTACTCTGATGTAGACGACAGCGCAATTCGGCTCTTGGATGAATGTTCAGAGCGTCCTGATTTCTCCAACCTGGTCTACCTGGGCGGGGACTTCAATTGTCACTATGAACTTTGGGATCAAGTTCATACTTCTCAGCGCACGCAGGGCGAGATGCTGTGTAATGCGGCACTTGAGCTCGGACTCGAATGGGCGGAGCCATCTAATCCAGGTCCGACCTTCATATCCCATAACCGAGAGCTTCAGCCCTCGACTATTGATCTGATGTTCTGCCCTGTATTGTCAGGACAGAGTCATCCGCGCATTGAACATGCACTACAGCTGACGTCCGACCATTGTCCGTTGTCACTGGAACTTGACATTCCGTTGCTCAATATTAGCGACCAGCGGAAATCACTTCCCAAAGACAGTGTCCCCAAGTTTATCGCCGACATTGCCGCCGACCTGCTTGGACTGGATATGATTCCAGTAGAGACCATTCACGACCTCGAGAGAGTACTTCGTGCGCTCTCGGCATCAGTTGATCGGGCTTGGGAAACTCACTCTAAGAAGTGCAAGCTCTCTAAGGGGAGCAAGGGCTGGTGGAACCAGCACTGCTCTGAAGCTTTGGAAACTTTCAGGCAAACTCGCTCTGAAAGGGACCACCGCATCTGGTGTCGAGCTATTAAAGATGCTAAATGCATCTTCTTTGATAATCGAATCAAAGAGGTCGCTGAAAAATCACAACATCCATAGGATCTGGCTGCATGGATGAAGCAAAGGCCTCTGCCTGACTATGAGGCAATCTCTTTCCGGGGACAACCTTGTAACTCTATCGAGTCACTTTGGGAGGCGCTCGATAAGTCTTATAACGCTGCGTCTGACAGGCCGGTTAATTTGGACAAACTCGATGAACTCGAGTCACATCCAATGCGGGACTGGGTCCCGTTTTCTGCTGCAGAACTCCGGGAGTCTCTGGAGCCTTGCAGCAACACGTCTGCTCCGGGGCCAGACCATCTGACCTGGGCGCATATTAAACAGCTAGTGAGATTCCCTCACGTTGCTACTTTTTTCCTAAACATTGCAAATGCATGTTTGGACTTGGGGCATTGGCCCTCGTACTTCAAGCAAAGCTTGTTGGTGATTATCCCGAAACCTGGCAAACCTGCATACGATACTCCAAAAGCCTTTCGCCCGATTGTGCTTTTGAACACCCTCGGCAAGCTCGTCGAGAAAATGCTGGCGCGTCGTATGCAGTACGAAGCGACTAAATTCGCTGTCTTTGACCCAAAGCAGTTTGGTGGCATCCGGCAGAACGGGGCGCTGGTGGCCCAGTGGTTATCATCACCACCAAATATCCAGAGAGGTGGCTGTGCACCACCGGAAGGGTTGGGGTTCGATTCCCCTCATCCTCAGTACCCATAAAAAGCTGGGAAAGGCATGTGACCTATCAGAGGTTATCATCACATGCTCGGTTCACACGGGTCAGGTGATGCTGACACCGTGGGAAAAATTGGTTGCATTGATCACCTGGCCTGGGTGCGGTGCCTGAATTGATAACTCAGGGCCCGGGTTCAAGGAGTCACGTGACATTTACATAATGTCACCTGATCCAGGTGGGAGTAATCGATTGTACCCCAAAGTGGCACACTAGAACTTGAGTCTGGTGTCCCATGCCTGAAATGGTCATGTGATATCACGTGATCAAGTAGGGAGCGAAAGCATAGGGGGCGGTAAGCGGGGTAGAATATATTCAGAACAAGCCGAATGTCTGGGTGATTCCAGGCCAGGCCATCCCCCACCACAGACAGTCACGGTCCGGCATCACCGGAGCCATCCGCTGACATAGAGTGGTCATTAGTCCCAGTAGTATGACACCTGTGACATATCTGCAAAGTGGGCCGCTCCTTACGGACCGGGTCCATGGACACTCGGGGACTCCAGGGGAGGGGGCGAAGAATGAGTTGAGTCCTGGGTTCCTCGGAACTAAACGGGGGGGGCTCCTGGTGTCAGAAACCAATCCCTGACTCATTCGTGAGAGCACAATCAGGGCTGGCTAGTGGCAAGGCAGAGACCGGGGACAAGTGGGGATCCGCAATGATGATGTAAGCGAACCACTTGCCCTGGAACGGGAAACGGTAGTAAGCGGGGCTCTCTGCGAACTCCCTGCTGAAGAGCGAGCCGTGGCAGGCAGGGACAGTCTCCCACGACCTGGCCGGAGTGGTGCTAACAAACTCCTCTGTCGGTTCATGGACTGATGAGGTTCATTGGATCTGAGTTGACTCCGGGATGCACTGTAATGGTGGGCTCCCCCTTGCAAGAGCGGGTGAAGCGCAGGGCTCTGCTATATGCAGGGCCCTGAATCTTGTAAATTGTTGAATTAAAAAAAAAAAAAAAAAAAAAAAAAAAAAGGCATCCGGCAGAACTCGACAGAGGATGCCGGTGTCTTTCTGACTCATATCATCCGGCAAGGCTGGATAAAGGGTCTCAAAATGAGCATCATCACCTTTGATGTAGCTCAATATTTTCCCTCACTCAACCACCGTATGCTGGTGAGGATACTGCAACATGGAGGCTTCGCACGTCAAGTGTCGAAGTTTTTCGAATCATACCTCGTCGGGCGTAAAACTTCCTATGCCTGGTGGAGTGCTATCTCACCTGAGTTTGATGCTGATGTTGGTGTCGGCCAAGGCTCGGCTCTGTCTCCAGTACTGTCTGCGCTGTATTTGGCGCCTGTGTTGAAACTATACCAGAAAGTCGGCGACATGCCGACGATCATATCATTTGTGGACGATGGACTGATCATTGCTCAGTCCAAGTCAAGTCCGGACAACGTTCCAAAGCTGAAGAGGGCATACGCCTCAGTGCACAACCTCTTCACTGACTTCAGGCTTGTTGTTGAGCACAGCAAGACTGAGCTGCAGCACTTCTCGCGCAATGCGGCGGACCCCCGTCCGTCCATTGATCTCGGGTTCACGCCATATACTGGCACAACTCCACTGCAGCCCAAGGATATCTGGCGATACCTTGGTTTTTTCTTGGACACATGCCTCTCCTTCAAAGAGCATGTCTGGTTCTATGCAACGAAGGCCCTGACAACTGCCAGAGCTTTCCAAATGCTTGGCAATTCTGTTCGAGGTCTGTCACCTCAGCAGAAACGCATCCTTTACCTGTCGTGTGCTCGCCCTATCGCGACATACGGCTGCTTATTATGGAACTTCAATGGTATGCGCAACATAGCGCTCATGAAGTTGTTGCGCCAGATGCAGTGTAAGGCCTGCATCTGGATTAATGGACAGTTTCGCACCACTCCGGAGGGTGCAGCTGAAACTATGGCCTGCGTTGAGCCCATCGCTGGCTTCATTAAACAGCTTAAGGTCGGGTCCTCTGCCCGCTTAGCCAACTCCAATGCAAGGCATGCTCTTCACTCTCTCACTACGCCTGCCCCTGTGGGCGGTGATCCCTCGAGGTCAAAGAACCTGACCTCTCTCTCCGAACGTCAGCGCGCGGCGCTGAAATCTCCTCTCAAAGACTTGGTGGACCTCAGACCACCAAACTTTATCCACACGGATTATTTTGCAGACGCAAATAACCCAGGCAGGTGGTTAGTCGACCAGTTCGGCGACCACTTTGAGATTCATAGGCTTCTTGGCAAAGACGAGGACTCTGTCAAAGCCTATCGCAATTCACTGGAGCAGGCGCTCGCCGAGTGCCAGACCCAGCGCGATTGTGCATATGTCAGTAGTGATGGCGCCATGCCCACAAAGGCAGATGCACTTGGTAAACAGTCAGTGTGTGCATCTCGTGTTTACCGAGGCACCGGACTGTTATTTGAAACTTGTCAGCCAGTCGGTAAAGCGACCAGCGACGATGCCGAGCTAATTGGATTGTGCATTGCAATCCAGAAAGCTACCACGCAGGATGGAGTCACCTCCATCTCGTGTTTCTTGGATTCGATGAATGCAATCAATCGCATCATCGATTGCAACCCGCACTCTGCGCAGCGACATTCTATTGCACTGTGCGAGGTACTACGGCGCTGGCTCGATGAAGATGAACAGTGCAGGATTCATCTCTGGCATGTCCCTTCCAAGTGGAAGTAGGCCATTCAACTCGAAGCACACGAGTTTGCTCGGTTGCTCGACATTCCATTGGGGGCTCGCCCCCTCTATACCACGGATGCGCTCCGGAAGGAGGCAGACGATGACATGCATGCCTCTTGGTTCGACCAATCGTGGGCCAGGAAATACATAGGTGCTTCCATGTTTCTTTTTCATGAAGCGGGGAGACCTGATTCCTATGAGCGCCCCTCTCGCAAGAGAACAGGCTTCATGAAGTTGGTGACAGGCAACGAGCTATATGCTTGCTGTTGTCACATCGCATGCGGACATGCGCCGATCAACGCATATCGGGCGCGGTTCAATTTTGTTGAGAGCAACCAATGCTCATGCGGATGAGGGCCCGAGGACTCCGTCCATGTCATGACTCTCTGCCGTAACTGGGAGAGACCATCTGAACGCCAGTACGACGCCTTTGTGCATCTCTGGTTCGTCAAGTACCTAACGTCTAACAAGGCGGCGGGTGCTTTCATTCCGGATCCAGGCGGCGGGTGACCGTACGTCTGTGCCTGGAACAGTCTAGCAATCGACGAAAGCGATTGCTGAGCTTCATTGCGCACTGCAAGCCCTGTGACAGCAGGCATTATGGGACCTCACGGACCCTTTACGTGGAATCGACTGCATCCGGGCCTTCGGGTCTGGGGGACGCCAGCTCTAGCGAGTGATTCAGCACAAGCTCAGATGAGCGTGGGCACGAGAGACCAGGGCAGTGTAGCCCTCTATGTATATCCCCTCAGTCTGGTTTCGTGTCGGACTAGTTGTATTTATCGTAGGCACACTTGTGTACTTACAAGCGGACTGCCACCACGCACCGCTATATAAATTGTTGATATAAAAAAAAAAAAAAAAGGGCGAGTGCCCAGTGGAATGTCGAGCGCCCGAGCATACTCGTGCGCTTCGAGTTGAATAGCCCACTTCCATCTGGAAGGGACATGCCAGAATTCAATCTTGCACTGCTCGTCTTCATTGAGCCAGCACCATAGTACCTCATACAGCGCAATTGAATGCCACTGTACGGAGTGCGGGTTGCAATCGATGATGCGATTAATGGCATTCATCGAATCCAAGAAACACGAGATGGAGGTGACTCCATCCTGAGTGATGGCCTTCTGGATTGCAACATGCAATCCAATCAGCTCAGTGTCATCACTGGTTGATTTACCAACCAGCTGACGAGTTTCAAATACCAATCTGGTGCCTTGGCAGATCCAGCATGCAGACACTGACTGCTTTGCAAGTGCATCTGCCTTCATGGGCACGGTGCCATCACTACTGACATATGCACAGTCTTGCTGGGCCTGGCATTCAGCAAGCGCCTGCTCCAGCAAGTTGTGATAGGCCTTGACAGAGTCCTCATCTTTGCCAAGGAGCCTATGAGTCTCAAAGCGGTTGCCAAACTGGTTGACCAACTGCCTGCCCGGGTTATTTGCATCTGTGAAATAATCCATGTGTATAAAGTTTGGTGGTCTGAGGTCCACCAAATCTTTGAGATGCGATTTCAGTGACGAGCGCTGGCATTCAGAGAGGGAGGCCAAGTTCTTTGACCTCGAAGGATCCCTGCCTGCAGAAGCAGGTGTGGTAAGAGAGTGAAGGGCATGCCTTGCATTAGAGTTGGCGAGGTGGGTGGACAACCCGACTTTAAGCCATTTGATGAACCCGGCGATAGGCTCGACGCAGGCCATGGTTTCAGCAGCACCCTCTGGCATGGTGCGAAACTGTCCATTGATCCAGATGCATGCTTTACACTGCATCTGATGCAACAATTTTATGAGTGCGATGTTGCACATACCATTGAAGTTCCATAATAAACAGCCATACGTCGCAATAGGGCGAGCGCACAACAGGTATAGGATGCATTTCTGCTGAGGCGAAAGTCCTCGAACAGAGTTGCCAAGCATTTGGAAAGCCCTGGCAGTGGTCAGAGCCTTTGTTGCATAGAAGCAGACATATTCCTTGAAGAAAAGGCGCGCATCCAAGAAAAAACCCAGGTATCGCCAGACATCCTTGGGCTGAAGTGGAGTCGTGCCAGTATATGGTGCAAACCCAAGATCAATGAATGGACGGGGGTCTGCCGCATTGCATGAGAAATGCTGTAGTTTGGTCTTGTTGTGTTCAACAACAAGCCCGAAGTCAGTAAAGAGATTGTGCACTGATGCGTATGCCCTCTTCTTTTTTTTTTTTTTTTTTTTTAAATCAACAATTTATAAAGCGGTGCTCGATGGCAGTCCGCTTGTAAATACACGAGGGTATCTACGATAAATACGACTAGTCTGAAACAACCAGACTGAAGGGATAGACATAGAGGGCGCACTGCCCTGATCTCTCGTGCCTGCACTTGTATGAGCCCGTGCTGAATCGCTCGCTAGAGCTGGCATCCCCCAGACCCGAAGGCCCGGCTGCAGTCAATTCCACGTAAAGGGACCGTTTTTTTTTTTTTTTTTTTTTTTTTAAATCAACAATTTTTATTGCGGTGCTCGGTGGCAGTCCGCATGTAAATACACGAAGGTACCTATGATAAATACGATGCGTCCGATGATACAGAAGCAAAGGGATAAACATGGAGGGCTCACTGCCCTGGTGTCTCCTGCCCGCACTCCTCTGAGCTTGTGCTGAATCGCTCGCTGGAGCTTGCGTCCCCCAGACCCGAAGGCCCGGCTGCGGTCACTTCCACGTAAAGGGTCTGTGAGGTCCCATAATGCCCACCGTTGCAGGGCTTGCGATGCGCAATGAAGCTCGGCGACCACTTTCGTCAGTCGCCAGACTGTTCTGGTGCTCCGAAGAGCCAAACAGACGCATGGTCACCCGCCGCCTGGATCCGGAGTGAAAGCACCCGCCGCCTTTTTTTTTTTTTTTTTTAAATCAACAGTTTATATAGCGGTGCACGATGGCAGTCCGCTTGTAAGTACACGAATGTGCCTACATAAATACAACTAGTCCGACGAAACACCAGACTGAGGGGATAGACATGGAGGGCTCACTGCCCTGTTCTCTCGTGCCCGCGCTCGTCTGAGCTCGTGCTGAATTGCTCGCTAGAGCTTGCGTCCCCCAGACCCGAAGGCCCGGATGCGGTCATTTCTGCGTAAAGGGTCCGTGAGGTCCCATAACGCCCGCCGTCGCAGGGCTTGCGATGCGCAATGAAGCTTGGTGACCGCTTTCATCAATCGCCAGACTGTTCCGGAGCTCCGAAGAGCCAGCAGGCGCACGGTCACCCGCCGCCTGGATCCGGGATGAAAGCACCCGCCGCCTTGTTAGACGTTAGGTACTTGACGAACCAGAGACGCACAAAGGCGTCGTACTGGCGTTCAGGTGGCCTCTCCCAGTTACGGCAGAGAGTCATGACATGGACGGAGTCCTCAGGCCCTCGTCTGCAAGAGCATTAATCGCTCTCAACGAAATTGAACCGCGCGCGATACGCATTGATCGGCGCATGTCCGCAAGCGATGTGACAACAGCGAGCATACAACTCGTTGCCTGTCACCAACTTCATGAAGCCCGTTCTCTTTCGAGAGGGGCGCTCATAGGAGTCAGGCTTTCCCGCATCATGAAAATGAAACGTGGAGGCGCCTATATATTTCTTGGTTCGAGATTGGTCGAACCAAGATGCGTGCATCTCATCGTCTGCCTCCTTGCAGAGCGCATCCGTGGTATACACAGGGCGAGTGCCCAGTGGAATATTGAGCGTCTGAGCATACTCGTGCGCTTCGAGTTGAATAGCCCACTTCCACTTGGAAGGGACATGCCAGAAATCAATCCTGCGCCGCTCGTCTTCATCGAGCCAGCGCCGTAATACCTCGCACAGAGCAATAGAATGCCGCTGTGCCGAGTGGGGATTGCAATTGATGATACGGTTGATGGCATTCATCGAGTCCAAGAAACACGAGATGGATGTGATTCCGTCCTGTGTGATGGCCTTCTGGATCGCAACACGCAATCCAATCAGCTCGGCGTCGTCGCTGGTTGCTTTACCGACCGGCTGACGAGTTTCAAATAAAAGTCTGGTGCCCCGGTGAACCCGGGATGCGTACACCAACTGCTTAACCAGTGCATCTGCTTTCGTGGGCACGGCACCATCACTACTGACATATGCACAATCTTGCTGGGTCTGGCACTCGGTGAGCGCCTGGTCCAGTGAGTTACGATAGGCTTTGACAGAGTCCTTGTCTTTGCCAAGGAGCCTATGAGTCTCAAAGCGGTCGCCGAACTTGTCGACCAACCGCCTGCCCGGGTTATTTGCGTCCGCAAAATAATCCGTATGGATAAAGTTTGGTGGTCTGAGGTCCACCAAGTCTTTGAGAGGGGATTTCAGCGCTGTGCGCTGGTGTTCAGAGAGGGAGGCCAAGTTCTTTGACCTCGAGAGATCCCCGCCTGCAGCAGGAGGCGTGGTGAGAGAGCGAAGGGCATGCCTCGCATTCGAGTTGGCTAGACGGGCAGAAGACCCGACCTTAAGCCGCTTAATAAAGCCGGCGATGGGTTCAACGCAGGCCATAGTTTCAGCTGCACCCTCTGGAGTGGTGCGAAACTGTCCGTTGATCCAAATGCAGGCTTTATGCTGCATCTGGCGCAACAACTTCATGAGTGCGACATTGCGCATACCATTGAAGTTCCATAATAAACAGCCGTACGTCATGATAGGGCGAGTGCACGACAGGTACAGGATGCGTTTCTGTTGAGGGGACAAGCCTCGAACAGAATTGCCTAACATTTGGAAAGCTCTGGCAGTTGTCAGAGCCTTCGTTGCATAAAAGCGGACGTGCTCTTTAAAGGAAAGACGCGCGTCCAGGAAGAAACCAAGGTATCGCCAGACATCCTTGGGTTGAAGTGGAGTCATGCCAGTATATGGCGCGAACCCGAGATCAATGGACGGACGGGGATCCGCTGCATTGCGCGAAAAATGCTGCAATTCAGTCTTGTTGTGCTCAACAACAAGCCTGAAATCGGTGAAGAGGTTGTGCACTGACGCGTACACCCTTTTCAGCTTTGGGACATTGTCCGGAATTGACTTGGACTGGGCAATAATCAGTCCATCATCAACAAATGATATGATAGTCGGCATGTCCCCGACTTTCTGGTATAGTTTCAGCACTGGCGCCAAATAGAGCGCAGACAGTACTAGAGACAAAGCCGAGCCTTGGCCGACACCAACGCAGGCGAGATAGCGCTGCGCCAGGCATAAGAAGTTTTATGCCCGACGAGGTAAGACTCGAAGAACTTAGACACTTGGCGTGCGAAGCCTCCGTGTTGAAGTATCCTCACCAACATACGATGGTTGAGTGAAGGGAAGTATTGAGCTACATCAAAAGCAATGACGCTCGTTTTAAGACCTTTTGTCCAGCCTTGCCGGATAATATGGGTAAGAAACACTCCGGCGTCCTCCGTGGAGTTCTGTCGGATGCCACCGAACTGCTTTGGATCAAAGACAGCAAATTTAGTCACCTCGTATTGCATACGACGCGCCAGCATCTTCTCGATGAGCTTGCCGAGGGTATTCAAAAGCACAATCGGGCGAAAGGCTTTCGGAGTATCGTATGCAGGTTTGCCAGGTTTCGGGATGATTACCGACAAGCTCTGCTTGAAGTACGAGGGCCAATGCCCCAGGTGTAAACATGCATTTGCGATGTTGAGGAAGAGATTGGCGACGTGAGGGAATCTCACTAGCTGTTTGATATGCACCCAGGTCAGATGGTCTGGTCCCAGAGCAGATGTATTGCTGCAAGGCTCCAGAGACTCCTGGAGTTCTGCAGCAGAAAACGGGACCCAGTCCCGCATTGGATGAGACTCGAGTTCGTCGAGCTTATCCAAATTAACCAGCCTGTCAGATGCGGCATTATAAGACTTGTCGAGCGCATCCCAGAGTGACTCGATAGAATTACAAGGTTGTCCCCGGAAGGAGATCGCCTCGTAATCAGGCAAAGGCCTTTGCTTCATCCATGCAGCTAGATCCCATGGACGTCACGATTTTTCAGCGACCTCTTTGATTCGATTGTCAAAGAAGGCGCGCTTCGCATCTTTAATAGCTCATCGCCAGATGCGGTGGTCTCTTTCAGAGCGAGTTTGCCTGAAAGTTGCCAAAGCTTCAGAGCAGTGCTGGTTCCACCAGCCCTTGCTCCGCTTAGAGAGCTTGCACTTCTTAGAGTGAGTTTCCCAAGCCTGATCAATTGACGCCGAGAGTGCACGGAGTACTCTCTCGAGGTCGTTAATAGTCTCAACTGGAATCATATCCAGTCTGAGTAAGTCAGCGGCAATGTCAGCGATGAACTCAGGGACATTGTCTTTGGGGAGTGACTTCCGCTGATCACTGATGTCAAGCAGCGGTATGTCGAGTTCAAGTGACAATGGACAATGGTCCGAAGTCAGCTGTAACGCATGGTCAATATGCGGATGAATCTGTCCTGACAGTACAGGGCAGAACATGAGATCGATAGTCGAGGGCCAGAGCTCTCGATTATGAGAAATGAACGTCGGACCCGCATTGGAAGGTTTCGCCCATTCAAGCCCGAGCTCGAGCACCGCATTACACAGCATCTCGCCCCGCGTGCGCTGAGAAGTATGAACTTGATTCCAGAGTTCATAGTGACAATTGAAATCCCCACCCAGGTAGACCAAGTTGGGGAAGTCGGAGCACTCTGAACATTCATCCAGGAGACGGATGGCACTGCCGTCTACGTCAGAGTAGGCGTTGGCAAGGAACAGAGGCTCACCTGGAGTGGCGAGGCTTATAACCATGAGATCGCGACTGTCAACCAGGTCGCGCCTCAGAGAAGGTCTTAGCCGCCTTAGGTGGTTATGCACATAGGCCATCACACGAGGAGGTTCCTCGTATGATGACCTGCGGACGATGCAGGTCCAATCCGGATGGGTTGGGCCTCCGATTACTGCCTCACCGTTTATGTTATGAGCTGACGGGGCATATCTCACAATATTCCAAGCAGGTTCTTGGAGAAAAATAATATCATAATCCTCTCTGAGAGTGGAGAGGAGAACGTCTATGTGTACATGCTTTCGATTCACATTCTGAGAGAAAATACGAAGCGAAGAAATAAAAGAGCGCCCCCTCGTACCAGGGACCACTGCTGGAGTGGGGCTGTCCGATGAGGAACTCATGAGGGTTCGGCCTCCGCATTTTGCTGCGGGGAGGTGTTAGAACGATTCTGGCCAGCACGCTTGCGATCACGTACCAGCTGGTAGTGCTGCTTGATCCACTCGGGATCGAAACGGTTCTTCCAGAAGGCACACTTCCGGTCATCAGTGGAGTGCTCTTTGCCGCAGCTAAGGCACTTGGGAGGATGCGGGCAGGGCTGCCCCACAGGGGTTGCCTCGACGGGCGGGTTTGCTTTCGGCTTCGCTTTGCAGCAAGAAGCCAAGATGCAGTGATGCTCTTTTCTGTGCGGTTCCCCACACAGCGGGCACCGGAGAGATTGCTGGTTACACTTCATGGAGGAGTGTCCCCAGCGCCAGCAGCGATCGCAAAGAGGAGATCCTGGCGATGAGAGAGCAGCCTTGAACCGGCAGCGCCAGTTCCGAACCATGACAGTACGGTCGTCCAGAGCCTTGATGTTCCGGATGGTCGTGGTGTCTTCGATATTGAACCAAACGGTTGCAGTATCGGATTTCTTGGAGTTGCGCATGATGCGCGGCACTCCAACGAGGGTGATGAGGTCTGAGAACGAGGAGTCTTGGAGAATCTCGTAGGCTTGACGGGCAGTGAGTGTGCTGCCGTCGTCATTGAAATATGGAACATTGAGCAATTTCACATAGGAAATGCTCGTAGGCATGGTGAGCTCGACCATAGAGCCAGCCGGAGCACACCGGAGGGCGGACTCACGCATGATGTCGCAGTCCTTCGGAGATGCCACCCTTGTCATCAAGCATGAGAACGAAGTGGCGGAGTGGTCCTGGATGGACTCACATTGAATCCAGGACTTGCCAGCAGTCAACCCCTGGTTGAGGGTCGTCAGGAGTGTTCCGGCGGCAACAGAGCCATTGCCACCAGGGAAAGTATAGACCAGTCTGATGTTGCGTCGAGACGGTCCATGAGAGGTGGACTTCGCCTTCTTCTTAGGCAGTCCAGATGATTCGCCGGTCGCCTCCTTTTGCAAGGAGACGATCTTCTTGGCAGGGAGATCAGGGAACGTTTTAGCCAAGGCCACGATGGCCTCAGCTGGGGTGGTGGCGGGCTGGGCCGCCGCTTGCGCATAGGAGCGCTTCTTGTCAGACGGGCGTGTAGCCCGATTGACAGGTGGAGGGGGGCCCCATCCTGGAGTCCGGGAGTGGGATCAGTTGCGAGGAGGAGGGGGCGGGCGGTTCGGATTCCGAGGTGGTCTGGGAGGCCGAGCGCCAGCGTTCGAGCAGGAGTCCTGGGGGCGCAGTGTGCCCATCGGAGAGGAGTCGTGAACATTGCCCGAGAACTGGGCAGTCTTAGATATGCAGGCGTGGACCGTGGTAGCGAGTCATTGCCCGAGGATAGCCTTGGTTCCCTCAAGGGTGGGGATTCCAAACATATTGACGTCGGCGGCAGTGTCGACCAAGGAGGCCAGACCTTCCGCGATGGCATATTGATAGCCGGCTGGGACTTGCACGGCTGCTGTGTTGACCTTCCGGAGCCACTCCTTCAGGTTCCATAAAGACTCGGTGACCGCCTTCGCTTCACTGTGGAGGAGGCGAAAGCCTTTCTCCTCGAAGTACAGGACACCGACGTTGTCACTGTTAAATCCGGCGCGCGTAGATGCCATGGAAATAGCAGGGGACAGGGGAGCAGGGGGCGTGGTCGCCTCCACCTGTGGGTTCGGGTCGTCGGTCTGCATGAGGCTGTCGTTGCCCTGGAAGAGGACGCCGGACGAGGGTCCCAGCTGGGAGAAGAGGCCTTGACTGGCGGGGGGCTCAGTGCGGCCGGGGTGCGGGTTCAGCGGTGAGAGCGTAGGTCTCCCACCGCCACTCAACGTGTCAAGCGGGTCATCGCTCATCGAAACTCTCTATAATTCGTTTGATTTTTAATGGATTTCGCGATAAACAGAAACGGAGGTGCTCAAGAGTGTAAGTAACTCGGATTTGCAACTGGATACGAGATCGGCCCAAGTGTCGACACTGTGGAACGTGTTTTGTGCGATGCGAGAGGTTGTTTACAGGTGTTTACAGATGGGCGTTGCAGAAAAAGAGAAGTCTGGCGTATGCCCTCTTCAGCTTTGGAACATTGTCCGGGATTGACTTGGACTGAGTGATGATCAGTCCATTGTCAATGAATGATATGATTTTTTTTTTTTTTTTTTTTTTTTAAATCAACAATTTGTATAGCGGTGCTCGATGGCAGTCCACTTGTAAGTACACGAATGTGCCTACATAAATACAACTAGTCCGAACAAAATCAGACTGAGGGGATGTACATGGAGGGCTCACTGCCCTGGTCTCTCGTGCCCGCGCTCGTCTGAGCTCGTGCTGAATCGCTCGCTAGAACTGGCGTCCCCCAGACCCGAAGGCCCGGCTGCGGTCAATTCCGCGTAAAGGGTCCGTGAGGGCCCATAACGCCCACTGTCGCAGGGCTTGCGATGCGCAATAAAGCTCGGCGGCCGCTTTCGACAATCGCCAGACTGTTCCGGAGCTCCGAAGAGCCAACAGGCGCACGGTCACCCGCCGCCTGGATCTGGAATGAAAGCACCCGCCGCCTTGTTCGATGTCAGGTACTTGACGAACCAGAGACGCACAAAGGCGTCGTACTGGCGTTCAGGTGGTCTCTCCCAGTTATGGCAAAGAGTCATGACATGGACGGAGTCCTCAGGCCCTCGTCCGCAGGAGCACTGATCGCTCTCGACAAAATTGAACCGCGCGCGATACGCATTGATCGGCGCATGTCCGCATGCAACGCGACAGCAGCGGGCATACAACTCGTTGCCCGTCACCAACTTCATGAAGCCCGTTCTCTTTCGAGAAGGGCGCTCATAGGAGTCTGGCTTTCCCGCATCATGGAAATGAAACGTGGAAGCGCCTATGTATTTCTTGGTTCGAGATTGGTCGAACCAAGAGGCATGCATTTCATCGTCTGCCTCCTTGTGGAGCGCATCCGTGGTGTACAAAGGGCGAGCGCCCAATGGAATGTCGAGCGACCGAGCATGCTCGTGTGCTTCAAGTTGGATGGCCCACTTCCACTTGGAAGGGACATGCCAGAAATGAATCCTGCGCCGCTCGTCTTCATCGAGCCAGCGCCGTAATACCTCACACAGAGCAATAGAATGCCGCTGCGTGGAGTGCGAGTTGCAATCGATAATGCGGTTGATAGCATTCATCGAGTCCACGAAACACGAGATGGAAGTGACTCCATCCTGTGTGGTAGCTTTCTGGATCGCAACACGCAATCCAATCAGCTCGGCATCACCGCTGGTTGCTTTACCAACCGGCTGACGAGTTTCAAATAAAAGTCTGGTGCTCCGGTAAATCCGGAATGAATGATATGATAGTCAGCATATCGCCCACTTTCTGGTATAATTTCAGCACAGGCGCCAAATACAGCACAGACAGTACTTGGGACAAAGTGTTAAAACTAGGCACAGGGAACACTCTGGACAAGCCTTAGAACCTAGAAGTCCTGAGTGAGAACACTAGTATAATTGAGTGATGTACAAGTACTTGCCTAGAAGTCCTGAGTGAGAACACTGGGGACTTCAAGGCGCTCTATGCTACCTATATATATGTCCAAGAGGCTGTGTGCACAGCCATAGGCTGCGCATTGCTGTGGGCACAGCTGTAGGCTGTACACTGCTGCGGACACAGCTATTTACTGCGCATTACTGCACGCACAGCTTGTGCTATGCATTGCTGCGGACGCAGCCACAGGCTGCGCATTGCTGCGCACACAGCCATAGGCTGTGTGCATTGCTAGGCGCATAGCCTGGGTCCTGTCCTATGCCCAAGTCCAGACAGGAGGGGCACTTCTAACAGTATTCTCACCAACATACGATGGTTCAGTGAGGGGAAGTATTGAGTGACATCAAAGGCCATGACGCTCATTTTGAGACCTTTTATCCAGCCTTGCCAGATAATATGGGTAAGAAACACACCAGCGTCCTCTGTCGAGTTCTGCCGGATGCATCCACCTTTGTCTGCAACGCCCACTTGTCAACAACTGTAAACAATCTCGCACCTTCGCAAAACACGTTCCACAGTGACGACACCTGGACGGATCTTGAATCAAGTTGCAAATCCGAGTTATATACACTCTTGAGCACCTCCATCTTCTTTTATCGCGAAATCCGTTGAAAATCCAACGAGTTATAGAGAGTTCCGATGAGCGACGACCCGCTCGACACGTTGAGCGGCGGTGGGAGGGCTACCCTCTCACCGCTGAACCCGCACCCCGGCCGCACTGAGCCCCCAGCCAGTCCAGGCCTCTTCTCCCAGCTGGCGCCTTCGTCCGGCGTTCTCTTCCAAGGCAACGACGGTCTCATGCAGACCGACGACCCCAATCCGCAGGCTGAGGCGACCGCGCCCCCTGCCCCCCCCCCTCCCCCACTATTTCCATGGCATCTACCCACGCCGGATTTAATAGCGACAATGTCGGTGTCCTGTACTTCGAGGAGGAAGGCTTTCGCCTCCTCCACGGTGAAGCGAAGGCAGTCACCGAGTCTTTACTGTGACATCATGCGCGAGTCCGCTCTCTGATGCGCTCCGACTGGTTCCACGGTCGAGCTCACCATGCCCACGAGCATTTCCTATGCGAAATTGCTCGATGTTCCATATTTCAATGACGATGGCAGCACCCTCACTGCCTGTCAAGCCTACGAGATTCTCCGAGACTCTTCGTTCTCGGACCTCATCACGCTCGTCGGAGTGCCGCGCATTATGCGCAACTCCAAGAAATCCGATACTGCAACCGTTTGGTTCAATATCGAAGACACTACGACCGGCCGGAACATCAAGGCTCTGGACGATCATACCGTTATGGTTCGGAACTGGCGTTGCCGGTTCAAGGCCGCTCTTTCATCGCCGGGATCTCCTCTCTGCGATCGCTGCTAGCGCTGGGGACACTCCTCCATGAAGTGTAATCAGCAATCTCTCCGATGCCCACTGTGTGGAGAACCACACAGAAAGGAACATCATCACATCTTGGCCTCTTGCTGCAAGGCTAAGCCGAAAGCAAACCCACCCATCGAGGCAACCCCCGTGGGGCAGCCCTGCCCGCACGCTCCTAAGTGTCTTAGCTGCGGCAAAGAACACTCCACCGACGACCGGAAGTGCGCCTTCTGGAAGAACCGTTTCGATCCCGAGTGGATCAAGCAGCACTACCAGCTGGTACATGATCGCAAACGCACTGGCCAGAATCACTCTAACGCCTCCCCGCAGCGAAATGTGGAGGCTGGACCTTCATGAGTTCCTCATCGGACAGCCCCGCTCCGGCGGTGGTCCCTGGTACGAGGGGGCGCTCTTTTATTTCCTCGCTTCGTATTTTGTCTCAGAATGTGAATCGAAAGCGTGTACACATAGACGTTCTCCTCTCCACTCTCGGAAAGGATTATGATATTATTTTTCTCCAAGAACCTGCTTGGAACATCGTGAGATACGCCCCGTCGGCCCACAATGTAGACGGTGAGGCAGTAATCGGAGGCCCAACCCATCCGGATTGGACCTGCATTGTTCGCAGGTCATCGTACGAGGAACCACCTCGCGTGATGGCCTATGTGCATAACCGCCTAAGGTGGCTAAGACCTTCTCTGAGGCGCGACCTGGTTGACAGTCGTGATCTCATGGTTATAAGCCTCGCAACTCCAGGCGAGCCTCTTTTCCTCGCTAATGCCTACTCTGATATCCACCTTTGTCTGCAACGCCCACTTGTCAACAACTGTAAACAATCTCGCATTTTCGCAAAACACGTTCCACAGCGACGACAACTGAGCCGATCTCGAATCAAGTTGCAAACCCGAGTTCTATACACTCTTGAGCACCTCCATCTTCTTTTATCGCGAAATCCGCTGAAAATCCAGCGAAAAATAGAGAGTTTCGATGAGCGACGACCCGCTCGACACGTTGAGAGGCGGTGGGAGGGCTACCCTCTCACCGCTGAACCCGCACCCCGGCCGCGCTGAGCCCCCTCCTCCCGTCGGCCTTTTCTCCCAGCCGGGACCCTCGTCCGGCGTTCTTTTCCAGGGAAACGACGGTCTCATGCAGACCGACGACCCCAACCCGCAGGCGGAGGCGACGGCGCCCCCTGCTCCCTCCTCTCCCGCTATATCCATGGCGTCTACGCGCGCCGGATTTAATAGCGACAACGTCGGTGTGCTGTACTTCGAGGAGGAAGGCTTTCGCCTCCTCCACGGTGAAGCGAAGGCAGTCACCGAGTCTCTCTGGAACCTGAAGGAGTGGCTCCGGAAGGTCAACACGTCAGCCGTGCAAGTCCCCGCCGGCTACCAATATGCTATCGCGGAAGGTTTGGCCACCTTGGTCGATACCGCTGCTGATGTCAACATGTTTGGGATCCCCACCTTGGAGGGCGCCAAGCACACTCTCGGGCATCGCCTCGCTACCACGATCCACGCCCGCACAACCAAGACCGCCCATTTTTCGGGCGATACTCGTATCCATGACTCCTCTCCGACGGGCACGCTGCGCCCCCAGGACTCTCGCTCGAACGCCGGCGCTCGGCCTCCGAGACCACCTCGGAACCCGAACCGCCCGCCTCCGCCCCCTCGCAATCGATCCCGCTCCCGGACTCCAGGACGGGGCCCCCCTCCTCCTGTCAATCGGGCCACTCGCCCGTCCGACAAGAAGCGCTCCTATGCGCAAGCGGCGGCTCAGCCCGCCACCACTCCTGCCGAGGCCATCGTGGCCTTGGCTAAAACATTCCCCGATCTTCCCGCCGAGAAGATCGTCTCCCTTCAGAAGGAGGCGACCGGCGATTCATCCGGACCGCCTAAGAAGAAGGCGAAGTCCACCTCCCATGGACCATCTCGACGCAACGTCAGATTGGTCTATACTTTCCCCGACGGCAATGGCTCTGTTGCTGCCGGAACGCTCCTGACAACCCTCAATCGGGGGTTAACGGCTGGCAAGTCCTGGATTCGATGCGAGTCCATCCAGGACCATTCCGCCTCCTCGTTCTCATGCTTGATGACGAGGGTGGCTTCTCCAAAGGACTGCGACATCATGCGTGAGTCCGCCCTTCGGTGCGCTCCGACTGGTTCTACGGTTGAGCTCACCATGCCCACGAGCATTTCCTATGCGAAATTGCTCGACGTTCCCTACTTCAATGATGATGGCAGTACGCTCACTGCTCGTCAAGCCTACGAGATTCTCCGGGACTCCTCGTTCTCGGATCTCATCACCCTCGTTGGAGTGCCGCGCATCATGCGCAACTCCAAGAAATCCGATACTGCAACCATATGGTTCAATATCGAAGACACCACGACCGGCCGGAACATCAAGGCTCTGGACGATCGCACTCTTATGGTCCGAAACTGGCGTTGCCGGTTCAAGGCCACTCTTTCGTCGCCGGGATCTCCTCTCTGCGACCGTTGCTGGCGCTGGGGGCATTCTTCAATGAAATGCAACCAGCAATCTCTCCGATGCCCGCTGTGTGGAGAACCGCACAGAAAGGAGCATCACCGTGTCTTGGCTTCTTGCTGCAAGGCAAAGCCAAAAGCCAACCCGCCCGTCGAGGCAACCCCTGCGGGACAACCTTGCCCGCATCCTCCCAAGTGCCTTAGCTGCGGCAAAGAGCACTCCACTGACGACCGGAAGTGCGCCTTCTGGAAAAATCGTTTCGATCCCGAGTGGATCAAGCAGCATTACCAGCTGGTACGTGATCGCAAGCGTGCTGGCCAAAACCGTTCTAACGCCTCCCCGCAGCGAAATGCGGAGGCCGGACCTTCATGAGTGCCTCATCGGACAGCCCCACTCCGGCGGTGGTTCCTGGTACGAGGGGGCGCTCTTTTATTTCTTCGCTTCGTATTCTTTCCCAAAATGTGAACCGAAAGCGTGTACATATGGACGTTCTCCTCTCCACTCTCGGAGAGGATTATGATATTTTGTTTTTCCAAGAGCCTGCTTGGAACATCGTAAGATACGCCCCGTCGGCACACAACGTAGACGGTGAGGCAGTAATCGGAGGCCCAACCCATCCGGATTGGACCTGCATCGTTCGCAGGTCTTCGTACAAGGAACCGCCTCGTGTGATGGCCTATGTGCATAACCGCCTACGGCGGTTAAGACCTTCTCTGAGGCGCGACCTGGTTGACAGTCGCGATCTCATGGTTATAAGCCTCGCCACTCCAGGCGAGCCTCTTTTTCTCGCCAACGCCTACTCTGACGTAGACGGCAGTGCAATTCGGCTCTTGGATGAATGTTCGGAGCGACCTGACTTCCCAAACTTGGTCTACCTGGGTGGGGATTTCAATTGTCACTATGAACTCTGGGATCAGGTTCATACCTCTCAGCGTACGCGGGGCGAGATGCTGTGCAATGCAGCACTCGAGCTCGGGCTTGAATGGGCGGAACCTTCTAATGCCGGTCCGACATTCATTTCTCATAATCGAGAGCTTCGGCCCTTGACTATTGATCTCATGTTCTGCCCTGTTTTAACAGGACAGAGTCATCCGCGCATCGACCATGCGCTACAGTTGACCTCGGACCATTGTCCGCTGTCACTTGAACTCGACATACCGCTGCTCGACATAAGCGACCAGCGGAAGTCGCTTCCCAAAGACAGTGTCCCCGAGTTCATCGCGGACATTGCCGCTGACCTGCTCGGACTGGATATGATTCCAGTTCAGAGTATCCACGACCTCGAGAGAGTACTCCGTGCGCTCTCGGCATCGGTTGATCGGGCTTGGGAAACTCACTCTAAGAAGTGCAAGCTCTCCAAGCGGAGCAAGGGCTGGTGGAACCAGCACTGTTCTGAAGCTTTGGCTACTTTCAGGCAAACTCGCTCTGAAAGAGACCACCGCATCTGGCGACGAGCTATCAAAGATGCGAAACGCGCCTTCTTTGACAATCGAATCAAGGAAGTCGCTGAAAAATCGCGACGTCCATGGGATCTAGCCGCATGGACGAAGCAAAGGCCTTTGCCTGACTACGAGGCGATCTCCTTTCGGGGACAGCCCTGTAATTCTATCGAGTCGCTCTGGGATGCACTCGACAAATCTTATAACGCCGCGTCCGACAGACCGGTTAATTTGAATAAACTCGATGAACTCGAGTCTCATCCGATTCGGGACTGGGTCCCGTTTTCTGCGGCAGAACTCCGGGAGTCCCTGGAGCCTTGCAGCAATACCTCTGCTCCAGGTCCAGACCATCTGACCTGGGCGCATATCAAACAGCTTGTGAAATTCCCTCACGTAGCTATTTTATTTCTAAACATTGCAAACGCATGTTTGGACTTGGGGCATTGGCCCTCGTACTTCAAGCAGAGCTTGTCAGTGATCATCCCGAAACCCGGCAAGCCTGCATACGATACTCCGAAAGCCTTTCGACCGATCGTGCTTTTGAATACCCTTGGCAAGCTCGTCGAGAAAATGCTGGCGCGTCGTATGCAATACGAAGCGACTAAATTCGCTGTCTTTGATCCAAAGCAGTTCGGTGGCATCCGGCAGAACTCGACAGAGGACGCCGGCGTGTTTCTAACCCATATCATCCGGCAAGGCTGGATAAAGGGTCTCAAAACGAGCGTCATCGCTTTTGATGTAGCTCAATACTTTCCGTCACTCAACCATCAGATGTTGGTGAGGATACTGCAACACGGAGGCTTCGCACGTCAAGTGTCGAAGTTTTTCGAATCTTACCTCGTCGGGCGTAAGACTTCCTATGCCTGGCGTAGTGCCATCTCGCCTGAGTTTGATGCCGACGTCGGTGTTGGCCAAGGCTCGGCTCTGTCTCCGGTACTGTCTGCGCTTTATTTAGCGCCGGTGCTGAAGTTGTACCAGAAAGTCGGCGATATGCCGACGATCATCTCATTTGTTGATGATGGACTGATTATCGCTCAGTCCAAGTCAATTCCGGACAATGTTCCAAAGCTGAAGAGGGCTTATGCGTCAGTGCACAACCTCTTCACCGACTTCGGCCTTGTTGTTGAGCACAACAAGACTGAATTGCAGCACTTCTCGCGCAATGCGGCGGACCCTCGTCCGTCCATTGATCTTGGATTCGCGCCATATACGGGCACATCCCCACTCCAGCCCAAGGATGTCTGGCGATACCTTGGCTTTTTCCTGGACGCGCATCTTTCTTTTAAAGAGCATGTCCGCTTCTATGCAACGAAGGCTCTGACAACGGCCAGAGCTTTCCAAATGTTAGGCAATTCTGTTCGAGGCTTGTCCCCTCAGCAGAAGCGCATCCTATACCTGTCGTGCGCTCGCCCTATTGCGACGTACGGCTGTTTATTATGGAACTTCAATGGTATGCGCAACGTTGCGCTCATGAAGTTGTTGCGCCAAATGCAGCGTAAGGCCTGCATCTGGATTAATGGACAGTTCCGCACCACTCCGGAGGGTGCAGCTGAAACCATGGCCTGCGTTGAACCCATCGCCGGCTTCATCAAGCGGCTTAAGGTCGGGTCCTCTGCCCGTCTAGCCAACTCGAACGTGAGACATGCTCTCCGTTCTCTTACCACGCCTGCTTCCGCGGGCGGGGATCCTTCAAGGTCAAAGAACTTGACCTCCCTCTCTGAGCGTCAGCGCGCAGCGCTGAAATCTCCTCTCAAAGATTTGGTGGACCTTAAACCACCAAACTTTATCCACACGGATTATTTCGCTGATGCGAATAACCCGGGCAGGCGGTTGGTCGACCATTTCGGCGACCGCTTTGAGACTCATAGGCTCCTTGGCAAAGACGAGGACTCTGTCAAAGCCTATCGTAACTCACTGGACCAGGCGCTCACTGAGTGCCAGATCCAGCAAGATTGTGCATATGTCAGTAGTGATGGCGCCGTGCCTACGAAAGCAGATGCGCTTCTTAAACAGTCGGTGTATGCATCCCGGGTCTACCGAGGCACCAGGCTTTTATTTGAAACTCGTCAGCCGGTCGGAAAAGCGACCAGCGACGACGCCGAGCTGATTGGGTTGCGTGTCGCGATCCAGAAAGCTACCACACAGGACGGAATCACATCTATCTCGTGTTTTCTCGACTCGATGAATGCCATCAACCGCATCATCGATTGTAACCCACACTCCATGCAGCGTCATTCCATTGCGCTGTGCGAGGTACTTAGGCGCTGGCTCGACGAAGACGAGCGACGCAGGATTCATCTCTGGCATGTCCCTTCCAAATGGAAGTGGGCTACCCAACGCGAAGCACACGAGCATGCTCGGTCGCTCGATATCCCATTGGGCACTCGCCCTCTGTATACCACGGATGCACTCCGAAAGGAGGCAGACGATGAAATGCACGCATCTTGGTTCGACCAATCCCGGACCAAGAAATATATAGGCGCTTCCACGTTTCATTTTCATGATGCGGGAAAGCCTGACTCCTACGAGCGCCCTTCTCGTAAGAGGACGGGCTTCATGAAGTTGGTGACAGGAAACGAGCTGTATGCTCGCTGCTGTCGCGTCACCTGCGGACATGCGCCGATCAATGCGTATCGCGCGCGGTTCAACTTTGTCGAGAGCGATCAGTGCTCATGCGGACGAGGGCCTGAGGACTCTGTCCACGTCATGACTCTCTGCCGTAACTGGGAGAGACCACCTGAACGCCAGTATGACGCCTTTGTGCGTCTCTGGTTCGTCAAGTACCTGACGTCTAATAAGGCGGCGGGTGCCTTCATTCCGGATCCGGGCGGCGGGTGACCGCGCGTCTGGCTCACCGGAACAGTCTGGCGATCGACGAAAGCGGTCGCCGAGCTTCACTGCGCATCGCAAGCCCTGCGACGGCGAGCGTTATGGGACCTCACGGACCCTTTACGCGGAAATGACCGCAGCCGGGCCTTCGGGCCTGGGGGACGCCAGCTCTAGCGAGCGAGTCAGCATGAGCTCAGATGAGCGCGGGCACGAGAGAACAGGGCAGTGAGCCCTCCATGTCTATCCCTTTGCTTCTGTATCATCGGACGCATCGTATTTATCGTAGGTACCCTCGTGTATTTACAAGCGGACTGCCATCGAGCACCGCTTTATAAATTGATGATTTAAAAAAAAAAAAAATGCCTACTCTGATGTAGACGGCAGCGCAATTCGGCTCTTGGACGAATGTTCGGAGCGTCCTGATTTCCCCAACCTGGTTTACCTGGGTGGGGACTTCAATTGCCACTATGAACTTTGGGATCAAGTTCATACTTCTCAGCGCACGCGGGGCGAGATGCTGTGTAACGCGGCACTTGAGCTCGGACTCGAATGGGCGGAGCCATCTAATCACGGTCCGACCTTCATATCCCATACCCGAGAGCTTCGGCCCTCGACTATTGATCTGATGTTCTGCCCTGTTTTGACAGGACAGGTTCATCTGCGCATCGAACATGCGCTACAGCTGACTTCGGACCATTGTCCGTTGTCACTGGAACTTGACATACCGCTGCTCGATATCAGCGACCAGCGGAAATCACTTCCCAAAGACAGTGTCCCTGAGTTTATCACCGACATTGCCGCCGATTTGCTCGGACTGGACATGATCCCAGTTGAGACTATCCATGACCTCAAGAGAGTACTTCGTGCGCTCTCGGCATCTGTCGATCGGGCTTGGGAAACTCACTCCAAGAAGTGCAAGCTCTCTAAGCGGAGCAAGGGCTGGTGGAACCAGCACTGCTCTGAAGCTTTGGAAACTTTCAGACAAACTCGCTCTGAAAGAGACCACCGCATCTGGCGACAAGCTATTAAAGATGCGAAACGTGCCTTCTTTGACAATCGCATCAAAGAGGTCGCTGAAAAATCGCGACGTCCATGGGATCTAGCTGCATGGACGAAGCAAAGGCCTCTGCCTGATTACGAGGCGATCTCCTTTAGGAGTCAACCTTGTAATTCTATCGAGTCGCTCTGGAATGCGCTCGACAAATCTTATAACGCCGCATCTGATAGGCCGGTGAATTTGGACAAACTCGACGAACTCGAGTCTCATCCAATGCGGGACTGGGTCCCGTTCTCTGCTGCTGAACTCCGGGAGTCCCTGGAGCCTTGCAGCAATACGTCTGCTCCGGGGCCAGATCATCTGACCTGGGCGCACATTAAACAGCTAGTGAGATTCCCTCACGTCGCCACACTCTGCCTAAACATTGCGAATGCATGTTTGGACCTGGGGCATTGGCCCTCGTACTTCAAGCAGAGCTTGTCGGTGATTATCCCGAAACCTGGCAAGCCTGCATATGATACTCCAAAAGCCTTTCGCCCGATTGTGCTTTTGAATACCCTCGGCAAGCTCGTCGAGAAAATGCTGGCGCGTCGTATGCAATACAAAGTGACTAAATTTGCTGTCTTTGACCCAAAGCAGTTCGGTGGCATCCGACAGAACTCCACGGAGGATGCCGGAGTGTTTCTGACCCACATCATCCGGCAAGGCTGGATAAAGGGTCTCAAAACGAGCGTCATCGCCTTTGATGTAGCTCAATACTTCCCTTCACTCAACCACCGGATGCTGGTGAGGATACTGCAACATGGAGGCTTCGCACGTCAAGTGTTGAAGTTCTTCGAATCATACCTCGTTGGGCGTAAAACTTCCTACGCCTGGCGGAGCGCTGTCTTGCCTGAGTTTGATGCCAACGTTGGTGTCGGCCAAGGCTTGGCTCTGTCTCTAGTACTGTCTGCGCTTTATCTAGCACCTGTGCTGAAATTATACCAGAAAGTCGGTGACATGCCGACTATCATTTCATTTGTTGATGATGGACTGATTATTGCACAGTCCAAGTCAATCCCGGACAATGTTCCAAAGCTGAAGAGAGCATACGCGTCAGTGCGCAATCTCTTCACCAACTTTGGGCTTGTTGTGGAACACAACAAGACTGAATTGCAGCACTTCTCACGCAATGTGGCGGACCCCCGTCCGTCCATTGATCTCGGGTTTGCGCCATATACTGGCACTACTCCACTTCAGCCCAAGGATGTCTGGCGATACCTCGGGTTTTTCTTGGACACATGCCTCTCCTTCAAAGAGCATGTCTGGTTCTATGCAACGAAGGCTCTGACAACTGCCAGAGCTTTCCAAATGCTTGGCAATTCTGTTCGAGGCTTGTCCCCTCAGCAGAAGCGCATCCTTTACCTGTCATGCGCTCGCCCTATTGCGACGTACGGCTGTTTATTATGGAACTTCAATGGTATGCGCAATGTCGCGCTCATGAAGTTGCTGCGCCAGATGCAGCGTAAGGCCTGCATCTGGATTAATGGACAGTTTCGCACCACTCCGGACGGTGCAGCTGAAACTATGGCCTGCGTTGAACCCATCGCCGGCTTCATTAAGCGGCTTAAGATCGGGTCCTCTGCCCGTCTAGCCAACTCGAACGCGAGGCATGCCCTCCGTTCTCTTACCACGCCTGCCGCCGTGGGCGGGGATCCCTCGAGGTCAAAGAACTTGACCTCCCTCTCTGAACGCCAGCGCACAGCGCTGAAATCCCCTCTCAAAGATTTGGTGGACCTTAGACCACCACACTTCATCCACACGGATTATTTCGCAGATGCGAATAACCCGGGCAGGCAGTTAGTCGACAAGTTCGGCAACCGCTTTGAGACTCATAGGCTCCTTGGCAAAGACAAGGACTCTGTCAAAGCCTATCGTAACTCACTGGAGCAGGCGCTCACCGAGTGCCAGATCCAGCAAGATTGTGTGTATGTCAGTAGTGACGGCGCCGTGCCCACGAAAGCAGACACACTTGTTAAACAGTCAGTGTATGCATCTCGGGTTTACCGAGGCACCAGACTGCTATTTGAAACTCGTCAGCCGGTTGGAAAAGCGACTAGCGACGACGCCGAGCTAATTAAATTGCACGTTGCAATTCATAAAGCTACCACACAGGATGGAGTCACTTCCATCTCGTGTTTCTTGGATTCAATGAATGCAATTAATCGCATCATCGATTGTAACCCACAACACACCTTTGTCTGCAATGCCCACTTGTCAACAACTGTAAACAATCTCGCACTTTCGCAAAACACGTTCCACAGTGACGACACCTGGACGGATCTTGAATGAAGTTGCAAACCCGAGTTGTATACACTCTTGAGCACCTCCATCTCCTTTTATCGCGAAATCCGTTGAAAATCCAACGAGTTATAGAGAGTTTCGATGAGCGACGACCCGCTCGACACGTTGAGCGGCGGTGGGAGGGCCACCCTCTCACCGCTGAACCCGCACCCCGGCCGCACTGAGCCCCCCGCCAGTCAAGGCCTCTTCTCCCAGCCGGGACCTTCGTCCGGTGTTCTTTTCCAGAGTAACGACGGCCTCATGCAGACCGACGACCCGAACCCGCAGGCAGAGGCGACTGCGCCCCCTGCTCCCCCATCCCCCGCTATTTCCATGGCGTCTACGCACGCCGGGTTTAACAGCGACAACGTCGGTGTCCTGTACTTCGAGGAGGAAGGCTTTCGCCTCCTCCACGGTGAAGCGAAGGCGGTCACCGAGTCTTTATGGAACCTGAAGGAGTGGCTCCGGAAGGTCAACACAGCAGCCGTGCAAGTCCCAGCCGGCTATCAATATGCCATTGCGGAAGGTCTGGCCTCCCTGGTCGACACCGCCGCCGATGTCAACATGTTCGGTATCCCCACTCTCGAGGGGACCAAGGCTACTCTCGGGCAATGACTCGCTACCACGGTCCATGCTCGCACATCGAAGACCGCCCATTTCTCGGGCAATGTACACGATTCCTCTCCGACGGGCACACTGCGCCCCCAGGACTCTCGTTCGAACACCGGCACTCGGCCTCCAAGACCACCTCGGAACCCAAACCGCCCGCCTCCCCCTCCTCGCAACCGATCCCGTTCCCGGACTCCAGGACGGGGCCCCCCTCCACCTGTCAATCGGGCTACACGCCCATCCGACAAGAAGCGCTCCTATGCGCAAGCGGCGGCTCAGCCCGCTACCACTCCGGCTGAGGCCATCGTGGCCTTGGCCAAAACGTTTCCTGACCTTCCTGCCGAGAAGATCGTCTCCTTGCAAAAGAAGGCGACCGGCGAATCATCCGGACTGCCTAAGAAGAAGGCGAAGTCCACCTCTCACGGACCGTCTCGACGTAACGTCAGACTGGTCTATACTTTCCCTGGCGGCAACGGCTCCGTTGCTGCCGGAACGCTCCTGACGACCCTCAACCGGGGGTTAACCGCTGGCAAGTCCTGGATCCAATGCGAGTCCATCCAGGACCATTCCGCCTCCTCATTCTCGTGCTTGATGACGAGGGTGGCATCTCCAAAGGACTGCGACATCATGCGCGAGTCCGCGCTCCGGTGCGCTCCGACTGGCTCTACAGTCGAGCTCACCATGCCCACGAGCATTTCCTATGCGAAATTGCTCGACGTCCCATACTTCAATGATGACAGCAGCACCCTCACTGCCCGTCAAGCCTACGAGATCCTCCGAGACTCTTTGTTCTCGGACCTCATCACCCTCGTCGGAGTGCCGCGCATCATGCGCAACTCCAAGAAATCTGATACTGCAACCGTTTGGTTCAATATCGAAGACACCACGACCGGCCAGAACATCAAGGCTCTGGATGATCGTACCGTTATGGTTCGGAACTGGCGTTGCCGGTTCAAGGCTGCTCTTTCATCGCCGGGATCTCCTCTCTGCGATCGCTGCTGGCGCTGGGGACACTCCTCCATGAAGTGTAATCAGCAATCTCTCCGATGCCCGCTGTGTGGGGAACCGCACAGAAAAGAGCATCACCGCGTCTTGGCTTCTTGCTGCAAGGCAAAGCCGAAAGCAAACCCGCCCGTCGAGGCAACCCCTGCAGGGCAGCCCTGCCTGCACCCTCCCAAGTGCCTTAGCTGCAGCAAAGAGCACTCCACTGACGACCGGAAGTGCGCCTTCTGGAAGAATTGTTTTGATCCCGAGTGGATCAAACAGCACTACCAGCTGGTACGTAACCGTAAGCATACTGGCCAGAGTCGTTCTAACGCCTCCCCGCAGTGAAATGCCGAGGCCGGACCTTCATGAGTTCCTCATCGGACAGCCCCGCTCCAGCGGTGGTCCCTGGTACGAGGGGGCGCTCTTTCATTTCCTCGCTTCGTATTCTGTCTCAAAATGTGAACCGAAAGCGTGTACATATAGACGTTCTCCTCTCCACTCTTGGAGAGGATTATGATATTTTGTTTTTCCAAGAGCCTGCTTGGAACATCGTAAGATATGCCCCGTCCGCACACAACGTAGACGGTGAGGCTGTAATCGGAGGTCCAACCCATCCGGATTGGACTTGCATCGTTCGCAGGTCATCGTACGAGGAACCCCCTCGTGTGATGGCCTATGTGCATAACCGCCTAAGGCGGCTAAGACCTTCTCTGAGGCATGACCTGGTCGACAGTCGTGATCTCATGGTTATAAGCCTTGCCACTCCAGGCGAGCCTCTTTTCCTCGCTAACGCCTACTCTGACGTAGACGGCAGCGCAATTCGGCTCTTGGATGAATGCTCGGAGCATCCTGATTTCCCCAACCTGGTCTACCTGGGCGGGGACTTCAATTGCCATTATGAACTTTGGGATCAAGTTCATACCTCTCAGCGCACACGGGGCAAGATGCTGTGTAATGCGGCACTCGAGCTCGGACTTGAATGGGCGGAGCCATCGAATCCTGGTCCGACTTTCATTTCTCATAATCGAGAGCTTCGGCCTTCGACTATTGATCTGATGTTCTGCCCTGTCTTGACAGGACAGATTCATCCGCGCATTGAACATGCACTACAAATGACTTCGGACCATTGTCCGTTGTCACTTGAACTTGACATCCCGCTGCTTGACATTAGCGACCAGCGGAAGTCACTCCCCAAAGACAGTGTCCCCAAGTTCATCGCCGACATTGCTGCAGATCTACTCGGACTGGATATGATTCCAGTTGAGACTATCCACGACCTCGAGAGAGTACTCCGTGCGCTCTCGGCGTCTGTTGATCGGGCTTGGGAAACTCACTCTAAGAAGTGCAAGCTCTCTAAACGGAGCAAGGGCTGGTGGAACCAGCACTGCTCTGAAGCTTTGGCAACTTTCAGGCAAACTCAATCTGAAAGAGACCACCGCATCTGGCGATGAGCTATTAAAGATGCAAAGCGCGCCTTCTTTGACAATCGAATCAAAGAGGTCGCTGAAAAATCGCGACGTCCATGGGATCTAGCTGCATGGACGAAGCAAAGGCCTTTGCCTGATTACGAGGCGATCTCCTTCCGGGGACAGCCCTGCAACTCTATCGAGTCGCTCTGGGAAGCGCTCGACAAGTCTTATAACGCCACGTCTGACAGACCGGTTAATTTGGATAAGCTCGATGAACTCGAGTCTCATCCAACGCGGGACTGGGTCCCGTTTTCTGCTGCGGAACTCCGGGAGTCTCTGGAGCCTTGCAGCAACACATTGTTAGAAGTGCCCCTCCTGTCCGGACTTGTGCATAGGACAGGACCCAGGCTATGCGCCTAGCAATGCACACAGCCCATGGCTGTGTGCGCAGCAATGCGCAGCCTGTGGCTGCGTCCGCAGCAATGCACAGCACAAGCTGTGCACGCAGTAATGCGCAGTAAATAGCTGTGTCCGCAGCAGTGTACAGCCTACAGCTGTGCCTGCAGCAATGCGCAGCCTATGGCTGCGCACACAGCCTCTTAGACACACCTTTGTCTGCAACGCCCACTTGTCAACAACTGTAAACAATCTCGCATTTTCGCAAAACACGTTCCACAGCGACGACAACTGAGCCGATCTCGAATCAAGTTGCATACCCGAGTTCTATACACTCTTGAGCACCTTCATCTTCTTTTATCGCGAAATCCGCTGAAAATCCAGCGAAAAATAGAGAGCTTCGATGAGCGACGACCCGCTCGACACGTTGAGAGGCGGTGGGAGGACTACCCTCTCACCGCTGAACCCGCACCCCGGCCGCGCTGAGCCCCCTCCTCCCGTCGGCCTCTTCTCCCAGCCGGGACCTTCGGCCGGCGTCCTTTTCCAGGGAAACGACGGTCTCATGCAGACCGACGACCCCAACCCGCAGGCGGAGGCGACTGCGCCCCCTGCTCCCTCCTCTCCCGCTATATCCATGGCGTCTACGCGCGCCGGATTTAATAGCGATAACGTCGGTGTGCTGTACTTCGAGGAGGAAGGCTTTCGCCTCCTCCACGGTGAAGCGAAGGCAGTCACCGAATCTCTTTGGAACCTGAAGGAGTGGCTCCGGAAGGTCAACACGTCAGCCGTGCAAGTCCCCGCCGGCTACCAATATGCTATCGCGGAAGGTTTGGCCACCTTGGTCGATACCGCCGCCGACGTCAACATGTTTGGGATCCCCACTCTTGAGGGTGCCAAGCACACTCTCGGGCACCGGCTCGCTACCACGATCCGCGCCCGCACAACCAAGACTGCCCATTTTTCGGGCGACACTCGTATTCACGACTCCTCTCCGACGGGCACGCTGCGCCCCCAGGACTCTCGTTCGAACGTCGGTGCTCGGCCTCCGAGACCACCTCGGAACCCGAACCGCCCACCTCCGCCTCCACGCAATCGGTCCCGCTCCCGAACTCCAGGACGGGGCCCCCCTCCTCCTGTCAATCGGGCCACTCGCCCATCCGACAAGAAGCGCTCGTACGCGCAAGCGGCGGCTCAGCCCGCCACCACTCCAGCTGAGGCCATCGTGGCCTTGGCTAAAACCTTCCCGATCTCCCCGCCGAGAAGATCGTCTCCTTGCAAAAGGAGGCGACCGGCGATTCATCCGGACCGCCTAAGAAGAAGGCTAAGTCCACCTCTCATGGACCATCTCGACGTAACGTCAGATTGGTCTATACCTTCCCGGCGGCAATGGTTCTGTTGCGGCCGGAACGCTCCTGACAACCCTCAACCGGGGGTTGACCGCTGGCAAGTCCTGGATCAGATGCGAGTCTATCCAGGACCATTCCGCTGCTTCGTTCTCATGTTTGATGACGAGGGTGGCTTCTCCTAAGGACTGCGACATAATGCGCGAGTCCGCCCTCCGGTGTGCTCCGACCGGCTCTACGGTCGAGCTCACCATGCCTACGAGCATTTCCTATGCGAAATTGCTCGACGTCCCTTATTTCAACGACGATGGCAGCACGCTCACTGCCCGTCAAGCTTACGAGATTCTCCGGGACTCTTCGTTCTCGGATCTCATCACGCTCGTTGGAGCTCCGCGCATCATGCGCAACTCCAAGAAATCTGATACTGCAACCGTATGGTTCAATATCGAAGACACCACGACCGGCCGGAACATTAAGGCTCTGGACGACCGTACTCTCATGGTCCGGAACTGGCGTTGCCGGTTCAAGGCCGCTCTTTCGTCGCCGGGATCTCCTCTCTGCGACCGTTGCTGGCGCTGGGGGCACTCCTCTATGAAGTGCAACCAGCAATCTCTCCGATGCCCGCTGTGTGGGGAACCACACAGAAAGGAGCATCACCGCGTCCTGGCCTCTTGCTGCAAGGCGAAGCCAAAAGCAAACCCGCCCGTCGAGGCAACCCCTGCGGGGCAGCCCTGCCCGCATCCTCCCAAGTGCCTTAGCTGCGGCAAAGAGCACTCTACCGACGACCGGAAGTGTGCCTTCTGGAAGAATCGCTTCGATCCCGAGTGGATCAAGCAACACTATCAGCTGGTGCGTGATCGTAAGCGTGCTGGCCAAAATCGTTCTAACGCCTCCCCGCAGCGTAATGCGGAGGCCGGACCCTCATGAGTTCCTCATCAGACAGTCCCGCTCCGGCGGTGGTTCCTGGTACGAGGGGGCGCTCTTTTATTTCCTCGCTTCGCATTTTTTCCCAGAATGTAAATCGAAAGCGTGTACACGTAGACGTTCTCCTCTCCACTCTTGGAGAGGAGTATGATATTTTGTTTCTCCAAGAGCCCGCTTGGAACATAGTAAGATACGCCCCATCGGCTCACAACGTCGACGGCGAGGCAGTAATTGGAGGTCCGACCCATCCTGATTGGACTTGCATCGTTCGCAGGTCATCGTACGAGGAGGCCCCCCGTGTGATGGCCTATGTCCATAACCGCCTACGGCGGCTAAGGCCCTCTCTGAGGCGCGACTTAGTTGACAGTCGCGATCTCATGGTCATAAGTCTCGCCACTCCGGGCGAGCCTCTTTTTCTCGCTAACGCCTACTCTGATGTAGACGGCAGCGCAATCCGGCTCCTCGACGAATGTTCGGAGCGTCCTGATTTCCCCAACCTGGTGTACCTGGGCGGGGACTTCAATTGTCACTATGAACTTTGGGATCAAGTTCATACTTCTCAGCGTACGCGAGGCGAGATGTTGTGTAATGCGGCACTCGAGCTCGGTCTCGAATGGGCGGAGCCGTCTAATGCGGGCCCGACGTTCATCTCTCATAATCGAGAGCTTCGGCCCTCAACTATCGATTTGATGTTCTGCCCCGTTCTGACAGGACAGATTCATCCGCGCATTGACCACGCGCTACAGTTGACCTCGGACCATTGTCCGCTGTCACTTGAACTTGACATCCCGCTGCTCGACATTAGCGACCAGCGGAAATCGCTTCCTAAAGACAGTGTCCCCGAGTTCATCGCCGACATTGCCGCCGACTTGCTCGGACTGGATATGATTCCAGTTGAGACTATCCACGACCTCGAGAGAGTACTCCGTGCGCTCTCGGCGTCGGTTGATCGAGCTTGGGAAACTTACTCTAAGAAGTGCAAGCTCTCTAAGCGGAGCAAGGGCTGGTGGAACCAGCACTGCTCTGAAGCTTTGGCAACTTTCAGGCAAACTCGCTCTGAAAGAGACCACCGCATCTGGCGACGAGCTATCAAAGATGCGAAACGCGCCTTCTTTGACAATCGAATCAAAGAGGTCGCTGAAAAATCGCGACGTCCATGGGATCTTGCTGCATGGACGAAGCAAAGGCCCTTGCCTGACTACGAGGCGATCTCCTTCCGGGGGCAGCCCTGCAATTCTATCGAGTCGCTCTGGGATGCACTCGATAAATCTTATAACGCCGCGTCCGACAGACCGGTTAATTTGGACAAACTCGATGAACTCGAGTCTCATCCGATTCGGGACTGGGTCCCGTTCTCTGCAGCAGAACTCCGGGAATCGCTGGAGCCCTGCAGCAATACATCTGCTCCAGGTCCAGACCATCTGACCTGGGCGCATATCAAACAGCTAGTGAGATTCCCTCACGTCGCTACTTTATTTCTAAACATTGCAAACGCGTGTTTGGACTTGGGGCATTGGCCCTCGTACTTCAAGCAGAGCTTGTCGGTGATTATCCCAAAACCTGGCAAGCCTGCATACGATACTCCGAAAGCCTTTCGACCGATCGTGCTTTTGAATACCCTCGGCAAGCTCGTCGAGAAAATGCTGGCGCGTCGTATGCAATACGAAGCGACTAAATTTGCTGTCTTTGACCCAAAGCAGTTCGGTGGCATCCGGCAAAACTCGACAGAGGACGCCGGTGTGTTTCTTACCCATATTATCCGGCAAGGCTGGATAAAGGGTCTTAAGACGAGCGTCATCGCCTTTGATGTAGCTCAATACTTCCCTTCACTCAACCATCGAATGTTGGTGAGGACACTGCAACACGGAGGCTTCGCACGTCAAGTGTCGAAGTTTTCGAATCTTACCTCGTCGGGCGTAAGACTTCCTATGCCTGGCGTAGTGCCGTCTCGCCTGAGTTTGATGCCGACGTCGGTGTTGGCCAAGGCTCGGCTCTGTCTCCAGTACTGTCTGCGCTGTATTTGGCGCCGGTACTGAAACTATACCAGAAAGTCGGCGATATGCCGACGATCATCTCATTCGTTGACGATGGACTGATTATCGCTCAGTCCAAGTCAATCCCGGACAATGTTCCAAAGCTGAAGAGGGCTTATGCGTCAGTGCACAACCTCTTCACTGATTTCGGCCTTGTTGTTGAGCACAACAAGACTGAATTGCAGCATTTCTCGCGCAATGCGGCGGACCCCCGTCCGTCCATTGATCTTGGGTTCGCGCCATATACGGGCACCACCCCACTCCAGCCCAAGGATGTCTGGCGATACCTTGGCTTTTTCCTGGACACGCGTCTTTCTTTTAAAGAGCACGTCCGCTTCTACGCAACGAAGGCTCTGACCACGGCCAGAGCTTTCCAAATGTTAGGCAATTCTGTTCGAGGCTTGTCCCCTCAGCAGAAGCGCATCCTATACCTGTCGTGCGCTCGCCCTATCGCGACGTACGGCTGTTTATTATGGAACTTCAATGGTATGCGCAATGTTGCGCTCATGAAGTTGTTGCGCCAGATGCAGCGTAAAGCCTGCATCTGGATTAATGGACAGTTCCGCACCACTCCCGAGGGTGCAGCTGAAACCATGGCCTGCGTTGAACCCATCGCCGGCTTCATCAAGCGGCTTAAGGTCGGGTCCTCTGCCCGTTTAGCCAACTCGAACGCGAGACATGCTCTCCGTTCTCTTACCACGCCTGCTTCTGCGGGTGGGGATCCTTCGAGGTCAAAGAACTTGACCTCCCTCTCTGAGCGTCAGCGCATAGCGCTGAAATCTCCTCTCAAAGATTTGGTGGACCTTAGACCACCAAACTTTATCCACACGGATTATTTCGCTGATGCGAATAACCCGGGCAGGCGGTTGGTCGACCAGTTCGGCGACCGCTTTGAGACTCATAGGCTCCTTGGCAAAGACGAGGACTCTGTCAAAGCCTATCGCAACTCTCTGGATCAGGCGCTCGCCGAGTGCCAGACGCAGCAAGATTGTGTGTATGTCAGTAGTGACGGCGCCGTGCCCACAAAAGCAGATGCACTTGTCAAACAGTCAGTGTACGCATCCCGGGTCTACCGGGGCACTAGACTTCTTTTTGAAACTCGTCAGCCGGTCGGTAAAGCGACCAGTGACGATTCAGAGCTTATTGGATTGCGTGTCGCAGTCCAGAAAGCTACCACACAGGATGGAGTCACTTCCATCTCGTGTTTCGTGGACTCGATGAACGCCATTAACCGCATCATCGATTGCAACCCGCACTCCGTGCAGCGTCACTCCATTGCGCTGTGCGAGGTACTTAGGCGCTGGCTCGACGAAGACGAGCGACGCAGGATTCATCTCTGGCATGTCCCTTCCAAATGGAAGTGGGCTACTCAACGCGAGGCACACGAGCATGCTCGGTCGCTCGATATCCCATTGGGCACTCGCCCTCTGTACACCACGGATGCGCTCCGAAAGGAGGCAGACGATGAAATGCACGCCTCTTGGTTCGACCAATCCCGGACCAAGAAATACATAGGTGCTTCCACGTTTCATTTCCATGATGCGGGAAAACCTGACTCCTACGAGCGCCCCTCTCGCAAGAGAACGGGCTTCATGAAGTTGGTGACAGGCAATGAGATTTTCGCTCGCTGCTGTCGCGTTGCTTGCGGACATGCGCCGATCAATGCGTATCGCGCGCGGTTCAACTTTGTCGAGAGCGACCAGTGCTCATGCGGACGAGGGCCTGAGGACTCCGTCCACGTCATGACTCTCTGCCGTAACTGGGAGAGACCACCTGAACGCCAGTATGACGCCTTTGTGCGTCTCTGGTTCGTCAAGTACCTGACGTCTAACAAGGCGGCGGGTGCCTTCATTCCGGATCCGGGCGGCGGGTGACCGTGCGTCTCTTAGTTCCGGAACAGTCTGGCGATTGACGAAAGCGGTCGCCGAGCTTCATTGCGCATCGCAAGCTCTGCGACGGCGGGCGTTATGGGACCTTCCGGACCCTTTACGCGGAAATGACCGTATCCGGGCCTCCGGGCCTGGGGGACGCCAGCTCTAGCGAGCGATTCAGCACGAGCTCAGACGAGCGCGGGCACGAGAGAACAGGGCATTGAGCCCTCTATGTACATCTCCTCAGTCTGGTTTTCTTCGGACTAGTTGTATTTATCGTAGGCACATGCGTGTACTTACAAGCGGACTGCCATCGAGCACCGCTATATAAATTGATGATTTAAAAAAAAAAAAAAAAAGAAAGCCTCTTAGACATATATATAGGTAGCATAGAGCGCCTTGAAGTCCCCAGTGTTCTCACTCAGGACTTCTAGGCAAGTACTTGTACATCACTAAATTATACTAGTGTTCTCACTCAGGACTTCTAGGTTCTAAGGCTCGTCCAGAGTGTTCCCTGTGCCTAGTTTTAACAGGTTATGTGGGCCCCGGCCTCTAACAGCCTTATCAGACATACACCAAGAGTCCGGATTTCCTTCCATCTTTCCCCTTCCTTGACTGTACTAGCCTGGAGTTCACTGTCCTTATAGGGTGTGTGTCTAAGTTTAGTAGATAGGAGCACCAACTGTTGGGACTGGTCTTCATTTGAAGCAGTCTTTAGTCCACCAGTAGAAAACCAGGTAGTCATTCCTGTGACTCTGGGGTTAGGCCTTTGTGCTGACAACTGGGTGCTCAGTAGATAGCCTTTTTACTTTACTTAAGTAGACCAAGGGCACTTTCAGTAGCTAGACCTTTCTTGACACACACTCTCCTGAGGGCAAGGCCAGTAGCACAGTCTCTCTCTCTCTCTGTTGTGGAACCCTGCCCAAGCAAGAGGATTGTGGTTGTATTCCCAACCTCCCATCATTCCATTCCATTCCATCTCCTTGCCTTTATCTCTTTGCCATCTCTCTGCCTCTAGCATCTTGCCATCATGTCTTCCTCCACCTCTATGCCTTCTTTCACCAAACTCAACTCCACCAACTACCTTACTTGGTCTGGAGAAATGGAGGCTTGGCTCAGAGCTTGTGGCCTCTGGAGGATTGTCTCTGGTTCAAATCCAAGACCAGCAGACTCCACTTCTGCTGAAGCATGGGACCTAAAGTCAGACAAAGCAGCTGGCCAGCTCTACCTTATGGTGGAGCAGGAACAGAGAATTCATTTCCATGGGATTAAAGATGATCCTGTGAAGATGTGGGCTGCTTTGGAAAAGGTCCATCTTCAAAAGAAGCCTGGCTCCAGATTCAATGCCTATGATGATCTCTTCTCTATCAGGAAGAAGGAAGATGAAACTCTGCAATCCCTTATGAATAGAGTTGAGGACTGTCTGGTCAAAATTCAAAATCTTCGCCCAGCAGACTTCACTCTGTCCAGCCTGGATAGTGAACTTGCTTCCATGGCCTTGATCAGAGCTCTTCCTGAGGAGTACAATTCCTTTGTCTCCTCCCTTCTTCTTCATGACAAGCTTGACAAAGACACTATCAAACAAGCCTTTGTCACTGAAGAGATCCAAAGGACTAGAAGATCTGCTGATGCTGCAGAGTCTGCCTTGAAGGCTACCACTTCCTCCCATTCCTCCAATTCATCTAAACAGAAGAACTCCAACTCCAATACATCACAGAAAAAGGACAAAACATGCGGATTCTGTGGTCTGGATCACTTCTGGAGGAATTGCCAACTTTACAAGGAGGCTCAAAAGCTAGCTAGGCAGAAAACTAAAGGGCAGGAGCAAGCCAACAAGGCTACAGAGTCCGAAGTAACCGAATTTGCAGGCAATGCAAGTGCCAAACTCTCTCATCCACTCCAACTGGATGCTGACTTTGATTGGATCGCAGACACAGGGGCCACTTCTCATATGACCCCTCATAAACACTGGGTCAGAAACTATACCCCTCTCAAGATTCCAATCAAGTTGGCAGATAGTTCTATTATTTATTCAGCTGGAGTTGGGACTGTGATTTTCAATCCAGTCATTAGAGGCAAACCAGCCCAATCTGTAGAGTTTACCAGGGTTTTGCATGTGCCAGAACTCCGAAACAATCTATTGTCCTGTCTATATCTCTCCAAACACAAAGCTTTCAGGATTGTCATTGATAATTCCTGCATAGACTTTCATTCCAAATCGCTCAACAGGACACTCTTTTCTGCTCACATCACTCCCAACAATACTGCTCAGTTGGATGGTGTAACAGAAGCAATTTCGGAGTTTGCAAACCTTGCTAGCACACTTCCTTTGGACCTTAGCTTATGGCATAGGAGATTGGCTCATTTCAGTTATGACACTGTCAAACTAATGGCCAAGGATAACTTGGTAACTGGATTGGATCTCAAAACCTCGGACAAGCCAGACCCTATCTGTGAACCATGTCTTGCAGGCAAAATGTCTTCAAACCCATTCCCTTCCTCAGACAGTCATGCTTCTCAACCTCTAGAACTCGTCCATTCTGATCTTTATGGCCCTCTTCCTGTTAAATCCCACTCTGGATTCAAGTATTGGGTTACTTTCATTGATGATTGTACCAGATTCAGAGTGGTGATACCTCTCAAACAGAAGAGTGACGCATTTGATGCCTTTAGACAGTTTAAGGCCTATGCTGAAAACCAACTCGGTCTAAAGATCAAAGCTTTACAGGATGACAAGGGAGGAGAGTACATGTCCAATGCCTTTATCAAATTTACCAATGACTGTGGCTATTTCTAAACATTGCAAACGCGTGTTTGGATTTGGGGCATTGGCCTTCGTACTTCAAGCAGAGCTTGTCGGTGATTATCCCGAAACCTGGCAAGCCTGCATACGATACTCCGAAAGCCTTTCGACCGATCGTGCTTTTGAATACCCTCGGCAAGCTCGTCGAGAAAATGCTGGCGCGTCGTATGCAATACGAAGCGACTAAATTCGCTGTCTTTGATCCAAAGCAGTTCGGTGGCATCCGACAGAACTCCACGGAGGACGCCGGAGTATTTCTTACCCATATCATCCGACAAGGCTGGATGAAGGGCCTCAAAACGAGCGTCATCGCCTTTGATGTAGCTCAATACTTTCCGTCACTCAACCATCGTATGTTGGTGAGGATACTGCAACACGGAGGCTTCGCACGTCAAGTGTCGAAGTTTTTCGAATCTTACCTCGTCGGGCGTAAGACTTCCTATGCCTGGCGTAGTGCCGTCTCGCCTGAGTTTGATGCCGACGTCGGTGTTGGCCAAGGCTCGGCTCTGTCTCCAGTACTGTCTGCGCTGTATTTAGCGCCAGTGCTGAAATTGTACCAGAAAGTCGGCGATATGCCGACTATCATCTCATTCGTTGACGATGGACTGATTATCGCTCAGTCCAAGTCAATTCCGGACAATGTTCCAAAGCTGAAGAGGGCTTATGCGTCTGTGCACAACCTCTTCACTGACTTCGGCCTTGTTGTTGAGCACAACAAGACTGAATTGCAGCACTTCTCGCGCAATGCGGCGGACCCTCGTCCGTCCATTGATCTTGGATTCGTGCCATACACGGGCACGACCCCACTCCAGCCCAAGGATGTCTGGCGATACCTTGGCTTTTTCCTGGACGCGCGTCTTTCTTTTAAAGAGCATGTCCGCTTCTACGCAACGAAGGCTCTGACAACGGCCAGAGCTTTCCAAATGTTAGGCAATTCTGTTCGAGGCTTGTCCCCTCAGCAGAAGCGCATCCTATACCTGTCGTGCGCTCGCCCTATTGCGACGTACGGCTGTTTATTATGGAACTTCAATGGTATGCGCAACGTTGCGCTCATGAAGTCGTTGCGCCAGATGCAGCGTAAAGCCTGCATCTGGATTAATGGACAGTTCCGCACCACTCCGGAGGGTGCAGCTGAAACCATGGCCTGCGTTGAACCCATCGCCGGCTTTATTAAGCGGCTTAAGGTCGGGTCCTCTGCCCGTCTAGCCAACTCCAACGCGAGGCATGCTCTCCGTTCTCTTACCACGCCTGCTTCCGCGGGCGGAGATCCGTCAAGGTCAAAGAACTTGGCCTCCCTCTCTGAACGCCAGCGCGTAGCGCTGAAATCCCCTCTCAAAGATTTGGTGGACCTCAGACCACCAAACTTTATTCACACGGATTATTTCGCGAATGCGAATAACCCGGGCAGGCGGTTGGTCGACCAGTTCGACAGCCGCTTTGAGACTCATAGGCTCCTTGGCAAAGACGAGGACTCTGTCAAAGCCTATCGTAACTCACTGGATCAGGCGCTCACTGAGTGCCAGATCCAGCAAGATTGTGCATATGTCAGTAGTGATGGCGCCGTGCCCACGAAAGCAGACGCACTTCTTAAACAGTCGGTGTATGCATCTCGGGTCTACCGAGGCACCAGGCTTTTGTTTGAAACTCGTCAGCCGGTCGGAAAAGCGACTAGCGACGACGCCGAGCTGATTGGATTGCGTGTCGCAATCCAGAAAGCTACCACACAAGATGGAATCACATCCATCTCGTGTTTTCTCGACTCGATGAATGCCATCAACCGCATCATCGATTGTAACCCACACTCCGTGCAGCGTCATTCCATTGCGCTGTGCGAGGTACTTAGGCGCTGGCTCGATGAAGACGAGCGGCGCAGGATTCATTTCTGGCACGTCCCTTCCAAGTGGAAGTGGGCTACTCAACGCGAAGCACACGAGCATGCTCGGTCTTTTTTTTTTTTTTTTTTTTTTTTTTTAAATCAACAGTTTATATAGCGGTGCTCGGTGGCAGTCCGCTTGTAAATACACGGGGGTATCTACGATAAATACAACTAGTCCGAGACAACCAGACTGAGGAGATAGACATAGAGGGCTCAATGCCCTGTTCTCTCGTGCCCGCGCTCATCTGAGCTCGTGCTGAATCGCTCGCTAGAACAAACGTCCCCCAGGCCCGAAGGCCCAGATGCGGTCAATTCCGCGTAAAGGGTCCGTGAGGTCCCGTAACGCTCGCCGTCGCAGAGCTTGCGATGCGCAATGGAGCTCGGCGACCGCTTTCGTCGATCGCCAGAATGTTCCGGTGAGCCAGACGCGCGGTCACCCGCCGCCCGGATCCGGAATGAAGGCACCCGCCGCCTTGTTAGACGTCAGGTACTTAACGAACCAGAGACGCACAAAGGCGTCGTACTGGCGTTCAGGTGGTCTCTCCCAGTTACGGCAGAGAGTCATGACGTGGACGGAGTCCTCAGGCCCTCGTCCGCATGAGCACTGATCGCTCTCGACAAAATTGAACCGCGCGCGATATGCATGATCGGCGCGTGTCCGCAAGCAACGCGACAGCAGCGAGCAAAAATCTCGTTGCCTGTCACCAACTTCATGAAGCCCGTTCTCTTGCGAGAGGGGCGCTCATAGGAGTCAGGCTTTCCCGCCTCATGAAACTGAAACGTGGAAGCGCCTATATATTTCTTGATCCGAGATTGGTCGAACCAAGAGGCGTGCATTTCGTCGTCTGCCTCCTTTCGGAGTGCATCCGTGGTATACAGAGGGCAAGCGCCCAATGGGATGTCAAGCGACCGAGCGTGCTCGTGTGCTTCGCGTTGAGCAGCCCACTTCCATTTGGAAGGGACATGCCAGAAGTTAATCCTGCGCCGCTCGTCTCCGTCGAGCCAGCGCCTAAGTACCTCGCACAGCGCAATGGAGTGACGCTGCACGGAGTGCGGGTTGCAATCGATGATGCGGTTAATGGCGTTCATCGAGTCCACGAAACACGAGATGGAAGTGACTCCATCCTGTGTGGTAGCTTTCTGGACTGCGACACGCAATCCAATAAGCTCTGAATCGTCACTGGTCGCTTTACCGACCGGCTGACGAGTTTCAAAAAGAAGTCTAGTGCCCCGGTAGACCCGGGATGCGTACACTGACTGTTTGACAAGTGCATCTGCTTTCGTGGGCACGGCGCCGTCACTACTGACATACACACAATCTTGCTGGGTCTGGCACTCGGCGAGCGCCTGATCCAGAGAGTTGCGATAGGCTTTGACAGAGTCCTCGTCTTTGCCAAGGAGCCTATGAGTCTCAAAGCGGTCGCCGAACTGGTCGACCAACCGCCTGCCCGGGTTATTCGCATCAGCGAAATAATCCGTGTGGATAAAGTTTGGTGGTCTAAGGTCCACCAAATCTTTGAGAGGAGATTTCAGCGCTACGTGCTGAAAAAGGGCTGGTTGGCATAGCGGTAAACGCAGTCAGGTAGTCCTGTGGATGTGGCAATCCACGAAGCCGCGGGTTCTAGTCCTGGAGGTGGCATCTTCAGGTTTGCATTCGGAAGTGTCCGGAGCTGGTTCCACGTGACGCGGGCAGGAAGTATCACGACCCTGTGACAGCTGTTCCCACGGGGAGGTGACTTGGTCACATGACTAAGCAGCTGGCACGTGACGTAAGCTGGGTTATGCGTCACACACGTGACAGAGCCCACGGGTTCTGATCATGTGACCCTAACTCACGTGACCGGGTTTCCCTTGGCGTGGATGGCCTTGGGATGTAAGTGCCGGACAATGCCTTAATCCGGCAGACCACACGTGATCCCCGATCTTAAAAGGTAGGGGCCGAAAGGATAAGGGACCATACCGGGAATTGGGCTGATAACCACCCGATGGCGTTTGAGCCAACAGGGCACCCGGTACCATGTGAGCTGCCTGAAGTAGGGGTCCATGGTGGTTAGTCATGGCGCAGTACACCAATGGTGGAAGTAGATCCAGACCCGTTCAGCTAAGGGCTCCCCCTGTGGGGACCTGTCATGGGAGGACCATGGACCTTGCTGTGATATCGGATGCCAGTCTGGGAGGCACGTGGCAAGACAGAGACCTTAGTCAGATTGGGGATCCGCGCCCATTAAGGGCATCAGCGAACCATCTGTCAGGGGACGGGAAGGCAGGACTGGGGTCGCGCCCAGACACCGCTGGGCCGTAGCAAGGCTAGACAGTCTCTAGTCCTTGGCTCGAGAGACCTAACTCCTCTGTCGGTAGTCCCTGGGATAATACACCCAGGTAACTGCTTAAGTTGAATCCGAAGTGCGACACTCCTGGGTAGACGGTCCGCCTCCATAGCACAACGGAGGGACAGAACTGGAGCCTGGGTAGCAGCCTCTCCCGCAAGGGGGGGGCTAAACTTCGCCTGACAACCCTCAACCGGGGGTTGACCGCTGGCAAGTCCTGGATCAGATGCGAGTCTATCCAGGACCATTCCGCTGCTTCGTTCTCATGTTTGATGACGAGGGTGGCTTCTCCTAAGGACTGCGACATAATGCGCGAGTCCGCCCTCCGGTGTGCTCCGACCGGCTCTACGGTCGAGCTCACCATGCCTACGAGCATTTCCTATGCGAAATTGCTCGACGTCCCTTATTTCAACGACGATGGCAGCACGCTCACTGCCCGTCAAGCTTACGAGATTCTCCGGGACTCTTCGTTCTCGGATCTCATCACGCTCGTTGGAGCTCCGCGCATCATGCGCAACTCCAAGAAATCTGATACTGCAACCGTATGGTTCAATATCGAAGACACCACGACCGGCCGGAACATTAAGGCTCTGGACGACCGTACTCTCATGGTCCGGAACTGGCGTTGCCGGTTCAAGGCCGCTCTTTCGTCGCCGGGATCTCCTCTCTGCGACCGTTGCTGGCGCTGGGGGCACTCCTCTATGAAGTGCAACCAGCAATCTCTCCGATGCCCGCTGTGTGGGGAACCACACAGAAAGGAGCATCACCGCGTCCTGGCCTCTTGCTGCAAGGCGAAGCCAAAAGCAAACCCGCCCGTCGAGGCAACCCCTGCGGGGCAGCCCTGCCCGCATCCTCCCAAGTGCCTTAGCTGCGGCAAAGAGCACTCTACCGACGACCGGAAGTGTGCCTTCTGGAAGAATCGCTTCGATCCCGAGTGGATCAAGCAACACTATCAGCTGGTGCGTGATCGTAAGCGTGCTGGCCAAAATCGTTCTAACGCCTCCCCGCAGCGTAATGCGGAGGCCGGACCCTCATGAGTTCCTCATCAGACAGTCCCGCTCCGGCGGTGGTTCCTGGTACGAGGGGGCGCTCTTTTATTTCCTCGCTTCGCATTTTTTCCCAGAATGTAAATCGAAAGCGTGTACACGTAGACGTTCTCCTCTCCACTCTTGGAGAGGAGTATGATATTTTGTTTCTCCAAGAGCCCGCTTGGAACATAGTAAGATACGCCCCATCGGCTCACAACGTCGACGGCGAGGCAGTAATTGGAGGTCCGACCCATCCTGATTGGACTTGCATCGTTCGCAGGTCATCGTACGAGGAGGCCCCCCGTGTGATGGCCTATGTCCATAACCGCCTACGGCGGCTAAGGCCCTCTCTGAGGCGCGACTTAGTTGACAGTCGCGATCTCATGGTCATAAGTCTCGCCACTCCGGGCGAGCCTCTTTTTCTCGCTAACGCCTACTCTGATGTAGACGGCAGCGCAATCCGGCTCCTCGACGAATGTTCGGAGCGTCCTGATTTCCCCAACCTGGTGTACCTGGGCGGGGACTTCAATTGTCACTATGAACTTTGGGATCAAGTTCATACTTCTCAGCGTACGCGAGGCGAGATGTTGTGTAATGCGGCACTCGAGCTCGGTCTCGAATGGGCGGAGCCGTCTAATGCGGGCCCGACGTTCATCTCTCATAATCGAGAGCTTCGGCCCTCAACTATCGATTTGATGTTCTGCCCCGTTCTGACAGGACAGATTCATCCGCGCATTGACCACGCGCTACAGTTGACCTCGGACCATTGTCCGCTGTCACTTGAACTTGACATCCCGCTGCTCGACATTAGCGACCAGCGGAAATCGCTTCCTAAAGACAGTGTCCCCGAGTTCATCGCCGACATTGCCGCCGACTTGCTCGGACTGGATATGATTCCAGTTGAGACTATCCACGACCTCGAGAGAGTACTCCGTGCGCTCTCGGCGTCGGTTGATCGAGCTTGGGAAACTTACTCTAAGAAGTGCAAGCTCTCTAAGCGGAGCAAGGGCTGGTGGAACCAGCACTGCTCTGAAGCTTTGGCAACTTTCAGGCAAACTCGCTCTGAAAGAGACCACCGCATCTGGCGACGAGCTATCAAAGATGCGAAACGCGCCTTCTTTGACAATCGAATCAAAGAGGTCGCTGAAAAATCGCGACGTCCATGGGATCTTGCTGCATGGACGAAGCAAAGGCCCTTGCCTGACTACGAGGCGATCTCCTTCCGGGGGCAGCCCTGCAATTCTATCGAGTCGCTCTGGGATGCACTCGATAAATCTTATAACGCCGCGTCCGACAGACCGGTTAATTTGGACAAACTCGATGAACTCGAGTCTCATCCGATTCGGGACTGGGTCCCGTTCTCTGCAGCAGAACTCCGGGAATCGCTGGAGCCCTGCAGCAATACATCTGCTCCAGGTCCAGACCATCTGACCTGGGCGCATATCAAACAGCTAGTGAGATTCCCTCACGTCGCTACTTTATTTCTAAACATTGCAAACGCGTGTTTGGACTTGGGGCATTGGCCCTCGTACTTCAAGCAGAGCTTGTCGGTGATTATCCCAAAACCTGGCAAGCCTGCATACGATACTCCGAAAGCCTTTCGACCGATCGTGCTTTTGAATACCCTCGGCAAGCTCGTCGAGAAAATGCTGGCGCGTCGTATGCAATACGAAGCGACTAAATTTGCTGTCTTTGACCCAAAGCAGTTCGGTGGCATCCGGCAAAACTCGACAGAGGACGCCGGTGTGTTTCTTACCCATATTATCCGGCAAGGCTGGATAAAGGGTCTTAAGACGAGCGTCATCGCCTTTGATGTAGCTCAATACTTCCCTTCACTCAACCATCGAATGTTGGTGAGGATACTGCAACACGGAGGCTTCGCACGTCAAGTGTCGAAGTTTTTCGAATCTTACCTCGTCGGGCGTAAGACTTCCTATGCCTGGCGTAGTGCCGTCTCGCCTGAGTTTGATGCCGACGTCGGTGTTGGCCAAGGCTCGGCTCTGTCTCCAGTACTGTCTGCGCTGTATTTGGCGCCGGTACTGAAACTATACCAGAAAGTCGGCGATATGCCGACGATCATCTCATTCGTTGACGATGGACTGATTATCGCTCAGTCCAAGTCAATCCCGGACAATGTTCCAAAGCTGAAGAGGGCTTATGCGTCAGTGCACAACCTCTTCACTGATTTCGGCCTTGTTGTTGAGCACAACAAGACTGAATTGCAGCATTTCTCGCGCAATGCGGCGGACCCCCGTCCGTCCATTGATCTTGGGTTCGCGCCATATACGGGCACCACCCCACTCCAGCCCAAGGATGTCTGGCGATACCTTGGCTTTTTCCTGGACACGCGTCTTTCTTTTAAAGAGCACGTCCGCTTCTACGCAACGAAGGCTCTGACCACGGCCAGAGCTTTCCAAATGTTAGGCAATTCTGTTCGAGGCTTGTCCCCTCAGCAGAAGCGCATCCTATACCTGTCGTGCGCTCGCCCTATCGCGACGTACGGCTGTTTATTATGGAACTTCAATGGTATGCGCAATGTTGCGCTCATGAAGTTGTTGCGCCAGATGCAGCGTAAAGCCTGCATCTGGATTAATGGACAGTTCCGCACCACTCCCGAGGGTGCAGCTGAAACCATGGCCTGCGTTGAACCCATCGCCGGCTTCATCAAGCGGCTTAAGGTCGGGTCCTCTGCCCGTTTAGCCAACTCGAACGCGAGACATGCTCTCCGTTCTCTTACCACGCCTGCTTCTGCGGGTGGGGATCCTTCGAGGTCAAAGAACTTGACCTCCCTCTCTGAGCGTCAGCGCATAGCGCTGAAATCTCCTCTCAAAGATTTGGTGGACCTTAGACCACCAAACTTTATCCACACGGATTATTTCGCTGATGCGAATAACCCGGGCAGGCGGTTGGTCGACCAGTTCGGCGACCGCTTTGAGACTCATAGGCTCCTTGGCAAAGACGAGGACTCTGTCAAAGCCTATCGCAACTCTCTGGATCAGGCGCTCGCCGAGTGCCAGACGCAGCAAGATTGTGTGTATGTCAGTAGTGACGGCGCCGTGCCCACAAAAGCAGATGCACTTGTCAAACAGTCAGTGTACGCATCCCGGGTCTACCGGGGCACTAGACTTCTTTTTGAAACTCGTCAGCCGGTCGGTAAAGCGACCAGTGACGATTCAGAGCTTATTGGATTGCGTGTCGCAGTCCAGAAAGCTACCACACAGGATGGAGTCACTTCCATCTCGTGTTTCGTGGACTCGATGAACGCCATTAACCGCATCATCGATTGCAACCCGCACTCCGTGCAGCGTCACTCCATTGCGCTGTGCGAGGTACTTAGGCGCTGGCTCGACGAAGACGAGCGACGCAGGATTCATCTCTGGCATGTCCCTTCCAAATGGAAGTGGGCTACTCAACGCGAGGCACACGAGCATGCTCGGTCGCTCGATATCCCATTGGGCACTCGCCCTCTGTACACCACGGATGCGCTCCGAAAGGAGGCAGACGATGAAATGCACGCCTCTTGGTTCGACCAATCCCGGACCAAGAAATACATAGGTGCTTCCACGTTTCATTTCCATGATGCGGGAAAACCTGACTCCTATGAGCGCCCCTCTCGCAAGAGAACGGGCTTCATGAAGTTGGTGACAGGCAATGAGATTTTCGCTCGCTGCTGTCGCGTTGCTTGCGGACATGCGCCGATCAATGCGTATCGCGCGCGGTTCAACTTTGTCGAGAGCGACCAGTGCTCATGCGGACGAGGGCCTGAGGACTCCGTCCACGTCATGACTCTCTGCCGTAACTGGGAGAGACCACCTGAACGCCAGTATGACGCCTTTGTGCGTCTCTGGTTCGTCAAGTACCTGACGTCTAACAAGGCGGCGGGTGCCTTCATTCCGGATCCGGGCGGCGGGTGACCGTGCGTCTCTTAGTTCCGGAACAGTCTGGCGATTGACGAAAGCGGTCGCCGAGCTTCATTGCGCATCGCAAGCTCTGCGACGGCGGGCGTTATGGGACCTTCCGGACCCTTTACGCGGAAATGACCGTATCCGGGCCTCCGGGCCTGGGGGACGCCAGCTCTAGCGAGCGATTCAGCACGAGCTCAGACGAGCGCGGGCACGAGAGAACAGGGCATTGAGCCCTCTATGTACATCTCCTCAGTCTGGTTTTCTTCGGACTAGTTGTATTTATCGTAGGCACATGCGTGTACTTACAAGCGGACTGCCATCGAGCACCGCTATATAAATTGATGATTTAAAAAAAAAAAAAAAAAAGCGCTACGTGCTGACGCTCAGAGAGGGAGGTCAAGTTCTTTGACCTCGAAGGATCCCCACCCGCAGAAGCAGGCGTGGTAAGAGAACGGAGAGCATGTCTCGCGTTCGAGTTGGCTAAACGGGCAGAGGACCCGACCTTAAGCCGCTTGATGAAGCCGGCGATGGGTTCAACGCAGGCCATGGTTTCAGCTGCACCCTCGGGAGTGGTGCGGAACTGTCCATTAATCCAGATGCAGGCTTTACGCTGCATCTGGCGCAACAACTTCATGAGCGCAACATTGCGCATACCATTGAAGTTCCATAATAAACAGCCGTACGTCGCGATAGGGCGAGCGCACGACAGGTATAGGATGCGCTTCTGCTGAGGGGACAAGCCTCGAACAGAATTGCCTAACATTTGGAAAGCTCTGGCCGTGGTCAGAGCCTTCGTTGCGTAGAAGCGGACGTGCTCTTTAAAAGAAAGACGCGCGTCCAGGAAAAAGCCAAGGTATCGCCAGACATCCTTGGGCTGGAGTGGGGTGGTGCCCGTATATGGCGCGAACCCAAGATCAATGGACGGACGGGGGTCCGCCGCATTGCACGAGAAATGCTGCAATTCAGTCTTGTTGTGCTCAACAACAAGGCCGAAATCAGTGAAGAGGTTGTGCACTGACGCGTAAGCCCTCTTCAGCTTTGGAACATTGTCCGGAATTGACTTGGACTGAGCGATAATCAGTCCATCGTCAACGAATGAGATGATCGTCGGCATATCGCCGACTTTCTGGTATAGTTTCAGTACCGGCGCCAAATACAGCGCAGACAGTACTGGAGACAGAGCCGAGCCTTGGCCAACACCGACGTCGGCATCAAACTCAGGCGAGACGGCACTACGCCAGGCATAGGAAGTCTTACGCCCGACGAGGTAAGACTCGAAGAACTTCGACACTTGACGTGCGAAGCCTCCGTGTTGCAGTATCCTCACCAACATTCGATGGTTGAGTGAAGGGAAGTATTGAGCTACATCAAAGGCGATGACGCTCGTCTTAAGACCCTTTATCCAGCCTTGCCGGATAATATGGGTAAGAAACACACCGGCGTCCTCTGTCGAGTTTTGCCGGATGCCACCGAACTGCTTTGGGTCAAAGACAGCAAATTTAGTCGCTTCGTATTGCATACGACGCGCCAGCATTTTCTCGACGAGCTTGCCGAGGGTATTCAAAAGCACGATCGGTCGAAAGGCTTTCGGAGTATCGTATGCAGGCTTGCCAGGTTTTGGGATAATCACCGACAAGCTCTGCTTGAAGTACGAGGGCCAATGCCCCAAGTCCAAACACGCGTTTGCAATGTTTAGAAATAAAGTAGCGACGTGAGGGAATCTCACTAGCTGTTTGATATGCGCCCAGGTCAGATGGTCTGGACCTGGAGCAGATGTATTGCTGCAGGGCTCCAGCGATTCCCGGAGTTCTGCTGCAGAGAACGGGACCCAGTCCCGAATCGGATGAGACTCGAGTTCATCGAGTTTGTCCAAATTAACCGGTCTGTCGGACGCGGCGTTATAAGATTTATCGAGTGCATCCCAGAGCGACTCGATAGAATTGCAGGGCTGTCCCCGGAAGGAGATCGCCTCGTAGTCAGGCAAGGGCCTTTGCTTCGTCCATGCAGCAAGATCCCATGGACGTCGCGATTTTTCAGCGACCTCTTTGATTCGATTGTCAAAGAAGGCGCGTTTCGCATCTTTGATAGCTCGTCGCCAGATGCGGTGGTCTCTTTCAGAGCGAGTTTGCCTGAAAGTTGCCAAAGCTTCAGAGCAGTGCTGGTTCCACCAGCCCTTGCTCCGCTTAGAGAGCTTGCACTTCTTAGAGTAAGTTTCCCAAGCTCGATCAACCGACGCCGAGAGCGCACGGAGTACTCTCTCGAGGTCGTGGATAGTCTCAACTGGAATCATATCCAGTCCGAGTAAATCGGCGGCAATGTCGGCGATGAACTCGGGGACACTGTCTTTAGGAAGCGATTTCCGCTGGTCGCTAATGTCGAGCAGCGGGATGTCAAGTTCAAGTGACAGCGGACAATGGTCCGAGGTCAACTGTAGCGCGTGGTCAATGCGCGGATGAATCTGTCCTGTCAGAACGGGGCAGAACATCAAATCGATAGTTGAGGGCCGAAGCTCTCGATTATGAGAGATGAACGTCGGGCCCGCATTAGACGGCTCCGCCCATTCGAGACCGAGCTCGAGTGCCGCATTACACAACATCTCGCCTCGCGTACGCTGAGAAGTATGAACTTGATCCCAAAGTTCATAGTGACAATTGAAGTCCCCGCCCAGGTACACCAGGTTGGGGAAATCAGGACGCTCCGAACATTCGTCCAGGAGCCGGATTGCGCTGCCGTCTACATCAGAGTAGGCGTTAGCGAGAAAAAGAGGCTCGCCCGGAGTGGCGAGACTTATGACCATGAGATCGCGACTGTCAACTAGGTCGCGCCTCAGAGAGGGCCTTAGCCGCCGTAGGCGGTTATGGACATAGGCCATCACACGGGGGGCCTCCTCGTACGATGACCTGCGAACGATGCAAGTCCAATCAGGATGGGTCGGACCTCCAATTACTGCCTCGCCGTCGACGTTGTGAGCCGATGGGGCGTATCTTACTATGTTCCAAGCAGGTTCTTGCAAGAACAAAATATCATAATCCTCTCCGAGAGTGGAGAGGAGTACGTCTACATGTACACGCTTTCGATTCACATTCTGAGAGAAAATACGAAGCGAGGAAATAAACGAGCGCCCCCTCGTGCCAGGAACCACCGCCGGAGCGGGGCTGTCCGATGAGGAGCTCATGAGGGTCCGGCCTCCGCATTGCGCTGCGGGGAGGCGTTAGAACGATTCTGGCCAGTACGTTTACGATCACGCACCAGCTGATAGTGCTGCTTGATCCACTCGGGATCGAAGCGATTCTTCCAGAAGGCACACTTCCGGTCATCGGTGGAGTGCTCTTTGCCGCAGCTAAGGCACTTTGGAGGATGCGGGCAGGGCTGCCCCGCAGGGGTTGCCTCGACGGGCGGGTTTGCTTTTGGCTTCGCCTTGCAGCAGGAAGCCAGGACGCGGTGATGCTCCTTTCTGTGCGGTTCTCCACACAGCGGGCATCGGAGAGATTGCTGGTTGCATTTCATTGAAGAATGCCCCCAGCGCCAGCAACGGTTGCAGAGAGGAGATCCCGGCGACGAAAGAGCAGCCTTGAACCGGCAACGCCAGTTCCGGACCATGAGAGTACGGTCGTCCAGAGCCTTAATGTTCCGGCCGGTCGTGGTGTCTTCGATATTGAACCATACGGTTGCAGTATCAGATTTCTTGGAGTTGCGCATGATGCGCGGAACTCCAACGAGCATGATGAGATCCGAGAACGAAGAGTCCCGGAGAATCTCGTAAGCTTGACGGGCAGTGAGCGTGCTGCCATCGTCGTTGAAATAAGGGACGTCGAGCAATTTCGCATAGGAAATGCTCGTAGGCATGGTGAGCTCGACCGTAGAGCCGGTCGGAGCACACCGGAGGGCGGACTCGCGCATTATGTCGCAGTCCTTAGGAGAAGCCACCCTCGTCATCAAACATGAGAACGAAGCAGCGGAATGGTCCTGGATAGACTCGCATCTGATCCAGGACTTGCCAGCGGTCAACCCCCGGTTGAGGGTTGTCAGGAGCGTTCCGGCCGCAACAGAACCATTGCCGCCGGGGAAGGTATAGACCAATCTGACGTTACGTCGAGATGGTCCATGAGAGGTGGACTTAGCCTTCTTCTTAGGCGGTCCGGATGAATCGCCGGTCGCCTCCTTTTGCAAGGAGACGATCTTCTCGGCGGGGAGATCGGGGAAGGTTTTAGCCAAGGCCACGATGGCCTCAGCTGGAGTGGTGGCGGGCTGAGCCGCCGCTTGCGCGTACGAGCGCTTCTTGTCGGATGGGCGAGTGGCCCGATTGACAGGAGGAGGGGGGCCCCGTCCTGGAGTTCGGGAGCGGGACCGATTGCGTGGAGGCGGAGGTGGGCGGTTCGGGTTCCGAGGTGGTCTCGGAGGCCGAGCACCGACGTTCGAACGAGAGTCCTGGGGGCGCAGCGTGCCCGTCGGAGAGGAGTCGTGAATACGAGTGTCGCCCGAAAAATGGGCGGTCTTGGTTGTGCGGGCGCGGATCGTGGTAGCGAGCCGGTGCCCGAGAGTGTGCTTGGCACCCTCAAGAGTGAGGATCCCAAACATGTTGACGTTGGCGGCGGTATCGACCAAGGTGGCCAAACCTTCCGCGATAGCATATTGGTAGCCGGCGGGGACTTGCACGGCTGACGTGTTGACCTTCCGGAGCCACTCCTTCAGGTTCCAAAGAGATTCGGTGACTGCCTTCGCTTCACCGTGGAGGAGGCGAAAGCCTTCCTCCTCGAAGTACAGCACACCGACGTTATCGCTATTAAATCCGGCGCGCGTAGACGCCATGGATATAGCGGGAGAGGAGGGAGCAGGGGGCGCAGTCGCCTCCGCCTGCGGGTTGGGGTCGTCGGTCTGCATGAGACCGTCGTTTCCCTGGAAAAGGACGCTGGACGAAGGTCCCGGCTGGGAGAAGAGGCCGACGGGAGGAGGGGGCTCAGCGCGGCCGGGGTGCGGGTTCAGCGGTGAGAGGGTAGTCCTCCCACCGCCTCTCAACGTGTCGAGCGGGTCGTCGCTCATCGAAGCTCTCTATTTTTCGCTGGATTTTCAGCGGATTTCGCGATAAAAGAAGATGAAGGTGCTCAAGAGTGTGTAGAACTCGGGTATGCAACTTGATTCGAGATCGGCTCAGTTGTCGTCGCTGTGGAACGTGTTTTGCGAAAATGCGAGATTGTTTACAGTTGTTGACAAGTGGGCGTTGCAGACAAAGCGAAGTTTGGCTTCGCGTTGAGTAGCCCACTTCCATTTGGAAGGGACATGCCAGAGGTGAATCCTGCGCCGCTCGTCTTCGTCGAGCCAGCGCCTAAGTACCTCGCACAGCGCAATGGAATGCCGCTGCACAGAGTGCGGATTACAATCGATGATGCGGTTGATGGCATTCATCGAGTCGAGAAAACACGAGATGGATGTGATTCCATCCTGTGTGGTAGCTTTCTGGATCGCGACACGCAATCCAATCAGCTCGGCATCGTCGCTAGTCGCTTTTCCGACCGGCTGACGAGTTTCAAACAAAAGTCTGGTGCCCCGGTAGACCCGAGATGCATACACCGACTGTTTGAGAAGTGCGTCTGCTTTCGTGGGCACGGCGCCGTCACTACTGACATATGCACAATCTTGCTGGGTCTGACACTCAGCGAGCGCCTGATCCAGTGAGTTACGATAGGCTTTGACAGAGTCCTCGTCTTTGCCAAGGAGCCTATGAGTCTCAAAGCGGTCGCCGAACTTGTCGACTAACCGCCTGCCCGGGTTATTCGCATCCGCGAAATAATCCGTGTGAATAAAGTTTGGTGGTCTAAGGTCCACCAAATCTTTGAGAGGGGACTTCAGCGCTGAGCGCTGACGCTCGGAGAGGGAGGCCAAGTTCTTTGACCTTGATGGATCCCCGCCTGCAGAGACAGGCGTGGTAAGCGAACGGAGAGCATGTCTCACGTTGGAATTGGCTAGACGGGCAGAGGACCCGACCTTAAGCCGCTTAATGAAGCCGGCGATGGGTTCAACGCAGGCCATGGTTTCAGCTGCACCCTCCGGAGTGGTGCGAAACTGTCCATTAATCCAGATGCAGGCTTTACGCTGCATCTGGCGCAACAACTTCATGAGCGCGACGTTGCGCATACCATTGAAGTTCCATAATAAACAGCCGTACGTCGCAATGAGCATGCTCGGTCGCTCGTTATCCCATTGGGCGTTCGCCCTCTGTATACCACGGATGCGCTCCGAAAGGAGGCAGACGATGAAATGCATGCCTCTTGGTTCGACCAATCTCGGACCAAGAAATACATAGGCGCTTCCACGTTTCATTTTCATGATGCGGGAAAGCCTGACTCCTATGAGCGCCCCTCTCGCAAGAGAATGGGCTTCATGAAGTTGGTGACAGGAAACAAGATATTTGCTCGCTGCTGTCGCATAGCTTGCGGACATGCGCCGATCAATGCGTATCGTGCGCGGTTCAATTTTGTCGAGAGCGATCAGTGCTCATGCGGACGTGGGTCTGAGGACTCCGTCCACGTCATGACTCTCTGCCGTAACTGGGAGAGGCCACCTGAACGCCAGTACGACGCCTTTGTGCGTCTCTGGTTTGTCAAGTACCTGACGTCCAACAAGGCGGCAGGGGCCTTCATTCCGGACCCAGGCGGCGGGTAACCGCGCGTCTGGTGGCTCCTCGGAGTTCCGGAACAGTCTGGCGATCGACGAAAGCGGTCGCCGAGCTTCATTGCGCATCGCAAGCCTTGCGACGGCGAGCGTTATGGGACCTCACGGACCCTTTACGCGGAACTGACCGCATCCGGGCCTTCGGGTCTGGGGGACGCTAGCTCTAGCGGGCGATTCAGCACGAGCTCAGACGAGCGCGGGCACGAGAGAACAGGGCAGTGAGCCCTCTATGTACATCCCCTCAGTCTGGTTTTCTTCGGACTAGTTGTATTTATCGTAGGCACATGCGTGTACTTACAAGCGGACTGCCATCGAGCACCGCTATATAAATTGATGATTTAAAAAAAAAAAAAAAGACTATGGCAGAAGAGTTAACTGCTATGCTGTCTGAATCCAAGCTGCCTGCTTCATTCTGGGGAGATGGTCTTGCTTCTATAGTGCATATTTGGAACAGAGTACCTACTTCTGCTCTGTCTGGGACCACACCTTATCAGGCTTGGTTTGGGAAGAAACCAGATGTCAGTCACCTAAGAATCTGGGGATGCACTGCATATGTCTTTGTGCAAAAGGATCAGAGGAAGAAACTCCAATCACACTATCAAAAATGCGTCTTTATTGGCTATCCTGATGGTTACAAGAGTTGGAAGTTTTACAATCCTACCACCAAAAAGACCATTATCTCGGAGAGGGCTGAATTTGATGAGAGATACTTTCCTGGTACCTCTCAGAAACATTACAGCACACCACCTTCTTTTATTCTTCCTCTTGACCCACCTGCCTTGCAACCAGCTTCTCCAGACTCAGCTGTGCTGGAGTTAGGGGGAGGCTTTGATGCACTAAAGCCTATTGTGCAAGCAGCTCCCTCTGCTCCTGATCCAGATCCTACCCCTCCTCAGAGTCCAAATCTTCGTCCTAGAACACCTCCTGCTATTCACCAGGATGATAATCTGCCCCACACACCTCCTGTTAGACACAGAGTACCAACTCCACCACCTCTTCCCAAAACTCCACCTATTGCTGTCAGGAAACCAGTCAGAAATGTCAAACCACCTGGCAACTGGTGGGTCATTAGACCTGCTCCTCCACCAGTTCGAGATGATTCTGATTCAGAAGACTCTATCCATGAGGATCCTGATCCTAATCCTGATGAAGAGGCTGGTTTTGTGGATGTCCAATTTGCTGGTCTAGCTGAAGGTGCAAATCCAAGCACTTACAAGCAAGCTATGCAATGTCCGGATGCTCACAAGTGGCAGGAAGCGTGTAATGAAGAGATTATGTCTCTAATGGGACATGGGACATGGGACATTGTGGACTTGCCTCCAGGAAAGAAGGCTATTGGTTGTGGATGGGTTTTCAAGGTCAAACACAATGCAGATGGCTCGATTGAGCGCTACAAAGCTCGATGTGTTGCCAAAGGTTTCAGTCAGAGACCTGGCATTGACTATACTGAAGTCTTTGCTCCCACATTTCGCCCTGCTGCCTTGAGACTTATCCTAGCTATGGCTGGTATTGAGGACATGGAACTTCGTTCTGTGGATGTTACCTCTGCCTTTCCTAATGGTGATTTGGAGGAGGAGATTTATATGGTTCAACCAGAGGGGTTTCACCAAGGTGGTCCAAACCAAGTCTGCAAACTCTACAAATCGCTTTATGGTCTTAAACAGTCCGCCAGACAGTGGAACAAGAAGCTACACTCCGTCTTATTATCTATGGGATTCAAACGACTCGAATCCGACCGCTCTATCTACCTCTATGTCAAGGGGGAGGTAAAGGTCATTGTTCCCATTTACATTGATGATATCACACTGGCTTCAAAGAACACTGCTGCTATTGACAAAGTGGTTGCAGAGCTGTCTAGGCACTTCAAGATCAGAGACTTGGGACCAAGCACTTTTTTATTGGGTGTGGAGATTATTAGAGATAGGCAGAAGCGGACCATTGCGCTTTCCCAGAAGCAGTACATCTTAAACACACTGGAGCGCTATGGGATGGCAGATTGCAAGCCTGTCAAGACACCTATGATGACAGGTCTTAATCTTTCCAAGGCAATGGCACCTCAGACTCCAGAGGAAGCGGACTTTATGAAGAACATCCCGGGCCCGAGGACTCCGTCCACGTCATGACTCTCTGCCGTAATTGGGAGAGGCCACCTGAACGCCAGTACGACGCCTTTGTGCGTCTCTGGTTCGTCAAGTACCTGACGTCTAACAAGGCGGCGGGTGCCTTCATTCCGGATCCAGGCGGCGGGTGACCGGGCGTCTGGCTCACCGGAACAGTCTGGCGATCGACGAAAGCGATTGTCGAGCTTCATTGCGCGCCGCAAGCCCTGCGATGGCGGGCGTTATGGGACCTCACGGACCCTTTACGCGGAATCGACCGCATCCGGACCTTCGGGTCTGGGGGACGCAAGCTCGAGCGAGCGATTCAGCACGAACTCCAACGAGTGCGGGCACGATAGCGCAGGGCAGTGCAGCCCTCTATGTTTATCCCTTTCTGTTTCATTGGACAGATCGTATTTATCGTAGGTACACTTGTGTATTTACAAGCGGACTGCCATCGAGCACCGCTATAAAAATTGTTGATTTAAAAAAAAAAAAAAAAAAAAAAAAATGAAGAACATCCCATATCTCAGTGCTGTTGGATCACTCCAATACTTGGCCACCATGACTAGACCGGACATAGCAGCTGCTGTGTCATGTCTGGGACGCTTCAACTCAAATCCTGGTCCACAGCATTGGAATGCAGTCAAGCACTTACTCAGATACTGCAAAGGGACTATGGATTTCAAGTTGACCTTTTCTGGAGATCTTGGTCCAGAGATGTTTACCACATTCTGTGATGCTTCCCATGGTGATTGCCCTGATTCTGGACGCTCTACTGGTGGATATGTGACAATTCTTGGTGGTGGAGCTATTGGTTGGTCATCCAAACTGCAGCCCTTTGTTACACTGTCTACAACTGAAGCAGAGTATATTGCTGCAGTTGAAGCTGGGAAGGAGATTTTATGGATGCGCAATATTATGCAGGAGATGGGGTATCCTGTATTGCAACCATCACCACTCAAGATTGACAATCAGTCTGCACTGAGTGTCACAAAGAATCCAGAGCATCATGGACGGATGAAACAGCTGGATTTGCGATACTTCTGGCTTAGGGATACAGTGGAGCAGAAGAGGATAGGACCAGAATTTATTCCAGGAACTGAACAAGTCGCAGACTTGTTAACTAAACCACTTACTGTACCAAAGGTCGAATTTTGTAGACAGAAAATGGGACTTGTAGCTACATAGTTTAGACAGTTCAGGTCAGGGGGAGGTGTTAGAAGTGCCCCTCCTGTCCGGACTTGTGCATAGGACAGGACCCAGGCTATGCGCCTAGCAATGCACACAGCCCATGGCTGTGTGCGCAGCAATGCGCAGCCTGTGGCTGCGTCCGCAGCAATGCACAGCACAAGCTGTGCGCGCAGTAATGCGCAGTAAATAGCTGTGTCCGCAGCAGTGTACAGCCTACAGCTGTGCCTGCAGCAATGCGCAGCCTATGGCTGCGCACACAGCCTCTTAGACATATATATAGGTAGCATAGAGCGCCTTGAAGTCCCCAGTGTTCTCACTCAGGACTTCTAGGCAAGTACTTGTACATCACTAAATTATACTAGTGTTCTCACTCAGGACTTCTAGGTTCTAAGGCTCATCCAGAGTGTTCCCTGTGCCTAGTTTTAACACACATCTGCTCCAGGACTAGACCATCTGACCTGGGCGCATATTAAACAGCTTGTGAGATTCCCTCACGTCACTACTCTCTTCCTAAACATTGCAAATGCATGTTTGGACTTGGGGCATTGGCCCTCGTACTTCAAGCAGAGTTTGTCGGTGATTATCCCGAAACCTGGCAAGCCTGCATATGATACTCCTAAAGCCTTTCGCCCGATTGTGCTTTTGAATACTCTCAGCAAGCTCGTCGAGAAAATGCTGGCGCGTCGTATGCAATACGAAGCGACTAAATTTGCTGTCTTTGATCCAAAGCAGTTCGGTGGCATCCGACAGAACTCGACAGAGGACGCCGGAGTGTTTCTTACCCACATCATTCGGCAAGGCTGGATAAAGGGCCTTAAAACGAGCGTCATTGCTTTTGATGTAGCTCAATACTTCCCATCACTCAACCATCGGATGTTGGTGAGGATATTGCAACACGGAGGCTTTGCACGTCAAGTGTCAAAGTTCTTCGAATCTTACCTCATCGGGCGTAAGACCTCTTATGCCTGGCGCAGCACTGTCTTGCCTGAGTTTGATGCCGATGTTGGTGTCGGCCAAGGCTCGGCTCTGTCTCCAGTACTGTCTGCGCTGTACTTGGCGCCGGTGCTGAAACTGTATCAGAAAGTCGGCGACATGCCGACGATCATATCATTCGTTGATGATGGACTGATTATTGCTCAGTCCAAGTCAATTCTGGACAATGTTCCAAAGCTGAAGAGGGTGTACGCATCAGTGCACAACCTCTTCACTGACTTCGGGCTTGTTGTCGAGCACAACAAGACTGAATTGCAACACTTTTCGCGCAATGCGGCGGACCCTCATCCGTCCATTGATCTCGGGTTCGCGCCATATACTGGCACAACTCCACTTCAGCCCAAGGATGTCTGGCGATACCTTGGCTTCTTTCTGGATGCGCATCTTTCCTTTAAAGAGCATGTCCGTTTTTATGCAACGAAGGCTCTGACAACTGCCAGAGCTTTTCAAATGTTAGGCAATTCTGTTCGAGGCTTATCCCCTCAGCAGAAGCGCATTCTGTACCTGTCATGCGCTCGCCCCATCGCGACATATGGCTGTTTATTATGGAACTTCAATGGTATGCGCAATGTCGCACTCATGAAGTTGTTGCGCCAGATGCAGCGTAAGGCCTGCATCTGGATCAATGGACAGTTTCGCACCACTCCGGAGGGTGCAGCTGAAACTATGGCCTGCGTTGAACCCATCGCCGGCTTCATCAAGCGGCTCAAGGTCGGGTCCTCTGCCCGACTAGCCAACTCGAACGTGAGGCATGCCCTTCGCTCTCTTACCACGCCTGTCTCTGCAGGCAGGGACTCCTCGAGGTCAAAGAACTTGGCCTCCCTCTCTGAACGCCAGCGCTCAGCGCTGAAATCTCCTCTCAAAGATTTGGTGGACCTCAGACCACCAAACTTTATACACATGGATTATTTCGCGGATGCGAATAACCCGGGCAGGCAGTTGGTCGACCAGTTCGGCGACCGCTTTGAGACTCATAGGCTTCTTGGCAAAGACGAGGACTCTGTCAAAGCCTATCGCAACTCGTTGGAGCAGGCGCTCTTTGAGTGCCAGGCCCAGCAAGATTGTGCATATGTCAGTAGTGATGGCGCCGTGCCCACGAAAGCAGACGCACTGGTAAAACAGTCGGTGTACGCATCCCGGGTTTACCAGGGCACCAGACTCTTATTTGAAACTCGTCAGCCGGTCGGTAAAGCAACCAGCAACGACGCCGAGCTGATTGGATTGCGCGTCGCGATCCAGAAAGCCACCACACAGGATGGAGTCACTTCCATCTCATGTTTTGTGGACTCGATGAATGCCATCAACCGCGTCATCGATTGCAATCCGCACTCCACGCAGCGGCATTCTATTGCCCTGTGTGAGGTATTACGGCGCTGGCTTGATCAAGACGAGCAGCGCAGAATCGATTTCTGGCATGTCCCTTCCAAGTGGAAGTGGGCTATTCAACTCGAAGCACACGAGTTCGCTCGGTCGCTCGATATTCCACTGGGCACTCACCCATTGTACACCACGGATGCGCTCCGCAAGGAGGCAGACGATGAGATGCATGCTTCTTAGTTCGACCAATCTCGGACCAAGAAATACATAGGCGCTTCCACGTTTCACTTCCATGATGCGGGAAAGCCAGATTCCTATGAGCGCCCTTCTTGAAAGTGAACGGGCTTCATGAAGTTGGTGACAGGCAACGAGTTGTATGCTCGCTGCTGTCGCGTTGCATGCGGACATGCGCCGATCAATGCGTATCGTGCGCGGTTCAATTTTGTTGAGAGCGATCAATGCTCCTGCGGATGAGGGCCTGAGGACTCCGTCCATGTTATGACGCTCTGCTGTAACTGGCAGAGACCACCTGAGCGCCAGTACGACGCCTTTGTGCGTCTCTGGTTTGTTAAGTACCTAACGTCTAACAAGGCAGCGGGTGCTTTCATCCCGGATCCAGGCGGCGGGTGACCGTGCGTCTGCTGGCTCTTCGGAGTCCCAGAACAGTCTGGCGATTGACGAAAGCAGTCGCCGAGCTTCATTGCACATTGCAAGCCCTGCGACGGTGGGCGTTATGGGACCTCATGGACCCTTTACGCAGAATTGACCGCATCCGGGCCTTCGGGTCTGGGGGACGCCAGCTCTAGCGAGCGATTCAGCACGAGCTCAGACGAGTGCGAGCATGAGAGAACAGGGCAGTGTAGCCCTCTATGTACATCCCCTCAGTCTGGTTTCATGTCGGACTAGTTGTATTTATCGTAGGCACACTTGTGTACTTACAAGCGGACTGCCATCGAGCACCGCTATATAAATTGTTGATTTAAAAAAAAAAAAAAAAAGAGTTCTGCCGGATGCTGCTGAACTGTTTTGGATCAAAGACAGCAAATTTAGTTGCTTCGTATTGCATATAATGCACCAGCATTTTCTCGACGAGCTTGCCAAGAGTATTCAAAAGCACGATCAGGTGAAAGGCTTTCGGAGTATTCTATGCAGGCTTTCCAGGTTTCGGAATGATCACCAACAAGCTCTGCTTAAAGTAGGAGGGCCAATGTCCGAGATTCAAACATGCATTTGCAATGTTTAGAAAAAATACAGCAACGTGAGGGAATCTCACTAGCTGTTTGATGTGTGCCCAGGTCAAATGATCAGGTCCTGGAGCAGAGGTATTGCTGCAGGGCTCCAGGGACTCCCGGAGTTCTGCAGCAGAGAACAGGACCCAATCCCGCACTGAGTGAGACTCAAGTTCATCGAGCTTATCCAAATTAACCGGCCTGTCAGATGCGGCATTATATGACTTATCGAGCACATCCCAGAGTGACTCGACAGAATTACAAGGTTGTCCCTGCAAGGAGATGGCCTCATAGTTAGGCAAGGGCCTTTGCTTTGTCCATGCAGCCAGATCCTATGGATGTTGTGATTTTTCAGCGACCTCTTTGATTCGATTATCAAAGAAGATGCATTTAGCATCTTTAATAGCTCGACACCAGATGCGGTGGTCCCTTTCAGAGCGAGTTTGCCTGAAAGTTTCCAAAGTCTCAGAGCAGTGCTGGTTCCACCAGCCCTTGCTCTGCTTAGAGAGCTTGCACTTTTTCGAGTGAGTTTCCCAAGCCTGATCAACAGATGTCAAAAGTGCATGAAGTACCCTCTCGAGATCATGAATGGTCTCTACCGGAATCATATCCAGCCCGAGTAAATCAGAGGCAATGTCTGCGATGAACTCTGGGACACTGTCTTTGGGAAGTGACCTGCGCTGGTTGCTGATGTCGAGCAGCAGGATGTCAAGTTCCAGTGACAATGGGCAGTGGTCTGAAGTCAGCTGCAGTGCATGTTCGATGCGCAGATGAATCTGTTCTGTCAATACAGGGCAGAACATCAAATCAATAGTCGAGGACCGAAGCTCTCAGTTGTGGGATATGAAGGTCGGGCCAGAATTAGATGGTTCCGCCCATTCAAGTCCAAGCTCGAGTGCTGCATTGCACAGCATCTCACCCTACGTACACTGAGAGGTATGAACTTGATCCCAAAGTTTATAGTGGCAATTGAAGTCCCCACCTAGGTAGACCAACTTGAGGAAATCAGGACGCTCTGAACATTCGTCCAGGAGCCAGATCGCGCTGCCATCTACATCGGAGTAGGCGTTAGCGAGAAAGAGGGGCTCGCCAGGAGTGGCGAGACTTATAACTATGAGATCATGACTATCAACTAGATCGCGTCGCAGAGAAGGTCGTAGCTGCCTTAAGTGGTTATGAACATAGGCCATCATACGAGGGGGTTCCTTGTAGGATGACCTGCGAACGATGCAGGTCCAGTCTGGGTGGGGTTTTTTTTTTTTTTTTTTAAATCAACAATTTTTATAGCGGTGCTTGGTGGCAGTCCGCTTGTAAGTACACGACTGTGCCTACTATAAATACAACTAGTCCGACAAAATACCAGACTGAGGGGATAGACATGGAGGGCTCACTACCCTGTTCTCTCGTGCGCGCGCTCCTCCGAGCTCGTGCTGAATCGCTCGCTAGAGCTTGCGTCCCCCAGACCCGAAGGCCCGGCTGCGGTCACTTCCACGTAAAGGGTCCGTGAGGGCCCATAACGCCCACCGTCGCAGGGCTTGCAGTGCGCAGTGAAGCTCAGCGATCGCTTTCATCAATCGCCAGACTGTTCCGGGCCTCCGAAGAGCCACCAGATGCACGGTCACCCGCCGCCTGGATCCGGAATGAAAGCACCTGCCGCCTTGTTAGACGTTAGGTACTTGATGAACCAGAGACGCACGAAGGCATCGTACTGGCATTCAGGTGGTCTCTGCCAGTTACGGCAGAGAGTCATGACATGGACGGAGTCCTCGGGCCCTCGTCTGCAAGAGCATTGGTCGCTTTCAACGAAATTGAACCGCGCACGATACGCATTGATCGGCGCATGTCCGCATGCGATGTGACAGCAGCGAGCATACAACTCGTTGCCTGTCACCAGCTTCATGAAGCCCGTTCTCTTGCGAGAGGGGCGCTCATAGGAATCAGGCTTTCCCGCATCATGGAAATGAAACGTGGAGGTGCCTATATATTTCTTGGTCCGAGATTGGTCGAACCAAGAAGCATGCATCTCATCGTCTGCCTCCTTGCGGAGCACATCCGTGGTATACAAAGGGCGGCCAGTCTGGATGGGTCGGACCTTTGATTACTGCCTCACTGTCGAAGCTGTGAGCAGACAGGGCATGTCTTATAATGTTCCAAGCAGGTTCTTGGAGGAAAAGAATATCATAGTCCTCTCCAAGAGTGGAGAGGAGAATGTCTATATGTACATGCTTTCGATTCACATTCTGAGACAAAATATGAAGCGAGGAAATAAAAGAGCGCCCCCTCATACCAGGGACCACCACCAGAGCAGGGCTGTCCGATGAGGAACTCATGAGGGTCCAGCCTCCGCATTTCGCTGTGAGGAGGCATTAGAACGATTCTGGCCTGTATGCTTACGATCACGTACCAGCTGGTAATGCTGCTTGATCCACTCAGGATCAAAATGGTTCTTCCAGAAGGCACACTTCCAGTCATCAGTGGAGTGTTCTTTGCCGCAGCTAAGACACTTGGCAGGGCTGCCCCGCGGGGGTTGCCTTGACAGGCGGGTTTGCTTTTGGCTTAGCCTTGCAGCAAGAAGCCAAGATGCGATGATGTTCCTTTCTGTGCAGTTCTCCACACAGCGGGCATTGAAGAGACTGCTGGTTGCACTTCATGGAAGAGTGCCCCCAGCGCCAGCAACAGTCACAGAGAGGAGATCCTGGTGATGAAAGGGTGGCCTTGAACTGGCAATGCCAGTTCCGAACCATAACAGTACGATCATCCAGGGCCTTGATATTCTAGCCGGTTATTGTATCTTCGATATTGAACAAAACGGTTGCAGTATTAGATTTCTTGGAGTTGCACATGATGTGCAGCACTCCAACGAGGGTGATGAGGTCCGAGAATGATGAGTTCCGGAGAATCTCATAAGCCTCATGGGCAGTAAGAGTACTGCCATTGTCATTGAAGTAAGGAACGTCGAGCAATTTCGCATAGGAGATGCTCGTGGGCATGGTGAGCTCAACTGTGGAGCCAGTCAGAGCACACCAGAGAGTGGACTCACGCATAATATTGCAGTCCTTTGGAGAAGCTACTCTCATCATCAGGCAGGAGAAAGAGGTAGCGGAGTGGTCCTGGATAGACTCGCATCGGATCCAAGACTTGCCAGCTGTCAACCCCCGGTTGAGGGTTGTCAGGAGCATCCCAGCAGCAACAGAACCGTTGCCACCAGGGAAAGTGTAGACCAGTCTGACGTTGCATCGAGACGATCCATGCGAGGTAGACTTCACCTTTTTCTTATTTTTTTTTTTTTTTTTTTTTTTTAAATCAACAATTTTCGAGATTCAGGGCCCTGCATATAGCAGAGCCCTGCGCTTCACCCGCTCTTGCGAGGGGGAGCCCACCATTACAGTGCATCGCCACCTTTGTCTGCAACGCCCACTTGTCAACAACTGTAAACAATCTCGCATTTTCGCAAAACACGTTCCACAGCGACGACAACTGAGCCGATCTCGAATCAAGTTGCATACCCGAGTTCTATACACTCTTGAGCACCTTCATCTTCTTTTATCGCGAAATCCGCTGAAAATCCAGCGAAAAATAGAGAGCTTCGATGAGCGACGACCCGCTCGACACGTTGAGAGGCGGTGGGAGGACTACCCTCTCACCGCTGAACCCGCACCCCGGCCGCGCTGAGCCCCCTCCTCCCGTCGGCCTCTTCTCCCAGCCGGGACCTTCGTCCGGCGTCCTTTTCCAGGGAAACGACGGTCTCATGCAGACCGACGACCCCAACCCGCAGGCGGAGGCGACTGCGCCCCCTGCTCCCTCCTCTCCCGCTATATCCATGGCGTCTACGCGCGCCGGATTTAATAGCGATAACGTCGGTGTGCTGTACTTCGAGGAGGAAGGCTTTCGCCTCCTCCACGGTGAAGCGAAGGCAGTCACCGAATCTCTTTGGAACCTGAAGGAGTGGCTCCGGAAGGTCAACACGTCAGCCGTGCAAGTCCCCGCCGGCTACCAATATGCTATCGCGGAAGGTTTGGCCACCTTGGTCGATACCGCCGCCGACGTCAACATGTTTGGGATCCCCACTCTTGAGGGTGCCAAGCACACTCTCGGGCACCGGCTCGCTACCACGATCCGCGCCCGCACAACCAAGACTGCCCATTTTTCGGGCGACACTCGTATTCACGACTCCTCTCCGACGGGCACGCTGCGCCCCCAGGACTCTCGTTCGAACGTCGGTGCTCGGCCTCCGAGACCACCTCGGAACCCGAACCGCCCACCTCCGCCTCCACGCAATCGGTCCCGCTCCCGAACTCCAGGACGGGGCCCCCCTCCCTCCTGTCAATCGGGCCACTCGCCCATCCGACAAGAAGCGCTCGTACGCGCAAGCGGCGGCTCAGCCCGCCACCACTCCAGCTGAGGCCATCGTGGCCTTGGCTAAAACCTTCCCCGATCTCCCCGCCGAGAAGATCGTCTCCTTGCAAAAGGAGGCGACCGGCGATTCATCCGGACCGCCTAAGAAGAAGGCTAAGTCCACCTCTCATGGACCATCTCGACGTAACGTCAGATTGGTCTATACCTTCCCCGGCGGCAATGGTTCTGTTGCGGCCGGAACGCTCCTGACAACCCTCAACCGGGGGTTGACCGCTGGCAAGTCCTGGATCAGATGCGAGTCTATCCAGGACCATTCCGCTGCTTCGTTCTCATGTTTGATGACGAGGGTGGCTTCTCCTAAGGACTGCGACATAATGCGCGAGTCCGCCCTCCGGTGTGCTCCGACCGGCTCTACGGTCGAGCTCACCATGCCTACGAGCATTTCCTATGCGAAATTGCTCGACGTCCCTTATTTCAACGACGATGGCAGCACGCTCACTGCCCGTCAAGCTTACGAGATTCTCCGGGACTCTTCGTTCTCGGATCTCATCATGCTCGTTGGAGTTCCGCGCATCATGCGCAACTCCAAGAAATCTGATACTGCAACCGTATGGTTCAATATCGAAGACACCACGACCGGCCGGAACATTAAGGCTCTGGACGACCGTACTCTCATGGTCCGGAACTGGCGTTGCCGGTTCAAGGCTGCTCTTTCGTCGCCGGGATCTCCTCTCTGCGACCGTTGCTGGCGCTGGGGGCATTCTTCAATGAAATGCAACCAGCAATCTCTCCGATGCCCGCTGTGTGGAGAACCGCACAGAAAGGAGCATCACCGCGTCCTGGCTTCCTGCTGCAAGGCGAAGCCAAAAGCAAACCCGCCCGTCGAGGCAACCCCTGCGGGGCAGCCCTGCCCGCATCCTCCAAAGTGCCTTAGCTGCGGCAAAGAGCACTCCACCGATGACCGGAAGTGTGCCTTCTGGAAGAATCGCTTCGATCCCGAGTGGATCAAGCAGCACTATCAGCTGGTGCGTGATCGTAAACGTACTGGCCAGAATCGTTCTAACGCCTCCCCGCAGCGCAATGCGGAGGCCGGACCCTCATGAGCTCCTCATCGGACAGCCCCGCTCCGGCGGTGGTTCCTGGCACGAGGGGGCGCTCGTTTATTTCCTCGCTTCGTATTTTCTCTCAGAATGTGAATCGAAAGCGTGTACATGTAGACGTACTCCTCTCCACTCTCGGAGAGGATTATGATATTTTGTTCTTGCAAGAACCTGCTTGGAACATAGTAAGATACGCCCCATCGGCTCACAACGTCGACGGCGAGGCAGTAATTGGAGGTCCGACCCATCCTGATTGGACTTGCATCGTTCGCAGGTCATCGTACGAGGAGGCCCCCCGTGTGATGGCCTATGTCCATAACCGCCTACGGCGGCTAAGGCCCTCTCTGAGGCGCGACCTAGTTGACAGTCGCGATCTCATGGTCATAAGTCTCGCCACTCCGGGCGAGCCTCTTTCTCGCTAACGCCTACTCTGATGTAGACGGCAGCGCAATCCGGCTCCTGGACGAATGTTCGGAGCGTCCTGATTTCCCCAACCTGGTGTACCTGGGCGGGGACTTCAATTGTCACTATGAACTTTGGGATCAAGTTCATACTTCTCAGCGTACGCGAGGCGAGATGTTGTGTAATGCGGCACTCGAGCTCGGTCTCGAATGGGCGGAGCCGTCTAATGCGGGCCCGACGTTCATCTCTCATAATCGAGAGCTTCGGCCCTCAACTATCGATTTGATGTTCTGCCCCGTTCTGACAGGACAGATTCATCCGCGCATTGACCACGCGCTACAGTTGACCTCGGACCATTGTCCGCTGTCACTTGAACTTGACATCCCGCTGCTCGACATTAGCGACCAGCGGAAATCGCTTCCTAAAGACAGTGTCCCCGAGTTCATCGCCGACATTGCCGCCGACTTGCTCGGACTGGATATGATTCCAGTTGAGACTATCCACGACCTCGAGAGAGTACTCCGTGCGCTCTCGGCGTCGGTTGATCGAGCTTGGGAAACTTACTCTAAGAAGTGCAAGCTCTCTAAGCGGAGCAAGGGCTGGTGGAACCAGCACTGCTCTGAAGCTTTGGCAACTTTCAGGCAAACTCGCTCTGAAAGAGACCACCGCATCTGGCGACGAGCTATCAAAGATGCGAAACGCGCCTTCTTTGACAATCGAATCAAAGAGGTCGCTGAAAAATCGCGACGTCCATGGGATCTTGCTGCATGGACGAAGCAAAGGCCCTTGCCTGACTACGAGGCGATCTCCTTCCGGGGACAGCCCTGCAATTCTATCGAGTCGCTCTGGGATGCACTCGATAAATCTTATAACGCCGCGTCCGACAGACCGGTTAATTTGGACAAACTCGATGAACTCGAGTCTCATCCGATTCGGGACTGGGTCCCGTTCTCTGCAGCAGAACTCCGGGAATCGCTGGAGCCCTGCAGCAATACATCTGCTCCAGGTCCAGACCATCTGACCTGGGCGCATATCAAACAGCTAGTGAGATTCCCTCACGTCGCTACTTTATTTCTAAACATTGCAAACGCGTGTTTGGACTTGGGGCATTGGCCCTCGTACTTCAAGCAGAGCTTGTCGGTGATTATCCCAAAACCTGGCAAGCCTGCATACGATACTCCGAAAGCCTTTCGACCGATCGTGCTTTTGAATACCCTCGGCAAGCTCGTCGAGAAAATGCTGGCGCGTCGTATGCAATACGAAGCGACTAAATTTGCTGTCTTTGACCCAAAGCAGTTCGGTGGCATCCGGCAAAACTCGACAGAGGACGCCGGTGTGTTTCTTACCCATATTATCCGGCAAGGCTGGATAAAGGGTCTTAAGACGAGCGTCATCGCCTTTGATGTAGCTCAATACTTCCCTTCACTCAACCATCGAATGTTGGTGAGGATACTGCAACACGGAGGCTTCGCACGTCAAGTGTCGAAGTTTTTCGAATCTTACCTCGTCGGGCGTAAGACTTCCTATGCCTGGCGTAGTGCCGTCTCGCCTGAGTTTGATGCCGACGTCGGTGTTGGCCAAGGCTCGGCTCTGTCTCCAGTACTGTCTGCGCTGTATTTGGCGCCGGTACTGAAACTATACCAGAAAGTCGGCGATATGCCGACGATCATCTCATTCGTTGACGATGGACTGATTATCGCTCAGTCCAAGTCAATTCCGGACAATGTTCCAAAGCTGAAGAGGGCTTATGCGTCAGTGCACAACCTCTTCACTGATTTCGGCCTTGTTGTTGAGCACAACAAGACTGAATTGCAGCATTTCTCGCGCAATGCGGCGGACCCCCGTCCGTCCATTGATCTTGGGTTCGCGCCATATACGGGCACCACCCCACTCCAGCCCAAGGATGTCTGGCGATACCTTGGCTTTTTCCTGGACGCGCGTCTTTCTTTTAAAGAGCACGTCCGCTTCTACGCAACGAAGGCTCTGACCACGGCCAGAGCTTTCCAAATGTTAGGCAATTCTGTTCGAGGCTTGTCCCCTCAGCAGAAGCGCATCCTATACCTGTCGTGCGCTCGCCCTATCGCGACGTACGGCTGTTTATTATGGAACTTCAATGGTATGCGCAATGTTGCGCTCATGAAGTTGTTGCGCCAGATGCAGCGTAAAGCCTGCATCTGGATTAATGGACAGTTCCGCACCACTCCCGAGGGTGCAGCTGAAACCATGGCCTGCGTTGAACCCATCGCCGGCTTCATCAAGCGGCTTAAGGTCGGGTCCTCTGCCCGTTTAGCCAACTCGAACGCGAGACATGCTCTCCGTTCTCTTACCACGCCTGCTTCTGCGGGTGGGGATCCTTCGAGGTCAAAGAACTTGACCTCCCTCTCTGAGCGTCAGCGCATAGCGCTGAAATCTCCTCTCAAAGATTTGGTGGACCTTAGACCACCAAACTTTATCCACACGGATTATTTCGCTGATGCGAATAACCCGGGCAGGCGGTTGGTCGACCAGTTCGGCGACCGCTTTGAGACTCATAGGCTCCTTGGCAAAGACGAGGACTCTGTCAAAGCCTATCGCAACTCTCTGGATCAGGCGCTCGCCGAGTGCCAGACGCAGCAAGATTGTGTGTATGTCAGTAGTGACGGCGCCGTGCCCACAAAAGCAGATGCACTTGTCAAACAGTCAGTGTACGCATCCCGGGTCTACCGGGGCACTAGACTTCTTTTTGAAACTCGTCAGCCGGTCGGTAAAGCGACCAGTGACGATTCAGAGCTTATTGGATTGCGTGTCGCAGTCCAGAAAGCTACCACACAGGATGGAGTCACTTCCATCTCGTGTTTCGTGGACTCGATGAACGCCATTAACCGCATCATCGATTGCAACCCGCACTCCGTGCAGCGTCACTCCATTGCGCTGTGCGAGGTACTTAGGCGCTGGCTCGACGAAGACGAGCGACGCAGGATTCATCTCTGGCATGTCCCTTCCAAATGGAAGTGGGCTACTCAACGCGAGGCACACGAGCATGCTCGGTCGCTCGATATCCCATTGGGCACTCGCCCTCTGTACACCACGGATGCGCTCCGAAAGGAGGCAGACGATGAAATGCACGCCTCTTGGTTCGACCAATCCCGGACCAAGAAATACATAGGTGCTTCCACGTTTCATTTCCATGATGCGGGAAAACCTGACTCCTATGAGCGCCCCTCTCGCAAGAGAACGGGCTTCATGAAGTTGGTGACAGGCAATGAGATTTTCGCTCGCTGCTGTCGCGTTGCTTGCGGACATGCGCCGATCAATGCGTATCGCGCGCGGTTCAACTTTGTCGAGAGCGACCAGTGCTCATGCGGACGAGGGCCTGAGGACTCCGTCCACGTCATGACTCTCTGCCGTAACTGGGAGAGACCACCTGAACGCCAGTATGACGCCTTTGTGCGTCTCTGGTTCGTCAAGTACCTGACGTCTAACAAGGCGGCGGGTGCCTTCATTCCGGATCCGGGCGGCGGGTGACCGTGCGTCTGTTAGTTCCGGAACAGTCTGGCGATTGACGAAAGCGGTCGCCGAGCTTCATTGCGCATCGCAAGCTCTGCGACGGCGGGCGTTATGGGACCTTACGGACCCTTTACGCGGAAATGACCGTATCCGGGCCTCCGGGCCTGGGGGACGCCAGCTCTAGCGAGCGATTCAGCACGAGCTCAGACGAGCGCGGGCACGAGAGAACAGGGCATTGAGCCCTCTATGTACATCTCCTCAGTCTGGTTTTCTTCGGACTAGTTGTATTTATCGTAGGCACATGCGTGTACTTACAAGCGGACTGCCATCGAGCACCGCTATATAAATTGATGATTTAAAAAAAAAAAAAAAAAAAAACCATTACAGTGCATCCCAGAGTCAACTCAGACCGAATGGACCTCATCAGTCCATAAACCAACAGAGGAGTTTGTTAGCCCTACTCCAGCCAGGTCGCGGGAGACTGTCCCAGCCTGCCACGGCTCGCTCTTCAGCAGGGAATTCACAGAGAGCCCTGCTTACTACCATTTCCTGTTCCAGAGCAAGTGGTTCACTTACATCATCATTGTAGATCCCCACTTGTCTCCAGTCTCTGCCTTGCCACCAGCCAGCCCTGATTATGCTCTCACAAATGAGTCAGGGATTGGTTTCTGATACCAGGAGCCCCCCCTGTTTAGTTCTGAGGAACTCAGGACTCGACTCATTCTTCGCCCCCTCTCCTGGAGTCCCTGAGTGTCCATGGACCTGGTCTGTAAGGAGCGGCCCACTTTGCAGGTACATCACAGGTGTCATACTACTGGGACTAATGACCACTCTATGTCAGCGGATGGCTCCAGTGATGCTGGACCGTGACTGTCTATGTGGGGGATGGCCTGGCCTGGAATCACCCAGACATTCGGCTTGTTCTGAATATATTCTACCCCGCTTACCACCCCCTATGCTTTCGCTCCCTACTTGATCATGTGACATCACATGACCATTTCAGGCATGGAACACCAGACTCAAGTTCTAGTGTGCCACTTTAGGGTACAATTGATTGCTCCCACCTGGATCAGGTGATATTATGTAAATATCACATGACTCCTTGAACCCGGACCCTGAGTTATCAATTCAGACACTGCACCCAGGCCAGGTGATCAATGCAACCAATTTTTCCCATGGTGTCAGCATCACCTGACCCATGTGAACCAAGCATGTGATGGTAACCTCTGATAGATCACATGCCTTTCCCAGCTTTTTTTTTTTTTTTATGGATACTGAGGATGAGGGGAATTGAACCCCAACCCTTCCAGTGGTGCACAGCCACCTCTCTGGATATTTGATGGTGATGATAACCACTGGGCCACCAGCACCCCAAATACAACTAGTCCGAGACAAACAGACTGAGGGAATGGACATAGAGGGCTCACTGCCCTGTTTTCTCATGCCCGCGCTCATCTGAGCTCATGCTGACTTGCTTGCTAGAGCTGGCATCCCCCAGGCCCGAAGGCCCAGATGCAGTCATTTCCGCATAAAGGGTCCGTGGGGTTCCATAACGCCCACCGTCGCAGGGCTTGCAATGTGCAATGAAGCTTGGCAACTGCTTTCGTCAATCGCCAGACTGCCCCAGTACTCCAAAGAGCACCAACCGCTACAAGCACGTGGTCACCCGCCACCTGGATCCGGTATGAAGGCACCTGCCACCTTGTTAGACGTTAGGTACTTAACAAACCAGAGGCGCACAAAGGCGTCATACTGGTGTTCAGATGGTCTCTTCCAGTTACGGCAGAGAGTCATAACATGGACGGAGTCTTCTGGCCCACGCCTGCATGAGCATTGGTTGCTCTCGACAAAATTGAACTGCGCATAATATGCATTGATCGGCGCATGTCTGCATGCAATGCGACAGCAGTGAGCATACAGCTCGTTGGCCGTCACCAACTTCATGCAGCCTGTTCTCTTTCGAGAGGGGTGCTCATAGGACTCAGGCTTTCCAGCGTCATGAAAATGGAACGTGGAAGAGCCTATATATTTCTTGGTCTGAGATTGGTCGAACCAAGAGGCATGCATATCATCGTCTGCCTTCTTTCAGAGCGCATCCGTGGTATAAAGGGGGCGAGCACCCAGTGGGATATCGAGCGACTGAGCATGCTCGTGTGCTTCAAGTTGAATAGCCCACTTCCACTTGGAAGGGACATGCCAGAGTTCAATCCTGTGCTGCTTGTCTTCGTCCAGCCAGCGCTGTAGCACTTCGGACAGGGCAATAGAATGCCGCTGTATGGAGTGGGGGTTGCAATCAATGATACAGTTAATCGCATTCATCGAATCCAAGAAACACGAGATGGAGGTGACTCCATCCTGCGTGGTAGCCTTCTGGATTGCAACGCGCAATCCAATCAGCTCGGCGTCATCGCTGGTGGCTTTACCGACCGGCTGACAAGTTTCAAATAGAAGTCTGGTGCCTCGGTAAACCCAAGATGCATACACCGACTGTTTAACAAGTGCATCTGCTTTCGTGGGCACAGCGCCATCACAACTGACATATGCACAATCTTGCTGGGCCTGGCACTCAGCGAGCACCTGCTCCAGCAAGTTGTGATAGGCCTTGACAGAGTCCTCGTCATTGCCAAGGAGCCTATGAGTCTCAAAGCAGTCACCGAACTTGTCGACCAACTGCCTGCCTGGGTTATTTGCACCTGCGAAATAATTCGTGTGAATAAAGTTTGGTGGTTTGAGGTCCACCAAATCTTTGAGAGGAGATTTCAGCACCGCGCGCTGACGTTCAGAGAGAGAGGCCAAGTTCTCTGACCTCAAAGAATCCCCACCTGCCAAAGCAGGAGTGGTAAGAGAGCGAAGGGCATGCCTCGCATTCAAATTGGCTAGCCGGGCAGAGGACCTGATTTTAAGCCGTTTAATGAACCCAGCGATAGGCTTGATGCAGGCCATGGTTTCAGCTGCCCCCTTCGGAGTCGTGCGAAACTGTCCATTAATCCAGATACAGGCTTTACGCTGCATCTGGCACAACAACTTCATGAGTGCAACGTTGCGCATGCCATTGAAGTTCCATAATAAACAGCCGTGCGTCGCAATGGGGCGAGCGCATGACAGATACAGGATGCGTTTCTGTTGAGGAGATAATCCTCAAACAGAATTGCCTAACATTTGGAAAGCTCTGGCAGTTGTCAGAGCCTTCATTGCATAGAAGCAGACATGTTCCTTGAAAGACAGGCGTGCATCCAAGAAAAAACCCAGGTATCGCCAAACATCCTTGGGCTGAAGTGGGGTTGTGCCAGTGTATGGCGCGAACCCAAGATCAATGGACGGACGAGGATCCGCCACATTGCATGAAAAATGCTGCAGCTCAGTCTTGTTGTGTTCAACAACAAGCCCGAAGTCAGTGAAAAGGTTGTGCACTGATGCGTATGCCCTTTTCAGTTTTGGAACATTGTCCGGGATTGACTTTGACTGAGCAATAATCAGTCCATCGTCAACGAATGATATAATAGTTGGCATGTCGCCAACTTTCTGGTATAGTTTCAGGACTGGCGCCAGGTAGAGTGCAGACAGTACTGGAGACAAGGCCGAGCCTTGACCGACACCAACATCAGCATCAAACTTGGGCGAGACAGTGCTGCGCCAGGCATAAGAAGTTTTACACCCAACGAGATATGACTCGAAAAACTTCGACACTTGACGTGCGAAGCCCCTGTGTTGGAGTATTCTCACCAACATCTGATGGTTGAGTGAGGGAAAATACTGAGCAACATCGAAAGCGATGACGCTTGTTTTAAGGCTCTTTATCCAGCCTTGCCAGATAATATGGGTCAGAAAGACACTGGCATCCTCAGTCAAGTTCTGTCGGATGCTGCCAAACTGTTTTGGATCAAAAACAGTGAATTTAGTCGCTTCGTATTGCATACAATGTGCCAGCATTTTCTCGACGAGCTTGCCGAGAGTATTCAAAAGCACAATCAGGCAAAAGGCTTTTGGAGTATCGTATGCAGGCTTGCCGGGTTTCGGGATGATCACCGACAAGCTCTGCTTAAAGTAGGAGGGCCAATGCCCCAAGTCCAAACATGCATTTGCAATGTTTAAGAACATTGCCACAACATGAGGGAATCTCACTAGCTGTTTGATATGCACCCAGGTCAGATGGTCTGGTCCTGGGGCAGACGTGTTGCTGCAGAGCTCCAGGGATTCCCGGAGTTCTGCCGCAGAGAACGGGACCCAGTCCCGCATTGGATGAGGCTCAAGTTCATCGAGCTTGTCCAAATTAACTGGTCTGTTGGATGCAGCATTATAAGACTTATCGAGTGCATCCCAGAGCGACTCGATGGAGTTGCAAGGTTGTCCCTGAAAGGAGATCACCTCATAGTTAGGCAGAGGCCTTTGCTTCATCCATGCAGCCAGATTCTATGGACATTGCGATTTTTCAGCGACCTCTTTGATTTGGTTATCAAAGAAGGTGTGCTTCAATAGTGGCTCGGACTTTTGTATACAAAAACAAGGCAATGCCGAGTAGTCTGTTGTGTATAATACCGAGGACTTTTGTAGATGGATGATTGTAATGGATTGTAATTGATATGGGGGGTTATTGTAATTGATTGTAATTAATATGGGGGGCCATTGTAATTGATTGTAATTGATGTGGGAGGTGATTGTAATTGATTGTAATTGTAATGGGAGGTGATTGTAATTGATTGTAATTGATATGGGAGGTGATTGTAATTGATTGTAATAGGTATAGGGAGGGATTGTAATTGATTGTAATTGATATGGCAGGTGATTGTAATTGATTGTAATTGATCTGAGGAGTCATTGTAATTGATTGTAATGGATGTGGGGAGGGATTGTAATTAATTGTAATGGATATAGGGAGGGATTGTAATTGATTGTAATTGATATGAGAGGTGATTGTAATTGATTGTAATTGATATGGGGAGTCATTATAATTGATTGTAATGGATATGGAGGTTGATTGTAATTCATTGTAATAGGTATGGGGGATGTTTGTAATTCATTATAATAGGGATGGGAGGTGATTGTAATTGATTGTAATTGGAACTGGAAGCCATTGTAATTGATTGTAATTGGCACCAGCAGCCATTGTAATTGATTGTAATTGGAACCAGAGGCCATTGTAATACATTGTACTTGGCACTCACAGCTATTCTAATTCATCATGATTGCAATGGAATATTTAATGGGGCATTTTGATTCACAATACAATTAGTCTTCCCATTCGAATGTATCAACTAGGTTCTCATTTTCCTTCTCCTCCTCCTCTTCTTGCCCATCTTCTTCTTCCCCCTCTGCCATATTAATACCACTGTTTTCCATGCCCAGCACATAAGCATATTTACTGTGCCACTCTGGTTCCATATTTTGTGATATCAGAAATGGCAACCAATTTCTTGCAAACTTTTCAGCCAAGCAATGGCAAAAGTATGCTTGTTTTCTTGCATATGCCTTGAGGCCACTGGAAAGAGAATTATCTTCACCATCATACCTGTTTTCCTGCTCCAGCCACCACAACTCCTTCCACTCATAGTACACAATTGTTCGGCGCATCTCTTCTAGAATAAACTGGACTTCTTCTTCCCAGCGCATTTTTCTAGCTTGTGATTTTGACCATTCAATGTGCATTCCTTCATCAAGCATCTGCTCGAAAGCATCGACCTGGGGTTCGTTTGGGGCTTGTGGCACTAACCAAATCCACGAGATTTCATAGCATCCAGAACTCGTCACCTCTTTATCTGTTTCCAGAAGATCAAAATCATCTTTGCCAGGTCCCCGCACATCAGCATTCTTGAGCTCTTGCAGGTGCGACTGCCAAGACCCATCTGGATCAGCAGCCAATAGAGCTGACCTTGCTTCATGATAGGACAGTACTGCGCGCCACATTCGGTGCTTGAAATGAATGTATACACTGCGCATACGAGTATTTGGGCGGTTACCCATTCCACTGATATTGAGTTTCTTGAACTGCCACAGGCCTGCAATAAGGCGCAAATGATGGCGAATAATACCAAGGGCATCATCTGCCTGAGCAATGCGTAAATGGGCTTCGCGAGACAAGATGTGTGTAAAGTGGGAGGAATCCTGCAATGCTGCAGAAAGAGCTGAAGGAAGGAATAATGGTATGTTTTCCGCATCTATGGTCTTGTCTTTGTCAGTAGAAAGGAGCTGTGCTGTCACAGTGGCAAGCATAGGACTTGTTCCAGGAATGTAGGCAAGCTGTGCCTCGCGCCAATTGTTGATCGAGAGCAACAGTGACCGTCTCTTTTCTTCTAGATCGGCCAATTCCTTTTGTGTTTGATATTTTTTCATTACTTTGATTTCATATTTGAGATTTCGCCTCAGATTTTCTTTAGTAACTATATTTAACAGTTATTTTCTAAGACTCACTGTTGTTCCTCAAGCTCCAGGCCAGTGATGAGAAATCCTGTCAAGCCCATTTTGTGGATTATCAATTCTCCCTTGGCAGCCAAAACTGAGTCTTCTTTTGCCAGCTCAAGCCGCACATCTTGTAAGGTATTGGCTATAGGTGCTCTGAGTCACATATAAAATCAAATGAATTTTATTTAAGAACTTACTTGGGCCAGGATCATAATAAGGGTTTATCTGTTTATAATCAGCTTCCCAGGCATCAATCATCTTCTGCCATGCTTTGAGGGTTTCAGACTGGAAGGTAGCAGAAAATTGCTCGTAAAGGCTTTTGTGCTTTTTTGCCATTTTGATTGCATCCTTCAAGTGGCGTAAGAATTGTTGGCCTGTTAATGTCTTATTATATTACTATCACTCCACCATAATGAAAATAGACTGACCAAATCCAAGTATTCTGCGGTAGTTTAAACCACCCCATTGACCATTCAAAGCCTCATGCCGCGCTCCAGAACCCATCTCTCTTGTGCTTGGTCCCAGAGGATTTGTGCCGACCCAAGTGACTTCAATCTCTTCACCACATGTGCGCCCGACACCATTCCGATAGGCCAAAGCAAAGTTGGCATGGCAATCGGGACCATGAGCATTGATATGCCAGCTAGGCACAGCGAAGTCAATCACTGTATCCTTATCTATCTGCATTTCAAGGGGAAAGTTCTTCATGCGCAGCCCAAACCTTTTCGCATACTGGCATCCAATGTCTGATGTCAAATAGATGCGCAGTAGCTTTTCACCCTTGACCGATGATAAAACTGTATAGTCAAGATTGCAAAATCTATACACTGTATTCAATAACAGATATTCAAGAGATCGATAACAATTCACTCACTTTTCGCCCAGTTGCAAATCACCAACTCCATTTCTCTGTACCAGACCATGCCGTGGACAGATTACAACCAATACACCAGTAACCTTATATCCTGGTTTTGAACGGACAGCTGCACGGACCAAGGCATCATGTTCCGATTGACAAGTATTGATCTGTGGCAAAAAACAACCATGTAAATATGAGATATGTAATTGAAAATACAACACAAACTTCGGGTTCATGCAGATAATCCTTCAGAAATGATTGATACTTCTCTTCTTCAACAAAGTAGGCCCAACCAGGACCCAATTCAATATCAGTGGTCTTGCGATCCTTTTGTTGCAGCTTAAAATTGCCATCAATGGCAAGAAAAAGGGTATAGAGATACCTTTACAAAGAGATTGATGAATGGATTATCAGTAATAAAGAAGAAAACATACTGATTTGATGCCCTTTCCCAATTTTCAGGCAAATTACGACCAGGATGGGGGCAAGCTGGACATTCAATCGCCAGCTCACCTTCTGAAGTGGCAGCTGGTCCCTCTGGATCATGTCCACGGCCTGACCTTTTGCACATCATAAGGTGTCGCCAGATGCGCACAGTGCGTTGAAACTCAGTCAAATGATCCTATATAATATAAAGGATTAACTATTCAATACTAAGACTATAAAGCCTTACCGAAACATTTTTCAAAAGAAGTGGATCAGTAATATTGAGTAATGTGTGGCAAAAGTCATAGGCATTAACTTTGCCTTGCAAAGTCAACTCGTGATAGAAATCGAGGCAGCGAAAAGTGAAGGCTGTTTTTGGTCGGTTAAAGGTGGCTGGGAGCCAGCGCGCACGCAACAGCTGTATATGATGTGGGACAATACCATTCTGGCGGCAGTCGCAAAAGACAATAGCAATCTGGTGTACTCCAGTGAGATCAACGATGGAAAAAGTTGTGGGCTCTTGGGCAGGTAGAGGACATGCAGCTCTATAATGGCCGAGCTGAATTTGCAAACCAGCATCATGCAGCGATGACTTGAGAAAAAAAGAACCATTCCACCTCTAGAACTAATTTTTAAAAAAAGACCATCAATTCTAAAGATGCAATTACACACCTCAACATGATGGAAAGGATGAGCAGCATGCGAGGTCAGAATACAATTCTGGCATCGTAACAGTCCTTCATCAAAACAGTCCAGACATTTCCAGATGGGATTGCCTTTGCCACAGGAACAGGTCTGACGATCGAGAGATCCTGCCAGGCCATCGTGACGAAGCAGCTCATCGAGACAGATTTGGCGATAGTCAAGCCACTCTGATAACTTGGTCTATATTGCAATCAATAATGAGTAACAGAATCACACAATCAAAGCATACTGCATTAGTATTCTTCTTGGAGTGAGCCTTCTGGGAGGCTGACGATGTTGCCTCAGTGGGTTGGATGTCCTCATTGTTGGGCATAAGGAAGAGAGAATCATCATTTATGATTGGGTTCATGGAAAATGTACTGGAAGGGGATGGCGATGCTTCATTTGAGCCTGAGGCCTCTGAGGAGTTCCATGTATGAGAGCTAGTGCGACCACCAGCTGTCTTTCGCAAAGTGATGACTCAGGATTTGGGCTGGAACTTGGAAGTACTGGATGTGGCCTCAGAGGATGGTTGAACTGACCTAAATGTAGGCTTGCTGCGCTTGGTTTTGGGAGCAGAGGCAGCATTGTCGTCTTTTCGCTTCAGGGGCATGGGTGCTGGCACGAACTGGTGGTGGCTGTGCACATGTTCAATTAATAAAAAAGGCAAAAAAGCTGCACCATTGTGGCTCGGCAATTTGTTGATTGTGGCTGTACATCTGTTCACCCAGCAGCAAAGACGAAAGATCCATTTGTGATTGAAATAGTTTAATAGACTACTTAATCAGCTTGTGCTTTTGAATACTCTCGGCAAGCTCGTCGAGAAAATGCTGGTGCGTCATATGCAATATGAAGCGACTAAATTTGCTGTCTTTGATCCAAAGCAGTTCGGTGGCATCCGACAGAACTCGACAGAGGACGCCGGAGTGTTTCTTACCCACATCATCCGGCAAGGCTGGATAAAGGGCCTTAAAACGAGCGTCATCGCTTTTGATGTAGCTCAATACTTCCCATCACTCAACCATCGGATGTTGGTGAGGATATTGCAACACGGAGGCTTTGCATGTCAAGTGTCAAAGTTCTTCGAATCTTACCTCGTCGGGCGTAAGACCTCTTATGCCTGGCGCAGCGCTGTCTCGCCTGAGTTTGATGCCGATGTTGGTGTCGGCCAAGGCTCGGCTCTGTCTCCAGTACTGTCTGCGCTGTACTTGGCGCCGGTGCTGAAACTGTATCAGAAAGTCGGCGACATGCCGACGATCATATCATTCGTTGACGATGGACTGATTATTGCTCAGTCCAAGTCAATTCTGGACAATGTTCCAAAGCTGAAGAGGGCGTACGCATCAGTGCACAACCTCTTCACTGACTTCGGGCTTGTTGTCGAGCACAACAAGACTGAATTGCAACACTTTTCGCGCAATGCGGCGGACCCTCGTCCGTCCATTGATCTCGGGTTCGCGCCATATACTGGCACAACTCCACTTCAGCCCAAGGATGTCTGGCGATACCTTGGCTTCTTTCTGGATGCGCGTCTTTCCTTTAAAGAGCATGTCCGTTTTTATGCAACGAAGGCTCTGACAACTGCCAGAGCTTTTCAAATGTTAGGCAATTCTGTTCGAGGCTTATCCCCTCAGCAGAAGCGCATTCTGTACCTGTCATGCGCTCGCCCCATCGCGACGTATGGCTGTTTATTATGGAACTTCAATGGTATGCGCAATGTCACACTCATGAAGTTGTTGCGCCAGATGCAGCGTAAGGCCTGCATCTGGATCAATGGACAGTTTCGCACCACTCCGGAGGGTGCAGCTGAAACTATGGCCTGCGTTGAACCCATCGCCGGCTTCATCAAGCGGCTCAAGGTCGGGTCCTCTGCCCGACTAGCCAACTCGAACGCGAGGCATGCCCTTCGCTCTCTTACCACGCCTGTCTCTGCAGGCGGGGACTCCTCGAGGTCAAAGAACTTGGCCTCCCTCTCTGAACGCCAGCACTCAGTGCTGAAATCTCCTCTCAAAGATTTGGTGGACCTCAGACCACCAAACTTTATACACACGGATTATTTCGCGGATGCGAATAACCCGGGCAGGCGGTTGGTCGACCAGTTCGGCGACCGCTTTGAGACTCATAGGCTTCTTGGCAAAGACGAGGACTCTGTCAAAGCCTATCGCAACTCGTTGGAGCAGGCGCTCTTTGAGTGCCAGGCCCAGCAAGATTGTGCATATGTCAGTAGTGATGGCGCCGTGCCCACGAAAGCAGACGCACTGGTAAAACAGTCGGTGTACGCATCCCGGGTTTACCAGGGCACCAGACTCTTATTTGAAACTCGTCAGCCGGTCGGTAAAGCAACCAGCAACGACGCCGAGCTGATTGGATTGCGCGTCGCGATCCAGAAAGCCACCACACAGGATGGAGTCACTTCCATCTCATGTTTTGTGGACTCGATGAATGCCATCAACCGCGTCATCGATTGCAATCCGCACTCCACGCAGCGGCATTCTATTGCCCTGTGTGAGGTATTACGGCGCTGGCTCGATCAAGACGAGCAGCGCAGAATCGATTTCTGGCATGTCCCTTCCAAGTGGAAGTGGGCTATTCAACTCGAAGCACACGAGTACGCTCGGTCGCTCGATATTCCACTGGGCGCTCGCCCTTTGTATACCACGGATGCGCTCCGAAAGGAGGCAGACGATGAAATGCATGCCTCTTGGTTTGACCAATCTCGGACCAAGAAATACATAGGCGCTTCCACGTTTCATTTCCATGAGGCGGGAAAGCCTGATTCCTATGAGCGCCCTTCTCGAAAGCGAACGGGCTTCATGAAGTTGGTGACAGGCAACGAGTTGTATGCTCGCTGCTGTCGCGTTGCATGCGGACATGCGCCGATCAATGCGTATCGTGCGCGGTTCAATTTTGTCGAGAGCAATCAGTGCTCATGCGGACGAGGGCCTGAGGACTCCGTCCATGTTATGACGCTCTGCCGTAACTGGCAGAGACCTCCGGAACGCCAAGGGCCCCAGTAGCCCAGTGGTTTAATCGCCACTAAAGACTGGAGAGGTGGCTGTGCAGTCACTGGGAAGGTTGTGGGTTCGATCCCCGCTCATCCTCTGTACCTTACAAAGCAGGGATAGGCATGTGACCCATCATCGGTTACCGTCATGTGCTCGGTGACTCAGGTTGGTAAGCAACCCTGAGGCAATACCACGGTCAGGTGACCTTCGGTGGCTAGGGTGGTAACCTGGTCACGTGATAGGGATGATTGTGGGAGCCCAAAGTGGCAGGTCAGGTGATCCCTGGCAGGCCGTGCCTGAAATGGTCACATGACTAGTCATGTGATCAAGTAGGGAGCGAAAGCATAGGGCGCGGTAAGCGGGGGAGAGTCTGAGAACAACCCGACCCTTGATGCGCACCCTGTAATAGGGAGTTCCAGAGCATGCGCGCTTCCGGAAGGTGCCGCGCACCCTGTAATGGGGAGTCTCTTCGGACTGCGAGCTTGGGACAGGACACCCCCCACCGGTTAATCTCGAGCCCAGTCTAACCAGCTGGATCAGGCCGAGAACCTGGTCGTTAGTCAGCGTTGGTAGCGTGGACTGGTCCTTGGTCATAAGGCCTTACCGAGCGTTTGAAGGGGCCAGGGGTAAGCCACCACGTGACCGTAAAGCACTGCTCAGGTGGGAGCCTGAGACCTCCTTGTGGGGCATGCATAACCGGGTTAAGCATGGGTGTAGAACTCCTCAGCCTAGGCCTTAGGTCTAGGATGCGCACTGAGGCTGGACGCTGGCAAGGCAGAGACCTGGGACATGACTGGGGATCCGCGCCCTTCGGGCATCAGCGAACCACATGCTCAGGAACGGGAAAAGTAAAGTAGGTGGGGCTTACTAATGCCCGGCTGGCTCGGCTTGGCCTCTTAGTAACTCGCTCCCTGGCCGAAATTCGGACTGTGGCGGACCAGGGCAGTCCCCTGACTCCGGCCCGAGAGGACTTATCCTCTGCCGGTTCATCTGGATGACTAATCCAGGTATTGAATCCAAGTTGATTCCGAAGTCTAGGCACGGAATTCCACCGTTTAGTCTAGCGCCTATCCTGCAAAGGAGACGGCGATAAGGGTCCTCCACTTGGAGGGCCCTAAACTTCGTAGTTGTATTTATCGTAGGCACATGCGTGTACTTACAAGCGGACTGCCATCGAGCACCGCTATATAAATTGATGATATTTAAAAAAAAAAACCTCCGGAACGCCAGTACGACGCCTTTGTGTGTCTCTGGTTCGTCAAGTATCTAACGTCTAACAAGGCGGCGGGTGCTTTCATCCCGGATCCAGGCGGCGGGTGACCGTGCGCCTGCTGGCTCTTCGGAGCTCCGGAACAGTCTGGCGATTGATGAAAGCGGTCGCCAAGCTTCATTGCACATTGCAAGCCCTGCGACGGCGGGCGTTATGGGACCTCACGGACCCTTTACGCGGAAATGACCACATCCGGGCCTTCGGGTCTGGGGGACGCAAGCTCTAGCGAGCAATTCAGCACGAGCTCAGACGAGCGCGGGCACGAGAGAACAGGGCAGTGAGCCCTCCATGTCTATCCCCTCAGTCTGGTATTTCGTCGGACTAGTTGTATTTATGTAGGCACATTCGTGTACTTACAAGCGGACTGCCATCGTGCACCGCTATATAAACTGTTGATTTAAAAAAAAAAAAAAAAAAAAGACTACTTAATCAGCATGGTGCATAGGTACTTTTTCTGTCAGATTTTTGAAGCGATTAGGAGTATAAATGGAAATGCTACACTGATACTGATCATGAACAGTAGTGGTTTCAGGATCATAATCTTGTATGCTCGTACCATGCCAGTGTGAAGGATCCCAAGCTATAACAGTATCAGCTGCTCCTCTGACACAAATGCCATAATCACAGTTGTAAAAATGACCTCCTTGGTCATCGCCAAGGGTTCGTGAAGTTGTCCATGCCATTGCAAACTTGTGTGGTTGGCCTAGTTCACGATGGGTAAATCTGTATATTGATTGAGCACAAATAAGATCAATGAGCAAGGAAAATGATTACCTGGAATAATTGGCTGCCAGTGCTCCTGTTGGAGGTGCCCACTCAACCTTTGGAAAAGTAAAAACATTATCGCCGATGTCGAGGTTGATCTCGCCGATGTCACTCTTGTTCGCAGTTGCTTCCTTGTTCATCCGATTGACCCCTCTCTCCTCGATCCATTCAATGATATCATCAGAGACAGCATCAGGAAGTTTTTTGTGAACAAGAGTCCAGAAAAGAGCAAAAACATGGGCTGTCAGGTGATCAAGATGGTCAATCTCCTCCTGGGAAGTCCTTTTGGACAGAATATTGCAAACCCAACCCAGAACTGGCTTGTCGCGAGCCCCAGCTGAAAGGCCACATTGGACTATACTGCCAGGATCATCGAGCTAGAATTACTCAATTAGCCATAGCACAAACTACTGGGGAAATACTCACTTGTATGCTTTTGCAAGCATCCACTGATTGCAAAACAAGGTCGTCAACAAGGGCCATGAGGCCTGGATGCTGGGAGAAATGTCGCATAGCCACCATGACTAACTCGCCAGTTGTGCTGTCAAAGAGGAGGGCACTGCGATTGGGACCAATGTCATGGGGCACCGATTTGACATGAAATGGAAGCTTTGGTCCCTCCCGAACATCATGGACTGGACCTTTGGCAATCATCAAGGCCCACTTTTGATAAATGGTATCATGCTCATAGAGCCACTTTATTGGGTCAGGATGAGGCTTTGCAAGTTTACAGACATCCAAGGTTTCAATGTTGGCGAGGAATGCTGTCTTCATGTCGGTGGTCCAATCAAGACCAATGGTTCGGATAAAGGTTCGTTTGTCTTTGCGATGGTTGGCAAGCAATCTCTGCCTGGTCTGCAGTGCAGTAGTGAGGCCAACTGCCTCGCTTGGATGTTTCTGCCTGAACCTGGCAAAAGTTGTTACTCATATTCATTCAAAAGATAGATAGTGTAGATCAACACATACCTGCCCAGCCAACGAGTAAGCAGATCAAAAAGCTGCCCAGAATCAGTTCCAAGGCCAGCCAATGCATTGGGCGATTGCTTGATCAAAGCCTGAATAAAAAAGGCTTTTGAGGTAGGAGAAGTGGTGATTGCCAGCAGATCCAGGAGATCGGAACTGTCTGCAATCGTCTGGCATACACTGCAATGCTTTGGGATTGCTCGATCGGCCATGGCATACAGATTGCAATGGAAGTACACAAATGATAAGTCGGCGACGGCTGTGGCTGTGCTCAACAATTTTCGTCAACTGCTACCACCACCACCACCACCCACCACTGCCCGCGAGCCTTTCCCTGGCCCGGCCAGGTTTCACTCAGGCAGTGGTGGGCCCTGCTTTGTGGCCTTTCCCTGGCATGGCCAGGTGTCGCTGCGCCGCACGCACGCCACGTCACCACCCACAACCAACACCGACCAGCCCCAGCCCCTGCAAGCAACCTGGACCCGGCGTGGCCTGTGCGCCATGTTGCCGGCACATCGCTGGATACCAGACGGTGCGCCACGCCACGCCCAGCCCCAGCGACGAGGTGGCCCGTGCGCCGCCCTGCCGCCATCTACCGCCGACGCCCAGCAGTGAGGAGGTCACGTTGACCTCCTTGCCCCACGCCTGCCATGCCGCCGCCACCTACCACCAACGCCGAGAGCTGGAGAGGTCATGTTGACCTCCCCGCCTCTCTCCTTGTCTCTCGCCGCACCCACCCTGTGTGCCGTGCCACCCCCAACCGCCACCGCCAATGCCCAGCGACGAGGAGGACAGCTGTCCTCCAGCTGTCCTCGTCCCGTCGTCCACACCCACCCGACGGCCACTGCCAGCCCCCTGGCCCACCCAGCGTCCAGAGCCCTCGGCGACGACGTGGCGCACGGACCATGTGCACCACGTCACCTGCACCCCCTGCGTCAGGCATCGCCCAGGAGGGTGTCGCCACTCCTCGAGCCCCAGCCCCCCCCCCCCAGGACAGTGATGTGGCCCGTGCGCCACGGCACCGCTGGTCAGCGCCAATGCCGAGGAGCGAGGAGGACATGATGTCCTCCCCGCTCCGCCTCTCCTCCTCCTCCCAGTCCATCGCACCCAGCCGCCTCCCCACACTCTTTGAGCCCCAGCCAGCCCCCAGCATGGTGACGTGGCCCGTGCGCCATATCACCGCATGCCAGCGCCAACGCCGCGGAGGGAGGAGGACGTGTTGTCCTCCTCCCTCCTCGTCCTCTCCTCCCTGCTGCACCCCCCGTGGCGCCTCCTCCTCCCCCAGCTGCCTGTCCGGCCCTCACACAGGCCACGTCAGCGCCACAGCCCCTGCATGGGCCACGTCAGCACCAGCGACGCCAATGCCCAAGGGCAGCGTCTCGTCCCAGTCCACTGCGCCCAGCCGCCCCCCCGCTGCCCAGCCACCCTTCGAGCCCCACCCAATGCCCACGACGGTGCCATGCCACCGCTGGCCAATGCCAATGCCTGGAGTGGGGAGGACACTTGGTCCTCCCCCCTCCTCCTCCTCTCCCTCTGCCTGCACCCCTGCGCCGCCGCCGCCGCCGCCACCTCCCCTAGCCACCCACCATGCCCCACCCAATGCCCACGTCGGTGACGTGGCCCGCGGCCACGTCACTGCCTGCCAACGCTACGCCAACACCCAGAGGCGAGCAGGACACGTTGTCCTCCCCCCTCCTCCTCTCGTTCACCCTGCACCCTGGCGCTACCGCTCCCTACCTCAGCCGCCTGTCGAGCCCCACCGCCCCATCACCCCCAGCCGACGCTGCCGCTCTTGGAGCCGCCGCCACCGCCTAGGACTGTGACATGGCCCGCGTGCCACGTCACCGCCGGCCGCCACCAACGGTCAGGAGTGAGGAGGACAAGGTGTCCTCCTTGCTCCTCCTCTCTCCAGCTGGCGCCAACACCGAGCGGCGGAGAGGACACTCTGTCCTCCCCGTCCTGCCCTCTGCCCTTGCAAATGGACGTGGCCCCTGCGCCACGTCCTCCACGTTCCTAGCGACGAGGACAGCTGTCCTCCTCGTCCCGCCGTCCACCTCCGCCCTGTGGCCCACGCGCCACATCACCCCCAGCTGCCGTCAATGCCCAGCGACCACGTCCTCCACCTTTGCCTGTGGCCCATGCACCATGTCACCTCCAGCTGCCGCCACACCTCCGCCCCCGATGATGATGGGGCGCCCACACCCCTCGTCCCTGCAGGCCAACGCCCATGCCCACAACGCACGGGCTGCCAGCACACCAGCCCACTCAGCCCCCAAATGCACCCGAGCGGGGACCTGGCCCGTGCATCATGCCACCGCACCCCGTCGCCGACCGCCCAGCGATGAGGAGGACGTCCACGTCTCCTCGCCCCTCCTCACCATCGCCACCACCGACAACGATGCTCCTCGCCATCACTGACCCATGATGACATTGACCCCCCTCCCCCATCGTACTCCCTATGCCCTGCCAACCTCAGTTTTTATACTACTTTACCTGTCTGTTGAATAGTGAAATTACAATATATATTTGAATACAACTTCTTAAGACTGAATCAACGAAATGCAGTAGCATAGTGAAGGGCATAGGGCAATCATGTGACACAAGGTATATATGGTCATGCTTTCATTCAACTCTTCCTTATTGATTGCACTTTGTTTCCATCGCAGACTACTCCCACTCCTGTCGACATGGGCAACAGATCCTGAGCTACTCCTGAGCAAACCAAGTGGATGACTTCTGAGCTTCCAAGCTTCTATGCAGCCAAGCAAAGCAATGGAATCCCTGCCTTCTTTACCGAAACCTACATCCAGTTCGAGAAGAAGTGGCCGATTAGCCTGGATGATCAAGACTTATCGGCAGCTAAGGGAGAGGAGGCAGTGGCTAAATCCACCAAGTTGAAGCAAAGGGAAAGAGTACGACTCATCAATCAGCTTCTGTTCATCCTTCTGAATTTGTCGATGTGCTAGCAAATCCACAACTGGTTTTACAACCGATGAGGCGAAGGCTCTGGATCAAACACTCGTGGTCTATTGAAGCTCGGGGCATCCAAGATGCTGCAGCCCTGGCAAGCCTTTGGCAAGCTCTTCGCTGACGACCTGAAAGAAAAGGTCAAGCAGGAGTGGGATGCACATCAGGAGGCAAAGCCTGGATCGACACGATCGTTCTTTGATTTTCGGAATGAGAAAATGCAGGTCTGGTATCGAGAAGCAACTGATGAAGTCAAGAAACAGGTTGAGGCCTTTCGTTAGGAGTGTAAGAAGGGTGATGGCCCAGTAGACAATGGGGCGATGCAAAAGTAAGCAATATGTCCCCCATGCTGAATGCCTCACTGATGAATTGACATCACACTAGAGCAATCTCCAGGCTCCCTCGCACTCTCATGTTGGCTGCCGATGAAATCGTCAAACAGACAGGAATGAACTGTACAATTGTTGTTGGGGGTCCTGTTCCTAACTTGGGTGGAGCCAATCAAACTTTCATGTGAGATTTGAGCTTTTGTGGTCTTTTGGCTTTACTAAAATGAATATAGGGTTCATCGGGGAACCACTTTAGATGGCAAGACTTTTGACGAATATCTTGGTGACCGCTACAATCAGGAGTTTGTCCCAATGTTTGACAAATTTGTGGAGGCTTCCTTCGGTCAGTCTGCCAGAGATCCTTACTACATGCCTTTGATTGATCTGCAATAGACAAGGCTGTCTGCAAAGCACGCACCCTATCCTCACCTGCACCAGAGCAAGGCACATCTAAGCCCAAGGCTGATTACAAAGCATCAAAGGAATATCAAGAACAAGTGGCAGCCAAGCATGCATCTAACAAAGCTATGTTGGATGCCCTTATGAACGATGAGCCTATCCCAGCTGGACACCCAGCTAATACTCCTTCTTTGTCAGAGGCTGCTTCAGATGCTTCTGGTCCCATAACAGCCTCCATGCCCGATACCATTCCATCCCATAGTTTATCTCCATCTCCAGTTCCTTCTTCCAAAGCAGCTTCATCTATGCCTGCTGATGAGGACTCGGTGATTGGGGAACCAATGGATCAGGACCCAGTTGCAGAAGATCCAATAGCTGCAGACCTGGTAGGCAAAGGCAAGGCTCCTGTTATAGCTGACATACCAGTGATCGAGGACAAGGCATCCACTACCAGCATTGCTGCAGCTCCTACTTCAGCTTTTGTCGACACAGCTGCATTAACAGATAAGGCAGTCACCAGTCTTCTTCCATACCTCAAGAGCATCTCGCAAGAAGAGCAGTGGTTGACCTTGATTTCCAACTGGGTTTTGTTTGAGCTTGCTAATCCACCCCGTGGTGTACGTTTTACATTGTTATTGATATTTTGCTGGATATCTTACAGTTTTTTAAGTGTTTGCCTACTAAATCCCGCCCAAGCCAGATTGCTGCATGGCTTAAAGGAGGGCGCAAGGCAGAGGCTGCTCAAATGCCACACCTTGCTGACAGCACCAAGTTTGGCTTGGATTGGACTGCATGGTGGAAAGCAATTCAACCAAGTTGGCGCCAGGAAACCTGTTAAGCTAGATGAATCTTAAAGGACTCGGGCAGACTAAGTGCGAGAGCGGTTTAAGACGATGGCAAAAGGAATATTAAACCTAGCGCTACTGGTACATCTGGAAGTCCTTATATATCTACAGTACTCGAGCACGGACCATGAGCTGCGCAATGCTGCGGACTACGGATGAGTAAGGTTGGGATAGGATGACTCGGAGTGACTAGGGAAAGGGGATGACTCGATGACTGCGCGCTGTGCAGCATAACTAGGGGAGGGGGATGACTCGATGACTGCGCACTGCGCAGCATGATGGGAGTGGGGAAGATAGGGGAGAAGATAAGGGAAGGAAGATAAGATAAAGAAAATGAATGGTCCGTAACATCACCCTCTCTTTAGATTCGCGTCCTCGCGAAAATCTTTAGTCCAGCTGTCCCCACCCGTTGTTTTCCCAGGCGCTCATTGCGCGTGGGGCCCACGTGTGAATGAGCTCCTCGTTGTAGGAGCGGATGTGGTGAAGTGTGGTGGCAAGGAGTTTGAGTCGCCGGTTTTCGGTACGAAGCGTTTCCATTGCTTCGCGAAGCGCGATGCGTTCCGCTGTTGTGGGGGCGGTCCCGTCGGGGATTCGTCCACTCCAAAGGTGCGTACGAATGGTCATGACGTAGCGCAGGTATGCGCCAAGGGTGATGGTGAGGGGGTCCATATAGTCTTTGGCGTCGAGGATCTTCGCCAGATTCTCGGCGTCGTTCGTGATGGGGGTGGGTGCGCGGCTGTCGTCGCTGCTTTCGATGCTGATGGGGGTATTGGTGGTCATGATGTGCGTTTTCTGACCTTCTTCCCTCTTTTCGTAGTCCTTTTATCTTGCTCCGTGGTCTTCTTCAGGAAACGGTCTAGAGCTTGCTGCGCATTCCCCAGTTCCTTCTCTTTGATCCATGTGTTTTCCTCATGTCCGTATCCTTTCCATTTGACCAGGAATAGCGTTCCTCTTTCTTGTTTCCTTCTTTTTAGAATTTCTTCTATTTCGTACTCTTCTTCATCATTTATGATCTCAGGGGGTGGCGGCGATGGCCGTTCTTGTATCTTGAAACGGGGTCCTTTGTAGAGTGTGAGTAGCGCTTCATTGAACACAGGGTGTATCAGCTGCCATGATGCTGGGAGTTCCAGGCGATATGCTGAAGCTCCTTTCTTTTCGATCACCTTGAACGGTCTGTATCGGAGTGCCGATAACTTCTTTGATGGTCGATTGACTGCGATATTGGTGGCTTCAAGCCATACTCCGTCCCCTTTCTTGTATTCACGGGCTGGTTTTCGCCTCGCGTCGTAATTGTCCTTGGCTCGTGTTTGCGCATACTGCAGCGCAGCGTTTGCTTCTTTCTGGATTTGGTTCATTCTCTCGACAAAGTTCTTGGCCGCGGGGTTATTCCCTTCCATTGTCTGTGGTTCTCCCTTCCAGGGGTGCATTCCATAGTTGAGGTAGAATGGTGTTTCCTTTGTTCCCTGATGTGTCTTGTCATTGTATTGGTACTCTGCGATCGCTATCCATTCTGCCCAGTCATTCTGCAGGTTGTTTGTGAAGTTTCTAAGGAAAACTTCTGTTTCCTGATGGGATCGCTCTGCCTGTCCATCTGTTTGTGGGTGATAGGCCGTTGATAGGTTTTGCTTTGTTCCGAGCAGTTTTAGAAGCGCTGTCATGAATCGTGCTGTGAATTGGGGTCCTCGGTCACTGATGATCTTTCGTGGGATTCCATGGAGTCTCCACACATTGTCTCGGTATAGTCATGCGAGACCTTCTGCTGTGAGTTCGGTGTTGGTGGGAATTAGATGGATCATCTTGGTCAGGCGGTCTGTGACTGCGGCGATGGCGTTAAAGCCATTTGAGCTGGGTAGCGGTCCTATAAGGTCTACTCCGATATCTTCCCATGGTTGCTGCGGGACCTCGTGCGGGTGTAGTGGTGCATGTTTCTTTTGTCGAATGATTTTGTTTCACTGGCATGCTTCGCATCCATTGACATACTTCTTGATGTCTGTTAGCATTGATGGCCACCAATAGGTGCAGTTTATGAGTTCGTGCATGTGGTATTGTCCTGGGTGTCCTCCGATGGGTGTGTCATGGTGTTCGAACATGATGTCTTCCTTCAGTTTGTTGTCTGGGGGAACGTAGATCTTCCCTCCTGCGTATACAATGTGGTTTTCTTCTGTAAACCAGTGTGGTTTTTCTTTCAGTCCTGTTGTTACGATTGTTTCTCTCCATGTGCATTGTCGAATTTGTTCCATTCTTGGAGTTTCGATCATCGTGATTCCTCTTGTCTGCATTGTTTTGTTATTTCCTGCTTCCCCTTTCGGTGGATGTTCGTCCTCGAACATCATAAAGTCGAAATCTCGGTCATTATTCTCTTCCAGGTGTCGGATGAATGTGGCTTCTTTGATCATTTGTATGTCGTCTTTTTCTGCTAGGTTGTCTTCATATCCCGCCATTCGTGATAGTACGTCTGCTTTTCCATTCGCTTTTCCTGGGACGTGTCGTAGTTCGTAGTCATACTCTTGTAGTTTCAGATACCAGCCGGTCTGTCTCGAGTTGAGTCGTTGTGGTTTTCGGAAGTATGATAGGTTCTTGTGGTCCGTCAATATTTCGAACTTCTCTCGAGCTTCTAGGAGGTATTGTCTCCATGTCTTCAGCACTACCATTATCGCAAGGAGTTCTTTGTCGTAGATTTCGTAGTTCTGTTCCGCTGGAGTCATGCATCTTGATATGAAGGCAATTGGGTGCCATAGTCCTTTCTGCTACTGCGATAATACCGCTCCGATGGCGTATCCTGAGGCGTCCGTTTCAACTCGGAATTTTCCCTCTGTTTGTGGTAGTGCTAAAATGGGTGCCGAGGTTATATGTCGGATTAGCTCCTTGAAAGCGCTTTGCTGCTTGTCTGTCCACTGGAATGCTTTGTTTCCCGTCAATTCCGTTAAAGGTTTAGCGACTTTTGCATATCCTTTGATGAACCGTCGATAAAAGTTTGTGAATCCTAAGAACTTTTGTAGTTCTTTCTTCGTTTTCGGCGTCGGCCAGGATTGTACGGCTGTAATCTTCTCTGGTTCCATTTCCACTTTCCCTTCTCCTACGATATACCCTAGTACTGGGACTTTTGATGATTCCCAGACACATTTCGGTCCTTTGATGAATAGGTCGTTCTTGTTCAGTATCTCCATGACTTCTACTGTGTTCTTTTGAAGTTCCTCTCGCGTTCGTCTGATGATTATAATGTCGTCCATATAGATTATGCATACTCTTCTTCATATTTGGTCTTGGAAGAGGCTTGCCATCATTCGGCTGAAAGTGCCTGGTGCATTGCACTGTCCAAAGTACATGACTGTTGGTTCGAAGAGTCCTCTTGCTGTTAGGAAGGCTGCTTTCCATTCGTCGCCTTTTCGAATGCGGACATTGTTGTATCCCCAGATAATGTCGATCTTGTTAAAGTACTTTGCTCCTTGTAGTACGTCAAGGAGTTCACTGATGCGTGGTAGTGGGAACTTGTCCTTGACTGTATATTTGTTTATCTCTCGATAATCTTGGATGAGTCGTTTGCTACTATCCTTCTTGTTACGAAAGAAACAGGGTGCCGCGTAAGGTGATTTTGAGGGGCGTATCTTCCCTGTCCTTAGTCCTTCTTCGACAAAGGCGTCTAGTTCTTCTAGCTCCTTCTGCATCATCGGGTATACCTTGCTTGGTATCGTTTTCGGTGCGTCTTTTGTTAAGTTTATTTCGTGGTCCCACTCCTTATGGTCCGGTAGTCGATCGAAGTTCTTCTCCTTAAAGAGGTGTTTGAATCTCGTCAGATATGAAGGTATCTGAGTTCCTGTCCTGTCATTGGCTGTGGTCTTCGCTGGTTCGGCCACTTTCTGTATTTTGATTGTCTGGTGGTTTATCTTGTATGTCTTGGGGCATCTGTTAAAGACAATCTCTCCCGTCCTCCATTTGATCGTTGGGTTGTGATAGACAAGCCAGTCGTGTCCCAGTAGCATGTCGGTTTTCCCAATGTCGAGTACGATGGCTTCCATATGCTCTTTGTGTCCTTTAATGTCGATGTGGACCTCCGCTACTCGGTCTGCTGTTTTCTGGCGGTTGGGTGATCCGTCTGCATTTATGATTGGAATCTTCTTGATTCGCCGTGTTTTTAATCCCGTTTTTGTTACTATGGCGGTATTGATGCAGGTTCTGTCTGCTCCGCTATCGACTTCTGGTGTTATTGTTGCTATCCCTTTTCGCGTTCGTATCTTCGCTGGTACCGCGAGTTCCTTTCTTCTGGGTGGTTTGTCGCCTTGGATGGTTTTTCTTGGTGCTTCAGATCGCTTTGCGGGAATGGTGTATTTCAGAGTATGGGATGATCTACATCCTGTATCGAAGCGAGTCTGTTTCAGCTGTATGGGTCGCGATTTAGCATCTCTTAATCGGACCCTTCAACAAAACCCTCTTTGTCAGAGCTTTCTTCGTCCTTGTCTTCTTCGTCTTCTTCTCCTTCTTCTTTTACTTTTCTGACTTGGGATTTTCCCTTCTTCTTCTTCCTGCAGTTTCGTGCATAGTGTCCTTTCAGGCCGCAATTATAGCATGTGACATTCGCTGCTCCTTTTCGTGGCTCCGGGCAATTTCGTGAAAGGTGTCCTGGTTTGTTGCAGTTGAAGCAATTGTTGCTTCATACTTTGTCAACTTCCATGGCCTGTCCTGTTCCTCGGCTTGGATTTCCTGGCTTGCGTTGATTGTTTGCAAATTCCCCTCTCATCACATTCCTATGTTCGTCGATGTTTCGTCCGATTGCTCGAACTGTCTTGATATATTCGTCTCCATCTGTTGGGAGTTCGGAGATCGAGTGCACGGCTTCTGCTGTCCTCCTGTTTAGGCTCTTCTCGAGTAGGAAACGCGGAGCTGTTCCTGTCATTCCTGCTTTTCCTGCGAGGTCTACGAATTCATCTAGGAATTCATCGATCGGTCGGTTCCCCTGTCTGATGTTGAATAATTTGCTTCCTGCTTGTGACGGTGACATGACATTGCTGAATCGTGTCTGTATTTCGGTTATGAAATCGGCCCATGTGCTTTGGTTGGTCGTAGTGTCGATTTTCTTTGACGCCCAGTGGGCTCCTAGTCCGTCGGTCATTCTGAATAGTACCGCTCCGATCTTCTGTGTGTCGGTGAGGTCTCCGTATGTGGTTATGTAGAGCTTCATCTTTCTCCACCAAATGTCGAAAGCCGTTCGGTCTCCTGTGAAGGACTTTGGGTCTGCGATAATTCCTTTGTATTCCGTCGCCATTGTTTGCGGGATTTCTTCGTCGCTGTCTTGGTCTTGGCTTTCCTGTTCTTGAGCTTGTTGTGCTTGGGCCTGCTGTTCTTGGATCTGCTTTTGTCTTTGCTCTTCTCGTTGCTCTTTCCAATAGTCTAGGTCGATTCCTGCGATTCTACAGGCTTGTTTGAATTCGTTCCACTCTGCAGCGGTTGGTCCGTCTGTCTTGGGTAATCTCTTTCGCTCCCTCCACCGATAGTATTCGTTCCAGTCGCTGTCGCTTACTTTCGCCACGATGGTGCAATTCTCTTTATGCTGTACTTCGGCGGATCGGTCTTCTGAAGGGGTTCAGTAGTTTCGTTCCTATGTGGTTCTGGCTTTGGTGTCGTTGGCGTACACTCTGTGGGTCGTGTCCCTTCTGTATTAGTGTGTCCTCTTCTTGTACTCAGCGATTGTAGTTTGCAATCTGCTGCTGTCTGAAGCTTTGGGCTCGTGTTCATTCTTCTCTTGTTCTCTTGCGGATTGGTTCGTCCTCTTCTTCGGCAGGAAGATTCTGGTCTGACCACAGCTCTTCTAGGCTTATTCCGTATTCTCCTTCTAGTAAGAGTTCTGCGATGAGTTGTGCTGTTTCGTTACTGAAGTTTTCAGTCATCACCTTTGTCTGCAACGCCCACTTGTCAACAACTGTAAACAATCTCGCACTTTCGCAAAACACGTTCCACAGCGACGACAACTAGGCCGATCTCGAATCAAGTTGCAAATCCGAGTTCTATACACTCTTGAGCACCTCCATCTTCTTTTATCACGAAATCCGCTGAAAATCCAGCGAATTATAGAGAGTTTCGATGAGCGATGACCCGCTCGACACGTTGAGAGGCGGTGGGAGGGCTACCCTCTCACCGCTGAACCCGCATCCCGGCCGCGCTGAGCCCCCTCCTCCCGTCGGCCTCTTCTCCCAGCCGGGACCCTCGTCCGGCGTTCTTTTCCAGGAAAACGACGGTCTCATGCAGACCGACGACCCCAACCCGCAGGCGGAGGCGACCGCGCCCCCTGCTCCCTCCTCTCCCACTATATCCATGGCGTCTATGCGCGCCGGATTTAATAGCGACAACGTCGGCGTGCTGTACTTCGAGGAGGAAGGCTTTCGCCTCCTCCACGGTGAAGCGAAGGCAGTCACCGAGTCTCTTTGGAACCTGAAGGAGTGGCTCCGGAAGGTCAACACGTCAGCCGTGCAAGTCCCCGCCGGCTACCAATATGCTATCGCGGAAGGTTTGGCCACCTTGGTTGATACCGCCGCTGATGTCAACATGTTTGGGATCCCCACCCTTGAGGGTGCCAAGCACACTCTCGGGCATCGGCTTGCTACCACGATCCGCGCCCGCACAACCAAGACCGCCCATTTTTTGGGCGACACTCGTATCCATGATTCCTCTCCGACGGGCACGCTGCGCCCCCAGGACTCTCGTTCGAACGCCGGCGCTCGGCCTCCGAGACCACCTCGGAACCCGAACCGCCCACCTCCGCCTCCTTGCAATCGGTCCCGTTCCCGGACCCCAGGACGGGGCCCCCCTCCTCCTGTCAATCGGGCCACTCGCCCATCCGACAAGAAGCGCTCGTATGCGCAAGCGGCGGCTCAGCCCGCCACCACTCCAGCTGAGGCCATCGTGGCCTTGGCTAAAACATTCCCCGATCTCCCTGCCGAGAAGATCGTCTCCTTGCAAAAGGAGGCAACCGGCGATTCATCCGGACCGCCTAAGAAGAAGGCGAAGTCCACCTCCCATGGACCATCTTGACGCAACGTCAGATTGGTCTATACTTTCCCCGGCAGCAATGGCTCTGTTGCTGCCGGAACGCTCCTGACAACCCTCAACCGGGGGTTGACCGCTGGCAAGTCCTGGATCAGATGCGAGTCTATCCAGGATCATTCCGCTACTTCGTTCTCATGTTTGATGACGAAGGTGGCATCTCCGAAGGACTGCGACTTAATGCGCGAGTCCGCCCTTCGGTGCGCTCCGACCGGTTCCACGGTCGAGCTCACCATGCCTACGAGCATTTCCTATGCGAAACTGCTCAACGTTCCTTATTTCAACGACGATGGCAGTACGCTTACTGCCCGTCAAGCTTACGAGATTCTCCGAGACTCTTCGTTCTCGGATCTCATCACGCTCGTTGGAGTTCCGCGCATCATGCGCAACTCCAAGAAATCCGATACTGCAACCGTATGGTTCAATATCGAAGACACCACGACCGGCCGGAACATTAAGGCTCTGGACGACCGTACTCTCATGGTCCGGAACTGGCATTGCCGGTTCAAGGCCGCTCTTTCGTCGCCGGGATCTCCTCTCTGCGACCGTTGCTGGCGCTGGGGGCACTCCTCTATGAAGTGCAATCAGCAATCTCTCCGATGCCCGCTGTGTGGGGAACCACACAGAAAGGAGCATCACCGCGTCCTGGCCTCTTGCTGCAAGGCGAAGCCAAAAGCAAACCCGCCCGTCGAGGCAACCCCTGCGGGGCAGCCCTGCCCGCATCCTCCCAAGTGCCTTAGCTGCGGCAAAGAGCACTCTACTGACGACTGGAAGTGTGCCTTCTGGAAGAATCGCTTCGATCCCGAGTGGATCAAGCAACATTATCAGCTGGTACGTGATCGCAAGCGTGCTGGGCAGAACCGTTCTAACGCCTCCCCGCAGCGTAACGCGGAGGCCGGACCTTCATGAGTTCCTCATCGGACAGCCCCGCTCCGGCGGTGGTCCCTGGTATGAGGGGGCACACTTTTATTTCATCGCTTCGTATTCTTTCCCAAAATGTGAACCGAAAGCGTGTACATATGGACGTTCTCCTCTCCACTCTCGGAGAGGATTATGATATTTTGTTTTTCCAAGAGCCTGCTTGGAACATCGTAAGATACGCCCCGTCGGCACACAACGTAGACGGTGAGGCAGTAATCGGAGGCCCAACCCATCCGGATTGGACCTGCATCGTCCGCAGGTCTTCGTACGAGGAACCGCCTCGTGTGATGGCCTATGTGCATAACCGCCTACGGCGGCTAAGACCCTCTCTGAGGCGCAACCTGGTTGACAGTCGCGATCTCATGATTATAAGCCTCGCGACTCCAGGCGAGCCCCTTTTTCTCGCTAACGCCTACTCTGACGTAGACGGCAGCGCAATCCGGCTCTTGGATGAATGTTCAGAGCGTCCCGACTTCCCCAACCTGGTGTACTTAGGCGGGGACTTCAATTGCCATTATGAACTTTGGGATCAAGTTCATACTTCTCAGCGTACGCGAGGCGAGATGCTGTGCAATGCGGCACTCGAACTCGGGCTTGAATGGGCGGAACCTTCTAACGCGGGTCCGACATTCATCTCCCATAATCGAGAGCTTCGGCCCTCGACTATTGATCTTATGTTCTGCCCTGTATTATCAGGACAGATTCATCCGCGTATCGACCATGCGCTACAGTTGACCTCGGACCATTGTCCGCTGTCACTTGAACTCAACATTCCGCTGCTCGATATCAGCGACCAGCGGAGGTCACTCCCCAAAGACAGTGTCCCCGAGTTTATCGCTGACATTGCCGCCGACTTACTTGGACTGGATATGATTCCGGTCGAGACTATCCACGACCTTGAGAGAGTACTCCGTGCACTCTCGGCGTCAGTTGATCGGGCTTGGGAAACTCACTCTAAGAAGTGCAAGCTCTCTAAGCGGAGCAAGGGCTGGTGGAACCAGCACTGCTCTGAAGCTTTGGCAACTTTCAGGCAAACTCGCTCTGAAAGAGACCACCGCATCTGGCGACGAGCTATCAAAGATGCGAAACGCGCCTTCTTTGACAATCGAATCAAAGAGGTAGCTGAAAAGTCGCGACGTCCATGGGATCTTGCTGCATGGACGAAGCAAAGGCCTTTGCCTGACTACGAGGCGATCTCTTTCCGGGGACAGCCTTGCAATTCTATCGAGTCGCTTTGGGATGCACTCAATAAGTCTTATAACGCCGCGTCCGACAGACCGGTTAATTTGGATAAGCTCGATGAACTCGAGTCTCATCCGGTTCGGGACTGGGTCCCGTTCTCTGCAGCAGAACTCCGGGAGTCCCTGGAGCCTTGCAGCAATACGTCTGCTCCAGGCCCAGACCATCTGACCTGGGCGCATATCAAACAGCTAGTGAGATTCCCTCACGTCGCTGCTTTATTTCTAAACATTGCAAACGCGTGTTTGGACTTGGGACATTGGCCCTCGTACTTCAAGCAGAGCTTGTCGGTGATTATCCCGAAACCTGGCAAGCCTGCATACGATACTCCAAAAGCCTTTCGACCGATCGTGCTTTTGAATACTCTCGGCAAGCTCGTCGAGAAAATGCTGGCGCGGCGTATGCAATACGAAGCGACTAAATTCGCTGTCTTTGATCCAAAGCAGTTCGGTGGCATCCGGCAGAACTCGACAGAGGACGCCGGTGTGTTTCTAACCCATATCATCTGGCAAGGCTGGATGAAGGGCCTCAAAACGAGCGTCATCGCCTTTGATGTAGCTCAATACTTTCCGTCACTCAACCATCGTATGTTGGTGAGGATACTGCAACATGGAGGCTTCGCATGACAAGTGTCGAAGTTTTTCGAATCTTACCTCGTCGGGCGTAAGACTTCCTATGCCTGGCGCAGTGCCGTCTCGCCTGAGTTTGATGCCGACGTGGGTGTTGGCCAAGGCTCGGCTCTGTCTCCAGTACTGTCGGCGCTTTATTTAGCGCCGGTGCTGAAGTTATACCAGAAAGTCAGTGACATGCCGACGATCATTTCATTCGTTGACGATGGACTGATTATCGCTCAGTCCAAGTCAATTCCGGACAATGTTCCAAAGCTGAAGAGAGCGTATGCGTCAGTGCACAACCTCTTCACTGACTTCGGCCTTGTTGTTGAACACAACAAGACTGAATTGCAGCACTTCTCGCGCAATGCGGCGGACCCTCGTCCGTCCATTGATCTTGGGTTTGTGCCATATACGGGCACGACCCCACTCCAGCCCAAGGACGTCTGGCGATACCTGGGCTTTTTCCTGGACTCGCGTCTTTCTTTTAAAGAGCATGTCCGCTTCTATGCAACGAAGGCTCTGACAACGGCCAGAGCTTTCCAAATGTTAGGCAATTCTGTTCGAGGCTTGTCCCCTCAGCAGAAGCGCATCCTGTACCTGTCGTGCGCTCGCCCTATTGCGACGTACGGCTCTTTATTATGGAACTTCAATGGTATGCGCAACGTCGCGCTCATGAAGTTGTTGCGCCAGATGCAGCGTAAGGCCTGCATCTGGATTAATGGGCAGTTCCGCACCACTCCGGAGGGTGCAGCTGAAACTATGGCCTGCGTTGAACCCATCGCCGGCTTCATTAAGCGGCTCAAAGTCGGGTCCTCTGCCCGTCTAGCCAATTCCAACGTGAGACATGCTCTCCGTTCTCTTACCACGCCTGTCTCTGCAGGCGGGGATCCGTCAAGGTCAAAGAACTTGGCCTCCCTCTCCGAGCGTCAGCGCGCAGCGCTGAAATCCCCTCTCAAAGATTTGGTGGACCTTAGACCACCAAACTTTATCCACACGGATTATTTCGCGGACGCGAATAACCCGGGCAGGCGGTTGGTCGACAAGTTCGGCGACCACTTTGAGACTCATAGGCTCCTTGGCAAAGACGAGGACTCTGTCAAAGCCTATCGTAACTCGCTGGATCAGGCGCTCGCCGAGTGTCAGACCCGGCAAGATTGTGCATATGTCAGTAGTGACGGCGCCGTGCCCACGAAAGCAGACGCACTTCTCAAACAGTCGGTGTATGCATCTCGGGTCTTCCGGGGCACCAGGCTTTTGTTTGAAACTCGTCAGCCGGTCGGAAAAGCGACTAGCGACGACGCCGAGCTGATTGGATTGCGTGTCATGATCCAGAAAGCTACCACACAGGATGGAATCACATCCATCTCGTGTTTTCTCGACTCGATGAATGCCATCAACCGCATCATCGATTGTAATCCGCACTCTGTGCAGCAGCATTCCATTGCGCTGTGTGAGGTACTTAGGCGCTGGCTCGACGAAGACGAGCGGCGCAGGATTCACCTCTGGCATGTCCCTTCCAAATGGAAGTGGGCTACTCAACGCGAAGCACACGAGCATGCTCGGTCGCTCGATATCCCATTGGGCACTCGCCCTCTGTATACCACGGATGCGCTCCGAAAGGAGGCAGACGATGATATGCACGCCTCTTGGTTCGACCAATCTCGGACCAAGAAATACATAGGCGCTTCCACGTTTCAGTTTCATGATGCGGGAAAGCCGGACTCCTATGAGCGCCCCTCTCGCAAGAGAACGGGCTTCATGAAGTTGGTGACAGGCAACGAGATTTTTGCTCGCTGCTGTCGCGTTGCTTGCGGACATGCGCCGATCAATGCGTATCGCGCGCGGTTCAATTTTGTCGAGAGTGACCAGTGCTCATGCGGACGAGGGCCCGAGGACTCCGTCCACGTCATGACTCTCTGCTGTAACTGGGAGAGACCACCTGAACGCCAGTACGACGCCTTTGTGCGTCTCTGGTTCGTCAAGTACCTGACGTCTAACAAGGCGGCGGGTGCCTTCATTCCGGATCCAGGCGGCGGGTGACCGTGCGTCTGGCTCACCGGAACAGTCTGGCGATCGACGAAAGCGGTCGCCGAGCTTTATTGCGCATCGCAGGCCCTGCGACGGCGGGCGTTATGGGACCTCACGGACCCTTTACGCGGAAATGACCGCAGCCGGGCCTTTGGGCCTGGGGGACGCCAGCTCTAGCGGGCGATTCAGCACGAGCTCGGAGGAGCACGGGCACGAGAGAACAGGGCAGTGCAGCCCTCTATGTCTATCCCTTTCTGTTTTATCGGACAGATCGTATTTATCGTAGATACCTCATTGTATTTACATGCGGACTGCCATCGAGCACCGCAATACAAATTGTTGATTTAAAAAAAAAAAAAAACTGAAGTTTTCAGTAAGCTCATCTGCAGTGGTAAAGGCAAGTTCTCTCAGAAGTGCCTGTTCTTCTTCTTCGTCGCTACTTGGTGTAGGCGTACGTTCCCTTTCTCGATTGTTTGAATTGCTAGTGTCTCTGCGGTTGGCGTGGACTGTCTCTGCGAATGGCGTGGACTGCAATGTGTGATCTACTTCTCTGAACCAGGTGTTCTTGTTGCTCGTGCTAGTGCTCGCTGGGTCGGCGACCGTTCGTCGTCGAATGTTGATTAGGTCTTTGATAAAGCGCGACGTGGTGTGTGTAAGTCTGGGCGAGTCTCGACGAGGTTTAATATCTTGTTAAGCTAGACAAATCTTAAAGGACTCGGGCAGACTAAGTGCGAGAGCGGTTTAAGACGATGGCAAAAGGAATATTAAACCTAGCGCTACTGGTACATCTGGAAGTCCTTATATATCTACAGTACTCGAGCACGGACCATGAGCTGCACAATGCTGCGGACTACGGATGAGTAAGGTTGGGATAGGATGACTCGGAGTGACTAGGGAAAGGGGATGACTCGATGACTGCGCGCTGCGCAGCATGACTAGGGGAGGGGAAGATAGGGGAGAAGATAAGGGAAGGAAGATAAGATAAAGAAAATGAATGGTCCGTAACAAAACCCTGACCCATGATATTCCATTTGATGCCACTTGGATGCCATTATTATGTGGTGGTGCTAATGGCATTCTGCTTGTTGTTTTAGGTCTTGGTTGGTGGATCAATGCGAGCCTGTCCAATATTGACAGCAGCTCCAGCATCAACACAGTCATTGATGATGTGAGCTGGGTCTTGGTTCAGCTGCATGGTGCAGTGGATTCAGACAAGAAAAGGCCAGCTGATCCTACTTCAGACCATGAAGAACCTGGTGCAAAGAGGTAAGTGTGATATATCTGAAATTCAAGTCTCAAAATTCATTTGTGTTTTAGGCAAAGGAAAGGTGTTCAAAGAAAATGATGATTTTATTGCCATGTTTTTATTTCTTTTTTCTGTACAATTTATGAACTGTGTCTATGTTGGAATTGTCAAGTTATGTCCCAAGTTTTCTGAGCTGCAGCCCAAGGTTATTACAATATATTAAAATGAGCCCAGTTTCAATTACAATGGCTTCCAGTTCTAATTACAATCGATTACAATGGCCTCTCATACCCATTACAATCAAATACAATGCCCCCCATATCCATTACAATGAATTACAATGGCTCCCAGTTCCAATTACAATCAAGTACAATGGCCTCCTATACCAATTACAATCAATTACAATGACTCCCAGTTCCAATTACAATCAAATACAATGGCTCCTGGTCCCAATTACAATGAATTACAATGGCTTCCAGTTCCAATTACAATCAAGTACAATGGCCTCTCATACCAATTAAAATCAATTACAATGGCACCTGGTTCCAATTACAATCAAATACAATGGCACCTGGTCCCAATAACAATCAAGTACAATGGCCTCTCATACTAATTACAATCAAATACAATAGCCTCCCATACCAATTACAATCAATTACAATGGCTCTGAGTTCCAATTACAATCAATTACAATTACCTCCCATATTAATTACAATCAATTACAATCAACCTCCATACCCATTACAAATAATTACAATGACTCCCCATATCAATTACAATCAATTACAATCACCTCCCATATCAATTACAATCCCTCCCCATACCTATTACAATCAATTACAATGACTCCTCATATCAATTACAATCAATTACAATCACCTCCCATATCAATTACAATCAATTACAATCCCTCCCCATATCAATTATAATCAATTACAATCACCTCCCATATCAATTACAATCAATTACAATCCCTCCCCATATCAATTATAATCAATTACAATCACCTCCCATATCAATTACAATCAATTACAATCCCTCCCCGTATCAATTACAATCAATTACAATCACCTCCCATTACAATTACAATCAATTACAATCACCTTCCATACTTATTACAATCAATTATAATCACCTCCCACATCAATTACAATCAATTACAATCACCCCCTCCATGTCAATTACAATCCAGTACAATCATCTATTACAATAACTCCTCGGTATTATACACAATAGACTACTCGGCATTGCCTTGTTTTTGTATACAAAAGTACGAGCCACAACTCTGTGCTTAGCATCTTTGATAGCTCGTCGCCAGATGCAGTGGTTTCTTTCAGACTGGGTTTGCCTGAAAGTTTCCAATGTCTCGGAGCAGTCCTGGTTCCACCAGCCCTTGCTCTGCTTAGAGAGCTTGCACTTCTTGGAGTGCGTTTCCCAAGCCCGGTCAATCGAACCAAGAAATACATAGGCGCCTCCACGTTTCATTTTCATGATGCGGGAAAGCCTAACTCCTATGAGCGCCCCTCTCGAAAGAGAACGGGCTTCATGAAACTGGTGACAGGCAACGAGCTATATGCTCGCTGCTGTCGCATGGCATGCAGACATGCGCCGATCAATGCGTATCGTGCGCGGTTCAATTTTGTTGAGAGCGACCAGTGCTCGTGCGGACGAGGGCCCGAGGACTCCGTCCATGTCATGACTCTCTGCCGTAACTGGCAGAGACCACCTAAACGCCAGTACGATGCCTTTGTACGTCTCTGGTTTGTCAAGTACCTGACGTCTAACAAGGCAGCGGGTGCTTTCATTCCGGATCCAGGCGGTGGGTGACCGTGCGTCTGCTGCGGACTGTGCTCTTTGGAGCATTGGTGCAGTCTGGCGATTGATGAAAGCGGTCGCCGAGCTTCATTGCACATCGCAAGCCCTGCGACGGCGGGCGTTATGGGCCCTCACAGACCCTTTACGTGGAACTGACCGCAGCCGGGCCCTCGGGTCTGGGGGACGCAAGCTCTAGCGAGCGATTCAGCACGAGCTCGGAGGAGCGCGGGCACGAGAGAACAGGGCAGTGAGCCCTCTATGTCTATCCCCTCAGTCTGGTGTTTCGTCGGACTAGTTGTATTTATCGTAGGCACACTCGTGTACTTACAAGCGGACTGCCATCAAGCACCGCTATAAAAATTGTCGATTTAAAAAAAAAAAAAAAAAAAAAAAAAAAAAAAAAAAAACTGATGCTGAGAGTGCACGAAGTACCCTCTCGAGGTCGCGAGTAGTCTCGACTGGAATCATATCCAGTCTGAGTAAGTCAGAGGCAATGTCGGCGATGAACTCGGAGACACTATCTTTGGCAAGTGACTTCCGTTGGTCGCTAATATTAAGCAACGGAATGTCCAATTCAAGCCACAATGGGCAATGGTCCAAAGTCAGCTGCAGTGCATGATCAATGCATGGATGAACCTGTCCTGTTAATACAGGGCAGAACATCAAGTCAATAGTCGAGGGCTGAAGCTCTCGGTTATGGGATATGAAGGTCGGGCCAGGATTGGATGGTTCCGACCATTCAAGTCTGAGCTCAAGTGCTGCATTACACAGCATCTCGCCCCATGTATGCTGAGAGGTATAAACTTGATCCCAAAGTTCATAGTGGCAATTGAAGTCCCCACCCAGATACACCAAGTTGGGGAAGTCAGGATGCTCTGAACATTTGTCCAGAAGCCGGATGGCGCTGCCATCCACGTCAGAGTAGGCATTAGTGAGGAAGAGGGGCTCACCAGGAGTGGCGAGGCTTATCACCATCAGATCATGACTATCAACCAAGTCGTGTCTAAGAGAAGGTCATAGCCGCCTTAAGCGGTTATGGACATAGGCCATCACTCGAGGGGGTTCCTCGTATGATGACCTGCGAACAATGCAGGTCCAATCCGGATGGGTTGGGCCTCGGATTACTGCCTCGCCGTCGATGTTGTGTGCAGATGGGGCATATCTTATAATATTCCAAGCCGGTTCTTGGAGAAAAAGAATATCATATTCCTCTCCAAGAGTGGAGAGGAGTACGTCTATATGTACATGCTTTCGGTTCACATTCTGAGACAAAATACGAAGCGAGGAAATAAAAGAGCACCCCCTCATACCAGGAACCACCGCCGGAGCGGGGCTGTCCAATGAGGAACTCATGAAGATCTGGCCTCTGCATTTCACTGCAGGGAGGCGTTAGAATGATTCTGGCCGGCACGCTTGCGATCATGTACCAGCTGGTAATGCTGCTTGATCCACTCAGGATCAAAACGGTTCTTCCAGAAGATGCACTTCTGGTCATCAGTGGAGTGTTCTTTGCCGCAGCTAAGACACTTGGGAGGATGCAGGCAGGGCTGCCCCGCGGGGGTTGCCTTGATGGGTGGGTTTGCTTTCGGCCTCGCCTTGCAGCAAGAAGCCAGGACGCGATGATGCTCCTTTCTGTGCGGTTCCCCACACAGCGGGCATCAAAGAGATTGCTGGTTGCATTTCATAGAAGAATGACCCCAGCGCCAGCAACGATCGCAGAGAGGAGATCCTGGTGATGAAAGGGCAGCCTTGAACCGGCAGCACCAGTTCCGGACCATGACGGTGTGATCGTCCAGAGCCTTGATGTTCCGGCTGGTCATTGTGTCTTTTTTTTTTTTTTTTTTTTTTTTTTAAATCAACAATTTTTATAGTGGTGCTCAGTGGCAGTCCGCTTGTAAATACACGAAGGTACCTACGATAAATACAACTAGTCCGAGACCACCAGACTGAGGGGATAGACATAGAGGGCTCACTGCTCTGTTCTCTCGTGCCCACGCTCATCTGAGCTCGTGCTGACTCGCTCGCTAGAGCTGGCGTCCCCAAAGGCCTGGCTGCAGTCATTTCCGTGTAAAGGGTCCGTGAGGTGAGACCTCCTTGTGGGGCATGCATAACCGGATTAAGCATGGGTGTAGAACTCCTCAGCCTAGGCCTTAGGTCTAGGATGCACACTGAGGCTGGACGCTGGCAAGGCAGAGACCTGGGACATGACTGGGGATCCGCGCCCTTCGGGCATCAGCGAACCACATGCTCAGGAACGGGAAAAGTAAAGTAGGTGGGGCTTACTAATGCCCGGCTGGCTCGGCTTGGCCTCTTAGTAACTCGCTCCCTGGCCGAAATTCGGACCGTGGCGGACCAGGGCAGTCCCCTGACTCCGGCCCGAGAGGACTTATCCTCTGCCGGTTCATCTGGATGACTAATCCAGGTATTGAATCCAAGTTGATTCCGAAGTCTAGGCACGGAATTCCACCGTTTAGTCTAGCGCCTATCCTGCAAAGGAGACGGCGATAAGGGTCCTCCACTTGGAGGGCCCTAAACTTCGGCATCGTATTTATCGTAGGTACCGTCGTGTATTTACAAGCAGACTGCCATCGAGCACCGCTTTATAAATTGCTGATTTAAAAAAAAGGGTCCGTGAGGTCCCATAATGCTCACTGTCGCAGGGCTTGCGGTGCGCAATGAAGCTCGGCGACTGCTTTTGTCGATCGCCAGAGTGCACCAATGCTCCGAAGAGCACTGTCCGCAACAGACACACAGTCACCCGCTGCCTGGATCCGGTATGAAAGCACCTGCTGCCTTGTTAGATGTTAGGTACTTAACGAACCAGGGACACACAAAGGCATCGTACTGGCATTCAGTTGGTCTCTGCCAGTTGTGGCAGAGAGTCATGACATGGACGGAGTCCTCGGGCCCATGTCTGCATGAGCATTGGTCACTCTCGACGAAATTGAACTGCGCACAATACGCATTGATTGGCGCATGTCTGCATGCAATGCAATAGCAGCGAGCATACAACTCATTGCCTGTCACCAGCTTCATGAAGCCCGTCCTCTTGCAAGAGGGGTGCTCATAGGAGTCAGGCTTTCCAGCATCATGAAAGTGAAAAGTGGAAGCGCCTATATATTTCTTGGTCCGGGATTGGTCGAACCAAGAGGCATGCATATCATCGTCTGCCTCCTTTCGGAGCACATCTGTAGTATAAAGGGGGTGAGCACCCAGTGGGATATCGAGCGACTGAGCATGCTCGTGTGCTTTGAGTTGAATAGCCCACTTCCACTTGCAAGGGACATGCCAGAGTTCAATCCTGCACCGCTCATCTTCATCCAGCCAGCACTGTAGCACTTCGCACAGGGCAATAGAATGCCGCTGTGTGGAGTGGGGGTTGCAATCAATGATATGGTTAATCGCATTCATCAAATCCAAGAAACACGAGATGGAGGTGACTCCATCCTGCGTGGTAGCCTTCTGGATCGCAATGCGCAATCCCATCAGCTCTGCATCATCGCTGGTCACTTTACCGACCGGCTGACGAGTCTGAAATAACAGTCTGGAGCCTTGGTAAACCCGAGATGCATACACCGACTGTTTAACAAGTGTGTCTGCTTTCATGGGCATGGCGCCATTTTTTTTTTTTTTTTTTTTTTTAAATCAACAATTTGTATAGCGGTGCACGATGGCAGTCCGCTTGTAAGTACACGAGTGTGCCTACATAAATACAACTAGTCCGATACGAAGCCAGACTGAGGGGATAGACATGGAGGGCTGCACTGCCCTGCTCTCTCGTGCCCGTGCTCATCTGAGCTCGTGCTGAATCGCCCGCTAGAGCTGGCGTCCCCCAGGCCCAAAGGCCCGGCTGCGGTCATTTCTGCGTAAAGGGTCCGTGAGGTCCCATAACGCCCACCGTCGCGGAGCTTGCGATGCGCAGTGAAGCTCGGCGACCGCTTTCGTCAGTCGCCAGAATGCACCAGCGCTCCGAAGAGCCCTGTCCGCAGCAGACGCACGGTCACCCGCCGCCTGGATCCGGAATGAAGGCACCCGCCGCCTTGTTAGACGTCAGGTACTTGACGAACCAGAGACACACAAAGGCGTCGTGGGCATGGCGCCATTACTACTGATATATGCACAATCTTGCTGGGCCTGGCACTTGGCGAGCGCCTGCTCCAGCGAGTTACGATAGGCCTTGACCAAGTCCTCATCTTTGCCAAGGAGCCTATGAGTCTCAAAGCAGTCGCTGAACTTGTCGACCAACTGCCTGCCCGGGTTATTCGCATCTGCGAAATAATCCGTGTGAGTAAAGTTTGGTGGTCGAAGGTCCACCAAATCTTTGAGAGGAGATTTCAGTGCCGTGCGCTGACGTTCAGAGAGGGAGGCCAAGTTCTTTGACCTCGAAGAATCCCCACCTGCTGAAGCAGCTGTGGTAAGAGAGCGAAGGGCATGCCTCGCGTTTGAATTAGCTAGCCGGCCAGAGGACCCGACTTTAAGATGTTTGATGAATCTGGTGATAGGCTCGACACAGGCCATCATCTCAGCGGCACCCTCTGGAGTGGTGCGGAACTGCCCATTAATCCAGATGCATGCTTTATACTGCATCTGGCACAACAGTTTCATGAGTGCAACATTGCGCATCCCATTGAAGTTCCATAATAAACATCCGTATGTCGCGGGTCGTTGTGTCTTCAATATTGAACCAAATGGTTGCAGTATCAGATTTCTTGGAGTTGCACATAATGCATGGGACTCCAATGAGGGTGATGAGGTCTGAGAACGAAGAGTCTCGGAGGATCTCATATGCCCGACGGGCAGTCAGAGTACTGCCATCATCGTTGAAATAAGGAACATCGAGCAATTTCACATAGGAAATGCTCATAGGCATAGTGAGCTTGACTGTGGAGCCAGTCGGAGCACACTGGAGGGCGGACTCGCGCATGATATCGCAGTCCTTCGGTGATGCCACCCTTGTCATCAAACAAGAAAATGAAGTGGCAGAGTGGTCCAGCGCGTAGCGCTGAAATCTCCTCTCAAAGATTTGGTGGACCTTCGACCACCAAACTTTACTTACATGGATTATTTCGCAGATGCGAATAACCCGGGCAGGCAGTTGGTCGACAAGTTCAGCGACTGCTTTGAGACTCATAGGCTCCTTGGCAAAGACGAGGACTCTGTCAAAGCCTATCGTAACTCACTGAAGCAGGCGCTCGCCGAGTGCCAGATTCAGCAAGATTGTGCATATGTCAGTAGTGATAGTGCCGTGCCCACGAAAGCAAACACACTTATTAAACAGTCAGTGTATGCTTCTCGGGTTTACTGGGGTACCAGACTTTTATTTGAAACTCATCAGCCGGTCAGTAAGGCGACCAGCGATGATGCAGAGCTAATTGGACTACGTGTTGCGATCCAGAAGGCTACCACACAGGATGGGGTCACCTCTATCTCGTGTTTCTTAGATTCGATGAATGCCATTAATCGCATCATCGACTGTAATTCCCACTCCGTGCAGTGGCATTCTATTGCGCTGTGTGAGGCATTACGGCGCTGGCTCGACCAAGACAAGTGGTGCAGGATTGATCTCTGGCATGTCCCTTCCAAGTGGAAGTGGGCTATTCAACTCGAAGTGCATGAGTATGCTCGGGCGCTCGATATTCCATTGGGCGTTCGCCCTTTGTACACCACAGATGCACTCTGTAAGGAGGCAGACGATGAAATGCATGCTTCTTGGTTCCACCAATCTCTGACCAAGAAATACATAGGCACCTCCATGTTTCATTTTCACAATGCGGGAAAGCCTGTTTCCTATGAGCGCCCTTCTCGAAAGAGAATGGGCTTCATGAAGTTGGTGACAGGCAATGAGTTGTATGCTCGCTGCTGTCACATTGCATGCGGACACGTGCCGATCAATGCATATCGCGCGCGGTTCAATTTCGTTGAGAGCGACCAATGCTCGTCCAGACGAGGACCCGAGGACTCTGTCCATGTCATGACTCTCTGCTGTAACTGGGAGAGGCCATCTGAATGCCAGTACGATGCCTTTGTGCATCTCTGGTTTGTCAAGTACCTAATGTCTAACAAGGCAGCGGATGCTTTCATTCTGGATCCAGGCGGCGGGTGACTGTGTGTCTGTTGCGGACAGTGCTCTTCGGAGCATTGGTGCACTCTGGCGATCGACAAAAGCGGTCTTTTTTTTTTTTTTTTTTTTTTTTTTTAAATCAACAATTTATATTGCAGTGCTCGGTGGCAGTCCGCATGTAAATACAACAAGGTATCTACGATAAATACGCGAAGTTTAGGGTCCTCCAAGTGGAGGACCCTTATCGCCGTCTCCTTTGCAGGATAGGCGCTAGACTAAACGGTGGAATTCCGTGCCTAGACTTCGGAATCAACTTGGATTCAATACCTGGATTAGTCATCCAGATGAACCGGCAGAGGATAAGTCCTCTCGGGCCGGAGTCAGGGGACTACCCTGGTCCGCCACGGTCCGAATTTCGGCCAGGGAGCGAGTTACCAAGAGGCCAAGCCGAGAACAAGCCGGACATTGGTAAGCCCCACCTACTTTACTTTTCCCGTTCCTGAGCATGTGGTTCGCTGATGCCCAAAGGGCGCGGATCCCCAATCATGTCCCAGGTCTCTGCCTTGCCAGCATCCAGCCTCAGTGTGCACCCTAGACCTAAGGCCTAGGCTGAGGAGTTCTACACCCATGCTTAACCCGGTTATGCATGCCCCATGAGGAGGTCTCAGGCTCCCACCTGAGCAGTGCTTTATGGTCATGTGGTGGCTACCCCTGGGCCTGGGGACTCCCCAAGTGTGCCGAAGGACCGGTTCAACGACCAGTCCACAGGGACCGGTCCACACTACCAACGCTGACTAACGACCAGGTTCTCGGCCTGATCCAGCTGGTTAGACTGGGCTCGAGATTAACCGGTGGGGGGTGTCCTGTCCCAAGCTCGCAGTCCGAAGAGACTCCCCATTACAGGGTGCGCGGCACCTTCCGGAAGCGCGCATGCTCTGGAACTCCCTATTACAGGGTGCGCATCAAGGGTTGGGTTGTTCTCAGACTCTCCCCCACTTACCGCGCCCTATGCTTTCGCTCCCTACTTGATCACATGACTAGTCACATGACCATTTCAGGCACGGCCTGCCAGGGATCACCTGACCTGCCACTTTGGGCTCCCACGATCATCCCTATCACGTGACCAGGTTACCACCCTAGCCACCGAAGGTCACCTGACCGTGGTATTGCCTCAGAGTTGCTTACCAACCTGAGTCACCGAGCATGTGACGGTAACCGATGATGGGTCACATGCCTATCCCTGCTTTGTAAGGTACAGAGGATGAGCGGGGATCGAACCCACAACCTTCCCAGTGACTGCACAGCCACCTCTCCAGTCTTTTAGTGGCGATTAAACCACTGGGCTACTGGGGCCCTTCGACAAAAGCGGTCGCCGAGCTTCATTGCGCACCGCAAGCCCTGCGACAGCGAGCATTATGAGACCTCACGGACCCTTTACGCAGAATTAACCACATCCAGGCCTTCAGGTCTGGGGGACGCAAGCTCTAGTGAGTGAGTCAGCACGAGCTCGGATGAGCGCGGGCATGAGAGAACAGGGCAGTGAGCCCTCTATGTTTATCTCTTTCTGTTTCTTATCGGACAGATTGTATTTATCATAGGTACCTCCGTGTATTTACAAGCAGACTGCCATCGAGCACCGCTATATAAATTGTTGATTTAAAAAAAAAAAAAAAAAAAAAAAAAAAGAGAAAAAAAAGTGGCGGAGTGGTCTTGGATGGATTCGCACCTAATCCAGGACTTGCCAGCAGTCAGCCCCCAATTGAGGGTCGTCAGGAGAGTTCCAGCGGCAACTGACCCATTGCCACTAGGGAAAGTGTAGACCAGTCTGACGTTGTGTCAAGACAGTCCGTGTGAGGTAGACTTCGCCTTCTTCTTGGGTGGTCCGGAGGATTCACCGGTCACCTCCTTTTGCAAGGAGACGATCTTGTCGGCAGGGAGATCAGGGAATGTTTTGGCCAAGGCCACAATGGCCTCAGCCAGAGTAGTGGCGGGCTGGGCCGCCGCTTGCGCATACAAGCGCTTCTTGTCAGATGGGCGAGTGGCCCGATTGACAGGAGGTGGAGGGCCCTGTCCTGGGGTCTGGGAGCGGGACTGATTGCAGGGAGGTGGGCAGTTCAGGTTCCAAGGTGGTCGTGAAGGCTGAGCGCCAACGTTCGAACGAGAGTCCTGAGGGCGCAGCGTGCCCGTCGGAGAGGAATCATGCATGTCGCCCAAGAAATGGGCAGTCTTGGATGTACAAGCACAGACCGTGGTAGCAAGTCATTGCCCGAGAGTGTGTTTGGGTCCCTCAAGGGTGGGGATCCCAAACATATTGACATCGGCGGCGGTGTCGATCAAAGAGGCTAGCCCTTCTGCGATAGCATATTGATAGCCGGCTGGAACTTGCACGGCTGTGGTGTTAACCTTCCGGAGCCACTCCTTCAGGTTCCAAAGAGACTCGGTGACCGCCTTCACTTCACTGTGGAGGAGGCGAAAGCCTTCCTCCTCGAAGTACAAGACACTGACGTTGTCACTGTTAAATCTGGCACACGTAGATGCCATGGAAATAGTGGGAGAGGGGGGAGCAGGAGGCGCAGTCGCCTCAGCCTGCGGATTGGGGTCGTTGGTCTGCATGAGACTGTCATTGCCTTGAAAAAGGACACCGGACGAAGGTCCCGGCTGGGAGAAGAGGCCTTGACTGGTGGGGGGCTCAGTGCGGCCGGGGTGCAGGTTCAGCAGTGAGAGCATAGCCCTCCCACCGCCGCCAAGTGTGTCGAGTGGGTCGTCGCTCATCGAAACTCTCTATAATTCGTTGGATTTTTAACGGATTTTGCGATACACAGAAAAGGAGGTGCTCAAGAGTGTGAATAACTCGGATTTGCAACTGGATATGAGATCGGCCCAGGTGTCGACACTGTGGAACGTGTTTTGTGCGATGCGAGAGGTTGTTTACAGGTGTTTACAAGTAGGCATTGCAGAAAGAGGTGACTAGCATTTTCTCGACGAGCTTGCCAAGGGTATTCAAAAGCACAATTGGGCGAAAGGCTTTCGGAGTGTCGTATGCAGGCTTGCTGGGTTTCGGGATGATCACTGACAAGCTCTGTTTGAAGTAAGAGGGCCAATGCCCCAAATCCAGACATGTGTTTGCAATGTTTAGGAACAATGCAGCAATGTGAGGGAATCTCACTAGCTGCTTAATATGTGCCCAGGTCAGATGGTCCGGTCCTGGCGCAGACGTATTGCTGCAGGGCTCAAGCGATTCCTTGAGCTCTGCAGCAGAGAACGGGACCCAGTCCCACGTTGGATGATGAGGCTTGAGTTGATCGAGCTTGTCCAAGTTAACCAGCCTGTCAGATGCAGTGTTATAAGACTTGTCAAGTGCATCCCAGAGCGACTCGATGGAGTTGCAAGGCTGTCCCTGGAAGGAGATCACCTCGTAGTTGGGCAGGGACCTTTGCTTCATCCATGCAGCCAGATCCCATGGACATCGCGACTTTTCAGCAACCTCTTTGATTTGATTATCAAAGAAGGTGCGTTTAGCATCCTTAACAGCTCGCCGCCAGATGCGGTGGTCCCTTTCAGACCGGGTTTGCCTGAAAGTTTCCAGAGTCTCAGAGCAGTGCTGGTTCCACCAGCCCTTACTCCGCTTAGAAAGCTTGCACTTCTTGGAGTGCATTTCCCAAGCTCGATCAACCGATGCCAAGAGTGCATGGAGTACCCTCTCAAGATCGCGAGTAGTCTCTACTGGAATCATGTCCAGCCCGAGTAAATCAGAGGCAATGTCAGCAATGAACTTGGGGACACTGTCTTTGGGTAATGACCTCCACTGGTCGCTAATGTCAAGCAGCGGAATGTCGAGTTCAAGTGACAATGGGCAGTGGTCTGAAGTCAACTGCAGTGCATGTCTGTCCCCTCAGCAGAAACGCATTCTGTACCTGTCGTGCGCTCGCCCTATTGCGACGTACGGCTGTTTATTATGGAACTTCAATGGTATGTGCAATGTGGCGCTCATGAAGTTGTTGCGCCAGATGCAGCGCAAGGCCTGCATCTGGATTAATGGACAGTTTCGCACCACTCCTGAAGGTGCAGCTGAAACCATGGCCTGCATTGAACCCATCGCTGGCTTCATCAAACGGCTTAAGGTTGGGTCTTCTGCCCATCTTGCCAACTCGAACACGAGGCATGCCCTTCACTCTCTCACCACGCCTGCCTCTGCGGGTGGGGATCCTTTGAGGTCAAAGAACTTGGCCTCCCTCTCTGAACGCCAGCGGGCATCACTGAAATCCCCTCTCAAAGACTTGGTGGACCTCAGACCACCAAACTTTACAAACACGGATTATTTCGCGGATGCAAATAACCCGGGCAGGCGGTTAGTCGACAAGTTCGGCGACCGCTTTGAGATTCATAGGCTCCTTGGCAAAGACGAGGACTCCGTCAAAGCCTATCGTAATTCACTGGATCAGGCGCTCACCGAGTGCCAGACTCAGCGAGATTGTGCATATGTCAGTAGTAATGGCGCCGTGCCCACGAAAGCAGATGCACTTGTTAAGCAGTCAGTGTATGCATCTCGGGTTTACTGGGGCACTAGACTTCTATTTGAAACTCATCAGCCGGTCAGCAAAGCGACCAGCAATGATGCAGAGCTAATTGGACTGTGCGTTGCGATCCAGAAGGCCACCATGCAGGATGGAGCCACCTCCATCTTGTGTTTTTTGGATTCGATGAATGTGATTAACCACATCATCGATTGTAATCCCCACTCCACACAGCGGCATTCTATTGCCCTGTGCGAAGTGTTACAGCATGTGGAGCGTGGGCACGAGAGAACAGGGCAGTGAGCCCTCCATGTATATCCCCTCAGTCTGGTTTTCTGTCGGACTAGTTGTATTTATTGTAGGCACACTCGTGTACTTACAAGCGGACTGCCATCGAGCACCGCTATAAAAATTGTTGATTTAAAAAAAAAAAAAAAGAAGTGTTACAGCGCTGGCTTGTTGAAGACGAGCAGCGCAGGACTGATCTCTGGCACGTCCCTTCCAAGTGGAAGTGGGCTATTCAACTCGAAGCACACGACTATGCTCGGGCGCTTGATATTCCATTGGGCACTTGCCCTTTGTATACCATGGATGCGCTCCGTAAGGAGGCAGACGATGAAATGCACGCTTCCTGGTTCGACCAATCTCGGACCAAGAAATACATAGGCTCTTCCACATTTCACTTCCATGAAGCGGGGAGACCTGACTCCTATGAGTGCCCCTCTCGTAAGAGAACGGGCTTCATGAAGTTAGTGACAGGCAACGAGCTGTATGCTCGCTGCTGTCACATCGCATGCGGGCATGCACCGATCAATGCGTATCGCACGCGGTTCAATTTCATTGAGAGCAACCAATGCTCATGCGGATGAGGGCCTGAGGACTCCGTCCATGTCATGACTCTCTGCCGTAACTGGCAGAGGCTGGCTGAACACCAGTATGACGCCTTTGTGCATCTCTGGTTTGTCAAGTACCTAATGTCTAACAAGGCAGCGGATGCTTTCATTCTGGATCCAGGCGGTGGGTGACTGTGCGTCTGTTGGCTCTTTGGAGTTTCAGAACAGTCTGGCGATCGACGAAAGTGATTGCCGAGCGTCATTGCGCACCGCAAGTTCTGCGACAGTGGGCGTTATGGGACCTTACAGACCCTTTACACGGAAAGGACCGCAGCCAGGCCCTCGGGCCTGGGGGACGCCAGCTCTAGCGAGCGACTCAGCACGAGCTCATATGAGCGCGGGCACGAGAGAACAGGGCAGTGAGCCCTCTATGTTTAGCCCCTCAGTCTGTTTCTTTCGGACTAGTTGTATTTATCGTAGGTACCTTCATGTATTTACATGCGGACTGCCATCGAGCACCGTAATATAAATTGTTGATTTAAAAAAAAAAAAAAAAAAAACTGCAGTGCATGTTCGATGCGAGGCTGGATCTGTCCTGTCAGTACAGGGCAGAACATCAAATCAATAATCGAGGGCTGAAGCTCCTGGTTATGGGATATGAAGGTCAGACCATGATTGGATGGTTCCGACCATTCAAGTCTGAGCTCAAGTGCTGCATTACACAGCATCTCGCCCCATGTACGCTGAGAGGTATGAACTTGATCCCAAAGTTTATAGTGACAATTAAAGTCCCCACCTAGATAGACTAGGTTGGGGAAGTCGGGTCACTCTGAACATTCGTCCAAGAGCCGGATTGCACTGCCATCTACATCCGAGTAGGCATTAGTGAGAAATAGAGGCTCGCCGGAAGTGGCGAGGCTTATAACCATAAGATCGCGACTATCAACCAGGTCGCGTCTAAGAGAAGGTCATAGCCGCCTTAGGCGGTTATGGACATAGGCCATCACATGAGGGGGTTCCTCGTACGATGATCTGCGAATAATGCAGGTCCAATCCAGATGGGTTGGGCCTCCAATTACTGCCTCACCGTCGACGTTGTGTGCAGATGGGGCGTACCTTATGATGTTCCAAGCTGGTTTTTGGAGGAAAAGGATATCATATTCCTCTCCAAGAGTGGAGAGGAGCACGTCTATATGTACATGCTTCCAATTCACATTCTGAGACAAAATACGAAGTAAGGAAATAAAAGAGCGCCCCCTCGTACCAGGGACCACCGCCGAAGTGGGGCTGTCTGATGAGGAACTCATGAGGGTCCGGCCTCTGCATTTCACTGCAGGGAGGCATTAGAACGATTATGGCCAGCATGCTTATGATCACGTACCAGCTGGTAATGCTGCTTGGTCCACTTGGGATTGAAACGATTCTTCCAGAAGGCACACTTCCGGTCGTCAGTGGAGTGCTCTTTGCCGCAGCTAAGGCACTTGGGAGAATGCAGGCAGGGCTGCCCTGCAGGGGTTGCCTCAATGAGTGGGTTTGCTTTCGGCTTCACTTTGCAGCAAGAAGCCAGAAAATGATGATGCTCCTTTCTGTGTGGTTCCCCACACAGCGGGCATCGAAGGGACTGCTGGTTGCATTTCATAGAAGAATGCCCCCAGCACCAGCAACGATCGCAGAGAGGGGATCCCGGTGATGAGAGAGCGGCTTTGAACCGGCAGCGCCAGTTCCGAACCATGACGGTACGATCGTCCAGAGCCTTAATGTTCCAGCCGGTCATCGTGTCTTCGATATTGAACCAGACAGTTGCAGTATCGGATTTCTTGGAGTTGCGCATGATGCGAGGGACTCCAACGAGGGTAATGAGGTCTGAGAACGAAGAGTCCCGGAGAATCTCATATGCCTGATGAGCGGTAAGGGTGCTGCCATCATCATTGAAATAAGGGACATCGAGCAATTTTGCGTAGGAAATGCTCATAGGCATAGTGAGCTCGACCATGGAACCAGTCAGAGCGCACCAGAGGGCGGACTCACACATGATGTCACAGTCCTTCGGAGATGCTACCCTCGTCATCAAGCACAAGAATGAGGTAGTGGAGTGGTCCTGGATGGATTTGCATCGAATCCAAGATTTGCTGGCTGTCAACCCCCGGTTGAGGGTCGTCAGGAGCGTTCCAGCAGCAACAGAACCATTGCCACCTGGGAAAGTATAGACCAGTTTGATGTTGCATCGAGACAGTTCATGAGAGGTGGACTTCGCCTTCTTCTTAGGTGGTCCAGACGATTCGCCGGTCACCTCCTTTTGCAAGGAGACAATCTTCTCAGCGGGGAGATCAGGGAACGTTTTGGCCAAGGCCACGATGGCCTCAGCTGGAGTGGTGGCGGGCTGGGCTGCCGCTTGTGCATATGAGCACTTCTTGTCAGATGGGCATGTAGCCCGATTGACAGGAGGTGGAGGGCCCCGACCTGGAGTCCAGGAGCAGGACCGATTGCGGGAAGGGGGAGGCAGGCGGTTTAGGTTCTGAGGTGGTCACGGAGGCCGAGTGCCAGCGTTCGAGCGGGAGTCCTGAGGGTGCAGCATGCCCGTCGGAGAGGAGTCATGCACGTCGCCCGAGAAATGGGCAGTCTTGGATGTACAAGTACAGACCGTGATAGCAAGTCATTGCCCGAGAGTGTGTTTGGGTCCCTCAAGGGTGGGGATCCCAAACATATTGACATTGGTGGCGGTGTCGACCAAAGAGGCCAGCCCTTCCGCGATAGCATATTGATAGCCGGCTGGAACTTGCACGGCTGCAGTGTTAACCTTCCGGAGCCACTCCTTCAGGTTCCAAAGAGACTCGGTGACCGCCTTCACTTCACCGTGGAGGAGGTGGAAGCCTTCCTCCTCAAAGTACAGGACGCCGATGTTGTCGCTATTAAACCTGGTGCACGTAGATGCCATGGAGATAGCAGGAGAGGGGGGAGCAGGAGGCACACTCGCCTCAGCCTGCGGGTTGGGATCATCGGTCTGCATGAGACCGTCGTTGCCTTGGAAAAGAATGCCGGACAAGGGTGTCGGCTGAGAGAAGAGGCATTGGCTGGCGGGGGGCTCAGTATGGCCGGGGTGTGGGTTCAGCGGTGAAAGCGCAGGCCTTCCACCACCACTCAATGTGTCGAGCGGATCGTTGCTCATCGATATACTCTAGTAATTCGCTGGATTTTCAGCGGATTTTGCGATAAGTTGAAAAGGAGGTGCTCAAGAGTTTGTATAACTCGGATCTGCAATGCGATATGAGATCGGCCCAAGTGTTGATGCTGTGGAACGTGTTTTTGCGATGAGAGAGTTTGTTTACAGTTGTTGACAAGTGGGCATTGCAGAAAGAGGTTCGGGTCTCTCCACTTTATGAAAATGAAACATGGAAGCACCTATGTGTATTTCTTAATCTGACATTGATCAAACCAAGAGGCATGCATATCATCATCTGCCTCCTTTCAGAGCGCATCCGTGGTATACAGAGGGCGAGCACCCAGTGGGATATCGAGCGACCGAGCATGCTCATATGCTTTGAGTTGAATAGCCCACTTCCACCTGGAAGGGACATATCAGAAATCAATCCTGTGCCGCTCGTCTTCATCCAGTCAGCACCGTAATACTTCACACAGGGCAATAGAATGCCGCTGTGCAGAGTGGGGGTTACAACTAATGATACGGTTAATCGCATTCATTGAATCCAAAAAACATGAGATGGATGTGACTCCATCCTGCGTGGTAGCCTTCTGGATCTTTTTTTTTTTTTTTTTTTTTTTTTTTTTAAATCAACAATTTATATAGTGGTGCTCGATGGCAGTCTTTTTTTTTTTTTTTTTTTTTAAATCAACAATTTGTATTGCGGTGCTCGATGGCAGTCCGCATGTAAATACAACGAGGTATCTACGATAAATACGATCTGTCCGATAAAACAGAAAGGGATAGATATAGAGGGCTGCACTGCCCTGTTCTCTCGTGCCCGTGCTCATCCGAGCTCGTGCTGAATCGCCCGCTAGAGCTGGCATCCCCCAGGCCCAAAGGCCCGGCTGCGGTCATTTCCGCGTAAAGGGTCCATGAGGTCCCATAACGCCCGCCGTCGCAGGGCCTGCGATGCGCAATAAAGCTCGGCGACCGCTTTCATCGATCGCCAGACTGTTCCGGTGAGCCAGACGTGCGGTCACCCGCCGCCTGGATCCGGAATGAAGGCACCCGCCGCCTTGTTAGACGTCAGGTACTTGATGAACCAGAGACGCACAAAGGCGTCGTACTGGCGTTCAGGTGGTCTCTCCCAGTTACGGCAGAGAGTCATGACGTGGACGGAGTCCTCGGGCCCTCGTCCGCAGAGCTGACGAGTTTCAAATACAAGTCTGGTGCCCCGGTAGACCCAGGATGCGTACACCGCCTGCTTGATTGGCACATCTGCTTTTGTGGGCACGGCGCCATCACTACTGACATATGCACAATGTTGCTGGGTCTGGCACTCAGCGAGCGCCTGGTCCAGTGAATTGCGATAGGCTTTGACAGAGTCCTCATCTTTGCCAAGGAGCCTATGAGTCTCAAAGCGGTCACCGAACTTGTCGACCAACCGCCTGCCCGGGTTATTTGCATCCGCGAAATAATCCGTGTTTGTAAAGTTTGGTGGTCTAAGGTCCACCAAATCTTTGAGAGGAGATTTCAGCGATAACCGCTGACATTCAGAGAGAGAGGCCAAGTTCTTTGACCTTGAAGGATCCCCACCTGCCGAGACAGGAGTGGTAAGAGAACGAAGGGCGTGCCTTACATTTGAATTGGCTAGACGGGCAGAAGACCTGACCTTAAGCCGCTTGATGAAGCCGGCGATGGGCTCAACGCAGGCCATTGTTTCAGCTGCACCTTCAGGAGTGGTGTGGAACTGTCCATTAATCCAGATGCATGCTTTACGCTGCATCTGGCGCAGCAACTTCATGAGCGCAGCGTTGTGCATACCATTGAAGTTCCATAATAGACAGCCGTACGTCGCAATAGGGCGAGCGCATGACAGGTACAGGATGCGCTTCTGCTGAGGGGACAAGCCTCGAACAGAATTGCCTAGCATCTGGAAAGCTCTGGCGGTTGTCAGAGCCTTCGTTGCGTAAAAACGGACGTGCTCTTTGAAGGAAAGACGCACGTCCAAGAAAAAACCAAGGTATCGCCAGACATCCTTGGGCTGAAGTGGGGTTGTGCCAGTATATGGCGCGAACCTAAGATCAATGGACGGGCGGGGTCCGCCGCACTATGCGAGAAATGCTGCAGCTCAGTCTTGTTGTGCTCAACAACAAGCCCGAAGTCAGTGAAGAGGTTATGCACTGACACGTACGCTCTCTTCAGCTTTGGAACATTGTCCAGAATGGACTTGGACTGAGCGATAATCAGTCCATCGTCCATGAATGATATGATAGTCGGCATGTCGCTGACTTTCTGGTATAATTTCAGTACAGGTGCTAGGTAAAGCACAGACAGTACTGGAGACAAAGCCGAGCCTTGACCGACACCAACATCGGCATCAAACTCAGGCAAAACAGCGCTCCGCCCGGCATAAGAAGTTTTATGCCCAACAAGGTATGACTCGAAGAACTTCGACACCTGACGTGCGAAGCCTCCGTGTTGAAGTATCCTCACCAACATACGATGGTTGAGTGATGGGAAGTACTGAGCAATATCAAAAGCGATGACGCTCATTTTAAGACCCTTTATTCAGCCTTGCCAGATAATATGGGTCAGAAAAACCCTGGCGTCCTCCGTGGAGTTCTGTCGGATGCCACCGAACTGTTTTGGATCAAAAACAGCAAATTTAGTTGCTTCATATTGCATACGACATGCCAGCATTTTCTCGATGAGCTTGCCGAGAGTATTCAAAAGCACAATCGGGTGAAAGGCTTTTGGAGTGTCATATGCAGGCTTGCCAGGTTTCGGGATGATCACCGACAAGCTCTGCTTGAAGTACAAGAGCCAATGCCCCAGGTCCAAACACGCGTTTGCAATGTTTAGAAAAAATACAGCGACGTGAGGGAATTTCACTAGCTGTTTGATGTGCGCCCAGGTCAGATGGTCTGGTCCTGGAGCAGACGTATTGCTGCAAGGCTCCAGGGATTCCCAGAGCTCTGCTGCAGAGAACGGGACCCAGTCCCGCATTGGATATGACTCAAGTTCGTCGAGTTTGTCCAAATTAACCGGCCTGTCAGACGCGGCATTATAAGACTTATCGAGCACATCCCAGAGTGACTCGATGGAGTTGCAAGGCTGTTCCCGGAAGGAGATCACCTCATAGTTAGGCAGAGGCCTTTGCTTCGTCCATGCAGCTAGATCCCATGGACGTCACGATTTTTCAGCCACCTCTTTGATTTGATTATCGAAGAAGGTGCATTTAGCATCCTTGACAGCTCGTCGCCAGATGCGATGGTCTCTTTCAGAGCGAGTCTGCCTGAAAGTTTCCAAAGTCTCAGAGCAGTGCTGGTTCCACCAGCCCTTACTCCGCTTAGAGAGCTTGCACTTCTTAGAGTGAGTTTCCCAAGCCCGATCAACTGATGTCAAGAGCGCACGAAGTACTCTCTCGAGGTCGTGAATAGTCTCGACTGCAAACATATCCAGTCTGAGTAAGTCAGCAGCAATGTCGGCGATAAACTTGGGGACACTGTCTTTGGGAAGTGACTTCCACTGATCGCTGATGTCAAGCAGCGGGATGTCAAGTTCAAGTGACAATGGACAGTGGTCCGAAGTCAACTGTAGCGCATATTCAATATGCGGATGAATCTGTCCTATCAGTACAGGGCAGAACATCAGATCGATAGTCGAGGGCCAAAGCTCTCGATTATGAGAAATGAAAGTCGGACCAGCATTAGAAGGTTCCACCCATTCAAGTCCGAGTTCAAGTGCTGCATTATACAGCAACTCGCCTCGTGTATGCTGAGAAGTATGAACCTGATCCCAAAGTTCATAGTGACAGTTAAAATCCCCACCCAAGTAAACCAAGTTGGGGAAATCAGGGCGCTCTGAACATTCGTTCAAGAGCCGGATCGCACTGCCGTCTATGTCAGAGTAGGTGTTAGCAAGGAAGAGAGGCTCACCTGGAGTGGCGAGGCTTATAACCATGAGGTCGCGACTATCAACTAGGTCGCATCTCAGGGAAGGTCGTAGCCGCCTTAGGCAGTTATGCACATAGGCCATCACACAAGGGGGCTCCTCATAAGATGACCTGCGGACGATGCAGGTCCAATCCGGGTGGGTTGGACCTCCAATGACTGCCTTGCCATCAACGTTGTGAGCTGATGGGGCATATCTTACGATGTTCCAAGCAGGTTCTTGGAGAAAAATAATATCATAATCCTCTCTGAGAGTGGAGAGGAGAACGTCTATATGTACACGCTTTCGATTCACATTCTGAGAGAAAATACGAAGCGAGGAAATGAAAGAGCGCCCCCTCATACCAGGGACCACTGCTGGAGTGGGGCTGTCCGATGAGGAACTCATGAAGGCCCGGCCTCCGCATTTCGCTGTGGGGAGGCATTAGAGCGATTCTGGCCAGCATGCTTGCGATCATGTACCAGCTGGTAATGCTGCTTGATCCACTCGGGGTTGAAGCGGTTCTTCCAGAAGGCACACTTCCGGTCATCAGTAGAGTGCTCTTTACTGCAGCTAAGGCACTTGGGAGGGTGCGGGCAGGGCTGCCCTGCAGGGGTTGCCTCGACAGGTGGATTTGCTTTCGGCTTCGCTTTACAGCAAGAGGCCAAGACGCGGTGATGTTTCTTTCTGTGCGGTTCCCCACACAGCGGGCATCGAAGAGATTGCTGGTTGCACTTCATAGAGGAGTGCCCCCAGCGCCAACAGCAATCGCAGAGAGGTGATCCCGGCGATGAGAGAGCGGCCTTGAACCGGCAGCGCCAGTTCCGAACCATAACAGTACAATCGTCCAGGGCTTTAATGTTCCGGCCGGTCGTTGTATCTTTGATATTGAACCAAACGGTTGCAGTATCGGATTTCTTGGAGTTGCGCATGATGCGCGGCACTCCAACAAGGGTGATCAGGTGCGAGAACGAGGAGTCTCGGAGGATCTCGTAGGCCTGACAGGCAGTGAGTGTGCTGCCATCGTCATTGAAGTAGGGGATGTCAAGCAATTTAGCGTAGGAAATGCTCATGGGCATGGTGAGCTCGACCATAGAGCCAGTCAGAGCGCACCGGAGGGCGGACTCGCGCATGATGTCGCAGTCCTTCGGAAATGCCACCCTCGTCATCAAGCACGAGAATGAGGAGGCGGAATGGTCCTGGATGGACTCACACCGAATCCAAGACTTGCCAGCAGTTAACCCCCAGTTGAGGGTTGTCAGGAGAGTCCCGGCGGCAATAGAACCATTGCCACTGGGGAACGTATAGACCAGTCTGATGTTGCGTTGAGACGGTCCGTGAGAGGTGGACTTCGCCTTCTTCTTAGGCAGTCCAGAAGATTCGCCGGTCGCCTTCTTTTGCAAGGAGACAATCTTATTGGCGGGAAGGTCCGGGAAAGTTTTGGCCAGGGCCACAATGGCCTCAGCCGGAGTAGTAGTGGGCTGAGCCGCCGCTTGCGCATAGGAGCGCTTCTTGTCAGATGGGCATGTAGCCCGATTGACGGGTGGAGGGGGGCCCCGTCCTGGAGTCCGGGAGTGGGATCGATTGCGAGGAGAAGGAGGCAGGTGGTTCGGGTTCCGAGGTGGTCTCAGAGGCCGAGCGCCGGCATTCGAACAGGAGTCCTGGGGGCACAGCATGCCCATCGGAGAGGAGTCGTGGATGTCGCCCAAGAAATGGGCGGTCTTAGATGTTACGGACCATTCATTTTCTTTATCTTATCTTCCTTCCCTTATCTTCTCCCCTATCTCCCCCACTCCCATCATGCTGCGCAGCGCGCAGTCATCGAGTCATCCCCTTCCCCTAGTCATGCTGCGCAGCGCGCAGTCATCGAGTCATCCCCTTTCCCTAGTCACTCCGAGTCATCCTATCTCAACCTTACTCATCCGTAGTCCGCAGCATTGCGCAGTCCATGGTCCGTGCTCGAGTACTGTAGATATATAAGGACTTCCAGATGTACCAGTAGCGCTAGGTTTAATATTCCTTTTGCCATCGTCTTAAACCGCTCTCGCACTTAGTCTGCCCGAGTCCTTTAAGATTCGTCTAGCCTAACAAGATATTAAACCTCGTCGAGACTCGCCCAGAGTTACACACACCATGTCGCGCTTTATCAAAGACCTAATCAACATTCGACGACGAACGGTCGCCAACCCAGCGAGCACTAGCACGAGCGACAAGAACACCTGGTTCAGAGAAGTAGATCACATATTGCAGTCCACGCCATTCGCAGAGACAGTCCACGCCAACCGCAGAGACACTAGCAATTCAAACAATCGAGAAAGGGAACGTACGCCTACACCAAGTAGCGACGAAGAAGAAGAACAGGCACTTCTGAGAGAACTTGCCTTTACCACCGCAGATGAGCTTACTGAAAACTTCAGTAACGAAACAGCACAACTCATCGCAGAACTCTTACTAGAAGGAGAATACGGAATAAGCCTAGAAGAGCTGTGGTCAGACCAGAATCTTCCTGCCGAAGAAGAGGACGAACCAATCCGCAAGAGAACAAGAGAAGAATGAACACGAGCCCAAAGCTTCAGACAGCAGCAGATTGCAAACTACAATCGCTGAGTACAAGAAGAGGACACACTAATACAGAAGGGACACGATCCACAGAGTGTACGCCAACGACACCAAAGCTAGAACCACATAGGAACGAAACTACTGAACCCCTTCAGAAGACCGATCCGCCGAAGTACAGCATAAAGAGAATTGCACCATCGTGGCGAAAGTAAGCGACAGCGACTGGAACGAATACTATCGGTGGAGGGAGCGAAAGAGATTACCCAAGACAGATGGACCAACCGCTGCAGAGTGGAACGAATTCGAACAAGCCTGTAGAATTGCAGGAATCGACCTAGACTATTGGAAAGAGCAACGAGAAGAGCAAAGACAAAAGCAGATCCAAGAACAGCAGGCCCAAGCACAACAAGCTTTTTTTTTTTTTTTTTTTTTTTTTTAAATCAACAATTTATAAAGCGGTGCTCGATGGCAGTCCGCTTGTAAATACACAAAGGTATCTACGATAAATACAACGAGTCCGACGAAACACCAGACTGAGGGGATAGACATAGAGGGCTCACTGCCCTGTTCTCTCGCGCCCGCGCTCGTCTGAGCCCGTGCTCAATCGCTCGCTAGAGCTGGCGTCCCCCGGGCCCAAAGGCCCGGCTGCGGTCATTTCCGCGTAAAGGGTCCGTGAGGTCCCATAATGCCCGCTGTCGCGGAGCTTGCGGTGCGCAATGAAGCTCAGCGACCGCTTTCGTCAATCGCCAGACTGTTCCGGAACTCCGAAGAGCCACCAGACGCGCGGTCACCCGCCGCCCGGACCCGGAATGAAGGCACCCGCCGCCTTGTTAGATGTCAGGTACTTGACGAACCAGAGACGCACAAAGGCGTCGTACTGGCATTCAGGTGGTCTCTCCCAGTTACGGCAGAGAGTCATGACGTGGACGGAGTCCTCAGGCCCTCGTCCGCATGAGCACTGGTCGCTCTCGACAAAATTGAACCGCGCGCGATACGCATTGATCGGCGCATGTCCGCAAGCAACGCGACAGCAGCGAGCAAAAATCTCATTGCCTGTCACCAACTTCATGAAGCCCGTTCTCTTACGAGAGGGGCGCTCATAGGAGTCAGGCTTTCCCGCCTCATGAAAATGAAACGTGGAAGCACCTATATATTTCTTGATCCGAGAGTGGTTGAACCAAGAGGCGTGCATTTCGTCGTCTGCCTCCTTTCGGAGTGCATCCGTGGTATACAGAGGGCGAACGCCCAATGGGATGTCGAGCGACCGAGCATGCTCGTGTGCTTCGCGTTGAGCAGCCCACTTCCATTTGGAAGGGACATGCCAGAGGTGAATCCTGCGCCGCTCGTCTCCATCGAGCCAGCGCCTAAGTACCTCGCACAGCGCAATTGAATGCCGCTGCACGGAGTGCGGGTTACAATCGATGATGCGGTTGATGGCATTCATCGAGTCAAGAAAACACGAGATGGATGTGATTCCATCCTGTGTGGTAGCTTTCTGGATCGCGACACGCAATCCAATCAGCTCGGCATCGTCGCTAGTCGCTTTTCCGACCGGCTGGCGAGTTTCGAACAAAAGTCTGGTGCCCCGGTAGACCCGAGATGCATAAACTGACTGTTTAAGAAGTGCGTCTGCTTTCGTGGGCACGGCGCCGTCACTGCTGACATATGCACAATCTTGCTGGGTCTGACACTCAGCGAGCCAGACACCTCTTTCCGCAACGCCCACTTGTAAACATCTGTAAACAACCTCTCGCATCACACAAAACACGTTCTACAGCATCGACACTTGGGCTGATTTCTTATCGAGTTGCAGATCCGAGTATAAACCACTCTTGAGCACCTTCAGTTTTCTTTATCGCGAAATCCGCTGAAAATCCAGCGAAAAACAGAGAGTTTCGATGAGCGACGACCCGCTCGACACGTTGAGAGGCGGTGGGAGGAATACCCTCTCACCGCTGAACCCGCACCCCGGCCGCGCTGAGCCCCCTCCTCCCATAGGCCTCTTCTCCCAGCCGGGACCCTCGTCCGGCGTTCTTTTCCAGGGAAACGACGGTCTCATGCAGACCGACGACCCCAACCCGCAGGCGGAGGCGACTGCGCCCCCTGCTCCCTCGTCTCCCGCTATATCCATGGCGTCTACGCGCGCCGGATTTAATAGCGATAACGTCGGTGTGCTGTACTTCGAGGAGGAAGGCTTTCGCCTCCTCCACGGTGAAGCGAAGGCAGTCACCGAGTCTCTTTGGAACCTGAAGGAGTGGCTCCGGAAGGTCAACACGTCAGCCATGCAAGTCCCCGCCGGCTACCAATATGCTATCGCGGAAGGTTTGGCCACCTTGGTCGATACCGCCGCCGACGTCAACATGTTTGGGATCCCCACTCTTGAGGGTGCCAAGCACACTCTCGGGCATCGGCTTGCTACCACGATCCGCGCCCGCACAACCAAGACCGCCCATTTTTCGGGCGATACGCGTATACACGACTCCTCTCCGACGGGCACGCTGCGCCCTCAGGACTCTCGCTCGAACGCCGGCGCTCGGCCTCCAAGACCACCTCGGAACCCGAACCGCCCACCTCCGCCTCCTCGCAACCGGTCCCGTTCCCGGACCCCAGGACGGGGCCCCCCTCCTCCTGTCAATCGGGCCACTCGCCCATCTGACAAGAAGCGCTCTTACGCGCAAGCCACGGCTCAGCCCGCTACCACTCCGGCCGAGGCCATCGTGGCCTTGGCCAAAACCTTTCCTGATCTTCCCGCCGAGAAGATCGTCTCCTTGCAAAAGGAGGCGACCGGCGACACATCCGGACCGCCTAAGAAAAAGGCGAAGTCCACCTCCCATGGACCATCTCGACGCAACGTCAGATTGGTCTATACCTTCCCCGGCGGCAATGGCTCTGTTGCTGCCGGAACGCTCCTGACAACCCTCAACCGGGGGTTGACCGCTGGCAAGTCCTGGATCAGATGCGAGTCTATCCAAGACCATTCCGCTACTTCGTTCTCATGTTTGACGACGAGGGTGGCATCTCCGAAGGACTGCGACCTTATGCGCGAGTCCGCTCTCCGGTGCGCTCCGACTGGCTCTACGGTCGAGCTCACCATGCCTACGAGCATTTCCTATGCGAAACTGCTCGACGTTCCGTATTTCAACGACGATGGCAGTACGCTTACTGCCCGTCAAGCTTACGAGATTCTCTGAGACTCTTCGTTCTCGGATCTCATCACGCTCGTTGGAGTTCCGCGCATCATGCGCAACTCCAAGAAATCTGATACTGCAACCGTATGGTTCAATATTGAAGACACCACGACCGGCCGGAACATTAAGGCTCTGGACGACCGTACTCTCATGGTCCGGAACTGGCGTTGCCGGTTCAAGGCCGCTCTGTCGTCGCCGGGGTCTCCTCTCTGCGACCGTTGCTGGCGCTGGGGGCACTCCTCTATGAAGTGCAATCAGCAATCTCTCCGATGCCCGCTGTGTGGGGAACCCCACAGAAAGGAGCATCACCGTGTCCTGGCTTCCTGCTGCAAGGCAAAGCCGAAAGCCAACCCGCCCGTCGAGGCAACCCCTGCGGGGCAACCCTGCCCGCATCCTCCCAAGTGCCTTAGCTGCGGCAAAGAGCACTCTACTGACGACCGGAAGTGCGCCTTCTGGAAAAATTGTTTCGATCCCGAGTGGATCAAGCAGCATTATCAGCTGGTGCGTGATCGCAAGCGTGCTGGCCAGAATCGTTCTAACGCCTCCCCGCAGCGCAATGCGGAGGCCGGACCTTCATGAGTGCCTCATCGGACAGCCCCGCTCCGGCGGTGGTTCCTGGTACGAGGGGGCGCTCTTTTATTTCTTCGCTTCGTATTCTTTCCCAAAATGTGAACCGAAAGCGTGTACATATGGACGTTCTCCTCTCCACTCTCGGAGAGGATTATGATATTTTGTTTTTCCAAGAGCCTGCTTGGAACATCGTAAGATACGCCCCGTCGGCACACAATGTAGACGGTGAGGCAGTAATCGGAGGCCCAACCCATCCGGATTGGACCTGCATCGTCCGCAGGTCTTCGTACGAGGAACCGCCTCGTGTGATGGCCTATGTGCATAACCGCCTACGGCGGCTAAGACCTTCTCTGAGACGCGACCTGGTTGACAGTCGCGATCTCATGGTTATAAGCCTTGCCACTCCAGGCGAGCCTCTTTTTCTCGCCAACGCCTACTCTGACGTAGACGGCAGTGCAATTCGGCTCTTGGATGAATGTTCGGAGCGACCTGACTTCCCAAACTTGGTCTACCTGGGTGGGGATTTCAATTGTCACTATGAACTCTGGGATCAGGTTCATACCTCTCAGCGTACGCGGGGCGAGATGCTGTGCAATGCAGCACTCGAGCTCGGGCTTGAATGGGCGGAACCTTCTAACGCGGATCCGACATTCATCTCCCATAATCGAGAGCTTCGGCCCTCGACTATTGATCTCATGTTCTGCCCTGTATTATCAGGTCAGATTCATCCGCGTATCGACCATGCGCTACAGTTGACCTCGGACCATTGTCCGCTGTCACTTGAACTCGACATGCCGCTGCTCGATATCAGCGACCAGCGGAGGTCACTCCCCAAAGACAGTGTCCCCGAGTTTATCGCTGACATTGCCGCCGACTTACTCGGACTGGATATGATTCCGGTCGAGACTATCCACGACCTCGAGAGAGTACTCCGTGCGCTCTCGGCGTCAGTTGATCGGGCTTGGGAAACTCACTCTAAGAAGTGCAAGCTCTCTAAGCGGAGCAAGGGCTGGTCGGGCCTTTGGGCCTGGGGGACGCCAGCTCTAGCGGGCGATTCAGCACGAGCTCGGAGGAGCACGGGCAGGAGACAGCAGGGCAGTGAGCCCTCTATGTACATCCCCTCAGTCTGGTTTTGGTCGGACTAGTTGTATTTATGTAGGCACATTCGTGTACTTACAAGCGGACTGCCATCGAGCACCGCTTTATAAATTGTTGATTTAAAAAAAAAAAAAAAAAAAAAAAAAAAAAAAAAAAGACACTCAGCGAGCGCCTGGTCCAGTGAGTTACGATAGGCTTTGACAGAGTCCTCGTCTTTGCCAAGGAGCCTATGAGTCTCAAAGCGGTCGCCGAACTGGTCGACCAACCGCCTGCCCGGGTTATTCGCATCAGCGAAATAATCCGTGTGGATAAAGTTTGGTGGTCTAAGGTCCACCAAATCTTTGAGAGGAGATTTCAGCGCTGCGCGCTGACGCTCAGAGAGGGAGGTCAAGTTCTTTGACCTTGAAGGATCCCCGCCCACGGAAGCAGGCGTGGTGAGAGAACGGAGAGCATGTCTCGCGTTCGAGTTGGCTAGCCGGGCAGAGGACCCGACCTTAAGCCGCTTAATGAAGCCGGCGATGGGTTCAACGCAGGCCATGGTTTCAGCTGCACCCTCCGGAGTGGTGTGGAACTGTCCATTAATCCAGATGCAGGCTTTACGCTGCATCTGGCACAACAACTTCATGAGCGCAACGTTGCGCATACCATTGAAGTTCCATAATAAACAGCCGTACGTCGCAATAGGGCGAGCGCACGACAGGTATAGGATGCGCTTCTGCTGAGGGGACAAGCCTCGAACAGAATTGCCTAACATTTGGAAAGCTCTGGCTGTTGTCAGAGCCTTCGTTGCATAGAAGCGGACATGCTCTTTAAAAGAAAGACGCGCGTCCAGGAAGAAGCCAAGGTATCGCCAGACATCCTTAGGCTGGAGTGGGGTCGTGCCCGTATATGGCGCGAATCCAAGATCAATGGACGGACGAGGGTCCGCCGCATTGCGCGAGAAGTGCTGCAATTCAGTCTTGTTATGCTCAACAACAAGGCCGAAGTCAGTGAAGAGGTTGTGCACTGATGCGTACGCCCTCTTCAGCTTTGGAACATTGTCCGGAATTGACTTGGACTGAGCGATAATCAGTCCATCGTCAACGAATGAGATGATCGTCGGCATATCGCCGACTTTCTGGTACAACTTCAGCACTGGCGCTAAATAAAGCGCAGACAGTACCGGAGACAGAGCCGAGCCTTGGCCAACACCGACGTCGGCATCAAACTCAGGCGAAACGGCACTACGCCAGGCATAGGAAGTCTTACGCCCGACGAGGTAAGATTCGAAAAACTTCGACACTTGACGTGCGAAGCCTCCGTGTTGCAGTATCCTCACCAACATACGATGGTTGAGTGATGGAAAGTATTGAGCTACATCAAAGGCGATGACGCTCGTTTTGAGGCCCCTCATCCAGCCTTGCCGGATGATATGGGTTAGAAACACGCCGGCGTCCTCTGTCGAGTTCTGCCGGATGCCACCGAACTGCTTTGGATCAAAGACAGCGAATTTAGTCACTTCGTATTGCATACGACGCGCCAGCATTTTCTCGACGAGCTTGCCGAGGGTATTCAAAAGCACGATCGGTCGAAAGGCTTTCGGAGTATCGTATGCAGGCTTGCCAGGTTTCGGGATAATCACTGACAAGCTCTGCTTGAAGTACGAGGGCCAATGCCCCAAGTCCAAACACGCGTTTGCAATGTTTAGAAATAAAGTAGCGACGTGAGGGAATCTCACTAGCTGTTTGATATGCGCCCAGGTCAGATGGTCTGGACCTGGAGCAGATGTATTGCTGCAAGGCTCCAGGGACTCCCGGAGCTCTGCCGCAGAAAATGGGACCCAGTCCCGAATCGGATGAGACTCGAGTTCATCGAGCTTATCCAAATTAACCGGTCTGTCGGACGCGGCGTTATAAGATCTATCGAGTGCGTCCCAGAGCGACTCGATAGAATTGCAAGGCTGTCCCCGGAAAGAGATCGCCTCGTAGTCAGGCAAAGGCCTTTGCTTCGTCCATGCAGCAAGATCCAAGCACAACAAGCTGAAGAACAGGAAAGCCAAGACCAAGACAGCGACAAAGAAATCCCGCAAACAATGGCGATGGAATACAAAGGAATTATCACAGACCCAAAGTCCTTCACAGGAGACTGAACAGCTTTCGACATTTGGTGGAGAAAGATGAAACTCTACATAACTGCACACAGAGACCTCACCGATACACAAAAGATCGGAGCGGTACTATCCAGAATGACCGACGGACCAGGAGCCCACTGGGCGTCAAAGAAAATCGACACTACGACCAACCAAAGCACATGGGCCGATTTCATAACTGAAATACAGACACGATTCAGCAATGTCATGTCACCGTCACAAGCAGGAAGCAAATTATTCAACATCAGACAGGGGAACCGACCGATCGATGAATTCCTAGATGAATTCGTAGACCTCGCAGGAAAAGCAGGAATGACAGGAACAGCTCCGTGTTTCCTACTCGAGAAGAGCCTAAACAGGAGGACAGCAGAAGCCGTGCACTCGATCTCTGAACTCCCAACAGATGGAGACGAATATATCAAGACAGTTCGAGCAATCGGACAAAACATCGACGAACATAGGAATGTGATGAGAGGGGAATTTGCAAACAACCAACGCAAGCCAGGAAACCCAAGCCAAGGAACAGGACAGGCCATGGAAGTTGACAAAGTACGAAGCAACAATTGCTTCAACTGCAACAAACCAGGACACCTTTCACGAAATTGCCCAGAGCTACGAAAAGGAGCAACGAATGTCACATGCTATAATTGTGGCCTGAAAGGACACTATGCATGAAACTGCAGGAAGAAGAAGAAGGGAAAATCCCAAGTCAGAAAAGTAAAAGAAGAAGGAGAAGAAGACGAAGAAGATAAGGATGAAGAAAGCTCTGACAAAGAGGGTTTTGTCGAAGGGTCCGATTAAGAGGTGCTAAATCGCGACCCATACAGCTGAAACAGACTCGCTTCGATACAGGATGTAGATCATCCCATACTCTGAAATACACCATTCCTGCAAAGTGATCTGAAGCACCAAGAAAAACCATCCAAGGTGACAAACCACCCAGAAGAAAGGAACTCGCGGTACCAGCGAAGATATGAACACGAAAAGGGATAGCAACGATAACACCAGAAGTCGATAGCGGAGCAGACAGGACCTGCATCAACACTGCCATAGTAACAAAAACGGGATTGAAGACACGGCGAATCAAGAAGATTCCAATCATAAATGCAGACGGATCATCCAACCGCCAGAAAACAGCAGACCAAGTAGCGGAGGTCCACATTGACATTAAAGGACACAAAGAGCATATGGAAGCCATTGTACTCGACATTGGAAAAACCGACATGCTACTAGGACACGACTGGCTTGTCTATCACAACCCAACGATCAAATGGAGGACGGGAGAGATTGTCTTTAACAGATGCCCCAAGACATGCAAGATAAACCACCAGACAATCAAAATACAGAAAGTGGCTGAACCAGCGAAGACCACAGCCAATGACAGGATGGGGACTCAGATACCTTCATATCTGATGAGATTCAAACACCTCTTTAAGGAGAAGAACTTTGATCGACTACCAGACCATAAGGAGTGGGACCACGAAATAAACTTAACAAAAGACGCGCCAAAAATAATACCGAGCAAGGTCTACCCGATGACGCAGAAGGAGCTAGAAGAACTAGACGCCTTTGTCGAAGAAGGACTAAGAACAGGGAAGATACGCCCCTCAAAATCACCTTACGCGGCACCCTGTTTCTTTCGTAACAAGAAGGATGGTAGCAAACGACTCATCCAAGACTATCGAGAGATAAACAAATATACGGTCAAGGACAAGTTCCCACTACCACGCATCAGCGAACTCCTTGACATACTACAAGGAGCGAAGTACTTTAACAAGATCGACATTATCTGGAGATACAACAACGTTCGCATTCGAAAAGGAGACGAATGGAAAGCAGCCTTCCTAACAGCAAGAGGACTCTTCGAACCAACAGTCATGTACTTTGGACAGTGCAATGCACCAGGCACTTTCAGCCGAATGATGGCAAGCCTCTTCCAAGACCAAATACGAAGAAGAGTATGCATAATCTATATGGATGACATTATAATCATCGGACGAACGCGAGAGGAACTTCAAAAGAACACAGTAGAAGTCATAGAGATACTGAACAAGAACGACCTATTCATCAAAGGACCGAAATGTGTCTGGGAATCATCAAAAGTCCCAGTACTAGGGTATATTGTAGGAGAGGGGAAAGTGGAAATGGAACCGGAGAAGATTACAGCTGTACAATCCTGGCCAACTCCGAAAACGAAGAAAGAACTACAAAAGTTCTTAGGGTTCACAAACTTTTATCGACGGTTCATCAAAGGATATGCAAAAGTCGCTAAACCTTTAACGGAATTGACGGAAAACAAAACATTCCAGTGGACAGACAAACAGCAAAGCGCTTTCAAGGAGCTAATCCGACATATAACCTCGGCACCCATTCTGGCACTACCACAAACAGAGGCAAAATTCTGAGTTGAAACGGACGCCTCAGGATATGCTATCGGAGCGGTATTATTGCAGCAGCAGAAAGGACTATGGCACCCAATCGCCTTCATATCAAGATGTATGACTCCAGCGGAACAGAACTACGAAATCTATGACAAAGAACTCCTTGCGATAATGGTAGCGCTGAAGACATGGAGACAATACCTCCTAGAAGCTCGAGAGAAGTTCGAAATATTGACGGACCACAAGAACCTATCATACTTCCGAAAACCACAACGACTCAACTCGAGACAGACCAGCTGGTATCTGAAACTACAAGAGTATGACTACGAACTACGACACGTGCCAGGAAAAGCGAATGGAAAAGCAGACGTCCTATCATGAATGGCAGGATATGAAGACAACCTAGCAGAAAAAGACAACATACAAATGATCAAAGAAGCCACATTCATCCGACACCTGGAAGAGAATAATGAACGAGATTTTGACTTTATGATGTTTGAGGACAAACATCCACCAAAAGGGGAAGCAGGAAATAACAAAACAATACAGACAAGAGGAATCACGATGATCGAAACTCCAAGAATGGAACAAATTCGACAATGCACACGGAGAGAAACAATCGTAACAACAGGACTGAAAGAAAAACCACACTGGTTCACAGAAGAAAACCACATTGTATACGCAGGAGGGAAGATTTACGTTCCCCCAGACAACAAACTGAAGGAAGACATCATGTTCGAACACCATGACACACCCATCGGAGGACACCCAGGCCAATACCGCATGCACGAACTCATAAACTGCACCTATTGGTGGCCATCAATGCTAACAGACATCAAGAAGTATGTCAATGGATGCGAAGCATGCCAGCGAAACAAAATCATCCGACAAAAGAAACATGCACCACTACACCCGCACGAGGTTCCGCAGCAACCATGGGAAGATATCGGAGTAGACCTTATAGGACCGCTACCCAGCTCGAACGGCTTTAATGCCATCGCCGCAGTCACAGACTGCCTGACCAAGATGATCCATCTAATTCCCACCAACACCGAACTCACAGCAGAAGGTCTCGCACGACTATACTGAAACAACGTGTGGAGACTCCATGGAATCCCACGAAAGATCATCAGTGACCGAGGACCCCAATTCGCAGCACGATTCATGACAGCGCTTCTAAAACTGCTTGGAACAAAGCAAAACCTATCAACGGCCTATCACTCACAAACAGATGGACAGGCGGAGCGATCCCATCAGGAAACAGAAGTTTTCCTTAGAAACTTCACAAACAACCTGCAGAATGACTGGGCAGAATGGATAGCGATCGCAGAGTACCAATACAACGACAAGACACATCAGGAAACAAAGGAGACACCATTCTACCTCAACTATGGAATGCACCCCTGGAAGGGAGAACCACAGACAATGGAAGGGAATAACCCTGCGGCCAAGAACTTTGTCGAGAGAATGAACCAAATCTGGAAGAAAGCAAACGCCGCGCTGCAGTATGTGCAAACACGAGCCAAGGACAATTACGATGTGAGGCGAAAACCAGCCCGTGAATACAAGAAAGGGGACGGAGTATGGCTTGAAGCCACCAACATCACAGTCAATCGACTATCAAAGAAGTTATCGGCACTCCGATACGGACCGTTCAAGGTGATCGAAAAGAAAGGAGCCTCAGCATATCGCCTGGAACTCCCAGCATCATGGCAGCTGATACACCCCATGTTCAATGAAGCACTACTCACATCCTACAAAGGACCCCGTTTCAAGATACAAGAATGGCCATCGCCGCCACCCCCTGAGATCATAAATGATGAAGAAGAGTACGAGATAGAAGAAATTCTAAAAAGAAGGAAACAAGGAAAAGGAATGCTATTCCTGGTCAAATGGAAAGGATACAGACATGAGGAAAACACATGGATCAAAGAGAAGGAACTGGGGAATGCGCAGCAAGCTCTAGACCGTTTCCTGAAGAAGACTATGGAGCAAAATAAAAGGACCACGAAAAGAGGGAAGAAGGTCAGAAAACGCACATCATGACCACCAATGCCCCCATCAGCATCGAAAGCAGTGACGACAGCCGTGCACCCACCCCCATCACGAACGACGCCGAGAATCTGGCGAAGATCCTCGACGCCAAAGACTACATGGACCCCCTTGCCATCACCCTCGGTGCATACCTGCGCTACGTCATGACCATCCGTACGCACCTTTGGAGCGGATGGACCCCCGACGGGACCGCCCCCACAATAGCGGAACGCATCGCACTTCGTGAAGCAATGGAAATGCTTCGCACCGAAAACCGGCGACTCAAACTCCTCGCCACCACACTTCACCACATCCGCTCCTACAATGAGGAGCTCATTCACACGTGGGCCCCACGCGCGATGAGCGCCTGGGAAAACAACGGGTGGGGACAGCTGGACTAAGGTTTTTCGCAAGGACGCGAATCTAAAGAGAGGGTGATGTTACGGACCATTCATTTTCTTTATCTTATCTTCCTTCCCTTATCTTCTCCCCTATCTCCCCCACTCCCATCATGCTGCGCAGCGCGCAGTCATCGAGTCATCCCCTTTCCCTAGTCACTCCGAGTCATCCTATCTCAACCTTACTCATCCGTAGTCCGCAGCATTGTGCAGTCCATGGTCCATGCTCGAGTACTGTAGATATATAAGGACTTCCAGATGTACCAGTAGCGCTAGGTTTAATATTCCTTTTGCCATCGTCTTAAACCGCTCTCGCACTTAGTCTGCCCGAGTCCTTTAAGATTCGTCTAGCCTAACATTAGATGTATGGGCGTGGACCGTGGTAGCAAGTCGTTGCCCGAGAGTGGCCTTGGTTCCCTCAAGAGTAGGGATCCCAAACATATTGACATTGGCGGCGGTGTTGACCAGAGAGGCCAGCCCTTCCGCAATGGCGTATTGATAGCCGGCTGGGACTTGCACGGCTATGGTGTTAACCTTCCAGAGCCACTCCTTCAGGTTCCACAAAGACTCGGTGACCGCCTTCGCTTCACCGTGGAGGAGGCGGAAGCCTTCCTCCTCAAAGTACAGGACACCGACATTGTCGCTATTAAACCCAGCGTGAGTAGATGCCATGGAGATAGCGGGAGAGGGGGGAGCAGGAGGCGCACTCGCCTCAGCCTGCGGGTTGGGATCGTCAGTCTGCATGAGACCGTCGTTGCCTTGGAAAAGAATGCCGGACGAGGGTCCTGGCTGAGAGAAGAGGCGTTGGCTGGCGGGGGGCTCAGTACGGCCGGGGTGCGGGTTCAGCGGTGAAAGCGCAGGCCTTCCACCACCACTCAATGTGTTGAGCGGATCGTCGCTCATCGAATATCTCTATAATTCGTCGGATTTTCAACGGATTTCGCGATAAGAGAAACAGGAGGTGCTCAAGAGTGATAGAAACTCGGGTATGCAACTTGATATGAGATCGCCCAAAGTATGGCCACTGGAGAACGTGTTTTTGCGAGATGAGAGTTTGTTTACAGTTGTTTACAGATGGGCATTGCAGACAGAGGTGCATGTAGCCTTCTGGATCGCAACACGCAATCCAATTAGCTCTGCATCGTCACTGGTTGCTTTACTGACCCGCTGACAAGTTTTGAATGAAAGTCTGGTGCCTCGGTAAACCCATGATGCATACACTCACCACACCTCTTTCCGCAACGCCCACTTGTAAACATCTGTAAACAACCTCTCTCAGCGCACAAAACACGTTCTACAGCATCGACACCTGGGCCGATTTCATATCGAGTTGCATATCCGATTCTAAACCACTCTTGAGCACCTTCTGTCTTCTTTATCGCGAAATCCGCTGAAAATCCAGCGAAATTTTAGAGAGTTTCGATGAGCGACGACCCGCTCGACACATTGAGTGGTGGTGGAAGGCCTGTGCTTTCACCACTGAACCCGCACCCTGGCCGTACTGAGCCACCCGCCAGTCAAGGCCTTTTCTCTCAGCCAGGACCCTCGTCCGGCATTCTTTTCCAAGGCAACGACAGTCTCATGCAGACTGACGACCCGAACCCACAGGCCGACGCTTCCGCGCCCCCTGCTCCCCCCTCTCCCGCTATTTCCATGGCGTCTACTCACGCCGGGTTTAATAGCGACAATGTCGGCGTCCTGTACTTTGAGGAGGAAGGTTTCCGCCTCCTCCACGGTGAAGCGAAGGCAGTCACCGAGTCTCTGTGGAACCTGAAGGAGTGGCTCCGGAAGGTCAACACTGCAGCCGTGCAAGTCCCAGCCGGCTATCAATATGCCATTGTGGAAGGGCTGGCCTCTCTAGTCAACACCGCCGCCGATGTCAATATGTTTGGGATCCCTACTCTTGAGGGAACCAAGGCTACTCTCGGGCAACGACTTGCTACCACGGTCCGCGCCCGTACATCCAAGACCACCCACTTCTCGGGCGACGTGCACGACTCCTCTTTGATAGGCACACTGCGCCCCCAGGACTCCCATTCGAATGCCAGCGCTCGGCCTCCGAGACCACCTTGAAATCCGAATCGCCCACCTCCCCCTCCTCGCAATCGATCCCGCTCCCGGACTCCAGGACGGGGCCCCCCCCCACCTGTCAATCGGGCTATGCGCCCATCTGACAAGAAGCGCTCATATGCGCAAGCGGCGGCTCAGCCCGCCACGACTCCAGCTGAAGCCATTGTGGCCCTGGCCAAAACTTTCCCGGACCTTCCCGCCGATAAGATTGTCTCCTTGCAAAAGAAGGCAACCGGCGAATCTTCTGGACCACCTAAGAAGAAGGCTAAGTCCACCTCTCACAGACCGTCTCGACGCAATGTCAGACTGGTCTATACATTCCCTGGTGGCAATGGTTCTGTCGCCGCCGGGACCCTCCTGACAACCCTCAACTGGGGGTTGACTGCTGGCAAGTCTTGGATTCGGTGTGAGTCCATCCAGGACCATTCCGCCTCCTCGTTCTCGTGTTTGATGACAAGGGTGGCATTTCCGAAGGACTGTGACATCATGCGCGAGTCCGCCCTCCGGTGCACTCCGACTGGCTCTATGGTCGAGCTCACCATGCCCACGAGCATCTCCTACGTGAAATTGCTCGATGTTCCCTATTTCAACAACGACGGCAGTACCCTCACTGCTCATCAAGCCTACGAAATTCTCCGGGACTCTTCATTCTCGGACCTCATCACCCTCGTTGGAGTGCTGCGCATCATGCACAACTCCAAGAAATCCAATACTGCAACTGTTTGGTTCAATATCGAGGACACAATGACCAGCCAGAACATCAAGGCTCTGGACGATCATACTGTTATGGTTCGGAACTGGCGCTGCCGGTTCAAGGCCGCTCTCTCATCGCCGGGATCACCTCTCTGCAATCGTTGCTGGCACTGGGGGCACTCTTCTATGAAGTGCAACCAGCAATCTTTGCGATGCCCGCTGTGTGGGGAACCGCACAGAAAGGAACATCACCGTGTCCTGGCCTCTTGCTATAAAGCGAAGCCGAAAGCAAACCTGCCCGTCGAGGCAACCCCTGTGGGGCAGCCCTGCCCGCATCCTCCCAAGTGCCTTAGCTGCGGCAAAGAGCATTCTACTGATGACCGGAAGTGTGCCTTCTGGAAAAACCGTTTCGATTCCGAGTGGATCAAGCAGCACTACCAGCTGGTACATGATCGCAAGCGTGCTGGCCAGAATCGTTCTAACACCTCCCCGCAGCGAAATGCAGAGGCCGGACCTTCATGAGTTCCTCATCAGACAGCCCCACTCCGGCGGTGGTCCCTGGTATGAGGGGGCGCTCTTTCATTTCCTCGCTTCGTATTTTCTCTCAGAATGTGAATCGAAAGCATGTACATATAGACATTCTCCTCTCCACTCTCGGAGAGGATTATGATATCATTTTTCTCCAAGAACCTGCTTGGAATATCGTAAGATACGCCCCATCGGCTCACAATGTGGACGGTGAGGCAGTAATCGGAGGCCTGACCCACCCAGACTGGACCTGCATCGTCTGCAGGTCATCGTATGAGGAACCTCCTCATGTGATAGCCTATGTTCATAACCGCCTAAGGCAGCTAAGACCCTCCCTGAGGTGCGACCTAGTTGACAGTCACAATCTCATGGTTATAAGCCTCGCTGCTCCGGGCAAGCCTCTTTTCCTCGCTAACGCCTACTCCAATGTAGACGGCAGCGCCATTCAGCTCCTGGATGAATGTTCGGAGCATCCGGATTTCCCCAACCTAGTGTACTTGGGTGGGGACTTCAATTATCATTATGAACTCTGGGATCAGGTTCATACCTCTCAGCGTACGCGGGGTGAGATGCTGTGTAATGCGGCACTCGAACTCAGACTCAAATGGGCCGAACCCTCTAACACTGGTCCAACTTTCATCTCTCACAATCGAGAGCTTCGGCCCTCGACTATTGATCTGATGTTCTGCCCTGTATTGACAGGACAGAGCCATCCGCGCATTGAACATACGCTACAGTTGACCTCAGACCATTGTCCACTGTCACTTGAACTCGATATACCGCTGCTCGACATTAGTGATCAGCGGAAGTCACTTCCCAAGGACAGTGTCCCCAAGTTTATCGCCAACATTGCCGCTGATTTACTCGGACTGGATATGATTCCAGTCGAGACTATTCACAACCTCGAGAGGGTACTTCGTGCGCTCTCGGCGTCTATTGATCAGGCTTGGGAAACTCACTCCAAGAAGTGCAAGCTCTCTAAGCGAAGTAAGGGCTGGTGGAACCAGCACTGCTCTGAAGCTTTGGAAACTTTCAGGCAAACTCGCTCTGAAAGAGACCACCGCATCTGGCGACGAGCTATTAAAGATGCTAAACGCACCTTTTTTGATAACCGAATCAAAGAGGTTGCTGAAAAGTCGCGACGTCCATGGGATCTGGCTGCGTGGATGAAGCAAAGGCCTTTGCCTAACTACGAGGCGATCTCTTTTCGGGAACAGCCTTTTAACTCCATCGAGTCGCTCTGGGATGCGCTCGATAAGTCTTATAATGCCACGTCTGATAGGCCGGTTAATCTGGGTAAACTCGACGAACTTGAGTCCCACCCGACACGGGACTGGGTCCCGTTCTCTGCAGCAGAACTCCGGGAATCCCTGGAGCCTTGCAGCAACACGTCTGCTCCAGGTCCAGACCATCTGACCTGGGCGTATATTAAACAGCTTATGAGATTCCCTCATGTGGCTACCTTTTTCCTGAACATTGCAAATGCATGTCTGGACTTGGGGCATTGGCCCTCTTACTTCAAGCAGAGCTTGTCAGTGATCATTCCGAAACCTGGCAAGCCTGCATACGACACTCCGAAAGCCTTTCGCCTGATTGTGCTTTTGAATACTCTCGGCAACCTCGTCGAGAAAATGCTGGCGCATCGTATGCAAGACGAAGCGACTAAATTCGCTGTATTTGACCCAAAGCAGTTTGGTGGCATCTGACAGAACTTGACAGAGGACGCCGGTGGGGCCCCAGTAGCCCAGTGGTTTAACCGCCACTAAAAGACTGGAGAGGTGGCTGTGCAGTCACTGGGAAGGTTGTGGGTTCGATCCCCGCTCATCCTCTGTACCTTATAAAGCAGGGATAGGCATGTGACCCATCATTAGTTACCATCACATGCTCGGTGACTCAGGTTGATAAGCAACCCTGAGGCAATACCATGGTCAGGTGACCTTCGGTGGCTAAGGTGGTAACCTGGTCACGTGATAGGGATGATCGTGGGAGCCCAAAGTGGCAGGTCAGGTGATTCCTGGCAGGCCATGCCTGAAATGGTCATGTGACTAGTCATGTGATCAAGTAGGGAGCGAAAGCATAGGGCGCGGTAAGCGGGGGAGTAACTGAAAACAACCCGACCCTTGATGTGCATCCTGTAATAGGGAGTTCCAGAGCATGCGCACTTCCGGAAGGTGCCGCGCACCCTGTAATGGGGAGTCTCTTCAGACTGCGAGCTTGGGACAGGACACCCTCCACTGGTTAATCTCGAGCCCAGTCTAACCAGCTGGATCAGGCCGAGAACCTGGTTGTTAGTCAGCGTTGGTAGTGTGGACCGGTCCCTGTGGACTGGTCATTGAACCGGTCCTTCGGCACACTTGGGGAGTCCCCAGGCCCAGGGGTAGCCACCACATGACCATAAAGCACTGCTCAGGTGGGAGCCTGAGACCTCCTCGTAGGGCATGCATAACCGGGTTAAGTATGGGTGTAGAACTCCTCAGCCTAGGCCTTAGGTCTAGGGTGCACACTGAGGCTGGATGCTGGCAAGGCAGAGACCTGGGACATGATTGGGAATCCGCGCCCTTTGGGCATCAGCGAACCACATGCTCAGGAACGGGAAAAGTAAAGTAGGTGGGGCTTACCAATGTCCGGCTTGTTCTTGGCTTGGCCTCTTGGTAACTTGCTCCCTGGCCGAAATTCGGACCGTGGTGGACCAGGGTAGTCCCCTGACTCCGGCCCGAGAGGACTTATCCCGAGAGGACTTATCCTCTGCTGGTTCATCTGGATGACTAATCCAGGTATTGAATCCAAGTTGATTCCGAAGTCTAGGCACGGAATTCCACTGTTTAGTCTAGCGCCTATCCTGCAAAGGAGATGGCGATAAGGGTCCTCTACTTGGAGGACCCTAAACTTCGGTATTTATTGTAGGCACACTCGTGTACTTACAAGCGGACTGCCATCAAGCACCGCTATAAAAAATTGTTGAATTAAAAAAAAAAAAAAAAAAAAAAAAAAAGACAGAGGACGCCGGAGTCTTTCTTACCCATATTATCCAGCAAGGCTGGATAAAGGGACTCAAAACGAGTGTCATCGCTTTTGATGTCACTCAATATTTTCCCTCACTCAACCATCGTATGTTGGTGAGGATACTGCAACACGGGGGCTTTGCACGTCAAGTGTCTAAGTTCTTCGAGTCATATCTCGTCGGGCGTAAAACTTCCTACACCTGGCGGAGCGCTGTCTCGCCTGAGTTTGATGCCGATGTGGGTATCGGTCAAGGCTCGGCTCTGTCCCCAGTACTATCTGCGCTCTACTTGGTGCCGGTGCTAACACTATATCAGAAAGTTGGCGATATGCTGACGATCATATCATTCATTGACGATGGACTGATTATTGCCCAGTCCAAGTCAATCCTGGACAATGTTCCAAAGCTGAAGAGAGCATACGCATCAGTGCACAACCTCTTCACTGACTTCGGCCTTGTTGTTGAACACAACAAGACTGAGTTACAGCATTTCTCGCGCAATGCGGTGGACCCCCGTCCATCCATTGATCTTGGGTTCGCGCCATATACTGGCACGACTCCACTCCAGCCCAAGGATGTCTGGCGATACCTGGGTTTTTTCTTGGACGTGCGTCTTTCCTTTAAAGAGCATGTCCGGTTTTATGCAATGAAGGCTTTGACAACCGCCAGAGCTTTCCAAATGCTAGGCAACTCTGTTCGAGGTCTGTCCCCTCAGCAGAAACGCATCCTGTACCTGTCATGCGCTCGCCCTATTGCGATGTACAGCTGTTTGTTGTGGAACTTCAATAGTATGCACAACATAGCGCTCATGAAGTTGTTGCGCCAGATGCAGCGCAAAGCATGCATCTGGATTAATGGACAGTTTTGCGGGGGCACTGTTGGCCCAGTGGTTATCATCACCACCAAATATCCAGAGAGGTGGCTGTGCACCACTGGAAGGGTTGGGGTTCGATTCCCCTTATCCTCAGTACCCATAAAAAGCTAGGAAAGGCATGTGACCTATCAGAGGTTACCATCACATGCTTGGTTCACACGGGTCAGGTGATGCTGACACTGTGGGAAAAATTGGTTGCATTGATCACCTGGCCTGGGTGCAGTGCCTGAATTGATAACTCAGGGCCCAGGTTCAAGGAGTCACGTGACATTTACATAATGTCACCTGATCCAGGTGGGAGTAATCGATTGTACCCCAAAGTGGCACACTAGAACTTGAGTCTGGTGTCCCATGCCTGAAATGGTCACGTGATATCACATGATCAAGTAGGAAGCGAAAGCATAGGGGGCGGTAAGCGGGGTAGAATATATACAGAACAAGCCGAATGTCTGGGTGATTCCAGGCCAGGCCATCCCCCACCACAGACAGTCACAGTCCAGCATCACCGGAGCCATCCGCTGACATAGAGTGGTCGTTAGTCCCAGTAGTATGACACCTGTGACGTACCTGCAAAGTGGGCCGCTCCTTACGGACCGGGTCCATGGACACTCAGGGACTCCAGGGGAGGGGGCGAAGAATGAGTCGAGTCCTGGATTCCTCAGAACTAAACGGGGGGGGCTCCTGGTGTCAGAAACCAATCCCTGACTCATTCGTGAGAGCACAATCAGGGCTGGCTGGTGGCAAGGCAGAGACCGGGGACAAGTGGGAATCCGCAATGATGATATAAGTGAACCACTTGCCTTGGAACGGGAAACGGTAGTAAGCGGGGCTCTCTGCGAACTCCCTGCCGAAGAGCAAGCCGTGGCAGGCGGGGACAGTCTCCCACGACCTGGCCGGAGTGGTGCTAACAAACTCCTCTGTCGGTTCATGGACTGATGAGGTCCATTGGGTCTGAGTTGACTCCGGGATGCACTGTAATGGTGGGCTCCCCCTCGCAAGAGCGGGTGAAGCGCAGGGCTCTGCTATATGCAGGGCCCTGAATCTCGAAAATTGTTGATATAAAAAAAAAAAAAAAAAAAAAAAAATGGACAGTTTTGCACCACTCCGGAGGGTGCAGCTGAAACCATGGCCTGCGTTGAACCCATTGCCGGCTTTATCAAACGGCTTAAGGTTGGGTCTTCGGCCCGGCTAGCCAACTCGAATGCGAGGCATGCCCTTCACTCTCTCACCACACCTGCTTCGGCGGGGGGGGATCCTTCGAGGTCAAAGAATTTGGCCTCTCTTTCTGAACGCCAGCGCGTGGCGCTGAAATCTCCTCTCAAAGATTTGGTGGATCTTAGACCACTAAACTTTATTCACACGGATTATTTTGCGAATGCAAATAACCTGGGCAGGCGGTTAGTCGACAAGTTCGGCGACTGCTTTGAGACTCATAGGCTCCTTGGCAATGACGAGGACTCTGTCAAAGCCTATCGCAACTCACTGGATCAGGCGCTCACAGAGTGCCAGACCCAGCCACACTGTGCATATGTCAGTAGTGATGGCGCCGTGCCCACGAAAGCAGATGCACTTGTTAAACAGTCAGTGTATGCATCCCGGGTCTACCGGGGCACTAGACTTCTATTTGAAACTCGTCAGCCGGTCGGTAAAGCGACCAGCGATGATGCAGAGCTAATTGGATTGCATGTTGTGATCCAGAAGGCTACCACATAGGATGGAGTCATCTCCATCTCGTGTTTTTTGGATTCAATGAATGCGATCAACCACATCATCGATTGCAATGCCCACTCTGCACAATGGCACTCTATTGCCCTGTGCGATGTGCTACAGCGCTGGCTCGACGAAGACGAGCGGTGCAGGATTGATTTCTGGCACGTCCCTTCCAAGTGGAAGTGGGCTATTCAACTCAAAGCACACGAGCATGCTCAGTTACTCGATATTCCACTGGGCGCTTGCCCTCTCTATACCATGGATGCGCTCTGAAAGGAGGCAGAGGATGAAATGCATGCCTCTTGGTTTGACCAATCTCAGACCAAGAAATACATAGGTGCTTCCACGTTTCACTTTCACGAAGCGGGGAGACCCGAGTCCTATGAGCGCCCCTCTTGCAAGAGAACGGGCTTCATGAAGTTGGTGACAGGCAACGAGTTGTATGCTTGCTGTTGTCGCATCACATGCGGACACGCGCCGATCAATGCGTATTGCGCATGGTTCAATTTCATTGAGAGCAACCAATGCTCGTGCGGACGAGGGCCCAAGGACTCCGTCCATGTCATGACCCTCTGCCGTAACTGGGAGAGGCCATCTGAACGCCAGTATGACGCCTTCGTGCATCTCTGGTTCATCAAGTACCTAACGTCTAACAAGGCAGCGGGTGCTTTCATCCCAGATCCAGGCGGCGGGTGACCATCCATCTGCTGGCTCTTCGGAGTCCCGGAACAGTCTGGCGATTGATGAAAGTGGTCGCCGAGCTTCATTGCATATCGCAAGCCCTGCAACGGCGGGTGTTATGGGCCCTCACGGACCCTTTACACGGAATTGACCGCATCTGGGCCTTCGGGTCTGAGGGACGCAAGCTCTAGCGAGCGAGTTAGCATGAGTTCTTTTTTTTTTTTTTTTTTTATGCGCCTAGCAATGCACACAGCCTATGGCTGTGTGCACAGCTTTTTTTTTTTTTTTTTTTTTTTTTTTTAAATCAACAATTTGTATTGCGGTGCTTGATGGCAGTCCGCATGTAAATACACGGGGGTATCTATGATAAATACCGAAGTTTAGGGCCCTCCAAGTGGAGGACCGTTATCGCTGTCTCCTTTGCAGGATAGGCGCTAGACTAAACGGTGGAATTCCATGCCTAGACTTCGGAATCAACTTGGATTCAATACCTGGATTAGTCATCCAGATGAACCGGCAAAGGATAAGTCCTCTCGGGCCGGAGTCAGGGGACTGCCCTGGTCTGCCACAGTCCGAATTTCGGCCAGGGAGCGAGTTACCAAGAGGCCAAGCCGACAGCAAGCCGGGCATTGGTAAGCCCCACCTACTTTACTTTTCCCGTTCCTGAGCATGTGGTTCGCTGATGCCCAAAGGGCGCGGATCCCCAATCATGTCCCAGGTCTCTGCCTTGCCAGCGTCCAGCCTCAGTGTGCACCCTAGACCTAAGGCCTAGGCTGAGGAGTTCTACACCCATGCTTAACCCGGTTATGCATGCCCCACAAGGAGGTCTCAGGCTCCCACCTGAGCAGTGCTTTATGGTCATGTGGTGGCTACTCCTGGGCCTGGGGACTCCCCAAGTGTGCTGAAGGACCAGTCCACAGACTGGTCCACAGGGACCGGTCCACACTACCAACGCTGACTAACGACCAGGTTCTTGGCCTGATCCAGCTGGTTAGACTGGGCTCAAGATTAACCAGTGGGGGGTGTCCTGTCCCAAGCTCGCAGTCCGAAGAGACTCCCCATTACAGGGTGCGCGGCACCTTCCGGAAGCGCGCATGCTCTGGAACTCCCTATTACGGGGTGCGCATCAAGGGTCGGGTTGTTTTCAGTTACTCCCCCGCTTACCACGCCCTATGCTTTCGCTCCCTACTTGATCACATGACTAGTCACATGACCATTTCAGGCATGGCCTGCCAGGGATCACCTGACCTGCCACTTTGGGCTCCCACGATCATCCCTATCACGTGACCAGATTACCATTCTAGCCACCAAAGGTCACCTGACCATGGTATTGCCTCAGAGTTGCTTACCAACCTGAGTCACCGAGCACGTGATGGTAACCGATGATGGGTCACATGCCTATCCCTGCTTTGTAAGATACAGAGGATGAGCGGGGATCGAACCCACAATCTTCCCAGTGACTGCACAGCCACCTCTCCAGTCTTTAGTGGTACTTAAACCACTGGGCTACTGGGGCCCCCAGTTAGCACGAGTTCGGAGGAGCGCGGACACGAGGGAACAGAGCAGTGAGCCCTCCATGTCTATCCCCTCAGTCTGGTGCTCTGTCGGACTAGTTGTATTTATCATAGGCACACTTGTGTACTTACAAGCGGACTGCCATCGAGCACCGCTATAAAAATTGTTGATTTAAAAAAAAAAAAAAAAAAAAAATGATGCATACACTGACTGTTTAACAAGTGCATCTGCTTTCGTGGGCACAGCACCGTCACTACTGACATATGCACAATCTTGCTGAGCCTGGCACTTGGCGAGTGCCTGCTCCAGTGAGTTTTTTTTTTTTTTTTTTTTTTTTAAATCAACAATTTATATAGCGATGCTCGGTGGCAGTCTGCTTGTAGGTACATGACTGTGCCTACAATAGATACAACTAGTCCGAAGCAAACCAGACTGAGGGGATGTACATAGAGGGCCACACTGCTCTGTTCTCTTGTGCCCATGCTCATCCGAGCTCATGCTAAATCACTCGCTAGAGCTTGCGTCCCCCAGGCCCGAAGGCCCGGATGCAGTCGATTCTGCGTAAAGGGGCCATGAGGTCCCATAACGCCTGCTGTCGCAGAGTTTGCGGTGCGCAGTGAAGCTCAGCAATCACTTTTGTCGATTGCCAGACTGCACTGGTACTCACAGACGCACGGTCACCCGCTGCCTGGGTCCGGGATGAAAGCACCTGCCACCTTGTTGGACGTTAGGTACTTGACGAACCAGAGACGCACAAAGGCATCATACTGGCGTTCGCTTGGTCTCTGCCAATTACGGCAGAGGGTCATGACATGGACGGAGTCCTCGGGCCCACGTCCACACGAGCATTGGTCGCTCTCGACGAAATTGAACCATGCACGATACGCATTGATCGGCGCATGTCCGCATGCGACGCGACAGCAGCAAGCATACAACTCGTTGCCCGTCACCAACTTCATGAAGCCCGTTCTCTTTCGAGAAGGGTGCTCATAGGAGTCAGGCCTCCCCGCATCATGAAAGTGAAATGTGGAAGCGCCTATGTATTTCTTGGTCCAAGATTGGTCAAACCAAGAGGCATGCATTTCATCGTCTGCCTCCTTACAGAGCGCATCCATGGTATAAAGAGGGCGAGCACCCAGTGGAATATCGAGCGACCGAGCAAACTCGTGTGCTTTGAGTTGAATAGCCCACTTCCACTTGGAAGGGACATGCCAGAGATGAATCCTGCTCCATTCATCTTCATCGAGCCAGCGCCGTAGTACCTCGCACAGTGCAATAGAATGTCGCTGCGCAGAGTGCGGGTTACAATCGATGATGCAATTGATTGCATTCATCGAATCCAAGAAACATGAGATGGATGTGACTCCATCCTGTGTGGTAGCTTTCTGGATTGCAACACGCAATCCAATTAGCTCGGCGTCATCGCTGGTCGCTTTACCGACTGGCTGACGAGTTTCAAATAGAAGTCGAGTGCCTCGGTAGACCCGAGAAGCGTACACTGACTGTTTAATGAGTGCATCTGCTTTCGTGGGCACGGCGCCATCACTACTGACATATGCACAATCATGCTGGGCCTGGCACTCGGCAAGCGCCTGCTCCAGTGAGTTGCGATAGGCTTTGACAGAGTCCTCATCTTTGCCAAGGAGCCTATGAGTCTCAAAGTGGTCGCCGAACTTGTCGACCAACCGCCTGCCTGGGTTATTTGCGTCCGCAAAATAATCTGTGTGGATAAAGTTTGGTGGTCTGAGGTCCACCAAATCTTTGAGAGGAGATTTCAGCGCTGCGCGCTGGCGTTCAGAGAGAGAGGCCAGATTCTTTGACCTCAAGGGATCCCCGCCTGCAGAGGCAGACGTGGTGAGAGAGTGGAGGGCATGCCTCACGTTCGAGTTGGCAAGACGGGCAGAGGACCCGACCTTAAGCCGCTTAATGAAGCCGGCGATAGGTTCAACGCAAGCCATAGTTTCAGCTGCACCCTCCGGAGTGGTGCGAAACTGTCCATTGATCCAGATGCAGGCCTTACGCTGCATCTGGCGCAACAACTTCATGAGCGCAACATTGCGCATACCATTGAAGTTCCATAATAAACAGCCATACGTCGCGATGGGGCGAGCGCACGACAAGCAAAGGATGCATTTCTGCTGAGGTGACAGACCTCGGACAGAATTGCCAAGCATTTGGAAAGCTCTGGCAGTTGTCAGAGCCTTCGTTGCATAGAAATGAACATGCTCTTTGAAAGAAAGACGCGCATCCAGGAAAAAGCCCAGGTATCGCCAGACATCCTTGGGCTGAAGTGGAGTCATGCCAGTATATGGCACGAATCCAAGATCAATGGACGGCCGGGGGTCCGCCACATTGCGCGAGAAATGCTGCAGCTCAGTCTTGTTGTGCTCAACAACGAGCCCGAAGTCAGTGAAGAGGTTGTGCACTGACGCATATGCTCTCTTCAGCTTTGGAACATTGTCTGGAATTGACTTGGACTGGGCAATGATCAGTCCATCATCAACAAATGATATGATCGTTGGCATGTCGCCAACTTTCTGGTATAATTTCAGCACCGGCACTAAGTATAGTGCAGACAGTACTGGAGACAAGGCCGAGCCTTGGCCGACACCAATGTCAGCATCAAACTCAGGCAAGACAGCGCTCCGCCAGGTGTAAGAAGTTTTACGCCCGACGAGGTATGATTCGAAGAACTTTGACACCTGGTGTGCAAAGCCCCCGTGTTGCAGTATCCTCACCAACATCCGGTGGTTGAGTGAGGGGAAATATTGAGCTACATCAAAGGCGATGATGCTTGTTTTGAGGCCCTTTATCCAGCCTTGCCAGATGATATGGGTCAGAAAGACACCGGCGTCCTCTGTCGAGTTCTGCCGGATGCCACCGAACTGCTTTGGGTCAAAGACAGCAAATTTAGTCGCTTCATACTGCATACGACGCACCAGCATTTTCTCGATGAGCTTGCCGAGGGTGTTCAAAAGCACAATCGGGCGAAAGGCTTTTGGAGTATCATATGCAGGCTTGCCAGGTTTCGGGATAATCACCGACAAACTCTGCTTGAAGTACGAGGGCCAATGCCCCAAGTCCAGACATGCATTTGCAATGTTTAGGAAAAAAGTAGCAACGTGAGGGAATCTCACTAGCTGTTTAATATGCGCCCAGGTCAGATGGTCTGGACCTGGAGCAGATGTGTTGCTGCAAGGCTCCAGGGACTCCCGGAGTTCTGCTGCAGAAAACGGGACCCAGTCCCGCATCGGATGTGACTCGAGTTCGTCGAGTTTGTCCAAATTAACCGGTCTGTCAGACGCGGCGTTATAAGACTTATCGAGTGCATCCCAGAGCGACTCGATGGAATTACAAGGCTGTCCCCGGAAGGAGATCGCCTCGTAATCAGGCAGAGGCCTTTGCTTCATCCATGCAGCGAGATCCCATGGGTGTCGCGATTTTTCGGCGACCTCTTTGATTCGATTATCAAAGAAGGCGCGTTTCGCATCCTTAATGGCTCGTCGCCAGATGTGGTGGTCTCTTTCAGAGCGAGTTTGCCTGAAGGTTTCCAAAGCTTCAGAGCAGTGCTGGTTCCACCAGCCCTTGCTCCGCTTAGAGAGCTTGCACTTCTTAGAGTGAGTTTCCCAAGCCCGATCAACTGACGCTGAGAGTGCACGAAGTACCCTCTCGAGGTCGTGAATGGTCTCTACTGGAATCATATCCAGTCCGAGCAGGTCAGCAGCAATGTCGGCGATAAACTCGGGGACACTGTCTTTGGGAAGTGACTTCTGCTGCTCACTGATATCGAGCAGCAGTATGTCAAGTTCAAGTGACAACGGACAGTGATCTGAAGTCAGCTGTAGCACGTGTTCGATGCGCGGATGAATCTGTCCTGTCAAGACAGGGCAGAACATCAGATCAATAGTCAAGGGCTGAAGCTCTCGGTTATAGAATATGAAGGTCCGACCAGGATTAGATGGCTCCATCCATTCGAGTCCGAGCTCAAGTGCCGCATTACACAGCATCTCGCCCCGCATGCGCTGAGAAGTATGAACTTGATCCCAAAGTTCATAGTGACAATTGAAGTCCCCGCCCAGGTAAACCAGGTTGGGGAAATTAGGACGCTCCGAACATTCATCCAAGAGCCGAATTGCGCTGCCGTCTACATCAGAGTAGGCGTTAGTGAGGAAGAGAGGCTCGCCTGGAGTGGCAAGGCTTATAACCATGAGATCGCGACTGTCAACCAGGTCGCGCCTCAGAGAAGGTCTTAGCCGCCTTAGGTGGTTATGCACATAGGCCATCACGCGAGGCGGTTCCTCGTATGATGACCTGCGAACGATGCAGGTCCAATCCGGATGGGTTGGGCCTCCGATTACTGCCTCACCGTCTACGTTGTGAGCCGATGGGGCGTATCTCACGATATTTCAAGCAGGTTCTTGGAGAAAAAGAATATCATAATCCTCTCTGAGAGTGGAGAGGAGAACATCTACATGTACACGCTTTCGATTCACATTCTGAGAGAAAATACGAAGCGATCAAATAAAAGAGCACCCCCTCGTACCAGGGACCACTGCCGGAGCGGGGCTGTCTGATGAGGAACTCATGAAGGTCCGGCCTCCACATTTCACTGTGGGGAGGCATTAGAACGGTTTTGGCCAGCACGCTTGCGATCACGTACCAGCTGGTAGTGCTGCTTGATCCACTCAGGATCAAAATGGTTCTTCCAGAAGGCGCACTTCTGGTCATCGGTGGAGTGTTCTTTGCTGCAGCTAAGACACTTGGGAGGGTGCAGGCAGGGCTGCCCCGCAGGGGTTGCCTCGATGGGCGGGTTTGCTTTCGGCTTTGCCTTGCAGCAAGAGGCCAGGACGCGGTGATGCTCCTTTCTGTGCGGCTCCCTACACAGCGGGCATCGGAGAGATTGCTGGTTGCATTTCATAGAAAAATGCCCCCAACGCCAGCAACGATCGCAGAGAGGGGATCCCGGCAATGAGAGGGCGGCTTTGAACCGGCAGCGCCAGTTCCGAACCATGACAGTACGGTCGTCCAGAGCCTTGATGTTCCGGCCGGTCATGGTATCTTCGATATTGAACCAAATGGTTGCAGTATCGGATTTCTTGGAGTTGCGCATAATGCGCGGCACTCCGACGAGAGTGATGAGATCCGAGAACGAGGAGTCTCGGAGAATCTTGTAGGCTTGACAGGCAGTGAGGGTGCTGCCGTCGTCATTGAAATATGGAATGTCGAGCAATTTCACGTAGGAAATGCTCGTGGGCATGGTGAGCTCGACTGTAGATCCAGTCGGGGCGCACTGGAGGGCGGACTCGCGCATGATGTTGCAGTCCTTCGGAGATGCCACCCTCGTCATCAAGCATGAGAACGAGGTGGCGGAGTGGTCCTGGATGGACTCACATCGAATCCAGGACTTGCCAGCAGTCAACCCCCGGTTGAGGGTCGTCAGGAGTGTTCCGGCGGCAACAGAGCCATTGCCACCAGGGAAAGTATAGACCAGCCTAATGTTGCGTGGAGACGGTCCATGAGAGGTGGACTTCGCCTTCTTCTTAGGCGGTCCAGAAGACTCGCCGGTCACCTCCTTTTGCAAGGAGACAATCTTCTCGGCGGGGAGATCAGGGAACGTTTTGGCCAAGGCCACGATGGCCTCAGCTGGAGTGGTGGCGGGCTGGGCCGCCGCTTGCGCATACGAGCGCTTCTTGTCGGACAGGCGTGTGGCCCGATTGACAGGAGGTGGAGGGCCCCGACCTGGAGTCCGGAAGCGGGATCGATTGTGAGGGGGAGGAGGCAGGTGGTTCGGGTTCCGAGGTGGTCTTGGAGGCCGAGCACCGGCATTGGAACGGGAGTCCTGGGGGCGCAGCGTGCCCGTCGGAGAGGAGTCATGCACGTCGCCCGAGAAGTGGGTGGTCTTGGATGTATGAGCACGGACCGTACTAGCAAGTCGTTGCCCGAGAGTGGCCTTGGTTCCCTCAAGGGTGGGGATCCCAAACATATTGACATCAGCGGACCGGCATTGGAACGGGAGTCCTGGGGGCGCAGCATGCCCGTCGGAGAGGAGTCATGCACGTCGCCCAAGAAGTGGGTGGTCTTGGATGTATGAGCATGGACCGTACTAGCAAGTCGTTGCCCGAGAGTGGCCTTGGTTCCCTCAAGGGTGGGGATCCCAAACATATTGACATCAGCGGCGGTGTCGACCAAAGAGGCCAGCCCTTCCGCGATGGCGTATTGGTAGCCGGCTGGGACTTGCACAGCTGCTGTGTTAACCTTCCGGAGCCATTCCTTCAGGTTCCAGAGGGACTCGGTGACTGCCTTCGCTTCACCGTGGAGGAGGCGGAAGCCTTCCTCCTCGAAGTACAGAACACCAATGTTGTCGCTATTGAATCCAGCGCAGGTAGACGCCATGGAAATAGCAGGAGAGGGGGGAGCAGGGGGCGCGGTCACCTCAGCCTGCAGATTGGGGTCGTCAGTCTGCATGAGACCGTCGTTGCCTTGGCAGAGGATGCCGGGCGAGGGTCCCAGCTGAGAGAAGGGGCCTTGACTGGCGGGAGGCTCAGTACGGCCGGGATGCGGGTTCAGCGGTGAGAGCGCAGGTCTCCCACCGCCGCTCAATGTGTCAAGCGGGTCGTCGCTCATCGAAACTCTCTAGTTTTTCGCTGGATTTTCAGCGGATTTCGCGATAAAAGGAACAGAAGGTGCTCAAGAGTGGTATAGACTCGGATCTGCAACTCGATATGAAATCAGCCCAAGTGTCGATGCTGTAGAACGTGTTTTTTGCGATGTGAGAGGTTGTTTACAGATGTTTACAGGTGGGCGTTGCGGAAAGAGGTGATGCTGCTCCAGTGAGTTGCGATAGGCCTTGACAGAGTCCTCATTGCCAAACTGGTCGACTAACTGCCTGCCCAGGTTATTTGCATTGGCAAAATAATCCATGTGTAGAAAGTTTAGCAGTCGAAGGTCCACCAAATCTTTGAGAGGAGATTTCAGTGACGAGTGCTGACGTTCAGAAAGGGAGGCCAAGTTCTTTAACCTAGATGGATCCCCGCCTGCCAAGGTGGGTGTGGTAAGAGAACGAAGGGTGTGCCTTGCGTTTGAGTTGGCTAGATGGGTGGAGGACCCAACTTTGAGCTGTTTGATGAACCCGGCGATAGGCTCGACACAGGCCATGGTTTCAGCAGCACCCTCCGGAGTGGTGCGGAACTGTTCATGAATCCAGATGCATGCTTTCTGCTGCATCTGGCACAACAGCTTCATGAGTGTGACATTGCACATGCCATTGAAGTTCCATAATAAACAGCCATACGTCGCAATAGGGCAAGCGCACGACAGGTATAGGATGCATTTCTGCTGAGGCGAAAGTCCTCAAACAGAGTTGCCAAGCATTTGGAAAGCCCTGGCAGTGGTCAGAGCCTTCATTGCATAGAAGCAGACATGCTCCTTGAAAGAAAGGCGCACATCCAAAAAGAATCCAAGGTATCACCAGACATCCTTGGGCTGAAGCAGGGTAGTGCCAGTGTATGGTGTGAACCCAAGATCAATGGATGGACGGGGGTCCATCGCATTGCACAAGAAATGCTGCAGCTCAGTCTTGTTGTGTTCAACAACAAGCCTGAAGTCAGTAAAGAGGTTGTGCACTGATGCGTATGCCCTCTTCAGCTTAGGAATATTGTCATCCCGGGTCTACCAGAGCACCTGACTTCTATTCGAAACTTGTCAGCTGGTTGGTAAAGTGACCAGCGATGACACCGAGCTAATTGGATTGCGTGTTGCAATCCAGAAGGCTACCACACAGGATGGGGTCACCTCCATCTCGTGTTTCTTGGATTCAATGAATGCGATTAACCGCATCATCGACTGTAATCTGCACTCCACACAGCGGCATTCTATTGTGCTGTGCGAGGTATTACGGCGCTGGCTCGACGAAGACGAGCGGCGCAGGGTTTATTTCTGGCATATCCCTTCCAAGTGGAAGTGGGCTATTCAACTCGAAGCACACGAGTATGCTCGGTCGCTCGATATTCCACTGGGCGTTCGCCCTTTGTACACCACGAATGCACTCCGAAAGGAGGTGGACGATAATATGCACGCCTCTTGGTTCGATCAATCTCGGACCAAGAAATACATAGGTTCTTCCATGTTCCACTTCCATGAAGCGGGGAGACCTGACTCCTATGAGCACCCCTCTCGCAAGAGAACGGGCTTCATGAAGCTGATGACGGGCAATGAGCTATATGCTCACTGCTGTCGCCTCGCATGCAGACATGCGCCGATCAATGTGTATCGTGTGCAGTTCAACTTTGTCGAGAGCGACCAATGCTCCTGCAGACAAGGGCCTGAGGACTCCGTCCACATGATGACTCTCTGCCGTAACTGGCAGAGACCACCTGAAATTCAGGTAGTCCTGTGGATGTGGCAATCCACGAAGCCGCAGGTTCTAGTCCTGGAGGTGGCATCTTCAGGTTTGCATTTGGAAGTGTCCGGAGCTGGTTCCACGTGACGCGGGCAGAAAGTATCATGACCCTGTGACAGCTGTTCCCACGGGGAGGTGACTTGGTCACATGACTAAGCAGCTGGCACGTGATGTAAGCTGGGTTATGTGTCACACACGTGACTGACCCCACTCTGTGGGCTCTGATCATGTGACCCTAACTCACGTGACCAGGTTTCCCTTGGTGTGGATGGCCTTGGGATGTAAGTGCCAGACAATGCCTTAATCCGGCAGACCACACATGATCCCCGATCTTAAAAGGTAGGGGCCGAAAGGATAAGGGACCATACCGGGAACCGGTCTGATAACCACCCGATGGCGTTTGAGCCAACAGGGCACCTGGTACCATGTGAGCTGCCTGAAGTAGGAGTCCATGGTGGTTAGTCATGGCGCAGTACACCAATGGTGGAAGTAGATCCAGACCCGTTCAGCTAAGGGCTCCCCCTGTGGGGACCTGTCATGGGAGGACCATGGACCTTACTGTGATATCGGATGCCAGTCTGGGAGGCACGTGGCAAGACAGAGACCTTAGTCAGATTGGGGATCCGCGCCCATTAAGGGCATCAGCAAACCATCTGTCAGGGGACGGGAAGGCAGGACTGGGGTCGCGCCCAGACACCGCTGGGCCGTAGCAAGGCTAGACAGTCTCTAGTCCTTGGCTCGAGAGACCTAACTCCTCTGTCGGTAGTCCCTGGGATAATACACCCAGGTAACTGCTTAAGTTGAATCCGAAGTGCGACACTCCTGGGTAGACGGTCTGCCTCCATAGTACAACGGAGGGACAGAACTGGAGCCTGGGTAGCAGCCTCTCCTGCAAGGGGGGGGCTAAACTTCGCCTTGATGCGCACCCCGTAATAGGGAGTTCCAGAGCATGCGCGCTTCTGGAAGGTGCCGCGCACCCTGTAATGGGGAGTCTCTTCAGACTGCGAGCTTGGGACAGGACACCCCCCACCGGTTAATCTCGAGCCCAGTCTAACCAGCTGGATCAGGCCGAGAACCTGGTCGTTAGTCAGCATTGGTAGTGTGGACCGGTCCCTGTGGACCGGTAGTGAACCGGTCCTTCGGCACACTTGGGGAGTCCCCAGGCCCAGGGGTAGCCACCACATGACCGTAAAGCACTGCTCAGGTGGGAGCCTGAGACCTCCTTGTGGGGCATGCATAACCGGATTAAGCATGGGTGTAGAACTCCTCAGCCTAGGCCTTAGGTCTAGGACGCACACTGAGGCTGGACGCTGGCAAGGCAGAGACCTGGGACATGATTGGGGATCTGCGCCCTTTGGGCATCAGCGAACCACATGCTCAGGAACGGGAAAAGTAAAGTAGGTGGGGCTTACCAATGCCCGGCTTGCTGTCGGCTTGGCCTCTTGGTAACTCGCTCCCTGGCCGAAATTCGGACCGTGGCAGACCAGGGCAGTCCCCTGACTCCGGCCCGAGAGGACTTATCCTCTGCCGGTTCATCTGGATGACTAATCCAGGTATTGAATCCAAGTTGATTCCGAAGTCTAGGCATGGAATTCTACTGTTTAGTCTAGCGCCTATCCTGCAAAGGAGACGGCGATAAGGGTCCTCCACTTGGAGGACTCTAAACTTCGGTATTTATTGTAGGCACACTCATGTACTTACAAGCAGACTGCTATCGAGCACCGCTATAAAAATTGTTGATTTAAAAAAAAAAAAAAAAGTGACAATGGACAATGGTCAGACGTCAGCTGTAGCGCATGTTCAATGCGCGGATGACTCTGTCCTGACAATACAGGGCAGAACATCAGATCAATAGTCAAGGGCCGAAGCTCTCGGTTATGGACCCGGATTAGATGGCTCCGCCCATTCGAGTCCGAGCTCAAGTGCTGCATTACACAGCATCTCGCCCCGCGTGCGCTGAGAAGTATGAACTTGATCCCAAAGTTCATAGTGACAATTGAAGTCCCCGCCCAGGTAGACCAGGTTGAGGAAATCAGGACGCTCTGAACATTCGTCCAAGAGCCGAATTGCACTGCCGTCTACATCAGAGTAGGCGTTAGCGAGGAAGAGAGGCTCGCCTGGAGTCGCGAGACTTATAACCATGAGATCATGACTGTCGACCAGATCGCACCTCAGAGAAGGTCTTAGCCGCCTTAGGCGGTTATGCATGTAGGCCATCACGTGAGGAGGTTCCTCGTACGATGACCTGCGAACGATGCAGGTCCAATCCGGATGGGTTGGACCTCCGATTACTGCCTCACCATCGATATTGTGTGCCGATGGGGCGTATCTTATGATGTTCCAAGCAGGTTCTTGGAAGAACAAAATATCATAATCCTCTCCAAGAGTGGAGAGGAGGACGTCCATATGTACATGCTTTCGGTTCACATTTTGGGAGAGAATACGAAGCGAAGAAATAAAAGAGCATCCCGTCGTACCAGGGACCACCGCTGGAGCAGGGCTGTCCGATGAGGCACTCATGAAGGTCCGGCCTCCGCATTTCGCTGCGGGGAGGCATTAGAGCGATTCTGGCCAGTACGCTTGCGATCACGTACCAGCTGGTAGTGCTGCTTGATCCACTCGGGATCGAAATGGTTCTTCCAGAAGGCGCACTTCCAGTCGTCTGTAGAGTGCTCTTTACTGCAGCTAAGGCACTTAGGAGGGTGCAGGCAGGGCTGCCCCGCAGGGGTTGCCTCGACGGGCGGATTTGCTTTCGGCTTCGCCTTACAGCAAGAAGCCAAGACATGGTGATGCTCTTTTCTGTGCGGTTCCCCACACAGCGGGCATCGAAGAGATTGCTGGTTACACTTCATGGAGGAGTGTCCCCAGCACCAGCATCGATCGCAGAGAGGAGATCCCGGCGATGAGAGAGCAGCCTTGAACCGGCAGCGCCAGTTCCGAACTATGACGGTACGATCGTCCAGGGCCTTGATGTTCCGGCCAGTCGTAGTATCTTCGATATTGAACCACACGGTTGCAGTATCAGATTTCTTGGAGTTGCGCATGATGCGCGGCACTCCAACGAGCGTGATGAGGTCCGAGAACGAGGAATCTCGGAGGATCTCGTAGGCTTGACGGGCAGTAAGCGTACTGCCATCGTCATTGAAATATGGAACATCGAGCAATTTCGCATAGGAGATGCTCGTGGGCATGGTGAGCTCGACCGTGGAGCCAGTCGGAGCGCACTGGAGAGCGGACTCGCGCATGATGTCGCAGTCCCTCGGAGATGCCACCCTCGTCATCAGACATGAGAACGAGGTGGCGGAATGGTCCTGGATGGATTCGCATCAGATCCAAGACTTGCTAGCTGTTAACCCCCGGTTGAGGGTCGTCAGGAGTGTTCCGGCAGCAACAGAACTATTGCCGCCAGGGAAGGTATAGACCAATCTGACATTACATCGAGACGGTCCGTGAGAGGTGGACTTCGCCTTCTTCTTAGGCGGTCCAAAAGACTCGCCGGTCACCTCCTTTTGCAAGGAGACAATCTTGTCGGTGGAGAGGTCCGGGAACGTCTTGGCCAGGGCCACAATGGCCTCAGCTGGAGTGGTAGCGGGCTGAGCTGCCGCTTGCGCGTAGGAGCGCTTCTTGTCAGAAGGGCGTGTAGCCCGATTGACAGGTGGGGGAGGACCCCATCCTGGAGTCCGGGACCGGGATCGGTTGCGGGGAGGAGGAGGCGGGCGGTTCGGGTTCTGAGGTGGTCTCGGGGGTCGAGCGCCGGCATTCGAGCGGGAGTCCTGGGGCCGCAGCATGCCCGTCGGAGAGGAATCGTGAACATCACCCGAGAAATGGGCAGTCTTGGATGTGCGGGCGCAGACCGTGGTAGCGAGTCATTAGCCGAGAGTGTGCTTGGGGCCCTCCAAAGTCGGGATCCTGAACATATTAACATTGGCAGCAGTGTCAACCAAGGAGGCCAGACCTTCCGTGATGGCGTACTGATAGCCAGCTGGGACTTGCACGGCTGCTGTGTTAACCTTCCGGAGCCACTCCTTCAGGTTCCATAAAGACTCGGTGACCGCCTTTGCTTCACCGTGGAGGAGGCGAAAGCCTTCCTCCTCGAAGTACAAGACACCAACATTATCGCTATTGAATCCGGCGCACGTAGATGCCATGGAAATAGCGGGGGAGGGGGGAGCAGGGGGCGCAGTCATCTCCGCCTGCGGGTTCAGGTCGTCAGTCTGCATGAGGCCGTCATTGCCCTGGAAAAGAATGCCGGATGAGGGTCCCGGCTGGGAGAATAGGCCTTGACTGGCAGGGGGCTCAGTACGGCTGGGGTGCGGGTTCAGCGGTGAGAGTGTAGCCCTCCCACCGCCGCCAAGTGTGTTGAGCGGGTCGTCGCTCATCGAAACTCTCTAAAATTTCACTGGATTTTCAGCGGATTTCGCGATAAAAGAAACAGAAGGTGCTCAAGAGTGGTGTAGACTCGGATCTGCAACTCAATAAGAAATCGGCCCAGGTGTCGATGCTGTAGAATGTGTTTTGAGTACATTACACTCCCCCACCATTCCCACTGGTGTCCTGATGCAGTTCCTGTACAGTACTTGTTGAGTTCTGATAATTCTTGTGGAGTTCTGGTAAAGTCCTTGTCTAGTTCTTGATTTTTGCAATCTATCTATAACAAGAACTCAACAAGGACTTAACAGGAACTTCAGCAGGACTGATGAGTACAGGAACTCCACAAGGACTCCAGCAGAACTTTATAGGGATTACCTATGTATATTCTGAGGACTCTACAAGGAGGAGAACTGTACAAGGAATTCTGGAGGACTCTACAAGGACATTTTATCAACTATAGAAGAACCATACTAGGACTACAGGAGGACTGCAGGAGGACTCAAGAAGTACTACTTCTTTGAGAATTCTGCCAAGGAGATATGAAAAATCCTAGTGAACTGTACCAGGACAATACCAGGAATATAGAGGAACTTCACCAGAACAACATGATAAGGATTTTAGAAGGAATCCTTCTGTACTATATCAGGAAAATACCAGGACTCCAGGAGGAATTCTGAAAGACCAAAGACAAGGGTTATACTAGGACTGTACAAGGACAATAGTAGTACTGTGCAAGGATTGTACCAGAACTGTACAAGAACCTCATAAGGACCTTACAAGGACTACTTCTAGACTGCATAGGGATTCTACCAGGATTTTATAAGGACTTTACAAGAACCATACAAGAACTCCACCAGAATCCCATGAGAAATCCTAGTGAACTGTACAAGGACGTTACCAGGGCTTTACAAGGAGTCCACCTTGACTGTACAAGAACCTCATAAGGACCTTACAAGGACTACTTCTGGACTGCATAGGGATTCTACCAGGATTTTATAAGGACTTTACAAGAACCATACAAGAACTCCACCAGAACCCCATGAGAAATCCTGGTGAACTGTACAAGGACATTACCAGGGCTTTACAAGGAGTCCACCTTGACTGTACAAGAACACTTCTAGAATTTAACAACACATCTGACTTCATCTCTACTATACAATATAGAACAATTTGTACATCTGAAAGAACAATCCCTATTTAAGCTATATCTATTTCAATACCTAATTCTTCTTCAACTTCATTATCATCAATAACTTCTACTTTCTTTGCTGCCTGCTTAGCTTGTTTTCTAAGAACTTTGAGAGTATGAAGAAACAATAAAACATGTAATGTCCAATTGAAATTGTAAACTGTCATTCTGTTAAGTATGCTTTCAAAGCCTGCAATCCAAGCATTTAACTGTTCACATGCTTGTGTGTTATAGGCTCGTTTAAAGTGAGTGTGGCCCTTTGAATCAACTTCCTCTTGAATAAGATTGGGTGCAGAACCATTTAATGGTGCAGGATTGCACCACTTGCGACACAAGTAGTCTGTGACCCGATGATTGATATAGTGGTAGGCATCTACAATAAACTGACTTGTATCCTTCCAATCATCCCATCTTCCTTGTGCAATAGCAGTGCGCAGAACTTGGCATGCTTTATCAATGCAAATGTAATCTGGCCTTGAGGTTTGATCTGGATAGACCTCTTCCAGCCAATTCAGAATATTTGTTGGTGATTCTGAAATATCAAATTTTGTCCATCCAATAATAACTCCACATGGTGAACAAATTGTTTCCACACAGTAATATTTTCCAGCACTAAAATAGTGCACTTGTGATTGTGTTATTTCAGATTCTGGTTCATCATGCCTTTGAGCAGAAGGTGCAACTTGGGGATACCAATCTTGTCTTTCTTTTTCTGCTCATTTTATCAATCTTTGAACCCCCAATAAAGATTGATTTCCAAATCTTGTCCGATATGAATGCCAAAGATCTTGATGATCAAGACATGCTTGGGTTTTTCCAATCCTGGATTTGCCACAATCTTTGACTCGGCATAATCCTTCAAACATCCTTTCATGCTCATCACAAAATATCCCATTCTGATAATTGAGCAAGTCTTTATCACAATTTTTATATGCACAATGTGCAGGTCCCATCACAATGCCATCCATCACAATCATTTTGACTGGTGCATAGTCTTCAGCATCATCATCAATGTCCATATCATCATTGCTTTGATCCAGCTCTTTATCAATATCCATATAAGCTCTGCTTGGAGCAGCATGTTGTGCTATTGCTCTTGCTCGTGCAGCATCTTGTCTTGCTAAGTGAGCAGCTTCTCCCTGTAGAGCAGGAACAACCTGATTTTCATCAATCCCCAAGACAGCAGCAGGGTCATCTCCAGTAATATGGTCTGCTGTTGCTCTATATTCATGGGTACAATCTTTGCAAGAATGTTCTTTGGCTCCATAGATGATACCCTTTTGGCCTAATTGTTCAAAGGCATGCTTAACAGTGTCTTGGATATTAAGTCCTTCAGCAGGAGCAAAGATTTCATCTGAATAATCTGCTACTTGGCATATAGATTCTTGAGTAAAGGCTTGCCAAATTTGATGTCTAGAAATATTGATTTCTAGAGGCTCCAGATAGCTGTCATTATAAAATGCAGCAATAGCAGAGGCAGATGCATGGAAATTATACATGGCATTGACTACAGCTATAGAAAAATTGCGATCAACCCAGAATGATTGCCTAATTTTTAAAAATTTGGCAGAATTGATGAATATCTTCTTTCGGATGGATTTATTTCTATCAATCAAAGAGTTTTGATGATCTGCATAATAGATGGTATTGCATTGTTTGCATTTTCCACTGAGAACAAAGGTATTTCTGAGGACAGAATTGTCTTGAAGCAATTTTACATGAGGAATATCACGATCCTTTGAATTTTGCATCAAATGGGTGTTTTTGCATTCCACATTCAAGCATTTTGCTGTTTGGGGACATATCAACTGGATAGGTTTGAGAATAGCATCATCAACTGGTTGTAAATCTTCAGTTTGATCAAATAAAAGCCCAGTCAAGGTGTGCAGTTTAGTTGCCAGCAAGTTGATCAAGATTTCATCTTTAATAGTAGGATTTAATTCTTTTTTCTGAAAGAGCCGCATAAAATCATTTTGAAGGTTTTCCTTCAAAGACTTTCCCAAAGCAGTCATCCAAGCAGTAGCTGTCCGAGAGTGTTTTTGCTGATAGAGATGCAGATTTAATAAATCTGTGTTGTATGTCAAGGCAAAAAGAACCATTAAAACAGTTTGTAGAGATACTTTGGAGCTGAATGTCTGCTCAACAAAGTCTGCAAAAACTCGGAAACGTATATCCGGAAAAGCTTGATGAGGCATAGAGCCTGCAGCAGCCACAACTGGCATGAAATGGCACCAAAGCCATAAAAATAACAGCCATTTTGATGGCAAAATAAATCCAGAGATAGGCAAGCACCATAGCCAGAGCCAGAGCCAGAGCCAAAAAAATATTCCTTGTACTAAGAGATTGGTTCCCAGATAGGAAACAAGTGCATGTGCAAGAATCAGACAGCTGAAGAAAAATGAAGTCATATTTGCATATTTTCAACATACAACATATATCAACTTACACTACAGAAGGACGATTTTTCTTGTGAGACTTCTTCTTTGCCTTGGCATTCTCCTTCTGAGCTGCTTTAGCACGTTCATCCAAAACAACACGAAGATTCTCAAAAGTAGGACGAAGAGCACCAAAGATACTCATATTTGTAATCTCTTCTTCACTTTTGAGCCACCTGTGTATGTCAGCATGCTCAATTGCCTCAGGAAAGGTTTTCTTGTAATATGAATAATATGTTGTCTTGGAAACAAAAACCTGAATGATGCTGGTATCATCAGGAATCTAAATTTCAATTGCATAAGTAGTCAATTCAACCATCCAAAAAAAAAACTTGCTTCGCCTTTCCACAAACCGGACTTTGCCATTTCTCTGATACGTTGGAAGGCATCTTGTATTGCCATGTATTTCTCATAAGCAAAACGGAGGTCTTTCTTGTTGCGATCCATCATAGCAGAAGGAATATTCAAAGCGTGTACAATACGTTCTTGAAGAGATCCTGCTGGAAGATGGGAGGCAGGCCTGGAGGAACTTGAGGCCTTGGTAATGGCAGAGCTTGCATCACCAGACATTGATTCCTGGAAATGATATTCAATAAAAGGAAAAAACAAAAATAAAATATAAAAAGCATGATTACAATGCATATCCTCAATGTCATGACATTGTCTTCAAGAGTCCATTGTGGAAGATATATCAAAGACATACTGAGAAGCCTTGATTTGTTGGGACTTGGGTTTGGCAGTGGATGCAGGCTTGGACCTGCCAGAACCTCCAACAGCCTTAGAAGAAACAGGAGCCTTAGTAGAAGAGCCTTTGGAGGCAGCCCTGATAACAGAATGGTCATCATAGGAGGACATGGGAATGGGACAGCAACAGACCTGGTAACAGGGCCAGAATCAGGAGCCTTGGATGCAGCAGAGGCAGCCCTGGTGACAGGGCCAGTAGAAACAGGAGCAGTAGCAGCAGCAGCAGTCTTGGGAGCCATGGCAAGCAGTGGTGGTGGTGGTTTGAGTCGAAGAGACAACCAGGGCAGAGGGTTGCGACGTGGCAAACAATCACCTGACCTGGGAGATTTTCAGTATTCCAGCTGCTTTGGCTCGAGTTGCAGCAATTGCTGCCAACCCAGGCATGGCGAATGGGGCTGCATCTTCATCGTAGAAGAGGGTTGGGGGGGAGGCACTGTCCTTGGGGAGGTGGGGGGCTAAGAACGAAAAACAGCAACACCGACATCAAACGTCAGCATTGCGGCTGATCGGGGGTGTAAAACGGCGGCGAGAACGTCATTGGACGTCCTCGTGACGAGACCGAGGCAGCGGTGGGGGCGAGGTGGGTGTTGGGCGTCGTCATCAGGGAAGAGGGGGCTAGATGACAAAAAAGCACAACGCCGACGTCAAACGTTGGCGTTGCGGGTGACTGGGGCTGTAAAACAGAGGCGAGAACGTCGTTGGACGTCCTGACGGCATGACTGAGGTGGCGGATGAGGCGTGGACGCCGTTGGGCATCCTCCAAGGGGGGGCGGGGGGGCAGGTGGTGACGGAACGAAAAACACCCAACGCCGATGGGCATTGGACGTCGCTGGGGGGAGTAGAGCGCAGCCGAGGACGTCTTTGGACGTCCTCGTTGCGTGACCGAGGCGGCGGACGAGTCGAGGACACCATTGGGTGTCCTCGTTGGGGAGGCGGGGGCCGGATGATGAAAAAGTGCAACGCCGACATCAAACGTCGGCGTTGCGGGTGACTTGGGTGTGAAACGGAGGCGAGGACATCGTTGGATGTCCTCACGGAGTAACTGAGGTGGCGGAGGAGGAGAAGGATGCATAATGCATCCTCCGAGGGGAGGTGCAGGTGCGGTGGAGCCGGAACGAAAAGGCCCCAATGCCTATGGGCGTTGGGGCTCTGCTGAGTCAGTAGAACGATGCCGAGGATGTCGTTGGACATCCTCGGGGGGTGACCGAGGTGGCGGAAGAGGAGGAGGACGCGTTGTGCGTCCTTCGAGAGAGGTGGGAGGGGGCGGGTGGAACCGGAACAAATGTACCCCAACGCTGACGGGCATTGGGGCTTGCTGGGGCCATAGAAAGGATGCGAGGACGTCATTGGACGTCCTCGTCGGGTGACCGAGGCAGCGGACGAGCAGGAGGATGCGTTGGGCATCCTCCTCGGGAGGTGGTGGGGGCAGGTGCGAGAAAACGGCAACGCCGACGTTAAACATCAGCGTTGCGGGGTGCCGTGGCCGTAAAACGATGCCGAGGACATCGTTGGATGTCCTCGGTGAGTGACCGAGGCGGGAGAGAAGGAGGAGGACGCGCGACACGTCCTCCGGGGGGTGGTGGCGGTGCGGGTGAGACTGGAGCGGAAAAACCCCAACGCTAGCCTGCGTTGGGGCTTGCTGGGGCCATAGAATGTGGCTGAGGACGTCGTTGGACGTCCTCGGTGCGTGACGATGGCGGTGGCAGCGGCGGCGCAATGGCGTCCTCGTTCTGGTAGCGGGGGCGGCTGGCTGGTGCCGGTCATCGTCGTGGCCCGGTTTCATTGTGGATGGGCGCCGGGGGAGGGAGGAGGAAGGAGGGGCGTGGCGGTGGGCGGTAGTGGGGCGAGGGAGGTGAGGTGGGTGTGGATGGGGAGAGGGAATGTGGGCAGTGGTGAGGACAACGAGCGGACAACCGATCACCAAGAGTCCGTGGCGTGCACGTGCCAAAGCACCTGCTCCAGGGCTATATAGTTAATGATGTACTCAGATATTTCAAGGCCACTTGGCTCAGTGGTTTAATGTTGTGATCCTTCTCTAATCCGGCACAACTGAGTTCGGATCCCCATAATGCCACTTTTTGTAATTTAAATCATTTCTTCCACAGTCTGTCCGTTGTCCTGCTAAAGTTCTGCTGCAGTTCCTATACACTCCTTCTTGTTCTTTCTCTTAGTTCCTTCTAATGTCCTTCTAGACTCCCACTGTAGTCCTTGTTCCTCTGGAGTCTTGAAGGACACCAGAGGCTTTGTTCTCATGTTCCACTAGAGTTCTGCTGTAGTTCTTCTGTAGTTTCTGTTCAGCTGGATTCCCTCTGGACTCCTGCAGAATTGTTCTTCTGAAGTGCAATATTAGTTCAGAAGAACTGGTACTACACAAGGACTCCAGCAGAACTCCAGTGGGAAAATTCTGTTCTCAGTAAATTGAACAAATGGCTGAGACAGTTCTTCTATAATCCCTCTAACCTCCTAGTGGAGTCCTCCTCCATTCCAGAAGGACTCCTCCTGGAGTCCTTCTGGAATGGTGGGGGAGTGTAAAGGGCTCCGTGTTTTGTGCGATGTGAGAGATTGTTTACAGATGTTTACAAGTGGGCATTGCGGAAAGAGGTGTAATACAGCACTCGAACTCGGACTTGAATGGGCGGAACCCTCTAACACCGGTCCGACCTTCATCTCTCACAATCGAGAGCTTCAGCCCTCGACCATTGATTTGATGTTCTGCCCTGTGTTGACAGGGCAGATTCATCCGCGTATTGAACATGCACTACAGTTGACTTCGGACCACTGTCCGTTGTCACTTGAACTTGATATCCCGCTGCTCGACATCAGCGACCAGCGGAAGTCACTTCCCAAAGACAGTGTCCCCGAGTTCATCGCCGACATTGCCGCTGACTTACTCGGACTGAATATGATTCCAGTTGAGACTATTCACGATCTCGAGAGAGTACTTCGTGCGCTCTCGGCATCAGTTGATCGAGCTTGGGAAACGCACTCTAAGAAGTGCAAGCTCTCTAAGCGGAGCAAGGGCTGGTGGAACCAGCACTGCTCTGAAGCCTTGGAAACTTTCAGGCAAACTCACTCGGAAAGAGACCACCGCATCTGGCGACGAGCTGTCAAGGATGCTAAACGCACCTTCTTCGATAACCGAATCAAAGAGGTGGCTGAAAAATCGCGACGTCCATGGGATCTAGCTGCATGGACGAAGCAAAGGCCTCTGCCTAACTACGAGGTGATCTCCTTCCGGAGACAGCCTTGCAACTCCATCGAGTCGCTCTGGGATGCGCTCGATAAGTCTTATAATGCCGCGTCTGACAGACCGGTTAATTTGAACAAACTCGACAAACTCGAGTCACATCCAATGCAGGACTGGGTCCTGTTCTCTGCTGCTGAACTTCGGGAGTCCTTGGAGCCTTGCAGCAATACGTCTGCTCCGGGACCAGACCATCTGACCTGGGCGCATATTAAACAGCTAGTGAGATTCCCTCACGTTGCTATTTTCTTTCTAAACATTGCAAACGCATGTCTGGACTTGGGGCATTGGCCCTCGTACTTCAAGCAGAGCTTGTCGGTCATCATTCCGAAACCCGGCAAGCCTGCATATGATACCCCGAAAGCCTTTCACCCGATTGTGCTTTTGAATACTCTGGGCAAGCTCGTCGAGAAAATGCTGACGTGGCGTATGCAATATGAAGCGACTAAATTCACTGTTTTTGATCCAAAACAGTTCGGGGGCATCCGACAGAACTCCACAGAGGATGCCGGAGTGTTTCTTACCCATATCATCCGGCAAGGGTGGATAAAGGGTCTCAAAATGAGCGTCATTGCCTTTGATGTAGCTCAATACTTTCCCTCACTCAACCATCGGATGTTGGTGAGGATACTGCAACACGGGGGCTTTGCATGTCAAGTGTCAAAGTTCTTTGAGTCATACCTCGTCGGGCGTAAAACTTCCTATGCCTGGCACAGCACCGTCTTACCTGAGTTTGATGCCAACGTTGGTGTCGGCCAAGGCTCTTTTCTTTTTTTTTTTTTTTTTTTTAAATCAACAATTTATAAAGCGGTGCTCGATGGCAGTCCGCTTGTAAGTACACGAATGTGCCTACATAAATACAACTACGAAGTTTAGGGCCCTCCAAGTGGAGGACCCTTATCACCGTCTCCTTTGCAGGATAGGCGCTAGACTAAACGGTGGAATTCCGTGCCTAGACTTCAGAATCAACTTGGATTCAATACCTGGATTAGTCATCCAGATGAACCGGCAGAGGATAAGTCCTCTCAGGCCGGAGTCAGGGGACTACCCTGGTCCGCCACGGTCCGAATTTCGGCCAGGGAGCGAGTTACTAAGAGGCCAAGCTGAGCCAGCTGGGCATTAGTAAGCCCCACCTACTTTACTTTTCCCGTTCCTGAGCATGTGGTTCGCTGATGCCCGAAGGGCGCGGATCCCCAGTCATGTCCCAGGTCTCTGCCTTGCCAGCGTCCAGCCTCAGTGTGCATCCTAGACCTAAGGCCTAGGCTGAGGAGTTCTACACCCATGCTTAACCCGGTTATGCATGCCCCACAAGGAGGTCTCAGGCTCCCACCTGAGCAGTGCTTTACGGTCACGTGGTGGCGTACCCCTGGCCCCTTCAAACGCTCGGTAAGGCCTTATGACCAAGGACCAGTCCACGCTACCAACGCTGACTAACGACCAGGTTCTCGGCCTGATCCAGCTGGTTAGACTGGGCTCGAGATTTAACCGGTGGGGGGTGTCCTGTCCCAAGCTCGCAGTCCGAAGAGACTCCCCATTACAGGGTGCGCGGCACCTTCTGGAAGCGCACATGCTCTGGAACTCCCTATTACAGGGTGCGCATCAAGGGTCGGGTTGTTCTCAGACTCTCCCCCGCTTACCGCGCCCTATGCTTTCGCTCCCTACTTGATCACATGACTAGTCATGTGACCATTTCAGGCATGGCCTGCCAGGGATCACCTGACCTGCCACTTTGGGCTCCCACGATCATCCCTATCACGTGACCAGATTACCACCCTAGCCACCGAAGGTCACCTGACCATGGTATTGCCTCAGGGTTGCTTACCAACCTGAGTCACTGAGCATGTGACAGTAACTGATGATGGGTCACATGCCTATCCCTGCTTTGTAAGGTACAGAGGATGAGCGGGGATCGAACCCACAACCTTCCCAGTGACTGCACAGCCACCTCTCCAGTCTTTAGTGGCGATTAAACCACTGGGCTACTGGGGCCCCGTCGGCCAAGGCTTGGCCCTGTCTCCAGTATTGTCTGCGCTTTACTTAGCGCCAGTGCTGAAATTATACCAGAAAGTTGGCGATATGCCGACGATCATTTCATTTGTTGATGATGGACTGATTATTGCACAGTCCAAGTCTATCCTGGACAACGTTCCAAAGCTCAAGAGGGCGTACGCATCAGTGCACAACCTCTTCACTGATTTCGGCCTTGTCGTTGAACACAACAAGACTGAGCTACAGCATTTCTCACGCAATGCGGCGGATCCCCGTCCGTCCATTGATCTTGGGTTCATGCCATATACAGGCACGACTCCACTTCAGCCCAAGGATGTCTGGCGATACCTTGGTTTTTTCTTGGACGCACGTCTTTCCTTCAAAGAGCATGTCCGTTTTTACGCAATGAAGGCTCTGACAACCGCCAGAGCTTTCCAAATGTTAGGCAATTCTGTCCAAGGCTTGTCCCCTCAGCAGAAACGCATTCTGTACCTGTCGTGCACTCGCCCTATTGCGACGTACAGCTGTTTATTATAGAACTTCAATGGCATGCGTAACGTGGCGCTCATGAAGCTGTTGTGCCAGATGCAGCATAAGGCCTGCATCTGGATTAATGGACAGTTTCGCACCACTCCAGAGGGTGCAGCTGCAACTATGGCCTGCGTTGAACCCATCGCCGGCTTTATTAAGTGGCTTAAGGTCAGGTCTTCTGCCCGTCTAGCCAATTTGAATGCGAGGCATGCCCTTCGCTCTCTTACCACTCCTGTCTCGGCAGGCGGGGATCCCTCGAGGTCAAAGAACTTGGCCTCTCTCTCCGAACGTCAGCGCGCAGCGCTGAAATCTCCTCTCAAAGATTTAGTGGACCTCAGACCACCAAACTTTATCCACACGGATTATTTCGCGGATGCAAATAACCCGGGCAGGTGGTTGGTCGACCAGTTCGGCGACTGCTTTGAGATTCATAGGCTCCTTGACAAAGATGAGGACTCTGTCAAAGCCTATCGTAACTCACTGGAGCAGGCGCTCGCTGAGTGCCAGACCCAGCAACATTGTGCATATGTCAGTAGTGATGGTGCCATGCCCACAAAAGCAGATGCACTGATCAAGCAGTCGGTGTACGCATTCCGGGTCTACCGGGGCACCAGACTTGTATTCGAAACTCGTCAGCCAGTCGGTAAAGCAACCAGCGACGACGCAGAGCTGATTGGACTGCGTGTTGCGATCCAGAAGGCTACCACACAGGAGGGAGTCACATCCATCTCGTGTTTCTTAGACTCAATGAATGCCATCAACCGCATCATCGACTGCAACCCACACTCTGCACAGCGGCATTCTATTGTGCTGTGCGAGGTACTACGGCGCTGGCTCTACGAGGATGAGCGATGCAGGATTGATCTCTGGCACGTCCCTTCCAAGTGGAAGTGGGCTATTCAACTCAAAGCACACGACTATGCTCGGTCGCTCGACATTCCACTGGGCACTCACCCTTTGTACACCACGGATGCACTCCGAAAGGAGGCGGACGATGACATGCATGCCTCTTGGTTCGATCAATCTCGCACTAAGAAATACATAGGCTCTTCCATGTTTCACTTCCATGAAGCGGGGAGACCCGATTCCTATGAGTGCCCCTCTCGCAAGAGAACGGGCTTCATGAAGCTGGTGACAGGCAACGAGCTATATGCTCGCTGCTGTCGCGTTGCATGCGGACATGCGCCGATCAATGCATATCGTGCGCAGTTCAATTTCATCGAGAGTGACCAGTGCTCATGCGGACGAGGGCCCGAGGACTCCGTCCATGTTATGACTCTCTGCCGTAACTGGCAGAGACCACCTGAACGCCAGTACGATGCCTTTGTGCATCTCTGGTTTGTCAAGTACCTAACGTCTAACAAGGTGGCAGGTGCTTTCATTCCGGATCCAGGCGGCGGGTGACTGTACGTCTGTGCCTGGAACAGTCTAGCAATCGACGAAAGCGATTGCTGAGCTTCATTGCGCACTGCAAGCTCCGTGATGGCAGGTGTTATGGGACCTCACGGACCCTTTACGCAGAATTGACCGCAACCGGGCCTTTGGGCCTGGGGGACGCGAGCTCTAGCGAGCGAGTCAGCACAAGCTCAGACGAGCGCAGGCATGAGAGAACAGGGCAGTGAGCCCTCTATGTTTATTCCTTTGCCTCTGTATCATCAGATGCATCGTATTTATCATAGGTACCGTCATATATTTACAAGTGGACTGCCATTGAGCACCGCTATAAAAATTGTTGATTTTAAAAAAAAAAAAAAAAAAAAAACACTGACTTCGGCCTTGTTGTTGAACACAACAAGACTGAGTTGCAGCATTTCTCGTGCAATGTGGCGGACCCTCATCTGTCCATTGATCTTGGGTTCACGCCATACACTGGCACGACTCCACTGCAACCCAAGGATATCTGGCGATACCTGGGTTTTTTCTTGGATGCGCGCCTTTCCTTCAAAGAGCATGTCTGCTTTTATGCAACGAAGGCTTTGACAACTGCCAGAGCTTTCCAAATGCTTGGCAATTCTGTTCGAGGACTTTCTCCTCAACAGAAACGCATCCTTTACCTGTTGTGTGCTCGCCCTATTGCGACGTACGGCTGTCTATTATGGAACTTCAATGGTATGCGCAATGTTGCGCTCATGAAGCTGTTGCGCCAGATGCAGCATAAGGCCTGCATCTGGATTAATGGACAGTTTCGCACCACTCCAGAGGGTGCAGCTGCAACTATGGCCTGCGTTGAACCCATCGCCAGCTTCATTAAGTGGCTTTTTTTTTTTTTTTTTTTTTTTTAAATCACCAATTTTTATAGCAGTGCTTGATGGCAGTCCGCTTGTAAGTACACGAGTGTGCCTACATTAAATACAACTAGTCCGACAAAACACCAGACTGAGGGGATAGACATGGAGGGCTCACTGCCCTGTTCTCTCATGTGCGCGCTCCTCCGAGCTCGTGCTGACTCGCTTGCTAAGGCTTGCGTCCCCCAGGCCCGGGGGCCCGGCTGCGGTCAGTTCCACGTAAAGGGTTCATAAGGTCCCATAACGCTCACCGTTGCAGAGCTTGTGGTGCGCAATGAAGCTCGGCAATCGCTTTCGTCGATCGCCAGACTGTTCTGGTACTCCGAAGAGTAGTCCGACGCACGGTCATCCGCCGCCTGGATCCGGGATAAAAGCACCCGCCGCCTTGTTAGACGTTAGGTACTTAACGAACCAGAGACGCACGAAAGCGTCGTACTGGTGTTCAGATGGCCTCTCCCAATTATGGCAGAGAGTCATGACATGGACGGAGTCCTCGGGCCCTCGTCCGCATGAGCATTGGTTGCTCTCGATGAAATTGAACCGCGTGCGATATGCATTGATCGGCGCGTGCCCGCATGCGATGCGACAACAGCGAGCATACAACTCATTCGAAGTTTAGCCCCCCCCTTGTGGGGGAGGCTGCTAGCCCAGGCCCAGTCTTATGATCAGACCGTTTAGCCCAGGAGCTTCGCACTCCAGCTTCAACTTAAGCAGTTACCTGAGTGTATTATCCCAGGGACCACCGAAAGAGGAGTTAGGTCTCTCGAGCCAAGGACTAGAGACTATCCAGCCTTGCTATGGCCTAGCGGTGTCTGGGTCACTACTCCGTGCCTGCCTTCCTGTCCCCTAGCAGATGGTTCGCTGATGCCCTTAAGGGCGCGGATCCCCATCTGTCCAAGGTCTCTGTCTTGCCACGTGCCTCCCAGACTGGCATCCAATATCACAGTAAGGTCCATGGTCCTCCCATGACAGGTCCCTACAGGGAGAGCCCTTAGCCGAATGGGTCTGGATCTACTTCCACCATTGGTGTACTGCACCATGACTAACCAGTTCGTGATCATCACCACCGGCTCCCACTTTACCGGGTACCCTGTTGGCTCAAACACCATCGGGTGGTTATCAGGTCATTCCCGGTATGGTCCCTTATCCTTTCGGCCCCTATCTTTTAAGATCGGGGATCACATGTGGTCTGCTGGATTAAGGCATTGTCCGGCACTTACATCCCAAGGCCATCCACGCCAAGGGAAATCTGGTCACATGAGTTAGAGTCACATGATCAGAGCCCACAGAGTGGGGTCAGTCACGTGTGTGATGCATAACCCAGCTTATGTCACATGCCAGCTGCTTAGTCATGTGACCAAGTCACCTCCCCGTGGGAACAGCTGTCACAGGGTCATGATACTTCCTGCCTGCGTCACGTGGAACCAGCTCCGGACACTTCCGAATGCAAATCTGAAGATGCCACCTCCAGGACTAGAACCTGCAGCTTTGTGGATTGCCACATCCACAGGACTATCTGACTGCGTTTACTGCTATGCCAACCAGCCCCCTCATTAAGCAGCTTAAGATCAGGTCTTCTGCCCGTCTTGCCAACTCGAATGCGAGGCATGCCCTTCGCTCTCTCACCATGCCTGCCTCTGCAGGCGGGGATCCCTCGAGGTCAAAGAACCTGGCCTCCCTCTCTGAATGCCAGCATGCGGCGCTGAAATCCCCTCTTAAAGATTTGGTGGACCTCAGACCACCAAACTTTATCCACACGGATTATTTTGCGGACGCAAATAACCTGGGCAGGCGGTTGGTCGACAAGTTCGGCGACCGCTTTGAGACTCATAGGCTCCTTGGCAAAGACGAGGATTCTGTCAAAGCCTATCGTAATTCACTGGAGCAGGCGCTTGCCGAGTGCCAGATCCAGCAAGATTGTGCATATGTCAGTAGTGACGGCGCCGTGCCCATGAAAGCAGACGCACCTGTTAAACAGTCAGTGTACGCTTCTCGGGTCTACCGGGGCACTTGACTTTTGTTCGAAACTTGTCAGCCGGTTGGTAAAGCGACCAGCGATGACGCTGAGCTAATTGGATTGCGTGTTGCGATCCAGAAAGCTACTAATCACCTCTTTCTGCAACGCCCATTTGTAAACACCTGTAAACAACCTCTCGCATCGCACAAAACACGTTCCACAGCGTCGACACCTGGGCCGATCTCGTATCGAGTTGCATATCTGAGTCTAAACCACTCTTGAGCACCTTCCATTTTCTTTATCGCGAAATCCGCTGAAAATCCAGCGAAAAATTAGAGAGTTTCGATGAGCAACGACCCGCTCGACACGTTGAGCAGCAGTGGGAGGGCTACGCTCTCACCGCTGAACCCGCACCCCGGCCGTACTGAGCCTCCTGCCAGTCAAGGCCTCTTCTCCCAGCCAGGACCCTCGTCCGGCATTCTGTTCCAAGGCAACGACGGTCTCATGCAGACCGACGACCCCAATCCGCAGGCGGAGGCAACCGCGCCCCCTGCTCCCCCCTCTCCCGCTATTTCCATGGCGTCTACCCACGCCGGATTCAATAGCGACAACGTGGGTGTTCTGTACTTCGAGGAGGAAGGTTTCCGCCTCCTCCACGGTGAAGCGAAGGCAGTCACCGAGTCCCTCTGGAACCTGAAGGAATGGCTCCGGAAGGTTAACACTGCAGCCGTGCAAGTCCCTGCTGGCTACCAATACGCCATCGCAGAAGGGCTGGCCTCCTTGGTCGATACCGCCACTGATGTCAATATGTTTGGGATCCCCACCCTCGAGGGAACCAAGGCCACTCTCGGGCAACGACTCACTACCACGGTCCGCGCCCGCACATCCAAGACCGCCCACTTCTCAGGCGACGTACATGACTCCTCTCCGACAGGCACGCTGCGCCCCCAGGACTCCCGCTCGAACGCTGGCGCTCGGCCTCCGAGACCACCTTGGAACCCAAACCGCCCGCCTCCTTCCCCTCGCAACTGGTCCCGTTCCCGGACTCCGGGTCAGGGTCCCCCCCCGCCTGTCAATCGGGCTATACGCCCATCTGACAAGAAGCGCTCGTACGCGCAAGCGGCGGCTCAGCCCGCCACCACTCCGGCCGAGGCCATTGTGGCCTTGGCCAAAACGTTCCCTGATCTCCCCACTGAGAAGATCGTCTCCTTGCAAAAGGAGGCGACTGGCGAACCATCCGGACCGCCTAAGAAGAAGGCGAAGTCCACTTCGCACGGACCGTCTCGACGTAACGTCAGACTGGTCTACACTTTCCCTGGCGGCAATGGCTCCGTTGCCGCCGGAACACTCCTGATGACCCTCAACTGGGGGTTGACTGCTGGCAAGTCCTGGATTCGATGCGAGTCCATCCAGGACCATTCCGCCACCTCGTTCTCATGCCTGATGACGAGGGTGGCATCTCCGAAGGACTGCGACATCATGCGCGAGTCCGCCCTTTGGTGTGCTCCGACTGGCTCTATGGTCGAGCTCGCCATGCCTACGAGCATTTCCTATGCGAAATTGCTCGATGTTCCATATTTCAATGACGATGGCAGCACCCTCACTGCCCGTCAAGCCTACGAGATCCTCCGAGACTCTTCATTCTCGGACCTCATCACCCTCGTTGGAGTGCCGCGCATTATGCGCAACTCCAAGAAATCCAATACTGCAACCATTTGGTTCAATATCGAAGATACCATGACCGGCAGGAACATCAAGGCTCTGGACGATCGTACCGTTATGGTTCGGAACTGGCGTTGCCGGTTCAAGGCCGCTCTTTCATCGCCGGGATCTCCTCTCTGCGATCGCTGCTGGCGCTGGGGACACTCCTCCATGAAGTGTAACCAGCAATCTCTCCGATGCCCGCTGTGTGGGGAGCCGCACAGAAAAGAGCATCACCGCGTCTTGGCTTCCTGCTGCAAGGCGAAGCCGAAAGCAAACCCGCCCGTCGAGGCAACCCCTGCGGGGCAGCCCTGCCCGCATCCTCTGAAGTGCCTTAGCTGCGGCAAAGAGCACTCTACTGATGACCGGAAGTGCGCCTTCTGGAAAAATCGTTTCGATCCCGAGTGGATCAAGCAGCATTACCAGCTGGTACGTGATCATAAGCGTACTGGCCAAAATCGTTCTAACACCTCCCCGCAGCGAAATGTGGAGGCCGGACCTTCATGAGTGCCTCATCGGACAGCCCCGCTCTGGCGGTGGTCCCTGGTACGAGGGGGCGCTCTTTTATTTCTTCGCTTCGTATTCTTTCCCAAAATGTGAACCGAAAGCGTGTACATATAGACGTTCTCCTCTCCACCCTTGGAGAGGATTATGATATTTTGTTTCTCCAAGAGCCTGCTTGGAACATCGTAAGATACGCCCCGTCGGCACACAACGTAGACAGTGAGGCAGTAATCGGAGGCCCAACCCATCCGGATTGGACCTGCATCGTCCGCAGGTCATCGTACGAGGAACCGCCTCACGTGATGGCCTATGTGCATAACCGCCTAAGGCGGCTAAGACCTTCTCTGAAGCGCGACCTGGTTGACAGTCGCGATCTCATGGTCATAAGCCTCGCCACTCCAGGCGAGCCTCTCTTTCTTGCTAATGCCTACTCTGATGTAGACGGCAGCGCAATTCGGCTCTTGGATGAATGTTCGGAGCGACCTGATTTCCCCAACTTGGTTTACCTGGGGGGGGACTTCAATTGTCACTATGAACTCTGGGATCAAGTTCATACTTCTCAGCGCACGCGGGGCGAGATGCTGTGTAACGCGGCACTTGAACTCGGACTCGAATGGGCGGAGCCATCTAATCATGGTCCGACCTTCATATCCCATAACCGAGAGCTTCGGCCCTCGACTATTGATCTGATGTTCTGCCCTGTATTGACAGGACAGATTCATCCACGTATTGACTATGCACTACAGCTGACTTCAGACCATTGTCCGCTGTCACTCGAACTCGACATACCGCTGCTCGACATAAGCGATCAGCGGAAGTCACTTCCCAAAGACAGTGTCCCCGAGTTTATCGCCGACATTGCCGCTGATCTACTCGGACTGGATATGATTCCAATCGAGACTGTTCACGACCTCGAGAGGGTACTTCGTTCACTCTCGGCGTCAGTTGATCGGGCTTGGAAAACTCACTCTAAGAAGTGCAAGCTCTCTAAGCGGAGCAAGGGCTGGTGGAACCAGCACTGCTCTGAAGCTTTGGCAACTTTCAGGCAAACTCGCTCTGAAAGAGACCACCGCATCTGGCGATGAGCTATTAAAGATGCAAAGCGCGCCTTCTTTGATAATCGAATCAAAGAGGTCGCCGAAAAATCACGACGTCCATGGGATCTAGCTGCATGGACAAAGCAAAGGCCTCTGCCTGACTACAAGGCGATCTCCTTCCGGGGACAGCCTTGTAATTCTATCGAGTTGCTCTGGGATGCGCTCGACAAGTCTTATAACGCTGCGTCTGACAGGCTGGTTAATTTGGACAAACTCGACGAACTCGAGTCTCATCCAATGCGGGACTGGGTCCCGTTTTCTGCTGCGGAACTGCGGGAGTCCCTGGAGCCCTGCAGCAATACATCTGCTCCAGGTCCTGACCATCTGACCTGGGCACATATTAAACAGCTAGTGAGGTTCCCTCATGTCGCTATGTTCTTCCTAAACATTACAAATGCATGTTTGGACTTGGGGCATTGGCCCTCGTACTTCAAGCAGAGTTTGTCGGTGATTATCCCGAAACCTGGCAAGCCTGCATATGATACTCCAAAAGCCTTTCACCCAATTGTGCTTTTGAACACCCTCGGCAAGCTCGTCGAGAAAATGCTGGCGCGTTGTATGCAGTACGAAGCGACTAAATTTGCTGTCTTTGATCCAAAGCAGTTCGGTGGCATCCGGCAGAACTCAACAGAGGACGCCGGCGTTTTTCTGACCCATATCATCCGGCAAGGCTGGATAAAGGGCCTCAAAACGAGCGTCATCGCTTTTGATGTAGCTCAATACTTCCCCTCGCTCAACCACCGGATGTTGGTGAGAATACTGCAGCATGGAGGCTTTGCGCGTCAAGTGTCGAAGTTCTTTGAATCTTACCTCGTCGGGCGTAAAACTTCTTACGCCTGGCGCAGCGCTATCTCGCCTGAGTTTGATGCCAATGTTGGTGTCGGCCAAGGCTCGGCTCTGTCTCCAGTACTGTCTGCGCTGTATTTAGCGCCTGTGCTGAAACTATACCAGAAAGTCGGCGACATGCCGACTATCATCTCATTCGTTGACGATGGACTGATTATCGCTCAGTCCAAGTCAATTCCGGACAACGTTCCAAAGCTGAAGAGGGCATACGCGTCAGTGCACAACCTCTTCACCGACTTCGGGCTTGTTGTTGAGCACAACAAGACTGAATTGCAGCACTTTTCGCGCAATGTGGTGGATCCCCATCCGTCCATTGATCTCGGGTTCGCGCCATATACTGGCACGACTCCACTTAAACCCAAGGATGTCTGGCAATACCTTGGCTTCTTTCTGGACGCGCGTCTTTCCTTCAAAGAGCATGTCCGTTTTTACGCAACGAAGGCTCTGACAACTGCCAGAGCTTTCCAAATGTTAGGCAATTCTGTCCGAGGCTTGTCCCCTCAGCAGAAACGCATCCTGTACCTGTCGTGCGCTTGCCCCATCGCGACGTACGGCTGTTTATTATGGAACTTCAATGGCATGCGCAATGTCGCGCTCATGAAGTTATTACATCAGATGCAGCGTAAAGCCTGCATCTGGATCAATGGACAGTTTCGCACCACTCTGGAGGGTGCAGCTGAAACTATGGCCTGCGTTGAACCTATCGCCGGCTTCATTAAGCGGCTTAAGGTCGGGTCCTCTGCCTGTCTTGCCAACTCGAACGCAAGGCATGCCCTTTGCTCTCTCACCACGGCTGCTACTGCGGGCAGGGATTCCTTGAGGTCAAAGAACTTGGCCTCTCTCTCTGAACGCCAGCGCACATCGCTGAAATCTCCTTTCAAAGATTTGGTGGATCTTAGACCGCCAAACTTTATTCACACGGATTATTTTGCGGATGCAAATAACCCGGGCAGGCGGTTAGTCGACAAGTTCGGCGACCGCTTTGAGACTCATAGGCTCCTTGGCAAAGACGAGGACTCTGTCAAAGCCTATCGTAACTCACTGGATCAGGCGCTCGCCGAGTGCCAGACCCAGCAAGATTGTGTATATGTCAGTAGTAACGGTGCCGTGCCCACGAAAGCAGATGCACTTACTAAGCAGTTGGTGTACGCATCCCGGGTCTTCCGGGGCACCAGACTTGTATTTGAAACTCATCAGCCGGTTGGTAAAGCGACCAGCGATGACGCCAAGCTGATTGGATTGCGCGTTGCGATCCAGAAAGCTACCACACAAGATGGAGTCACATCCATCTCATGTTTTTTGGATTCGATGAATGCAATTAATCGCATCATTGATTGTAACCCGCACTCTGTGCAGCGACATTCTATTGCACTGTGCAAGGTACTACGGTGCTGGCTCGATGACAATGTACGGCGCAAGATTCATCTGTGGCATGTCCCTTCCAAGTGGAAGTGGGCTATTCAACTCAAAGCACATGAGTTTGCTCGGTCGCTCGATATTCCACTGGGCGTTCGCCCTTTATACACCACGGATGCACTCCAGAAGGAGGCAGACGATGAAATGCATGCCTCTTGGTCTGACCAATCTTGGACCAAGAAATATATAGGCATCTCCACATTCCATTTTCATGACACTGGAAAGCCTGATTCCTATGAGCGCCCCTCTCATAAGAGAACGGGCTTCATGAAGTTGGTGACGGGCAACGAGCTGTATGCTCGCTGCTGTCGCATTGCATGTGGACATGCGCCGATCAATGCATATCGCGTGTGGTTCAATTTTGTTGAGAGCGACCAATGCTCATGCGGACGCGGGCCTGAAGACTCCGTCCACATCATGACTCTTTGCCATAACTGGCAGAGGCCACCTGAACGCCAGTATGACACCTTTGTGCATCTCTGGTTTGTTAAGTACCTAACGTCCAACAAGGCGGCAGGTGCTTTTATCCCGGATCCAGGCGGTGGGTGACCATTTGTCTGTTGGCTCTTCGGAGCACCGGAACAATCTGGCAACTGATGGAGCAGGGCAGTGAAGCCCTCTATGTATATCCCCTCAGTCTGGTTTGCTTCGGACTAGTTGTATTTATCATAGGCACGGTCATGTTCTTACAAGCGGACTGCCATCGAGCACCGCTATATAAACTGTTGATTAAAAAAAAAAAAAAAAAAAAAAGAGATTGCAGAGTTTCATCTTCCTTCTTCCTGATAGAGAAGAGATTATCATAGGCATTGAATCTGGAGCCAGGCTTCTTTTGAAGATGGACCTTTTCCAAAGCAGCCCACATTTTCACAGGATCATCTTTAATCCCATGGAAATGAATTCTCTGTTCCTGCTCCACCATAAGGTAGAGCTGGCCAGCTGCTTTGTCTGACTTTAGGTCCCATGCTTCAGCAGAAGTGGAGTCTGCTAGTCTTGGATTTGAACCAGAGACAATCCTCCAAAGGCCACAAGCCCTGAGCCAAGCCTCCATTTCTCCAGACCAAGTAGGGTAGTTGGTGGAGTTGAGTTTGGTGAAAGAAGGCATAGAGGTGGAGGAAGACATGATAGCAAGATGCTAGAGGCAGAGAGATGGCAAAGAGATAAAGGCAAGGAGATGGAATAGAATGGACTGATGGGAGATTGGGAATACAACCACAATCCTCTTGCTTGGGCAGGATTCCACAACAGAGAGAGAGACTGTGCTACTGGCCTTTTTTTTTTTTTTTTTTAAGTCAACAATTTATAAAGCGGTGCTCGATGGCAGTCCGCTTGTAAGTACACGAATGTGCCTACATAAATACCGAAGTTTAGGGTCCTCCAAGTGGAGGACCCTTATCGCCGTCTCCTTTGCAGGATAGGTGCTAGACTAAACGGTGGAATTCTGTGCCTAGACTTCGGAATCAACTTGGATTCGATACCTGGATTAGTCATCCAGATGAACTGGCAGAGGATAAGTCCTCTCGGGCCGGAGTCAGGGGACTACCCTGGTCCGCCACAGTCCGAATTTCGGCCAGGGAGCGAGTTACCAAGAGGCCAAGCCGAGAACAAGCCGGACATTGGTAAGCCCCACCTACTTTACTTTTCCCGTTCCTGAGCATGTGGTTCACTGATGCCCGAAGGGTGCGGATCCCCAATCATGTCCCAGGTCTCTGCCTTGCCAGTATCCAGCCTCAGTGTGCACCCTAGACCTAAGGCCTAGGCTGAGGAGTTCTACACCCATGCTTAACCCGGTTATGCATGCCCCATGAGGAGGTCTCAGGCTCCCGCCTGAGCAGTGCTTTACGGTCATGTGGTGGCTACCCCTGGGCCTGGGGACTCCCCAAGTGTGCCGAAGGACCGGTTCAACGACCAGTCCACAGGGACCGGTCCACACTACCAACGCTGACTAACGACCAGGTTCTCGGCCTGATCCAGCTGGTTAGACTGGGCTCGAGATTAACCGGTGGGGGGTGTCCTGTCCCAAGCTCGCAGTCCGAAGAGACTCCCCATTACAGGGTGCGCGGCACCTTCCGGAAGTGCGCATGCTCTGGAACTCCCTATTACGGGGTGCGCATCAAGGGTCGGATTGTTTTCAGTTACTCCCCCGCTTACCGTGCCCTATGCTTTCGCTCCCTACTTGATCACATGATCAGTCACGTGACCATTTCAGGCACGGCCTGCCAGGGATCACCTGACCTGCCACTTTGGGCTTCCACGATCATCCCTATCACGTGACCAGGTTACCACCCTAGCCACCGAAGGTCACCTGACTGTGGTATTGCCTCAGGGTTGCTTACCAACCTGAGTCACTGAGCACGTGACGGTAACCGATGATGGGTCACATGCCTATCCCTGCTTTGTAAAGTACAGAGGATGAGCGGGAATCGAACCCACAACCTTTCCAGTGACTGCACAGCCACCTCTCCAGTCTTTTAGTGGCGATTAAACCACTGGGCTACTGGGGCCCTGTGCTACTGGCCTTGCCCTCAGGAGAGTGTGTGTCAAGAAAGGTCTAGCTACTGAAAGTGCCCTTGGTCTACTTAAGTAAAGTAAAAAGGCTATCTACTGAGCACCCAGTTGTCAGCACAAAGGCCTAACCCCAGAGTCACAGGAATGACTACCTGGTTTTCTACTGGTGGACTAAAGACTGCTTCAAATGAAGACCAGTTCCAACAGTTGGTGCTCCTATCTACTAAACTTAGACACACACCCTATAAGGACAGTGAACTCCAGGCCAGTACAGTCAAGGAAGGGGAAAGATGGAAGGAAATCCAGACTCTTGGTGTATGTCTGATAAGGCTGTTAGAGGCCGGGGCCCATAACCTGTTAAAACTAGGCACAGGGAACACTCTGGACGAGCCTTAGAACCTAGAAGTCCTGAGTGAGAACACTAGTATAATTGAGTGATGTACAAGTACTTGCCTAGAAGTCCTGAGTGAGAACACTGGAGACTTCAAGGCGCTCTATGCTACCTATATATATGTCCAAGAGGCTGTGTGTGCAGCCATAGGCTGCGCATTGCTGCGGGCACAGCTGTAGGCTGTACACTGCTGCGGATACAGCTATTTACTGCACATTACTGTGCCTACAGCTTGTGCTGTGCATTGCTGCAGATGCAGCCACAGGCTGCACATTGCTGCGCACACAGCCATAGGCTGTGTGCATTGCTAGGTGCATAGCCTGGGTCCTGTCCTATGCACAAGTCCGGACAGGAGGGGCACTTCTAACACCAATGCCCCAAGTCCAAACATGCATTTGTGATGTTTAGGAAAAATGTAGCAACATGAGGGAACCTCACAAGCTGCTTGATGTGTGCCCAGGTCAGATGGTCTGGTCCTGGAGCAGACGTATTGCTGCAGAGTTCCAGGGACTCCCAGAGTTCTGCAGCAGAGAACGGGACCCAATCCCACATTGGGTGTACCTCGAGTTCATCGAGTTTATCCAAATTCACCAGCCTGTCGGATGCAGCATTATAAGACTTATCGAGCACATCCCACAGCGACTCAATGGAATTGCAAGGCTGTTCCTGAAAGGAGATCACCTCGTAGTTAGGCAAGGGCCTTTGCTTTGTCCATGCAGCGAGATTTCATGGACATCACGATTTTTCAGCGACCTCTTTGATTCGATTATCAAAGAAGGGGGGCCCCAGTAGCCCAGTGGTTTAATCGCCACTAAAAGACTGGAGAGGTGGCTGTGCAGTCACTGGAAAGGTTGTGGGTTTGATTCCCGCTCATCCTCTGTACCTTACAAAGCAGAGATAGGCATGTGACCCATCATCGGTTACCGTCATGTGCTCGGTGACTCAGGTTGGTAAGCAACTCTGAGGCAATACCATGGTCAGGTGACCTTCGGTGGCTAGGGTGGTAACCTGGTCACGTGATAGGGATGATCGTGGGAGCCCAAAGTGGCAGGTCAGGTGATCCCTGGCAGGCCGTGCCTGAAATGGTCACGTGACTAGTCATGTGATCAAGTAGGGAGCGAAAGCATAGGGCGCGGTAAGCGGGGGAGAGTCTGAGAACAACCCGACCCTTGATGCGCACCCTGTAATAGGGAGTTCCAGAGCATGCGCGCTTCCGGAAGGTGCCGCGCACCCTGTAATGGGGAGTCTCTTCGGACTGCGAGCTTGGGACAGGACACCCCCCACTGGTTAATCTCGAGCCCAGTCTAACCAGCTGGATCAGGCCGAGAACCTGGTCGTTAGTCAGCGTTGGTAGCATGGACTGGTCCTTGGTCATAAGGCCTTACCGAGCGTTTGAAGGGGCCAGGGGTAAGCCACCACGTGACCGTAAAGCACTGCTCAGGTGGGAGCCTGAGACCTCCTTGTGGGGCATGCATAACCGGGTTAAGCATGGGTGTAGAACTCCTCAGCCTAGGCCTTAGGTCTAGGATGCACACTGAGGCTGGATGCTGGCAAGGCAGAGACCTGGGACATGACTGGGGATCCGCGCCCTTCGGGCATCAGCGAACCACATGCTCAGGAACGGGAAAAGTAAAGTAGGTGGGGCTTACTAATGCCCGGCTGGCTCGGCTTGGCCTCTTAGTAACTCGCTCTCTGGCCGAAATTCGGACTGTGGCGGACCAGGGCAGTCCCCTGACTCCGGCCCGAGAGGACTTATCCTCTGCCGGTTCATCTGGATGACTAATCCAGGTATTGAATCCAAGTTGATTCCGAAGTCTAGGCACGGAATTCCACCGTTTAGTCTAGCGCCTATCCTGCAAAGGAGACGGTGATAAGGGTCCTCCACTTGGAGGGCCCTAAACTTTGTAGTTGTATTTATATAGGCACATTCGTGTACTTACAAGCGGACTGCCATCGTGCACCGCTCTATAAATTGTTGATTTAAAAAAAAAAAGATTATCAAAGAAGGTGCATTTTGCATCTTTAATAGCTCATTGCCAGATGCAGTGGTCCCTTTCAGAGTGAGTTTGTTTAAAAGTTTCCAGAGTCTCAGAGCAGTGCTGGTTCCACCAGCTCTTGCTCTGCTTAGAGAGCTTGCACTTCTTGGAATAGGTTTCCCAAGTCCAATCAACTAACGCTGAGAGCACATGGAGTACCCTCTCGAGATCACAAATAGTTTCTACTGGAATCATGTTCAGTCCGAGTAAGTCAGAGGTAATGTCAGTGATAAACTTGGAGACACTGTCTTTGGGGAGTTTTTTTTTTTTTTTTTTTTTTTTTTTAAATCAACAATTTATATAGCGGTGCATGGTGACAGTCTGCTTGTAAATACACAAAGGTACCTATGCTAAATACAACTAGTCTGATACCAACAGACTGAGGAGATAGACATAGAGGGCTCACTGCTCTGTTCTCTCATGCCTGCGCTTGTCTGAGCTCGTGCTGACTCGCTCGCTAGAGCTGGCGTCCCCCAGGCCCAAAGGCCTGGCTGCGGTCATTTCTGCGTAAAGGGTCCATGAGGTCCCATAATGCCCACTGTTGCAGGGCTTGCAATGCGTGATGAAGCTCGGCGACTGCTTTCATCAATCGCCAGACTGCCCCAGCGCTCCAAAGAGCACCAACCGCTACAAGCGCACAGTCACCCGCCACTTGGATCTGGTATGAAAGCGCCCACCGCCTTGTTAGACATTAGGTACTTAACAAACCAGAGATGCACAAAGGCGTCGTACTGGCGTTCGGTTGGTCTCTGCCAGTTACGGCAGAGAGTCATAACATGGACAGAGTCTTCAGGCCCACATCCGCAAGAGCATTGATTGCTCTCAATGAAATTGAACTGCGTGCGATATATATTAATCAGCACATGTCCGCATGCAACGTGACAGCAGTGAGCATACAACTCATTGCCTGTCACCAATTTCATGAAGCCTGCTCTCTTTCGAGAGAGGTGTTCATAGGAGTCAGGCTTTCCTGCATCATGAAAATGGAACGTGGAAGTGCCTATATATTTCTTGGTCCGAGATTGGTTGAACCATGAGGCATGCATGGCATCGTCCACCTCCTTTCGGAGCGCATCTGTGGTATAAAGGGGGTGAGCATCCAGTGGGATATCGAGCAACTGAGCATGCTCATGTGCTTCAAGTTGAATAGCCCACTTCCACTTGGAAGGGACATGCCAGAGTTCAATCCTGTGCCACTCATCTTCATCCAGCCAGCACTGTAGCACTTCGCACAGGGCAATAGAATGCCACTGTGTGGAGTGGGGGTTGCAATCGATGATATGGTTAATCTTGTTTTTTTTTTTTTTTTTTTTTAAATCAACAATTTATATTGCAGTGCTCGATGGCAGTCCACATGTAAATACACGAGGGTACCTACGATAAATACCGAAGTTTAGGGCCCTCCAAGTGGAGGACCCTTATCGCCATCTCCTTTGCAGGATAGGCGCTAGACTAAACGGTGGAATTCCGTGTCTAGACCTCGGAATCAACTTGGATTTAATATCTGGATTAGTCATCCAGATGAACCGGCAGAGGATAAGTCCTCTCGAGCCAGAGTCAGGGGACTACCCTGGTCTGCCACAGTCTGAATTTTGGCCAGGGAGCGAGTTACCAAGAGGCCAAGCCGAGAACAAGCTGGACATTGGTAAGCCCCACCTACTTTACTTTTCCCGTTCCTGAGCATGTGGTTCGCTGATGCCTAGAGGGCGCGGATCCCCAGTCATGTCCCAGGTCTCTGCCTTGCCAGCGTCCAGCCTCAGTGTACACCCCAGACCCAAGGCCTAGGCTGAGGAGTTCTACACCCATGCTTAACCCAGTTATGCATGCCCCACAAGAAGGTCTCAGGCTCCCATCTGAGCAGTGCTTTACAGTCATATGGTGGCTACCCCTGGGCCTGGGGACTCCCCAAGTGTGCCGAAGGACCAGTTCACTGACCAGTCCACAGGAACTGGTCCACATTACCAACGCTGACTAATGACCAGGTTCTCGGCCTGATCCAGCTGGTTAGACTGGGCTCGAGACAATCACACCTCTTTCTGCAATGCCCACTTGTAAATACCTGTAAACAACCTCTCGCATCGCACAAAACATATTCCACAGTGTCGACACCTGGGCCGATCTCGCATCCAGTTGCAAATCCGAGTTATTCACACTCTTGAGCACCTCCGTTTCTGTTTATCGCGAAATCCATTAAAAATCCAACGAATTTTAGAGAGTTTCAATGAGCGACGATCTGCTCGACACGCTTGGCGGCGGTGGGAGGGCTACGCTCTCACTGCTGAACCCACACTCCAGCCGTACTGAGCCCTCCGCCAGTCAAGGCCTCTTCTCCCAGCCAGGACCTTCGTCCGGCATTCTCTTTCAAGGCAACGATGGCCTCATGCAGACCGACGACCCCAATCCACAGGCTGAGGCGACTGCGCCCCCTGCTCCCCCCTCTCCCACTGTTTCCATGGTGTCTATGCGTGCCGGATTTAATAGCGACAATGTCAGTGTCTTGTACTTTGAGGAGGAAGGCTTTCGCCTCCTCCACGGTGAAGCAAAGGCGGTCACTGAGTCTCTTTGGAACGTAAAGGAGTGGCTCCGGAAGGTTAACACTGCTGCCGTGCAAGTTCCAGCTGGCTATCAATATGCTATCGTGGAAGGGCTGGCCTCTTTGGTCGACACTGCCGCCGATGTCAATATGTTCGGAATCCCGACTTTGGAGGGTCCCAAACACACTCTCGGGCAACGACTTGCTACTACGGTCCGCGCCCGTACATTCAAGACTGCCCATTTCTCGGGCAACATCCATGATTCCTCTCCGATGGGCACCCTGCGCCCTCAGGACTCTCGCTCGAACGTTGGCACTCGGCCTCCGCGACCACCTCAGAATGTTAAAACTAGGCACAGGGAACACTCTGGACGAGCCTTAGAACCTAGAAGTCCTGAGTGAGAACACTGGTATAATTGAGTGATGTACAAGTACTTGCCTAGAAGTCCTGAGTGAGAACACTGGGGACTTCAAGGCGCTCTATGCTACCTATATATATGTCCAAGGGGCTGTGTGCGCAGCCATAGGCTGCGCATTGCTGCGGGCACAGCTGTAGGCTGTACACTGCTGCAGACACAGCTATTTACTGCACATTACTGCGCGCACAGCTTGTGCTGTGCATTGCTGTGGACGCAGCCACAGGCTGCGCATTGCTGCGCACACAGCCATAGGCTGTGTGCATTGCTAGGCGCATAGCCTGGGTCCTGTCCTATGCATAAGTCCAGACAGGAGGGGCACTTCTAACACCTCCCCCTGACCTTTTTTTTTTTTTTTTAAATCAACAATTTTTATAGCGGTGCTCGATGGCAGTCCGCTTGTAAGTACACGAATGTGCCTACAATAAATACAACGAGTCCGACGAAAACCAGACTGAGGGGATGTACATAGAGGGCTCACTGCCCTGTTCTCTCGTGCCTGCGCTCGTCTGAGCTCGTGCTGAATCGCTCGCTAAAGCTTGCGTCCCCCAGGCCCAAAGGCCCGGCTGCGGTCGATTCCGCGTAAAGGGTCCATGAGGTCCCATAACACCTGCCGTCGCAGGGCTTGCGATGTGCAATGAAGCTCGGCAACCGCTTTCGTCAATCGCCAGACTGTTCCGGGACTCCGAAGAGCCAGCAGACGCACGGTCACCCGCCGCCTGGATCCAGAATGAAGGCACCCGCCGCCCTGTTGGACGTTAGGTACTTGATGAACCAGAGACGCACAAAGGCGTCGTACTGGCGTTCAGGTGGTCTCTCCCAGTTGCGGCAGAGAGTCATGACATGGACGGAGTCCTCAGGCCCTCGTCCGCATGAGCACTGGTCGCTCTCGACAAAATTGAACCGCGCACGATACGCATTGATCGGTGCGTGTCCACACGCAACGCGACAGCAGCGAGCATACAGCTCGTTGCACCTCCCCCTGACCTAAACTGTCTAAACTATGTAGCTACAAGTCCCATTTTCTGTCTACAAAATTCGACCTTTGGTACAGTAAGTGGTTTAGTTAACAAGTCTGCGACTTGTTCAGTTCCTGGAATAAATTCTGGTCCTATCCTCTTCTGCTCCACTGTATCCCTAAGCCAGAAGTATCGCAAATCCAGCTGTTTCATCCGTCCATGATGCTCTGGATTCTTTGTGACACTCAGTGCAGACTGATTGTCAATCTTGAGTGGTGATGGTTGCAATACAGGATACCCCATCTCCTGCATAATATTGCGCATCCATAAAATCTCCTTTCCAGCTTCAACTGCAGCAATATACTCTGCTTCAGTTGTAGAGAGTGTAACAAAGGGCTGCAGTTTGGATGACCAACCAATAGCTCCACCACCAAGAATTGTCACATATCCACCAGTAGAGCGTCCAGAATCAGGGCAATCACCATGGGAAGCATCACAGAATGTGGTAAACATCTCTGGACCAAGATCTCCAGAAAAGGTCAACTTGAAATCCATAGTCCCTTTGCAGTATCTGAGTAAGTGCTTCACTGCATTCCAATGCTGTGGACCAGGATTTGAGTTGAAGCGTCCCAGACATGACACAGCAGCTGCTATGTCCAGTCTAGTCATGGTGGCCAAGTATTGGAGTGATCCAACAGCACTGAGATATGGGATGTTCTTCATAAAGTCCGCTTCCTCTGGAGTCTGAGGTGCCATTGCCTTGGAAAGATTAAGACCTGTCATCATAGGTGTCTTGACAGGCTTGCAATCCGCCATCCCATAGCGCTCCAGTGTGTTTAAGATGTACTGCTTCTGGGAAAGCGCAATGGTCCACTTCTGCCTATCTCTAATAATCTCCACACCCAATAAAAAGGTGCTTGGTCCCAAGTCTCTGATCTTGAAGTGCCTAGACAGCTCTGCAACCACTTTGTCAATGGCAGCAGTGTTCTTTGAAGCCAGTGTGATATCATCAATGTAAATGGGAACAATGACCTTTACCTCCCCCTTGACATAGAGGTAGATAGAGCAGTCAGATTCGAGTCGTTTGAATCCCATAGATAATAAGACGGAGTGTAGCTTCTTGTTCCACTGTCTGGCAGACTGTTTAAGACCATAAAGCGATTTGTAGAGTTTGCAGACTTGGTTTGGACCACCTTGGTGAAACCCCTCTGGTTGAACCATATAAATCTCCTCCTCCAAATCACCATTAGGAAAGGCAGAGGTAACATCCACAGAACGAAGTTCCATGTCCTCAATACCAGCCATAGCTAGGATAAGTCTCAAGGCAGCAGGGCGAAATGTGGGGGCAAAGACTTCAGTATAGTCAATGCCAGGTCTCTGACTGAAACCTTTGGCAACACATCGAGCTTTGTAGCGCTCAATCGAGCCATCTGCATTGTGTTTGACCTTGAAAACCCATCCACAACCAATAGCCTTCTTTCCTGGAGGCAAGTCCACAATGTCCCATGTCCCATGTCCCATTAGAGACATAATCTCTTCATTGCACGCTTCCTGCCACTTGTGAGCATCCGGACATTGCATAGCTTGCTTGTAAGTGCTTGGATTTGCACCTTCTTTTTTTTTTTTTTTTTTTTTTAAGTCAACAATTTTTATAGCGGTGCTCGGTGGCAGTCCGCTTGTAGATACACGAATGTGCATACATAAATACAACTAGTCCGAAGAAAACCAGACTGAGGGGATGTACATGGAGGGCTCACTGCCCTGCTCTCTCGTGCCCACGCTCGTCTGAGCTCGTGCTGACTCGCTCGCTAGAACTGGTGTCCCCCAGGCCTGGAGGCCCGGATACGGTCAATTCCGCGTAAAGGGTCCGTGAGGACCCATAACGCCCGCTGTCGCAGGGTTTGCGTTGCGCAATGAAGCGTGGCGATCGCTTTCGTCGACCACCAGACTGTTCCGGTACCACCAGGCGCACGGTCACCCACCGCCTGGATCTGGAATGAAAGCTTTTTTTTTTTTTTTTTTTTTTTAAATCAACAATTTATAAAGCGGTGCTCGATGGCAGTCCGCTTGTAAATACACGGAGGTATCTACGATAAATACAATGAGTCCGAAACAACCAGACTGAGGGAATAGACATAGAGGGCTCACTGCCCTGTTCTCTCGTGCCCGCGCTCATCTGAGCTCGTGCTGAATCACTCGCTAGAGCTTGCATCCCCCAGATCCGAAGGCCTGGATGCGGTCAATTCCGCGTAAAGGGTCCGTGAGGTCCCATAACGCCCGCCGTTGCAGGGCTTGCAATGTGCAATGAAGCTCGGCGACCGCTTTCGTCAATCGCCAGACTGTTCCGGGGCTCCGAAGAGCCAGCAGATGCACGGTCACCCGCCGCCTGGATCCGGGATGAATGCACCCGCTGCCTTGTTAGACGTCAGGTACTTAACAAACCAGAGACGCACAAAGGCGTCGTACTGGCATTCAGGTGGTCTCTGCCAGTTACGGCAGAGAGTCATAACATGGACGGAGTCCTCAGGCCCTCGTCCGCAGGAGCATTGATCGCTCTCAACAAAATTGAACCGCGCACGATACGCATTGATCGGTGCATGTCCGCATGCAATGCGACAGCAGCGAGCATACAACTCATTGCCCGTCACCAACTTCATAAAGCCTGTTCGCTTGCGAGAAGGGCGCTCATAGGAATCTGGCTTTCCCGCATTATGGAAATGAAACGTGGAAGCGCCTATGTATTTCTTGGTCCGAGATTGGTCGAACCAAGAGGCATGCATCTCATCGTCTGCCTCCTTGCGGAGCGCATCCGTGGTGTACAATGGGCGAGTGCCCAGTGGAATATCGAGCGGAATAGCCCACTTCCACTGGGAAGGGACATGCCAGAGGTCAATCCTGCGCCGCTCATCTTGATCGAGCCAGCGCATTGCTCAGTCCAAGTCAATTCTGGACAATGTTCCAAAGCTGAAGAGGGCGTACGCATCAGTGCACAACCTCTTCACTGACTTCGGGCTTGTTGTCGAGCACAACAAGACTGAATTGCAGCACTTTTCGCGCAATGTGGCGGACCCTCGTCCGTCCATTGATCTCGGGTTCGCGCCATATACTGGCACAACTCCACTTCAGCCCAAGAATGTCTGGCGATACTTGGGGTTTTTCTTGGACGCGCGCCTTTCGTTCAAAGAGCATGTCCGTTTCTATGCAACGAAGGCTCTGACAACCGCCAGAGCTTTCCAAATGTTAGGCAATTCTGTTCGAGGCTTGTCCCCTCAGCAGAAGCACATCCTCTACCTGTCGTGCGCTCGCCCAATTGCGACGTACAGCTGTTTATTATGGAACTTCAATGGTATGCGCAATGTCGCACTCATGAAGTTGCTGCGCCAGATGCAGCGTAAGGCTTGCATCTGGATCAATGGACAGTTTCGCACCACTCCAGAGGGTGCAGCTGAAACTATGGCCTGCATTGAACCCATCGCCGGCTTCATCAAGCGGCTTAAGGTCGGGTCCTCTGCCCGGCTAGCCAACTCCAACGCGAGGCATGCCCTTCGCTCCCTTACCACGCCTGTTTCTGCGGGCGGGGATCCTTCGAGGTCAAAGAACTTGGCCTCCCTCTCTGAACGCCAGCGCGCAGCACTGAAATCCCCTCTCAAAGACTTGGTGGACCTCAGACCACCAAACTTTATCTACACGGATTATTTCGCGGATGCAAATAACCCGGGCAGGCGGTTAGTCGACAAGTTCGGCAGCCGCTTTGAGACTCATAGGCTCCTTGGCAAAGACAAGGACTCTGTCAAAGCCTATCGTAACTCCATGGATCAGGCGCTCGCCGAGTGCCAGACCCAGCAAGATTGTGTATATGTCAGTAGTGACGGCGCCGTGCCCACGAAAGCAGATGCACCTGTTAAGCAGTCGGTGTATGCATCCCGGGTCTACCGGGGCACCAGGCTTTTGTTTGAAACTCGTCAGCCGGTCAGTAAAGCGACCAGCGACGACGCCGAGCTAATTGGATTGCGTGTTGCAATCCAGAAAGCTACCACACAGGATGGAATTACATCCATCTCATGTTTCTTGGACTCGATGAATGCAATCAACCGCATCATCGATTGTAACCCTCACTCCGCACAGCGGCATTCCATTGCTCTGTGTGAAGTGCTACGGCGTTGGCTCGATGAAGATGAGCAGCGCAAGATTGAGTTCTGGCATGTCCCTTCCAAATGGAAGTGGGCTATTCAACTCGAAGCACACGAGTATGCTCGGTCGCTCGATATTCCACTGGGCGCTCGCCCTCTGTACACCACGGATGCGCTCCGAAAGGAGGCAGACGATGAAATGCATGCCTCTTGGTTCGACCAATCTCGGACCAAGAAATACATAGGCGCTTCCACGTTTCATTTCCATGATGCGGGAAAGCCTGATTCCTATGAGCGCCCTTCTCGCAAGAGAACGGGCTTCATGAAGTTGGTGACAGGCAACGAGTTGTATGCTCGCTGCTGTCGCGTTGTGTGCGGACACGCGCCGATCAATGCGTATCGCGCGCGGTTCAATTTCGTCGAGAGCGACCAATGCTCGTGCAGACGAGGGCCCGAGGACCCCGTCCATGTCATGACTCTCTGCCGCAACTGGCAGAGACCACCTGAATGCCAGTACGACGCCTTTGTGCATCTCTGGTTTGTTAAGTACCTGACGTCTAACAAGGCGGCGGGTGCCTTCATCCCGGATCCAGGCGGCGGGTGACCGTGTGTCTGTTGGCTCCTCGGAGTCCTGGAACAGTCTGGCGATTGACGAAAACGGTCGCCGAGCTTCATTGCGCATCGCAAGCCCTGCGACAGCAGGCGTTATGGGCCCTCACGGACCCTTTACGCGGAATTGACCGCAGCCGGGCCTTCGGGTCTGGGGGACGCAAGTTCTAGCGAGCGATTCAGCACGAGCTCAGATGAGCATGGGCACGAGAGAACAGGGCAGTGAGCCCTCCATGTACATCCCCTCAGTCTGGTTTTGTTCGGACTCGTTGTATTTATGTAGGCACATGCGTGTACTTACAAGCGGACTGCCATCGAGCACCGCTTTATAAATTGTTGATTTAAAAAAAAAAAAAAAAAAAAAAAAAAAAAAAGATCGAGCCAGCGCCGTAATACCTCACACAGTGCGATGGAGTGCCGCTGCGTGGAGTGAGGGTTGCAATCGATGATGCGGTTGATAGCATTCATCGAGTCCAAGAAACACGAGATGGAAGTGACTCCATCCTGTGTGGTAGCTTTCTGGATCGCGATACGCAATCCAATTAGCTCGGCGTCGTCGCTAGTCGCTTTACCGACTGGCTGACGAGATTCAAATAAAAGTCTGGTGCCCCGGTAAACCCAGGATGCGTACACCGACTGTTTTACCAGTGCGTCTGCTTTCGTGGGCACGGCGCCATCACTACTGACATATGCACAATTTAGCTGGGCCTGGCACTCAGCGAGCGCCTGTTCCAACGAATTGCGATAGGCTTTGACAGAGTCCTCGTCTTTGCCAAGGAGCCTATGAGTCTCAAAGCGGTCACCGAACTTGTCGACCAACCGCCTGCCTGGGTTATTCGCGTCTGCGAAGTAATCTGTGTTTGTAAAGTTCGGTAGTCTGAGGTCCACCAAATCTTTGAGAGGAGATTTAAGCGCAGCGCGCTGACGTTCAGAGAGGGAGGCCAGGTTCTTTGACCTTGAGGGATCCCCACCCGCCGAAGCAGGTGTGGTGAGAGAGCGAAGGGCATGCCTCGCGTTGGAGTTGGCTAGCCGGGCAGAGGACCCGACCTTAAGCCGCTTGATGAAGCCGGCGATGGGTTCCACGCAGGCCATAGTCTCAGCTGCACCCTCCGGAGTGGTGCGAAACTGTCCATTAATCCAGATGCAGGCCTTGCATTGCATCTGGCGCAATAACTTCATGAGTGCGACATTCCGCATACCATTGAAGTTCCATAATAAACAGCTGTACGTCGCAATGGGGCAAGCGCACGACAGGTAAAGGATGCGTTTCTGTTGAGGGGACAAACCTCGCACAGAATTGCCTAACATTTGGAAAGCTCTGGCGGTTGTCAGAGCCTTCGTTGCATAGAAGCGGACGTGCTCCTTGAAGGAAAGGCGCGCATCCAAGAAAAAACCCAGGTATCGCCAGACATCCTTGGGCTGAAGTGGAGTTGTGCCAGTATATGGCGCGAACCCAAGATCAATGGACGGATGGGGGTCCGCCGCGTTGCGCGAAAAGTGCTGTAGTTCAGTCTTGTTGTGTTCAACAACAAGCCCGAAGTCAGTGAAGAGGTTGTGCACTGATGCATACGCCCTCTTCAGCTTTGGGACATTGTCCGGAATTGACTTGGACTGAGCGATAATCAGTCCATCGTCAACGAATGAGATGATTGTCGGCATGTCGCCGACTTTCTGATACAATTTCAGCACCGGCCCTAGATAAAGCGCAGACAGTACTGGAGACAGAGCCGAGCCTTGACCGACACCAATCCAATGCCCCAAGTCCAAACATGCATTTGCAATGTTTAGGAAAAATATAGCGACGTGAGGGAATCTCACAAGCTGTTTAATATGCGCCCAGGTCAGATGGTCTGGTCCTGGGGCAGATGTATTGCTGCACGGCTCCAGGGACTCCCGGAGTTCTGCAGCTGAGAACGGGACCCAGTCCCGCATTGGATGAGACTCGAGTTCATCGAGTTTGTCCAAATTAACCGGTCTGTCAGACGCGGCGTTATAAGACTTGTCGAGCGCATCCCAGAGCGACTCAATGGAATTGCAAGGCTGTCCCCGGAAGGAGATCGCCTCGTAATCAGGCAGAGGCCTTTGCTTCGTCCATGCAGCTAGATCCCATGGACGTCGTGATTTTTCAGCGACCTCTTTGATTCGATTGTCAAAGAAGGCATGCTTTGCATCTTTAATAGCTCGTTGCCAGATGCGGTGGTCTCTTTCAGAGCGAGTTTGCCTGAAAGTTGCCAAGGCTTCAGAGCAGTGCTGGTTCCACCAGCCCTTGCTCTGCTTAGAGAGCTTGCACTTCTTAGAGTGAGTTTCCCAAGCCCGATCAATTGACGCCGAGAGCGCACGAAGTACTCTCTCGAGGTCTTGGATAGTCTTGACCGGAATCATATCCAGTCCGAGTAAGTCGGCGGCAATGTCAGCGATGAACTCGGGGACACTGTCTTTGGGGAGTGACTTCCGCTGGTTGCTGATGTCGAGCAGCGGTATATCGAGTTCAAGTGACAACGGACAATGATCCGAAGTCAATTGTAGCGCATGATCAATACGCGGATGAATCTGTCCTGTCAATACAGGGCAGAACATCAGATCAATAGTCGAGGGCCGAAGCTCTTGATTATGAGAAATGAATGTCGGACCAGCGTTAGAAGGTTCCGCCCATTCAAGCCCGAGCTCAAGTGCTGCATTGCACAGCATCTCGCCTCATGTACGCTGAGAAGTATGAACCTGATCCCAGAGTTCATAGTGACAATTGAAATCCCCTCCCAGGTAAACCAAGTTGGGGAAGTCAGGTCGCTCTGAACATTCATCCAAGAGCCGAATTGCACTGCCGTCTACATCAGAGTAGGCGTTAGCGAGAAAGAGAGGCTCGCCTGGAGTCGCGAGGCTTATAACCATGAGGTTGCGACTGTCAACTAGGTCGCGCCTCAGAGAAGGTCTTAGCCGCCTTAGGCGGTTATGCACATAGGCCATCACACGAGGGGGCTCCTCGTACGACGACCTGCGGACGATGCAGGTCCAATCCGGATGGGTTGGGCCTCCGATTACTGCCTCACCGTCTACGTTGTGTGCCGACGGGGCGTATCTTACGATGTTCCAAGCAGGCTCTTGGAGAAACAAAATATCATAATCCTCTCCAAGGGTGGAGAGGAGAATGTCTATATGTACATGCTTTCGGTTCACATTTTGGGACAGAATACGAAGCGAAGAAATAAAAGAGCGCCCCCTCGTACCAGGGACCACCGCCGGAGCGGGGCTGTCCGATGAGGCACTCATGAAGGTCCGGCCTCCGCATTGCGCTGCGGGGAGGCGTTAGAGCGATTTTGGCCAGCATGCTTGCGATCACGTACCAGCTGATAATGCTGCTTGATCTACTCGGGATCGAAACAGTTTTTCCAGAAGGCGCACTTCCGGTCGTCAGTAGAGTGCTCTTTGCCACAGCTAAGGCACTTGGGAGGATGCGGGCAGGGCTGCCCCGCAGGGGTTGCCTCGACGGGTGGGTTTGCTTTCGGCTTCGCCTTGCAGCAAGAAGCCAGGACACGGTGATGTTCTTTTCTGTGCGGTTCCCCACACAGCGGGCATCGGAGAGATTGCTGGTTGCATTTTATAGAAGAATGCCCCCAGCGCCAATATCGATCGCAGAGAGGAGATCCTGGCGATGAGAGAGCGGCCTTAAACCGGCAGCGCCAGTTCCGAACCATGACGGTACGATCGTCCAGAGCCTTGATGTTCCGGCCGGTCGTAGTGTCTTCGATATTGAACCAAACAGTTGCAGTATCGGATTTCTTGGAGTTGCGCATGATGCGCGGCACTCCAACGAGCGTGATGAGGTCCGAGAATGAGGAGTCTCAGAGAATCTCGTAGGCTTGACGGGCAGTGAGGGTGCTGCCGTCGTCATTGAAATATGGAACGTCGAGCAGTTTTGCATAGGAAATGCTCGTAGGCATGGTGAGCTGGACCGTAGAACCAGTCGGAGCACACCGGAGGGTGGACTCATGCATAATGTCGCAGTCCTTCGGAGATGCCACCCTCGTCATCAGACATGAGAACGAGGTGGCGGAATGGTCCTGGATGGACTCGCATCGAATCCAGGACTTGCCAGCCATCAACCCCCTGTTGAGGGTTGTCAGGAGCGTTCTGGCAGCAACAGAACCGTTGCCACCAGGGAAAGTATAGACCAGCCTGACGTTGCGTCGGGACGGTCCGTGAGAGGTGGACTTCGCCTTCTTCTTGGGCGGTCCGGATGATTTGCCGGTCGCCTCCTTTTGCAAGGAGACGATCTTCTCGGCAGGGAGATCAGGAAATGTTTTGGCCATGGCCACGATGGCCTCAGCCAGAGTGGTGGCGGGCTGAGCCGCCGCTTGCGCATAAGAGCGCTTCTTGTCGGACGGGCATGTAGCCCGATTGACAGGTGGAGGGGGACCCCGTCCTGGAGTCCGGGAACGGGATCAGTTGCGAGGGGGAGGAGGCGGGCAGTTTGGGTTCCGAGGTGGTCTCGGAGGCTGAGCGCCGGCATTCGAACGGGAGTCCTGGGGCCGCAGCGTGCCCATTGGAGAGGAGTCGTGTACATTGCCCGAGAAGTGGGCGGTCTTGGATGTGCGGGCGCGGACTGTAGTGGCAAGTCGCTGCCCGAGAGTGTGTTTGGCGCCCTCCAGAGTAGGGATTCCGAACATATTGACATCCGCAGCAGTGTCGACCAAAGAGGCCAGCCCTTCCACGATAGCATATTGGTAGCCGGCTGGGACTTGCACGGCTGCAGTATTAACCTTCCGGAGCCACTCCTTCAGGTTCCAAAGAGACTCGGTGACTGCCTTCGCTTCACCGTGGAGGAGGCGGAAGCCCTCTTCCTCGAAGTACAGAACGCCGACGTTGTCGCTATTAAATCCAGCGTGGGTAGACGCCATGGAAATAGCGGGGGAGGGAGGTGCAGGGGGCGCGGTCGCCTCAGACTGCGGATTGGGGTCGTCGGTCTGCATGAGACCGTCGTTGCCTTGGAAGAGAACACCGGACAAAGGTCCCGGCTGGGAGAAGAGGCCTTGACTGGCAGGAGGCTCAGTACGGCCAGGGTGCGGGTTCAGCGGTGAGAGCGTAGCCCTCCCACCACCACTCAATGTGTCGAGCGGGTCGTCGCTCATCGGAATACTCTAATAATTCGCTGGATTTTCAGCGGATTTCGCGATAAATTGAAAGGGAGGTGCTCAAGAGTTTATAAGACTCGGATCTGCAACTCGATACGAGATTAGCCCAAGTGTTGACGCTGTGGAACGTGTTTTTGCGATGAGGGAGTTTGTTTACAGTTGTTGACAAGTGGGCATTGCGGAAAGAGGTTCCTTGGCAGAGGCAGGCGTCGTGAGAGAGCGAAGGGCATGCCTCGCGTTCGAGTTGGCCAGCCGGGCAGAGGACCCGACCTTAAGCCGCTTAATGAAGCCGGCGATGGGTTCAACGCAGGCCATAGTTTCAGCTGCACCCTCTGGAGTGGTGCGGAACTGCCCATTGATCCAGATGCAAGCCTTATGCTGCATCTGGCGCAACAACTTCATGGGGCCCCAGTAGCCCAGTGGTTTCATCGCCACTAAAGACTGGAGAGGTGGCTGTGCACCACCGGAAGGGTTGGGGTTCGACTCCCCTCATCCTCAGTACCCATAAAAAGCTGGGAAAGGCATGTGACCCATCAGAGGTTACCATCACATGCTCGGTTCACACGGGTCAGGTGATGCTGACACCGTGGGAAAAATTGGTTGCATTGATCACCTGGCCTGGGTGCAGTGCCTGAATTGATAACTCAGGGCCCGGGTTCAAGGAGTCACGTGACATTTACATAATGTCACTTGATCCAGGTGGGAGTAATCAATTGTACCCCAAAGTGGTGCACTAGAACTTGAGTCTGGTGTCCCGTGCCTGAAATGGTCACGTGATATCACGTGATCAAGTAGGGAGCGAAAGCACAGGGGGCGGTAAGCAGGGTAGAATATAAACAGAACAAGCCGAATGTCTGGGTGATTCCAGGCTAGGCCATCCCCCACCACAGACAGTCACGGTCCGGCATCACCGGAGCCATCCGCTGACATAGAGTGGTCGTTAGTCCCAGTAGTATGACACCTGTGACATACCTGCAAAGTGGGCCGCTCCTTACGGACCGGGTCCATGGACACTCGAGGACTCCAGGGGAGGGGGCGAAGAATGAGTCGAGTCCTGGGTTCCTCGGAACTAAACGGGGGGGGCTCCTGGTGTCAGAAACCAATCCCTGACTCATTCGTGAGAGCACAATCAGGGCTGGCTGGTGGCAAGGCAGAGACCGGGGACAAGTGGGGATCCGCAATGATGATGTAAGCGAACCACTTGCCCTGAAACGGGAAATGGTAGTAAGCGGGGCTCTCTGTGAACTCCCTGCTGAAGAGCGAGCTGTGGCAGGCGGGGACAGTCTCCCACGACCTGGCCGGAGTAGGGCTAACAAACTCCTCTGTCGGTTCATGGACTGATGAGGTCCATTGGGTCTGAGTTGACTCCGGGATGCACTGTAATGGTGGGCTCCCCCTCGCAAGAGCGGGTGAAGCACAGGGCTCTGCTATAGGCAGGGCCCTGAATCTCGTAAATTGTTGATTTAAAAAAAAAAAAAAAAAAAAAAAAAAAGCAACAACTTCATGAGCGCGACATTGCGCATACCATTGAAGTTCCATAATAGACAGCCGTACGTCGCAATAGGGCGAGCACATGACAGGTACAGGATGCGTTTCTGTTGAGGGGACAAACCTCGGACAGAATTGCCTAACATTTGGAATGCTCTGGCGGTTGTCAGAGCCTTCGTTGCATAAAAGCGGACATGCTCTTTAAAGGAAAGATGCCCGTCCAAGAAGAAACCAAGGTATCGCCAGACATCCTTGGGCTGAAGTGGAGTTGTGCCAGTGTATGGCGGGAACCCAAGATCAATGGATGGACGGGGATCTGTCGCATTGCGCGAGAAATGTTGCAGCTCGGTCTTGTTGTGTTCAACGACAAGGCCAAAGTCAGTGAAGAGGTTGTGCACGGATGCGTACGCCCTCTTCAGCTTTGGGACATTGTCCGGGATTAACTTGGACTGAGCGATAATCAGTCCATCGTCAACAAATGAAATGATCGTCGGCATGTCGCCGACTTTCTGGTAGAGTTTCAGTACGGGCGCTAAGTACAACGCAGACAGTACTGGAGACAAAGCCGAGCCTTTTTTTTTTTTTTTTTTTAAATCATCAATTTATATAGCGGTGCTCGATGGCAGTCCGCTTGTAAGTACACGCATGTGCCTACGATAAATACAACTAGTCCGAAGAAAACCAGACTGAGGGGATGTACATAGAGGGCTCACTGCCCTGTTCTCTCGTGCCCGCGCTCGTCTGAGCTCGTGCTGAATCGCTCGCTAGAGCTGGCGTCCCCCAGACCCGAAGGCCCGGATGCGGTCATTTCCACGTAAAGGGTCCGTGAGGTCCCATAACGCCCGCCGTCGCAGGGCTTGTGATGCGCAATGAAGCTCGGCGACCGCTTTCGTCGATCGCCAGACTGATCCGGTGCGCCAGACGCGCGGTCACCCGCCGCCTGGGTCCGGAATGAAGGCGCCCGCCGCCTTGTTAGACGTCAGGTACTTGACGAACCAGAGACGCACAAAGGCGTCGTACTGGCGTTCAGGTGGCCTCTGCCAGTTACGGCAGAGAGTCATGACGTGGACGGAGTCCTCAGACCCTCGTCCGCATGAGCATTGATCGCTCTCGATGAAGTTGAACCGCGCACGATACGCATTGATCGGCGCATGTCCGCATGCCACGCGACAGCAGCGAGCATACAGCTCATTGCCTGTCACCAACTTCATGAAGCCCGTTCTCTTGCGAGAAGGGCGCTCGTAGGAATCCGGCTTTCCCGCATCATGAAAGTGAAACGTGGAAGCGCCTATGTATTTCTTAGTACGAGATTGGTCGAACCAAGAGGTGTGCATTTCATCGTCTGCCTCCTTTTGGAGCGCATCCGTAGTGTACAGAGGGCGGGTGCCCAATGGAATATCGAGCGTCCGAGCATACTCGTGCGCTTCGAGTTGAATAGCCCACTTCCACTTGGAAGGGACGTGCCAGAGATCAATTCTGCGCCGCTCGTCTTCGTCGAGCCAGCGCCGTAATACCTTGCACAGAGCAATGGAATGCCGCTGCATGGAGTGAGGGTTGCAATCGATGATGCGGTTGATAGCATTCATCGAGTCCACGAAACACGAGATGGAAGTGGCTCCATCCTGTGTGGTAGCTTTCTGGATCGCAACACGCAATCCAATAAGCTCTGAGTCGTCGCTGGTCGCTTTACTGACTGGCTGGCGAGTTTCAAACAAAAGTCTGGTGCCACGGTAGACCCGGGATGCGTACACCGACTGCTTAACAGGTGCATCTGCTTTCGTGGGCATGGCGCCGTCACTACTGACATATACACAATCTTGCTGGATCTGGCACTCGGCGAGTGCCTGATCCAGTGAGTTACGATAGGCTTTGACAGAATCCTCGTCTTTGCCAAGGAGCCTATGAGTCTCAAAGCGGTCGCCGAACTTGTCGACCAACCGCCTGCCCGGGTTATTCGCATCCGCGAAATAATCCGTGTGTATAAAGTTTGGTGGTCTGAGGTCCACCAAATCTTTGAGAGGAGATTTCAGCACTGAGCGCTGGCGTTCAGAGAGGGAGGCCAAGTTCTTTGACCTCGAGGGATCCCCGCCTGCAGAGACGGGCGTGGTAAGAGAGCGAAGGGCATGCCTCGCGTTCGAGTTGGCTAGTCGGGCAGAAGATCCGACCTTGAGCTGCTTAATGAAGCCGGCGATGGGTTCAACGCTGGCCATGGTTTCAGCTGCACCCTCCGGAGTGGTGCGGAACTGTCCATTAATCCAAATGCAGGCCTTACGCTGCATCTGGCGCAACAACTTCATGAGCGCGACGTTGTGCATACCATTGAAGTTCCATAATAAACAGCCGTAACAAAGCCGAGCCTTGGCCGACACCAACGTCGGCATCAAACTCAGGCGAGACGGCGCTGCGCCAGGCATAAGAAGTCTTATGCCCGACGAGGTAAGATTCGAAGAACTTCGACACTTGACGTGCAAAGCCTCCATGTTGCAGTATCCTCACCAACATCCGATGGTTGATTGAGGGAAAGTATTGAGCTACATCAAAAGCGATGACGCTCGTTTTGAGGCCCTTTGTCCAGCCTTGCCGGATAATATGGGTCAGAAACACACCGGCGTCCTCTGTCGAGTTCTGCCGGATGCCACCAAACTGCTTTGGATCAAAGACAGCAAATTTAGTCGCTTCGTATTGCATACGACGCGCCAGCATTTTCTCGATGAGCTTGCTGAGGGTATTCAAAAGCACAATCGGGTGAAAGGCTTTCGGAGTATCATAAGCAGGCTTGCCAGGCTTCGGGATGATCACCGACAAGCTCTGCTTGAAGTACGAGGGCCAATGCCCCAAGTCCAAACATGCATTTGCAATGTTTAGGAAAAATATAGCGACGTGAGGGAATCTCACAAGCTGTTTAATATGTGCCCAGGTCAGATGGTCTGGCCCCGGAGCAGACGTATTACTGCAGGGTTCCAGAGACTCCTGGAGTTCTGCAGCGGAAAACGGGACCCAGTCCCACATCGGATGAGACTCGAGCTCATCGAGCTTGTCCAAATTAACTGGCCTGTCAGACGCGGCGTTATAAGACTTATCGAGCGCATTCCAGAGCGACTCGATAGAGTTGCAAGGCTGTCCCTGGAAGGAGATCGCCTTGTAGTCAGGCAGAGGCCTTTGCTTTGTCCATGCAGCTAAATCCCATGGACGTCACGACTTTTCAGCGACCTCTTTGATTCGATTGTCAAAGAAGGCGCGTTTAGCATCTTTAATAGCTCGTCGCCAGATGTGGTGGTCTCTTTCAGAGCGGGTTTGCCTGAAAGTTTCCAAAGCTTCAGAGCAGTGCTGGTTCCACCAGCCCTTACTCCGCTTAGAGAGCTTGCACTTCTTAGAGTGAGTTTCCCAAGCCCGATCGACTGACGCCGAGAGCGCACGGAGTACTCTCTCGAGGTCGTGAATGGTCTCTACTGGAATCATATCCAGTCCGAGCAAATCAGCGGCAATGTCGGCGATGAACTCGGGAACACTGTCTTTGGGGAGTGACTTCCGCTGGTTGCTGATGTCGAGCAGCGGTATATCGAGTTCAAGTGACAACGGACAATGATCCGAAGTCAATTGTAGCACATGATCAATACGCGGATGAATCTGTCCTGTCAATACAGGGCAGAACATCAGATCAATAGTCGAGGGCCGGAGCTCTCGATTATGAGAGATGAAGGTCGGACCCGCATTAGAGGGTTCCGCCCATTCAAGTCCGAGTTCGAGTGCTGCATTACACAGCATCTCGCCCCGCATACGCTGAGAGGTATGAACCTGATCCCAGAGTTCATAGTGACAATTGAAATCCCCACCTAGGTAAACCAAGTTGGGGGAATCAGGACGCTCCGAACATTCATCCAAGAGCCGAATTGCGCTACCGTCTACATCAGAGTAGGCATTAGCGAGAAAAAGAGGCTTGCCTGGAGTTGCGAGACTTATAACCATGAGATCGCAACTGTCAACCAGGTCGCGCCTCAGAGAGGGTCTTAGCTGCCTTAGGTGGTTATGCACATAGGCCATCACACGAGGGGGTTCCTCGTACGATGACCTGCGAACGATGCAAGTCCAATCCGGATGGGTCGGACCTCCGATTACAGCCTCGCCGTCGACACTATGTGCAGACGGGGTGTATCTCATGATGTTCCAAGCGGGCTCTTGGAAAAACAAAATATCATAATCCTCTCCAAGAGTGGAGAGGAGAACGTCCATATGTACACGCTTTCGGTTCACATTTTGAGACAGAATACAAAGTGAGGAGATAAAAGAGCGCCCCCTCGTACCAGGAACCACCGCCAGAGCGGGGCTGTTCGATGAGGAACTCATGAAGGTCCGGCCTCCGCATTACGCTGCAGGGAGGCGTTAGAACGGTTCTGGCCAGCACGCTTGCGATCACGTACCAGCTGGTAGTACTGCTTGATCCACTCGGGATCGAAACGATTTTTCCAGAAGGCGCACTTCCGGTCGTCAGTGGAGTGCTCTTTGCCGCAGCTAAGGCACTTGGGAGGATGCAGGCAGGGCTGCCCCGCAGGGGTTGCCTCGACGGGCGGGTTTGCTTTCGGCTTCGCCTTGCAGCAAGAAGCCAGGACACGGTGATGCTCTTTTCAAGGGCTGGTTGGCATAGCGGTAAACGCAGTCAGGTAGTCCTGTGGATGTGGCAATCCACAAAGCCGCGGGTTCTAGTCCTGGAGGTGGCATCTTCAGGTTTGCATTCGGAAGTGTCCGGAGCTGGTTCCACGTGATGCAGGCAGGAAGTATCATGACCCTGTGACAGCTGTTCCCACGGGGAGGTGACTTGGTCACATGACTAAGCAGCTGGCACGTGACGTAAGCTGGGTTATGCGTCACACACGTGACAGAGCCCACGGGTTCTGATCATGTGACCCTAACTCACGTGACCAGGTTTTCCTTGGCGTGGATGGCCTTGGGATGTAAGTGCCGGACAATGCCTTAATCCGGCAGACCACACGTGATCCCCGATCTTAAAAGGTAGGGGCCGAAAGGATAAGGGACCATACCGGAAACCGGTCTGACAACCATCCGATGGCGTTTGAGCCAACAGGGCACCCGGTACCAAGTGAGCTGCCTGAAGTAGGAGTCCATGGTGGTTAGTCACGGCGCAGTACACCAATGGTGGAAGTAGATCCAGACCCATTCAGCTAAGGGCTCCCCCTGTGGGGACCTGTCATGGGAGGACCATGGACCTTACTGTGATATCGGATGCCAGTCTGGGAGGCACGTGGCAAGACAGAGACCTTAGTCAGATTGGGGATCCGCGCCCATTAAGGGCATCAGCGAACCATCTATCAGGGGACAGGAAGGCAGGACTGGGGTCGCGCCCAGACACCGCTGGGCCATAGCAAGGCTAGACAGTCTCTAGTCCTTGGCTCGAGAGACCTAACTCCTCTGTCGGTAGTCCCTGGGATAATACACCCAGGTAACTGCTTAAGTTGAATCCGAAGTGCGACACTCCTGGGTAGACGGTCCGCCTCCATAGCACAATGGAGGGACAGAACTGGAGCCTGGGTAGCAGCCTCTCCTGCAAGGGGGGGGCTAAACTTCATCAGGTTGGTAAGCAACCCTGAGGCAATACCACGGTCAGGTGACCTTCGGTGGCTAGGGTGGTAACCTGGTCACGTGATAGGGATGATCATGGGAGCCCAAAGTGGCAGGTCAGGTGATCCCTGGCAGGCTGTGCCTGAAATGGTCACGTGACTAGTCATGTGATCAAGTAGGGAGTGAAAGCATAGGGCGCGGTAAGCGAGGGAGAGTCTGAGAACAACCCGACCCTTGATGCGCACCCTGTAATAGGGAGTTCCAGAGCATGTGCGCTCTCGGAAGGTGCCGCGCACCCTGTAATGGGGAGTCTCTTCGGACTGCGAGCTTGGGACAGGACACCCCCCACCGGTTAATCTCGAGCCCAGTCTAACCAGCTGGATCAGGCCGAGAACCTGGTCGTTAGTCAGCGTTGGTAGTGTGGACTGGTCCCTGTGGACTGGTCGTTGAACCGGTCCTTCGGCACACTTGGGGAGTCCCCAGGCCCAGGGGTAGCCACCACATGACCGTAAAGCACTACTCAGGTGGGAGCCTGAGACCTCCTCGTGGGGCATGCATAACCGGGTTAAGCATGGGTGTAGAACTCCTCAGCCTAGGCCTTAGGTCTAGGGTGCACATTGAGGCTGGACGCTGGCAAGGCAGAGACCTGGGACATGATTGGGGATTCGCTTTTTTTTTTTTTTTTTTTTTTTTTTTTAAATCAACGATTTATAAAGCGGTGCTTTTTTTTTTTTTTTTTTTTTTTAAATCAACAATTTTTATAGCGGTGCTTGGTAGCAGTCCGCTTGTAAGTATACGAGTGTGCCTACGATAAATACAACTAGTCTGACGAAACACCAGACTGAGGGGATAGACATGGAGGGCTCACTGCCCTGTTCTCTCATGCCCGCGCTCGTCTGAGCTCGTGCTGAATCGCTCGCTAGAGCTTGCGTCCCCCAGACCCGAAGGCCCGGATGCGGTCATTTCCGCGTAAAGGGTCTGTGAGGTCCCATAATGCCCGCCGTCGCAGGGCTTGCGATGCGCAATGAAGCTCGGCGACCGCTTTTGTCAATCGCCAGACTGTTCCGGAGCTCCGAAGAGCCAACAGGCGCACGGTCACCCGCCGCCTGGATCCGGAATGAAGGCACCCGCCACCTTGTTGGACGTTAGGTACTTGACGAACCAGAGATGCACAAAGGCGTCATACTGGCATTCAGGTGGTCTCTCTCAGTTACGGCAGAGAGTCATGACGTGGACGGAGTCCTCAGGCCCTCGTCCGCAAGAGCATTGGTCACTCTCGACGAATGCCTGTCACCAACTTCATGAAGCCCGTTCGCTTCCGAGAAGGGCGCTCATAGGAATCAGGCTTTCCTGCATCATGGAAATGAAACGTGGAAGCGCCTATGTATTTCTTGGTCCGAGATTGGTCGAACCAAGAGGCATGCATATCATCGTCTGCCTCCTCATCCGTGGTATACACGGGGCGGGTGCCCAATGGAATATCGAGCGTCCGAGCATACTCGTGTGCTTCAAATTGAATATCCCACTTCCATTTGGAAGGGACATGCCAGAAATCAATCCTGCGCCACTCGTCTTCGTCGAGCCAGCGCCGTAGTACCTCACACAGAGCAATGGAATGCCGCTGCATAGAGTGCGGGTTGCAATCGATGATGCGGTTGATGGCATTCATCGAATCTAGAAAACATGAGATGGAAGTGATTCCATCCTGCGTGGTGGCCTTCTGGATCGCAACGCGCAATCCAATCAACTCTGAGTCGTCGCTGGTCGCTTTTCCGACCGGCTGACGAGTTTCAAACAAAAGCCTGGTGCCCCGGTAGACCCGGGATGCGTACACCGACTGCTTCACCAGTGCGTCTGCTTTCGTGGGCACGGCGCCATCACTACTGACATATGCACAATGAGGCTGGATCTGGCACTCCGTGAGTGCCTGACCAGTATATAGCGCGAATCCGAGATCAATGGACGGACGGGGGTCCGCCGCATTGCATGAAAAGTGCTGCAGTTTAGTCTTGTTGTGCTCAACAACAAGCCCGAAGTCGGTGAAGAGGTTGTGCACTGACGCGTATGCCCTCTTCAGCTTTGGAACATTGTCCGGAATTGACTTGGACTGAGCAATAATCAATCCATCGTCAACAAATGATATGATCGTCGGCATGTCGCTGACTTTCTGGTATAGTTTCAGCACAGGCACTAAGTACAGTGCAGACAGTACTGGAGACAGAGCCGAGCCTTGGCCGACACCAACATCGGCATCAAACTCAGGCGAGACGGCGCTGCGCCAGGCGTAAGAAGTTTTACGCCCGACGAGGTATGATTTGAAGAACTTCGACACTTGACGCGCAAAGCCTCCATGCTGCAGTATCCTCACCAACATCCGGTGGTTGAGCGAGGGGAAGTATTGAGCTACATCAAAGGCGATGACGCTCGTTTTGAGGCCCTTTATCCAGCCTTGCCGGATGATATGGGTAAGAAACACACCGGCGTCCTCAGTCGAGTTCTGCCGGATGCCACCGAACTGTTTTGGGTCAAAGACAGCGAATTTAGTCGCTTCGTATTGCATACGACACGCCAGCATTTTCTCGACGAGCTTGCCGAGGGTATTCAAAAGCACAATCAGGTGAAAGGCTTTCAGAGTATCGTATGCAGGCTTGCCAGGTTTCGGGATGATCACCGACAAGCTCTGCTTGAAGTACGAGGGCCAATGCCCCAAGTCCAAACATGCATTTGCAATGTTTAGGAAAAATATAGCAACGTGAGGGAATCTCACAAGCTGTTTAATATGTGCCCAGGTCAGATGGTCTGGCCCCGGAGCAGACGTATTACTGCAGGGTTCCAGAGACTCCCGGAGTTCTGCAGCGGAAAACGGGACCCAGTCCCGTGTTGGATGAGACTCAAGCTCGTCGAGCTTATCCAAATTAACCGGTCTGTCAGATGCGGCGTTATAAGACTTGTCGAGCGCATCCCAGAGCGACTCGATAGAATTACAAGGCTGTCCCCGGAAGGAGATCGCCTTGTAGTCAGGCAGAGGCCTTTGCTTTGTCCATGCAGCTAGATCCCATGGACGTCGTGATTTTTCGGCGACCTCTTTGATTCGATTATCAAAGAAGGCGCGCTTTGCATCTTTAATAGCTCATCGCCAGATGCGGTGGTCTCTTTCAGAGCGAGTTTGCCTGAAAGTTGCCAAAGCTTCAGAGCAGTGCTGGTTCCACCAGCCCTTGCTCCGCTTAGAGAGCTTGCACTTCTTAGAGTGAGTTTCCCAAGCCCGATCGACAGATGCCGAGAGCGCACGAAGTACTCTCTCGAGGTCATGAGTAGTCTCAGCTGGGATCATGTCCAGTCCGAGCAGATCAGCGGCAATGTCAGCGATAAACTCGGGGACACTGTCTTTGGGAAGTGACTTCCGCTGGTCGCTAATATCGAGCAGCGGTATGTCGAGTTCAAGTGACAATGGACAATGGTCCGAGGTCAGCTGTAGCGCATGGTCAATACGCGGATGAATCTGTCCTGTCAAGACAGGGCAGAACATCAGATCAATAGTCGAGGGCTGAAGCTCTCGATTATGAGAGATGAACGTCGGACCGGCGTTAGACGGCTCCGCCCATTCGAGTCCAAGCTCGAGTGCCGCATTACACAGCATCTCACCCCGCGTACGCTGAGAGGTATGAACCTGATCCCAGAGTTCATAATGACAATTGAAATCCCCACCTAGGTAGACCAGGTTGGGGAAGTCAGGTTGCTCTGAACATTCATCCAAGAGCCGAATTGCGCTGCCGTCTACGTCAGAGTAGGCGTTAGCGAGAAAGAGAGGCTCGCCTGGAGTGGCGAGGCTTATAACCATGAGATTGCGACTGTCAACCAGGTCGCGCCTCAGAGAAGGTCTTAACCGCCGTAGGCGGTTATGCACATAGGCCATCACGCGAGGCGGTTCCTCGTACGATGACCTGCGGACGATGCAGGTCCAATCCGGATGGGTTGGGCCTCCGATTACTGCCTCACCATCTATGTTGTGTGCCGACAGGGCGTATCTTACGATGTTCCAAGCAGGCTCTTGGAAAAACAAAATATCATAATCCTCTCCGAGAGTGGAGAGGAGAATGTTCATATGTACATGCTTTCGGTTCACATTTTGAGAAAGAATATGAAGCGAAGAAATAAAAGAGCGCCCCCTCATACCAGGGACCACCGCCGGAGCGGGGCTGTCCGATGAGGCACTCATGAAGGTCCGGCCTCCGCATTTCGCTGCGGAGAGGCGTTAGAACGATTTTGGCCAGCACGCTTGTGATCACGTACCAGCTGGTAGTGCTGCTTGATCCACTCGGGATCGAAATGATTCTTCCAGAAGGCACACTTCTGGTCGTCAGTAGAGTGCTCTTTGCCGCAGCTAAGGCACTTGGAAGGATGCGGGCAGGGCTGCCCCGCAGGGGTTGCCTCGACGGGCGGGTTTGCTTTCGGCTTCGCCTTGCAGCAAGAAGCCAGGACACGGTGATGTTCTTTTCTGTGCGGTTCCCCACACAGCGGGCATCGGAGAGATTGCTGGTTGCATTTCATAGAAGAATGCCCCCAGCGCCAACATCGATCGCAGAGAGGAGATCCCAGCGATGAGAGAGCGGCCTTGAACCGGCAGCGCCAGTTCCGAACCATGACGGTACGATCGTCCAGAGCCTTAATGTTCCGGCCGGTCGTGGTGTCTTCGATATTGAACCAAACAGTTGCAGTATCGGATTTCTTGGAGTTGCGCATGATGCGCGGCACTCCAACGAGCGTGATGAGGTCCGAGAACGAGGAGTCTCGGAGAATCTCGTAGGCTTGACGGGCAGTGAGGGTGCTGCCATCGTCATTGAAGTATGGAACGTCGAGCAATTTCGCATAGGAAATGCTCGTAGGCATAGTGAGCTCGACCGTAGAGCCGGTCGGAGCGCACCGGAGGGCAGACTCGCGCATGATGTCGCAGTCCTTCGGAGATGCCACCCTTGTCATCAAGCATGAGAACGAAGTGGCGGAGTGGTCCTGGATGGACTCGCATCGAATCCAGGACTTGCCAGCAGTCAACCCCCGGTTGAGGGTTGTCAGGAGTGTTCCGGCGGCAACAGAGCCGTTGCCGCCAGGGAAAGTGTAGACCAGTCTGACGTTACGTCGAGACGGTCCGTGAGAGGTGGACTTCGCCTTCTTCTTAGGTGGTCCAGATGATTCGCCGGTTGCCTCCTTTTGCAAGGAAACGATCTTCTCAGTGGGGAGATCAGGGAATGTTTTGGCCAAGGCCACAATGGCCTCAGCCGGAGTGGTGGCGGGCTGAGCTGCTGCTTGCGCGTACGAGCGCTTCTTGTCAGATGGGCGTGTAGCCCGATTGACTGGCGGGGGGGGACCCTGACCCGGAGTCCGGAAACGGGATCGGTTGCGAGGAGGAGGAGGCGGGCGATTCGGGTTCCGAGGTGGTCTCGGGGGCCGAGCGCCAACGTTCGAACGGGAGTCCTGGGGGCGCAGCGTGCCCATAGGAGAGGAGTCGTGAACATCGCCTGAGAAATGGGTGGTCTTGGATGTGCGAGCGCGGACCGTAGTGGCGAGTCGTTGCCCGAGAGTAGCCTTGGTCCCCTCGAGAGTGGGGATACCGAACATATTGACATCGGCGGCAGTGTCGACCAAGGAGGCCAGACCTTCCGCGATGGCGTATTGATAGCCGGCTGGGACTTGCACAGCTGCTGTGTTCACCTTCCAGAGCCATTCCTTCAGGTTCCATAAAGACTCGGTGACCGCCTTCGCTTTACCGTGGAGGAGTCGAAAACCTTCCTCCTCGAAGTATAAGACACCGACATTGTCGCTATTGAATCCAGCGTGCGTAGATGCCATAGATATAGCGGGGGAAGGGGGAGCAGGGGGCGCGGTCGTCTCCGCCTGCGGGTTTGGGTCGTTGGTCTGCATAAGGCCGTCGTTGCCCTGGAAAAGAACGCCGGACGAGGGTCCCGGCTGGGAGAATAGGCCTTGACTGGCAGGGGGCTCAGTACGGCCAGGGTGCGGGTTCAGCGGTGAGAGAGTAGCCCTCCCACCGCCGCTCAATGTGTTGAGCGGGTCGTCGCTCATCGAAACTCTCTATAACTCGTTGGATTTTCAATGGATTTCGCGATAAAAGAAAACGGAGGTGCTCAAGAGTGTATGTAACTCGGGTTTGCAACTTGATTCGAGATCGGTCCAGGTGTCGTCGCTGTGGAACGTGTTTTGTGAAAATGCGAGATTGTTTACAGTTGTTGACAAGTGGGCGTTGCAGACAAAGGTGTTGGATTGGGGATCCGCGCCCTTCGGGCATCAGCGAACCACATGCTCAGGAACGGGAAAAGTAAAGTAGGTGGGGCTTACCAATGTCCGGCTTGTTCTCGGCTTGGCCTCTTGGTAACTCGCTCCCTGGCCGAAATTCGGACTGTGGCGGACCAGGGCAGTCCCCTGACTCCGGCCCGAGAGGACTTATCCTCTGCCGGTTCATCTGGATGACTAATCCAGGTATTGAATCCAAGTTGATTCCGAAGTCTAGGCACGGAATTCCACCATTTAGTCTAGCGCCTATCCTGCAAAGGAGACGGCGATAAGGGTCCTCCACTTGGAGGACCCTAAACTTCGGTATTTATCGTAGATACCTTCGTGTATTTACAAGCGGACTGCCTTCAAGCACCGCTTTATAAATTGTTGATTTAAAAAAAAAAAAAAAAAAAGACCTTCCGGAGCCACTCCTTCAGGTTCCATAAAGACTCGGTGACCGCCTTCGCTTCACCGTGGAGGAGGCAAAAGCCTTCCTCCTCGAAGTACAAGACACCGACATTGTCGCTGTTAAACCCGGCGTGCGTAGACGCCATGGAAATAGCGGGGGATGGGGGAGCCGGGGGCGCAGTTGCCTCCGCCTGCGGGTTCGGGTCGTCGGTCTGCATGAGGCCGTCGTTGCCCTGGAAAAGGACACCGGACGAGGGTCCCGGCTGGGAAAATAGGCCTTGACTGGCGGGGGGCTCAGTGTGGCCGGGGTGCGGGTTCAGCGGTGAGAGCATAGCCCTCCCACCGCCGCTCAACGTGTCGAGCGGGTCGTCGCTCATTGAAACTCTCTATAATTCATTTGATTTTCAATGGATTTCGCGATAAAAGGAGATGGAGGTGCTCAAGAGTGTATAGAACTCGGATTGGCAACTTGATTCAAGATCGGCTCAGGTGTCGTCGCTGTGAGACGTGTTTTGCGAAAGTGCAAGATTGTTTACAGTTGTTGACAAGTGGGCGTTGCAGACAGAGGTGTGTGTGGATTTGCACCTTCAGCTAGACCAGCAAATTGGACATCCACAAAACCAGCCTCTTCATCAGGATTAGGATCAGGATCCTCATGAATAGAGTCTTCTGAATCAGAATCATCTCGGACTGGTGGAGGAGCAGGTCTAATGACCCACCAGTTGCCAGGTGGTTTGACATTTCTGACTGGTTTCCTGACAGCAATAGGCGGAGTTTTGGGAAGAGGTGGTGGAGTTGGTACTCTGTGTCTAACAGGAGGTGTGTGGGGCAGATTATCATCCTGGTGAATAGCAGGAGGTGTTCTAGGACGAAGATTTGGACTCTGAGGAGGGGTAGGATCTGGATCAGGAGCAGAGGGAGCTGCTTGCACAATAGGCTTTAGTGCATCAAAGCCTCCCCCTAACTCCAGCACAGCTGAGTCTGGAGAAGCTGGTTGCAAGGCAGGTGGGTCAAGAGGAAGGATAAAAGAAGGTGGTGTGCTGTAATGTTTCTAAGAGGTACCAGGGAAGTATCTCTCATCAAATTCAGCCCTCTCCGAGATAATGGTCTTTTTGGTGGTAGGATTGTAAAACTTCCAACCCTTGTAACCATCAGGATAGCCAATAAAGACGCATTTCTGGTAGTGTGATTGGAGTTTCTTCCTCTGATCCTTTTGCACAAAGACATATGCAGTGCATCCCCAGATTCTTAGGTGACTGACATCTGGTTTCTTCCCAAACCAAGCCTGATAAGGAGTGGTCCCAGACAGAGCAGAAGTAGGTACTCTGTTCCAAATGTGCACCATAGAAGCAAGACCATCTCCCCAGAATGAAGCAGGCAGCTTGGATTCAGACAGCATAGCAGTTAACTCTTCTGCCATAGTCCGATTAGCCCTCTCTGCAACTCCATTCTGTTGAGGCCTATTCCTGACAGTATGTCTCCGGATAATGCCACAGTCATTGGTAAATTTGATAAAGGCATTGGATATGTACTCTCCACCCTTGTTTTTTTTTTTTTTTTTTTTTTTATATCAACAGTTTATATAGCGGTGCTCAATGGCAGTCCGCTTGTAAGTACATGAATGTGCCTACGATAAATACCGAAGTTTAGGGTCCTCCAAGTGGAGGACCCTTATCGCCGTCTCCTTTGCAGGATAGGCGCTAGACTAAACGGTGGAATTCCGTGCCTAGACTTCGGAATCAACTTGGATTCAATACCTGGATTAGTCATCCAGATGAACCGGCAGAGGATAAGTCCTCTCGGGCCGGAGTCAGGGGACTGCCCTGGTCCGCCACGGTCCGAATTTCAGCCAGGGAGCGAGTTACTAAGAGGCCAAGCCGAGCCAGCCGGGCATTAGTAAGCCCCACCTACTTTACTTTTCCTGTTCCTGAGCATGTGGTTCGCTGATGTCCGAAGGGCACGGATCCCCACGAAGTTTAGCCCCCCCCTTGCGGGAGAGGCTGCTACCCAGGCTCCAGTTCTGTCCCTCCGTTGTGCTATGGAGGCGGACCGTCTACCCAGGAGTGTCGCACTTCGGATTCAACTTAAGCAGTTACCTGGGTGTATTATCCCAGGGACTACCGACAGAGGAGTTAGGTCTCTCGAGCCAAGGACTAGAGACTGTCTAGCCTTGCTACGGCCCAGCGGTGTCTGGGCGCGACCCCAGTCCTGCCTTCCCGTCCCCTGACAGATGGTTCGCTGATGCCCTTAATGGGTGCGGATCCCCAATCTGACTAAGGTCTCTGTCTTGCCACGTGCCTCCCAGACTGGCATCCGATATCACAGTAAGGTCCATGGTCCTCCCATGACAGGTCCCTACAGGGGGAGCCCTTAGCTGAACGGGTCTGGATCTACTTCCACCATTGGTGTACTGCGCCGTAACTAACCACCATGGACTCCTACTTCAGGCAGCTTACATGGTACCGGGTGCTCTGTTGGCTCAAATGCCATTGGGTGGTTATCAGACCAGTTTCCGGTATGGTCCCTTATCCTTTCGGCCCCTACCTTTTAAGATCGGGGATCACGTGTGGTCTGCTGGATTAAGGCATTGTTCGGCACTTACATCCCAAGGCCATCCACGCCAAGGGAAACCCGGTCACGTGAGTTAGGGTCACATGATCAGAACCCGTGGGCTCTGTCACGTGTGTGACGCATAATCCAGCTTACGTCACGTGCCAGCTGCTTAGTCATGTGACCAAGTCACCTCCCCATGGGAACAGCTGTCACAGGGTCGTGATACTTCCTGCCCGCGTCACGTGGAACCAGCTCTGGACACTTCCGAATGCAAACCTGAAGATGCCACCTCCAGGACTAGAACCCGCGGCTTTGTGGATTGCCACATCCACAGGACTACCTGACTGCGTTTACCGCTATGCCAACCAGCCCTTACTCTCCACCCTTGTCATCCTGTAAAGCTTGGATCTTTAGACTGAGTTGGTTTTCAGCATAGGCCTTAAATTGTCTAAAGGCATCAAATGCGTCACTCTTCTGTTTGAGAGGTATCACCACTCTGAATCTGGTACAATCATCAATGAAAGTAACCCAATACTTGAATCCAGAGTGGGATTTAACAGGAAGAGGGCCATAAAGATCAGAATGGACGAGTTCTAGAGATTGAGAAGCATGACTGTCTGAGGAAGGGAATGGGTTTGAAGACATTTTTTTTTTTTTTTTTTTTTTTTTTTTTAAATCAACAATTTATAAAGCGGTGCTCGATGGCAGTCCGCTTGTAAATACACGGAGGTATCTACGATAAATACAACTAGTCTGAGACAACCAGACTGAGGGGATAGACATAGAGGGCCCACTGCCCTGTTCTCTCGTGCCCGCGCTCATCTGAGCTCGTGCTGAATCGCTCGCTAGAGTTTGCGTCCCCCAGACCCGAAGGCTCGGATGCAGTCAATTCCGCATAGAGGGTCCGTGAGGTCCCATAACGCCTGCCGTCGCAGGGCTTGCGATGCGCACTGAAGCTCGGCGACCGCTTTCGTCAATCGCCAGACTGTTCCGGGACTCCGAAGAGCCAGCAGACGCACGGTCACCCGCCGCCTGGATCCGGGATGAAAGCACCCGCCGCCTTGTTAGATGTCAGGTACTTGACGAACCAGAGACGCACAAAGGCGTCGTACTGGCGTTCAGGTGGTCTCTGCCAGTTACGGCAGAGAGTCATAACATGGACGGAGTCCTTGGGCCCTCGTCCGCACGAGCATTGGTCGCTCTCAGCAAAATTGAACCGCGCACGATACACATTGATCGGCGCATGTCCGCATGCAATGCGACAACAGCGAGCATACAACTCATTGCCTGTCACCAGCTTCATGAAGCCTGTTCTCTTTCGAGAGGGGCGCTCATAGGAGTCGGGCTTTCCCGCATCGTGAAAATGAAACGTGGAAGTGCCAATGTATTTCTTGGTCCGAGATTGGTCGAACCAAGAGGCATGCATCTCATCGTCTGCCTCCTTGCGGAGCGCATCCGTGGTATACAAAGGGCGAGCGCCCAAAGGGATATCGAGCGTCCGAGCGAGCTCGTGCGCTTCGAGTTGAATAGCCCACTTCCATTTGGAAGGGACATGCCAGAAATCAATCCTGCGTCGCTCGTCTTCGTCGAGCCAGCGCCGTAGTACCTCACACAGAGCAATGGAATGCCGCTGCATGGAGTGCGGGTTGCAATCGATGATGCAGTTGATGGCATTCATCGAGTCTAGAAAACACGAGATGGATGTGATTCCATCCTGCGTGGCAGCCTTCTGGATCGCATGACGGTGGGCGTTATGGGACCTCACGGACCCTTTACGCGGAATTGACTGCATCTGGGCCTTCGGGTCTGGGGGACGCAAACTCTAGCGAGCGATTCAGCACGAGCTCAGATGAGCGCGGGCACGAGAGAACAGGGCAGTGGGCCCTCTATGTCTATCCCCTCAGTCTGGTTGTCTCGGACTAGTTGTATTTATCGTAGATACCTCCGTGTATTTACAAGCGGACTGCCTTCGAGCACCGCTTTATAAATTGTTGATTTAAAAAAAAAAAAAAAAAAAAAAAAAAAAAAAAAGCCTTCTGGATCGCAACACGCAATCCAAGGTTTGAAGACATTTTGCCTGCAAGACATGGTTCACAGATGGGGTCTGGCTTGTCCAAGGTTTTGAGATCCAATCCAGTTACCAAGTTATCCTTGGCCATTAGTTTGACAGTGTCATAACTGAAATGAGCCAATCTCCTATGCCATAAGCTAAGGTCCAAAGGAAGTGTGCTAGCAAGGTTTGCAAACTCCGAAATTGCTTCTGTTACACCATCCAACTGAGCAGTATTGTTGGGAGTGATGTGAGCAGAAAAGAGTGTCCTGTTGAGTGGTTTGGAATGAAAGTCTATGCAGGAATTATCAATGACAATCCTGAAAGCTTTGTGTTTGGAGAGATATAGACAGGACAATAGATTGTTTCGGAGTTCTGGCACATGCAAAACCCTGGTAAACTCTACAGATTGGGCTGGTTTGCCTCTAATGACTGGATTGAAAATCACAGTCCCAACTCCAGCTGAATAAATAATAGAACTATCTGCCAACTTGATTGGAATCTTGAGAGGGGTATAGTTTCTGACCCAGTGTTTATGAGGGGTCATATGAGAAGTGGCCCCTGTGTCTGCGATCCAATCAAAGTCAGCATCCAGTTGGAGTGGATGAGAGAGTTTGGCACTTGCATTGCCTGCAAATTCGGTTACTTCGGACTCTGTAGCCTTGTTGGCTTGCTCCTGCCCTTTAGTTTTCTGCCTAGCCAGCTTTTGAGCCTCCTTGTAAAGTTGGCAATTCCTCCAGAAGTGATCCAGACCACAGAATCCGCATGTTTTGTCCTTTTTCTGTGATGGATTGGAGTTGGAGTTCTTCTGTTTGGATGAATTGGAGGAATGGGAGGAAGTGGTAACCTTCAAGGCAGACTCTGCAGCATTAGCAGATCTTCTAGTCCTTTGGATCTCTTCAGTGACAAAGGCTTGTTTGATAGTGTCTTTGTCAAGCTTATCATGAAGAAGAAGGGAGGAGACAAAGGAATTGTACTCCTCAGGAAGGGCTCTGATCAAGGCCATGGAAGCAAGTTCACTATCCAGGCTGGACAGAGTGAAGTCTGCTGGGCGAAGATTTTGAATTTTGACCAGACAGTCCTCAACTCTGTTCATAAGAGATTGCAGAGTTTCATCTTCCTTCTTCGTGATAGAGAAGAGATCATCATAGGCATTGAATCTGGAGCCAGGTTTCTTTTGAAGATGGACCTTTTCCAAAGCAGCCCACATTTTCACAGGATCATCTTTAATCCCATGGAAATGAATTCTCTGTTCCTGCTCCACCATAAGGTAGAGCTGGCCAGCTGCTTGGTCTGACTTTAGGTCCCATGCTTCAGCAGAAGTGGAGTCTGCTGGTCTTGGATTTGAACCAGAGACAATCCTCCAGAGCCCACAAGCTCTGAGCCAAGCTTCCATTTCTCCAGACCAAGTAGGGTAGTTGGTAGAGTTGAGTTTAGTGAAAGAGGGCATAGAGGTGGAGGAAGACATGATGGCAAGATGCTAGAGGCAGGGAGATGGCAGAGAGATAAAGGCAAGGAGATAGAATGGAATGGAATGATGGGAGGTTGGGAATACAACCACAATCCTCTTGCTTGGGCAGGGTTCCACAACAGAGAGAGAGACTGTGCTACTGGCCTTGCCCTCAGGAGAGTGTGTGTCAAGAAAGGTCTAGCTACTGAAAGTGCCCTTGGTCTACTTAAGTAAAGTAAAAAGGCTATCTACTGAGCACCCAGTTGTCAGCACAAAGGCCTAACCCCAGAGTCACAGGAATGACTACCTGGTTTTCTACTGGTGGACTAAAGACTGCTTCAAATGAAGACCAGTCCCAACAGTTGGTGCTCCTATCTACTAAACTTAGACACACACTCTATAAGGACAGTGAACTCCAGACTAGTACAGTCAAGGAAGGGGAAGGGCTGGTTGGCATAGCGGTAAACGCAGTCAGGTAGTCCTGTGGATGTGGCAATCCACGAAGCCGCGGGTTCTAGTCCTGGAGGTGGCATCTTCAGATTTGCATTCGGAAGTGTCCGGAGCTGGTTCCACGTGACGTGGGCAGGAAGTATCACGACCCTGTGACAGCTGTTCCCACAGGGAGGTGACTTGGTCATATGATTAAGCAGCTGGCACGTGACGTAAGCTGGGTTATGCGTCACACACGTGACAGAGCCCACGGGTTCTGATCATGTGACCCTAACTCACGTGACCGGGTTTCCCTTGGCGTGGATGGCCTTGGGATGTAAGTGCCGAACAATGCCTTAATCCAGCAGACCACACGTGATCCCCGATCTTAAAAGGTAGGGGCCGAAAGGATAAGGGACCATACCGGGAACTGGTCTGATAACCACCCAATGGCATTTGAGCCAACAGAGCACCCGGTACCATGTGAGCTGCCTGAAGTAGGAGTCCATGGTGGTTAGTTACGGCGCAGTACACCAATGGTGGAAGTAGATCCAGACCCGTTCAGCTAAGGGCTCCCCCTGTAGGGACCTGTCATGGGAGGACCATGGACCTTACTGTGATATCGGATGCCAGTCTGGGAGGCACGTGGCAAGACAGAGACCTTAGTCAGATTGGGGATCCGCGCCCATTAAGGGCATCAGTGAACCATCTGTCAGGGGACGGGAAGGCAGGACTGGGGTCGCACCCAGACACCGCTGGGCCGTAGCAAGGCTAGACAGTCTCTAGTCCTTGGCTCGAGAGACCTAACTCCTCTGTCGGTAGTCCCTGGGATAATACACCCAGGTAACTGCTTAAGTTGAATCCGAAGTGTGACACTCCTGGGTAGACGGTCTGCCTCCATAGCACAACAGAGGGACAGAACTGGAGCCTGGGTAGCAGCCTCTCCCGCAAGGGGGGCTAAACTTCGCACAGCCGGGCCTTCGGGCCTGGGGGACGCAAGCTCTAGCAAGCGATTCAGCACGAGCTCGGACGAGCGTGGGCACGAGAGAACAGGGCAGTGAGCCCTCCATGTCTATCCCCTCAGTCTGGTGTTTCTGTCGGACTAGTTGTATTTATCGTAGGCACATTCGTGTACTTACAAGCGGACTGCCATCGAGCACCGCTATATAAACTGTTGAGTTAAAAAAAAAAAAAAAGTCAAGGAAGGGGAAAGATGGAAGAAAATCCGGACTCTTGGTGTATGTCTGATAAGGCTGTTAGAGGCCGGGGCCTATAACCTGTTAAAACTAGGCACAGGGAACACTCTGGACGAGCCTTAGAATCTAGAAGTCCTGAGTGAGAACACTAGTATAATTTAGTGATGTACAAGTACTTGCCTAGAAGTCCTTTTTTTTTTTTTTTTTTTTTTTAACTCAACAGTTTATATAGCGGTGCTCGATGGCAGTCTGCTTGTAAGTACATGAATGTGCCTACGATAAATACCGAAGTTTAGGGTCCTCCAAGTGGAGGACCCTTATCGCTGTCTCCTTTGCAGGATAGGCGCTAGACTAAACGGTGGAATTCCGTGCCTAGACTTCGGAATCAACTTGGATTCAATACCTGGATTAGTCATCCAGATAAACCGGCAGAGGATAAGTCCTCTCGGGCCGGAGTCAGGGGACTACCCTGGTCCGCCACGGTCCGAATTTCGGCCAGGGAGCGAGTTACCAAGAGGCCAAGCCGAGAACAAGCCGGACATTGGTAAGCCCTACCTACTTTACTTTTCCCGTTCCTGAGCATGTGGTTCGCTGATGCCCGAAGGGCGCGGATCCCCAATCATGTCCCAGGTCTCTGCCTTGCCAGCATCCAGCCTCAGTGTGCATCCTAGACCTAAGGCCTAGGCTGAGGAGTTCTACACCCATGCTTAACCCGGTTATGCATGCCCCACGAGGAGGTCTCAGGCTCCCACCTGAGCAGTGCTTTACGGTCATGTGGTGGCTACCCCTGGGCCTGGGGACTCCCCAAGTGTGCCGAAGGACCAGTTCAACGACCAGTCCACAGGGACCGGTCCACACTACCAACGCTGACTAACGACCAGGTTCTCCGCCTGATCCAGCTGGTTAGACTGGGCTCGAGATTAACCGGTGGGGGGTGTCCTGTCCCAAGCTCGCAGTCCGAAGAAACTCCCCATTACAGGGTGCGCGGCACCTTCCGGAAGCACGCATGCTCTGGAACTCCCTATTACGGGGTGCGCATCAAGGCGAAGTTTAGCCCCCCCCTTGCGGGAGAGGCTGCTACCCAGGCTCCAGTTCTGTCCCTCCGTTGTGCTATGTTTTTTTTTTTTTTTAAATCAACAATTTATAAAGCGGTGCTCGAAGGCAGTCTGCTTGTAAATACACGGAGGTATCTACGATAAATACAACGAGTCCGAGACAACCAGACTGAGGGGATAGACATAGAGGGCTCACTGCCCTGTTCTCTCATGCCCACGCTCATCTGAGCTCGTGCTGAATCGCTCGCTAGAGCTTGCATCCCCCAGACCCGAAGGCCCAGATGCGGTCAATTCTGCGTAAAGGGTCCATGAGGTCCCATAACGCCCGCCGTCGCAGGACTTGCGATGTGCAATGAAGCTCGGCGACCGCTTTCGCCAGTCGCCAGACTGTTCCGGGACTCCGAGGAGCCAGCAGACGTGCAGTCACCCGCCGCCTGGATCTGGGATGAAAGCACCCGCTGCCTTGTTAGACGTTAGGTACTTAACAAACCAGAGACACACAAAGGCGTCATACTGGTGTTCAGGTGGTCTCTGCCAGTTACGGCAGAGCGTCATAACATGGACGGAGTCCTCAGGCCCTCGTCCGCAGGAGCATTGATCGCTCTCAACAAAATTGAACCACGCGCGATATGCATTGATCGGCGCATGTCTGCATGCAACGCGACAGCAGCGAGCATACAACTCGTTGCCCGTCACCAACTTCATGAAGCCCATTCGCTTTCGAGAAGGGCGTTCATAGGAGTCTGGCTTTCCCACATCATGGAAATGAAACGTGGAAGCGCCTATGTATTTCTTGGTCCAAGATTGGTCGAACCAAGAAGCATGCATCTCATCGTCTGCCTCCTTGCGGAGCGCATCCGTGGTATATAGAGGGCGAGTACCCAGTGGAATATCGAGCGACCGAGCGTACTCGTGTGCTTCGAGTTGAATAGCCCACTTCCACTTGGAAGGGACATGCCAGAAATCAATCCTGCGCCGCTCGTCTTCATCGAGCCAGCGCCGTAATACCTCACACAGGGCAATAGAATGCCGCTGCGTGGAGTGAGGTTTGCAATCGATGATGTGGTTGATAGCATTCATCGAGTCCACGAAACACGAGATGGAAGTGACTCCATCCTGTGTGGTAGCTTTCTGGATTGCGACACGCAATCCAATCAGCTCGGCGTCGTTGCTGGTTGCTTTACCGACTGGCTGACGACTTTCAAACAAAAGCCTGGTGCCCCGGTAAACCCAGGATGCGTACACCGACTGTTTTACCAGTGCGTCTGCTTTCGTGGGCATGGCGCCATCACTACTGACATATGCACAATCTTGCTGGGCCTGGCACTCAACAAGCGCCTGCTCCAACGAATTGCGATAGGCTTTGACAGAGTCCTCGTCTTTGCCAAGGAGCCTATGAGTCTCAAAGTGGTCGCCGAACTTGTCGACCAACCGCCTGCCCGGGTTATTTGCATCCGCAAAATAATCCGTGTGAATAAAGTTTGGCGGTCTAAGATCCACCAAATCTTTGAGAGGAGATTTCAGTGCAGCGCGCTGGCATTCAGAGAGGGAGGCCAGGTTCTTTGACCTCGAGGGATCCCTGCCTGCAGACGCAGGCGTGGTGAGAGAGCGAAGGGCATGCCTCGCGTTGGAGTTGGCTAGCCGGGCAGAGGACCCGACCTTAAGCCGCTTAATGAAGCCGGCGATGGGTTCAACGCAGGCCATGGTTTCAGCTGCACCCTCCGGAGTGGTGCGAAACTGTCCATTAATCCAGATGCAGGCCACCTCTTTCCGCAACGCCCACTTGTAAACATCTGTAAACAACCTCTCGCATCGCACAAAACACGTTCTACAGCATCGACACTTGGGCCGATTTCTTATCGAGTTGCAGATCCGAGTCCTTATTACTCTTGAGCACTTTCTGTTTCTTTTATCGCGAAATCCGCTGAAAATCCAGTGAATTATCAGAGAGCTTCAATGAGCGACGACCCGCTCGACACACTCGGCGGCGGTGGGAGGACTACCCTCTCACCGCTGAACCCGCACCCCGGCCGCGCTGAGCCTCCCGCCAGTCAAGGCCTCTTCTCCCAGCCGGGACCTTCGTCCGGCGTCCTGTTCCAAGGGAACGACGGTCTCATGCAGACCGACGACCCCAATCCACAGGGTGAGGCGACCGCGCCTCCCGCTCCCCCCTCTCCCACTATATCCATGGCGTCTATGCGCGCCGGATTCAATAGCGATAATGTCGGTGTCCTATACTTCGAGGAGGAAGGTTTTTGCCTCCTCCACGGTGAAGCGAAGGCCGTCACCGAATCTTTGTGGAACCTGAAGGAATGGCTCCGGAAGGTCAACACATCAGCCGTGCAAGTCCCTGCCGGCTACCAGTATGCTATCGCGGAAGGTCTGGCCTCTCTGGTCGATACCGCCGGCGACGTCAACATGTTTGGGATCCTGACGTTGGATGGACCCAAGCACACTCTCGGGCATCGGCTCGCTACCACGATCCGCGCCCGCACAACCAAGACCGCCCATTTTTCGGGCGATACCCGCATCCATGACTCCTCTCCGACGGGCACGCTGCGCCCCCAGGACTCTCGCTCGAACACTGGCGCTCGGCCTCCGAGACCACCTCGGAACCCGAACCACCCACCTCCACCTCCTCGCAATCGGTCCCGCTCCCGGACCCCAGGATGGGGCCCCCCTCCTCCTGTCAATCGGGCCACTCGCCCGTCTGACAAGAAGCGCTCCTACGCGCAAGCGGCGGCTCAGCCTGCTACTACTCCAGCCGAGGCCATCGTGGCCTTGGCTAAGACCTTCCCAGACCTCCCCGCCAATAAGATCGTCTCCCTTCAGAAGGAGGCGACCGGCGATTCCTCTGGACCGCCTAAGAAGAAGGCTAAGTCCACATCTCACGGACTGTCTCGACGAAACGTCAGACTGGTCTACACTTTTCCTGGGGGCAACGGCTCTGTTGCCGCCGGAACTCTCTTGACAACCCTCAACCGGGGGTTGACCGCTGGCAAGTCCTGGATCAGATGCGAGTCTATCCAAGACCATTCCGCTACCTCGTTCTCGTGCTTGATGACGAGGGTGGCTTCTCCAAAGGACTGCGACATCATGCGCGAGTCTGCCCTCCGGTGCGCTCCGACTGGCTCCACGGTCGAGCTCACCATGCCCACGAGCATTTCCTATGCGAAATTGCTCGACGTTCCCTACTTCAATGACGATGGCAGTACGCTTACTGCTCGTCAAGCTTACGAGATTCTCCGAGATTCCTCGTTCTCGGATCTCATCACCCTCGTTGGAGTGCCGCGCATTATGCGCAACTCCAAGAAATCCGATACTGCAACCGTATGGTTCAATATCGAAGACACCACGACCGGCCGGAACATCAAGGCTCTGGACGATCGCACTCTTATGGTCCGAAACTGGCGGTGCCGGTTTAAGGCCGCCCTCTTATCGCCGGGATCTCCTCTCTGCGATCGTTGCTGGCGCTGGGGACACTCTTCGATGAAGTGTAACCAGCAATCTCTCCGATGCCCGCTGTGTGGGGAACCACACAGAAAAGAGCATCACCGCATCCTGGCTTCTTGCTGCAAGGCGAAGCCAAAAGCAAACCCGCCCGTCGAGGCAACCCCTGCGGGGCAGCCCTGCCCGCATCCTCCCAAGTGCCTTAGCTGCGGCAAAGAGCACTCCACTGACGACCGGAAGTGTGCCTTCTGGAAAAATCGTTTCGATCCTGAGTGGATCAAGCAGCACTACCAGCTGGTACGTGATCGTAAGCGTACTGGCCAGAATCATTCTAACGCCTCCCCACAGCGCAATGCGGAGGCCGGACCTTCATGAGCTCCTTGTCGGACAACCCCGCTCCGGCGGTGGTCCCTGGTACGAGGGGGCGCTCTTTCATTTCCTCGCTTCGTATTCTGTCTCAAAATGTGAACCGAAAGCGTGTACATATAGACGTTCTCCTCTCCACTCTTGGAGAGGATTATGATATTTTGTTTTTCCAAGAGCCTGCTTGGAACATCATGAGATACGCCCCATCCGCACACAACGTAGACGGTGAGGCTGTAATCGGAGGTCCGACCCACCCGGATTGGACTTGCATCGTTCGCAGGTCATCGTATGAGGAACCTCCTCGTGTGATGGCCTATGTGCATAACCACCTAAGGCGGCTAAGACCTTCTCTGAGGCGCGACCTGGTCGACAGTCGCGATCTCATGGTTATAAGCCTCGCCACTCCAGGCGAGCCTCTTTTCCTCGCTAACGCCTACTCTGACGTAGACGGCAGCGCGATTCGGCTCTTGGATGAATGTTCGGAGCGTCCTGATTTCCCCAACCTGGTTTACCTGGGGGGGGACTTCAATTGTCACTATGAACTTTGGGATCAAGTTCATACTTCTCAGCGCACGCGGGGCGAGATGCTGTGTAACGCGGCACTCGAGCTCGGACTCGAATGGGCGGAGCCATCTAATCATGGTCCTACCTTCATATCCCATAACCGAGAGCTTTGGCCCTCGACTATTGATCTGATGTTCTGCCCCGTCTTAACAGGACAGATTCATCCGCGTATTGACCACGCACTACAGTTGACTTCGGACCATTGTCCATTGTCACTTGATCTCAACATACCGCTGCTCGATATCAGCGACCAGCGGAAGTCACTCCCCAAAGACAGTGTCCCCGAGTTCATCGCTGACATTGCCGCCGACTTACTCGGACTGGATATGATTCCGGTCGAGACTATCCAAGACCTCGAGAGAGTACTTTGTGCGCTCTCGGCGTCAGTTGATCGGGCTTGGGAAACTCACTCTAAGAAGTGCAAGCTCTCTAAGCAGAGCAAGGGCTGGTGGAACCAGCACTGCTCTGAAGCCTTGGCAACTTTCAGGCAAACTCGCTCTGAAAGAGACTACCGCATCTGGCGACGAGCTATTAAAGATGCGAAGCGCACCTTCTTTGATAATCGAATCAAAGAGGTTGCTGAAAAATCGCGACGTCCATGGGATCTAGCTGCATGGACGAAGCAAAGGCCTTTGCCTGATTACGAGGCGATCTCCTTCCGGGGACAGCCTTGTAATTCTATCGAGTCGCTCTGGGATGCGCTCGACAAGTCTTATAACGCCGCGTCTGACAGACCGGTTAACTTGGACAAACTCGATGAACTCGAGTCTCATCCAATGCGGGACTGGGTCCCGTTCTCTGCAGCAGAACTCCGGGAGTCCCTGGAGCCATGCAGCAATACGTCTGCTCCGGGGCCAGACCATCTGACCTGGGCGCATATTAAGCAGCTGCTGAAATTCCCTCACGTAGCTATATTTTTCCTAAACATTGCGAATGCATGCTTAGAGCTGGGGCATTGGCCCTCGTACTTCAAGCAGAGCTTGTCGGTGATCATCCCGAAACCCGGCAAGCCTGCATATGACACTCCGAAAGCCTTTCGTCCGATTGTGCTTTTGAATACTCTCGGCAAGCTCGTCGAGAAAATGCTGGCGCGTCGTATGCAATACGAAGCGACTAAATTTGCTGTCTTTGACCCAAAGCAGTTCGGTGGCATCCGGCAGAACTCGACAGAGGACGCCGGTGTGTTTCTGACCCATATCATCCGGCAAGGCTGGACAAAGGGCCTCAAAACGAGCGTCATCGCCTTTGATGTAGCTCAATACTTCCCTTCACTCAACCATCGTATGTTGGTTAGGATACTGCAACACGGAGGCTTCGCGCGTCAGGTGTCGAAGTTCTTTGAGTCATACCTCGTCGGGCGTAAAACTTCCTATGCCTGGCGTAGTGCTGTCTCGCCTGAGTTTGATGCCGACGTTGGTGTCGGCCAAGGCTCGGCTTTGTCTCCAGTACTGTCTGCGCTCTACTTAGCGCCTGTGCTGAAATTATACCAGAAAGTCGGCGACATGCTGACGATCATCTCATTTGTTGACGATGGACTGATCATCGCTCAGTCCAAGTCAATCCCGGACAATGTCCCAAAGCTGAAGAGAGCGTACGCATCTGTGCATAACCTCTTCACTGACTTCGGGCTTGTTGTTGAACACAACAAAACCGAGTTGCAGCATTTCTCGCACAATGTTGCGGACCCCCGTCTGTCCATTGATCTCGGGTTCGCGCCCTACACTGGCACTACCCCACTCTTTTTTTTTCTTTTTTTTTTTTTTTTTTTTAAATCAACAATTTGTATTGCGGTGCTCGATGGCGGTCCGCATGTAAATACAACGAGGTATCTACGATAAAATACGATCTGTCTGATAAAACAGAAAGAGATAGACATAGAGGGCTGCACTGCCCTGTTCTCTCGTGCCCGTGCTCCTCCGAGCTCGTGCTGAGTCGCTCGCTAGGGCTGGCGTCCCCTGGGCCCGAAGGTCCGGATACGGTCACTTCCGCGTAAAGGGTCCGTGAGGTCCCATAACGCCCGCCGTCGCAGGGCTTGCGGTGCGCAATGAAGCTCAGCAATCGTTTTCGTCGATTGCCAGACTGTTCCTGAGACAGACGCACGGTCACCCACCGCCTGGATCCGGAATGAAAGCACCCGCCGCCTTATTAGACGTCAGGTACTTGACGAACCAGAGACACACAAAGGCGTCATACTGGCGTTTGGGTGGTCTCTCCCAATTACGGCAGAGAGTCATGACATGGACGGAGTCCTCAGGTCCTCGTCCGCATGAGCACTGGTCGCTCTCGACGAAATTGAACCGCGTGCGATACGCATTGATCGGCGCATGTCCGCATGCCACGCGACAGCAGCGAGCATATAGCTCGTTGCCTGTCACCAGCTTCATGAAGCCCGTTCGCTTTCGAGAAGGGCGCTCATAGGAGTCAGGCTTTCCCGCATCATGGAAATGAAACGTGGAGGCGCCTATGTATTTCTTGGTCTGAGACTGATCGAACCAGGAGGCATGCATTTCATCGTCTGCCTCCTTTCGGAGCGCATCCGTGGTGTACAAAGGGCGAGCGCCCAATGGAATATCGAGCGACCGAGCGAACTCGTGCGCTTCGAGTTGAATAGCCCACTTCCATCTGGAAGGGACATGCCAGAGATCAATCCTGCACCGCTCGTCTTCGCCGAGCCAGCGCCGTAATACCTCACACAGCGCAATAGAATGCCGCTGCACGGAGTGCGGGTTGCAATCGATGATGCGGTTGATCGCATTCATCGAATCCAGGAAACACGAGATGGAGGTAACTCCATCCTGTGTGGTAGCTTTCTGGATCGCGACACGCAATCCAATCAGCTCGGCGTTGTCACTGGTTGCTTTACCGACTGGCTGACGACTTTCAAATAAGAGTCTGGTGTCCCGGTAAACCCGGGATCCGTACACCGACTGTTTTACCAGTGCGTCTGCTTTCGTGGGCACGGCGCCATCACTACTGACATATGCACAATCTTGCTGGGCCTGGCACTCAACGAGCGCCTGGTCCAATGAGTTGCGATAGGCTTTGACAGAGTCCTCGTCTTTGCCAAGGAGCCTATGAGTCTCAAAGCGGTCGCCGAACTGGTCGACCAACCGCCTGCCCGGGTTATTCGCATCCGCGAAATAATCCGTGTGTATAAAGTTTGGTGGTCTGAGGTCCACCAAATCTTTGAGAGGAGATTTCAGCGCTGCGCGCTGGCGTTCAGAGAGGGAGGTCAAGTTCTTTGACCTCGAGGGGTCCCCGCCTGAAGAGGCAGGTGTGGTAAGAGAGCGAAGGGCATGCCTCGCGTTGGAGTTGGCTAGTTGGGCAGAGGACCCAACCTTAAGTTGCTTGATGAAGCCAGCGATGGGTTCAATGCAGGCCATAGTTTCAGCTGCACCCTCCAGAGTGGTGCGAAACTGTCCATTGATCCAGATGCAGGCCTTACGCTGCATCTGGCACAACAACTTCATGAGTGCGACATTGCGCATACCATTGAAGTTCCATAATAAACAGCCATACGTCGCGATGGGGCGAGCGTACGACAGGTACAGGATGCGCTTCTGCTGCGGGGATAAACCTCGAACAGAATTGCCTAACATTTGGAAGGCTCTGGCAGTGGTCAAAGCCTTCGTTGCATAAAACCGGACATGCTCCTTAAAAGAGAGGCGCGTGTCCAAGAAGAATCCAAGGTATCGCCAGACATCCTTGGGTTGGAGTGGGGTAGTGCCAGTGTAGGGCGCGAACCCGAGATCAATGGACGGACGGGGGTCCGCAACATTGCGCGAGAAATGCTGCAACTCGGTTTTGTTGTGTTCAACAACAAGCCCGAAGTCAGTGAAGAGGTTATGCACAGATGCGTACGCTCTTTTCAGCTTTGGGACATTGTCCGGGATTGACTTGGACTGAGCGATGATCAGTCCATCGTCAACAAATGAGATGATCGTCGGCATGTCGCTGACTTTCTGGTATAATTTCAGCACAGGCGCTAAGTAGAGCGCAGACAGTACTGGAGACAAAGCCGAGCCTTGGCCGACACCAACGTCGGCATCAAACTCAGGCGAGACAGCACTACGCCAGGCATAGGAAGTTTTACGCCCGACGAGGTATGACTCGAAGAACTTCGACACCTGACGCGCAAAGCCTCCATGTTGCAGTATCCTAACCAACATACGATGGTTGAGTGAAGGGAAGTATTGAGCTACATCAAAGGCGATGATGCTCATTTTGAGGCCCTTTGTCCAGCCTTGCCGGATGATATGGGTCAGAAACACACCGGCGTCCTCTGTCGAGTTCTGCCGGATGCCACCGAACTGCTTTGGGTCAAAGACAGCAAATTTAGTCGCTTCGTATTGCATACGACGCACCAGCATTTTCTCGACGAGCTTGCCGAGAGTATTCAAAAGCACAATCGGACGAAAGGCTTTCGGAGTGTCATATGCAGGCTTGCCGGGTTTCGGGATGATCACCGACAAGCTCTGCTTGAAGTACGAGGGCCAATGCCCCAGCTCTAAGCATGCATTCGCAATGTTTAGGAAAAATATAGCTACGTGAGGGAATTTCAGCAGCTGCTTAATATGCGCCCAGGTCAGATGGTCTGGCCCCGGAGCAGACGTATTGCTGCATGGCTCCAGGGACTCCCGGAGTTCTGCTGCAGAGAACGGGACCCAGTCCCGCATTGGATGAGACTCGAGTTCATCGAGTTTGTCCAAGTTAACCGGTCTGTCAGACGCGGCGTTATAAGACTTGTCGAGCGCATCCCAGAGCGACTCGATAGAATTACAAGGCTGTCCCCGGAAGGAGATCGCCTCGTAATCAGGCAAAGGCCTTTGCTTCGTCCATGCAGCTAGATCCCATGGACGTCGCGATTTTTCAGCAACCTCTTTGATTCGATTATCAAAGAAGGTGCGCTTCGCATCTTTAATAGCTCGTCGCCAGATGCGGTGGTCTCTTTCAGAGCGAGTTTGCCTGAAAGTTGCCAAGGCTTCAGAGCAGTGCTGGTTCCACCAGCCCTTGCTCCGCTTAGAGAGCTTGCACTTCTTAGAGTGAGTTTCCCAAGCCCGATCAACTGACGCCGAGAGCGCACGAAGTACTCTCTCGAGGTCTTGGATAGTCTCGACCGGAATCATATCCAGTCCGAGTAAGTCGGCGGCAATGTCAGCGATGAACTCGGGGACACTGTCTTTGGGGAGTGACTTCCGCTGGTCGCTAATATCGAGTAGCGGTATGTCCAGATCAAGTGACAATGGACAATGGTCCGAAGTCAACTGTAATGTGTGGTCAATACGCGGATGAATCTGTCCTGTTAGGACGGGGCAGAACATCAGATCAATAGTCGAGGGCCAAAGCTCTCGGTTATGGGATATGAAGGTAGGACCATGATTAGATGGCTCCGCCCATTCGAGTCCGAGCTCGAGTGCCGCGTTGCACAGCATCTCGCCCCGCGTGCGCTGAGAAGTATGAACTTGATCCCAAAGTTCATAGTGACAATTGAAGTCCCCCCCCAGGTAAACCAGGTTGGGGAAATCAGGATGCTCCGAACATTCATCCAAGAGCCGAATCGCGCTGCCGTCTACGTCAGAGTAGGCGTTAGCGAGGAAAAGAGGCTCGCCTGGAGTGGCGAGGCTTATAACCATGAGATCGCGACTGTCGACCAGGTCGCGCCTCAGAGAAGGTCTTAGCCGCCTTAGGTGGTTATGCACATAGGCCATCACACGAGGAGGTTCCTCGTACGATGACCTGCGAACGATGCAAGTCCAATCCGGGTGGGTCGGACCTCCGATTACAGCCTCACCGTCTACGTTGTGTGCGGATGGGGCGTATCTCATGATGTTCCAAGCAGGCTCTTGGAAAAACAAAATATCATAATCCTCTCCAAGAGTGGAGAGGAGAACGTCTATATGTACACGCTTTCGGTTCACATTTTGAGACAGAATACGAAGCGAGGAAATGAAAGAGCGCCCCCTCGTACCAGGGACCACCGCCGGAGCGGGGTTGTCTGACGAGGAGCTCATGAAGGTCCGGCCTCCGCATTGCGCTGCGGGGAGGTGTTAGAATGATTCTGGCCAGTACGCTTACGATCACGTACCAGCTGGTAGTGCTGCTTGATCCACTCGGGATCGAAACGATTTTTCCAGAAGGCACACTTCCGGTCGTCAGTGGAGTGCTCTTTGCCGCAGCTAAGGCACTTGGGAGGATGCGGGCAGGGCTGCCCCGCAGGGGTTGCCTCGACGGGCGGGTTTGCTTTTGGCTTCGCCTTGCAGCAAGAAGCCAGGATGCGGTGATGCTCTTTTCTGTGTGGTTCCCCACACAGCGGGCATCGGAGAGATTGCTGGTTACACTTCATCGAAGAGTGTCCCCAGCGCCAGCAACGATCGCAGAGAGGAGATCCCGGCGATAAGAGGGCGGCCTTAAACCGGCACCGCCAGTTTCGGACCATAAGAGTGCGATCGTCCAGAGCCTTGATGTTCCGGCCGGTCGTGGTGTCTTCGATATTGAACCATACGGTTGCAGTATCGGATTTCTTGGAGTTGCGCATAATGCGCGGCACTCCAACGAGGGTGATGAGATCCGAGAACGAGGAATCTCGGAGAATCTCGTAAGCTTGACGAGCAGTAAGCGTACTGCCATCGTCATTGAAGTAGGGAACGTCGAGCAATTTCGCATAGGAAATGCTCGTGGGCATGGTGAGCTCGACCGTGGAGCCAGTCGGAGCGCACCGGAGGGCAGACTCGCGCATGATGTCGCAGTCCTTTGGAGAAGCCACCCTCGTCATCAAGCACGAGAACGAGGTAGCGGAATGGTCTTGGATAGACTCGCATCTGATCCAGGACTTGCCAGCGGTCAACCCCCGGTTGAGGGTTGTCAAGAGAGTTCCAGCGGCAACAGAGCCGTTGCCCCCAGGAAAAGTGTAGACCAGTCTGACGTTTCGTCGAGACAGTCCGTGAGATGTGGACTTAGCCTTCTTCTTAGGCGGTCCAGAGGAATCGCCGGTTGCGCGTAGGAGCGCTTCTTGTCAGATGGGCGAGTGGCCCGATTGATAGGAGGAGGGGGGCCCCGTCCTGGGGTCCAGGAGCGGGACCGATTGCGAGGAGGTGGAGGTGGGCGGTTCGGGTTCCGAGGTGGTCTCGGAGGCCGAGCGCCAGTGTTCGAGCGAGAGTCCTGGGGGCGCAGCGTGCCCGTCGGAGAGGAGTCATGGATGCGGGTATCGCCCGAAAAATGGGCGGTCTTGGTTGTGCGGGCGCGGATCGTGGTAGCGAGCCGATGCCCGAGAGTGTGCTTGGGTCCATCCAACGTCGGGATCCCAAACATGTTGACGTCGCCGGCGGTATCGACCAGAGAGGCCAGACCTTCCGCGATAGCATACTGGTAGCCGGCAGGGACTTGCACGGCTGATGTGTTGACCTTCCGGAGCCATTCCTTCAGGTTCCACAAAGATTCGGTGACGGCCTTCGCTTCACCGTGGAGGAGGCGAAAACCTTCCTCCTCGAAGTATAGGACACCGACATTATCGCTATTGAATCCGGCGCGCGTAGACGCCATGGATATAGTGGGAGAGGGGGGAGCGGGAGGCGCGGTCGCCTCACCCTGTGGATTGGGGTCGTCGGTCTGCATGAGACCGTCGTTCCCTTGGAACAGGACGCCGGACGAAGGTCCCGGCTGGGAGAAGAGGCCTTGACTGGCGGGAGGCTCAGCGCGGCCGGGGTGCGGGTTCAGCGGTGAGAGGGTAGTCCTCCCACCGCCGCCGAGTGTGTCGAGCGGGTCGTCGCTCATTGAAGCTCTCTGATAATTCGCTGGATTTTCAGCGGATTTCGCGATAAAAGAAACGGAAAGTGCTCAAGAGTAATAAGGACTCGGATCTGCAACTCGATAAGAAATCAGCCCAAGTGTCGATGCTGTAGAACGTGTTTTGTGCGATGCGAGAGGTTGTTTACAGATGTTTACAAGTGGGCGTTGCGGAAAGAGGTGGCACTACCCCACTCCAACCCAAGGATGTCTGGCGATACCTTGGATTTTTCTTGGACACGCGCCTCTCTTTTAAGGAGCACGTCCGGTTTTATGCAACGAAGGCTTTGACCACTGCCAGGGCCTTCCAAATGTTAGGCAATTCTGTTCGAGGTTTATCCCCGCAGCAGAAGCGCATCCTGTACCTGTTGTGCGCTCACCCCATCGCGACGTATGGCTGTTTATTATGGAACTTCAATGGTATGCGCAATGTCGCACTCATGAAGTTGTTGCGCCAGATGCAGCGTAAGGCCTGCATCTGGATCAATGGATAGTTTCGCACTACTCCGGAGGGTGCAGCTGAAACTATGGCCTGCGTTGAACCCATCGCTGGCTTCATCAAGCGACTTAAGGTCGGGTCCTCTGCCCGACTAGCCAACTCCAACGCGAGGCATGCCCTTCGCTCTCTTACCACACCTGCCTCTTCAGGCGGGGACCCCTCGAGGTCAAAGAACTTGACCTCCCTCTCTGAACGCCAGCGCGCAGCGCTGAAATCTCCTCTCAAAGATTTGGTGGACCTCAGACCACCAAACTTTATACACACGGATTATTTCGCGGATGCGAATAACCCGGGCAGGCGGTTGGTCGACCAGTTCGGCGACCGCTTTGAGACTCATAGGCTCCTTGGCAAAGACGAGGACTCTGTCAAAGCCTATCGCAACTCATTGGACCAGGCGCTCGTTGAGTGCCAGGCCCAGCAAGATTGTGCATATGTCAGTAGTGATGGCGCCGTGCCCACGAAAGCAGACGCACTGGTAAAACAGTCGGTGTACGGATCCCGGGTTTACCGGGACACCAGACTCTTATTTGAAAGTCGTCAGCCAGTCGGTAAAGCAACCAGCGACGATGCCGAGCTGATTGGATTGCGTGTCGCGATCCAGAAAGCTACCACTCAGGATGGAGTCACTTCCATCTCGTGTTTCGTTGACTCGATGAATGCCATCAACCGCATCATCGATTGCAACCCTCACTCCACACAGCGGCACTCTATTGCCCTGTGTGAGGTACTACGGCGCTGGCTCGATGAAGACGAGCGGCGCAGGATTCATCTCTGGCATGTCCCTTCCAAATGGAAGTGGGCTATTCAACTCGAAGCGCACGAGTTCGCTCGGTCGCTCGATATTCCTTTGGGCGCTCGCCCTTTGTACACTACGGATGCGCTCCGAAAGGAGGCAGACGATGAGATGCATGCCTCTTGGTTCGATCAGTCTCGAACCAAGAAATACATAGGCGCTTCCACGTTTCATTTTCATGATGGGGGAAAGCCTGACTCCTACGAGCGCCCTTCTCGCAAGAGAACGGGCTTCATGAAGTTGGTGACAGGCAACGAGCTGTATGCTCGCTGCTGTCGCGTTGCATGCGGACATGCGCCGATCAATGCGTATCGCGCGCGGTTCAATTTCATCGAGAGCGACCAGTGCTCATGCGGACGAGGGCCTGAGGACTCCGTCCACGTTATGACTCTCTGCCGTAACTGGGAGAGACCACCTGAACGCCAGTACGACGCCTTTGTGCGTCTCTAGTTCGTCAAGTACCTGACGTCTAACAAGGTGGCGGGTGCCTTCATTCCGGACCCAGGCGGCGGGTGACCGCGCGTCTGGTGGCACCGGATCAGTCTGGCGATCGACGAAAGCGGTTGCCGAGCTTCATTGCACATCGCAAGCCCTGCGACGGCGGGCGTTATGGGACCTCACGGACCCTTTACGCGGAATCGACCACAGCCGGGCCTTCGGGCCTGGGGGATGCAAGCTCTAGCGAGCGATTCAGCACGAGCTCATATGAGCGCGGGCAGGAGACAGCAGGGCAGTGTGCCCTCTATGTTTATCCCTTTGCTTCTGCATCATCGGATGCATCGTATTTATCGTAGGTACCCTCGTGTATTTACATGCGGACTGCCATCATGCACCGCAATACAAATTGTTGAATTAAAAAAAAAAAAAAAAAAAAAAAAAGACAGGCAACGAGCTGTATGCTCGCTGCTGTCGCGTTGCGTGCGGACACGCGCCGATCAATGCGTATCGTGCGCGGTTCAATTTTGTCGAGAGCAATCAGTGCTCATGCGGACGAGGGCCTGAAGACTCCGTCCATGTCATGACTCTCTGCCGTAATTGGGAGAGACCACCCGAACGCCAGTATGACGCCTTTGTGCGTCTCTGGTTCGTCAAGTACCTGACGTCTAATAAGGCGGCGGGTGCTTTCATTCTAGATCCAGGCGGCGGGTGACCGCTCGTCTGCGCCCCGGAACAGTCTGGCAACTGACGAAAGCGGTCGCCGAGCTTCAGTGCGCATTGCAAGCCCTGCAACGGCGGGCATTATGGGACCTCACGGACCCTTTACGCGGAAATGACCGCAGCCGGGCCTTCGGGTCTGGGGGATGCCAGCCTTAGCGAGCGATTCAGCACGAGCTCAGAGGAGCACGGGCACGAGAGAACAGGGCAGTGCAGCCCTCTATGTCTATCTCTTTCTGTTTTATCGGACAGATCGTATTAATCGTAGATACCTCGTTGTATTTACAAGCGGACTGCCATCGAGCACCGCTTTATAAATTGTTGATTTAAAAAAAAAAAAAAAAAACCCGCACTCCGTGCAGCAGCATTCTATTGCGCTGTGTGAGGTATTACGGCGCTGGCTTGGCGAAGACGAGCGGCGCAGGATTGATCTCTGGCATGTCCCTTCCAGATGGAAGTGGGCTATTCAACTCGAAGCGCACGAGTTCGCTCGGTCGCTCGATATTCCATTGGGCACTCGCCCTTTGTACACCACGGATGCGCTCCGAAAGGAGGCAGACGATGAAATGCATGCCTCCTGGTTCGATCAGTCTTGGACCAAGAAATACATAGGCGCCTCCACATTTCATTTCCATGATGCGGGAAAGCCTGACTCCTATGAGCGCCCTTCTCGAAAGCGAACGGGCTTCATGAAGCTGGTGACAGGCAACGAGCTATATGCTCGCTGCTGTCGCGTGGCATGCGGACATGCGCCGATCAATGCGTATCGCGCGCGGTTCAATTTTGTCGAGAGCGACCAGTGCTCATGCGGACGAGGACCTGAGGACTCCGTCCATGTCATGACTCTCTGCCGTAATTGGGAGAGACCACCCGAACGCCAGTATGACGCCTTTGTGCGTCTCTGGTTCGTCAAGTACCTGACATCTAATAAGGCGGCGGGTGCTTTCATTCTAGATCCAGGCGGCGGGTGACCGTGCGTCTGTCTCAGGAACAGTCTGGCAATCGACGAAAACGATTGCTGAGCTTCATTGCGCACCGCAAGCCCTGCGACGGCGGGCGTTATGGGACCTCACGGACCCTTTACGCGGAAGTGACTGTATCCGGACCTTCGGGCCCGGGGGACACCAGCCCTAGCGAGCGACTCAGCACGAGCTCGGAGGAGCACGGGCACGAGAGAACAGGGCAGTGCAGCCCTCTATGTCTATCTCTTTCTGTTTTATCGGACAGATCATATTTTATCGTAGATACCTCGTTGTATTTACATGCGGACTGCCATCGAGCACCGCAATACAAATTGTTGATATAAAAAAAAAAAAAAAAAATCCAGATGCAGGCCTTACGCTGCATCTGGCGCAACAACTTCATGAGTGCGACATTGCGCATACCATTGAAGTTCCATAATAAACAGCCATACGTCGCAATAGGGTGAGCGCACGACAGGTACAGGATGCGTTTCTGCTGAGGGGACAAGCCTCGGACAGAATTGCCTAACATTTGGAAAGCTCTGGCAGTCGTCAAAGCCTTCATTGCATAAAAACGGACATGCTCTTTGAAGGAAAGACGCGCATCCATGAAGAAACCAAGGTATCGCCAGACATCCTTGGACTGAAGTGGAGTTGTGCCAGTATATGGTGCGAACCCAAGATCAATGGACGGACGGGGGTCCGCCGCATTGCGCGAGAAATGCTGCAGCTCAGTCTTGTTGTGTTCAACAACAAGCCCAAAGTCAGTGAAGAGGTTGTGCACAGAAGCGTACGCTCTCTTCAGCTTTGGAACATTGTCTGGGATTGACTTGGACTGAGCAATGATCAGTCCATCGTCAACAAATGAGATGATCGTTGGCATGTCGCTGACTTTCTGGTATAATTTTAGTACAGGCGCCAGATACAGCGCAGACAGTACAGGAGACAAAGCCGAGCCTTGGCTGACACCAACATTGGCATCAAACTCAGGTGAGACAGCGCTTTGCCAGGCGTAGGAAGTTTTACGCCCGACGAGATATGATTCGAAGAACTTAGACACTTGCCGTGTGAAGCCTCTGTGTTGAAGTATCCTCACCAACATACGGTGGTTGAGTGAGGGAAAGTATTGAGCTACATCGAAAGCGATGACGCTCGTTTTGAGACCCTTTATCCAGCCTTGCCGGATGATATGGGTCAGAAAGACACCGGCGTCCTCTGTCGAGTTCTGCCGGATGCCGCCGAACTGCTTTGGATCAAAGACAGCAAATTTAGTTGCTTCATATTGCATACGACGCGCCAGCATTTTCTCGACGAGCTTGCCGAGGGTGTTCAAAAGCACAATCGGACGAAAGGCTTTTGGAGTATTGTATGCAGGTTTGCCGGGTTTTGGGATAATCACCGACAAACTCTGCTTGAAGTACGAGGGCCAGTGCCCCAGGTCCAAACATGCGTTTGCGACGTGAGGGAATCTCACTAGCTGTTTAATATGCGCCCAGGTCAGGTGGTCTGGACCCGGAGCAGACGTATTGCTGCAAGGCTCCAGGGACTCCCGGAGTTCTGCAGCAGAAAACGGGACCCAGTCCCGCATTGGATGAGACTCGCATAGTCAGGCAAAGGCCTTTGCTTCGTCCATGCAGCTAGATCCCATGGACGTCGCGACTTTTCAGCAACCTCTTTGATTCGATTATCAAAGAAGGCGCGCTTCGCATCTTTAATAGCTCATCGCCAGATGCGGTGGTCTCTTTCAGAGTGAGTTTGCCTGAAAGTTGCCAAAGCTTCAGAGCAGTGCTGGTTCCACCAACTCTTGCTCCGCTTAGAGAGCTTGCACTTCTTAGAGTGTGCATCATCGATTGCAACCCTCACTCCACGCAGCGGCATTCTATTGCCCTGTCACCTCTTTCCGCAACGCCCACTTGTCAATAACTGTAAACAAACTCCCTCATCGCAAAAACATGTTCCACAGCGTCAACACTTGGGCCGATCTTGTATCGAGTTGCAGATCCGAGTTCTATAAACTCTTGAGCACTTCTCTTTCAATTTATCGCAAAATCCGCTGAAAATCAAGCGAATTATTAGAGTATTCCGATGAGCGACGACCCGCTCGACACACTCGGCGGCGGTGGGAGGACTACCCTCTCACCGCTGAACCCGCACCCTGGCCGCGCTGAGCCCCCCACCAGTCAAGGCCTCTTCTCCCAGCCGGGACCTTCGTCCGGCGTCCTGTTCCAAGGGAACGATGGTCTCATGCAGACCGACGATCCCAATCCACAGGGTGAGGCGACCGCGCCCCCCGCTCCCCCCTCTCCCGCTATATCCATGGCGTCTACGCGCGCCGGATTCAATAGCGATAATGTCGGTGTCCTATACTTCGAGGAGGAAGGTTTTCGCCTCCTCCACGGTGAAGCGAAGGCCATCACTGAATCTTTGTGGAACCTGAAGGAGTGGCTCCGGAAGGTCAACACATCAGCCGTGCAAGTTCCTGCCGGCTACCAGTATGCTATCGCGGAAGGTCTGGCCTCTCTGGTCGATACCGCCGGCGACGTCAACATGTTTGGGATCCCCACGTTGGATGGACCCAAGCACACTCTCGGCCATCGGCTCGCTACCACGATCCGCGCCCGCACAACCAAGACCGCCCATTTTTCGGGCGATACTCACATCCACAACTCCTCTCCGACGGGCACGCTGCGCCCCCAGGACTCTCGCTCGAACACTGGCGCTCGGCCTCCGAGACCACCTCAGAACCCGAACCGCCCACCTCCACCTCCTCGCAATCGGTCCCGCTCCCGGACTCCAGGACGGGGCCCCCCTCCTCCTGTCAATCGGGCTACTCGCCCGTCCGACAAGAAGCGCTCCTATGTGCAAGCGGCGGCTCAGCCTGCTACTACTCCAGCCGAGGCCATCGTGGCCTTGGCTAAGACCTTCCCGGACCTCCCCGCCGACAAGATCGTCTCCCTTCAGAAGGAGGTGACCGGCAACTCCTCTGGACCGCCTAAGAAGAAGGCGAAGTCCACGTCTCACGGACCGTCTCGACGAAACGTCAGACTGGTCTACACTTTTCCTGGGGGCAATGGTTCTGTTGCCGCCGGAACTCTCTTGACAACCCTCAACCGGGGGTTGACCGCTGGCAAGTCCTGGATCAGATGCGAGTCTATCCAGGACCATTCTGCTACCTCGTTCTCGTGTTTGATGACGAGGGTGGCTTCTCCAAAGGACTGCGACATCATGCGCGAGTCTGCCCTCCGGTGCGCTCCGACTGGTTCCACGGTCGAGCTCACCATGCCCACGAGCATTTCCTATGTGAAACTGCTCGACGTTCCCTACTTCAATGACGATGGCAGTACGCTTACTGCTCGTCAAGCTTACGAGATTCTCCGAGACTCCTCGTTCTCGGATCTCATCACCCTCGTTGGAGTGCCGCGCATTATGCGCAACTCCAAGAAATCCGATACTGCAACCATATGGTTCAATATCGAAGACACCACGACCGGCCGGAACATCAAGGCTCTGGACGATCGTACTCTCATGGTCCGAAACTGGCGATGCCGGTTTAAGGCCGCCCTCTCATCGCCGGGATCTCCTCTCTGTGATCGTTGCTGGCGCTGGGGACACTCTTCGATGAAGTGCAACCAGCAATCTCTCCGATGCCCGCTGTGTGGGGAACCGCACAGAAAAGAGCATCACCGCGTCCTGGCTTCTTGCTGCAAGGCGAAGCCGAAAGCAAACCCGCCCATCGAGGCAACCCCTGCAGAGCAGCCCTGCCCGCATCCTCCCAAGTGCCTTAGCTGCGGCAAAGAGCACTCCACTGACGACCGGAAGTGTGCCTTCTGGAAGAATCGTTTCGATCCCGAGTGGATCAAGCAGCACTACCAGCTGGTACGTGATCGTAAGCGTACTGGCCAGAATCGTTCTAACGCCTCCCCGCAGCGTAATGCGGAGGCCGGACCTTCATGAGTTCCTCGTCGGACAACCCCACTTCGGCGGTGGTTCCTGGTACGAGGGGGCGCTCTTTCATTTCCTCGCTTCGTATTCTGTCTCAAAATGTGAACCGAAAGCATGTACATATTGACGTTCTCCTCTCCACTCTTGGAGAGGATTATGATATTTTGTTTTTCCAAGAGCCTGCTTGGAACATCGTGAGATACGCCCCGTCCGCACACAACGTAGATGGTGAGGCTGTAATCGGAGGTCCGACCCACCCGGATTGGACTTGCATCGTTCGCAGGTCATTGTACGAGGAACCTCCTCGTGTAATGGCTTATGTGCATAACCGCCTAAGGCGGCTAAGACCTTCTCTGAGGCGCGACCTGGTCGACAGTCGCGATCTCATGGTTATAAGCCTCGCCACTCCAGGCGAGCCTCTTTTCCTCGCTAACGCCTACTCTGATGTAGACGGCAGCGCGATTCAGCTCTTGGATGAATGTTCAGAGCGTCCTGATTTCCCCAACCTGGTTTACCTGGGGGGGGACTTCAATTGTCACTATGAACTTTGGGATCAAGTTCATACTTCTCAGCGCACGCGGGGCGAGATGCTGTGTAACGCGGCACTCGAGCTCGGACTCGAATGGGCGGAGCCATCTAATCATGGTCCTACCTTCATATCCCATAACCGAGAGCTTTGGCCCTCGACTATTGATCTGATGTTCTGCCCCGTCTTAACAGGACAGATTCATCCGCGTATTGACCACGCACTACAGTTGACTTCGGACCATTGTCCATTGTCACTTGATCTCGACATACCGCTGCTCGATATCAGCGACCAGCGGAAGTCACTCCCCAAAGACAGTGTCCCCGAGTTCATCGCTGACATTGCCGCCGACTTACTCAGACTGGATATGATTCCGGTCGAGACTATCCAAGACCTCGAGAGAGTACTTCGTGCGCTCTCGGCGTCAGTTGATCGGGCTTGGGAAACTCACTCTAAGAAGTGCAAGCTCTCTAAGCGGAGCAAGGGCTGGTGGAACCAGCACTGCTCTGAAGCCTTGGCAACTTTCAGGCAAACTCGATCTGAAAGAGACCACCGCATCTGGCGACGAGCTATTAAAGATGCGAAGCGCACCTTCTTTGATAATCGAATCAAAGAGGTTGCCGAAAAATCGCGACATCCATGGGATCTAGCTGCATGGACGAAGCAAAGGCCTTTGCCTGATTACGAGGCGATCTCCTTCCGGGGACAGCCTTGTAATTCTATCGAGTCGCTCTGGGATGCGCTCGACAAGTCTTATAATGCTGCGTCTGACAGACCGGTTAATTTGGACAAACTCGATGAACTCGAGTCTCATCCAATGCGGGACTGGGTCCCGTTCTCAGCAGCAGAACTCCGGGAGTCCCTGGAGCCATGCAGCAATATGTCTGCTCCGGGGCCAGACCATCTGACCTGGGCGCATATTAAGCAGCTTGTGAAATTCCCTCACATAGCTATATCTTTCCTAAACATTGCGAATGCATGTTTAGAGCTGGGGCATTGGCCCTCGTACTTCAAGCAGAGCTTGTCGGTGATCATCCCGAAACCCGGCAAGCCTGCATATGATACCCCGAAAGCCTTTCGTCCGATTGTGCTTTTGAATACCCTCGGCAAGCTCGTCGAGAAAATGCTGGCGCGTCGTATGCAATACGAAGCAACTAAATTTGCTGTTTTTGATCCAAAGCAGTTCGGCGGCATCCGGCAGAACTCGACAGAGGACGCCGGTGTGTTTCTGACCCATATCATCCGGCAAGGCTGGACAAAGGGCCTCAAAACGAGCGTCATCGCCTTTGATGTAGCTCAATACTTCCCTTCACTCAACCATCATATGTTGGTGAGGATACTGCAACACGGAGGCTTCGCGCGTCAGGTGTCGAAGTTCTTCGAGTCATACCTCGTCGGGCGTAAAACTTCTTATGCCTGGCACAGCGCTGTCTCGCCTGAGTTTGATGCCGACGTTGGTGTCGGCCAAGGCTCTGCTTTGTCTCTAGTACTGTCTGCGCTGTATTTAGCGCCTGTGCTGAAACTATACCAGAAAGTCGGCGACATGCCGACTATCATCTCATTCGTTGACGATGGGCTGATTATCGCTCAGTCCAAGTCAATCCCGGACAATGTCCCAAAGCTGAAGAGAGCATACGCATCTGTGCACAACCTCTTCACTGACTTCGGGCTTGTTGTCGAACACAACAAGACTGAGCTGCAGCACTTTTCACGCAATGCGACGGACCCCCGTCCGTCCATTGATCTTGGGTTCGCGCCATACACCGGCACAACTCCACTTCAGCCCAAGGATGTCTGGCGATACCTTGGGTTTTTCTTGGACACGCGCCTTTCTTTCAAGGAGCACGTCCGGTTTTATGCAACGAAGGCTTTGACGACTGCCAGGGCCTTCCAAATGTTAGGCAATTCTGTTCCAGGTTTATCCCCGCAGCAGAAGCGCATCCTGTACCTGTCGTGCGCTCGCCCCATCGCGACGTATGGCTGTTTATTATGGAACTTCAATGGCATGTGCAATGTTGCGCTCATGAAGTTGTTGCGCCAGATGCAGCGTAAAGCTTGCATCTAGATTAATGGACAGTTTCGCACCACTCCGGAGGGTGCAGCTGAAACTATGGCCTGCGTTGAACCCATCGCCGGCTTCATCAAGCGGCTTAAGGTCGGGTCCTCTGCCCGGCTAGCCAATTCGAACGCGAGGCATGCCCTTCGCTCTCTTACCACGCCTGCCTCTGCAGGCGGGGATCCCTCAAGGTCAAAGAACTTGGCCTCTCTGTCTGAACGCCAGCGCACAGCGCTGAAATCCCCTCTCAAAGATTTGGTGGACCTCAGACCACCAAACTTTATCCACACGGATTATTTCGCGGACGCGAATAACCCGGGCAGGCGGTTGGTCGACCAGTTCGGTGACCGCTTTGAGACTCATAGGCTCCTTGGCAAAGACGAGGACTCTGTCAAAGCCTATCGCAACTCGCTGGAGCAGGCGCTCGCTGAGTGCCAGGCCCAGCAAGATTGTGCATATGTCGGTAGTGATGGCGCCGTGCCCACGAAAGCAGACGCACTGGTAAGACAGTCGGTGTATGCATGCCGGGTTTACCGGAGCATCAGACTTTTATTTGAAACTCGTCAGCCGGTCGGTAAAGCAACCAGCGACGATGCCGAGCTGATTGGATTGCGTGTCGCGATCCAGAAAGCTACCACTCAGGATGGAGTCACTTCCATCTCGTGTTTCGTTGACTCGATGAATGCCATCAACCGCATCATCGATTGCAACCCTCACTCCACACAGCGGCACTCTATTGCCCTGTGTGAGGTACTACGGCGCTGGCTCGATGAAGACGAGCGGTGCAGGATTCATCTCTGGCATGTCCCTTCCAAATGGAAGTGGGCTATTCAACTCGAAGCGCACGAGTTTGCTCGGTCGCTCGATATTCCTTTGGGCGCTCGCCCTTTGTACACCACGGATGCGCTCCGAAAGGAGGCAGACGATGAGATGCATGCCTCTTGGTTCGATCAGTCTCGAACCAAGAAATACATAGGCGCTTCCACGTTTCATTTTGATGATGCGGGAAAGCCTGATTCCTATGAGCGCCCTTCTCGCAAGAGAACGGGCTTCATGAAGTTGGTGACAGGCAACGAGCTGTATGCTCGCTGCTGTCGCGTTGCGTGCGGACATGCGCCGATCAATGCGTATCGCGCGTGGTTCAATTTTGTCGAGAGCGATCAGTGCTCATGCGGACGAGGGCCTGAGGACTCCGTCCACGTTATGACTCTCTGCCGTAACTGGGAGAGACCACCTGAACGCCAGTACGATGCCTTTGTGCGTCTCTGGTTCGTCAAGTACCTGACGTCTAACAAGGCGGCGGGTGCTTTCATCCCGGATCCAGGCGGCGGGTGACCGTGCGCTTGTTGGCTCTTCGGAGCTCCGGAACAGTCTGGCGATTGATGAAAGCGGTCGCCGAGCTCTATTGCACATCGCAAGCCCTGCGACGGCGGGCATTATGGGACCTCACGGACCCTTTATGCGGAGAAAGAGAGGCTCGCCTGGAGTTGCGAGGCTTATGACCATGAGATCGCGACTGTCAACCAGGTCGCGCCTCAGGGAGGGTCTTAGCCGCCTTAGGCGGTTATGCACATAGGCCATCACACGAGGGGGTGCCTAGAAGTCCTGAGTGAGAACACTGGGGACTTCAAGGCACTCTATGCTACCTATATATATGTCTAAGAGGCTGTGTGCGCAGCCATAGGCTGCGCATTGCTGCAGGCACAGCTGTAGGCTGTATACTACTGCGGACACAGCTATTTACTGCGCATTACTGCACGCACAGCTTGTGCTGTGCATTGCTGCGGACGCAGCCACAGGCTGCGCATTGCTGCGCACACAGCCATGGGCTGTGTGCATTGCTAGGCGCATAGCCTGGGTCCTGTCCTATGCACAAGTCCGGACAGGAGGGGCACTTCTAACACACCGATGACTGGAAGTGTGCCTTCTGGAAGAACCGTTTTGATCCTGAGTGGATCAAACAGCACTACCAGCTGGTACGTGATCATAAGCGTACAGGCTCGAATCATTCTAATGCCTCCCTGCAGCGAAATGCAGAGGCTGGACCTTCATGAGTGCCTCATCAGACAGCCCCACTTTGGCGGTGGTCTCTGGTACGAGGGGGCACTCTTTCATTTCTTCGCTTCATATCCTGTCTCAGAATGTGAACCGAAAGTGTGTACATATAGACGTTCTCCTCTCCACTTTTGGAGAGGATTATGACATTCTCTTCCTCCAAGAACCTGCTTGGAACATTGTAAGATATGCCCCGTCAGCTCACAGCGTCGACAGTGAGGCAGTAATCGGAGGTCCAACCCACTCAGACTAGACCTGCATCATTCGCAGGTCATCCTATGAGGAACCTCCTCACGTGATGGCCTATGTTCATAACCACTTAAGGCAGCTATGACCTTCTCTTAGATGTGACTTGATTGATAGTTGCGATCTTATGGTTATAAGCCTCGCCACTCTGGGCGAGCCTCTCTTCCTCGCTAACACCTACTCCGATATAGACGGCAGTGCCATCTGGCTCCTGGACGAATGTTCAGACTGTCCTGATTTCCCCAACTTGGTTTACCTGGGTGGGGACTTCAATTGTCACTATAAACTTTGGGATCAAGTTCATACCTCTCAGCGTACATGGGGCGAGATGCTGTGTAATGCGGCACTTGAGCTTGGACTTGAATGGTCGGAACCATCTAATCCTGGTCCGACCTTCATATCCCATAATCGAGAGCTTTGGCCCTTGACTATTGATTTGATGTTCTGTTCTGTACTGACAGGACAGATTTAGCCGTGCATTGAACATGTGCTACAGTTGACGTCGGACCATTGCCCATTGTCACTTGAATTTGACATCCCGCTGCTCGACATCAGCGACCAGCAGAGGTCACTTCCCAAAGACAGTGTCCCCGAGTTTATCACTGACATTGCCTCTGACTTACTCGGACTGGATATGATTCCAGTAGAGACCGTTTGCGATCTTGAGAGGGTTCTCCATGCCCTCTCGGCATCAGTTGACCGGGCTGTTAGAAGTGCCCCTCCTGTCCGGACTTGTGCATAGGACAGGACCCAGGCTATGCGCCTAGCAATGCACACAGCCCATAGCTGTGTGCGCAGCAATGCGCAGCCTGTGGCTGCGTCCGCAGCAATGCACAGCACAAGCTGTGCACGCAGTAATGCGCAGTAAATAGCTGTGTCTGCAGCAGTGTACAGCCTACAGCTGTGCCCGCAGCAATGCGCAGCCTATGGCTGCGCACACAGCCTCTTAGACATATATATAGGTAGCATAGAGCGCCTTGAAGTCCCCAGTGTTCTCACTCAGGACTTCTAGGCAAGTACTTGTACATCACTCAATTATACTAGTGTTCTCACTCAGGACTTCTAGGTTCTAAGGCTCGTCCAGAGTGTTCCCTGCGCCTAGTTTTAACACGGGCTTGGGAAACGCACTCCAAGAAGTGCAAGCTCTCTAAGCAGAGCAAAGCCTGGTGGAACCAGCACTGCTCCAAGACTTTGGAAACTTTCAGGCAAACTCGTTCTAAAAGAGACCACTGCATCTGGCGATGAGCTATTTTTTTTTTTAAATCGACAATTTTGGGCGATGAGCTATTAAAGATGCTAAATGCACCTTCTTTGATAATCAAATCAAAGAGATCGCTGAAAAATCACAATGTCCATGGGATCTGGCTGCATGGATGAAGCAAAGGCCCTTGCCTAACTATGAGGCGATCTCCTTTCAGGGACAACCTTGTAATTCTATCGAGTCGCTCTGGGATGCACTCAATAAGTCTTATAACGCTGCGTCTGACAGGCCAGTTAATTTGGATAAGCTCAATGAACTCGAGTCTCACCCAACATGGGACTAGGCCCTGTTCTCTGCGGCAGAACTCCGGGAGTCCCTGGAGCCTTGCAGCAACACGTCTGCCCCAGGACCAGACCATCTAACCTGGGCGCATATCAAGCAGCTAGTGAGATTCCCTCACGTCGCTACTTTCTTCCTAAACATTGCAAACTCATGTTTGGATTTGGGGCATTGGCCCTCCTACTTTAAGCAGAGCTTGTCGGTGATCATTCCGAAACCCGGCAAGCCTGCATACGATACCCCGAAAGCCTTTCATCTGATTGTGCTTTTGAATACTCTCGGCAAGCTTGTCGAGAAAATGCTGGCACGTCGTATGCAGTACAAAGTGACTAAATTTACTGTTTTTGATCCAAAACAGTTTGGTGGCATCTGACAGAACTCGACAGAGGATGCTGGTGTCTTTCTCACCCATATTATCCGGCAAGACTGAATAAAGGGTCTGAAAATGAGTGTCATCACTTTTGATGTTGCTCAATACTTTCCCTCACTTAACCATCGGATGTTGGTGAGGATACTACGACATGGGGGCTTTGCACATCAAGTGTCTAAGTTCTTCGAGTCATATCTCATTGGGCGTAAAACCTCTTATGCCTGGCATAGCACAGTTTCACCTGAGTTCGATGCTGACATTGGTGTCTGTCAGGGCTCAGCATTATCCCCAGTACTGTCAGCGCTGTACTTAGTGCCTGTGCTGAAATTATACCAGAAAGTTGGCGACATGCTGACGATCATATTGTTTGTTGATGATGGACGGATTATCACACAGTCCAAGTCAATCCCGGACAATGTTCCAAAGCTGAAGAGGGCATATGCATCAGTGCACAACCTCTTCACTGACTTCGGGCTTGTTGTTGAACACAACAAGACTGAGTTGCAGCACTTTTTGCGCAATGTGGCAGACCCCCGTCCATCCATTGATCTTGGGTTCGCGCCATACACTGGCACAACTCTACTTCAGCCCAAGGATATCTGACGATACCTGGGTTTTTTCCTGGACACATGCCTTTCTTTCAAGGAGCATGTCCGTTTTTATGCAATGAAGGCTCTGATCACTACCAGAGCTTTCCAAATGTTAGGCAATTCTGTTCGAGGACTTTTTCCTCAACAGAAATGCATCCTCTACCTGTCGTGCGCTCACTCTATTGCAACGTATGGCTGTTTACTATGGAACTTCAATGGTATGTGCAACATCGCGCTCATGAAGTTGTTGTGCCAGATGCAGTGTAAAGCATGCATCTGGATTAATGGACAGTTTCACACCACTCCAGAGGGTGCAGCTGAGATGATGGCTTGTGTCGAGCCCATCACTGGGTTCATCAAACAGCTTAAAGTCGGGTTGTCTGCCCACCTAGCCAATTCCAATGCAAGGCATGCCCTTCGCTCTCTTACCACACCTGCTTCTGCAGGTGGGGATCCTTTGAGGTCAAAGAACTTGGCCTTCCTTTCTGAACACTAGTGCTCATCGCTGAAATCGCCTCTTAAAGATTTGGTGGACCTTCGACCACCAAACTTTATACACACGGATTACTTTGCCGATGCAAATAACCTGGGCAGGCGGTTGGTTGACCAGTTCGGTGACTGCTTTGAGACTCATAGGCTCCTTGGCAAAGATGAGGACTCTGTCAAAGCCTATCACAACTCGCTGGAGCAGGCACTCGCTGAGTGCCATGCCCAGCATGATTGTGCATATGTCAATAGTGATGGCGCCATGCCCACAAAGGCAGATGCACTTGTTAAACAGTCAGTGTATGCATTCCGGGTTTACCAGGGCACCAGACTCTTATTTGAAACTTGTCAGCCGGTGGGTAAAGCTACCAGCGATGATGCTGAGCTGATTGGATTGCATGTTGTGATCCAGAAGGCTACCATGCAGGATGGAATCACTTCCATCTCATGTTTCTTGGATTCAATGAATGCGATTCATCGCATCACCGATTGCAACCCACACTCCATACAGCGGCATTCGATTGCACTGTGCGAGGTACTACAGCGCTGGCTCAACAAAGATGAGCAGTGCAAGATTGAACTCTGGCATGTCTCTTCCAAATGGAAGTGGGCTATTCAGCGCAAAGCACACGAGTTCACTCAGTCGCTCGATATTCCACTGGGGGCTCGCCCCCTCTATAATATGGACGTGCTCTGAAAGGAGGCAGACAATGACATGCATGCCTCTTGGTTCAACCAATCTCAAACCAAGAAATATATAGGCGCTTCCACGTTTCATTTCCATGATGCAGGAAAGCCTGACTTCTATGAGCGCCCTTCTCGGAAGAGAACAGGCTTCATGAAATTGGTGACAGGCAATGAACTGTATGCTCACTGCTGTCGCGTAGCTTGCAAACATGCACCGATCAATGTGTATCAGGCTTTTTTTTTTTTTTTTTTTTTTTTTTTTAAATCATCAATTTACGAGATTCAGGGCCCTGCCTATAGCAGAGCCCTGCGCTTCACCCGCTCTTGTGAGGGGGAGCCCACCATTACAGTGCATCCCGGAGTCAACTCAGATCCAATGGACCTCATCAGTCCATGAACCGACAGAGGAGTTTGTTAGCCCTACTCTGGCCAGGTCATGGGAGACTGTCCCTGCCTGCCACGGCTCGCTCTTCAGCAGGGAGTTCGCAGAGAGCCCCGCTTACTACCGTTTCCCATTCCAGGGCAAGTGGTTCGCTTACATCATCATTGTGGATCCCCACTTGTCCCCGGTCTCTGCCTTGCCACCAGCCAGCCCTGATTGTGCTCTCACGAATGAGTCAGGGATTGGTTTCTGACACCAGGAGCCCCCCCCGTTTAGTTCCGAGGAACCCAGGACTCGACTCATTCTTCGCCCCCTCCCCTGGAGTCCCCGAGTGTCCATGGACCCGGTCCGTAAGGAGCGGCCCACTTTGCAGGTACATCACAGGTGTCATACTACTGGGACTAATGACCACTCTATGTCAGCGGATGGCTCCGGTGATGCCGGACCGTGACTGTCTGTGGTGGGGGATGGCCTGGCCTGGAATCACCCAGACATTCGGCTTGTTCTGTATATATTCTACCCCGCTTACTGCCCCCTATGCTTTCGCTCCCTACTTGATCACATGATATCACGTGACCATTTCAGGCACGGGACACCAGACTCAAGTTCTAGTGTGCCACTTTGGGGTACAATTGATTACTCCCACCTGGATCAGGTGACATTATGTAAATGTCACATGACTCCTTGAACCCGGGCCCTGAGTTATCAATTCAGGCACTGCACCCAGGCCAGGTGATCAATGCAACCAATTTTTCCCATGGTGTCAGCATCACCTGACCCGTGTGAACCAAGCATGTGATGGTAACCTCTGATAGGTCACATGCCTTTTCCAGCTTTTTATAAGTACTGAGGATGAGGGGAATCGAACCCCAACCCTTCCGGTAGTGCACAGCCACCTCTCTGGATATTTGGTGGTGATGATAACCACTGGGCCACCAGCGCCCTAAAATGTGTATCAGGTGTGGTTCAATTTCATTGAGAGTGACCAATGCTCTTGTAGACGAGAGCCCGAGGACTCCGTTCATGTCATGACCCTCTGCCGTAATTGGCAGAGACCAACTGAATAAGGGCGCTGGTGGCCCAGTGGTTATCATCACCACCAAATATCCAGAGAGGTGGCTGTGCACCACTGGAAGGGTTGGGGTTCTTTTTTTTTTTTTTTTTTTTTTTTAAATCATCAATTTATATAGCGGTGCTCGATGGCAGTCCGCTTGTAAGTACACGCATGTGCCTACGATAAATACAACTAGTCCGAAGAAAACCAGACTGAGGGGATGTACATAGAGGGCTCACTGCCCTGTTCTCTCGTGCCCACACTCGTCTGAGCTCGTGCTGAATCGCTCGCTAGAGCTGGTGTCCCCCAGACCCGAAGGCCCGGATGCGGTCATTTCCGCGTAAAGGGTCCGTGAGGTCCCATAATGCCCACCATCGCAGGGCTTGTGATGCGCAATGAAGCTCAGCGACCGCTTTCGTCGATCGCCAGACTGATCCGGTGCACCAGACGCGCGGTCACCCGCCGCCTGGGTCCGGAATGAAGGCACCCGCCGCCTTGTTAGACGTCAGGTACTTGACGAACCAGAGACGCACAAAGGCGTCATACTGGCGTTCAGGTGGCCTCTGCCAGTTACGGCAGAGAGTCATGACGTGGACGGAGTCCTCAGGCCCTCGTCCGCATGAGCATTGATCGCTCTCGACGAAGTTGAACCGCGCGCGATACGCATTGATCGGCGCATGTCCGCATGCCACGCGACAGCAGCGAGCATACAGCTCGTTGCCTGTCACCAACTTCATGAAGCCCGTTCTCTTGCGAGAAGGGCGCTCATAGGAATCCGGCTTTCCCGCATCATGGAAGTGAAACGTGGAAGCACCTATGTATTTCTTAGTACGAGATTGGTCGAACCAAGAGGCGTGCATTTCATCGTCTGCCTCCTTTTGGAGCGCATCCGTAGTGTACAGAGGGCGGGTGCCCAATGGAATATCGAGCGTCCGAGCGTACTCGTGCGCTTCGAGTTGAATAGCCCACTTCCACTTGGAAGGGACGTGCCAGAGATCAATCCTGCACCGCTCGTCTTCGTCGAGCCAGCGCCGTAATACCTCGCACAGCGCAATAGAATGCCGCTGCATGGAGTGAGGGTTGCAATCGATGATGCAGTTGATAGCATTCATCGAGTCCACGAAACACGAGATGGAAGTGGCTCCATCCTGTGTGGTAGCTTTCTGGATCGCAACACGCAATCCAATAAGCTCTGAGTCGTCGCTGGTCGCTTTACTGACTGGCTGGCGAGTTTCAAACAAAAGTCTGGTGCCCCGGTAGACCCGGGATGCATACACCAACTGCTTAACAGGTGCATCTGCTTTCGTGGGCACGGCGCCGTCACTACTGACATATACACAATCTTGCTGGATCTGGCACTCGGCGAGCGCCTGATCCAGTGAGTTACGATAGGCTTTGACAGAATCCTCGTCTTTGCCAAGGAGCCTATGAGTCTCAAAGTGGTCGCCGAACTTGTCGACCAACCGCCTGCCCGGGTTATTCGCATCCGCGAAATAATCCGTGTGTATAAAGTTTGGTGGTCTGAGGTCCACCAAATCTTTGAGAGGAGATTTCAGCGCTGAGCGCTGGCGTTCAGAGAGGGAGGCCAAGTTCTTTGACCTCGAGGGATCCCCGCCTGCAGAGACAGGCGTGGTAAGAGAGCGAAGGGCATGCCTCGCGTTCGAGTTGGCTAGTCGGGCAGAAGATCCGACCTTGAGCCGCTTAATGAAGCCGGCGATGGGTTCAACGCTGGCCATGGTTTCAGCTGCACCCTCCGGAGTGGTGCGGAACTGTCCATTAATCCAAATGCAGGCCTTACGCTGCATCTGGCGCAACAACTTCATGAGCGCGACGTTGCGCATACCATTGAAGTTCCATAATAAACAGCCGTACGTCGCGATGGGGCGAGCGCACGACAGGTAGAGGATGCGTTTCTGCTGAGGGGACAAGCCTCGAACAGAATTGCCTAACATTTGGAAAGCTCTGGCGGTTGTCAGAGCCTTCGTTGCATAAAAACGGACATGCTCTTTAAAGGAAAGACGCGCATCCAAGAAGAAACCAAGGTATCGCCAGACATCCTTGGGTTGAAGTGGAGTTGTGCCAGTATGTGGCGCGAACCCGAGATCAATGGATGGATGGGGGTCCGCCGCATTGCGCGAAAAGTGCTGAAGCTCAGTCTTGTTGTGTTCAACAACAAGGCCGAAGTCAGTGAAGAGGTTGTGCACTGATGCGTACGCCCTCTTCAGCTTTGGGACATTGTCCGGAATTGACTTGGACTGAGCAATAATCAGTCCATCGTCAACGAATGAAATGATCGTCGGCATATCGCCAACTTTCTGGTATAGTTTCAGTACCGGCGCTAAATAAAGCGCAGACAGGACTGGAGACAGAGCCGAGCCTTGGCCGACACCAACGTCGGCATCAAACTCAGGCGAGACAGCGCTGCGCCAGGCGTAAGAGGTTTTACGCCCGACGAGATATGAATCGAAAAACTTTGACACCTGACGCGCAAAGCCTCCGTGTTGCAGTATCCTCACCAACATACGATGGTTGAGTGAAGGGAAGTATTGAGCTACATCAAAGGCGATGACGCTCGTTTTGAGGCCCTTTGTCCAGCCTTGCCGGATGATATGGGTCAGAAACACACCGGCGTCCTCTGTCGAGTTCTGCCGGATGCCACCGAACTGCTTTGGGTCAAAGACAGCAAATTCAGTCGCTTCGTATTGCATACGACGCACCAGCATTTTCTCGACGAGCTTGCCGAGGGTATTCAAAAGCACAATCGGACGAAAGGCTTTCGGAGTATCATATGCAGGCTTGCCGGGTTTCGGGATGATCACCGACAAGCTCTGCTTGAAGTACGAGGGCCAATGCCCCAGGTCTAAGCATGCATTCACAATGTTTAGGAAAAATATAGCTACGTGAGGGAATTTCACAAGCTGCTTAATATGCGCCCAGGTCAGATGATCTGGCCCTGGAGCAGACGTATTGCTGCATGGCTCCAGGGACTCCCGGAGTTCTGCTGCAGAGAACGGGACCCAGTCCCGCATTGGATGAGACTCGAGTTCATCGAGTTTGTCCAAATTAACCGGTCTGTCAGACGCGGCGTTATAAGACTTGTCGAGCGCATCCCAGAGCGACTCGATAGAATTGCACGGCTGTCCCCGGAAGGAGATCACCTCGTAATTAGGCAAAGGCCTTTGCTTTGTCCATGCAGCTAGATCCCATGGACGTCGCGATTTTTCAGCAACCTCTTTGATTCGATTATCAAAGAAGGCGCGCTTCGCATCTTTAATAGCTCGTCGCCAGATGCGGTGGTCTCTTTCAGAGCGAGTTTGCCTGAAAGTTGCCAAGGCTTCAGAGCAGTGCTGGTTCCACCAGCCCTTGCTCCGCTTAGAGAGCTTGCACTTCTTAGAGTGAGTTTCCCAAGCCCGATCAATTGACGCCGAGAGCGCACGAAGTACTCTCTCGAGGTCTTGGATAGTCTCGACTGGAATCATATCCAGTCCGAGTAAGTCGGCGGCAATGTCAGCGATGAACTCGGGGACACTGTCTTTGGGGAGTGACTTCCGCTGGTCGCTGATATCGAGCAGCGGAATGTCGAGTTCAAGTGACAACGGACAATGGTCCGAGGTGAGCTGTAGCGCATGATCAATGCGCGGATGGCTTTGTCCTGTCAAGACAGGGCAGAACATCAGATTAATAGTCGAGGGCCGAAGCTCTCGATTATGCGACATGAAAGTCAGACCGGCGTTAAACGGCTCCGCCCATTCGAGTCCGAGCTCGAGTGCCGCATTACACAGCATCTCGCCCCGCGTACGCTGAGAAGTATGAACTTGATCCCAAAGTTCATAGTGACAATTGAAGTCCCCGCCCAAGTACACCAGGTTGGGGAAGTCAGGGCGCTCTGAGCATTCATCCAAGAGCCGAATTGCACTACCGTCTACATCAGAGTAGGCGTTAGCAAGGAAGAGAGGCTCGCCTGGAGTGGCGAGGCTTATAACCATGAGATCGCGGCTGTCAACCAGGTCGCGCCTCAGGGAAGGTCTTAGCCGCCGTAGGCGGTTATGCACATAGGCCATCACACGAGGAGGTTCCTCGTACGATGACCTGCGAACGATGCAGGTCCAATCCAGATGGGTTGGGCCTCCGATTACTGCCTCGCCGTCGACGTTGTGAGCCGATGGGGCGTATCTAACAATATTCCAAGCAGGTTCTTGGAGAAAAAGAATATCATAATCCTCTCCGAGAGTGGAGAGGAGAACGTCTACATGTACACGCTTTCGATTCACATTCTGAGAGAAAATACGAAGCGATGAAATAAAAGAGCGCCCCCTCGTGCCAGGAACCACTGCCGGAGCGGGACTGTCCGATGAGGAACTCATGAGGGTCCGGCCTCCGCATTACGCTGCGGGGAGGCGTTAGAACGATTCTGGCCAGTACGTTTACGATCACGCACCAGCTGATAATGCTGCTTGATCCACTCGGGATCAAAACGATTTTTCCAGAAGGCACACTTCCGATCATCGGTGGAGTGCTCTTTGCCACAGCTTAGGCACTTCGGAGGATGCGGGCAGGGCTGCCCCGCAGGGGTTGCCTCGACGGGCAGGTTTGCTTTCGGCTTCGCCTTGCAGCAAGAAGCCAGGACACGGTGATGCTCTTTTCTGTGCGGTTCCCCACACAGCGGGCATCGGAGGGATTGCTGGTTACACTTCATCGAAGAGTGTCTCCAGCGCCAGCAATGATCGCAGAGAGGAGATCCCAGCGATGAAAGGGCGGCCTTAAACCGGCATCGCCAGTTTCGGACCATAAGAGTGCGATCGTCCAGAGCCTTGATGTTCCGGCCGGTCGTCGTGTCTTCGATATTGAACCATACGGTTGCAGTATCGGATTTCTTGGAGTTGCGCATAATGCGCGGCACTCCAACGAGGGTGATGAGATCCGAGAACGAGGAGTCTCGGAGGATCTCGTAGGCTTGACGAGCGGTAAGCATACTGCCATCGTCATTGAAGTAGGGAACGTCGAGCAATTTCGCATAGGAAATGCTCGTGGGTATGGTCAGCTCGACCGTGGAGCCAGTCGGAGCGCACCGGAGGGCGGACTCGCGCATGATGTCGCAGTCCTTTGGAGAAGCCACCCTCGTCATCAAGCACGAGAACGAGGTAGCGGAATGGTCCTGGATAGACTCGCATCTGATCCAGGACTTGCCAGCGGTCAACCCCCGGTTGAGGGTTGTCAAGAGAGTTCCGGCGGCAACAGAGCCGTTGCCCCCAGGAAAAGTGTAGACCAGTCTGACATTTCGTCGAGACGGTCCGTGAGACGTGGACTTCACCTTCTGCTTAGGCGGTCCAGAGGAATCGCCGGTCGCCTCCTTCTGAAGGGAAACGATCTTGTCGGCGGGGAGGTCCGGGAAGGTCTTAGCCAAGGCCATGATGGCCTCGGCTGGAGTAGTAGCGGGCTGAGCCGCCGCTTGCGCGTAGGAGCGCTTCTTGTCGGACGGGCGAGTGGCCCGATTGACAGGAGGAGGGGGGCCCCGTCCTGGGGTCCAGGAGCGGGACCGATTGCGAGGAGGTGGAGGTGGGCGGTTCGGGTTCTGAGGTGGTCTTGGAGGCCGAGCGCCAGTGCTCGAGCGAGAGTCCTGGGGGCGCAGCGTGCTCGTCGGAGAGGAGTCGTGGATGCGAGTATCGCCCGAAAAATGGGCGGTCTTGATTGTGCGGGCGCGGATCGTGGTAGCGAGCCGATGCCCGAGAGTGTGCTTGGGTCCATCCAACGTGGGGATCCCAAACATGTTGACGTCGCCAGCGGTGTCGACCAGAGAGGCCAGACCTTCCGTGATAGCATACTGGTAGCCGACAGGAACTTGCACGGCTGATGTGTTAACCTTCCGGAGCCACTCCTTCAGGTTCCACAAAGATTCGGTGACGGCCTTCGCTTCACCGTGGAGGAGGCGAAAACCTTCCTCCTCGAAGTACAAGACACCGACATTATCGCTGTTGAATCCGGCGCGCGTAGACGCCATGGATATAGCGGGAGAGGGGGGAGCGGGGGGCGCGGTCGCCTCACCCTGTGGATTGGGGTCGTCGGTCTGCATGAGACCCATCGTTCCCTTGGAACAGGACGCCGGATGAAGGTCCCGGCTGGGAGAAGAGGCCTTGACTGGCGGGGGGCTCAGCACGGCCGGGGTGCGGGTTCAGCGGTGAGAGGGTAGTCCTCCCACCGCCGCCGAGTGTGTCGAGCGGGTCGTCGCTCATCGAAGCTCTCTGATATTTCGCTGGATTTTCAGCGGATTTCGCGATAAAAGAAAAGGAAGATGCTCAAGAGTAATAAGAACTCGGATCTGCAACTCGATAAGAAATCAGCCCAAGTGTCGATGCTGTAGAACGTGTTTTGTGCGATGCGAGAGGTTGTTTACAGATGTTTACAGGTGGGCGTTGCGGAAAGAGGTGTGGAAGGGTTGGGGTTCAATTCCCTTCATCCTCAGTACCCATAAAAAAAAAAAAAGCTAGGAAAGGCATGTGACCTATCAGAGGTTATCATCACATGCTCGGTTCACACAGGTCAGGTGATGCTGACACCATGGGAAAAATTGATTGCATTGATCACCTGGCCTGGGTGCGGTGCCTGAATTGATAACTCAGGGCCCGGGTTCAAGGAGTCACGTGACATTTATATAATATCACCTGATCCAGGTGGGAGTAATGGATTGTACCCCAAAGTGGCACACTAGAACTTGAGTCTGGTGTTCCGTGCCTGAAAAATGGTCACGTGATGTCACATGATCAAGTAGGGAGCGAAAGCATAGGGGGCGATAAGCGGGGTAGAATATATACAGAACAAGCCGAATGTCTGGGTGATTCCAGGCCAGGCCATCCACCACCACAGACAGTCACGGTCTGGCATCACTGGAGCCATCCACTGACATAGAGTAGTCGTTAGTCCCAGTAGTATGACACCTGTGATGTACCTGCAAAGTAGGCCGCTCCTTACGGACCGGGTCCATGGACACTCGGGGACTCCAGGGGAGGGAGCGAAGAATGAGTCGAGTCCTGGGTTCCTCGGAACTAAACGGAGGGGGGCTCCAGGTGTCAGAAACCAATCCCTGACTCATTTGTGAGAGCACAATCAGGGCTGGCTGGTGGCAAGGCAGAGACTGGGGACAAGTGGGGATCTGCAATGATAATGTAAGCGAACCACTTGCTCTGGAATGGGAAATGGTAGTAAGCAGGGCTCTTTGCGAACTCCCTGCTGAAGAGCAAGCCATGGCAGGTGGGGACAGTCTCCCACAACCTGGCCAGAGTAGGGCTAACAAACTCCTCTGTCGGTTCATGGACTGATGAGGTCCATAGCGGCCCACTTTGCAGGTACGTCACAGGTCGAAGTTTAGCCCCCCCCTTGCGGGAGAGGCTGCTACCCAGGCTCCAGTTCTGTCCCTCCATTGTGCTATGGAGGCGGACCGTCTACCCAGGAGTGTCGCACTTCGGATTCAACTTAAGCAGTTACCTGGGTGTATTATCCCAGGGACTACCGACAGAGGAGTTAGGTCTCTCGAGCCAAGGACTAGAGACTGTCTAGCCTTGCTACGGCCCAGCGGTGTCTGGGCGCGACCCCAGTCCTGCCTTCCCGTCCCCTGACAGATGGTTCGCTGATGCCCTTAATGGGCGCGGATCCCCAATCTGACTAAGGTCTCTGTCTTGCCACGTGCCTCCCAGACTGGCATCCGATATCACAGTAAGGTCCATGGTCCTCCCATGACAGGTCCCCACAGGGGGAGCCCTTAGCTGAACGGGTCTGGATCTACTTCCACCATTGGTGTACTGCGCCGTGACTAACCACCATGGACTCCTACTTCAGGCAGCTCACATGGTACCGGGTGCCCTGTTGGCTCAAACGCCATCGGGTGGTTATCAGACCGGTTCCCGGTATGGTCCCTTATCCTTTCAGCCCCTACCTTTTAAGATCGGGGATCACGTGTAGTCTGCTGGATTAAGGCATTGTCCGGCACTTACATCCCAAGGCCATCCACGCCAAGGGAAACCCGGTCACGTGAGTTAGGGTCACATGATCAGAACCCGTGGGCTCTGTCACATGTGTGACGCATAACCCAGCTTATGTCACATGCCAGCTGCTTAGTCATGTGACCAAGTCACCTCCCTGTGGGAACAGCTGTCACAGGGTCGTGATACTTCCTGCCCGCGTCACGTGGAACCAGCTCCGGACACTTCCGAATGCAAATCTGAAGATGCCACCTCCAGGACTAGAACCCGCGGCTTTGTGGATTGCCACATCCACAGGACTACCTGACTGCGTTTACCGCTATGCCAACCAGCCCTTAGCACAATGAAGCTCGGCGACCGCTTTCGTCAATCGCCAGACTGTTCCGGTGCTCCGAAGAGCTACCAGACGCGCGGTCACCCGCCGCCTGGATCCGGAATGAAAGCACCCGCTGCCTTGTTGGACGCTAGGTACTTAACAAACCAGAGATGCACAAAGGCATCATACTGGCATTCAGGCGGCCTCTGCCAGTTATGGCAGAGAGTCATAACATGGACGGAGTCCTCAGGCCCTCGTCCGCAGGAGCATTGATCGCTCTCAACAAAGTTGAACCATGCGCGATATGCATTGATCGGCGCATGTCCGCATGCAACGCGACAGCAGCGAGCATACAGCTTGTTGCCCGTCACCAACTTCATGAAGCCCGTTCGCTTTCGAGAAGGGCGCTCATAGGAATCGGGCTTTCCCGCGTCATGGAAATGAAACGTGGAAGCACCTATGTATTTCTTGGTCCGAGATTGGTCGAACCAAGAGGCGTGCATTTCATCGTCTGCCTCCTTTCGGAGCGCATCCGTGGTGTACAAAGGGTGAGCGCCCAATGGAATATCGAGCGACCGAGCGTACTCGTGTGCTTCGAGTTGGATAGCCCACTTCCACTTGGAAGAGACATGCCAGAAGTCAATCCTGCGCTGCTCGTCTTCATCGAGCCAGCGCCGTAATACCTCACACAGGGCAATAGAATGCCGCTGCGTGGAGTGAGGGTTGCAATCAATGATGCAGTTGATGGCATTCATCAAGTCCACGAAACATGAGATGGAAATGACTCCACCCTGTGTGGTAGCTTTCTGGATCGCGACACGCAATCCAATCAGCTCGGTGTCGTTGCTGGTTGCTTTACCGACCGGCTGACGAGTTTCAAATAAAAGTCTGGTGCCTCGGTACACCCGGGATGCGTACACCGACTGTTTTACCAGTGCATCTGCTTTCGTGGGCATGGCGCCATCACTACTGACATATGCACAATCTTGCTGGGTCTGGCACTCCACAAGCACCTGCTCCAACGAATTGCAATAGGCTTTGACAGAGTCCTCATCTTTGCCAAGGAGCCTATGAGTCTCAAAGCGGTCGCCGAACTTGTCGACCAACTGCCTGCCCGGATTATTCGCATCTGCGAAATAATCTGTGTGGATAAAGTTTGGTGGTCTAAGGTCCACCAAATCTTTGAGAGGGGATTTCAGCGCTGCACGCTGGCGTTCAGAGAGGGAGGCCAAGTTCTTTGACCTCGAGGGATCCCCGCCCGCAGAAACAGGCGTGGTAAGAGAGCAAAGGGCATGCCTCGCGTTCGAGTTGGCTAGCCAGGCAGAGGACCCGACCTTGAGCTGCCTAATGAAGCCGGCGATGGGTTCAACGCAGGCCATAGTTTCAGCTGCACCCTCCGGAGTGGTGCGAAACTGTCCATTGATCCAGATGCAGGCCTTACGCTGCATCTGGTGCAGCAACTTCATGAGTGCGACATTGCGCATACCATTGAAGTTCCATAATAAACAGCCATATGTCGCGATAGGGCGAGCGCACGACAGGTACAGGATGCGCTTCTGCTGAGGGGATAAGCCTCGAACAGAATTGCCTAGCATCTGGAAAGCTCTGGCAGTTGTCAGAGCCTTCGTTGCATAAAAGCGGACGTGTTCCTTGAAAGAGAGACGCGCGTCCAGGAAAAAACCCAGGTATCGCCAGACATCCTTAGGCTGAAGTGGGGTCGTGCCAGTATATGGCACGAACCCAAGATCAATGGACGGACAGGGGTCTGCCACATTGCGCAAGAAATGCTGCAGTTCAGTCTTGTTGTGCTCGACAACAAGACCGAAGTCAGTGAAGAGGTTGTGCACTGATGCGTACGCCCTCTTCAGCTTTGGAACATTGTCCGGAATTGACTTGGACTGAGCAATAATCAGTCCATCATCAACGAATGATATGATCGTCGGCATGTTGCCGACTTTCTGATACAATTTCAGCATGGGCGCTAGATAAAGCGCAGACAGTACTGGAGACAGGGCCGAGCCTTGACCAACACCAACGTCGGCATCAAACTCAGGTGAAACAGTGCTTCGCCAGGCATAGGAAGTTTTACGCCCGACGAGATATGACTCAAAGAACTTCGACACCTGACGCGCGAAGCCTCCGTGCTGTAATATCCTCACCAACATTCGATGGTTGAGTGAAGGGAAGTATTGAGCTACATCGAACGCAATGACGCTCGTTTTGAGTCCCTTTATCCAGCCTTGCCGGATGATATGGGTCAGAAAGACACCAGTGTCCTCTGTCGAGTTCTGCCGGATGCCACCGAACTGCTTTGGATCAAAGACAGCAAATTTAGTCGCTTCGTATTGCATACGACGCGCCAGCATTTTCTCGACAAGCTTGCCGAGAGTATTCAAAAGCACAATCGGATGAAAGGCTTTCGGAGTATCGTATGCAGGCTTGCCGGGTTTCGGGATGATCACCAACAAGCTCTGCTTGAAGTACGAGGGCCAATGCCCCAACTCCAAACATGCATTTGCGACGTTTAGGAAAAGAGTAGCGACGTGAGGGAATCTCACAAGCTGTTTAATGTGCGCCCAGGTCAGATGGTCTGGACCCGGAGCGGACGTATTGCTGCAAGGCTCCAGGGACTCCCGGAGTTCTGCTGCAGAGAACGGGACCCAGTCCCACATCAGATGTGACTCGAGTTCGTTGAGTTTATCCAAATTAACCGGTCTGTCAGACGCGGCGTTATAAGACTTATCGAGTGCATCCCAGAGCGACTCGATAGAATTACAAGGCTGTCCCCGGAAGGAGATCACCTCGTAATCAGGCAAAGGCCTTTGCTTCGTCCATGCAGCTAGATCCCATGGACGTCGCGATTTTTCAGCGACCTCTTTGATTCGATTATCAAAGAAGGCACGCTTTGCATCTTTAATAGCTCGTCGCCAGATGCGGTGGTCTCTTTCAGACCGAGTTTGCCTGAAAGTTGCCAAAGCTTCAGAGCAGTGCTGGTTCCACCAACCCTTGCTCCGCTTAGAGAGCTTGCACTTCTTAGAGTGAGTTTCCCAAGCCCGATCAACTGATGCCGAGAGCGCACAGAGTACTCTCTCGAGGTCGTAGATAGTCTCGACTGGAATCATATCCAGTCCGAGCAAATCAGCGGTAATGTCGGCGATGAACTCGGGGACACTGTCTTTGGGAAGTGACTTTCACTGGTCGCTAATATCAAGCAGCGGTATGTCAAGCTCAAGTGACAACGGACAATGGTCCGAAGTCAGCTGTAGCGTGTGTTCAATGCGCGGATGAGTCTGTCCTGTCAATACAGGGCAGAACATCAGATCGATAGTCGAGGGCCGAAGCTCTCGGTTATGAGATATGAAGGTCGGACCGTGATTAGATGGCTCTGCCCATTCGAGTCCGAGTTCAAGTGCCGCATTACACAGCATCTCGCCCCGCGTGCGCTAAGAGGTATGAACTTGATCCCAAAGTTCATAGTGACAATTGAAGTCCCCACCCAGGTAAACCAGATTGGGGAAATCAGGACGCTCCGAACACTCATCCAAGAGCCGAATTGCGCTACCATCTACATCAGAGTAGGCATTAGCAAGAAAGAGAGGCTCGCCTGGAGTTGTGAGGCTTATGACCATGAGATCGCGACTGTCAACCAGGTCGCACCTCAGGGAGGGTCTTAGCCGCCTTAGGCGGTTATGCACATAGGCCATCACACGAGGGGGTTCCTCATACGATGACCTGCAGACGATGCAGGACCAATCTGGATGGGTTGGGCCTCCAATTACTGCCTCACCGTCTACGTTGTGTGCCGACGGGGCGTATCTTACTATGTTCCAAGCAGGCTCTTGGAAGAACAAAATATCATAATCCTCTCTGAGAGTGGAGAGGAGAACGTCCATATGTACACGCTTTCGGTTCACATTTTGGGACAGAATACGAAGCGAAGAAATGAAAGAGCGCCCCCTCGTACCAGAGAGCACCGCCGGAGCGGGGCTGTCCGATGAGGCACTCATGAAGGTCCGGCCTCCGCATTGCGCTGCGGGGAGGCGTTAGAACGGTTTTGGCCAGCACGCTTGCGATCACGTACCAGCTGGTAATGCTGCTTGATCCACTCGGGATCGAAACGATTTTTCCAGAAGGCGCACTTCCGGTTGTCAGTGGAGTGCTCTTTGCCGCAGCTAAGGCACTTGGGAGGATGTGGGCAGGGCTGCCCCGCGGGGGTTGCCTCGACGGGCGGGTTTGCTTTCGGCTTCGCCTTGCAGCAAGAAGCCAGGACACGGTGATGTTCTTTTCTGTGCGGTTCCCCACACAGCGGGCATTGGAGAGATTGCTGGTTGCATTTCATAGAAGAATGCCCCCAGCGCCAACAACGATCACAGAGAGGAGATCCCAGCGATGAGAGAGCAGCTTTGAACCGGCAGCGCCAGTTCCGAACCATGACGGTACGATTGTCCAGAGCCTTGATGTTCCGGCCAGTCGTGGTGTCTTCGATATTGAACCAGACGGTTGCAGTATCGGATTTCTTGGAGTTGCACATAATGCGCGGCACTCCAACAAGCGTGATGAGGTCCGAGAACGAGGAGTCTCAGAGGATCTCGTAGGCTTGACGAGCAGTGAGGGTGCTGCTGTCGTCATTGAAATACGGGACGTCGAGCAATTTCGCGTAGGAAATGCTCGTCGGCATGGTGAGCTCGACCGTAGAACCAGTCGGAGCGCACCGGAGAGCGGACTCGCGCATGATGTCGCAGTCCTTCGGAGATGCCACCCTTGTCATCAAGCATGAGAACGAAGTGGTGGAATGGTCCTGGATGGACTCACATCGGATCCAGGACTTGCCAGTAGTCAACCCCCGGTTGAGGGTCGTCAGCAGTGTTCCGGCGGCAACAGAGCTGTTGCCACCAGGGAAAGTATAGACCAGTCTGACGTTACGTCGAGACGGTCCATGAGAGGTGGACTTCGCCTTCTTCTTAGGCAGTCCGGATGAATCGCCGGTCACCTCCTTTTGCAAGGAGACGATCTTCTCGGCGGGGAGATCAGGGAATGTTTTAGCCAAGGCCACAATGGCTTCAGCTGGAGTGGTGGCGGGCTGAGCCGCCGCTTGCGCATATGAGCGCTTCTTGTCAGATGGGTGTGTAGCCCGATTGACGGGTGGAGGGGGACCCCATCCTGGAGTCCGGGAACGGGATCAGTTGCGGGGAGGAGGAGGCAGGCAGTTCGGGTTCTGAGGTGGTCTCGGAGGCCGAGCGCCGGCATTCGAACGGGAGTCCTGGGGGCGCAGCGTGCCCGTCGGAGAGGAATCGTGAACATCGCCCGAGAAGTGGGCAGTCTTGGATGTACGGGCACGGACCATGGTGGCAAGTCGTTGCCCGAGAGTGTGCTTGGGACCCTCAAGGGTGGGGATCCCGAACATATTGATGTCGGCAGTGGTGTCGACCAAGGAGGCCAGCCCTTCCGCGATGGCATATTGATAGCCGGCTGGGACTTGCACGGCTGCTGTGTTGACCTTCCGGAGCCACTCCTTCAGGTTCCATAAAGACTCGGTTACACTCCCCCACCATTCCAGAAGGACTCCAGGAGGAGTCCTTCTGGAATGGAGGAGGACTCCACTAGGAGGTTAGAGGGATTATAGAAGAACTGTCTCAGCCATTTGTTCAATTTACTGAGAACAGAATTTTCCCACTGGAGTTCTGCTGGAGTCCTTGTGTAGTACCAGTTCTTCTGAACTAATATTGCACTTCAGAAGAACAATTCTGCAGGAGTCCAGAGGGAATCCAGCTGAACAGAAACTACAGAAGAACTACAGCAGAACTCTAGTGGAACATGAGAACAAAGCCTCTGGTGTCCTTCAAGACTCCAGAGGAACAAGGACTACAGTGGGAGTCTAGAAGGACATTAGAAGGAACTAAGAGAAAGAACAAGAAGGAGTGTACAGGAACTGCAGGGGCTCTGGCTATGGTGCTTGCCTATCTCTGGATTTATTTTGCCATCAAAATGGCTGTTATTTTTATGGCTTTGGTGCCATTTCATGCCAGTTGTGGCTGCTGCAGGCTCTATGCCTCATCAAGCTTTTCCGGATATACGTTTCCGAGTTTTTGCAGACTTTGTTGAGCAGACATTCAGCTCCAAAGTATCTCTACAAACTGTTTTAATGGTTCTTTTTGCCTTGACATACAACACAGATTTATTAAATCTGCATCTCTATCAGTAAAAACACTCTCAAACAGCTACTGCTTGGATGACTGCTTTGGGAAAGTCTCTGAAGGAAAACCTTCAAAATGATTTTATACGGCTCTTTCAGAAAAAAGAATTAAATCCTACTATTAAAGATGAAATCTTGATCAACTTGCTGGCAACTAAACTGCACACCTTGACTGGGCTTTTATTTGATCAAACTGAAGATTTACAACCAGTTGATGATGCTATTCTCAAACCTATCCAGTTGATATGTCCCCAAACAGCAAAATGCTTGAATGTGGAATGCAAAAACACCCATTTGATGCAAAATTCAAAGGATTGTGATATTCCTCCTGTAAAATTGCTTCAAGGCAATTCTGTCCTCAGAAATACCTTTGTTCTCAGTGGAAAATGCAAACAATGCAATACCATCTATTATGCAGATCATCAAAACTCTTTGATTGATAGAAATAAACCCATCCGAAAGAAGATATTCATCAATTCTGCCAAATTTTTAAAAATTAGGCAATCATTCTGGGTTGATCGCAATTTTTCTATAGCTGTAGTCAATGCCATGTATAATTTCCATGCATCTGCCTCTGCTATTGCTGCATTTTATAATGACAGCTATCTGGAGCCTCTAGAAATCAATATTTCTAGACGTCAAATTTGGCAAGCCTTTACTCAAGAATCTATACGCCAAGTAGCAGATTATTCAGATGAAATCTTTGCTCCTGCTGAAGGACTTAATATCCAAGACACTGTTAAGCATGCCTTTGAACAATTAGGCCAAAAGGGTATCATCTATGGAGCCAAAGAACATTCTTGCAAAGATTGTACCCATGAATATAGAGCAACAGCAGACCATATTACTGGAGATGACCCTGCTGCTGTCTTGGGGATTGATGAAAATCAGGTTGTTCCTGCTCTACAGGGAGAAGCTGCTCACTTAGCAAGACAAGATGCTGTACAAGCAAGAGCAATAGCACAACATGCTGCTCCAAGCAGAGCTTATATGGATATTGATGAAGAGCTGGATCAAAGCAATGATGATATGGACATTGATGATGATGCTGAAGACTATGCACCAGTCAAAATGATTGTGATAGATGGCATTGTGATGGGACCTGCACATTGTGCATATGAAAATTGTGATAAAGACTTGCTCAATTATCAGAATGGGATATTTTGTGATGAGCATGAAAGGATGTTTGAAGGATTATGCTGAGTCAAAGATTGTGGCAAATCCAGGATTGGAAAAACCCAAGCATGTCTTGATCATCAAGATCTTTGGCATTCATATCGGACAAGATTTGGAAATCAATCTTTATTGGGGGTTCAAAGATTGATAAAACGAGCAGAAAAAGAAAGACAAGATTGGTATCCCCAAGTTGCACCTTCTGCTCAAAGGCATGATGAACCAGAATCTGAAATAACACAATCACAAGTGCACTATTTTAGTGCTGGAAAATATTACTGTGTGGAAACAATTTGTTCACCATGTAGAGTTATTATTGGATGGACAAAATTTGATATTTCAGAATCACCAACAAATATTCTGAATTGGCTGGAAGAGGTCTATCCAGATCAAACCTCAAGGCCAGATTACATTTGCATTGATAAAGCATGCCAAGTTCTGCACACTGCTATTGCACAAGGAAGATGGGATGATTGGAAGGATACAAGTCAGTTCATTGTAGATGCCTACCACTATATCAATCATCGGGTTACAGACTACTTGTGTCACAAGTGGTGCAATCCTGCACCATTAAATGGTTCTGCACCCAATCTTATTCAAGAGGAAGTTGATTCAAAGGGCCACACTCACTTTAAACGAGCCTATAACACACAAGCATGTGAACAGTTAAATGCTTGGATTGCAGGCTTTGAAAGCATACTTAACAGAATGACAGTTTACAATTTCAATTGGACATTACATGTTTTATTGTTTCTTCATACTCTCAAAGTTCTTAGAAAACAAGCTAAGCAGGCAGCAAAGAAAGTAGAAGTTATTGATGATAATGAAGTTGAAGAAGAATTAGGTATTGAAATAGATATAGCTTAAATAGGGATTGTTCTTTCAGATGTACAAATTGTTCTATATTGTATAGTAGAGATGAAGTCAGATGTGTTGTTAAATTCTAGAAGTGTTCTTGTACAGTCAAGGTGGACTCCTTGTAAAGCCCTGGTAATGTCCTTGTACAGTTCACCAGGATTTCTCATGGGGTTCTGGTGGAGTTCTTGTATGGTTCTTGTAAAGTCCTTATAAAATCCTGGTAGAATCCCTATGCAGTCCAGAAGTAGTCCTTGTAAGGTCCTTATGAGGTTCTTGTACAGTTCTGGTACAATCCTTGCACAGTACTACTATTGTCCTTGTACAGTCCTAGTATAACCCTTGTCTTTGGTCTTTCAGAATTCCTCCTGGAGTCCTGGTATTTTCCTGATATAGTACAGAAGGATTCCTTCTAAAATCCTTATCATGTTGTTCTGGTGAAGTTCCTCTATATTCCTGGTATTGTCCTGGTACAGTTCACTAGGATTTTTCATATCTCCTTGGCAGAATCCTCAAAGAAGTAGTACTTCTTGAGTCCTCCTGCAGTCCTCCTGTAGTCCTGGTATGGTTCTTCTATAGTTGATAAAATGTCCTTGTAGAGTCCTCCAGAATTCCTTGTACAGTTCTCCTCCTTGTAGAGTCCTCAGAATATACATAGGTAATCCCTATAAAGTTCTGCTGGAGTCCTTGTGGAGTTCCTGTACTCATCAGTCCTGCTGAAGTTCCTGTTAAGTCCTTGTTGAGTTCTTGTTATAGATAGATTGCAAAAATCAAGAACTAGACAAGGACTTTACCAGAACTCCACAAGAATTATCAGAACTCAACAAGTACTGTACAGGAACTGCATCAGGACACCAGTGGGAATGGTGGGGGAGTGTAATGTACTCCTTTTATGGGTACTGAGGATGAGGGGAATTGAACCCCAACCCTTCCAGTAGTGCACAGCCACCTCTCTGGATATTTGGTGGTGATGATAACCACTGGGCCACCAGCGCTCCACCTTTGCTTTGTCCATGCAGCCAGATCCCATGGACGTCACGATTTTTCAGCAACTTCTTTGATTCAGTTATCAAAGAAGGTGCGTTTAGCATTTTTAATAGCTCATTGCCAGATGCGGTGGTCCCTTTCAGAGTGAGTTTGCCTGAAAGTTTCCAAAGTCTCGGAGCAGTGCTGGTTCCACTAGCCCTTGCTCCGCTTAGAGAGCTTGCACTTCTTAGAGTGCGTTTCCCAAGCCCGATCAACTGATGCCGAGAGTGCACAAAGTACTCTCTCGAGATCGTGAATAGTCTCTACTGGAACCATGTCTAGTCCGAGCAAGTCAGAGGCAATGTCGGCAATGAACTCGGGGACACTGTCTTTGGGAAGTGACCTCTGCTGGTCACTGATGTCAAGCAGCGGGATGTCGAGTTCAAGTGACAATGGGCAATGGTCTGAAGTCAACTGTAGTGCATGATCGATGCGCGGATGGATCTGTCCTGTTAATACAGGGCAGAACATCAAATCGATAGTCAAGGGCCAAAGCTCTCAGTTATGGGATATAAAGGTTGGACCAGGATTAGATAGGGCCCCAGTAGCCCAGTGGTTTAATCGCCACTAAAAGACTGGAGAGGTGGCTGTGCAGTCACTGGGAAGGTTGTGGGTTCGATCCCCGCTCATCCTCTGTACCTTACAAAGCAGGGATAGGCATGTGACCCATCATCGGTTACTGTCACGTGCTCGGTGACTCAGGTTGGTAAGCAACCCTGAGGCAATACCATGGTCAGGTGACCTTCGGTGGCTAGGGTGGTAACCTGGTCACGTGATAGGGATGATCGTGGGAGCCCAAAGTGGCAGGTCAGGTGATCCCTGGCAGGCCATGCCTGAAATGGTCACGTGACTAGTCATGTGATCAAGTAGGGAGTGAAAGCATAGGGCGCGGTAAGTGGGGGAGTAACTGAAAACAATCCGACCCTTGATGCGCACCCCGTAATAGGGAGTTCCAGAGCATGCACGCTTCCGGAAGGTGCCGCGCACCCTGTAATGGGGAGTCTCTTCGGACTGCGAGCTTGGGACAGGACACCCCCCACCGGTTAATCTCGAGCCCAGTCTAACCAGCTGGATCAGGCCGAGAACCTGGTCGTTAGTCAGCGTTGGTAGTGTGGACCGGTCCCTGTGGACTGGTCATTGAACTGGTCCTTTGGCACACTTGGGGAGTCCCCAGGCCCAGGGGTAGCCACCACATGACCGTAAAGCACTGCTCAGGTGGGAGCCTGAGACCTCCTCGTGGGGCATGCATAACCGGGTTAAGCATGGGTGTAGAACTCCTCAGCCTAGGCCTTAGGTCTAGGGTGCACACTGAGGCTGGATGCTGGCAAGGCAGAGACCTGGGATATGATTGGGGATCCGCGCCCTTTGGGCATCAGCAAACCACATGCTCAGGAACGGGAAAAGTAAAGTAGGTGGGGCTTACCAATGTCCGGCTTGTTCTCGGCTTGGCCTCTTGGTAACTCGCTCCCTGGCCGAAATTCGGACCATGGCGGACCAGGGTAGTCCCCTGACTCCGGCCCGAGAGGACTTATCCTCTGCCGGTTCATCTGGATGACTAATCCAGGTATTGAATCCAAGTTGATTCCGAAGTCTAGGCATGGAATTCCACCGTTTAGTCTAGCGCCTATCCTGCAAAGGAAACGGCGATAAGGGTTCTCCACTTGGAGGGCCCTAAACTTCGGTATTTATCGTAGGCACACTCGTGTACTTACAAGCGGACTGCCACCGAGCACCGCTATAAAAATTGTTGATTTAAAAAAAAAAAAAAAAGACCAGGATTAGATGGTTCCACCCATTCAAGTCTGAGCTCAAGTGCCGCATTACACAGCATCTCGCCCCACATATGCTGAGATGTATGAACTTGATTCCAAAGTTCATAGTGACAGTTGAAGTCCCCACCTAGGTAAACCAGATTGGGGAAATCAGGACGCTCTGAACATTCATCCAGGAGCCAGATTGCACTGCCGTCTACATCGGAGTAGGCGTTAGCGAGGAACAGGGGCTCGCCAGGAGTAGCAAGGCTTATAACCATGAGATTGTGACTATCAACTAGATCACGTCTCAGGGAAGGTCATAGCCACCTTAAGCGGTTGTGAACATAGGCCATCACATGAGGGGGTTCCTTGTAGGATGACCTGCAAATGATGCAGGTCCAATCCGGGTGGATTGGACCTCCAATTACTGCCTCACCGTCGACGCTGTAAGCTGACAGGGCATATCTTACAATGTTCCAAGCAGGTTCTTGGAGAAAAAGAATATCATAATCCTCTCCAAGAGTGGAGAGGAGCATGTCTATATGTACATGCTTTCGATTCACATTCTGAGACAAAATACGCAGCGAGGAAATAAAAGAGCACCCCCTCATACCAGGGACCACCACCGGAGTGGGGCTGTCCGATGAGGAACTCATGAAGGTCCAGCCTCCGCATTTCACTGCGGGGAGGCATTAGAATGATTCTGGCCAGTACGCTTACGATCATGTACCAGCTGGTAATGCTGCTTGATCCACTCGGGATCAAAATGGTTCTTTCAGAAGGTGCACTTCCAGTCATCAGTGGAGTGTTCTTTGCTGCAGCTAAGACACTTGGGAGAGTGTGGGCAGGGCTGCCCCACAGGGGTTGCCTTGACAGGCGGGTTGGCCTTCGGCTTTGCCTTACAGCAAGAAGCCAAAACACAGTAGTGCTCCTTTCTGTGCGGTTCCCCACACAGCGGGCATCGCAGGGATTGCTGGTTGCACTTCATAGAGGAGTGCCCCCAATGCCAGCAATGATCACAGAGAGGAGATCCTGGCGATGAAAGAGCAGCCTTAAACTGGCAGCACCAGTTACGGACCATGAGAGTACAGTCGTCCAGAGCCTTAATGTTCCGGCCAGTCATAGTGTCCTCGATATTGAACCATATGAGTCATATCTGATGCGGGACTGGGTCCCGTTCTCAGCTGCAGAACTCCGGGAGTCTCTGGAGCCTTGCAGCAATACATCTGCCCCAGGACCAGACCATCTGACCTGGGCACATATTAAACAGCTAGTGAGATTCCCTCATGTTGCTACATTTTTCCTAAACATTGCAAACGCATGTTTGGACTTGGGGCATTGGCCCTCTTACTTCAAGCAGAGCTTGTCGGTGATTATTCCGAAACCTGGCAAGCCTGCATACGATACCCCGAAAGCCTTTTCACCCGATTGTGCTTTTGAATACCCTTGGCAAGCTCGTCAAGAAAATGCTGGCGCGTCGTATGCAGTACGAAGTGACTAAATTTGCTGTCTTTGACCCAAAGCAGTTCGGTGGCATCCGGCAGAACTCGACAGAGGATGCCGGTGTCTTTCTGACCCATATCATCCGGCAAGGCTGGATAAAGGGTCTCAAAATGAGCGTCATCACCTTTGATGTAGCTCAATACTTTCCCTCACTCAACCACCGGATGCTAGTGAGGATACTGCAACACGGAGGCTTCGCACGTCAAGTGTCGAAGTTTTTCGAATCATATCTCATCGGGCATAAAACCTCTTATGCCTGGCGGAGTGCTATCTCGCCTGAGTTTGATGCCGACGTTGGTGTTGGCCAAGGCTCGGCTTTGTCTCCAGTACTGTCTGCGCTGTATTTGGCACCGGTGCTGAAATTATACCAGAAAGTTGGCGATATGCTGACGATCATATCATTTGTCGATGATGGACTGATCATTGCTCAGTCCAAGTCAATTCCGGACAATGTTCCAAAGCTGAAGAGGGCGTACGCCTCAGTACACAACCTCTTCACAGACTTCGGCCTTGTTGTTGAGCACAACAAGACCGAGCTGCAGCACTTCTCGCGCAATGCGGCGGACCCCCGTCCAGCCATTGATCTTGGGTTCACGCCATACACTGGCACGACTCCACTTCAACCCAAGGATATCTGGCGATACCTTGGTTTTTTCTTGGACACGCGCCTCTCCTTCAAAGAGCATGTCCGTTTTTATGCAACGAAGGCCCTGACCACTGCTAGAGCTTTCCAAATGTTAGGCAATTCTGTCCGAGGCTTGTCCCCTCAACAGAAACGCATCCTTTACCTGTCGTGCGCTCGCCCCATTGCGACATATGGCTGTTTATTATGGAACTTCAATGGTATGCGCAATGTGGTGCTCATGAAGTTGTTGTGCCAGATGCAGCGTAAGGCCTGCATCTGGATTAATGGACAGTTTCGCACCACTCCGGAGAGTGCAGCTGAAACCATGGCCTGCGTTGAACCCATCGCCGGCTTTATTAAACGGCTTAGGGTCGGGTCCTCTGCCTATCTAGCCAACTCGAACGCGAGGCATGCCCTTCGCTCCCTCACCACGCCTGCCTCTGCAGGCGGTGACCCCTCTAGGTCAAAGAACTTGGCCTCCCTCTCTGAATGCCAGCGCGCAGTGCTGAAATCCCCTCTCAAAGACTTGGTAGACCTTAGGCCACCAAACTTTAATCACACGGATTATTTTGCAGATGCAAATAACCCGGGCAGGTGGTTAGTCGACCAGTTCGGCAACTGCCTTGAGACTCATAGGCTCCTTGGCAAAGACGAGGACTCTGTCAAAGCCTATCGTAACTCACTGGACCAGGCACTCGCCGAGTGCCAGATCCAACAAGATTGTGCATATGTCAGTAGTGACGGCGCCGTGCCCATGAAAGCAGATGCACTAGTCAAGCAGTCGGTGTACGCATCTCGGGTCTACCGGGGCACCAGACTTGTATTTGAAACTTGTCAACCGGTCGGTAAAGCAACCAGCGATGACACCGAGCTGATTGGATTGCGTGTTGCGATCCAGAAGGCTACCATACAGGATGGAATCACATCCATCTCATGCTTCTTGGATTTGATGAATGCAATTAACCACATCATCAATTGTAATCCGCACTCCGCACAGCGGCACTCTATTGCGCTGTGTGAGGTCCTATGGCGCTGGCTCGACAAAGATGAGTGGCGCAGGATTGATTTCTGGCATGTCCCTTCCAAATGGAAGTGGGCTATTCAACTTGAAGCACACGAGTATGCTCGGTCGCTCGATATTCCATTGGGTACTCGCCCTCTGTACACCACGGATGCGCTCCGTAAGGAGGCAGACGATGAAATGCATGCCTCTTGGTTCAACCAATCTCGGACCAAGAAATACATAGGCGCTTCCACATTTCATTTTCATGATGCAGGAAAGCCCGACTCCTATGAGCGCCCCTCTCACAAGAGAACGGGCTTCATGAAGCTGGTGACAGGCAACGAGTTGTATGCTTGCTGTTGTCACATTGCATGCGGACACGCGCCGATCAATGCATATCGTGCGCGGTTCAATTTTGTCGAGAGCAACCAATGCTCGTGCGGACGAGGGCCCGAGGACTCCGTCCATGTCATGACTCTCTGCCATAACTGGCAGAGACCACCTGAACGCCAGTATGACGCCTTCGTGCGTCTCTGGTTCATCAAGTACCTGACGTCTAACAAGGCGGCAGGTGCTTTCATTCCGGATCCAGGCAGCGGGTGACCGTATGCCTGTAGCCGGAACAGTCTGGTGATTGTCGAAAGCGGTCGCCGAGCTTCATTGCACATTGCAAGCCCTGCGACGGCGGGCGTTATGGGCCCTCACGGACCCTTTACATGGAAGTGACTGCATCCGGGCCTTCGGGTCTGGGGGACGCAAGCTCTAGCGAGCGATTCAGCACGAGCTCGGAGGAGCACGGGCACGAGAGAACAGGGCAGTGAGCCCTCCATGTCTATCCCCTCAGTCTGGTGTTTTGTCAGACTAGTTGTATTTATCGTAGGCACATTCGTGTACTTACAAGCAGACTGCCATCGAGCACCGCTATATAAATTGTTGATATAAAAAAAAAAAAAAAAAAAAAATATTGAACCATATGGTTGCAGTATCAGATTTCTTGGAGTTGCACATAATGCGTGGGACTCCAACGAAGGTGATGAGATCCGAGAACGAAGAGTCCCGAAGAATCTCATAGGCTTGATGGGTAGTGAGGGTGCTGCCATCATCATTGAAATAGGGGACGTCGAGCAATTTTGCATAGGAGATGCTCGTGGGCATGGTGAGCTCGACCGTAGAGCCAGTCGGAGCACACCGCAGAGCAGACTCGTGCATAATATCACAGTCCTTCGGAGAAGCCACCCTCATCATCAAACAAGAGAAAGAGGTGGCGGAATGGTCCTGGATGGACTCACATCGAATCCAAGACTTGCCAGCTGTCAGCCCTCGATTGAGGACCATCAGGAGAGCCCTGGCAGCAATGGAACCATTGCCACCAGAGAAAGTGTAGACCAATCTGACATTGTGTTGAGACGGTCCGTGAGAGGTGGACTTGGCCTTCTTCTTAGGTGGTCCATCACCAGACATCCTTGGGCTAGAGAGGGGTAGTGCCAGTGTATGGCATGAATCCAAGATCAATAGATGGACGGGGGTCTGCCGCATTGCATGAAAAATGCTGCAGTTCAGTCTTGTTGTGTTCTACAACAAGGCTAAAGTCAGTAAAGAGGTTGTGTACTGATGCATATGCCCTCTTCAGCTTTGGAACATTGTCCGGGATTGACTTGGACTGAGCAATAATCAGTCCATCATCAACAAATAATATGATCATCGGCATATCACCAACTTTCTGGTACAGTTTTAGCACCGGCACCAGATACAGCGCTGACACAAGACTTGTCGAGCAATACCTCTTTCTGCAATGCCCATTTGTAAACAACTGTAAATAAACTCTCATCTCGCAAAAACACATTCTACAGTGGCCATACTCTGGGTGATCTTGTATCAAGTTGCATACCCAAGTTCTTATCACTCTTGAGCACCTTCTGTTTTTTTTATCGCAAAATCCGTTGAAAATCTGACGAATTATAGAGACATTCGATGAGTGATGACCCGCTCGACACATTGAGTGGTGGTGGAAGGCCTGTGCTTTCACTGCTGAACCTGCACCCCGGCCATACTGAGCCCCCCGCCAGCCAAGGCCTCTTCTCCCAGCTGGGACCCTCGTCCAGCATTCTTTTTCAAGGCAACGATGGTCTCATGCAGACCGATGACCCCAACCCACAGGCCGAGGCGACTGCACCCCCTGCTCCCCCTTCTCCCACTATTTTCATGGTGTCCACGCATGCCAGGTTTAATAGCGACAATGTCGGACACAACTCCTCTCCGATGGGCATGCTGCGCCCTCAGGACTCCTGCTCGAACACGGGTGCTCGGCCTCCGTGACTACCTCGGAACCCAAACCACCCGCCTCCCCCTCCTTGCAATTGGTCCTGTTCCCGAATGCCAGGATGGGGCCCTCCTCCTCCCGTCAATCGGGCTATGCACCCATCTGACAAGAAACACTCGTATGCGCAAGCAGCGGCTCAGCCTGCCACTACTCCAGCTGAGGCCATCGTGGCCTTGGCCAAAACCTTCCCGGACTTCCCTGCCGAGAAGATCGTCTCTTTGCAAAAGGAGGCGACCAGTGAATTGTCTGGACCACCTAAGAAGAAGGCAAAGTCCACGTCCCATGGACCGTCTCGACGCAATGTCAGACTGGTCTACACTTTCCCTGGTGGCAACAGCTCTGTTGCTGCCAGAACCCTCCTGACAACCCTCAACCGGAGGCTGACAGCTGGCAAGTCTTGGATTCAATGTGAGTCTATCCAGAACCATTCCGCCACCTCGTTCTCCTGTCTGATGATGAGAGTGGCTTCTCTGAAGGACTGCGACATCATGCGCAAGTCCACTCTCCGATGTGCTCCGACTGGCTCTACAGTCGAGCTCACCATGCCTACAAGCATTTCCTATGTGAAATTGCTCAACGTCCCTTACTTCAACGATGATGGCAGTACTCTTACTGCCCATCAGGCATATGAGATTCTCCGAGTCTCATCATTCTCGGACCTCATCACCCTCATTGGAGTGCCGCGCATCATGTGCAACTCCAAGAACTCCGATACTGCAACCGTTTGGTTCAATATCGAGGACATAATGACCAGCCAGAACATTAAGGCTCTGGACAATCGCACTGTTATGGTTTGGAACTGGCGCTGCCAGTTCAAGGCCACTCTCTCATTGCCAGGATCTCCTCTCTGCAATCGCTGCTGGTGCTGGCGGCACTCCTTGATAAAGTGCAACCAGCAATCTCTTCGATGCCCGCTGTTTTTTTTTTTTTTTTTTTTTTTTTTTTTAAATCAACAATTTACGAGATTCAGGGCCCTGCATATAGCAGAGCCCTGCGCTTCATCCGCTCTTGCGAGGGGGAGCCCACCATTACAGTGCATCCCGGAGTCAACTCAGACCCAATGGACCTCATCAGTCCATGAACCGACAGAGGAGTTTGTTAGCTCTACTCCAGCCAGGTCGTGGGAGACTGTCCCCGCCTGCCACGGCTCGCTCTTCAGCAGGGAGTTCACAGAGAGCCCCACTTACTACCGTTTCCCATTCCAGAGCAAGTGGTTCGCTTACATCATCATTGCGGATCCCCACTTGTCCCTGGTCTCTGCCTTGCCACCAGCCAGCCCTGATTGTGCTCTCACGAATGAGTCAGGGATTGGTTTCTGACACCAGGAGCCCCCCCCGTTTAGTTCCGAGGAACCCAGGACTCGACTCATTTCCCACACCCTCCCCTGGAGTCCCCGAGTGTCCATGGACCCAGTCTGTAAGGAGCGGCCCACTTTGCAGGTACATCACAGGTGTCATACTACTGGGACTAACGACTACTCTATGTCAGCGGATGGCTCCGGTGATGCCGGACCGTGACTGTCTGTGGTGGAGGATGGCCTGGCCTGGAATCACCCAGACATTCGGCTTGTTCTGTTTATATTCTACCCTGCTTACCGCCCCCTATGCTTTCGCTCCCTACTTGATCACATGACATCACGTGACCATTTTCAGGCACGGGACACCAGACTCATGTTCTAGTGTGCCACTTTGGGGTACAATCGATTACTCCCACTTGGATCAGATGACATTATGTAAATGTCACGTGACTCCTTGAACCCGGGCCCTGAGTTATCAATTCAGGCACCGCACCCAGGCCAGGTGATCAATGCAACCAATTTTTCCCACGGTGTCAGCATCACCTGACCCATGTGAACCGAGCATGTGATGGTAACCTCTGATAGGTCACATGCCTTTCCCAGCTTTTTTATGGGTACTGAGGATGAGGGGAATCGAACCCCAACCCTTCCGGTGGTGCACAGCCACCTCTCTGGATATTTGGTGGTGATGATAACCACTGGGCCACCAGCGCCCCCAAAGCAGTTTGGTGGCATCCAACAGAACTCCACGGAGGACGCCGGAGTGTTTCTTACCCATATTATCCGGCAAGGTTGGATAAAGGGTCTTAAAATGAGCGTCATTGCCTTTGATGTAGCTCAATACTTTCCCTCGCTCAACCATCAGATGTTGGTGAGAATACTGCAACACGGAGGCTTTGCACGTCAAGTGTCGAAGTTCTTCGAATCATACCTCGTCGGGCGTAAGACTTCTTATGCCTGGCGCAGCGCTATCTCACCTGAGTTTGATGCCGATGTTGGTGTCGGCCAAGGCTCGGCTCTGTCTCCAGTACTGTCTGCGCTGTATTTGGCGCTGGTGCTGAAATTATACCAGAAAGTTGGCGACATGCCGATGATCATATCATTTGTTGACGATGGACTGATCATCGCTCAGTCCAAGTCAATCCCGGACAATGTTCCAAAGCTGAAGAGGGCGTACGCATCAGTGCACAACCTCTTTACTGACTTTGGGCTTGTTGTTGAGCACAACAAGACCGAGCTGCAGCATTTCTTGCACAATGTGGCGGACCCCCGTCCATCCATTGATCTTGGGTTCGCGCCATATACTGGCATGACTCCACTTCAGCCCAAGGATGTCTGGCGATACCTGGGCTTTTTCCTAGATGCACGCCTTTCTTTCAAAGAGCATGTCCGTTTCTATGCAACGAAGGCTCTGACAACTGCCAAAGCTTTCCAAATGCTTGGCAATTCTGTTCGAGGGCTGTCACCTCAGCAGAAATGCATCCTTTACTCGTCATGCGCTCGCCCCATCGCGACGTATGGCTGTTTATTATGGAACTTCAATGGTATGCACAATGTTGTGCTCATGAAGTTGTTGCACCAGATGCAGCGTAAGGCCTGCATCTGGATCAATGGACAGTTTCGCACCACTCCGGAGGGTGCAGCTGAAACTATGGCTTGCGTTGAACCCATCGCCAGCTTCATTAAGCGGCTTAAGGTCGGGTCTTCTGCCTGTCTAGCCAACTCCAATGTGAGGCATGCCCTCCGCTCTCTTACCACACCTGCTTCAGCCGGTGGGGATCCTTCGAGGTCAAAGAACCTGGCCTCTCTCTCCGAACGTCAGCGCGCGACGCTGAAATCTCCTCTCAAAGATTTGGTGGACCTCAGGCCACCAAACTTCATCCACACAGATTATTTTGCAGATGCAAATAACCCAGGCAGGTGGTTGGTCGACAAGTTCAGCGACTGCTTTGAGATTCATAGGCTCCGTGGCAAAGACGAGGACTCTGTTAAAGCCTATCGTAACTCACTGGAGCAGGCGCTCGCCGAGTGCCAGATCCAGCAAGATTGTGCATATGTCAGTAGTGACGGCACCATGCCCACAAAAGCAGATGCACTCGTTAAACAGTCTGTGTATGCATCTCGGGTCTACCGGGGCACCAGACTCATATTTGAAACTCGGCAGCTGGTCGGTAAAGCAACCAGCGATGACACCGAGCTGATTGGATTGCGTGTTGCGATCCAGAAGGCTACCACACAGGATGGAATCACATCCATCTCATGTTTTCTAGACTCGATGAATGCCATCAACCGCATCATCGATTGCAACCTGCACTCTGCACAGCGGCATTCTATTGCGCTGTGCGAGGTTCTACGGCGCTGGCTCGACGAAGATGAGCGGTGCAGGATTGACCTCTGGCATGTCCCTTCCAAATATGCTCGCTGCTGTTGCATCGCATGCGGACATGCACTGATCAATGCGTATCACGCGCGGTTCAATTTCGTTGAGAGCGATCAATGCTCATGCGGACGTGGGCCCGAGGACTCCGTCCATGTCATGACTCTCTGCCGTAACTGGGAGAGACCTGCTGAACGCCAGTATGACGCCTTTGTGCGTCTCTGATTCGTCAAGTACCTAACATCTAATAAGGTGGCAGGTGCTTTCATCCCGGATCCAGGCGGCGGGTGACCATGCGTCTGCTGCACCAGAACAGTATGGCAATCGACGAAAGCGATTGCTGAGCTTTATCACGCACCGCAAGCCCTGCGACAGTGGGCATTATGGGACCTTACGGACCCTTTATGCGGAATTGACCGCAGCCGGGCCTTCGGGCCTGGGGGACGCCAGCTCTAGCGAGCGATTCAGCACGAGCTCAGATGAGCGTGGGCACGAGAGAGCAGGGCAGTGCAGCCCTCTATGTATATCCCCTCAGTCTGGTTTGGTGTTGGACTAGTTGTATTTATCATAGGCACACTTGTGTACTTACAAGCGGACTGCCACCGAGCACCGCTTTATAAATTGTTGATTTAAAAAAAAAAAAAAAAAAAAAAAAAAACACCTGCCTCTGTGGGCGGGGATCCCTCGAGGTCAAAGAACTTGGCCTCCCTCTCTGAATGCCAGCGCACAGCGCTGAAATCTCCTCTCAAAGATTTGGTGGATCTTAGACCACCAAACTTTATCCACATGGATTATTTTGCAGATGCAAATAACCCAGGCAGGCGATTGGTCGACAAGTTCGGCGACCGCTTTGAGACTCATAGGCTCCTTGGCAAAGACGAGGACTCTGTCAAAGCCTATCGTAACTCACTGGAGCAGGCGCTCACCGAGTGCCAGACCCAGCAAGATCGTGCATATGTCAGTAGTGACGGTGCCATGCCCACGAAAGCAGATGCACTGGTTAAGCAGTCGGTGTACGCATCCCGGGTTTACCGGGGCACCAGACTTTTATTCGACTCTCGTCAGCCGGTCAGTAAAGCGACCAGTGATGATGCAGAGCTGATTGGATTGCGTGTTGTGATCCAGAAGGCTGCCACACAGGATGGTATTACCTCCATCTCATGTTTCTTGGACTCGATGAATGCCATTAACCGCATCATCGATTGCAATCCTCACTCGGCACAGCGGCATTCCATTGCTCTGTGTGAGGTATTACGGCGCTGGCTCGACGAAGACGAGCAGCGCAGGATTGATTTCTGGCATGTCCCTTCCAAGTGGAAGTGGGCTATTCAACTTGAAGCACATGAGTATGCTCGGTCGCTCGTGCTCGGTCACTCAATATTCCACTGGGCTCTCGCCCTTTGTACACCACAGCTGCACTCCGCAAGGAGGCAGACGATGAAATGCATGCTTCTTGGTTCGACCAATCTTGGACCAAGAAATACATAGGCGCCTCCATATTTCATTTTCATGATGTGGGAAAGCCAGATTCCTATGAGCGCCCTTCTCGAAAGAGAACGGGCTTCATGAAGTTGGTGACAGGCAACGACGGCTGGTGCTTTCATTCCGGATCCAGGCGGCAGGTGACCATTCATCTGTAGCACCGGAATATTATGGCGATCGACGAAAGCGATTGCCGAGCTTCATTGCGCACCACAAGCCTGCGACAGCAGGCATTATGGGACCTTATGGACCCTTTACGCGGAATTGACTGCAACCGGGCCTCTGGGCCTGGGGGATGCCAGCTCTAGCAAGCGGTTCAGCACGAGCTCATATGAGCATGGGCACGAGAGAACAGGGCAGTGAGCCCTCTATGTCTATCCTCTCAGTCTGTTTCTTTCGGACTCGTTGTATTTATTGTAGGTACCCTCGTGTATTTACAAGCGGACTGCCATCGAGCACCGCTATATAAATTGTTGATTTAAAAAAAAAAAAAAAAAAAAAAAAGCTACTTGGTCTGCTATTTTCTAGCAGTTGGGTGATCTGTCTGCATTTATGATTGGAATCTTCTTGATTCGCTGTGTCCTCCATCCTGTTTTCATTACTATAGCAGTATTGATGCAGGTCCTGTCTGCTCTGCTATCGACTTCTGGTGTTATCATTGCTATCCCCTTTCGCATTCATATTTTCGCTGGTACTGCAAGTTCTTTTCTTCTGGGTGGTTTGTTGCCTTGGATGGTTTTTCTTGGTGCTTCAGGTCACTTTGCAGGAATGGTGTATTTCAGAATATGGGATGATCTACATCATGTATCGAAGCAAGTCTGTTTCAGCTGTATGGGTCACAATTTAGCACCTCTTAATTGAACCCTTCGACAAAACCCTCTTTGTCAAAGCTTTCTTTGTCCTTGTCTTCTTTGTCTTCTTCTCCTTCTTCTTTCACTTCTCTGACTTGGGATTTTCCCTTCTTCTTCTTCCTGCAGTTTCGTGCATAGTGTCCTTTCAAGCTGCAATTGTAATATGTGATGTTTGCTACTCCTTTTCGTGGCTCCAGGCAATTTCATGATAGGTGTCCTGGTTTATTGCAGTTGAAGCAATTGTTGCTTCGTACTTTGTCAACTTCCATGGCCTGTCCTGTTCCTCAGCTTGGGTTTCCTGGCTTGCATTGGTTGTTTACGAATTCCCTCCTCATTACATTCCTATGTTCGTCGATGTTGCGTCCTATCGCTCACACTGTCTTGATATATTCATCTCCATCCATTGGAAGTTTGGAGATTGAATATATGGCTTCTGCTGTCCTCCAGTTTAGGCTCTTCTCGAGTAGGAAACGAGGAGCTGTTCCCATCATTCCTGCTTTTTCTGTGAGGTCTACAAATTCATCTAGGAATTCATCGATCAGTCAGTTTCCCTGTCTGATGTTGAATAATTTGCTTCCTGCTTGTGACAGTGACATGACATTGCTGAATCGTATCTGTATTTCGGTTATGAAATCGGCCCATGTGCTTTGATTGGTTGTAGTGTCGATTTTCTTTAACATCCAGTGGGCTCCTAATCTCTCGGTCATTCTGGATAGTACTGCTCCGATCTTTTGTGTATCGGTGAGGTCTCTGTGTGCAGTTATGTAGAGTTTCATCTTTCTCCACCAAATGTCGAAAGCTGTTCAGTCTCCTGTGAAGGACTTTGGGTCTGTGATAATTCCTTTGTATTCTGTCGCCATTGTTTGAGGGATTTCTTCGTCGCTGTCTTGGTCTTGGCTTTCCTGTTCTTGAGCTTGTTGTGCTTGGGCCTGCTGTTCTTGGATCTGCTTTTGTCTTTGTTCTTCTCTTTGCTCTTTCCAATAGTCTAGGTCGATTCCTGCGATTCTACAGGCTTGTTTGAATTCATTCCACTCTGCAGCGGTTGGTCCATCTGTCTTGGATAGTCTCTTTTGCTCCCTCCACTGATAGTATTTGTTCCAGTCACTGTCGCTTACTTTCGCCACGATGGTGCGATTTTCTTTATGCTGTACTTCAGCGGGTCGGTCTTCTGAAGGGGTTCAGCAATTTTGTTCCTATGTGCCCCTGGCTTTGGTATCGTTCTCGTTGGTTCTGTCGTACACTCTGTGCGTCATGTCTCTTCTGTATTAGTGTATCCTCTTCTTGTACTCAGCGATTGTAGTTTGCAATCTGCTGTTGTCTGAAGCTTTGGGCTCATGTTCGTTCTTCTCTTGTTCTCTTGCAGATTGGTTCATCCTCTTCTTCGGCAGGAAGATTCTGGTCTGACCACAGCTCTTCTAGGCTTATTCTATATTCTCCTTCTAGTAAGAGTTCTGTGATGAGTTGTGCTGTTTCGTTACTGAAGTTTTCAGTAGACTCGTCTGTGGTGGTGAAGGCAAGTTCTCTCAGAAGTGCCTGTTCTTCTTCTTTGTCGCTACTTGGTGTAGGCATATGCTCACTTTCTCGATTGTTCAAATTGCTAGTGTCTCTGCAGTTGGCGTGGACTGTCTCTATGAATGGCATGGACTGCAATGTGTAATCTACTTCTCTGAACCAGGTGTTCTTGTTATTTGTGCTAGTACTCGCTGGGTCAGCGACTATTCATCATCGAATGTTGATTAGGTCTTTGATAAAGCGCGATGTGGTGTGTGTCGTTCTAATGCCTCCCCGCAGCGAAATGCAGAGGCTGGACCTTCATGAGTTCCTTGTCGGACAGCCCCGCTCCGGTGGTGGTCCCTGGTATGAGGGGGCACTCTTTTATTTCCTCGCTTCATATTTTGTCTCAGAATGTGAATCGAAAGCGTGTACATATAGATGTACTCCTCTCCACTCTCGGAGAGGATTATGACATTCTCTTCCTCCAAGAACCTGCTTGGAACATTGTAAGATATGCCCCGTCAGCTCACAGCGTCAATGGTGAGGCAGTAATCGGAGGTCCAACCCACTCAGACTAGACCTGCATCATTCGCAGGTCATCCTACGAGGAACCACCTCGTGTGATGGCCTATGTCCATAACCGCTTAAGGCGGCTATGACCTTCTCTTTGATGTGACTTGGTTGATAGTCGCAATCTCATGGTCATTAGCCTCGCCACTCCTGGCAAGCCTCTCTTCCTTGCAAATGCCTACTCTGATGTAGACGGCAGTGCAATCTGGCTTCTGGATGAATGTTCAGAGCATCCCAATTTCCCCAACCTGGTGTACATGGGCAGGGACTTCAATTGTCACTATGAACTCTGGGATCAGGTTCATACCTCTCAGTGTATGCGGGGTGAGATGCTGTGTAATGCGGCACTTGAGCTCGGACTCGAATGGGCAGAACCATCTAACCCTGGTCCAACCTTCATTTCCCATAACCGAGAGCTTCGGCCCTCAACTATTGACTTGATGTTCTGCCCTGTAGGGGCTGGTTGGCATAGCGGTAAACGCAGTCAGGTAGTCCTGTGGATGTGGCAATCCACAAAGCCGCGGGTTCTAGTCCTGGAGGTGGCATCTTCAGGTTTGCATTCGGAAGTGTCCGGAGCTGGTTCCACATGATGCGGGCAGGAAGTATCACGACCCTGTGACAGCTGTTCCCACGGGGAGGTGACTTGGTCACATGACTAAGCAGCTGGCATGTGACATAAGCTGGGTTATGCATCACACACATGACTGACCCCACTCTGTGGGCTCTGATCATATGACCCTAACTCACGTGACCGGGTTTCCCTTGGCGTGGATGGCCTTGGGATGTAAGTGCCGGACAATGCCTTAATCCGGCAGACCACACGTGATCCCCGATCTTAAAAGGTAGGGGCCGAAAGGATAAGGGACCATACCGGGAACCGGTCTGATAACCACCCGATGGCGTTTGAGCCAACAGGGCACCCGGTACCATGTGAGCTGCCTGAAGTAGGGGTCCATGGTGGTTAGTCACGGTGCAGTACACCAATGGTGGAAGTAGATCCAGACCCGCTCAGCTAAGGGCTCCCCCTGTGGGGACCTGTCATGGGAGGACCATGGACCTTACTGTGATATTGGATGCCAGTCTGGGAGGCACGTGGCAAGACAGAGACCTTAGTCAGATTGGGGATCCGCGCCCATTAAGGGCATCAGCGAACCATCTGTCAGGGGATGGGAAGGCAGGACCGGAGTTGCGCCCGGACACCGCTGGGCCGTAGCAAGGCTAGACAGTCTCTAGTCCTTGGCTCGAGAGACCTAACTCCTCTGTCGGTAGTCCCTGGGATAATACACCCAGGTAACTGCTTAAGTTGAATCCGAAGTGCGACACTCCTGGGTAGACGGTCCGCCTCCATAGCACAATGGAGGGACAGAACTGGAGCCTGGGTAGCAGCCTCTCCCGCAAGGGGGGGGCTAAACTTCGTCGAATGGGCGGAGCCATCTAATCATGGTCCTACCTTCATATCCCATAACCGAGAGCTTCGGCCCTCGACTATTGATCTGATGTTCTGCCCCGTCCTAACAGGACAGATTCATCCGCGTATTGACCACGCATTACAGTTGACTTCGGACCATTGTCCATTGTCACTTGATCTGGACATACCGCTACTCGATATTAGCGACCAGCGGAAGTCACTCCCCAAAGACAGTGTCCCCGAGTTCATCGCTGACATTGCCGCCGACTTACTCGGACTGGATATGATTCCGGTCGAGACTATCCAAGACCTCGAGAGAGTACTTCGTGCGCTCTCGGCGTCAGTTGATCGGGCTTGGGAAACTCACTCTAAAAAGTGCAAGCTCTCTAAGCGGAGCAAGGGCTGGTGGAACCAGCACTGCTCTGAAGCCTTGGCAACTTTCAGGCAAACTCGCTCTGAAAGAGACCACCGCATCTGGCGACGAGCTATTAAAGATGCGAAGCGCACCTTCTTTGATAATCGAATCAAAGAGGTTGCTGAAAAATCGTGACGTCCATGGGATCTAGCTGCATGGACGAAGCAAAGGCCCTTGCCTGATTACGAGGCGATCTCCTTCCGGGGACAGCCTTGCAATTCTATCGAGTCGCTGTGGGATGCGCTCGACAAGTCTTATAATGCTGCGTCTGACAGACCGGTTAATTTGGACAAACTCGATGAACTCGAGTCTCATCCAATGCGGGACTGGGTCCCGTTCTCTGCAGCAGAACTCCGGGAGTCCCTGGAGCCATGCAGCAATACGTCTGCTCCGGGGCCAGACCATCTGACCTGGGCGCATATTAAGCAGCTTGTGAAATTCCCTCACGTAGCTATATTTGTCCTAAACATTGCGAATGCATGCTTAGACCTGGGGCATTGGCCCTCGTACTTCAAGCAGAGCTTGTCGGTGATCATCCCGAAACCGGGCAAGCCTGCATATGATACTCCGAAAGCCTTTCGTCCGATTGTGCTTTTGAATACCCTTGGCAAGCTCGTCGAGAAAATGCTGGCGCGTCGTATGCAATACGAAGCGACTAAATTTGCTGTCTTTGACCCAAAGCAGTTCGGTGGCATCCAGCAGAACTCGACAGAGGACGCCGGCGTGTTTCTGACCCATATCATCCGGCAAGGCTGGACAAAGGGCCTCAAAATGAGCGTCATCGCCTTTGATGTAGCTCAATACTTCCCTTCACTCAACCATCATATGTTGGTGAGGATACTGCAACACGGAGGCTTCGCACGTCAGGTGTCAAAGTTTTTCGAATCATATCTCGTCGGGCGTAAAACCTCTTACGCCTGGCGCAGCGCTGTCTCGCCTGAGTTTGATGCCGACGTTGGTGTCAGCCAAGGCTCGGCTCTGTCTCCAGTCCTGTCTGCGCTTTATTTAGCGCCGGTACTGAAACTATACCAGAAAGTTGGCGATATGCCGACGATCATTTCATTCGTTGACGATGGACTGATTATTGCTCAGTCCAAGTCAATTCCGGACAATGTCCCAAAGCTGAAGAGGGCGTACGCATCAGTGCACAACCTCTTCACTGACTTCGGCCTTGTTGTTGAACACAACAAGACTGAGCTTCAGCACTTTTCGCGCAATGCGGCGGACCCCCGTCCGTCCATTGATCTCGGGTTCGCGCCGTATACTGGCACAACTCCACTTCAGCCCAAGGATGTCTGGCGATACCTTGGTTTCTTCTTGGATGCGCGTCTTTCCTTTAAAGAGCATGTCCGTTTTTACGCAACGAAGGCTCTGACAACCGCCAGAGCTTTCCAAATGTTAGGCAATTCTGTTCGAGGCTTGTCCCCTCAGCAGAAACGCATCCTCTACCTGTCATGCGCTCGCCCCATCGCGACATACAGCTGTTTATTATGGAACTTCAATGGTATGCGCAACGTCGCGCTCATGAAGTTGTTGCACCAGATGCAGCGTAAGGCCTGCATTTGGATTAATGGACAGTTCCGCACCACTCCAGAGGGTGCAGCTGAAACCATGGCCAGCGTTGAACCCATCGCCGGCTTCATTAAGCGGCTCAAGGTCGGATCTTCTGCCCGACTAGCCAACTCGAACGCGAGGCATGCCCTTCGCTCTCTTACCACGCCTGTCTCTGCAGGCGGGGATCCCTCGAGGTCAAAGAACTTGGCCTCCCTCTCTGAACGCCAGCGCTCAGCGCTGAAATCTCCTCTCAAAGATTTGGTGGACCTCAGACCACCAAACTTTATACACACGGACTATTTTGCGGATGCGAATAACCCGGGCAGGCGGTTGGTCGATAAGTTCGGCGACCGCTTTGAGACTCATAGGCTCCTTGGCAAAGACGAGGATTCTGTCAAAGCCTATCGTAACTCACTGGATCAGGCGCTCGCTGAGTGCCAGACCCAGCAAGATTGTGTATATGTCAGTAGTGACGGCGCCGTGCCCACGAAAGCAGATGCACCTGTTAAGCAGTCGGTGTACGCATCCCGGGTCTACCAGAGCACCAGACTTTTGTTTGAAACTCGCCAGCCAGTCGGTAGAGCGACCAGCGACGACTCAGAGCTTATTGGATTGCGTGTGGCGATCCAGAAAGCTACCACACAGGATGGAGCCACTTCCATCTCGTGTTTCGTGGACTCGATGAATGCTATCAACTGCATCATCGATTGCAACCCTCACTCCACGCAGCGGCATTCTATTGCGCTGTGTGAGGTATTACGGCGCTGGCTCAACGAAGACGAGCAGCGCAGGATTGATCTCTGGCACGTCCCTTCCAGGTGGAAGTGGGCTATTCAACTCGAAGCACACGAGTACGCTCGGACGCTCGATATTCCATTGGGCACCCGCCCTTTGTATACCACGGATGCGCTCCGAAAGGAGGCAGACGATGAAATGCACGCCTCTTGGTTCGACCAATCTCATACTAAGAAATACATAGGCGCTTCCACGTTTCACTTCCATGATGCGGGAAAGCCGGATTCCTACGAGCGCCCTTCTCGCAAGAGAACGGGCTTCATGAAGTTGGTGACAGGCAACGAGCTGTATGCTCGCTGCTGTCGCGTCGCATGCGGACACGCGCCGATCAATGCGTATCGCGCGCGGTTCAATTTCGTCGAGAGCGATCAATGCTCATGCGGACGAGGGTCTGAGGACTCCGTCCACGTCATGACTCTCTGCCGTAACTGGCAGAGGCCACCTGAACGCCAGTACGACGCCTTTGTGCATCTCTGGTTCGTCAAGTACCTGACGTCTAACAAGGCGGCGGGTGCCTTCATTCCGGACCCAGGCGGCGGGTGACCGCGCGTCTAGTGCACCGGATCAGTCTGGCGATCGACGAAAGCAGTCGCCGAGCTTCATTGCGCATCGCAAGCCCTGCGACAGCGGGCGTTATGGGACCTCACGGACCCTTTACGTGGAAATGACTGCATCCGGGCCTTCGGGTCAGGGGGATGCCAGCTCTAGCGAGCGATTCAGCACGAGCTCATACGAGCGCGGGCACGAGAGAGCAGGGCAGTGAGCCCTCTATGTACATCCCCTCAGTCTGGTTTTCGTCGGACTAGTTGTATTTATCGTAGGCACACTCGTGTACTTACAAGCGGACTGCCATCGAGCACCGCTATAAAAATTGTTGATTTAAAAAAAAAAAAAAAAAAAAGATGTTCTGCCCTGTATTGACGGGACAGACTCATCTGCGTATTGAACATGCGCTCCAGTTGACTTCGGACTATTGTCCCTTGTCACTTGAACTTGACATTCTGCTACTTGACATTAGCGACCAGCGGAGGTCACTCCCCAAAGACAGTGTCTCCGAGTTCATTGCTGACATTGCCTCTGACTTACTCAGACTGGATATGATTCCGGTAGAGACTGTTCATGATCTCGAGAGGGTACTTTGTGCACTCTCGGCGTCTGTGGATTGGGCTTGGAAAACTCACTCTAAGAAGTGCAAGCTCTCCAAGCAGAGCAAGGGCTGGTGGAACCAGCACTGCTCCGAGACTTTGGAAACCTTCAGACAAACCCACTCTGAAAGGGACCACCGCATCTGGCAACGAGCTATTAAAGATGCGAAACGCGCCTTCTTTGATAGCCGAATCAAAGAGGTCGCTGAAAAATTGCAACGTCCATGGGATCTGGCTGCATGGACAAAGCAATGGCCCCTGCCTAACTACGAGGCCATCTCCTTCCGGGGACAACCTTGCAATTCTATCGAGTCGCTCTGGAATGCGCTCGATAAGTCTTATAACGCTGCGTCTGACAGGCCGGTCAATTTGGGTAAACTCGATAAACTCGAGTCTTACCCGACACGGGATTGGGTCCCGTTCTCCGCTGCGGAACTCCGGGAATCTCTGGAGCCCTGCAGCAATATGTCTGCCCCAGGACCAGACCATCTGACCTGGGCGCATATCAAACAACTAGTTTTTTTTTTTTTTTTTTTTAAATCAGCAATTTATGAGATTCAGAGCCCTGCATATAGCAGAGCCCTGCGCTTCACCCACTCTTGCAAGGGGGAGCCCACCATTACAGTGCATCCCGGAGTCAACTCAGACCCAATGGACCTCATCAGTCCATGAACCGACAGAGGAGTTTGTTAGCACCACTCCAGCCAGGTCGTGGAAGACTGTCCCCGCCTGCCACGGCTCGCTCTTCGGCAGGGAGTTTGCAGAGAGCCCCGCTTACTACCGTTTCCCGTTCCAGGGCAAGTGGTTTGCTTACATCATCATTGTGGATCCCCACTTGTCCCTGGTCTCTGCCTTGCCACTAGCCAGCCCTGATTGTGCCCTCACGAATGAGTCAGGGATTGGTTTCTGACACCAGGAGCCCCCCCCGTTTAGTTCCGAGGAACCCAGGACTCGACTCATTCTTCGCCCCCTCCCCTGGAGTCCCCGAGTGTCCATGGACCCGGTCCGTAAGGAGCGGCCCACTTTGCAGGTACCGAAGTTTAGCCCCCCCCTTGCGGGAGAGGCTGCTACCCAGGCTCCAGTTCTGTCCCTCCGTTGTGCTATGGAGGTGGACTGTCTACCCAGGAGTGTCGCACTTCGGATTCAACTTAAGCAGTTATCTGGGTGTATTATCCCAGGGACTACCGACAGAGGAGTTAGGTCTCTCGAGCCAAGGACTAGAGACTGTCTAGCCTTGCTACAGCCCAGCGGTGTCTGGGCACGACCCCAGTCCTGCCTTCCTGTCCCCTGACAGATGGTTCGCTGATGCCCTTAATGGGCGCAGATCCCCAATCTGACTAAGGTCTCTGTCTTGCCACGTGCCTCCCAGACTGGCATCCAATATCACAGTAAGGTCCATGGTCCTCCCATGACAGGTCCCCACAGGGGGAGCCCTTAGCTGAATGGGTCTGGATCTACTTCCACCATTGGTGTACTGCGCCGTGACTAACCACCATGGACTCCTACTTCAGGCAGCTCACATGGTACTGGGTGCCCTGTTGGCTCAAACACCATCGGGTGGTTATCAGACCGGTTCCCGGTATAGTCCCTTATCCTTTCGGCCCCTACCTTTTAAGATCAGGGATCACGTGTGGTCTGCTGGATTAAGGCATTGTCCGGCACTTACATCCCAAGGCCATCCACGCCAAGGGAAACCCGGTCACGTGAGTTAGGGTCATATGATCAGAGCCCACAGAGTAGGGTCAGTCATGTGTGTGATGCATAACCCAGCTTACGTCACATGCCAGCTGCTTAGTCATGTGACCAAGTCACCTCCCCGTGGGAACAGCTGTCACAGGGTCGTGATACTTCCTGCCCGCATCATGTGGAACCAGCTCCGGACACTTCCGAATGCAAATCTGAAGATGCCACCTCCAGGACTAGAACCCGCGGCTTCGTGGATTGCCACATCCACAGGACTACCTGACTGTGTTTACCGCTATGCCAACCAGCCCTTTATCAAACAGCTAGTGAGATTCCCTCACATCGCTACCCTTGTCCTAAACATTGCAAATGCATGTTTGGATCTTGGGCACTGGCCCTCTTACTTCAAGCAGAGCTTGTCAGTGATCATTCCGAAACCCGGCAAGCCTGCATACGATACTCCGAAAGCCTTTCATCCGATTGTGCTTCTGAACACTCTCAGCAAGCTCGTCAAGAAAATGCTGGCACATCGTATGCAATATGAAGCGACTAAATTTGCTGTTTTTGATCCAAAACAGTTTGGCAGCATCCAACAGAACTTGACAGAGGACGCTGGTGTCTTTCTCACCCATATTATCTGGCAAGGCTGGATAAAGGGTCTCAAAACAAGTGTCATCGCCTTCGATGTCACTCAATACTTCCCCTCACTCAACCATTGTATGTTGGTGAGAATACTCCAACACAGAGGCTTTGCATGTCAAGTGTCAAAGTTCTTCGAGTCATATCTCATTGGGCGTAAAACTTCATATGCCTGGCGCAGCGCTGTCTCACCTGAGTTTGGTGCTGACGTCAGTGTCGGTCAAGGCTTGGCCCTGTCTCTAGTACTGTCTGTGCTCTACTTAGCGCCTGTGCTGAAATTATATCAGAAAGTTGGCAACATGCTGATGATCATTTCATTCATTGATGATGGACTGATTATTGCACAGTCCAAGTCAATTCCGGACAATGTTCCAAAACTGAAGAGGGCATACGTGTCAGTGCACAACCTCTTCACTGACTTCAGGCTTGTTGTTGAGCACAACAAGACTGAGCTGCAGCATTTCTCGTGCAATGTGGCAGACCCCCGTCTGTCCATTGATCTCGGGTTCGTGCCATATACTGGCACTACTCCACTCCAGCCCAAGGATGTCTGGAGATACCTGGATTTTTTCTTGGATGTGCGCCTTTCCTTTAAGGAACATGTCCGCTTCTATGCAATGAAGGCTCTGACAATGGCCAGAGCTTTCCAAATGCTAGGCAATTCTGTTCGAGGTCTATCTCCCCAACAGAAATGCATCCTGTACCTGTCATACGCTCGCCCTATCGCAACATACAGCTGTTTGTTATGGAACTTCAATGGTATGCGCAATGCTGTGCTCATGAAGTTATTGCACCAGATGCAGTGTAAAGCATGTATTTGGATTAATGGACAGTTTCGCACCACTCCGAAGGGTGCAGCTGAAACTATGGCCTGTGTCGAGCCTATCGCCAGGTTCATTAAGCGGCTTAAAGTCGGGTCCTCTACCCGATTGGCCAACTCTAACACAAGGCATGCCCTTCGCTCTCTCACCACACCAGCTTCTGCAGGTGGGGATCCTTCGAGGTCAAAGAACTTGGCCTCCCTCTCTGAATGCCAGTGCTTATTGCTGAAATCCCCTCTCAAAGATTTGGTGGACCTCCAACCACCAAACTTCATACACATGGATTATTTCATGGATGCGAATAACCTGGGCAGGTGGTTGGTCGACAAGTTTGGCGACCGCTTTGAGACTCATAGGCTCCTTGGCAAGGACGAGGACTCTGTCAAGGCCTATCACAACTCACTGGAGCAGGCACTCGTTGAGTGCCAGGCCCAGCAGGATTGTGCATATGTCAGTAGTGATGGCGCCATGCCCACGAAAGCAGGTGCACTTGTTAAACAGTCGGTGTTTGCATCTCGAGTTTATCGAGGCACCAGACTTTTATTTGAAACTCGTCAGCCGGTTGGCAAAGTGACCAGCAATGATGCAGAGCTGATTGGACTGCATGTTGCGATCCAGAAGGCTACCACTCAGGATGGCGTCACTTCCATCTCATGTTTCTTGGATTCGATGAATGCCATTAGCCGCATCATCGACTGCAATCCGCACTCTGCACAGCGGCATTCTATTGCACTGTGTGAGGTTCTACAGCACTGGCTGGACGAAGATGAGCAGCGCAGGATTGAATTCTGGCATGTCCCTTTCAGGTGGAAGTGGGCTATTCAATTTGAAGCACATGAGTTCGCTCGGTTGCTTGAAGTTCCACTGGGGGCTTGCCCCCTCTATACCACGGATGCACTCCGTAAGGAGGCAGACGATGATATGCACACCTCTTGGTTCGACCAATCTCGGACCAAGAAATATATAGGTGCTTCCATGTTCCATTTCCATGACGCTGGACAGCTGGATTCCTATGAGCGCCCCTCTCGAAAGAGGACAGGCTTTATGAAACTGGTGACGGGCAACGAGTTGTACGCTCACTGCTGTCACATTGCATGCAGACATGCGCCGATCAATGCGTATCGCGCACAGTTCAATTTTGTTGAGAGCGATCAATGCTCATGCGGACGTGGGCCTGAAGACTCCATCCATGTCATGACTCTCTGCTGTAACTGGCAGAGACCAACCGAACGCCAGTACGATACCTTTGTGCGCCTCTGGTTCGTCAAGTACCTAACGTCTAACAAGGCAGCTGGGGCTTTTATTCTGGATCCAGGCGGCGGGTGACCGTGCGTCTGTTGGCTCTTCGGAGTACCGGAACAGTCTGGCGATCGACGAAAGCGATTGCTGAGCTTTATTGCGCACTGCAAGCTCTGTGACGGCGGGCATTATGGGACCTCACGGACCCTTTACGTGGAAATGACCACATCTGGACCCTCGGGTCTGGGGGACACCAGCTCTAGCGAGCAAGTCAGCATGAGCTCAGACGAGCACGGGCATACGAGAACAGGGCAGTGTAGTCCTCCATGTCTATCCCCTCAGTCTGTCTCCTTCAGACTAGTTGTATTTATCGTAGATGCCCTTGTGTATTTACAAGCGGACTGCCATCGAGCACCGCTATATAAATTGTTGATTTAAAAAAAAAAAAAAAAAAAAAAAAAAAACAATATGGGGGCTTTGCGCATCAAGTGTCAAAGTTCTTTGAGTCATATCTCATTGGGCATAAGAAGACCTCCTATGCCTGGTGCAGTGCTGTCTCGCCTGAGTTTGATGCCAACGTTGGTGTCAGTCAAGGCTCAGCTTTATCTCCAGTGCTGTCAGCGCTGTATCTTTTTTTTTTTTTTTTTTTTTTTTTTTTTTAAATCAACAATTTATATAGTGGTGCTCGATGGCAGTCTGCTTGTAAATACACAAGGGCATCTATGATAAATACAACTAGTCTGAAGGAGACAGACTGAGGGGATAGACATGGAGGGCTACACTGCCCTGTTCTCGTATGCCCGTGCTCGTCTGAGCCCGTGCTGACTCGCTCGCTAGAACTGGCATCCCCCAGACCTGAAGGTCCGGATGTGGTCATTTCCGTGTAAAGGGTCCGTGAGGTCCCATAACACTGGCCATTGCAGGCTTGCAGTGTACAATGAAGCTCAGCGATCGCTTTTGACAATCACTAGAATGCACCAGCACTCTGAAGAGTGCTGTCCGCTACAAGCAAACGGTCACCCGCTGCCTGGATCCGGAATAAAAGCACCTGCCGCCTTGTTAGACATGAGGTACTTAATGAACCAGAGATGCACAAAGGCATCATACTGGCGTTCGGGTGGTCTCTGCCAGTTACGACAGAGAGTCATAACATGGACAGAGAACAAGGACTCCATCCATGTTATGACTCTCTGCCGTAACTGGCAGAGACCAACTGAATGCCAGTATGATGCCTTCGTGCGTCTCTGGTTTGTCAAGTATCTAACATCGAACAAGGTGGCGGGTGCTTTCATCCCAGATCCAGGCGGTGGGTGACCATACATCTGTTGCGGACAGTGCTCTTCGGAGTGCTAGGGCAGTATGGCGATTGACGAAAGTGATCATCAAGCTTTATTGCACACTGCAAGCCTAGTGATGGTTGGTATTATGGGACCTTCCAGACCCTTTATGCAGAAGTGATTGCATCCAGACCTTCGGATCTGGGGGATGCCAGCGCAAGCGAGCAACTCAGCACGAGCTCAGATGAGTGCAAGTAGGAGACAGCAGGGCAGTGCAGCCCTCTATGTTTGTCTCTTTCTGTTTCCTTGGACAGATCATATTTATCATAGATACCTCGCTGTATTTATATGCGGACTGCCACTAAGCACCACAATACAAATTGTTGATTTAAAAAAAAAAAAAAAAAAAAATGAGCATATAACTCATTGCCTGTCACCAACTTCATGAAGCCTATTCTCTTGTGAGAGGGGTGCTCATAGGAATCAGGCCTTCCTGCTTCATGGAAGTAAAATGTGGAAGCACCTATATATTTCTTGGTCTGAGATTGGTCAAACCAAGAGGCATGCATATCATCATCTGCCTCCTTTCGGAGTGCATCCGTTGTGTAGAGGGGGTGGGCCCCCAGTGGTACATCTAGTGCATGGGAATACTCATGCGCTTCCAGTTGAATGGCCCACTTCTACTTGGAAGGAACATGCCAGAATACAATCTCACACCTCTTTCTGCAATGCCCACTTGTAAACACCTGTAAACAACCTCTCGCATCGCACAAAACACATTCCACAGCGTCGACACCTGGGCCAATCTCGTATCCAGTTGCAAATCCGAGTTATTCACACTCTTGAGCACCTCCTTTTCTGTTTATCGCAAAATCCGTTAAAAATCCAACGAATTATAGAGAGTTTCGATGAGCGACGACCCGCTCGACATGCTTGGCGGCGGTGGGAGGGCTACACTCTCACTGCTGAATCCGCACCCTGGCTGCACTGAGCCCCCTGCCAGTCAAGGCCTCTTCTCCCAGCTGGGACCTTCGTCTGGTGTCCTCTTTCAAGGCAACGACGGTCTCATGCAGACCAATGACCCCAATCTGCAGGCTGAGGCGACCGTGCCCCCTGCTCCCCCCTCTCCCGCTATTTCCATGGTGTCTACACATGCCAGATTTAACAGCGACAATGTCGGTGTCTTGTACTTCGAGGAGGAAGGCTTTCGCCTCCTCCACGGTGAAGCGAAGGTGGTCACTGAGTCTCTTTTTTTTTTTTTTTTTTTTTTTTTTAAATCAACAATTTTTATAGTAGTGCTCGATGGCAGTCCGCTTGTAAGTACACGAGTGTGCCTACGATAAATACAACTAGTCCGACGAAAACCAGACTGAGGGGATGTACATAGAGGGCTCACTGCCCTGCTCTCTCGTGCCCGCGCTCGTATGAGCTCGTGCTGAATCGCTCGCTAGAGCTGGCGTCCCCCTGACCCGAAGGCCCGGATGCGGTCATTTCCGCGTAAAGGGTCCGTGAGGTCCCATAACGCCCGCTGTCGCAGGGCTTGCGATGCGCAATGAAGCTCGGCGACCGCTTTCGTCGATCGCCAGACTGATCCAGTGCACTAGACGCGCGGTCACCCGCCGCCTGGGTCCGGAATGAAGGCACCCGCCGCCTTGTTAGACGTCAGGTACTTGACGAACCAGAGATGCACAAAGGCGTCGTACTGGCGTTCAGGTGGCCTCTGCCAGTTACGGCAGAGAGTCATGACGTGGACGGAGTCCTCAGACCCTCGTCCGCATGAGCATTGATTGCTCTCGACGAAATTGAACCGCGCGCGATACGCATTGATCGGCGCGTGTCCGCATGCGACGCGACAGCAGCGAGCATACAGCTCATTGCCTGTCACCAACTTCATGAAGCCCGTTCTCTTGCGAGAAGGGCGCTCGTAGGAATCCGGCTTTCCCGCATCATGGAAGTGAAACGTGGAAGCGCCTATGTATTTCTTAGTACGAGATTGGTCGAACCAAGAGGCGTGCATTTCATCGTCTGCCTCCTTTCGGAGCGCATCCGTGGTATACAAAGGGCGGGTGCCCAATGGAATATCGAGCGTCCGAGCGTACTCGTGCGCTTCGAGTTGAATAGCCCACTTCCACCTGGAAGGGACGTGCCAGAGATCAATCCTGCGCTGCTCGTCTTCGTTGAGCCAGCGCCATAGTACCTCGCACAGCGCAATAGAATGCCGCTGCGTGGAGTGAGGGTTGCAATCGATGATGCGGTTGATAGCATTCATCGAGTCCACGAAACACGAGATGGAAGTGGCTCCATCCTGTGTGGTAGCTTTCTGGATCGCCACACGCAATCCAATAAGCTCTGAGTCGTCGCTGGTCGCTCTACCGACTGGCTGGCAAGTTTCAAACAAAAGTCTGGTGCCCCGGTAGACCCGGGATGCGTACACCGACTGCTTAACAGGTGCATCTGCTTTCGTGGGCACGGCGCTGTCACTACTGACATATACACAATCTTGCTGGGTCTGGCACTCAGCGAGCGCCTGATCCAGTGAGTTACGATAGGCTTTGACAGAATCCTCGTCTTTGCCAAGGAGCCTATGAGTCTCAAAGCGGTCGCCGAACTTGTCGACCAACCGCCTGCCCGGGTTATTCGCATCCGCAAAATAGTCCGTGTGTATAAAGTTTGGTGGTCTGAGGTCCACCAAATCTTTGAGAGGAGATTTCAGCACTGAGCGCTGGCATTCAGAGAGGGAGGCCAAGTTCTTTGACCTCGAGGGATCCCCGCCTGCAGAGACAGGCGTGGTAAGAGAGCGAAGGGCATGCCTCGCGTTCGAGTTGGCTAGTCGGGCAGAAGATCCGACCTTGAGCCGCTTAATGAAGCCGGCGATGGGTTCAACGCTGGCCATGGTTTCAGCTGCACCCTCTGGAGTGGTGCGGAACTGTCCATTAATCCAAATGCAGGCCTTACGCTGCATCTGGTGCAACAACTTCATGAGCGCGACGTTGCGCATACCATTGAAGTTCCATAATAAACAGCCGTATGTCGCGATGGGGCGAGCGCATGACAGGTAGAGGATGCGTTTCTGCTGAGGGGACAAGCCTCGAACAGAATTGCCTAACATTTGGAAAGCTCTGGCGGTTGTCAGAGCCTTCGTTGCGTAAAAACGGACATGCTCTTTAAAGGAAAGACGCGCATCCAAGAAGAAACCAAGGTATCGCCAGACATCCTTGGGCTGCACCGAGTCTCTTTGGAACCTGAAGGAGTGGCTCCGGAAGGTTAACACTGCAGCCATGCAAGTTCCAGCCGGCTATCAATATGCTATCGCGGAAGGGCTGGCCTCTTTGGTCGACACCGCCGCTGATGTGAATATGTTTGGGATCCCCATCCTTGAGGGAACCAAGGCCACTCTCGGGCAATGACTTGCTACTATGGTCCGCACTCGTACATCCAAGACTGCCCATTTCTCGGGCAACATGCATGATTCCTCTCTGACGGGCATGCTGCACCCTCAGGACTCTTGCTCAAACGTTGGCGCTCAGCCTCCGCGACCACCTCGGAACCCAAACCGCCCACCTCCCCCTCCCTGCAATCGGTCCCGCTCCCGGACTCCAGGTCGGGGCCCTCCACCTCCTGTCAATCGGGCCACACGCCCATCTGACAAGAAGCGCTCATATGCGCAAGCGGCGGCCCAGCCCACCACCACTCCAGCTGAGGCCATTGTGGCCTTGGCCAAAATGTTCCCTGATCTCCCTGCCGAGAAGATCGTTTCCTTGCAAAAGGAGGCGACCGGCGAATCATCTGGACCACCTAAGAAGAAGGCGAAGTCCACCTCTCATGGACCATCTCAACGCAACGTCAGACTGGTCTATACTTTCCCTGGTGGCAATGGTTCTGTTGCTGCTGGAACGCTCCTGACGACCCTCAACCGGGGGTTGACTGCTGGCAAGTCTTGGATTCGATGCGAGTCCATCCAGGACCATTCCGCCACCTTGTTCTCATGCTTGATGATGAGGGTGGCATCTCCGAAGGACTGCGACATCATGCGCGAGTCCGCTCTGCGGTGCACCCTGACTGGGTCTACGGTTGAGCTCACCATGCCCACGAGCATTTCCTACGCGAAACTGCTCGATGTTTCTTACTTCAATGATGATGGCAACACGCTCACCGCCCATCAGGCCTATGAAATCCTCCAAGACTCCTCGTTCTTGGACCTCATCACTCTCGTTGGAGTGCCGCGCATCATGCGCAACTCCAAGAAATCTGATACTGCAACCGTTTGGTTCAATATCAAAGACACCATGACTGGCCAGAACATTAAGGCTCTGGATGATCGTACCGTCATGGTTCGGAACTGGCGCTGCCAGTTCAAGGCCACTCTTTCATCGCCGGGATCTCCTCTCTGCGATCGCTGCTGGCACTGGGGACACTCCTCCATGAAGTGCAACCAGCAATCTCTTCGATGCCCGCTGTGTGGGGAACCGCACAGAAAAGAGCATCACCATGTCCTAGCTTCTTGCTGCAAGGCGAAGCCAAAAGCAAACCCACCCGTTGAGGCAACCCCCGCAGGGCAGCCCTGCCCGGACCCTCCCAAGTGCCTTAGCTGTGGCAAAGAGCACTCCACTGATGACCAAAAGTGCGCCGTCTGGAAGAATCGTTTTGATCCCGAGTGGATCAAGCAGCACTACCAGCTGGTACGTGATTGTAAGCATACTGGCCAAAATCATTCTAATGCCTCCCCGCAGTGAAATGTGGAGGCCAGACCCTCATGAGCTCCTCATCGGACAGCCCCGCTCCGGCGGTGGTCCCTGGTATGAGGGGGCGCTCTTTTATTTCCTTGCTTCGTATCTTGTCTCAGAATGTGAATCGAAAGCATGTACATATAGACGTGCTCCTCTCCACTCTCGGAGAGGAATATGACATTTTGTTTTTCCAAGAACCGGCTTGGAATATTGTAAGATACGCCCCGTCTGCACATAGCGTCGACGGCGAGGCAGTCATCGGAGGTCCAACCCACCTGGACTGGACCTGCATCGTTCGCAGGTCATCTTACGAGGAACCTCCTTGGGTGATGGCCTATGTTCATAACTGCTTAAGGCGGCTACGACCCTCCTTGAGACGCGATCTAGTTGATAGTCGTGATCTGATGGTTATAAGCCTCGCCACCCCAGGCGAGCCTCTTTTCCTCGCTAACGCCTACTCTGACGTGGATGGCAGCGCCATTCGGCTCCTGGACGAATGTTCGGAGCATCCGGATTTCCCCAACCTGGTGTACTTGGGTAGGGACTTCAATTGTCACTATGAACTTTGGGATCAGGTTCATATCTCTCAGCGTATGCAGGGCGAGATGCTGTGTAATGCGGCACTCGAACTCGGACTTGAATGGGCAGAACCTTCTAACGCCGGTCCAACTTTCATTTCTCATAATCGAGAGCTTCGGCCCTCAACTATTGATCTGATGTTCTGCCCTGTATTGACAGGACAGATTCATCCGCGCATTGAACACGCGCTACAGTTGACTTCGGACCATTGTCCATTGTCACTTGAACTTGACATACCACTGCTTGACATCAGTGATCAGCGGAAGTCACTTCCGAAAGACAGTGTCCCCGAGTTTATCACCGACATTGCCGCTGACTTACTCGGACTGGATATGATTCCAGTTGAGACTATTCACGACCTCGAGAGAGTACTTTGTGCACTCTCGGCATCAGTTGATCGGGCTTGGGAAACTCACTCTAAGAAGTGCAAGCTCTCTAAGCGGAGCAAGGGCTGGTGGAACCAGCACTGCTCTGAAGCTTTGGAAACTTTCAGGCAAACTCGCTCTGAAAGAGACCACCACATCTGGCGACGAGCTATTAAGGATGCAAAACGCGCCTTCTTTGATAATTGAATCAAAGAGGTTGCTGAAAAATCGCGACGCCCATGGGATCTAGCTGCATGGATGAAGCAAAGGCCTTTGCCTGATTATGAGGTGATCTCCTTCCGGGGACAGCCTTGCAACTCCATCGAGTCGCTCTGGGATGCGCTCGATAAGTCTTATAATGCCGCGTCTGACAGGCTGGTTAATTTGGACAAACTCGATGAACTTGAGTCACATCCAATGCGGGACTGGGTTCCGTTTTCTGCAGCAGAACTCCGGGAGTCCCTGGAGCCTTGCAGCAATATGTCTGCTCCGGGACCAGACCATCTGACCTGGGCACATATTAAACAGCTAGTGAGATTCCCTCACATCGCTGTACTTTTCCTAAACATTGCAAATGCATGTTTGGACCTGGGGCATTGGCCCTCTTACTTCAAGCAGAGCTTGTCGGTGATTATTCCAAAACCCGGCAAACCTGCATATGATACTCCGAAAGCCTTTCATCCGATTGTGCTTTTGAATACTCTCGGCAAGCTCGTAGAGAAAATGCTGGCACGTCGTATGCAATACGAAGCGACTAAATTTGCTGTCTTTGATCCAAAGCAGTTCAGTGGCATCCGACAGAACTCCACAGAGGACGCTGGTGTCTTTCTGACCCATATTATCCAGCAAGGCTGGATAAAGGGTCTTAAAATGAGTGTCATCACTTTCGATATTGCTCAATATTTTTCTTCACTGAACCATCGGATGTTGGTGAGGATACTACAACATGGGGGCTTTGCACGTCAGATGTCAAAGTTCTTTGAGTCATACCTCGTCGGGTGTAAAACTTCTTATGCCTGGCGGAGCACTGTCTCACCTGAGTTTGAGGCCGATGTTGGTGTCGGTCAAGGCTCAGCTCTGTCCCCAGTACTGTCTGTGCTTTATCTAGCGCCTGTGCTGAAATTATACCAGAAAGTCGGCGACATGCTGACTATCATCTCATTCGTTGACGATGGACTGATTATCGCTCAGTCCAAGTCAATTCCGGACAATGTTCCAAAGCTGAAGAGGGCATACGCATCAGTGCACAACCTCTTCACTGACTTCAGCCTTGTTGTTGAACACAACAAGACTGAGCTGCAGCATTTCTCGCGCAATGTGGCGGACCCCCATCCGTCCATCGATCTCGGGTTCACGCCATATACTGGCACGACTCCACTTCAGCCCAAGGATGTCTGGCGATACCTTGGTTTTTTCTTGGATGCGCGTCTTTCCTTCAAAGAACATGTCCGTTTCTATGCAACGAAGGCTCTGACAACTGCCAGAGCTTTCCAAATGTTAGGCAATTCTGTTCAAGGTCTGTCTCCTCAGCAGAAACACATTCTGTACCTGTCGTGCGCTTGCCCCATTGCGACATACGGCTGTTTATTATGGAACTTCAATGGTATGCGCAACATTGCGCTCATGAAGTTGTTGCACCAGATGCAGCATAAAGCATGCATCTGGATTAATGGACAGTTTCGCACCACTCCGGAGGGTGCAGCGGAAACCATGGCCTGCATTGCAATGCCAGCACACAGCGCTGAAATCCCCTTTCAAAGATTTGGTGGACCTCAGACCACCAAACTTTATCCACACGGATTATTTTGCGGATGCAAATAACCCAGGCAGGTGGTTGGTCGACAAGTTCGGCGACCGCTTTGAGACTCATAGGCTCCTTGGCAAAGACGAGGACTCTGTCAAAGCCTATCGCAACTCACTGGATCAGGCACTCGCTGAGTGCCAGACCCAGCAAGATTGTGCATATGTCAGTAGTGATGGCGCCATGCCCACGAAAGCAGATGCACTTGTTAAACAGTCGGTGTATTCATCCTGGGTCTACCGGGGCACCCGACTTTTATTCGAAACTCGTCAGCCAGTCGGTAAAGTGACCAGCGATGACGCTGAGCTAATTGGACTGCATGTTGCAATCCAGAAGGCTACCACACAGGATGGGGTCTCCTCCATCTTGTGTTTCTTGGATTCGATGAATGCGATTAACCGTATCATCGATTGTAATCCCCACTCCACACAGCGGCATTCTATTGCCCTGTGCGTAGTGTTACAGTGCTGGCTTGACAAAGACGAGCGGTGCAGGATTGATTTCTGGCATGTCCCTTCCAAGTGGAAGTGGGCTATTCAACTCGAAGCACATGAGCAGGCTCGGTCGCTCGATATTCCATTGGGCGCTCACCCTCTGTACACCACGGATGCACTCCGAAAGGAGGCAGACGATGAAATGCATGCCTCTTGGTTCGACCAATCTCGGACCAAGAAATACATTGGCGCTTCCATGCTTCACTTTCATGAAGCAGGGAGACCTGACTCCTATGAGCGCCCCTCTTATAAGAGAACGGGCTTCATGAAACTGGTGACAGGCAATGAGCTATATGCTCGCTGCTGTCGCGTGGCATGTGGACATGTGCCGATCAATGTGTATCGCATGCGGTTCAATTTTGTTGAGAGCGATGAGTGCTTATGCGGTGGGCGCTGGTGGCCCAGTGGTTATCATCACCACCAAATATCCAGAGAGGTGGCTGTGCACCACCGGAAGGATTGGGGTTCAATTCCCCTCATCCTCAGTACCCATAAAAAGCTGGGAAAGGCATGTGACCTATCAGAGGTTACCATCACATGCTCGGTTCACACGGGTCAGGTGATGCTGACACTGTGGGAAAAATTGGTTGCATTGATCACCTGGCCTGGGTGCGGTGCCTGAATTGATAACTCAGGGCCCGGGTTCAAGGAGTCACGTGACATTTATATAATATCACCTGATCCAGGTGGGAGTAATTGATTGTACCCCAAAGTGGCGCACTAGAACTTGAGTCTGGTGTCCTGTGCCTGAAATGGTCACATGATATCACATGATCAAGTAGGGAGCGAAAGCATAGGGGGCGGTAAGCGGGGTAGAATATATACAGAACAAGCCGAATGTCTGGGTGATTCCAGGCCAGGCCATCCCCCACCACAGACAGTCATGGTCCGGCATCACCAGAGCCATCCGCTGACATAGAGTGGTCGTTAGTCCCAGTAGTATGACACCTGTGACGTATCTGCAAAGTGGGCCACTCCTTACGGACCGGGTCCATGGACACTCAGGGACTCCAGGGGAGGGGGTGAAGAATGAGTCGAGTCCTGGGTTCCTCGGAACTAAACGGGGGGGGCTCCTGGTGTCAGAAACCAATCCCTGACTCATTCGTGAGGGCACAATCAGGGCTGGCTGGTGGCAAGGCAGAGACCAGGGACAAGTGGGGATCCACAATGATGATATAAGCGAACCACTTGCCCTGGAACGGGAAACGGTAGTAAGTGGGGCTCTCTGCAAACTCCCTGCTGAAGAGCGAGCCGTGGCAGGCAGGGACAGTCTCCCACGACCTGGCCGGAGTGGTGCTAACAAACTCCTCTGTCGGTTCATGGACTGATGAGGTCCATTGGGTCTGAGTTGACTCCGGGATGCACTGTAATGGTGGGCTCCCCCTCGCAAGAGCGGGTGAAGCGCAGGGCTCTGCTATATGCAGGGCCCTGAATCTCGTAAATTGTTGATATAAAAAAAAAAAAAAAAAAAAAAAAAAAAAACGAGTGCTCATGCAGACGTGGGCCCAAGGACTCCGTCCACGTCATGACTCTCTGCCGTAACTGGCAGAGACCACCTGAATGCCAGTACGACGCCTTTGTGCATCTCTGGTTCATTAAGTACCTAATGTCCAACAAGGCAGCAGGTGCTTTCATCTCAGATCCAGGTGGCGGGTGACCGTCTGTTGGCTCCTCGGAGCACCAGAACAGTCTGGCGATTGACGAAAGCAGTCGCCGAGCTTCACTGCACATCGCAAGCCTGCAACAGTGGGTGTTATGGGACCTCACGGACCCTTTACATGGAATTGACTGCAGCCAGGCCTTCAGGCCTGGGGGATGCCAGCTCTAGCGAGCGAGTCAGCACGAGCTCAGATGAGCACGGGCACGAGAGAACAGGGCAGTGAGCCCTCTATGTCTATCTCCTCAGTCTGTTTGCTTTGGACTAGTTGTAGTTATCATAGGCATATGCATGTACTTACAAGCGGACTGCCACCGAGCACCGCTATATAAATTGCTGATTTAAAAAAAAAAAAAAAAAGCCAGAATACAATCTTGTGCCGCTCATCCTCACTGAGCCAGCGCCGTAATATTTTGTACAAGGCAATAAAATGCTGCTGCATGGAGTGAGGATTGCAGTCGATGATGCAGTTGATGGCATTCATTGAATCTAAGAAACATGAGACGGATGTGACTCTGTCTTGCATGGTAGCCTTCTGGATTGCAATATGCAGTCCAATCAGCTCAGTATCATTGCTGGTTGCTTTACCAACCAGCTGACGAGTTTCAAATAAGAGTCTGGTGCCTCAGTAGACCCGGGATGCATATACCGACTGTTTAATAAGTGCATCTACCTTCGTAGGCATGGCGCCATCACTACTGATATATACACAATCCTGCTGGAATTGGCACTCAGTGAGCACCTGTTCCAATGATGCACAATAGGTCTTGACGGAGTCCTCATCTTTGCCAAGGAGCCTATGAGTCTCAAAGCGGTTGCTGAGCTGATTGACTAACCATCTGCCTGGGTTATTTGCATTGGCAAAATAATCCATGTGTATAAAGTTTGGTGGCCTAAGATCCACCAAATCTTTGAGAGGAGATTTCAGCGATGACCACTGATGTTTGGAGAGAAAGGCCAGATTCTTTGACCTTGAAGGGTCCCTACCTGCCAAAGCAGGTGTGGTGCGAGAACAAAGAGCATGCCTTACATCGGAATTGGCCAGACAGGTAGAGGACCTGACTTTGAGCTGTTTGATGAACCTGGCGATAGGCTTGACACAGGCCATCATCTCAGCTGCACCCTCTGGAGTGGTGTGAAACTGTCCATTAATTCAAATGCAGGCTTTCCACTGCATCTGTCACAATAACTTCTTTTTTTTTTTTTTTTTTTTTTAAATCAGCAATTTACGAGATTCAGAGCCCTGCATATAGCAGAGCCCTGCGCTTCACCCACTCTTGCAAGGGGGAGCCCACCATTACAGTACATCCTGGAGTCAACTCAGACCCAATAGACCTCATCAGTCCATAAACCGACAGAGGAGTTTGTTAGCCCTACTCTGGCCAGGTCATGGGAGACTGTCTCTACCTGCCACAGCTCGCTCTTTAGCAGGGAGTTTGCAGAGAGCCCTGCTTACTACCGTTTCCCATTCCAGAGCAAGTGGTTCACTTATATCATCATTGCAGATCCCCACTTGTCCCTGGTCTCTGCCTTGCCACCAGCCAGCCCTGATTGTGCTCTCACGAATGAGTCAGGGATTGGTTTCTGACACCAGGAGCCCCCTTCGTTTAGGTTCGAGGAACCCAGAACTTGACTCATTCTTCGCCTCCTCCCCTGGAGTCCCCAAGTGTCCATGAACCCAGTCCGTAAGGAGCAGTCCACTTTGCAGGTATATTACAGGTGTCATACATGGGACTAATGACCACATCTATGTCAGCAGATGGCTCCGGTGATGCCAGACTGTGACTGTCTGTGGTGGGGGATGGCCTGGCCTGGAATCACCCAGACATTCAGCTTGTTCTATATATATTCTACTCCACTTACCGCCCCCTATACTTTCGCTCCCTACTTGATCATGTGATATCACGTGACCATTTCAGGCACGGAACACCAGACTCAAGTTCTAGTGTGCCACTTTGGAGTACAATTGATTACTCTCATCTGGATTAGGTGACATTATATAAATGTCACATGACTCCTTGAACCCAGGCCCTGAGTTATCAATTCAGGCACTGCACCCAGGCCAGGTGATCAATGCAACCAATTTTTCCCATGGTGTCAGCATCACCTGACCCATGTGAACTGAGCATGTGATGGTAATCTCTAATAGGTCACATGCCTTTCCTAGCTTTTATGGATACTGAGGATGAGGGGAATTGAACCCCAACCCTTTCGGTGGTGCACAGCCACCTCTCTGGATATTTGGTGGTGATGATAACCACTGGGCCACCAGTGCCCCTGTCGCAATAACTTCATGAGTGTGACATTGCGCATGCTATTGAAGTTTCATAATAAACAGCCATACGTCGTGATAGGATGAGTGCATAACAGGTAAAGGATGCATTTCTGTTGAGGAGAAAGTCCTTGAACAGAATTGCCCAATATCTGAAAGGCTCTGGCAGTTGTCAGTGCCTTCGTTGTATAGAAGCAGACGTGCTCCTTAAAAGAAAGGCGCACATCCAAGAAGAAGCCAAGGTATTACCAGACATCCTTGGGCTGGAGCAGAGTTGTGCCAGTGTATGGTGCGAACCCAAGATCAATGGATGGATGGGGGTCTGCCGCATTGCGTGAAAAGTCTCACCCTACAGATTGGGGTCGTTGGTCTGCAGCAGACCATCATTTCCTTGAAAGGGAACCCCTGAAGAAGGACCAGGTTGGGAGAATAGGCCTTGGCTGGGGGGAGGCTCAGCATGACTAGGGTGTGGGTTCAGCAGGGAAAGCGTTGGCCTTCCACCGCTGCCAAGTGTATCGAGCAGATTATTGCTCATCAAACTTTTCTAATAACATGCTGGATTTTCAGTGGATTTTGCGATAAAATAAGATGAAGGTGCTCAAGAGTATAGAGTACTCAGGCTTGCAACTTGATATGAGATTAGTCCAAGTGTCATCACTGTAGAATGTGTTTTGTGAAAATGCAAGATAATTTACAATTATTTATAAGTGGGCATTGTGGAAAGAGGTGCTATTGGTGGCCTCTAGCATCTTGCCATCATGTCTTCCTCCACCTCTATGCCTTCTTTCACTAAACTCAACTCCACCAACTACCCCACTTGGTCTGGAGAAATAGAGGCTTGGCTCAGAGCCTGTAGCCTTTTTTTTTTTTTTTTTTTTTTTAAATCAACAATTTATAGAACGGTGCTTGATGGCATTCCACTTGTAAGTACATGAATGTGCTTATGATAAATATGGTCTGTTCACTATGAAACAGAGAGAGATAAACATAGAGGGTGGCACTGCCCTGTTCTCTCGTGCCCATGCTCATTCAAGCTCATGCTGAATTGCTCACTAGAGCTGGTGTCCCCTAGGCTCAAAGGCTTGGATGCAGTCAATTCCGCGTAAAGGGTCTGTGAGGTCCCATAATACCTGCTGTCACAGGATTTGTGGTGCGCAATGAAGCTCAGTGATTGCTTTTGTCAATCGCCAGACTGCCCCAGTGCTCTGAAGAGCACTGTCCACTGCAAGCACACAGTCACTCACTGCCTGGATCCAGGATAAAAGCACCTGCCACCGAGCCTGTAGCCTCTAGAGGATTGTCTCTAGTTCAAATCCAAAATCAGCAGACTCCACTTCTGCTGAAGTATAGGACCTAAAGTCAGACAAAGCAGCTGGCCAGCTCTACCTTATGGTGGAGCAGGAACAGAGAAACAGAGAATTCATTTCCATGGAATTAAAGATGATCCTGTGAAAATGTGGGCTGCTTTGGAAAAGGTCCATCTTCAAAAGAAGCCTGGCTCTAGGTTCAATGCCTATGATGATCTCTTCTCTATCAGAAAGAAGGAGGATGAAAATCTGCAATTCTTTATAAACAGAGTTGAGGACTGTCTGGTCAAAATTCAAAATCTTTATCCAGCAGACTTCACTCTGTCTAGCCTGGATAGTGAACTTGCTTCTATAGCCTTGATCAGAGCTCTTCCTGAGGAGTACAATTCCTTTGTCTCCTCCCTTCTTCTTCATAACAAGCTTGACAAAGACACTATCAAACAAGCCTTTGTCATTGAAGAGATCCAAAGGACTAGAAGATCTGCTGATGCTGCAGAGTCTGCCTTAAAGGCTACCACTTCCGAAAAAGCACAAAACATGCGGATTCTGTGGTCTGGATCACTTTTGGAGGAATTGCCAACTTTACAAGAAGGCTCAAAAGCTGGCTAGGCAGAAAACTAAAGGGCAGGAACAAGCCAACAAGGCTTTTTTTTTTTTTTTTTTTTTTAAAAATCAATAATTTGTATTGCAGTGCTCAGTGGCAGTCTGCATGTAAATACAGTGAGGTATCTACAATAAATACAATCTGTCCGATAAAACAGAAAGAGGTAAACATAGAGGGCTGCACTGCCCTGCTGTCTCCTGCCTGTGCTCAAGCTGCTCAAGGCTCAAGCTTGTGCTGATTCACTCACTTGAGCCAGTGTCCCCCAGATCCGAGAGTCCGGATGCAGTCAATTCTGCATAAAGGGTCCGTAAGGTCCCATAACACTAGCTGTTGCAGGGCTTGCAGTGCGTATTGAAGCTTGGCAATCACTTTTGACAATCACCAGACTGACCTGGCGCTCTGAGGGTGCAGCTGAAACTATGGCCTGCATCAAGCCTATCGCTGGGTTCATCAAACGGCTTAAAGCTGGGTCCTCCACCTGCCTAGCCAACTCTAACACAAGGCATGCCCTTCGTTCTCTTACTATGCTGGCTTCAGCAGGCCGGGATCCTTCCAGGTTAAAGAATTTGACCTCACTTTCTGAATGGGGCCCCAGTAGCCCAGTGGTTTAATCACTACTAAAGACTGGAGAGGTGGCTGTGCAGTCACTGGAAAGGTTGTGGATTCGATTTCTGCTTATCTTCTGTACCTTAAAAAGCAGGGATAGGCATGTGACCCATCATTAGTTACCATCATGTGCTTGGTGACTCAGGTTGGTAAGCAACCCTGAGGCAATACCATGGTCAGGTGACCTTTGGTGGCTAGAGTGGTAACCTGGTCATGTGATAGGAATGATTGTAGGAGCCCAAAGTGGCAGGTCAGGTGATCCCTGGCAGGCTGTGCCTGAAATGGTCACATAACTAGTCATGTGATTAAGTAGGGAGTGAAAGCATAGGGCGCGGTAAGCAGAGGAGAATCTGAGAACAACCTGATCCTTGATGTGCACCCTGTAATAGGGAGTTTCAGAGCATGTGCACTTCTGAAAGGTGCTGTGCACCCTGTAATGGGGAGTCTCTTCGAACTGTGAGCTTGAGACAGGACACCCCCCACCAGTCAATCTCAAGCCCAATCTAACCAACTGGATCAGGCCGAGAACCTGATCATTAGTCAGCATTAGTAGCGTGGATTGGTCCTTGGTCATAAGGCCTTACCAAGCATTTGAAGGGGCCAGGGGTAAGCCACCATGTGACTATAAAGCAGTGCTTAGGTGGGAGCCTGAGACCTCCTTGTGGGGCATGCATAACTGGGTTAAGCATGGGTGTAGAACTCCTCAGCCTAGGCTTTAGGTCTAGGGTGCACACTGAGGCTGGACGCTGGCAAGGCAGAGACCTGGGACATGATTGGGAATCCGCGCCCTTTGGGCATCAGCAAACCACATGCTCAGGAATGGGAAAAGTAAAGTAGGTGGGGCTTACCAATGTCCGGTTGTCAGCTTGGCCTCTTGGTAACTCGCTCCCTGGCCGAAATTCGGACCGTGGCGGACCAGGGTAGCCCCCTGACTCCGGCCTAAGAGGACTTGTTCTCTGCCAGTTCATCTGGATGACTAGTCCAGGTACTGAATCCAAGTTGATTCTGAGGTCTAGACATGGAATTCCACCATTTAGTCTAGTGCCTATCCTGCAAGGGAAATGGTGATAAGGGCCCTAAACTTCACATATTTATCATAGATATACTTGTATATTTACAAGCGGACTGCCACCAAGCACCGCTTTGTAAATTGTTGATTTAAAAAAAAAAAAAAAAAAAAAAAAAGACCTCACTTTCTGAACGTCAGCGCTCATTGCTGAAATGCCCTCTCAAAGATTTGGTGGACCTTAGACCACCAAACTTTATACACACGGATTATTTCACTGATGCAAATAACCTAAGCAAGCAGTTAGTCGATCAGTTTGGCAACCACTTTGAGACTCATAGGCTCCTTGGCAAAGATGAGGACTCTGTCAAGGCCTATCGTGCTTCGCTAGAACAGGCGCTTGCTGAGTGCCAATTCCAGCAAACCTGTGCATATGTCAGTAGTGACAGTGCCATACCCACAAAGGCAGATGCACTGATCAAGCAGTTGGTGTATGCATCCCAGATTTACCGGGGCACTAGACTTATATTCGAAATGTGTTAGCCAGTTGGCAAAGCCACCAGTGATGACACCAAGCTGATTGGACTGTGTGTTGCAATCCAGAAGGCTACCACACAAGATGGAGTCACATCCATCACATGTTTCTTAGATTCGATGAACACCATCAACTGCATCATCGACTGCAATTCCCACTCTGCACAGAGACAGTCTATTGCCCTGTGTGAGATATTACAGCACTGGCTCAATAGTGACAAGCAGTGCAAGATTGAATTCTGACATGTCCCTTTCAAGTAGAAGTGGGCTATTCAATTGGAAGCACACCTCTTTCCACAATGCCCACTTGTACACAACTGTAAATAAACTCTCATCTTGCAAAAAACACGTTCTACAGTGATCATACTTTGGGTGATCTCATATCAAGTTGCATATCCGAGTTCCTATCACTCTTGAGCACCTCCTTTTCTTTTTATCACAAAATCTGTTGAAGATCCAACAAATTATAGAGAAGTTTGATGAGTGACAATCCACTCGACACACTCAGCGGTGGTGGAAGGCCAACACTTTCCCCACTGAACCCACACTCCAGCCACACTGAGCCTCTCCCCAGCCAAGGCCTTTTCTCCCAATCTGGGTCCTCTTCCAGCATTCTCTTTCAGGGGAACGACAGTCTGATGCAGACTGACGATGCCAATCCACAGGGCGAGATGACAGCACTGCCTGCCCCCCCTTTCCCACTATCTCCATGGTGTCTACATGCACTGGGTTCAATAGTGACAATGTCAGTGTACTATACTTCAAGGAGGAAGGTTTCTGCCTCCTCCATGGTGAAGCAAAGGCAGTCACTGAATCCCTCTGGAACCTGAAGGAGTGGCTCTGGAAGGTTAATACTGCAGCGGTGCAGGTCCCTGCCAGCTATTAATATGCCATTGTGGAAGGGCTGGCCTCCCTGGTTGACACTGCTGCAGATGTCAATATATTTGGAATCTCTACTCTCAAAGAAACCAAGGCCACTCTCGGGCAATGGCTTGCTACCATGGTCTGTATCTGCACTTCCAAGACTGCTCATTTTTCAAGCGATGTCCCCTCTACTTTTCCTATGGGCATGTTGCACCCTCAGGACTCCTGATCCAATGCTGGCACTTGGCCACTGAGACCACCTCATAACCCAAACCACCTGCCTCCCCCTCCCTGCAGTCGATCCTGATCCCACACTCCAGGACGGGGTCCTCCTTCTTCTATTAATTGGGCCATGCACTCATCCAATAAGAAGTGTTTGTATGTGCAAGCAGCAGCTCAACCTGCTACCACTTCAGCTGAGGCTATCGTTGCCTTGGCCAAAACCTTCCCGGATCTGCCCGCTGATAAGATCATCTCCTTCCAAAAGGAGGTGACCAGTGAATCATCTGGACCACCCAAGAAGAAGGTGAAGTCCACCTCACACAGGCCATCTAGGCATAACATCAGACTGGTCTATACTTTCCCTGGTGGTAATAGGTCTGTTGCCATGGGGACTCTTCTGACAACTCTCAACTAGGGATTGACAGCAGGAAAGTCTTGGATTAGATGCGAGTCTATCCAGAACCATTCCCCCACCTCATTCTCCTGTTTGATGACAAGGGTGGCTTCTCTGAAGGACTGTGACCTTATGTGCAAGTCCACTCTCCAGTGCACTCCGACTGGCTCTACAGTTGAGCTCACCATGCCTATGAGCATTTTCTATGTGAAATTGCTCGATGTCCCCTATTCAATGATGATGGCAATACCCTTACTGCCTGTCAAGCTTATGAGATTCTCTAAGACTCTTTGTTCTCAGATCTCATCACCCTCATTGGAGTGCTGCGCATTATGTGCAACTCCAAGAAATCCAATACTGCAACTGTTTGGTTCAATATCAAAGACACGACAATCGGCCAGAACATCAAAGCTCTGGATGATCGCATAGTCATGGTCCATAACTGGCACTGCTGGTTCAAAGCCGCTCTTTCATCACTGGGAATCCCTCTCTGTAATTGCTGCTGGCGCTGGGGACATTCATCAATGAAGTGTAACTAGTTGAGAGCGATCAATGCTCCTGTGGATGAGGGCCCGAGAACTCTGTTCATGTCATGACTCTCTGCCGTAACTGGCAGAGACCTACTGAACGCTAGTATGATGCCTTCATATGTCTCTGGTTCGTTAAGTATCTAACATCCAACAAGGTGGCAGGTGCTTTTACTCCAGATCCAGGTGGCGGGTGACCATGCACCTGCAGCGGACAGTGCTCTTCGGAGCACCGGTGCATTCTGGCAATTGACGAAAGCAATCACCGAGCTTCCAAGCCCGTGACAGTGGGCGTTATGGGACCTCATGGACCCTTTACACAGAAATGACCACATCCGGACCTGCGGGTCTGGGGGACGCCAGCTCTAGTGAGTGATTCAGCACGAGCTCGGATGAGCATGGGCACAAGAGAGCAGGGCAGTGCAGCCCTTTATGTTTATTTCCTCAGTCTGGTTTTCTTGGACTAGTTGTATTTATCATAGGTACTCTCATGTATTTACAAGCAGACTGCTATCGAGCACTGCTATAAAAATTGTTGATTTAAAAAAAAAAAAAAAAAAATGAAGTGTAACCAGCAATCTCTCCGATGCCCTCTGTATGGAGAACTGCACAGGAAGGAGCATCATTATGTTCTGGCTTCTTGCTGCAAAGCAAAGCCAAAGGCAAACCAACCCATTGAGGCCACTCCTGCAGGACAGTCTTGCCTGCACCCTTCTAAGTGTCATAGCTGCAGCAAAGAACACTCAACTGACAACCAGAAGTGTGCCTTCTGGAAAAACCATTTCGATCCTGAGTGGATCAAACAGCACTACCAGCTGGTATGTGATTGTAAGGGTATAGGCCAGAATCACTCTAACGTCTCCCCGCAGCAGAATGCGGAGGCCAGACCTTCATGAGCTCCTCATCAGACAGCCCTGCTCTGGCGGTGGTCCCTGGTATGAGGGGGCGCTCTTTTATTTCTTTGCTTCATATTTTTTCTCAAAATGTGAACCGAAAATATGTACATATGGACGTGCTCCTCTCCACTCTTGAAGAGGAATATGATATTCTTTTCTTCCAAGAACCAGCTTGGAACATAGTAAGATATGCTCCATCGGCACATAGTGTTGATAGCAAAGCAGTAATTGGAGGCCCAACCCATCCAGATTGGACTTGCATCATTCACAGGTCATCCTACAAGGAACCACCCTGTGTGATGGCTTATATGCACAACCACTTAAGGCGGCTACAACCCTCTCTGAGATGCGATTTGGTTGACAATCACAATCTCATGGTTATAAGCCTTGCCACTCCTGGCGAGCCTCTCTTTCTCACTAATGCCTACTCCAATGTAGACGGCAGTGCTATTCAGCTCTTGGATGAATGCTCAGAGCGTCCTGACTTCTCCAACCTAGTTTATTTAGGCAGGGACTTCAACTGTCACTATGAACTTTGGGATCAAGTTCATACCTCTCAGTGCATATGGGGCAAGATGCTGTGCAATGCAGCACTCTTTTTTTTTTTTTTTTAAATCAACAATTTATCAAGCAGTGCTCGGAGGCAGTCCACTTGTAAATACATGAATGTATCTATGATAAATATGATCTGTCCAAGGAAACAGAAAGAGACAAACATAGAGGGCTGCACTGCCCTGCTGTCTCCTACTTGTACTCATCTGAGCTCATGCTGAGTTGCTCGCTTGCGCTGGCATCCCCCAGACCCGAAGGTCCGGATGCAATCACTTCCGCATAAAGGGTCCATGAGGTCCCATAATGCCCACTGTTGCAGGGCTTGCAGTGCACAATGAAGCTCGACGACCACTTTCATCAATTGCCATACTGCCCCAGTGCTCCAAGAAGCACTGTTCGCTACAAGCACACAGTCACCTGCTGCCCAGATCCGGAATAAAAGCACCCACTGCCTTGTTTGATGTTAGGTACTTCATGAACTAGAGACACATGAAGGCATCATACTGGTGTTCGGTTGGCCTCTGCCAATTGCGGCAGAGAGTCATAACATGGATGGAGTCCTCAGGCCCCCATCTGCATGAGCATTGGTTGCTCTTGACAAAATTGAACTGTGCCTGATACACATTGATTGGCACATGTCTGCATGTGACGTGACAGCAATGAGCAAACAACTTGTTGCCTGTCACCAACTTCATGAAGCCCGTTCTTTTTTGAGAGGGGCATTCATAGGAATCAGGCCTTCCCACCTTATGGAAATGAAATGTTAAGGCATCTATATATTTCTTGGTCTGAGATTGGTCGAACCAGGAGGCATGCATGTCATCATCTGCCTCCTTTTGGAGTGTATCCATGGTATAGAGAGGGCGAACCCCCAGTGGTATATTGAATGCATGAGCAAGCTCATGTGCTTCACATTGGATAGTCCACTTCCACTTGAAAGGGACATGCCAGAGTTCGATCCTATGCCGCTTGTCTTCATCAAGCTAGTGTTGTAATACCTCACACAGTACAATAGAATGCCGCTGCACAGAGTGGGTGTTGCAATCAATGATGCAGTTAATTGCATTCATCAAGTCTAGAAAACATGAGATGGATGTGACTCCATCTTGCATAGTAGCCTTCTGGATCACAACAGCAATGCAGCACTTGAACTCGGGCTTGAATAGGCAGAACTGTCTAATGCTAGTCCAACATTCATATCCCATAATCGAGAGCTTCGACTCTTGACTATCGATTTGGTATTCTGTCCTGTATTGACAGGACAGATCAAACCACACATTGTGCATGTGCTACAATTGTCATCGGACTATTGCCCACTGTCACTTGAATTAGACATCCTACTGCTTGATATTAGTGATCAGGGGTGGTCACTTCCCAAAGACAGTGTCCCTGAGTTTATCTCTGACATTGCCTCTGATTTACTCGGACTGGATATGATTCTAGTAGAAAATATTCGTGACCTTGAGAGGATACTCTGTGCACTCTCAGCATCGGTTGATTGGGCTTGGGAAACTCATTCCAAAAAGTGCAAGCTCTCTAAGTAAAGCAAAGGCTGGTGGAATCAGCATTGCTCCGAGACCTTAGAAACTTTCAGACAAACTCATTCTGAAAGAGACTACTGCATCTGGTGATGAGCTATCAAAGATGCTAAGTGCGCCTTCTTTGATAATCGAATCAAGGAAGTCACTGAAAAGTCATGACGTCCATGGGATCTGGCTGCATGAATGAAGCAAAGGCCTCTGCCTAACTATGAGGCGATCTCCTTCCAGGGACAACCTTGTAATTCCATTGAGTCACTTTGGAAGGCACTTTTTTTTGTTTTTTTTTTTTTTTAAATCAACAATTTATATAGCGGTACATGGTGGCAGTCCGCTTGTAAATACATGAAGGTACCTATGATAAATACAACTAGTCTGATACCAACAGACTGAGGAGATAGACATAGAGGGCTCACTGCCCTGTTCTCTCGTGCCCGCACTCATCTGAGCTCGTGCTGACTCGCTCGCTAGAGCTGGCATCCCCCAGGCCCAAAGGCCTGGCTGCAGTCATTTCTGCGTAAAGGGTCTGTGAGGTCCCATAACGCCTGCCATCGCAGGACTTGCAATGTGCAATGAAGCTTGGCAACCACTTTTATCAATCGCCAGACTGCCCCAGCACTCTGAAGAGCACCAACCGCTACAAGCGCACAGTCACCCGCTGCCTGGATCCAGTATGAAAGTGCCTGCTGCCTTGTTAGACGTTAGGTACTTAATGAACCAGAGATGCACAAAGGTGTCGTACTGGCATTCGGTTGGTCTCTGCCAGTTACGGCAGAGAGTCATAACATGGACAGAGTCTTCAGGCCCACGTCCGCAAGAGCATTGATCGCTCTCAATGAAATTGAACTGCGCATGATACGCATTGATCAGTGCATGTCCGCATGCAACGCGACAGCAGCGAGCATACAACTCATTGCCTGTCACCAATTTCATGAAGCCTGCTCTCTTTCGAGAGGGGCATTCATAGGAGTCAGGCTTTCCTGCATCATGAAAATGGAACGTGGAAGCACCTATATATTTCTTGGTCTGAGATTGGTCGAACCATGAGATGTGCATGGCATCGTCTGCCTCCTTTCGGAGCGCGTCTGTGGTATAAAGGGGATGAACCCCCAGTGGTATATCGAGCGACTGAGTGAACTCGTGTGCTTCGTGCTGAATAGCCCACTTCCACTTGGAAGGGACGTGCCAGAATTCAATCCTGCACCGCTCATCTTCATCCAGCCAGTGCTGTAATACCTCGCACAGGGCAATAGAATGCCGCTGTGCAGAGTGGAGGTTGCAATCGATGATACGATTGATCACATTCATCGAATCCAAGAAACACAAGATGGAAGTGACTCTATCCTGTGTGGTAGCCTTCTGGATCATGATGCGCAATCCGATCAGCTCTGCATCGTTGCTGGAGGCTTTGCCGATCAGCTGATGAGTTTCAAATATAAGTCTGGTGCCTCGGTAAACCCGAGATGCATACACTGACTGTTTAACAAGTGCATCTGCTTTCATGGGCACGGTGCCATTACTACTGACATATGCACAATCTTGCTGGGCCTGACACTCAGCGAGCGCCTGCTCCAGTGAGTTGCGATAGGCCTTGACAGAATCCTCATCCTTGCCAAGGAGCCTATGAGTCTCAAAGCGGTCACTGAACTGGTTGACCAACTGCCTGCCTGGATTATTCACATCCACGAAATAATCCATGTATGTAAAGTTTGGTGGTCTAAGGTCCACCAGATCTTTGAGAGGGGATTTCAGCGATGAGTACTGGCGTTCGGAGAGAGAGGCCAGGTTCCTTGCGAAGTTTAGCCCCCCCCTTGCGGGGAAGGCTGCTAGCTCAGGCCCAGTCTTATGATCAGACCATTTAGCCCAGGAGCTTCGCACTCCGGCTTCAACTTAAGCAGTTACCTGGGTGTATTATCCCAGGGACCACCGACAGAGGAGTTAGGTCTCTTGAGCCAAGGACTGGAGACTATCCAGCCTTGCTACGGCCCAGCGGTGTCCGGGTCGCTACTCTATGCCTGCCTTCCCGTCCCCTAGCAGATGGTTCACTGATGCCCTTAAGGGTGCAGATTCCCATCTGTCCAAGGTCTCTGTCTTGCCACGTGCCTCCCAGACTGGCATCTGATATCACAGCAAGGTCCATGGTCCTCCCATGACAGGTCCCCACAGGGGGAGCCCTTAGCTGAACGGGTCTGGATCTACTTTCACCATTGGTGTACTGCACCGTGACTAACCAGTTCGTGATCATCACCACCAGCTCCCACTTTACCGGGTACCCTGTTGGCTCAAACACCATTGGATGGTTATCAGGTCATTCCCGGTATGGTCCCTTATCCTTTCGGCCCCTACCTTTTAAGATCAGAGATCACGTGTGGTCTGCCGGATTAAGGCATTGTCCGGCACTTACATCCCAAGGCCATCCACACCAAGGGAAATCCAGTCATGTGAGTTAGGGTCATATGATCAGAGCCCACAGAGTGGGGTCAGTCACATGTGTGATGCATAACCCAGCTTACATCACATGCCAGCTGCTTAGTCATGTGACCAAGTCACCTCCCCGTGGGAACAGCTGTCACAGGATCATGATACTTCCTGCCTGCATCACATGGAACCAGCTCCGGACACTTCCGAATGCAAACCTGAAGATGCCACCTCCAGGACTAGAACCCGTGGCTTTGTGGATTGCCACATCCACAGGACTACCTGACTGCGTTTACCGCTATGCCAACCAGCCCTTCTTTGGAAGGCACTTGATAAGTCTTATAATGCTGCATCTGACAGACTGGTGAATCTCGACAAGCTCGATGAACTCAAATCTCATCCAACATGGAACTGGGTTCTGTTTTCTGCAGCAGAACTCCAGGAGTCCCTCGTCAGCCAGTCAGCAAAGCGACCAGCGATGACGCTGAGCTGATTGGATTGCGTATTGCGATCCAGAAGGCTACCACACAGGATGGAGTCACATCCATCTCGTATTTTCTGGATTCGATGAAACCCATCAACCGCATTATCGATTGTAATCCCCATTCCATGCAGAGGCACTCGATTGCACTGTGCGAAGTCTTACGACACTGGCTCAATGACAATGAGCGGTGCAGGATTGATTTCTGGCATGTCCCTTCCAAGTGGAAGTAGGCTATTCAACTTGAAGCGCATGAATTCGCTCGTTCACTTGACATTCCACTGGATGCTCGCCCTTTTTATACCACAGATGTGCTCTGAAAGGAGGCAGACGATGACATGCACACCTCTTGGTTTGACCAATCTCGGACCAAGAAATACATAGGCGCTTCCACATTTCATTTCTATGATGCGGGAAAGCCTGATTCCTATGAGTGCCCTTCTCAGAAGAGAACGGGCTTCATGAAGCTGGTGACAGGCAATGAGTTGTATGCTCGCTGCTGCCGTGTTGCATGCGGACATGCACCGATCAATGCGTATCAGGCGTGGTTCAATTTTGTGGAGAGCGACCAGTGCTCATGTGGATGGGGGCCTGAAGACTCCGTCTACGTCATGACTCTTTGCTGCAACTGGCAGAGACTGTCTGAACGCCACTACAACGCCTTCGTGCACCTCTGGTTCGTTAAGTACCTGATGTCTAACAAGGCAGCGGGTGCTTTTATTCCAGATCCAGGCAGTGGGTGACTGTGCACCTGTAGCAGACAGTGCTCTCTGGAGCACTAGTGCATTCTGGCGATTAACGGAAGCGATCACCGAGCCTCATGGCGCATTGCAAGCCTGCAACAGCAGGTGTTATGGGACCTCACAGACCCTTTACACGGAAATGACTGCATCCGGACCTTCAGGTCTGGGGGATGCCAGCTCTAGTGTGCGATTCAGCATGAGCTCAGACGAGCGCGGGCATGAGAGAGCAGGGCAGTATAGCCCTCTATGTCTATCTCCTCAGTCTGGTGTCCTCAGACTAGTTGTATTTATCGTAGGTACCCTCGTGTATTTACAAGCAGACTGCCACTGAGCACTGCTATAAAAATTGTTGATTTAAAAAAAAAAAAAAAAAGTGATCGCTGAGCTTTATTGCGCACTGCAACGTCTGCGACAGCAGGTGTTATGGGACCTCACGGACCCTTTATATGGAAATGACCACAGCCGGACCTTCAGGTCTGGGGAATGCCAGCTCTAGCAAGCGATTCAGCACGAGCTCGGACGAGCGCGGGCATGAGAGAGCAGGGCAGTGCAGCCCTCTATGTTTACCCCTTTGCTTCTGTATCATTGGACGCATTGTATTTACTGTAGATACCTTGTTGTATTTACATGCAGACTGCCACCGTGCATGGCAATATAAATTGTTGATTTAAAAAAAAAAAAAAAAAAACTCTGGGAGTCTCTGGAGCCCTGCAGCAACACATCCGCTCCAGGTCCAGATCATTTAACCTGGGCACATATCAAACAGCTAGTGAAATTCCCTCATGTCACTACCTTTTTCCTGAACATTGCAAACATGGGTCTGGACTTGGGGCACTGGCCCTCCTACTTCAAGCAGAGCTTGTCTGTGATTATTCCAAAACCCGGCAAGCCTGCATATGATACCCTGAAAGCCTTTCATCTGATTGTGCTTTTGAATACTCTTGGCAAGCTTGTCGAGAAAATGCTGGTATGTCATATGCAGTATGAGGCGACTAAATTTGCTGTTTTTGATCCAAAATAGTTTGGTGGCATCTGACAGAACTCTATGGAGGATGCCGGAGTTTTTCTGACTCACATTATCTGCCAAGACTGGATAAAGGGTCTTAAAACGAGCGTCATCACTTTCGACATCACTCAATACTTTCCCTCACTGAATCATCATATATTAGTGAGGATTCTACAACACGGCGGCTTTGTGCATCAAGTGTCAAAGTTCTTCAAGTCATATCTCATTGGGCATAAGAAGACCTCCTATGCCTGGCACAGTGCTGTCTTGCCTGAGTTTGATGCCAACATCGGTGTCAGTCAAGGCTCAGCACTATCTCCAGTACTGTCAGTGCTCTACTTAGCGCCAGTGCTAAAACTGTACCAGAAAGTTGGCGACATGCCAATGATCATATCATTCGCGGATGATGGACTGATTATTGCTCAGTCCAAGTTCATCCCGGACAATGTTCTGAAGCTGAAAAGGGCGTATGCATCAGTGCACAACCTCTTTACAGACTTCGGGCTTGTTGTAGAATACAACAAGACTGAGCTGCAGTATTTCTCACACAATGCAGTGGACCCCCATCCATCATGGGCGCTGGTGGCCCAGTGGTTATCATCACCACCAAATATTCAGAGAGGTGGCTATGCACCACCAGAAGGATTGGGGTTCGATTCCCCTCATCCTCAGTACCCATAAAGCTGGGAAAGGCATGTGACCTATCAGAGGTTATCATCACATGCTTGGTTCACATGGGTCAGGTGATGCTGACACCATGGGAAAAATTGGTTGCATTGATCACCTGGCCTGGGTGCGGTGCCTGAATTGATAACTCAGGGCCCGGGTTCAAGGAGTCACGTGACATTTACATAATGTCACCTGATCCAGGTGGAAGTAATTGATTGTACCCCAAAGTGGCACACTAGAACTTGAGTCTGATGTCCCATGCCTGAAAATGGTCACGTGATATCATGTGATCAAGTAGGGAGTGAAAGCATAGGGAGTGGTAAGCGGGGTAGAATATATTCAAAACAAGCTGAATGTCTGGGTGATTCCAGGCCACAGTCACGGTCCAGCATCACTGGAGCCATCCGCTGACATAGAGTGGTCATTAGTCCCAGTAGTATGACACCTGCGACGTACCTGCAAAGTGGGCCGCTTCTTACGGACCAGGTCCATGGACACTCAGGGACTCTAGAAGAGGGGGCGAAGAATGAGTCGAGTCCTGGGTTCCTCGGAATTAAACGGGGGGAGCTCCTAGTGTCAGAAACCAATCCCTGACTCATTTGTGAGAGCACAATCAGGGCTGGCTGGTGGCAAGGCAAAGACTGGAGACAAGTGGGGATCTGCAATAATGATGTAAGCAAACCACTTGCTCTGGAATGGGAAATAGTAGTAAGCGGGGCTCTCTGCAAACTCCCTGCCAAAGAGCGAGCCATGGCAGATAGGGACAGTCTCCTACGACCTGGCTGGAGTAGGGCTAACAAACTCCTCTGTCGGTTTATGGACTGATGAGGTCCATTGGGTCTGAGTTGACTCCAGGATGCACTGTAATGGTGGGCTCCCCCTCGCAAGAGCGGGTGAAGCACAGGGCTCTGCTATAGGCAGGGCCCTGAATCTCGTAAATTGTTGATTTAAAAAAAAAAAAAAAAAAAAAAAAAAAACAGGACCCCTATCCATCCATTAATCTTGGGTTCATGCCATATACTAGCACTACCCCGCTCCAGTCCAAGGATGTCTGGCAATGCCTTGGATTCTTTCTGGACACGCACCTCTCCTTTAAGGAGCATGTCCATTTTTATGCAACAAAAGCATTGACCATGGCCAGAGCTTTCCAAATGTTAGGCAATTCTGTTTGAGGACTATCTCCTCAACAGAAGCGCATTCTATACCTGTCGTGCACTTGCTCTATTGCAATATATGGCTGTTTATTGTGAAACTTCAATGGCATGTGCAATGTCATGCTCATGAAGTTGTTGCATCAGATGCAGTGAAAAGCATGCATCTGGATTAATGGACAGTTCCGCACTACTCCAGAGGGTGCAGCTGAAACCATGGCCTGTGTCAAGCCTATTGCCGGGTTCATTAAATGGCTCAAAGTCGGGTCCTTATTTTGCTAATGCAAATAACCTGGGCAGGCAGTTAGTCGACCAGTTCGGTGACCGCTTTGAGACTCATAGGCTCTTTGGCAAGGATGAGGACTCTGTCAAGGCCTATCCCAACTTGCTGAAGCAGGCACTCACTGAGTGCCAGGCCCAGCAAGATTGTGCATATGTTAGTAGTGATGGTGCCATGCCCATAAAAGCAGATGCACTTGTTAAACAGTTGGTGTATGCATTCTGGGTCTACTAGGGCATCAGACTTTTATTTGAAACTCATCAGCCAGTTGGTAAAGCGACCAGTGATGACACCGAGCTGATTGGATTGCATGTTGCGATCCAGAAGGCTATCACACAAGACGGAATTACTTCCATCTCGTGTTTCTTAGATTCAATGAATGCTATCAACTGCATCATTGACTGCAACGCTCATTCTGCACAGTGGCACTCTATTGCACTATGCAAAATATTACAGCACTGGCTTACTATGGATGAGCGGCACAGGATTGAATTCTGGCATGTCCCTTGAAGTGGAAGTAGACTATTCAACTCAAAGTGCACGAGTTCACTCATGCACTCGATGTACCACTGGGGGCCCGCCCTCTATACACTATGGATGTGCTCCGCAAGGAGGCAGATAATGAAATACATGCCTCCTGGTTTGACCAATCTTGGACTAAGAAATACATTGGCACCTCCATGTTTCATTTCAATGATGCTGAAAAGCCTGACTCCTATGAGCGCCCCTCTCGCAAGAGAGCAGGCTTCATGAAGTTGGTGACAGGCAATGAGCTGTTTGCTTATTGCTGTTGCATTGCATGCAGACATATGCTGATCAATGCATATTGGGCACAGTTCAATTTTGTCAAGAGCGATCAATGCTCCTGTGGACGAGGGCCTGAGGACTCCGTCCATGTTATGACTCTCTGCCGTAACTGGCAGAGACCGACTGAATGCCAATACAATGCCTTCATGCATCTTTGGTTCGTTAAGTATCTCACGTCCAACAAAGCGGCAAGTGCTTTTATTCTGGATCTAGGCAGCAGGTGACCGTGCACTTGCAGCAGACAGTGCTCTTCGGAGCGCTGGTTCAGTCTGGCGATTGACGAAAGTGATCACTATTAAAACTAGGCACAGAGAACACTCTGGATGAGCCTTAGAACCTAGAAGTCCTGAGTGAGAACACTGGTATAATTGAGTGATGTACAAGTACTTGCCTAGAAGTCCTGAGTGAGAACACTGGGGACTTCAAGGCGCTCTATGCTACCTATATATATGTCCAAGAGGCTGTGTGCGCAGCCTATGGCTGCGCATTGCTGTGGGCACAGCTGTAGGCTGTACACTGCTGTGGACACAGCTATTTACTGCACATTACTGTGCACACAGCTAAGGGCCCCAGTAGCCCAGTGGTTTAATCGCCACTAAAGACTGGAGAGGTGGCTGTGCAGTCACTGGGAAGGTTGTGGGTTCGATTCCTGCTCATCCTCTGTACCTTAATAAGCAGGGATAGGCATGTGACACATCATCGGTTACTGTCACATGCTCGGTGACTCAGGTTGGTAAGCAACTCTGAGGCAATACCACAGTCAGGTGACCTTCTGTGGCTAGGGTGGTAACCTGGTTATATGATAGGGATGATTGTGGGAGCCCAAAGTGGCAGGTCAGGTGATCTCTGGCAGGCTGTGCCTGAAATGGTCATGTGACTAGTCATGTGATCAAGTAGGGAGTGAAAGCATAGGGCATGGTAAGCGGGGGAGAATCTGAGAACAACCTGACCCATGATGCGCACCCTGTAATAGGGGGTTCCAGAGCATGCATGCTTCCAGAAGGTGCCGCGCACCCTGTAATGGGGAGTCTCTTCGGACTGCGAGCTTGGGACAGAACACCCCCCACCAGTTAATCTCGAGCCCAGTCTAACCAGCTGGATCAGGCCAAGAACCTGGTCGTTAGTCAGCATTGGTAGTGTGGACCGGTCCCTGTGGACTGGTCATGGACTGGTCCTTCGGCACACTTGGGGAGTCCCCAGGCCCAGGGGTAGCCACCACATGACCGTAAAGCACTGCTCAGGTGGGAGCCTGAGACCTCCTTGTAGGGCATGCATAACTGGGTTAAGCATGGGTGTAGAACTCCTCAGCCTAGGCCTTAGGCCTAGGATGCATACTGAGGCTGGACACTGGCAAGGCAGAGACTTGGGACATGACTGGGGATCCGCGCCCTTCAAGCATCAGCGAACCACATGCTCAGGAACGGAAAAAGTAAAGTAGGTGGGCCTTACCAATACCCAGTGCTGCTCTCACTTGGCCTCTTGGTAACTCGCTCCCTGGCCGAAATTCAGACTGTAGCGCACCAGGGTAGTCCCCTGACTCCAGCCCGAGAGGACTTATCCTCTGCCGGTTCATCTGGATGACTAATCCAGGTATTGAATCCAAGTTGATTCCGAAGTCTAGGCACGGAATTCTACCGTTTAGTCTAGCGCCTATCCTGCAAAGGAGATGGCGATAAGGGTCCTCCACTTGGAGGGCCCTAAACTTCGCGTATTTATCATAGGTACCTTCGTGTATTTACAAGCGGACTGCCATTGAGCACCGCTATATAAATTGTTGATTTAAAAAAAAAAAAAAAAAAACTGCACACACAGCTTGTGCTGTGCATTGCTGCGGATGCAGCCACAGGCTGCACATTGCTGTGCACACAGCCATAGGCTGTGTGTATTGCTAGGCGCATAGCCTGGGTCCTGTCCTATACACAAGTCCAGACAGGAGGGGCACTTCTAACAATCACCGAGCCTCATTGCATACTGCAAACCCTGTGATGGCAGGTGTTATGGGACCTCACAGACCTTTATGCAGAAATGACTGCAGCTGGACCCTCAGGTCTGGGGGACGCCAGCTCGAGTAAGTGATTCAGCATGAGCTTGAGCCTTGGGCAGCTTGAGCACAGGCACAAGAGAACAGGGCAGTGCAGCCCTCTATGTTTATCTCTTTGCTTCTGTACTATCGGATGCATCGTATTTATCATAGGCACATTCATGTACTTACAAGTGGACTGCCATCGTGCACCACTATATAAATTGTTGATTTAAAAAAAAAAAAAAAAAAAAAAAAAAAAAGACATGCGCCGATCAATGCATATCAGATGTGGTTCAACTTTGTCGAGAGCAATGAATGCTCATGTGGATGAGGGCCCGAGGACTCCGTCCACATCATGACTCTCTGTCATAACTGGCAGAGACCAACTGAATACCAATATGATGCCTTCATGCATCTTTGGTTCGTAAAGTATCTAACGTTGAACAAGGTGGCAGGTGCTTTTATCCCAGATCCAGGCAGCGGGTGACCATGTGTCTGTTGTGGACAGTGCTCTTCAGAGCATCAGGGCTTTCTGGTGACTAGCAAAAGCAGTCGCTGGGCTTTATTGCACACTGCAAGCCCTGCGACAGCACGCATTATGGGACCTCACAGACCCTTTATGCAGAATTGACCACATCTGGACCTTCAGGTCTGGGGGACACCAACTCTAGTGGGTGAGTCAGCATGAGCTTGGATGAGCACAGGCACGAGAGACTAGGGCAGTGCAGCCTTCTATATTTACCCCTTTGCTTCTGTACTATCAGATGCATCGTATTTATCATAGGCACATTCGTGTACTTACAAGCAGACTGCCATCGAGCACAGTATTCTTAGTTCCAGGTGTTTTAGGCATGGTTGATATACAGTGACTCAAACAATTGAGTCAATGTTTGTTACTTTTCGCTTGTCTGTTGAATAACTCAACAACAAATAAAAATAATGACAATATTGTTAAGGGTAAAACAAACTATTTGATCAGGGCTACACGTTTATAAAAGAATTATGTAATTCCGATCATTTTCCATGGAGATATGAATAAATTAAAACAGGGACTCATTGACTCAATTGTTTGAGTCCCTGTTTTTTACACTGGCACTACCCCTCTTCAGCCCAAGGATGTCTGGCGATATCTTGGATTCTTTTTGGATGCGCACCTTTCTTTCAAGGAGCATGTCTGTTTTTATGCAATGAAGGCTCTGATGACAGCCAGGGCTTTCCAAATGCTTGGCAATTCTGTTCGAGGACTGTCACCTCAGCAGAAACACATCCTATATCTGTCATGCACTCGCCCTATTGCAATGTACAGCTGTTTATTATGGAACTTCAATGGTATGTGCAATGTCATGCTCCTGAAGTTGTTGTGCCAGATGCAGTGGAAAGCATGCATCTGGATTAATGAACAGTTCCGCACCCTTCCGGAGGGTGCCACTGAAACCATGGCCTGTGTCAAGCCTATTGCCGGGTTCATTAAATGGCTTAAAGTCGGGTCCTCTGCCCGTCTAGCCAATTCAAATGCAAGGCACGCTCTTTGTCCTCTTACCATGCCTGCTTCTGCAGGTGGGGTCCCGTCTAGGTCAAAGAACTTGGCCTCCCTCTCTGAATGTCAGTGCTCATCACTGAAATCCCCTCTCAAAGATTTGGTGGATCTTAGACCACCAAACTTTATACACACGGATTATTTTGCTGATGCAAATAACCCAGGCAGGCAGCTAGTCGACCAGTTTGGTGACCGCTTTGAGACTTATAGGCTCCTTGGCAAGGATAAGGCCTCTGTCAAGGCCTATCGCAACTCATTGGAGCCAGTGCTCACTGAGTGCCAGGCCCAGCAGGACTGTGCATATGTCAGTAGTGATGGTGCTGTGCCCACGAAATCAGATGCATCTACGAAACAGTTGGTGTATGCATTCTGGGTCTACTGGAGCACCAGACTTTTATTCAAAACTCATCAGCCGGTTGGTAAAGTGACCAGCAATGATGCCGAGCTGATTGGATTGCATGTTTTTTTTTTTTTTTTTTTTAAATCAATAATTTATATAGCGGTGCTCAATGGCAGTCTGCTTGTAAGTACACGAATGTGCCTACAATAAATACAACTAGTCCGAGAGCAAACCAGACTGAGGGGATATACATAGAGGGCTCACTGCCCTGTTCTCTCGTGCCTGCGCTTGTCTGAGCTCATGCTGACTTGCTCGCTAGAGCTGGCGTCCCCCAGGCCCGAAGGCCCAGCTGCGGTCATTTCCATGTAAAGGGTCCGTGAGGTCCCATAACACTCGCCATCACAGGGCTTGCAATGCGCAATGAAGCTCGGCAACCACTTTCATCAATCGCCAGACTGCCCCAGCGCTCCGAAGAGCACCACGAAGTTTAGCCCCCCCTTGTGGGGGAGGCTGCTAGCCCAGGCCCAGTCTTATGATCAGACCGTTTAGCCCAGGAGCTTCGCACTCCAGCTTCAACTTAAGCAGTTACCTGGGTGTATTATCCCAGGAACCACCGACAGAGGAGTTAGGTCTCTCGAGCCAAGGACTGGAGACTATCCAGCCTTGCTATGGCCCAGCAGTGTCCGGGTCGCTACTCCGTGCCTGCCTTCCCATTCCCTAGCAGATGGTTTGCTAATGCCCTTAAGAGTGCAGATCCCCATCTATCCAAGGTCTCTGTCTTGCCACGTGCCTCCCAGACTGGCATTCGATATCACAGCAAGATCCATGGTCCTCCCATGATAGGTTCCCACAGGGGGAGCCCTTAGCTGAATGGGTCTGGATCTACTTCCACCATTGGTGTACTGCACCGTGACTAACCAGTTCGTGATCATCACCACCAGCTCCCACTTTACCGGGTACCCTGTTGGCTCAAACACCATTGGATGGTTATCAGGTCATTCCCGGTATGGTCCCTTATCCTTTCGGCCCCTACCTTTTAAGATCAGAGATCACGTGTGGTCTGCCGGATTAAGGCATTGTCCGGCACTTACATCCCAAGGCCATCCACACCAAGGGAAATTCAGTCATGTGAGTTAGGGTCATATGATCAGAGCCCACAGAGTGGGGTCAGTCACATGTGTGACACATAACCCAGCTTACATCACATGCCAGCTGCTTAGTCATGTGACCAAGTCACCTCCCCGTGGGAACAGCTGTCACAGAATCATGATACTTCCTGCCTGCGTCACATGGAACCAGCTCCGGACACTTCCGAATGCAAACCTGAAGATGCCACCTCCAGGACTAGAACCCATGGCTTTGTGGATTGCCACATCCACAGGACTACCTGACTGTGTTTACCGCTATGCCAACCAGCCCTTTTGGATTGTATGTTGCAATCCAGAAGGCTACCATACAGGATGGAGTTACATCCATCTCATGTTTCTTGAATTCGATGAATGCCATCAACTGCATCATCGACTGCAACCCACACTCTGTGCAGCGGCATTCTGTCAAAACTAGGCACAGGGAACACTCTGAATGAGCCTTAGAACCTAGAAGTCCTGAGTGAGAACACTGGTATAATTGAGTGATGTACAAGTACTTGCCTAGAAGTCCTGAGTGAGAACACTGGGGACTTCAAGGCGCTCTATGCTATCTATATATATGTCCAAGAGGCTGTGTGCACAGCCTATGGCTGTGCATTGCTGCGGGCACAGCTGTAGGCTGTACACTGCTGCAAATACAGCTATTTACTGCGCATTACTGTGCGCACAGCTTGTGCTGTGCATTGCTGCGGATGCAGCCACAGGCTGCACATTGCTGCATACACAGCCATAGGCTGTGTGCATTGCTAGGCGCATAGCCTGGGTCCTGTTCTATGCACAAGTCCGGACAGGAGGGGCACTTCTAACACATTCCATTGCCCTGTGCAACGTATTATGGCACTGGCTCAATGAAGATGAGCGGCGCAAGATTGAATTCTGGCACATCCCTTCTAGGTGGAAGTGGGCTATTCAACTTGAAGTGCACAAGTTTGCTTGGTTGCTCAATATTCCACTGGGCACTTGCCCTTTGTATACCATGGATGCGCTCTGGAAGGAGGCAGACGATGACATGCATGCCTCTTGGTTCGATCAATCCTGGACCAAGAAATATATAGGTGCTTCCACATTTCATTTCCATGAAGCGGGAAAGCTGGACTTCTATGAGCGCCCCTCTCGCAAGAGAACAGGCTTCATGAAGTTGGTAACGGGCAACAAGTTGTATACTTGCTGCTGTCGCATTGCATGTGGACATGCACCAATCAATGTGTATCATGTGCAGTTCAACTTTGTTGAGAGCGATCAATGCTCCTGCGGACGAGGGCCTGAGGACTCCGTCCATGTTATGATTCTCTGCCGTAACTGGCAGAGGCCAACTGAATGCCAGTACGACGCATTTGTGCATCTCTGGTTCGTAAAGTATCTAATGTCGAATAAGGCGGCAGGTGCTTTCATTCCAGATCCAGGTGGTGGGTGACCGTGCGTTTGTTGCGGACAGTACTCTTTGGAATGCTGGTGCATCCTGGCGATCGACGAAAGCGACTGCCAAGCTTCATTGCACACTGCAAGCCCCACGATGGCGGATGTTATGGGACCTCACGGACCCTCTACGTGGAATTGACTGCATCTGGGCCTTCAGGTCTGGGGGACATCTGCTCTAGCAAGCAAGTCAGTACAAGCTCAGACAAGCACGGGCACGAGAGAACAGAGCAGTGAGCCCTCTATGTTTATCCCCTCAGTCTGTTCTTCTCGGACTAGTTGTATTTATCGTAGGTACCCTCATGTATTTACAAGCGGACTGCCACCGAGCACTGCTATAAAAATTGTTGATATAAAAAAAAAAAAAAAAAAAAAGAGTCCCTGTTTTAATTTATTCATATCTCCATGGAAAATGATCGGAATTACATAATTCTTTTATAAACGTGTAGCCCTGATCAAATAGTTTATTTTACCCTTAACAATGTTGTCATTATTTTTATTTGTTGTTGAGTTATTCAATAGACAATCGAAAAGTGACAAACATTGACTCAATTGTTTGAGTCACTGTAGTTTAGCAATTATGAGAAATAATTTTGTTGATTACAGGTAGGTCACATGTTGCAAAACTTATTGTAGGGTACTGTACAATGCAGGCTTTGTGATGGCAAGTATTATAGGTCTTTGCAGATCTTTTATATATCTATATATTTACAAGCAGACTGCCTTTGAGCACTGCTTTATAAATTGCTGATTTAAAAAAAAAAAAAAAAGCAGATAACTGCCAATCAGCTGAGGATTGCTTGAGGTTATGGCTCTGCAAGGTGTCTTTAACTTTGAGTGATACATTCCATCTAATAGCTGTCAAAAGCAGATGTTAATTCTTTAAAAGCACAGCAAGCAATCACTATGGACTGAGTTATAGGTCTGCAAGGATCTTTTATATAGAATTGACTGCATCCAGCTTAGGTTGGAGGCTTCAGTACAGAGAATTTTTTTTTTTTTTTTTTTTTTAAATCAGCAATTTATATAGTGGTGCTCGATAGCAGTCCGCTCGTAAGTATATGAATGTGCCTACAATAAATACGATGCGTCCAATGGTACAGAAGCAAAGGAATAAACATAGAGGGCTGCACTGCTCTGCTCTCTCATGCCTATGCTCATCTGAGCTCATGCTGACTCGCTTGCTAGAGCAGATGTCCCCCAGACCCGAAGGCCCAGATGCAGTCAATTCCACGTAAAGGGTCTGTAAGGTCCCATAACGCCCACCATCACAGGGCTTGTGGTGCACAATGAAGCTCGGTGGTCACTTTTGTCAATCACCAGACTGCCCTGGTGCTTTGAAGAGTGCTGTTCATACAAGCGCACAGTCACCTGCTGCCTGGATCCAGGCTGAAAGCACCTGCCACCTTGTTTGATATTAGGTACTTAACAAACCAAAGATGCATGAAGGTGTCATATTGGCATTCAGTTGGTCTCTCGAAGTTTAGCCCCCCCCTTGTGGGGGAGGCTGCTAGCCCAGGCCCAGTCTTATGATCAGACCATTTAGCCCAGGAGCTTCACACTCCAGCTTCAACTTAAGCAGTTACCTGGATGTGTTATCCCAGGGACCACCAACAGAGGAGTTAGGTCTCTCAAGCCAAGGACTGGAGACTATCCAGCCTTGCTACAGCCCAGCGGTGTCTGGGTCACTACTCCATGCCTGCCTTTCCGTCCCCTAGCAGATGGTTCGCTGATGCTCTTAAGAGTGTGAATTTCTAATCTGACTAAGGTTGATATTCCACTGGACATTCGCCCTCTATACACTATGGATGTGCTCCGTAAGGAGGCAGATGATGAAATGCATACCTCTTGGTTCGACCAATCCCAGACCAAGAAATATATAGGTGCATCCATGTTTCATTTCCATAATGCAGGAAGGCCTGATTCCTATGAGCGCCCCTCTCACAAGAGAACAGGCTGCATGAAGTTGGTGACCAGCAATGAGTTATATGCTTACTGCTGTCACGTAGCTTGCAGACATGCACTGATCAATACATATTGGGCATGGTTCAATTTCATTGAGAGTGACCAATGCTCATGTGGATGGAGGTCCAAAGACTCTGTTCATGTCATAACTCTCTGTCATAACTGGCAGAGGCCAACTGAATGCCAGTATGACGCCTTTGTATGCCTCTGGTTTGTCAAGTATCTAATGTTAAACAAGGTGGCAGGTGCTTTCATTCCAGATCCAGGTGGCGGGTAACTGCCTGTGTTAGGCTAGACGAATCTTAAAGGACTCAGGCAGACTAAGTGCGAGAGTGGTTTAAGACGATGGCAAAAGGAATATTAAACCTAGCACTACTGGTACAACTGGAAGTCCTTATGTGTACTACAGTACTCGAGCATGGACCATGGGCTGCGCAATGCTGTGGACTGCGGGTGAGTAAGGCTGGGGTGGGATGACTCAGAGTGACTAGGGAAATGAAGATGACTCGATGACTGCGCACTGCACAGTATGATGGGGAGGGGTGCGCAGTATGATGGGAGAGGGAGAGATAAGGGAAACGATAAGGAAAAGGAAGATAAGATAAGGAAAATGAATAGTCCGTAATATCACCCTCTCTTTAGATTCGCATCCTCATGAAAACCCTTAGTCCAGCTGTCCCCACCTGTTGTTTTCCAGGCAGTTGTCACGTGTGGGGCCCACATGTGAATGAGCTCCTCATTGTAGGAGCGGATGTGGTGGAGCATGGTGGTGAGGAGTTTGAGTCACTGATTTTCAGTGCGAAGCATCTCCATTGCTTCACAAAGCACAATGCATTCCGCTGTTGTAGGGGCAGTCCTGTCGGAGGTCCGTCCATCTGGTCCAAAGATGCATACAGATGGTCATAACATAGCGCAGATATGCGCTGAGGGTGATGGCAAGGGGGTCCATGTAGTCTCTGGCATCGAGAATCTTCGCCAGATTCTCAGAGTCATTCGTGATGGGGGTGGGTGTTACGATTTTCAATGCCAATCGTTATCTTGACGACGAACACGTGATCCAACAATCACCTGACAAGACATGTGATACAAACGTGACGCGACTGACAAGATACGATGTGAAAACTCGAGGAAAACCCTGTAACAACGACGTGTCATCAGGGCAAAGGGTTATGACGAAACGCCTACAGAATAACATGAGGAGCGTAGTCGTATTTTAGCTCAAGCGACAGAATAGGGTAAAGGGCTCTACATAACACGAGGATAGCACATGTATGTCGTGGTCCGTGCTCGAGGATCGTAACATATAAATAGCTAGAATGTACATAGTAGACCTCAGCTTCGAGCTGGCTAGTTAATAGCATTCTTCTCCCTGCCTCTCACCTCTCGAGATAGTTAGAGTGACCTGCGCGCAGAATTGGTTTTGCATAGCAAAAGCTCGAAGCTTCTCATCGCGCACCTCACCGCTCTCAGCTCTCACCTGTCCGCTGCCCTTCCTTCGTTGCCTGACGGCCACAAGTGCCGTGCGACCAAAGGAACCCGCTGCGTCGTTATACCTTTTCTCCAAACCACTACTAACCTTTTCAATCACCAATCCCCATTCCCTACCCTGCGCCAACCCCTATTCTGATCTCTGTCCGCGGTCCTTGTTCATTGCATTTGGAAGTGCGAGAGGACTAAGGGTAACATTGAGTCTGACCCTGTCCAAATCGAACATCAAAAGGCTGTGCTAGGGTAATCTTCGGAGAGCCCTACTGCGCGTTTGACCGGGTAGTTTGTTGACCCGGGACGTACCGAAGCAAGAGAGATCAGAGGACTCGGATGTGTGGATAGTCCCCACCCTTCGACCGACCCTTCAAACACGCCCTTGAAAGTCGTTGTCGGGGATGTGTGTTGACCCGAAATGAGAAAGGAGTTGCCAGACCACTGGGACTTCTGACGACGAAACCTTCCTTGACTGCCATTTGGGGCATCCTTGTAGTTACGAGGATTCGAGCCGACCCTTCCGCAGTTTAACAGGCACCCTCCACCCTTTCCTGGACCCAACCAAAGCAGGAGTCGACGGTCGCGTGCCGCCTGCATGGTACTAATCGACTATTCTATTGGACAAAATCACCAAGTCACCAACCTCTCCTCCTTCCGCACTCGAATCCGCCGCAACCCCCTCTACCGAAGCCATATCGGCTACACCCTCATCCGAAAGAACCTTCACCTCCGAAACCGAGTAGTTGAGGTCAAATACGAATATTGGACCAACTACTACCCCGACCTATTCCCACGACACGTTCCCGGTAATTTTATCTGGGACGAAGACCCGCCAGAACTTTACTTTTACCCTCGAAGAGAAGCACCCGAACGACACCCATAATGGAGTTCATCCCCGCTCTCTTCGCTTTCATCACGGTTATCCTCACCACCCTCTTCGCCACACACCCGCTTGCCTTAGCTTGGGGCACTCTCTGAAACAATCCACAACAAGCAGAACAGGTACAAAACGCAACTCAGACTTTGGTCGATGCGATCAAAGAAGAACTGGATTTGGGCAAGAAGCCCAAAAGAACGAAATCGGAACCGCCGGATCCATATAAAGGGGAACCCGGTTTGATCGGAAGTTGGCTTCGACGAATGGAAGTCTACTTCGACAAGGAGGAGATCATGAACAAATGGGACATGATCACCTACGCACTGCAACGGATCATGGGAGGCAAGGCCGAACGTGCACAGAACTGGGCGGACTCTAAGCTACAAGAGTGGCTGGAGTTCAAAACGGAATTGAACGGCCGCAGGCAGGAGTTCGGATATCACTCCACTTATGACGATTGGGAACACAGACGTGTCGTTACGCCGGCAACGGCTAACACTCCGGAAGTCAGGACGAACCCGCTTGGACACCTCCCACCATTCAAAGACTGGGAAGAGTTCAAGGCGGAGGCCAGAGAATTCTTCATGACTACGGAAACCCGGAACAACGCGATTATTCGGATCAAAGGACTGTCGCAACACCGACGACTGGTCGAGGACTATATTGTTGAATTCCGGAGCTGGGCTCCCTTGACGGAATACAACGACATTGCCCTCATCGACATCTTTAAACACGGACTCGACCAGGCACTCGGACGATGGATTATCGAACTAGGAGGTGTCCACGAGGAGGACATCGACTGGTGGTACAAATGCGCAACGGAATTGGACCGGCAGTATCGCCAGGCCCAAAAGGAATTCGGGGTGAAGGAACGATTCACTCCCAAACCAGCACAGAAACCGGCACAGGAGATGACGGCACCTAAGGGGCAAACTCCGGCACCAGTAACCGGTAATGCTCAAGGACGGCCTGACCCTAATGCCATGGACGTCGACCGGTTAAGACGCGAAGGACGCTGCTTCCGGTGCAGCGAGAAAGGACATCTCGGATGAAACTGTCCAATGAACACCCGGCCGAGATATACAACTAGGAACGTGGAGGCTAAAGACGAACCTGCCGCCGCCCACATTGAAGAAATGAACCAGGGTTTTCAATAGAGCTGGGAAGAAGCACTGCTTCGCCGGCTGACTATGTATCATCGAATATTAATATAAGGGACATTCCCGACCTTAAAGAATATTTCGAACGAGAAGGTGCACGAGAGTTCGGTCTCGTAAAAGGATATACCCTACCCTGGGTGGCACAACAGATTTATCGGCAGGACGAGTCTAAGGCATACTCGATCCTTAAGGCATGGACGGACCAATCGTGACAGAAGGACATCTCTCTGGAAAAACTCCGCGAGATCAATGAAATGAATGATCACGACGCTCTCCACACATTGTACAACCTCAGACAAAAGCCATGATTTGTCAGAGGTGGAAACGGAAACCAGATGGATGTACCCCTAACGATCACAACTTTGGATACTGGACGGACACACAGCGTAAAAGCGCTGCTTGACACGGGATGCACCGGATCTTGCATAGACCGGAAGTTCGTTAAGGAAAAGGAGATCAATACAAAACGATATCCTGTACCTATTCCGGTTCATAATGCAGATGGAACCCATAACAGAGCAGGCGATATACGTGAATATGTCGAATTGAGAGTCCGTGTCCAAGACCACGTTGAGCGAATGATCTTCTCGGTTACTGAACTCGGAAAGGAACAGATTTTCATCGGTTACAAGTGGGTTAAATGTCACAACCCTCGAATCGATTGGAAAACGGAAAGGATCACGTTTGACCGATGCCCTGAAGAGTGTCAGCGAATTGTCCGAACCGGAAACCCTGAAGATGATGACACCTCTACCAAGACGAATGAGGTTGATTTCGAAAACGGAGAGAAACTCTTGATGATCGACATAAACCGAGAGTTTCATCTAAGGGCTTTCCAGACAATGGCTTCCAAACTGGCAGAAGCGACAGCAAAGACAGCGAAAGCAAAAACCTTTGAGGAAATCGTACTGGAAGAATACCACTGTTTCAAGGATTCAGTGTTCGGAAAAGAGTCATTCGACGAGCTACCACCATGACGACCTTGGGACCATGCGATCGAACTCATCCCGGGAGCCAAACTCCAGGATTGCAAGGTCTACCCTCTGACCCTGGACGAACAGAAACAGCTGGATGCCTTTCTAGATGAGAACCTGAACACCGGACGAATCAGACCGTCGAAGTCGCCAATGGCCTCACCTTTCTTCTTCGTAAAAAAGAAGGACGGATCCCTACGACCTGTACAGGATTATCGGAAATTGAACGACGTGACAATAAAGAATAAATACCCATTACCCCTGATCCAGGAACTGATCAACAAACTGAAAGGGGCGAAGTTCTTCACGAAGCTCGATATCCGATGGGGATACAATAACGTCCGCATGAGAGAAGGCGATGAATGGAAGGCCGCATTTCGGACAAACTGGGGAATGTTCGAACCCCTGGTCATGTTCTTCGGACTAACGAATTCACCGGCTACGTTCCAAATGATGATGAACACAATCTTCAAGGATGAGATCGATCAGGGACATGTAATAATCTACATGGACGATATCCTCATCTTCAACAAGGATCTGGATAAACACAGACAACTCGTCCAACGTGTATTGGAAAAGCTAAAGAACAACAAGCTTTACCTGAAACCTGAGAAATGTTCGTTTCATCAATTGGAAGTAGAGTACCTCGGAATGATTGTCTCGGAAAACGGCATCAAAATGGATCCCGTTAAAGTTGAAGGCGTCAAAGACTGGCCAAAACCCACATGCAAGCGAGACATCCAGCAATTCTTAGGCTTTTGCAACTTCTACCGGCGCTTCATCGAAGGATTCGCGAAGATTGTGAAACCCTTGACGGAACTAACTGGAAAAGCCAACTGAACATGGGAAAAAGCCCAAAATGACGCATTCAATGGATTAAAGAATCGAATCTGCTCAGCACCGATCATTGCGATGCCCCAAGACGATGGAAAGTTCCGAATGGAAGTCGACACTTCGAATTACGCAATAAGAGGCGTCCTTTCACAGGAACAATCCAATGGTACCTGGAGACCGGTGGCATTCATGTCAAAGTCATTGAATCCGACGGAACAGAACTACGAGATCTATGACAAAGAGATGCTCACGATCATGACAGGACTTGAGGAATGGTGCCAATACCTTTGTGGCGCTAAGCAAAAGTTCGAGATTTGGACAGATCATAAAAATCTCGAATACTTCCAAAAGCCTCAGAAGCTGAATCGTCAACAAGCTCGTTGGATCTTGGAACTTCAGGACTATGACTTTGTCCTGGAGCACAAACCCGGAAAGTCGATGACGAAGGCAGACAGTCTGTCGAGACGACCAGACCATGAGAAGGGGGAGAACGATAATGAAAACGTCGTACTCCTAAAGCCGGAAAATTTTCGCCGACTTTTTATGGCAAAAATCACGCCAATACCAGAATTCCAGGACATGCTGAACCAGATAAAACGGGCTTGGAAGCAAAGAGAACCTGAAATTCAGAAACGTCTTGATGCAGGCGAACACGGCTGGGAGGAAAACGACCGAATCGTCACATGGCTAAAGTGGTACTACGTCCCTAAAAGCCAAAAGATAAGGGAACGGATCATCGAAATCCACCATTCCGATCAAATCTCGGGACACCCAGGACAGATGAAGACGCACGAGTTGATCACGCGTAACTTCTGGTGGCCCAAAATGATGAACGACATCAAGGCATACGTCAAAGGATGTGACAAATGCCAACGAACAAAGATCATCAGAGACCAGAAACATGCTCCGCTTCACCCGAACGAAGTACCGAAGGAACCATGGGAGATCATCTCGGTAGATCTCATCGGACCTCTCCCCACATCTCAGGGATTTGACGGCGTAATGGTAACAGTAGATCAGTTCACCAAAGGAGCCAAATTCATACCGGTCAATATGGAAATCACAGCAGAAGGAGTCGCTTGTAAACTACGCGACACCATATTCTCGAATTACAGACTCCCCAAGAAAGTCATTAGCGACAGAGGACCACAGTTCGTCTCGAACTTCATGAAGGACCTTTACGCACTTTTGGGAATCAAAGGAGCCCCTTCGACGCCGTATCATCCACAAACCGATGGACAGACGGAAAGAGTTAACCAGGAACTCGAACAATACCTGAAACTCTTTGTGAATCATCGGCAAACAGACTGGGCGGATTGGCTTCCTATGGCCGAATTCTCTTACAACAATCGGATTCACTCTGTGACGGGATACTCCCCATTCTATCTGAATCACGGATGACACCCGCATACCGGAAAGGAACCCCCGAAGCATGATGTCAAATCGCAAACTGCAGAGGAATTCGCAGACATGATGAAAGAGATTCAGACCAAAGCCGAGACTTCCCTGATGAAAGCTGCTGAAACGATGAAACGGACCTATGACCAAAAACAGAAGCCTGCCCGAGAATACCATGAGGGCAATCAAGTCTGGCTGGAAGGAACCAACATCACCACCGACCGGCCAACTGATAAGCTGAATGACAAACGATTCAGTCCTTTCAAAGTCAAACGGCGAATTGGAGAATCGGCATACGAACTCGATTTACCAGAACACTGGAAAATTCACCCTGTCCGAAATGAGTCCGAACTCACCCCGTACACGGCACCGGCGTTCCCGCAACAAAAAGCGGTAACGATTCTCAAACGACCTCCCCCCATCATTGTGGAGGGAGAGGAGCGGTATGAAGTGGAAACTGTAGTCAACTCTCGATGGAACAGAGGAAAACTGCAGTACAGGATACATTGGAAGGGCTACCCTATGGAAGACGCTACATGGGAGCCAGCGGAAAACGTCATCGAAGATGCGCCGGACGCGGTCATGAAATTTCATCGCGAGAATCCGGAGGCGCCATCCCTAGAGCGAGGACAACGTCAATTACTGCCCCGGACGCCGCCAAGGAAGATAGTACGCACCCGCTTCCATCAATCCCAAATGCCGAAGGTCCTCTTCGACCACACGGCTGATGAAATCTGGGTCTGTCCGCGAAGTCAGCAAATAAAAGCGGAGCCAAAAAACCGGACCCTGACCGGATGGATGTCAGATCCGAAAGAAGTCGAAGATCGACTTGAGGCGGTGTGGCAGGCATGGCAAGAGCGTCGGAATAAGGCAGTCGTAGGAGAGGGCGAGCGCCAGGAAGACTAGGACGATGATGACAAAAAAGAACATGATTGTGAGGACGCAATCCCTAAGGGGGGGGTAATGTTATGATTTCAACGCCAATCGTTATCTTGACGACGAACACGTGATCCAACAATCACCTGACAAGACACGTGATACAAACATGACGCGACTGACAAGATACGATGAAAGGACTCGAGGGAAAACCCTATAACAATGACGTGTCATCAGGGCAAAGGGTTACAACGAAATGCCTACAGGATAACATGAGGAGCGTAGTCGTATTTTAGCTCAAACGACAGAATAGGGTAAAAGGTTTTACGTAACACGAGGATAGCGTATGTGTGTCGTGGTCCGTGCTCGAGGATCGTAACATATAAATAGCTAGAATGTACGTAGTAGAACTCAGCTTCGAGCTGGCTAATTAATAGCATACTTCTCCCCGCCTCTCATCTCTCAAGATAGTTAGAGTGACCTGCGCGCAGATTTGGTTTTGCGTAGCACTAATCGACTATTCTATTGGACGAAATCACCAAGTCACCAACCTCTCCTCCTTCCGCACATGAATCCGCCGCAATCCCCTTTACCGAAGCCATATCGGCTACACCCTCATCCGAAAGAACCTTCACCTTCGAAGCTGAGTAGTTGAGGTCGAATACGAATATTGGACCAACTACTACCCCAACCTATCCCCGCGACACATTCCTGGTAACTTCATCTGGGACGAGGACCCTCCGGAACTTTACTTCTACCCTCGAAGAGAAGCACCCGAAAGACACCCATAATGGAATTCATCCCCGCTCTCTTCACCTTCATCACCGTCATCCTCACCACCCTCTTTGCCGCACACCCGCTTGCCTTAGCTTGGGGCACCCTCCGAAACAACCCTCAACAAGCAGAACAGGTACAAAACGCAACTCGGACTTTGGTTGATGCGATCAAAGAAGAACTGGATTTGGGCAAGAAGCCCAAAAGAACGAAATCAGAACCGCCGGATCTATATAAAGGGGAACCCGGCCTGATCAGAAGTTGGCTTCGACGCATGGAAGTCTATTTTGACAAGGAGGAGATCACGAACAAATGGGACATGATCACCTATGCGCTACAACGGATCACGGGAGGCAAGGCCGAACGTGCACAGAACTGGGCAGACTCTAAGCTACAGGAGTGGCTGGAGTTCAAAACAGAATTGAACGGTCGCAGGCAGGAATTTGGATATTACTCCACCTACGACGACTGGGAACATGGACGCATCGTTACGCCGGCAATGGCTAACACTCCTGAGGTCAGGACGAACCCGCTTGGACATCTCCCACCATTCAAAGACTGGGAAGAGTTCAAGGCAGAGGCCAGAGAATTCTTTATGACTATGGAAACCCGGAACGACGCGATCATTCGGATTAAAGGACTGTTGCAACACTGACGACCGGTCGAAGACTACATTGTCGAATTCTGGAGCTGGGCTCCCTTGACGGAATATAACGACATTGTGCTCATCGACATCTTCAAACATGGACTTGACCAGGCGCTCGGACAACGGATTATTGAACTAGGAGGTGTCCACGAGGAGGACATCGACTGGTGGTACAAACACGCGACGGAATTGGACCGACAGTATCGTCAGGCCCAAAAGGAATTCGGGGTGAAGGAGCGATTCGCTCCCAAACCAACACAGAAATCGGCACAGGAGACGATGGCACCTAAGGGGCAAACTCCGGCACTAGTAACCGGTAATGCTCAAGGACGGCCTGACTCTAACGCCATGGACGTCGACCGGTTAAGACGCGAAGGACGCTGCTTCCGATGCAGCAAGAAAGGACATCTCGGACGAAACTGCCCAACGAACACCCGACCGAGATACACGACTAGGAACGTGGAGGCTAAGGACGAACCTGCCGCCGCCCACATTGAAGAAATGAACCAGGGTTTTCAGTAGAGCTGGGAAGAAGCACCGCTTCACCGGCTGACTATGTATCGTTGAATATTAATATAAGGGACATTCCCGACCTTAAAGAATATTTCGAACGAGAAGGTGCACGAGAGTTCGGTCTCGTAAAAGGATATACCCTACCCTGGGTGGCACAACAAATTTATCGGCAGGACGAGTCTAAGGCATACTCGATCCTTAAGGCATGGACGGACCAATCACGACAAAAGGACATCTCTTTGGAAAGACTTTGCAAGATCAATCAAATGAACGATCACGGCGCTCTCCATACACTGTATGACCTCAGACAAAAACCACGATTTGTCAGAGGCAGAAACGGAAACCAAATGGATGTGCCCTTGACAATCACGACTCTGGATACTGGACGAACGCATAGCGTAAAGGCTCTGCTTGACACAGGATGCACCGGATCTTGCATAGACCGGAAGTTCGTTAAGGAAAAGGAGATCAACACGAAACGATATTCTATTCCTATCCCGGTTCATAATGCAGACGGGACCCATAACAGAGCGGGTGATATACGCGAATATGTTGAGCTGAGAGTCCGTGTCCAAGACCACGTCGAGTGAATGGTCTTCTCAGTTACTGAACTTGGAAAGGGCCAGATTTTCATCGGTTACGAGTGGGTTAAACGTCACAACCCTCGGATCGATTGGAAAACGGAAAAGATCACGTTTGACCGATGCCCTGAAGAGTGTCAGCGAACTGTCTGAACAGGAAACCCTGAAGATGACGACACCTCTATCGAGACGAATGAAGTTGACTTCGGAAATGGAGAAAAACTCTTGATGATTGACATAAACCGAGAGTTTCATCTAAGGGCTTTCCAGATGACGGCTTCCAAACTGGCAGAGGCGACGACAAAGACGGCAAAGGTGAAAACCTTTGAAGAGATCGTACCGGAAGAATATCACTGTTTCAAGGATTCAGTGTTTGGAAAAGAGTCGTTCGACGAGCTACCACCGCGACGACCTTGGGACTATGCGATCGAACTTATCCCAGGAGCCAAACTTCAAGATTGCAAGGTCTACCCTCTGACGCTGGATGAACAGAAACAGCTGGATGCATTCTTGAACGAGAACCTGAACACCGGACGAATCAGACTGTTGAAGTCACCAATGGCCTTGCCTTTCTTCTTTGTGAAAAAGAAGGACGGATCTCTATGACCTGTACAGGACTATCGGAAATTGAACGATGTAATGATAAAGAACAAATACCCACTACCCCTGATTCAGGAACTGATCGACAAACTGAAAGGGGCGAAGTTCTTTACGAAACTCGACATCCGATGGGGATACAATAACGTCTGCATGAAAGAAGGCGATGAATGGAAGGCCGCATTTTGGACAAACCGGGGAATGTTCGAACCCCTGGTCATGTTCTTTGGACTGACGAATTCACTGGCTACTTTCCAAACGATGATGAACACGATCTTCAAAGATGAGATCGATCAGGGACACGTAATAATCTACATGGACGATATCCTTATCTTCAACAAGGATCTAGACAAACACAGGCAACTCGTCCAACGTGTACTGGGAAAGCTAAAGGACAATAAGCTTTACCTGAAACCCGAGAAATGTTCGTTTCATCAGTTGGAAGTAGAATACCTTGGAATGATCGTCTCGGAAAACGGCATCAAAATGGATCCCGTTAAAGTTGAAGGCATCAAAGACTGGCCCAAACCCACATGTAAACGAGACGTCCAACAGTTCTTAGGCTTCTGTAACTTCTACCGACGCTTCATCGAAGGGTTTGCGAAGATCGCAAAACCTCTGACAGAACTGACCGGAAAAGCCAACTGGACGTGGGAAAAAGCCCAAAATGACGCATTCAATGGATTAAAGAATCGGATCTGTTCGGCACTGATCATTGCAATGCCCCGAGATGATGGAAAGTTCTGAATGGAAGTCGACGCTTCGAATTATGCAATAGGAGGCATCCTTTCACAGGAACAACCCAACGGTACCTGGAGACCGGTCGCATTCATGTCAAAGTCATTGAACCCGACGGAACGGAATTATGAGATCTATGACAAAGAGATGCTCGCGATTATGACGGGACTTGAGGAATGGCGCCAATACCTCTGCAGCGCTAAGCAAAAATTCGAGATTTGGACAGACCATAAAAATCTCGAATACTTCCGAAAACCTCAGAAGCTGAACCGTCGACAAGCTCATTGGATCTCGGAACTTCAGGACTATGACTTTGTCCTGGAGCACAAACCCGGAAAATCGATGACGAAGGCAGACAGTCTGTTGAAACGACCAGACCATGAGAAGGGGGAGAACGATAATGAGAACGTCGTACTCCTAAAGCCGGAAAATTTTCGCCGACTCTTTATGGCAAAAGTCACGCCAATACCAGAATTCCAGGACATGCTGAACCAGATAAAACGGGCTTGGAAGCAAAGAGAACCCGAAGTTCAGAAATGTCTTGATGCAGGCGAACACGGCTGGGAGGAAAATGACCGAATTGTCACATGGTTAAAACGGTACTACGTCCCCAAAAGCCAAAAGATAAGGGAACAGATCATCGAAATTCACCACTCCGATCAAATCTCGGGACACCCAGGACAGACAAAGATGCACGAGCTGATCACGCGTAACTTCTGGTGGCCCAAAATGATGAATGACATCAAGGCATACGTCAGAGGATGTGACAAATGCCAGCGAACGAAGATCATCAGAGATTGGAAGCATGCTCCGCTTCATCCAAATGAAGTACCAAAGGAACCATGGGAAATTATCTCGGTAGATCTCATCGGACCTCTCCCCACATCTCAGGGATTCGACGGCGTAATGGTAATGGTAGATCGGTTCACTAAAGGAGCCAAATTTGTACCGGTCAACATGGAAATCACGGCAGAAGGAGTCGCTTGTAAACTACGTGATACCGTATTCTCGAATTACGGACTCCCCAAGAAAGTCATCAGCGACAGAGGACCACAATTCATCTCAAACTTTATGAAGGACCTTTACACACTCTTGGGAATCAAAGGAGCCCCTTCGACGCCGTATCATCCACAAACCGATGGACAGACGGAAAGAGTTAATCAGGAACTCGAACAATACCTGAAACTCTTCATAAATCATTGGCAAACAGACTGGGCGGACTGGCTACCTATGGCTGAATTCTCTTACAACAATCGGATTCACTCTGTGACGGGATATTCTCCATTTTATCTAAACCACAGATGACACCCACACACCGGAAAGGAATCCCCGAAGCGTGATGTCAAGTTGCAAACTGCAGAGGAATTCACAGACATGATGAAAGAGATTCGGACCAAAGCCGAGACTTCTCTGACAAAGGCCGCTGAAACAATGAAACGGACCTATGACCGAAAACAGAAGCCCGCCCGAGAATACCATGAGGGCAATCAGGTCTGGCTGGAAGGAACTAACATCACCACCGACCGGCCAACTGACAAACTGAATGACAAGCGATTCGGTCCTTTCAAAGTTAAACAGCGAGTCGGAGAATCGGCATATGAACTCGACCTACTGGAACATTGGAGAATCCACCCCGTCCGAAATGAGTCCGAGCTTACCCCGTACACGGCACCAGCGTTCCCACAACAAAAAGCGGTGACAATTCTTAAACGACCTCCTCCCATCGTCGTGGAAGGAGAAGAGCGGTATGAAGTAGAAGTGGTAGCCAATTCCCGATGGAACAGAGGAAAGTTACAATACAAAGTACACTGGAAAGGCTACCCAATCGAGGACGCTACATGGGAACTGGCAGAAAATGTCATCGAAGATGCGCCGGACGTGGTCGCGAAATTCCATTGCGAGAATCCGGAGGCGCCATCCCTAGAACGAGGACAACGTCAATTACCACCCCGGGCGCCACCAAGAAGAGTAGTACGCACCCGCCTCCATCAATCCCAAACGCCGAAGGTCCTCTTCGACCACACGGCTAATGAAATCTGGGTCTACCCGTGAAGTCAGCAAATGAAAGCGGAGCCGAAGAAACGGACCCTTACCGGATGGATGTTGGACCCGAAAGAAGTCGAAGACCGACTTGAGGCGGCGTGGCAGGCGTGGCAGCAGCATCGGAACAAGACAGTCATAGGAGAGGGCAAGTGCCAGGAAGACTAGAACGACAATGACGAAGAAGAACATGATTGCGAGGACGCAATCCCTAAAGGGGGGGTAATGTTACAATTTTCAACGCCAATCGTTATCTTGACGATGAACATGTGATCCAACAATCACCTGACAAGACACGTAATACAAATGCGACGTGACTGACAAGATACAATGTGAAGACTCGAGGAAAACCCTGTAACAATGACGTGTCATCAGGGCAAAGGGTTACGACGAAACGCCTACAGGATAACATGAGGAGCGTAGTCGTATTTTAGCTCAAGCGACAGAATAGGGTAAAGGGCTCTACATAACACGAGGATAGCACATGTATGTCGTGGTCCGTGCTCGAGGATCGTAACATATAAATAGCTAGAATGTACGTAGTAGACCTCAGCTTCGAGCTGGCTAGTTAATAGCATTCTTCTCCCCACCTCTCACCTCTCGAGATAGTTAGAGTGACCTGCGCGCAGAATTGGTTTTGCGTAGCAGTGGGTGCGTGGCTGTCATCACTGCTTTCGATGCTGATGGGGGTGTTGGTGGTCATGATGTGCGATTTTTGCTCTTCTTCCCTCTTTTCATGGTCCTTTTATCTTATTTCATAGTTTTCTTCAGGAAATGGTCTAGAGCTTGCTGCGCATTCCCCAGTTCCTTCTCTTTGATCCATGTATTCTCCTCATGTCCATATCCCTTCCATTTGACCAGGAATAGCATTCCTCTTCCTTGTTTCTTTCTTTTTAGAATTTCTTCTATCTTGTACTCTTCTTCATCATTTATGATCTCAGGGGGTGGCAGCAATGGCCATTCTTGTATCTTGAAACAGGGTCCTTTGTAGGGTGTGAGTAGTGTTTCATTGAACACAGGGTGTATCAGCTGCCATGATGCTGGGAGTTCCAGGCGATATGCTGAGGCTCCTTTCTTTTCGATCACCTTGAACAGTCCGTATCAGAGTACTGATAACTTCTTTGATGGTCGATTGACTGCAATATTGGTGGCTTCAAGCCATACTCCATCCCCTTTCTTGTATTCACAGGCTGGTCTTCACCTCGCATCATAATTGTCTTTGGCTCATGTTTGCACATACTGCAGCACAGCATTTGCTTCTTTCTGGATTTGGTCCATTCTCTTGACAAAGTTTTTTGCCACGGGGTTATTCCCTTCTGTTATCTGCGGTTCTCCCTTCCAGGGGTGCATTCCATAGTTGAGGTAGAATGGTGTCTCCTTTGTTTCCTGGTGTGTTTTGTCGTTGTATTGGTACTCTGCAATCGCTATCCATTCTGCCCAGTCGTTCTGCAGGTTGTTTGTGAAGTTTTCAAGGAAAACTTCCGTTTCTTGATGGGATCGCTCCACCTGTCCATCTGTTTGTAGGTGATAGGCCATTGATAGGTTTTGCTTCATTCCAAGCAGTTTTAGAAGTGTTGTCATGAATCGTGCTGTGAATTGGGGTCCTTGGTCGCTGATGATCTTTCGTGGAATTCCATGGAGTCTCCACACATTGTCTCGGTATAGTCATGCGAGACCTTCTGCTATGAGTTTGGTGTTTGTGGGAATTAGATGGATCATCTTGGTCAGGCGGTCTGTGACTGCGGTGATGGCATTAAAGCCATTCGAGCTGGGTAGCAGTCCTATGAGGTCTACTCTGATATCTTCCCATGGTTGCTGCGGAACCTCATGCGGGTGTAGTGGTGCATGTTTCTTTTGTCAGATGATTTTGTTTCACTGGCATGCTTCACATCCATTAACATATTTCTTGATGTCTGTTAACATTGATGGCCACCAGTAGATGTGGTTTATGAGTTCGTGCATGCAGTATTGTTCTGGATGTCCTCCGATGGGCATGTTGTGGTGTTTGAACATGATGTCTTCCTTCAATTTGTTGTCTGGGGGAATGTAGATCTTCCCTCCTGCATATACAATATGGTTTTCTTCTATGAACCAGTGCAGTTTTTCCTTCAGTCCTGTTGTTATGATCATTTCTCCCCATGCACATTGTCAAATTTGTTCCATTCTTGGAGTTTTGATCATTGTGATTCCTCTTGTTTGCATTGTTTTGTTATTTCCTGCTTCCCTTTTCTGTAGATGTTCATCCTCGAACATCACAAAGTCAAAATCTCGTTCATTATTCTCTTCCAGGTGTCGGATGAATGTGGCTTCTTTGATCATTTGTATGTCATCTTTCTCTGCTAGGTTGTCTTCATATTTTGCCATTCGTAATAGGACGTCTGCTTTTCCATTCGCTTTTCCTGGCACGTGTCGTAGTTTGTAGTCATATTCTTGTAGTTTCAGGTACCAGCCAGTCTGTCTCGAATTGAGTCATTGCGGTTTTTGGAAATATGATAGGTTCTTGTGGTCTGTCAATATTTCGAACTTCTCTTGAGCTTCTAGGAGGTATTGTCTCCATGTCTTCAGTGCTACCATTATCGCAAGGAGTTCTTTGTTGTAGATTTCATAGTTCTGCTCTGCTGGGGTCATGCATCTTGAGATGAAGGTGATTGGGTGCCACAGCCCTTTCTGCTGCTGTAATAGTACTGCTCCAATGGCGTCCATTTCAACTCGGAATTTTCCTTCTGTTTATGGTAGTACTAGGATGGGTGCCAAGGTTATATGTCGGATTAGCTCCTTGAAAGCACTTTGCTGCTTGTCTGTCCACTGGAATGCTTTGTTTCCAGTCAGCTCCGTTAAAGGTTTAGCGACTTTTGCATATCCTTTGATGAATCGTCAGTAAAAGTTTGTGAATCCCAGGAACTTTTGTAGTTCTTTCTTCATTTTTGGGGTTGGCCAGGATTGTACAGCTGTAATCTTCTCTGGTTCCATTTCTACTTTCCCTTCTTCTATGATATACCCTAGTACTGGGACTTTTGATGATTCCCAGACACATTTCGGTCCTTTGATGAATAGGTTGTTTTTGTTCAGTATCTCCATGACTTCTACTGTGTTCTTTTGAAGTTTCTCTCACGTTCGTCTGATGATTATAATGTCGTTCATATAGATTATGCATACTCTTCTTTGTATTTGGTCTTGGAAGAGGCTTGCCATCATTCAGCTGAAAGTGCCTGGTGCATTGCACTGTCCAAAGTACATGACCGTTGGTTCGAAGAGCCCTCTTGCTGTTAGGAAGGCTGCTTTCCATTCGTCCCCTTTTCGAATGTGAACATTATTGTATCCCCAGATAATGTTGATCTTGTTAAAGTACTTTGCTCCTTGTAGTACGTTGAGGAGTTCACTGATGCGTGGCAGTGGGAACTTGTCCTTGACCATATATTTGTTTATTTCTTGATAATCTTGGATGAGTCATTTGCTACCATCCTTCTTATTGCGAAAGAAACAGGGTGCTGCATAGGGTGATTTTGAGGGGCGTATCTTCCCTGTTCTTAGTCCTTCTTCAACAAAGGCGTCTAGTTCTTCTAGTTCTTTCTGCGTCATTGGGTAGACCTTGCTCGGTATTGTCTTGGGTGCATCTTTTGTTAAGTTTATTTTGTGGTCCCACTCCTTGTGGTCTGGTAACTGAACAAAGTTCTTCTCCTTAAAGAGGTGTTTGAATCTCATCAGATATGAAGGTATCCGAGTTCCTGTCCTGTCATTGGCTGTGGTCTTCACTGGTTCAGCCACTTTCTGTATCTTGATTGTTTGGTGGTTTATCTTGCATGTTTTGGGGCATCTGTTAAAGACAATCTCTCTTGTCCTCCATTTGATCATTGGGTTGTGATAGACAAGCCAGTCATGTCCCAGTAGCATGTCGGTTTTTCCAATATCGAGTACGATAGCTTCCATATGCTCTTTGTGTCCTTTAATGTCAATGTGGACCTCCGCTACTCGGTCTGCTGTTTTCTGGTGGTTGGATGATCCATCTGCATTTATGATTGGAATTTTCTTGATTCATCGTGTCTTCAATCCTGTTTTTGTTACTATAGCGGTATTGATGCAGGTCCTGTCTGCTCTACTATTGACTTCCGGTGTTATCATTGCTACCCCCTTTTGCGTTTGTATTTTCGCTGATACTGCGAGTTCTTTTCTTCTGGGTGGTTTGTTGCCTCAGATGGTTTTTCTTGATGCTTCAGGTTGCTTTGCAGGAATGGTGTATTTCAGAGTATGGGATGATCTGCATCCGGTATCGAAGCGAGTCTGTTTCAGCTCTATGGGTCACAATTTAGCACCTTTTAATTAGACCCTTCGACAAAACCCTCTTTGTTAGAGCTTTCTTTATCCTTGTCTTCTTCATCTTCTTCTCCTTCTTCTTTCACTTCTCTGACTCAGGATTTTCCCTTCTTCTTCTTCTTGCAGTTTTGTGCATAATGTCCTTTCAAGCTGCAATTGTAATATATGATATTTGCTGCTCCTTTTCGTGGCTCTGGGCAGTTTCATGAAAGGTATCCTGGTTTATTGCAGTTGAAGCAATTGTTGCTTCATACTTTGTCGACTTCCATGGCCTGTCCTGTTCCTCGGCTTGGGTTTCCTGGCTTCCGTTGGTTGTTTGCGAATTCCCCTCTCATTACATTCCTATGTTTGTCAATGTTTTGTCCAATCACTTGAACTGTCTTGATATATTCATCTTTATCTGTTGGGAGTTCGGAGATTGAGTGTATGGCTTCTGCTGTCCTCCTGTTTAGGCTCTTCTTGAGTAGAAAATGAGGGGCTGTTTCTGTCATTCCTGCTTTTCTTGTGAGGTCTATGAATTCATCTAGGAATTCGTCAATTGGTCGGTTCCCCTATCTGATGTTGAATAATTTGCTTTCTGCTAGTGATGGTGACATGACATTGCTGAATCATGTCTATATCTCGGTTACGAAATCAGCCCATGTACTTTAGTTGCTCATGGTGTCGATTTTCTTTGATGCCCAGTGGGCTCCTGGTCTGTCGGTCACTCTGGATAGTACTGCTCCGATCTTTTGTGTATTGCTGAGGTCTCTGTGTGCAGTTATGTAGAGCTTCATCTTTCTCCACCAAATGTCGAAAGCTGTTCGGTCTCCTGTGAAGGACTTTGGGTCTGTGATAATTCCTTTGTATTCTGTCGCCATTGTTTGCGGAATTTCTTCGTCGCTGTCTTAGTCTTGGCTTTCCTGTTCTTGAGCTTGTTGTGCTTGGGCCTGCTGTTCTTGGATCTGCTTTTGTCTTTGTTCTTCTCGTTGCTCTTTCCAGTAATCTAGGTCGATTCCTGCGATTCTACAGGCTTGTTCGAATTTGTTCTACTCTGCAGCGGTTGGTCCATCTGTCTTGGGTAGTCTCTTTCACTCCCTCCACCAATAGTATTTGTTCCAGTCATTGTCACTTACGTTCGCCATGATGGTGTGATTTTCTTTATGCTGTACTTCGGCGGGTCGGTCTTCTGAAGAGGTTTAGCAATTTCGTTCCTATGTGCCTCTGGCTTTGGTATCGTTCTCGTTGGTTCTGTCGTATGCTCTGTACGTCATATCCCTTCTGTATTAGTGTATCCTCTTCTTGTACTCGGCAATTGTAGTTTGCAATCTGCTGTTGTCTGAAGCTTTGGGCTCGCATTCGTTCTTCTCTTGTTCTCTTGTGGATTGGTTCGTCCTCTTCTTCGGCAGGAAGATTCTGGTCTGACCACAGCTCTTCTAGGCTTATCCCATATTCTCCTTCTAGTAAGAGTTCTGCGATGAGCTGTGTTGTTTTATTACTGAAGTTTTCAGTAGGCTCGTCTGCAGTGGTAAAGGCAAGTTCTCTCAGAAGTGCCTGTTCTTCTTCATCGCTACTTGGTGTAGGCGTATGCTCCCTTTTTCGATTGTTCGAATTGCTAGTGTCTCTGCGGTTGGCATGGACTATCTCTGCAAATAGTGTGGACTGCAATGTGTGATCTACTTCTCTGAACCAGATGTTCTTGTCACTCATGCTAGTGCTCGCTGGATTGGCAACCGTTCATCGTCAAATGTTGATTAGGTCTTTGATACAGCGCGACGTGGTGTGTGTGAGTCTGGGCGAGTCTCGACGAGGTTTAATATCTTGTTAGGCTAGATGAATCTTAAAGGACTCGGGCAGACTAAGTGCGAGAGCGGTTTAAGACGATGGCAAAAGGAATATTAAACCTAGCACTACTGGTACATCTGGAAGTCCTTATGTATACTACAGTACTCGAGCACGGACCATGGGCTGTGCAATGCTGCAGACTGTGGGTGAGTAAGGCTGGGGTGGGATGACTCAGAGTGACTAGGAAAATGAAGATGACTCGATGACTGCACGCTGCGCAGTATGATGGGGAGGGGTGCACAGCATGATGGGAGAGGGAGAGATAAGGGAAACGATAAGGGAAAGGAAGATAAGATAAGAAAAATGAATAGTCCATAACAGCCTGCCTGTAGCAGGTGGTACTCTTTGGAGCACTAGGGCATTCTGGCGATTGACAAAAATGATCATCAAGCTTCATTGCATACCGCAGGCCCTGCAATGGCAGGTGTTATAGGACCTCATGGACCCTTTATGCAGAATAGACCACATCCGGGCCTTCGGGCTTGGGGGATGCCAGCTCGAGTGAGCAATTCAGCACAAGCCCAAGGCTTGAGCAGCTTGAGCACGGGCATGAGAGACCAGGGCAGTATAGCCCTCTATGTTTATCTCTTTCTGTTTCATATTGGACAGATCATATTTATCATGGGCACATTTGTATACTTACAAGCAGACTGCTATCGAGCACCACTATATAAAGTGTTGATTTAAAAAAAAAAAATAATAATCTGACTAAGGTCTCTGTCTTGCTATATGCCTGTCAGACTGGCATCCAATATTATAGCAAGATCCATAGTCCTCCTATAACAGGTTCCTACAGGGAGAGCTCTTAGCTGAATAGGTCTGGATCTACTTCTACTATTGGTATATTGTGCCATGACTAACTACCATGGACTCCTACTTCAGGCAGCTCATATGGTACTGGATGCCCTGTTGATTCAAATGCTATCTTTTTTTTTTTTTTAAATCAACAATTTATAAAGTGGTGCTCAGTGGCAGTCCACTTGTAAATATATGCATATACCTACAATAAATATAATGCATCCGATGATACAGAAGCAAAGGGATAGACATAGAGGGCTGCACTGCCTTGTTCTCTCATGCCCACGCTCAAGCCGCCCAAGGCTCAAGCTCATGCTGAATCGCTTGCTCGAGCTGGCGTCCCCCAGACCCGAGGGTCCGGCTGCAGTCATTTCCATGTAAAGGTCTGTGAAGTCCCATAATGCCTGCTGTTGCAGGGCTTGCAGTGCGCAATAAAGCTCGGCGGTTGCTTTCGTCAATTACCAGAACTGCTCCAGCACTCTGGAGAGCACTGTCCACTACAAGCGCATGGTCACCCACCGCCTGGATCTGGGATAAAAGCACCTGCTGCCTTGTTTGATGTTAGGTACTTGACAAACCAAAGACATACAAAGGCATCATATTGGCGTTCAGCTGGTCTCTGCCAGTTACAACAGAAAGTCATAATGTGGACAGAGTCCTCAGGCCCTCGTCTGCATGAGCATTGGTTGCTATTGACAAAATTGAACTGTGTCTGATATGCGTTGATCGGCGCATGTCTGCAAGCTACACGACAGCAGCAAGCAAACAGCTCATTACCTGTCACTAACTTCATGAAGCCCATTCTCTTGTGAGAGATGAAGTTTAGCCCCCCCCTTGTGGGAGAGGCTGCTACCCAGGCTCCAGTTCTGTCCCTCCATTGTGCTATGGAGGCAGACCATCTACCCAGGAGTGTCGCACTTCAGATTCAACTTAAGCAGTTACCTGGGTGTATTATCCCAAGGACTACCAACAGAGGAGTTAGGTCTCTCGAGCCAAGGACTAGAGACTGTCTAGCCTTGCTACAGCCCAGCAGTGTCCGGGCATGACTCCAGTCCTGCCTTCCCATCCCTTGACAGATGGTTCACTGATGCCCTTGAAGGGTGTGGATCCCTAATCTGACTAAGGTCTCTGTCTTGCCACATGCCTCCCAGACTGACATCCAATATCACAGCAAGGTCCATGGTCCTCCCATAACAGGTTTCTACAGGGAAAGCTCTTAGCTGAATAGGTCTGGATCTACTTCTACTATTGGTATATTGTGCCATGACTAACCACCATGGACCCCTACTTCAGGCAGCTCATATGGTACTGGATGCTCTGTTGATTCAAATGCTATCAGATGGTTATCAGATCTGTTCCCAGTATAGTCCTTTATCCTTTCAGTCCCTATGCTTTGAAATCAAAGATCACATGTGGTCTGCCAGATTAAGGCATTGTCCAGCACTTACATCCTAGGGCCATCCATGCTAAGGGAAACCTGATCACATGAGTTAGGGTCATATAATCAAAGCCTACAAAGTGGGATAAGTCAGATATGTGACATATAATCCAGCTTATGTCACATGCCAGCTGCTTAGTCATATGACCAAGTCACCTTCTCATGGGAACAGCTATCACAGAGTTATGATATTTTCTGCCTGCATCACATGGAACTAGCTCCAAACACTTCTGAATGCAAATCTGAAGATGCCATCTCCAGGACTAGAATCTATAGCTTTGTGGATTGCCACATCTACAGGACTATCTGATTGCATTTACTGCTATGCCAACCAGTCTCCAAGAAAGATTGGTTCACTTGGTGTTGAAACTAGGCATAGGGAACACTCTGGACGAGCCTTAGAACCTAGAAGTCCTAAGTGAGAACACTGGTATAATTTAGTGATGTACAAGTACTTGTCTAGAAGTCCTGAGTGAGAATACTGGGGACTTTAAGGCACTCTATGCTACCTATATATATGTCCAAGAGGCTGTGTGCGCAGCCATAGGCTGTGTGCATTGCTAGGCACATAGCCTGGATCCTGTCCTATGCACAAGTCCGAACAGGAGGGGCACTTCTAACACTTGGTATAGCCAGACTTAGAATCATCAAATTCCTATGGTCTGACAGATTGCACCTCAGAGATAGATGCAAATGTCACAGTCTGCTATGGACACAGGCCATTATTCAAGAAGAATCCTTTATAGATAATCTGCAAATGATACAGATCGAGTCTGGATGAGTAGGCCCATCAATAACAGAATTGCCATCAATACCAGCAGCCAATAAAGTATATCTTATGAATTTTCAAGCTAGTTCTTGAAAAAATAAAATATTATAGTCCTCTTCTAGTATAAAGAGGAGTGCATCTATATGTACATATTTTCTATTTACATTCTGAGAGAAAATATAAAGAGATGAAATTAAAGAATAGTCCTGGGAATCAGAAAGCACAGCAAGCCCTCAGTAGTATTACTCATGATATACCAGCCTCTGCATGAGTACAATCCACTCATCCACAAATCCATTTGGACTCATTTGGACTCCAGGTCTAGTCTATGTTCAGTCCATGGACTCCACTGGACTCCACTTTTAGTCCACTTTCTGTCCAAGCATAAATAATTTGGACTGATTTGGATGTCTGTGGACTGAAATTGGAGTGGACTAGGCTTGAACTGTGATATTTTATGTCAATTTCTTTCAGTCCAATTGGACTTCAATTGGACTCCACTTGGACTAAAACTGGACTAAGACTTGTCTTACTTGTTGTTCCAATTGCATTAGATATGGAGTCCAATTGGACTAGAGATGGAGTCCATGTGGACTAGAAGTGGACTACAATTGGACTATACATATATTAGACATGATCTGCATTATACATGGTCTCTATATGAAAAGAATAAGAACTACAATTGGACTACATATGGACTATAATTGGACTCCAGTTGAACTATATATGGATTACAAGTGGACTGTAATTAGACTACAAGTGGACAGTAATTGGACTTCAAGTTACATGAACTTTTATATCAGGCATATACATCTAAATTGCAACTGAACTTCATCTCCATGCACTCCATTTGGACTGAATATGGACTAGAATTGGACTATATGTGGACTCAAACAATACAAGAAAAGATTAATGACTTGAACTACTCAAAACTGGAAATCATCTTCATCATCCTCATCATTTAGCAAATCCTCATTACTAACAACTGTTGTTTTCGGTCTTTGTTGTTTCAAAATGGTCGAGCAGACTGCCACTGAGCACCGCTTTATAAATTGTTGATTTAAAAAAAAAAAAAAAAAAAAAAGTTGTTTCAAAATGGTCTTGATAGTGTGTATAAAAAGCAGAGCATGCAAAGTCCAGTTGAAATTATCAACTGTCATTCTATTAAGAATGGTTTCAAACCCTGCAAGCCAAGCATTCTAATCGATTGTACCCCAAAGTGGCACACTAGAACTTGAGTCTGGTGTCCTGTGCCTGAAATGGTCATGTGATATCATGCGATCAAGTAGGGAGTGAAAGCATAGGGGGCGGTAAGCAGGATAGAATATATTCAGAACAAGCCGAATGTCTGGGTGATTCCAGGCCAGGCCATCCCCCACCATAGACAGTCATGGTCCGGTATCACCGGAGCCATCTGCTGACATAGAGTGGTCATTAGTCCCAGTAGTATGACACCTGTGACATACCTGCAAAGTGGGCTGCTCCTTATGGACCAGGTCCATGGACACTCAGGGACTCCAGGGAAGGGGGCGAAGAATGAGTCAAGTCCTGGGTTCCTCGGAACTAAATGGAGGGGGCTCCTGGTGTCAGAAACCAATCCCTAACTCATTCGTAAGAGCACAATCAGGGCTGGCTGGTGGCAAGGCAGAGACCAGAGATAAGTGGAGATCTGCAATGATGATGTAAGCAAACCACTTGCTCTGGAATGGGAAATGGTAGTAAGCGGAGCTCTCTGCAAACTCCCTGCTGAAGAGTGAGCTGTGGCAGGCTGGAACAGTCTCCCACAACCTGGCTGGAGTGGTGCTAACAAACTCCTCTGTTGGTTCATGGACTGATGAGGTCCATTGGATCTGAGTTGACTCCAGGATGCACTGTAATGGTGGGCTCCCCCTCGCAAGAGCGAGTGAAGTGCAGGGCTCTGCTATATGCAGGGCCCTGAATCTTGCAAATTGTTGATTTAAAAAAAAAAAAAAATCCTTCACAGGAGATTGAACAGCTTTTGACATTTGGTAGAGGAAGATGAAACTCTACATAACCACACATGGAGACCTCACTGACATACAAAAGATCGGAGCAGTACTATCCAGAATGACTGATGGACCAGGAGCCCACTGAGCGTCAAAGAAAATCGACACTACGACCAATCAAAGCATATGGATTGACTTCATAACCAAAATACAGACATGATTCAGCAATGTCATGTCACCATCGCAAGCAGGAAGCAAATTATTCAACATCAGACAGGGAAACCGATCCATTGACAAATTCCTAGATGAATTCGTAGACCTTGCAGGAAAAGCAGGAATAACAGGAATAGCTCCTCGTTTCCTACTCAAGAAGAGTCTAAACCAAAGGACAGCAAAAGCTATACACTTGATCTCTGAACTTCCAACAGATGGAGATGAATATATCAAGACAGTTCGAGCAATTGGACAAAACATCGATGAACATAGGAATGCAATGAGAGGGAGAATTTGCAAATAACCAATGCAAATCAGGAAATCTAAGCCAAGAAATAGAACAGGCCATAAAAGTTGACAAAGTCTAAAGCAACAATTGCTTCAACTGCAATAAACCAGGACACCTTTCATGAAACTGCCCAGAGCCACGAAAAGGAGCAGCAAATATCATATGTTACAATTGCAGCTTGAAAGGACATTATGCATAAAACTGCAAGAAGAAGAAGAAGGGAAAATCCTGAGTCAGAGAAGTGAAAGAAGAAGGAGAAGAAGATGAAGAAGACAAGGATAAAGAAAGCTCTAACAAAGAGGGTTTTGTCGAAGGGTCTGATTAAAAGGTGCTAAATTGTGACCCATACAGCTAAAACAGACTCGCTTTGATACCAGATGTAGATCATTCCATACTCTGAAATATACCATTTCTGCAAAGCGATCTGAAGCACTAAGAAAAACTATCTGAGGCAACAAACCACCCAAAAGGAAAGAACTCACAGTACCAGCAAAGATACAAATACAAAAGGGAATAGCAATGATAACACCAGAAGTCAATAGCAGAGCAGACAGGACCTGCATCAATACTGCTATAGTAGCAAAAACAGGATTGAAGACACAATGAATCAAGAAGATTCAAATCATAAATGCAGACAGATCACCCAACCACCAGAAGACAGCAGACCAAGTAGCGGAAGTCCACATCAATATTAAAGGACACAAACAGCATATGGAAGCCATTGTACTTGACATCAGAAAGACTGACATGTTACTGGGACATGACTGGCTTGTCTATTACAACCCAATGATCAAATGGAGGACAGGAGAGATCATCTTTAACAGATGCCCTAAAACATGTAAAATAAACCACCAGATGATCAAAATACAGAAAGTGGCTGAACCAGTGAAGACTACAGCCAATGACAGAACAGAAACTCAGATACCTTCATATCTGATGAGATTCAAACATCTCTTTAAGGAGAAGAACTTCAACTGGTTACTGGACTACAAGAAGTGGGACCACGAAATAAACTTAACAAAAGATGCACCCAAGACGATACCAAGCAAGGTCTACCCAATGATACAGAAAGAACTAGAAGAACTAGATGCCTTTATTGAAGAAGGACTAAGAACAGGGAAGATACACCCCTCAAAATCACCTTATGCAGCACTCTGCTTCTTTTGCAATAAGAAGGATGGCAGCAAACAACTTATCCAAGACTATTAGAAAATAAATAAATATACAGTTAAAGACAAGTTCCCACTACCACGCATCAGCAAGCTCCTCGATGTACTATAAGGAGCAAAGTACTTTAACAAGATTGACATTATCTAGGGATATAATAATATTTGCATTTGAGAAGGAGACGAATAAAAAGCAGCCTTTCTAATAGCAAGAGGGCTCTTCAAACTGATGGTCATGTACTTTGAACAGTGCAATGCACCAGGCACTTTTAGCTGAATGATGGCAAGCCTCTTTCAAGACCAAATACAAAGAAGAGTATGCATAATCTATATGGACAACATCATAATCATCAGATGAATATGAGAGGAAGTTCAAAAGAACATAGTAGAAGTCATGGAGATACTGAACAAGAATGACCTATTCATCAAAGAACCAAAATGTGTCTGGGAATCATCAAAAGTCCCAGTACTAGGGTATATCATGGGAGAAGGAAAAGTGGAAATAGAACCAGAGAAGATTACAGCTGTACAATGCTGGCCAACCCTAAAAACAAAGAAAGAACTACAAAAGTTCTTGGGATTCACAAACTTTTACCAACGATTCATCAAAGGATATGCAAAAGTTGCTAAATCTTTAATAGAGTTGACTGGAAACAAAATATTCCAGTGGCCAGACAAGCAGCAAAGTGCTTTCAAGAAGCTAATCCGATATATAACCTTGGCACCCATCCTAGTACTACCATAAACAGAAGGAAAATTCTGAGTTGAAATGGACGCCATTGGAGCAGTACTATCACAGCAGCAGAAAGGGCTGTGGCACCCAATCGCCTTCATCTCAAGATGCATGACCCCAGCAGAGCAGAACTATGAAATCTATAACAAAGAACTCCTCACAATAATAGTGATACTGAAGACATAGAGACAATACCTCCTAGAAGCTCAAGAGAAGTTCGAAATATTGACAGATCACAAGAATTTATCATAAACCTGACAGAGAAAGATGACATACAAATAATCAAAGAAGCTGCATTCCTCTGACATCTGGAAGAGAATAATGAATGAGATTTCAAATTTATAATATTCGAGGATGAATACCCATAGAAAGAAGAAGCAGAAAATAATAAAACAATACAAACAAGAGGAATCACGATAATCAAAACCCCAAAAATAGAACAAACTCGACAATGCATACAAAGGGAAATAATTGTAACAACAGGACTGAAGGAAAAACTATACTGGTTCACAGAAGAAGACCACATCATATATGCAAAGGGGAAAATCTACGTTCCTCCAGATAATAAATTGAAGGAAGATATCATGTTTGAACACCACGACATACCCATAGGAGGGCACCTAGGATAATATTGCATGCACAAACTCATAAACTGCACCTACTGGTGGCCATCAATATTAACAGACATCAAGAGAGGGCTGGTTGGCATAGCGGTAAATGCAGTCAGGTAGTTCTGTAGATGTGGCAATCCACAAAGCTGCAGGTTCTAGTCCTGGAGATGGCATCTTTAGGTTTGCATTCGGAAGTATCTGGAGCTGGTTCCATGTAACACAGGCAGGAAGTATCATGACCCTGTGACAGCTGTTCCCATGGGAAGGTGACTTGGTCACATGACTAAGCAGCTGGCACATGATGTAAGCTGGATTATGCATTACATACATGACTGACCCCACTCTATGGGCTCTGATCATGTGACTCTAACTCACATGACCAGGTTTCCCTTGGCGTAGATGGCCTTGGGATGTAAGTGCCAGACAATGCCTTAATCTGGCAGACCACACATGATCCCTGATCTTAAAGGGTAGGGACCGAAAGAATAAGGGACCATACTGGGAATTGGACTGATAACTACCCAATGGCATTTGAGCCAATAGGGCATCCAGTACCATGAGAACTGCCTGAAGTAGGGGTCTATGATAGTTAGTCACAGTGCAGTACACCAATGGTGGAAGTAGATCCAGACCTGTTTAGCTAAGGGCTCCCCCTGTGAGGACCTGTCATAGGAGGACCATGGACCTTGCTGTGATATCGGATTGTTAGGCTAGATGAATCTTAAAGGACTTGGGCAGACCAAGTGCAAGAGTGGTTTAAGATGATGGCAAAAGGAATATTAAACCTAGCGCTACTGGTACATCTGGAAGTCCTTATGTATACTACAGTACTCGAACACGGACCATGGGCTGCGCAATGCTGTGGACTGCAGATGAGTAAGGCTGGGATGAGATGACTCAGAATGACTAAGGGAGTGATGATGACTTGACAACTGTGCACTGCGCAATATGATGGAGAGGGATGCACAGCATGATGGGGGAGATAAGGATAAGGGAAGAAAGATAAGATAAGAAAAATAAATAGTCCATAACATGGATGCTAGTTTGGGAGGCATGTGGCAAGACAGAGATCTTAGTCAGATTAGGGATCCATGCCCATTAAGGGCATCAGCAAACCATCTGTCAGAGGACAGGAAGGCAGGACCAGGGTCACGCCCAGACACCGCTGGGCCATAGCAAGACTAGACAGTCTCTAGTCCTTGGCTCAAGAGACTTAACTCCTCTGTCAGTAGTCCCTGGGATAATACATCCAGATAACTGCTTAAGTTGAATCTGAAGTGCAACACTCCTGGGTAGACAGTCCGCCTCCATAGCACAATGGAAGGACAGAACTGGAGCCTGGATAGCAGCCTCTCCTGCAAGGAGAGGGCTAAACTTCATTATTGCGCACTGCAAGTCCTGCAACAGCAGGTATTATGGGACCTCACAGACCTTTATGTGGAAGTGACTGCATCCAGACCCTTGAGTCTGGGGAATGCTAGCTTTAGCGAGTGATTCAGCACAAGCTCAGGTGAGCGTGGGCATGAGAGACTAGGGCAGTGCAGCTCTCTATATTTATCCCTTTGCCTCTGTACTATTGGATGCATCATATTTATCGTAGGCACATTCATGTACTTACAAACAGACTGCCATCAAGCACTGCTATATAAATTGTTGATTAAAAAAAAAAAAAAAAAAAAAAACAAGCATCAAGAAATATGTCAATGGATGCAAAGCATGTCAGCAAAACAAAATCATCTGACAAAAGAAACATACACCACACTACATCCACATGAGGTTTTACAGCAGCCATGAGAAGATATTGGAGTAGATCTCATAGGACCACTACCCAGCTCAAATGGCTTTAATGCCATCGCTGCAGTCACAGACCGCCTGACCAAGATGATCCACCTAATTCCCACAAACACTGAACTTACAGCAGAAGGTCTCACACAACTATACTGAGACAATATATGGCGACTCTATGGAATTCCATGAAAGATCATCAGTGACCGAGGACTCCAATTTGCAGTGTGATTTATAACAGTGCTTTTAAAACTGCTTGGAACGAAGGAAAACCTATCAATGGCCTATCACTCACAGACAGATGGACAGGCAGAGCAATCCCATCATGATGCCACCTGCCCCCTCCTCTCCTGCTATCTCCATAGCATCTACACATACTGGGTTCAATAGTGACAACATTGGTGTGCTCTACTTCAAGGAGGAAGGGTTTCGCCTTCTCCATAGTGAAGTGAAGGTGGTCACTGAATCCCTCTAGAACCTAAAGGAGTGGCTCTGGAAGATCAACACTGCAGCCATGCAGGTCTCTGCCAGCTATCAATATACCATCATGGAAGGGCTGGCCTTCTTGATTGACACTGCCACTGATGTCAACATGTTTAGAATTCCTACTCTTGAAGGAACCAAGGCCACCCTCGGACAATGGCTTGCTACCATGGTCCGTACCTGCACTTCCAAGACCACTCATTTCTCAAGCGATGTCCCCTCTACTTCTCCTATGGGCATGTTGCACCCTCAGGACTCTCGATCTAACACTGGTGCTCAGCTGCCGAGACCACCTCATAATCTGAATCGCCTGCCTCTCCCCCTCACAGTCGTTCCTATTCTCGTACCCCAGGACAGGGCCCTCCTCCTCCTGTCAATCGGATGACATGCCCATCTGACAAGAAGCACTTGTATGTGCAAGCTGTGGCTCAGCCCACCACCACTCTGGCTGAGGCTATTGTTGCCTTGGCCAAAACCTTCCTGGACCTCCCCACTGACAAGATTGTCTTCTTACAAAAGGAGGCAACTGGCAAATTGTCTGGACTGCCTAAGAAGAAGGTGAAGTCCACTTCACACAGGCTGTCTAGGCATAATGTCAGACTGGTCTACACTTTTCCTAGTGGTAATGGTTCTGTTGCTGCTGGGACTCTCCTGACAACCCTCTTTTTTTTTTTTTGTTTTTAAATCAACATTTTGTAGAGTGGTGCTTGGTTGCAGTCCACTTGTAAATACAGTGAGGTATCTATGATAAATATGATCTGTCTGATAAAACAGAAAGGGATAGACATAGAGGGCTGCACTGCTCTATTCTCTCATGCCTGCGCTCATCTGAGCTTGTGCTGAATCGCTCGCTCGAGTTGGCGTTCCCCAGACCCGAGAGTCCGGATGTGGTTGATTCCGCATAAAGGGTCCATGAGGTCCCATAACACCTGCTGTCGCAGGGCTTGTAGTGCACAATGAAGCTAGGTGACCACTTTCGTCAATCGCCAGAATGCACCGATGCTCCGAAGAGCACCATCTACAACAGACATATGGTCACCCATTGCCTGGATCCAGGATGAAAGCCCCTACCATCTTGTTCAACGTCAGGTACTTAATGAACCAGAGACACACAAAGGCGTCATACTGGCATTCAGTTGGTCTCTGCCAGTTATGGCAGAGAGTCATAACATGGACGGAGTCCTCGGGGCCTCATCTGCAGGAGCATTGGTTGCTCTCGACAAAATTGAACTGCACCCGATATGCATTGATCAGCGCATGTCTGCATGCAATGCGACAGCAGTGAGCAAACAGCTCATTGCCTGTCACCAGCTTCATGAAGCCCATTCTCTTACGAGAGGGGCGCTCATAGGAATCGGGCCTTCCCGTTTCATGAAAATGGAAATGTGGAAGCACCAATGTATTTCTTAGTCCAAGATTGGTCGAACCAAGAGGCATGCATGTTGTTGTCTGCCTCCTTTCAGAGTGCGTCCATGGTATAGAGGGGGCGTGCCCCCAGTGGTACGTCAAGCAACTGAGTGAACTTGTGTGCTTCGTGCTGAATAGCCCACTTCCACTTGGAAGGGACATGCCAAAATTCAATCTTGCACTGCTCATCTTCGTCGAGCCAGCACCGTAGTACTTTACACAGGGCAATAGAATGCCACTGCACAGAATGAGGGTTGCAGTCGATGATGCGGTTAATGGCATTCATCGAATCCAAGAAGCATGAGATGGATGGACCCCGTGGGGCCCGCGCACATGCATCCATGGCTGGCTCCCTGGGCTTCCCCGGCTGTGTGGCGTGCCCCGGGCCCGGTGCCCGCGCTGGTGCCTGCTTTCGTGGGCACAGGGCTATCACTACTGACATATGCACAGCCTTGCTGGGCCTGGCACTCAGCGAGCGCCTGCTCCAGTGAGTTGCAATAGGCCTTGACAGAGTCCTCATTCTTGCCAAGAACCCTATGAGTCTCAAAGCAGTCTTTTTTTTTTTTTTAAATCAACAATTTGTATTGCGGTGCTCGGTGGCAGTCCACATGTAAATACAATGAGGTATCTACGATAAATATGCAAAGTTTAGGGCCCTCCAAGTGGAGAATCCTTATCACCATCTCCTTTACAGAATAGGTGCTAGACTAAACGGTGGAATTTTGTGTCTAGACCTCGGAATCAACTTGGATTCAATACCTGGATTAGTCATCCAGATGAACCGGCAGAGGATAAGTCCTCTTGGGCCGGAGTCAGGGGACTACCCTGGTCTGCCACAGTCTGAATTTCGGCCAGGGAGCGAGTTACCAAGAGGCCAAGCCAAGAACAAGCCGGACATTGGTAAGCCCCACCTACTTTACTTTTCCTGTTCCTGAGCATGTGGTTTGCTGATGCCCAAAGGGCATGGATCCCCAATCATGTCCCAGGTCTCTGCCTTGCCAGCATCCAGCCTCAGTGTGTGCTCTAGACCTCAGGCCTAGGCTGAGGAGTTCTACACCTATGCTTAACCTGGTTATGCATGCCCTACAAGGAGGTCTCAGGCTCCCACCTGAGCAGTGCTTTACGATCATGTGGTGGCTACCCCTGGGCCTGGGGACTCCCCAAGTGTGCCAAAGGACCAGTCCACACTACCAATGCTGACTAATGACCAGGTTCTCGGCCTGATCCAGCTGGTTAGACTGGGCTCGAGATTAACCGGTGGGGGGTGTCCTGTCCCAAGCTTGCAGTCCAAAGAGACTCCCCATTACAGGGTGTGCAGCACCTTTCAGAAGCATGCATGCTCTGGAACTCCCTATTACAGAGTGCACATCAAGGGTTAGGTTGTTCTCAGATTCTCCCCTGCTTACCGCACCCTATGCTTTTGCTCCCTACTTGATCACATGACTAGTCACATGATCATTTCAGGCACGGCCTGCCAGAGATCACCTGACCTGCCACTTTGGGCTCCCACAATCATTTCTATCATGTGACCAGGTTACCATCCTAGCTACAGAAGGTCACCTGACCATGGTATTGCCTCAGAGTTGCTTACCAACCTGAGTCACTGAGCATGTGACAGTAACCGATGATAGGTCACATGCCTATCCCTGCTTTAAGGTATAGAGAATGAGCAGGAATCGAACCCACAATCTTTCCAGTAGTTGCATAGCCACCTCTCCAGTCTTTAGTGGTGATTAAACCACTGGGCTACTGGGGCTACTAGTCTCAAAGCGGTCGCCAAACTTGTCGACCAACTGCCTGCCCAGGTTATTTGCATCAGCAAAGTAATCCGTATGTATAAAGTTCGGTAGTCTGAGGTCCATCAAATCATTGAGAGGGGATTTCAGTGCTAAGCACTGCCATTAAGAGAGAGAGGCCAAATTCTTTGACCTGGAAGAGTCCCCATCTGCCGAAGCAGGTGTGGTAAGAGAACAAAGGGCATGCCTTATGTTAGAGTTGGCTAGGTGGGCAGAGGACCCAACTTTGAGCCGTTTAATGAACCTGGCAATAGGCTCAATACAGGCCATGGTTTTAGCTGCACCCTCCGGAGTGGTGTGAAACTGCCCATTAATCCAAATGCAAGCTTTCCACTGCATCTGATGCAATAACTTCATGAGTGCAACATTGCACATGCCATTGAAGTTCCACAATAAACAGCCATACGTCACAATAGGGTGAGCACACGACAGGTAAAGGATGCATTTCTGTTGAGGGAAGAGCCCTTGAACAGAGTTGCCAAGCATTTGGAAGGCTCTGGCTGTGGTCAGAGCCTTTGTTGCATAGAAGCAGACATGCTCCTTAAAAGAAAGGCGTACATCGAGGAAGAACCCAAGGTATTACCAGACATCCTTGGGTTGGAGCAGAGTAGTGCCAGTATATGGCGCAAACCCAAGATCAATGGACAGACAGAGGTCCGCTGCATTGCACGAGAAATGCTGAAGCTTAGTCTTGTTGTGTTCAACAACAAGCCCAAAATCGGTAAAGAGGTTATGCACTGACAAGTATGCCCTCTTCAGCTTTGGAATGTTGTCTGGAATTGACTTGGACTGAGCGATAATCAATTCATCATCAACAAATGATATGATCATTGGCATGTTGCCAACTTTCTGGTACAGTTTTAGCACTGGCACTAAATACAGTGCTGACAGTACTGGTAATAGCACTGAGCCTTGACCAACACCGATGTTTGCATCAAACTCAGGGGAGACTGCACTGCGCCAGGCATAAGAAGTTTTGTGCCCAATGAGATATGACTCAAAGAACTTCGACACTTGACATGCAAATCCCCTGTGTTGTAGTATCCTCACTAACATCCAATGATTGAGTGAGGGGAAGTATTGAGTGACATTGAAAGTGATAACGCTCATTTTAAGACCCTTTATCTAGCCTTGGTGGATAATATGGATAAGAAACACTCTGGCATCCTCTGTAGAGTTCTGTCAGATGCCACCAAACTGTTTTGGATTAAAAACAGCAAATTTAGTCACCTCATATTGCATATGACATGCCAGCATTTTCTCGATGAGCTTGCCGAGGGTGTTCAAAAGCACAATCGGATGAAAGGCTTTCGGTATATCATATGCAGGCTTGCCGGGTTTCGGGATGATCATGGACAAGCCTGCTGGACAGGCCAGTGCCCCGTCCGCGCTTTGCAGGGGCCCTGGTTCCCCGGCGGGCCCGTCCCTGTTGGGGGCTGGTTTCGGTTCCTCCCGCTGTCAGACGCAGCATTATAAGACTTATCGAGTGCATCCCATGAACTGCCCGCCTCCCCCCCTGCAATCGATACACCTCTTTCTGCAACACCTACTTGTAAACATCTGTAAACAACCTCTCACATCACACAAAACACATTCTACAGCATCGACACTTGGGCCGATTTCTTATTGAGTTGCAGATCCGAGTCCATACCACTCTTGAGCACCTTCTGTTTTCATTATCACGAAATCCGCTGAAAATCCAGCGAAATATTAGAGAGTTTTGATGAGCAACGACCCACTCGATACACTGAGCAGCAGTGGAAGGCCTACGCTTTCACTGCTGAATCTGCACCCCAGCCGCGCTGAGCCTCCCCCCAGCCAAGGCCTGTTCTCTCAACCTGGACCATTGTCTGGCATCCTTTTCCAGGGAAATGATGGTCTAATGCAGACTGACGACCCCAATCCGCAGGCTGAGGCATCTGTGCCCCCTGCTCCTCCTTCTCCCGCTATTTCCATGGTGTCCACGTGCACCAGATTCAATAGTGACAATGTTGGTGTCCTGTACTTCGAGGAGGAAGGCTTCTGCCTTCTCCATAGTGAAGTGAAGGCAGTCACTGAGTCTCTCTGGAACCTGAAGGAATGGCTCCGGAAGGTCAACACCACAGCCGTGCAGGTCCCTGCTGGCTACCAATACGCCATTACGGAAGGGCTGGCCTCTTTGGTCGACACTGCCCCCGACATCAATATGTTTGGGATCCCTACTCTGAAGGGACCCAAGCACACTCTCGGGCAATGACTCGCCACCATGGTCTGGGCCCACACATCCAAGACCGCTCACTTCTTGGGCGATGTACATGATTCCTCTCCAACGGGCACTCTGCGCCCTCAGGATTCTTGATCTAATGCCGGCACTCAGCCTCCGAGACCACTTCGCAATCCGAACCACCTGCTTCCCCCCCTTAGCACCTCTTTCTGCAATGCCCACTTGTAAACATCTGTAAACAACCTCTTGCATCGCACAAAACACGTTCTACAGCATTGACACTTGGGCCGATTTCTTATCGAGTTGCAGATCCGAGTTTCTATCACTCTTGAGCATCTTTTGTTTTCTTTATTGCGAAATCCACTGAAAATCCAGCGAAATATCAGAGAGTTTCGATGAGCGACGACCTGCTCGACACGCTTAGCGGTGGTGGGAGGCCTATACTCTCACCGCTGAATCCGCACCCCAGCCGTACTGAGCCCCCCGCTAGTCAAGGCCTCTTCTCCCAGCCGGGACCTTTGTTCGGCGTCCTTTTCCAAGGCAATGATGGCCTCATGCAGACCGACAACCCCAACCCGCAGGCTGAGGCGACTGCGCCCCCTGCTCCCCCCTCTCCCGCTATCTCCATGGCGTCTACGTGTGCTGGGTTTAATAGTGACAATGTTGGCATCCTGTACTTCAAGGAGGAAGGCTTCTGCCTCCTCCACAGTGAAGCGAAGGCGGTCACTGAGTCTCTTTGGAACCTGAAGAAATGGCTCCGGAAGGTTAACACCGCAGCCGTGCAAGTCCCAGCCGGCTATCAATATGCTATTGTGGAAGGGCTGGCCTCTTTGGTCGACACTGCTGCCGATGTGAATATGTTTGGGATCCCCACCTTGGAGGGAACCAAGGCTACTCTCGGGCAACGACTCGCTACCACAGTCCGCTCCTGCACATCTAAGACTGCCCATTTTTTGGGCAATGCGCATGACTCCTCTCCGACGGGCACGCTGTGCCCTCAGAACTCCCGCTCGAATGCTGGCGCTCGGCCTCCGCAACTACCGCGGAACCCAAACTGCGGGCCTCCCCCTCCCTGCAATCGGTCCTGCTCCCGGACTCCAGGTCGGGGCCCTCCACCTCCTGTCAATTGGGCAACACGCCCATCTGACAAGAAGCGCTTGTATGCGCAAGCGGCGGCCCAGCCCGCCACTACCCCAGCTGAGGCCATTGTGGCCTTGGCCAAAACGTTCCTGGATCTCCCCACCGACAAGATCATTTCCTTGCAAAAGGAGGCGACCAGCGAATCGTCTGGACTGCCTAAGAAGAAGGCGAAGTCCACCTCCCACAGACCGTCTTGACGCAATGTCAGACTGGTCTATACCTTCCTGGGCGGCAATGGCTCTGTTGCTGCTGGAACGCTCCTGATGACCCTCAATCGAGGGTTAACAGCTGGCAAGTCTTGGATTCGATGCAAGTCCATCCAGGACCATTCCGCTATCTTGTTCTCGTATTTGATGATGAGGGTGGCATCTCCGAAGGACTGCGACATCATGCGCGAGTCCGCCCTCTGGTGTGCTCTGACTGGTTCCACAGTCGAGCTCACCATGCCTACGAGCATTTCCTATGTGAAATTGCTCAATGTTCCTTATTTCAATAATGATGGCAGTACCCTCACTGCCTGTCAAGCTTACGAGATTCTCTGAGACTCTTCTTTCTTGGACCTCATCACCCTTGTTGGAGTGCCGCGCATCATGCGCAACTCCAAGAAATCCGATACTGCAACTGTTTGGTTCAATATCGAGGACACAACGACCGGCCAGAACATCAAGGCTCTGGACAATTGCACTGTTATGGTTCGGAACTAGCGTTGCCAGTTCAAGGCTGCCCTCTCATTGCCGGGATCTCCTCTCTGCAATCATTGCTGGCGCTGGGGTCACTCCTCTATGAAGTGCAACCAGCAATCTCTCCAATGCCTGCTGTGTGGGAAACCGCACAGAAAGGAACATCATCGCGTCTTGGCTTCTTGCTGCAAGGCGAAGCCGAAAGCAAACCCACCCATCAAGGCAACCCCCGCGGGGCAGCCCTGCCCGCATCCTCCCAAGTGCCTTAGCTGCGGCAAAGAGCACTCCACTGACAACCGGAAGTGCGCCTTCTGGAAGAATCATTTTGATCCCGAATGGATCAAGCAGCACTACCAGCTGGTACGTGACTGTAAGCATGCTGGCCAGAATCGTTCTAACGCCTTCCCGCAGCGAAATGCGGAGGCTGGACCCTCATGAGTTCCTCATCGGACAGCCCCGCCCTGGTGGTGGTTCCTGGTATGAGGGGGCGCTCCTTCATTTCTTTGCTTTGTATTTTCTCTCAGAATGTGAATCGAAAGCATGTACATATAGATGTACTCCTCTCCACTCTTGGAGAGGAATGTGATATCCTTTTTATCCAAGAACCTGCTTGGAACATTGTAAGATACGCTCCGTCAGCTCACAGCGCTGACAGTGAGGCTGTAATTGGAGGCCCAACCCATCCAGACTGGACCTGCATCATTCGCAGGTCATCGTACGAGGAACCCCCTCATGTGATGGCCTATGTGTACAACCGCCTAAGGCGGCTACGACCCTCTCTCAGACGCGACTTGGTTGATAGTCACGATCTTATGGTTATAAGCCTCGCCACCCCGGGCGAGCCCCTCTTTCTTGCAAACGCCTACTCTGACGTAGACGGCAGTGCAATTCGGCTTCTGAACGAATGTTCAGAGCATCCCGATTTCCCCAACCTGGTATACCTGGGTGGGGACTTCAATTGTCACTATGAACTCTGGGATCATGTTCATACCTCTCAGCATACGTGGGGCGAGATGCTGTGTAACACGGCACTTGAGCTCGGACTCGAATGGGCGGAACCATCTAATGCTGGTCCGATCTTCATATCTCACAACTGAGAGCTTCGGCCCTCGACTATTGACTTGATGTTCTGCCCTGTGCTGGCAGGACAGACTCATCCACGTATTGAACATACGCTCCAGTTGACTTCGGACCATTGTCCACTGTCACTTGAACTGGACATTCCGCTGCTCGATATCAGCGACCAGCGGAGGTCACTCCCCAAAGACAGTGTCCCCGAGTTCATCACCGACATTGCCTCCGACTTACTTGGGCTGGACATGATTCCAGTAGAGACCATCCATGATCTCGAGAGGGTACTTCGTGCACTCTCGGCATTGGTTGATTGAGCTTGGGAAACGCACTCCAAGAAGTGCAAGCTCTCTAAGCGGAGCAAGGGCTGGTGGGACCAGCACTGCTCTGAGACTCTGGAAACTTTCAGGCAAACCCGGTCTGAAAGAGACCACCGCATCTGGCGATGAGCTGTCAAAGATGCTAAACGCACCTTCTTTGATAACCGAATCAAAGAGGTTGCTGAAAAGTCACGACGTCCATGGGATCTGGCTGCATGGATGAAGCAAAGGCCTTTGCCTAATTACGAGGCGATCTCCTTTCAGGGACAGCCTTGTAATTCCATCGAGTCGCTCTGGGATGTGCTCGATAAGTCTTATAACACTGCATCCGACAGGCCGGTTAATTTGGATAAGCTCGATGAACTCGAGTCTCACCCGATGCAGGATTGGGTCCCGTTCTCTGCTGCAGAACTCCGGGAGTCTCTGGAGCCCTGCAGTAATACGTCTGCTCCAGGACCAGACCATCTGACCTGGTTGCATATTAAACAGCTAGTGAGATTCCCTCACGTCGCTACCTTGTTTCTAAACATTGCAAACACATGCTTGGACCTTGGGCACTGGCCCTCTTACTTCAAGCAGAGCTTGTCGGTGATCATCCCGAAACCCGGCAAGCCTGCATACGATACTCCAAAAGCCTTTCACCCGATTGTGCTTTTGAATACTCTTGGCAAGCTCGTTGAGAAAATGCTGGCACGTCGTATGCAATATGAAGCAACTAAATCTGCTGTTTTTGATCCAAAACAGTTTGGCGGCATCTGACAGAACTCGACCGAAGATGCCGGTGTCTTTCTTACCCATATTATCCGGCAAGGCTGGATAAAGGGCCTTAAAACGAGTGTCATCGCTTTTGATGTCACTCAATATTTTCCCTCACTCAACCATTGGATGTTGGTGAGAATACTTCAACACGGAGGCTTTGCATGTCAAGTGTCAAAGTTCTTCGAGTCTTATCTCGTTGGGCATAAAACCTCTTATGCCTGGCGCAGTGCTGTCTCGCCTGAGTTTGATGCTGATGTTGGTGTCGGTCAAGGCTCGGCCTTGTCTCCAGTACTGTCTGCGCTTTATCTGGCACTGGTGCTGAAATTATACCAGAAAGTTGGTGACATGCCAATGATCATATCATTTGTTGATGATGGACTGATTATTGCTCAGTCCAAGTCAATCCTGGACAATGTTCCAAAGCTGAAGAGGGCGTACGCATTAGTACACAATCTTTTCACTGACTTCAGACTTGTTGTTGAACACAACAAGACTAAACTACAGCATTTCTCGCACAATGCGGCGGACCCCTGTCCGGCCATTGATCTTGGGTTCGCGCCATACACTGGCACAACTCCACTCCAGCCCAAGGATGTCTGGAGATACCTGGGTTTTTTCTTAGATGCGCGCCTTTCTTTTAAAGAGTACGTCCGTTTTTATGCAATGAAGGCTCTGACGACTGCCAGAGCTTTCCAAATGTTAGGCAACTCTGTTCGAGGATTATCTCCTCAACAGAAACGCATCCTGTACCTGTCATGCGCTTGCCCCATTGCGACGTACGGCTGTTTATTATGGAACTTCAATGGTATGCGCAACATTGCACTCATGAAGTTGTTGCACCAGATGCAGCATAAAGCGTATATCTGGATTAATGGACAGTTTCGCACCACTCCAGAGGGTGCAGCTGAAACCATGGCCTGTGTTGAGCCTATCGCCGGGTTCATTAAACATCTTAAAGTCGGGTCATCTGCCCACCTGGCCAACTCCAACGTAAGGCACGCCCTTCATTCTCTTACCACACCTGCTTCAGCAGGTGGGGATCCTTCAAGGTCAAAGAACTTGGCCTCTCTCTCTGAATGCCAGTGCGCAGCACTGAAATCTCCTCTCAAAGATTTGGTGGACCTCAGACCACCAAACTTTATACACATGGATTATTTCGCGGATGCGAATAACCCGGGCAGGCGGTTGGTCGACAAACTCGGCAACCGCTTTGAGACTCATAGGCTCCTTGGCAAAGATAAGGACTCTGTCAAGGCCTATCGCAACTTGCTGGAGCAGGCGCTCGCTGAGTGCCAGGCCCAGCATGATTGTGCATATGTTAGTAGTGATGGCGCCGTACCCACGAAGGCAGATGCACTGCTTAAACAGTCGGTGTATGCATCTTGGGTCTACCGAGGCACTAGACTTCTATTTGAAACTTGTCAGCCAGTTGGTAAAGCCACCAGCGATGATGCTGAGCTGATTGGATTGCGCGTCGCGATCCAGAAGGCTACCACGCAGGATGGAGTCACATCCATCTCATGTTTTTTGGATTCGATGAATGCGATTAACCGCATCATCGATTGCAACCCCCACTCTGCACAATGACATTCTATTGCCCTGTGCGACGTACTACAGCGCTGGCTGGATGAAGACGAGCAGTGCAGGATTGATCTCTGGCATGTCCCTTCCAGATGGAAGTGGGCTATTCAACTCAAAGCGTACGATTATGCTCGGTCGCTCGATATTCCATTGGGCGCTCCCCCTTTGTACACCACAGATGCGCTCTGAAAGGAGGCAGACGATGAAATGCATGCCTCTTGGTTTGATCAATCTCGGACCAAGAAATATATAGGCGCTTCTATGTTTCATTTCCATGATGTGGGAAAGCCTGATGCCTATGAGCGCCCTTCTCAAAAGAGAACAAGCTTCATGAAGTTGGTGACAGGCAATGAGTTATATGCTCACTGCTGTCGCATTGTGTGCGGACATGCGCTGATCAATGCATATTGCTATGCAAAACCAAATCTGCGCGCAGGTCACTCTAACTATCCGAAGTGAGGCGGAAAGAATCTATCAATTCCAGCTCAGCTGAGTTCTACTACGTACAATCTAGCTATTTATGTGTTACGGTCCTCAGCACGGACCATGCATCATGTGTTATCCTCATGTTATGTACCCTTTCCTTATTCCGTGTCTGACTATGTTGCGCTCCTCTGTTTCTTGCGGTTCTTTCCCTTTGCCCTGGCGCGCTGACACTCTCGTTTGTTCCGTGTCTTGTCGGTGTTGTTGGTCCGTGTCTGTCGTCGATCGTTGGCGTTTCGTCATTCCCCCCTTGGTTGGTCCTGTCTGTTCTTCTTCGCCATCGTCGTTCTGTCTTCTGGCGCTGCCCTCTCCTCGACTGCCTGGTTCCGCTTGCTGCCCGCCTGCCCGCGCCTCGTCGCTTTCGCTTCCTTCGGTCCCATCCATCCGGTGGTGCTTTTTGGTTCTGCTTTCGTTTGTGCTTTGGGGTGCAGCTTCGTTGCGTGTGGTCGGACCTTCGGCTTTGGGTTGTGGAGGCGGTGCTCTTCCTTTTGGCGGGGTCCGGGCGGTGCTGCTTGCCCTCGTTCTGGTGGCGCCTCGTTCTCGTGTGTTTGCCCCATCCGGCGTCTTGTCTTTTCCGGGGTTCCCTGTGCGTCTTCTGGGGTGCCTTTCCTGTTCCTGTCTGTTTTTCCTCTGTTCCTCGGGTTTCCGTCTCTCTTGTTCGCTTCTCTCCCTCCCGTGGGGGGGTCGTTTAGTCTTCCGCTTTTGTTGCGGGGGTGCGTGTCGGGTGGCTCGTTCTTTCGGTGGGTGTCTTCCTGTTCGGTGGTGGTTCTTGCGTTCTCCGTTGTTTGACTTTGGGCCACCGTTTGTCTTGCTTTCGTCGGGGTCGTGGTGTGTTGTTTTCGGCTTGGTGCCCTCTGTTTCTCGGGCGGGCTTCTGTTTTGGTGTGGGTCCTTTCTCTTTCGGCTTTGTCGGGTTGGCTTTGGTCGTCTCTTTCATCTGTCCGTGTTCCTCTGGTTTGGTTTGTCTTGGGGTTCCTTTCCGGTGTGCGGTGTGTCTGGTTCGATGTGGGGTTCCCTCGGGTGTCCGTTGTTTGTTCGCCTGGTCTTCGCCCGTTGTTTGCCTGGTTGGGTTTCGGTTTGCTGTTCTGTTCTCTTTCTGTCTGTCCTCGGTTTGTGGTGGTGGCTCGGGTGCTCCTTTGTTCCGTGCTGGTCCTTCTGTTGGCCTGTGGTCCTCTGTCCTGTGCTTTCTTGGGGGTGTGTTCGTCGGTGTGCGTGTTTCGGCTCTTCTGGTGTTTCTGTTGTGGTTGTTTGGCTCCTTTGGTGCCGTCTGTTCCTTCGTGTGTCCTGGTGTGGGGGCGGTGTGGTCTCCGGTTCTCTGGTTCCTTGGTCTTCTTTGGGTGGGGGTGCTTCCTCTCTGTGTTTGTTGCTGGTTTGTCCTCCTTTGGGTTGCCTTGTGTGTTATCTTTTGGGCGGTTGGTGTTGTTTGTGTCTTGTCTGTCTGGGTGTCCGGTCTGTCGTGTGGTTTCGTGTCCGTTCTTTCTTTTGCTTTTGGGGACGTGTCCTTTTGATGTGCGTCCGGTCGTTTTCTCCGCTGTTGCTGCTCGCGCTTCTGCTTCGGGTTCTCTTTGCTTGCCCGTTTTATCTGGTTCGTGTCTGTTCTGGTTTGGTGCTTTTGTGTCGGTTTTGGCTTTGGGTGCGTTCTCGTTTCGTTCTCCCTTCTCTGGTCTGGTGTCTCCGCTGTCTGCCTTCATCTTGACTTTCCGGGTTTTGCTCGTGTGTTCTGGTTCCGGATCGCGGGCTTGCGGCGTTCGCTTTGGGCTTTCGGGTTTCGTTTTTTGTCCTCTCTCGTTTTTGTTGGCCGGGTTTGGCTTCCTCGTCCCGTCTGTCGGCTCTCTTTATCGTGTCTCGTGTTCGTTCGTCGGTTCTGCTTGGCTGTGCGCCGGTCTCGGTCCGTTGGTTGTTCTGTGGGGCCTCCTTTGTTTCGGCGTCCTTCCTTCGGCTTTTCTCTCGGGCTTGCATGTCGGTGGCGTCCTTCTTTGTCTGTTATGCTCTTTTGGGCCTTTTCCCGTCGTTGGCTTTTGTTTTCTGTCGGGTTTGTCTTGTCCTTCGTGGCCGGTGGTTCGGCCTGCTGTTGGCGTCTCGTTTGTGTGGGTTTGGGCGTCTTTGGGCCTTCCTTTCGGTTTTTGTGCCGTTTTCGGCGTCTTCGGTTTCTACTTCCGCTGATGCGTCTTTTCGGGTTTCGGTGCTTGTTGTTCTTTGTTTTCAGTCCGTTGGCGGTTGTCTGTGTTTATCAGTCCTTGTTGGATGGGTTCGTTGTGTTTCCGTGTCCCTGTCGTCTCGTCCTTGGTGTGTTCATCTTGTTTGGGCGTGCCGGTGGTTCGTCGTCCGCTGCCGGGTTCGCTTCCCGGTTTGTCGTGCGGCCTTCCTTCGTGCCTTCTTTCTGTGGCGTTGTTTTCCCCTCGGTTCGGTTTCTGCTTCGCCCTTTCGTTTGTCGATCGTTCCTGATCGGGTGTGGGTTTTGTTCTTTTTGTCCGTCTTCTTTCCGTTCCTGTCGGTCGTGGGTCCGTCCTTCTTTTCGGGGGCGGGCCTTGGCGCTTCGCGGTCTGTTCGTCCGGTGTTTGGTTTCGTCTGGGCATCTGCTGTTTCTGTTCATCTGTGTCGGGGTGCCTTGCTCCTGGGTTTGGCTCCTGGGATAGCTTGTCGTGGTCCCGGTGTCGTGGTGGTTTCGTCGCGCTCTTTTCCGCCTGAGTCCTTGACGTGTATTCTTAGTCTTTCTTGGTTTTCACCTTTGCGTCTTTGCGTTGCTTCTGCCTTTGGGCCGTTGTTTGGGCCCTTGTGCTCTCGGTTTTGTCGATCATCGGTTTTTCTCATTTCCGGTCAACCTCTTCGTCTCAGTGGGTGTCTCGTCTTCGGGTTTTCTGTTCGGACTTCGCTGACACTCTTCGGGCTCGGTCCTGTCCTTTCCGTTCTCAATCGTTCGGGGTTGTGACTTTCCCCTCATCCGTGTCTGTCCCTTTCGGTTCGGTGCCGGGCCATTCGCTCCGTGTCTTGGATTGGACTCTTAGTTCATGTATTCACGTATTCGCCTGCTCTGTTTCGGGTTCCTCTGCTTTGGCGGGTGGGGTGGGTTTGTTTCTTTGTCTCTTTTTCCTTCGAACTTCCGGTCTATGCAGGATCCTGTGCATCCTGTGTCGCGCTTTACGCTGTGCGTCTGTCCGTGTCCGGTCGTGTCGTCGGGTCGTCCATCTGGTTTGTTTCGCCTCTGCATCGTGGCTTTTGTCTGGGTCGTACTGTATGGGGCGTCGTGTCTTCATTTGTTGATCTCCAGAGTCTTTCAGAGGTGTCCTTCTGTGCGTTGGTCCGTCCTGCTTTGGATCGAGTTGCCTTGGCTCGTCCTGCCGATTCTGCTGTGCCCCGGGTGGGTTTCCTTTTCGGCCGACTCTCGTGCCCTTCTCGTTCTATTCTTTGGTCGGGTGTCCCTTATTTATTTCGCGTCTGTCAGCCGGCGGCGGTGCTTCTTCCGCTCTACTGCCCTGGTTCATTTCTTCTGTGGGCGGCGGCGGTTCGTCCTTGGCCTCTCGTTCCTGGTCGTATATCTCGGCCGGGTGTTCGTTGGACGTTTCGTCCGAGATGTCCTTTCTTGGACTGGGCGCGTCCTTCGTCTTAACCGGTCGCTCCTGGCTTAGGGTCGGGCCGTCCTTGGCTTACCGGTTCTGGTGGGGTTTGCCCCTTGGTGTCGTCGTCTCCTGTGCCGTTTCTGTGTTGGTTTGGGGCGTTGCTCCTTCACCCCGTTCCTTTTGGGCCTGCGTTTGTCGGTCCATTCCGTCGGCGTCTGTCCCCGTCGTGTCTTCTTCGTGGACACCTCCTAGTTCGTATCCTCGTCCGGCCCTGGTCGGTCCGTGTTTGGATGTCGTGGGCGTGTCTTGTTTCCATCGGGGCCCAGCTCCGGTTCCGATGTAGTCCTCGCCGGTCGTTGGTGTTGCGCAGTCCTTTTCCGAATGTCGCTCGTTCCGGGTTTCCGTGTCTGAAGAATTCTCTGGCCTCTGCTTTGAACTCTTCCCAGTCTTTGAATGGTGGAAGATGTCCAAGTGGGTTCGTCCTGACTTCCGGAGTGTTAGCCGTTGCCGGCGTAACGACGTGTCCATGTTCCCAGTCGTCGTAGGTGGAATGATATCCGAATTCCTGCCTGCGACCGTTTAATTCCGTTTTGAACTCCAGCCACTCCTGTAGCTTAGAGTCTGCCCAGTTCTGTGCACGTTCAGCCTTGCCTCCCGTGATCCGTTGCAGCGTGTAGGTGATCATGTCCCATTTGTTCATGATCTCCTCCTTATCAAAGTAGACTTCCATTCGTCGAAGCCAACTTCCGATCAAACTGGGTTCCCCTTTATATGGATCCGGTGGTTCCAATTTCGTTCTTTTGGGCTTCTTGCCCAAATTCAGTTCTTCTTTGATCGCATCGACCAAAGTCTGAGTTGCGTTCTGTACCTGTTCCGCTTGTTGTGGGTTGTTTCGGAGAGTGCCCCAAGCTAAGGCAAGTGGGTGTGCGGCGAAGAGGGTGGTGAGGATGACGGTGATGAAGGCGAAGAGAGCGGGGATGAATTCCATTATGGGCGAGGTGAAAGGGGTTTGGTATGTGGTGTGTTTTGTCGAATAGTACTGTGTGGCGCGCGCGCCTCGACTCCCCTTCGGTTTGGTCCAGAGGAAAAACATGGAGGGTGCCTGTCAGACTGCGGAAGGTCGCTCGATCCTCGTGGCCTGGGGATGCCCCAAACAGCAGTCGAGGAAGGTTTCGTCGTCAGAGATCCCGCGTCTGGCAATCCCTTTCTCGTTTCGGGTCCCCGTCCCCGACAACGACTTTCGGCGTGTTTGGGTGTCGGTCGGGGTGGGGACTATCCACCGTCCAAGTCCTCTGATCTCTCTTGCTTCGGTCGTCCCGGTCAACAAACTACCCGGTCAACGCCGGTAGGGCTCTCCGAGTCCCCTGCACAGCCTTGTGATGTTCGTTCGGACAGGTCGGGCTCCGTTCCCTTGTCCTCTCGCACTTCCAAATGCACGACAGGACCGCAGACAAAGATCAGAATTGGGTTGGCGCGGGGTGGGAATAGGGATTGAGATTGAAAGGTTAGTGTTTGTTTGAAGAAAGGTATGCGCGCGCGGGTTCCTTTGGTCGCCGGCCTCGGGGCTGTCGGGCCGGGGGCGCGGGGGGTGAGGCTAGGTGGTGGGTGCGCGATGAGGAGCTTCGAGCTTTGCTCCAAACCAAATCTGCGCGCAGGTCCTCTACTATCTCGGAGTGAGGGCGGGGAGAAGATGCTATCTTAGCCAGCTCGGCTGGTTCTCTCGTCATCTAGCTATTTATGTGTTCGGTCCTCGGCCGGCCATGACATACTGTGTTATCCTCGTGTTATGTAGCCCTTTCCTTATTCCTCGTCTGAACTAAATGTGACTGCGCTCCTCTGTTATCTTGCGGCTTACATCTCCCTTTGCCCTGGCGCGCTGCCGTCGTCTTTGTATCCGTGTCTTGTCGGTGTTGTTGGATCCGTGTCTGTCGTCGATACGTTGGCGTTTCGTCCATTTGGGCGTGGTTCAATTTTGTCGAGAGCGACCAATGCTCATGCGGATGAGGGCCTGAGGACTCCGTCCACGTCATGACTCTTTGCCGTAACTGGCAGAGACCTGCTGAATGCCAGTACGATGCCTTTGTATGTCTCTGGTTCATTAAGTACCTAACGTCCAACAAGGTGGCAGGTGCTTTCATCCCAGATCCAGGCAGCGGGTGACTGTATGCTTGTAGCGGACAGTCCTCTTTGGAGTGCTGGTGCTCTCTGGCGATTGACGAAAGCGGTCGCTGAGCTTCATTGCGCATCGCAAGCCCTGCGACAGTGGGCGTTATGGGACCTCACAGACCCTTTATGCGGAAATGACTGCAGCCGGGCCTTTGGGCCTGGGGGACACAAGCTCTAGCGAGCGATTCAGCACGAGCTCAGATGAGCGTGGGCAGGAGACAACAGGGCAGTGCAGCCCTCTATGTTTATCCCTTTCTGTTTGATATTGGACAGATCGTATTTATCATAGATACCCTCGTGTATTTACAAGCGGACTGCCATCGTGCACCGCTATATAAATTGTTGATTTAAAAAAAAAAAAAAAAACCTGCCTCCTCCCTCCTGCAATCGATCCCACTCCCAGACTCCAGGACAGGATCCTCCTCCTCCTGTCAACTGGGCTACACGCCCCTCTGACAAGAAGCACTCCTATGCGCAAGTGGCAGCTCAGCCCACCACCACTCTGGCCGAGGCTATTGTAGCCCTAGCCAAAACCTTCCCGGACCTCCCCGCCGATAAGATCGTGTCCTTGCAAAAGGAGGCAACCAGTGAATCATCTGGACCACCTAAGAAGAAGGTGAAGTCCACCTTCCACAGACCATCTTGACGAAATGTCAGACTGGTCTATACCTCCTCTGGTGGCAATGGTTCTGTTGCTGCTGGAACTCTCCTGACGACCCTCAATCAGGGGTTGACAGCCGGCAAGTCCTGGATCAGGTGCAAATCTATCCAGAATCACTCCGCCACCTTGTTCTCTTGTTTGATGATGAGAGTGGCATCACCTAAGGACTGCGACCTCATGTGCGAGTCCGCTCTCCGATGCACTCCGACTGGTTCTACAGTTGAGCTCACCATGCCCATGAGCATTTCTTACGTGAAATTGCTCAATGTTCCTTATTTCAATGATGACGGCAGCACCCTCACTGCGCATCAAGCTTATGAGATTCTCCGGGACTCTTCCTTCTCGGATTTCATCACCCTTGTTGGAGTGCCGTGCATTATGCGCAACTCCAAGAAATCCGATACTGCAACCGTCTGGTTCAATATTGAAGACACAACAACCGGCCGGAACATTAAGGCTCTGGACGATTGCACTGTCATGGTCCGTAACTGGCGTTGCCGGTTCAAGGCTGCCCTCTCATCACTGGGATTTCCTCTCTGCGATCATTGCTGGTGCTGGGGGCACTCTTCTATGAAGTGCAACCAGCAATCTCTCTGATGCCCGCTGTGTGGGGAACCATACAGAAAGGAGCATCACCGTGTTTTGGCTTCCTGCTGCAAGGCGAAGCCAAAGGCCAACCCACCCGTCGAGGCAATCCCTGCAGGGCAGCCCTGCCCACATCCTCCCAAATGTCTTAGCTGTGGCAAAGAACACTCCACCAACGACTGGAAGTGCACCTTCTGGAAGAATTGTTTTGATCTCGAGTGGATCAAACAGCATTATCAGCTGGTACGTGATCACAAATGTACAGGCCAGAATCGTTCTAATGCCTCCCTGCAGTGAAATGCAGAGGCCAGACCTTCATGAGTTCCTCATCAGACAGCCCCACTCCAGTGGTGGTCCCTGGTATGAGGAGGTGCTCTCTTATCTCTTCGCTTCGTATTCTTTCTCAAAATGTGAACTGAAAGCATGTACATGTAGACGTACTCCTCTCCACTCTCGGAGAGGAATATGATATTCTTTTTCTCCAAGAACCTCCTTGGAACATCATAAGATATGCCCCATCGGCACATAGCGTCAATGGCAAGGCTGTAATTGGAGGTCCAACCCATCCGGATTGGACCTGCATCATCCGCAGGTCATCCTACGAGGAACCCCCTCAGGTGATGGCCTATGTTCACAACCACCTAAGGTGGCTAAGACCTTCTCTGCGATGTGACCTGATTGATAGTTGCGATCTCATGGTTATAAGCCTTGCCACTCCTGGCGAGCCTCTTTTCTTCGCTAATGCCTACTCTGATGTAGATGGCAGTGCCATCCGGCTACTGGACAAATGTTCAGAGTGCCCTGATTTCCCCAACTTAGTTTATCTAGGTGGGGACTTCAATTGTCACTATGAACTTTGGGATCAAGTTCATATCTCTCAGCGTACATGGGGCAAGATGCTGTGCAATGCAGCACTCGAACTTGGACTTGAATGGGTGGAACCATCTAATCCTGGTCCAACCTTCATATCACATAACCGAGTGCTTTGGCCCTCGACTATTAATCTGATGTTCTGCCCTGTTTTGATAGGGCAGATCCAACCATGCATTGTACATGCATTACAGCTGACTTCGGACCACTGCCCACTGTCACTCAAACTCGACATCCTGCTACTCGACATCAGCAACCAGCGGAAGTCACTCCCCAAAGACAGTGTCCCTGAGTTCATCGCCAACATTGCCTCTGACTTACTCAGACTGGATATAATTCCAGTAGAAAATACCCACAATCTTGAGAGGGTACTCTGTGGACTCTCGGCATCAGTTGATCGGGCCTGGGAAATGCACTCCAGGAAGTGCAAGCTTTCTAAGCGGAGTAAGGGCTGGTGGAACTAGCACTGCTCTGAGACCTTGGAAACTTTCAGACAAACTTGCTCTAAAAGAGACCACTGCATCTGGTGATGAGCTGTTAAAGATGTGAAATGCACCTTCTTTGATAATCGAATCAAAGAGGTTGCTGAAAAATCATAACATCCATGGGATCTAGCTGCATGGATGAAGCAAAGGCCCCTGCCTAACTATGAGGCAATCTCTTTTCAGGGACAGCCTTGCAATTCTATCGAGTCACTTTGGGATGTGCTTGATAAGTCTTATAATGCCATGTCTGACAGGCCGGTGAATTTGGATAAACTCGACGAACTCGAGTCACACCCGACGCAGGATTGGGTCCTGTTCTCTGCTGCAGAACTCTGGGAGTCCTTGGAGCCCTGCAGCAACACTTCCGCTCCAGGACCAGATCATCTGACCTGGGCACATATCAAGCAGCTAGTGAGATTCCCTTATGTCGCCACATTCTTCCTAAACATCGCAAACGCATGTTTGGACCTGGGCCATTGGCCCTCCTACTTCAAGCGGAGCTTGTCAGTGATCATCCTGAAACCCAGCAAGCCTGCATATGATACACCGAAAGCCTTTCATCCGATTGTGCTTTTGAACACCCTCGGCAAGCTTGTCGAGAAAATGCTGGCACATCGTATGCAATATGAGGCCACAAAATTCGCTGTTTTCGATCCGAAACAGTTCCATGGCATCCGACAGAACTCTACAGAGGACACCAGTGTATTTCTTACCCATATTATCCGGCAAGGCAGGATAAAGGGTCTTAAAACGAGCGTCATCGCTTTTGATGTCACTCAATACTTTCCCTCATTTAACCATCGGATGTTAGTGAGAATATTATAACATGGGGGCTTTGCACGTCAAGTGTCAAAGTTCTTCGAGTCATACCTCATTGGGCGTAAAACTTCCTATGCCTGGTGTAGCGCAATCTTGCCTGAGTTTGATGCCGATGTTGGTGTCAGTCAAGGCTCGGCATTATCCCTAGTACTGTCGGCACTGTATCTGGTGCCAGTGCTGAAACTTTACCAGAAAGTCGGTGATATGCCGACTATCATATCATTCGTTGACGATGGACTGATCATCGCTCAGTCCAAGTCAATCCCGGACAATGTCCCAAAGCTGAAGAGGGCGTACACGTCAGTGCACAACCTCTTCACTGACTTTGGGCTTGTTGTTGAACACAACAAAACTGAACTACAGCATTTCTCGTGCAATGCGGCGGACCCCTGTCTGACCATTGATCTTGGGTTTGCGCCTTACACAGGCAACACCCTGCTTCAGCCCAAGGATGTCTGGTGATACCTTGGGTTCTTCCTCGATGCATGCCTTTCTTTTAAGGAGCACGTCCGCTTTTATGCTACGAAGGCTCTGACTACCGCCAGAGCCTTCCAAATGCTTGGCTTTTTTTTTTTTTTTAAATCAACAATTTTTATAGCGGTACTTGGTGGCAGTCTGCTTGTAAATACATGAGGGTACCTACGATAAATACAACTAGTCCAAGAGGAACAGACTGAGGGGATAAACATAGAGGGCTCACTGCCCTGTTCTCTCATGCCCGCACTCATCTGAGCTCGTGCTGAATTGCTCGCTCGAGCTGGCGTTCCCCAGGCCCGAAGGCCCAGATGCGGTCATTTCTATGTAAAGGGTCTGTGAGGGCCTATAACATCTGCTGTTGCAGGGCTTGCAGCACGCAACAAAGCTTGGTGACCGCTTTCGTCGATCACCAGAATGTACTGATGCTCCAAAGAGCACCGTCTGCAGCAGGCATACGGTCATCCGCCGCCTGGATCCGGGATGAAAGCACCTGCCGCCTTGTTCGATGTCAGGTACTTAACAAACCAGAGATGCACGAAGGTGTCATACTGGCATTCAATTGGCCTCTGCCAGTTATGACAGAGAGTCATGATGTGGACAGAGTCCTCTGGCGCTTGTCCACATGAGCATTCCTTGCTCTCGACAAAATTAAACTGTGCCCAATACACATTGATTGGTACATGTCTGCATGCAATGCGACAGCAGCAAGCGTATAACTCGTTGCCTGTCACCAACTTCATGAAGCCCATTCTCTTGCGAGAGGGGCGCTCATAGGAATCTGGTCTTCCCGCTTCATGAAAGTGAAACATGGAAGCACCTATATATTTCTTAATCAGAGATTGGTCGAACCAAGGGGCATGCATGTCATTGTCTGCCTCCTTTTGGAGCGCATCCGTGGTATACAGAGGGCGAGCGCCCAATGGGATGTTGAGTGCACGAGTGAACTCATGCGCTTCGAGTTGAATAGCCCACTTTCACTTGGAAGGGACATGCCAGAAATCAATCCTATGCTGCTTGTCATCGGCCAGCCAGCGCCTTAGTACCTCGCACAGGGCAAGAGCTTGCACTTCTTGGAGTAGGTTTCCCAAGCCTGATCAACTGATGCCAAGAGTGCACGGAGTACCCTCTCGAGATCACGAATGGTCTCTACTGGAATCATGTCCAGTCTGAGTAAGTCAGAGGCAATGTTGGCGATGAACTCGGGAACACTGTCTTTGGGAAGTGACCTCTGCTGGTCGCTGATGTCGAGCAGTGGGATGTCAAGTTCAAGTGACAATGGGCAATGGTCTGAAGTCAACTGTAATGCATGTAGAATGCGTGGCTGAATCTGTTCTGTCAATACAGGGCAGAACATCAGATCGATAGTCAAGGGCCAAAGCTCTCAGTTATGGGATATGAAGGTCGGACCAGGATTAGATGGTTCAGCCCATTCAAGTCTGAGCTCAAGTGCCGCATTACACAGCATCTTGCTCCGCGTATGCTAAGAAGTATGAACTTGATCCCAAAGTTCATAGTGACAATTGAAGTCCCCACCTAGGTAAACCAAGTTGGGGAAATCAGAACGCTCTGAACATTCATCCAGGAGCCGGATCGCGCTACCATCTATGTCGGAGTAGGCATTAGCGAGGAAGAGGGGTTCGCCAGGAGTGGCGAGGCTTATAACCATAAGATTGTGACTATCAATCAAGTCACATCTAAGAGAGGGTCGTAGCTGGCTTAAGCAGTTATGAACATAGGCCATCACGCGAGAGGGTTCCTCATAGGATGACCTGTGAACGATGCAGGTCCAGTCTGGGTGGGTTGGACCTCTGATTACTGCCTCACTATTGACACTGTGGGCTGACAGGGTGTATCTTACAATGTTCCAAGCAGGTTCTTGAAGGAAAAGAATATCATAATCCTCTCCAAGAGTGGAGAGGAGAATGTCTATATGTACATGCTTTCGATTCACATTTTGAGAGAGGATACGAAGTGAGGAAATAAAGGAGCACCCCCTCGTACCAGGGACCACCGCTGGAGCAGGGCTGTCCGATGAGGAGCTCATGAAGGTCTGGCCTCCACATTTCACTGCGGGGAGGTGTTAGAGCAATTCTGGCCTGTATGCTTATGATCACATACCAGCTGGTAGTGTTGTTTGATCCACTCGGGATCGAAACAGTTCTTCCAGAAGGTGCACTTCTGGTCATCGGTAGAGTGTTCTTTGCTGCAGCTAAGACACTTAGGAGGGTGCGGGCAGGGCTGCCCAGCGGGGGTTGCCTCGATGGGCGGGTTTGCCTTTGGCTTAGCCTTGCAGCAAGAAGCCAAAACACGGTGGTGCTCCTTTCTGTGTGGTTCCCCATACAGCGGGCATCAGAGAGATTGCTGGTTACACTTCATTGAGGAGTGTCCCCAGTGCCAGCAGCGATCGCAGAGAGGGGATCCCAGCAATGAGAGAGCGGCCTTGAACTGGCAACGCCAGTTGCAGACCATGATGGTGCGATCGTCCAGAGCTTTAATGTTCCAGCCGGTCATTGTATCTTCGATATTGAACCAAATGATTGCAGTATCGGATTTCTTGGAGTTGCGCATGATGCACGGTACTCCAACGAGAGTGATGAGGTCCGAGAATGAAGAGTCTCAGAGGATCTCATAAGCTTGATGGGCAGTAAGAGTGCTGCCGTCCTCATTGAAGTAAGGAACATCGAGCAACTTCGCATAGGAGATGCTCGTAGGCATGGTGAGCTCGACTGTAGAGCCAGTTGGAGCGCATCAGAGGGCGGACTCACGCATGAGATCGCAGTCCTTTGGAGATGCCACCCTCATCATCAGACAAGAGAATGAGGTGGCAGAGTGGTCCTGGATAGACTCGCACCTAATCCAGGATTTGCCAGCTGTCAACCACCGATTGAGGGTCATCAGGAGGGTTCCAGCAGCAATGGAACCATTGCCACTAGGGAAAGTGTAGACCAGTCTGACATTACGTCGAGACGGTCTGTGAGAGGTGGACTTTGCCTTCTTTTTAGGTGGTCCAGAGGATTCGCTGGTTGCCTCCTTTTGCAAGAACATGATCTTATCGGCGGGGAGGTCCAGGAAGGTTTTGGCTAGGGCTACAATAGCCTCGGCCGGAGTAGTAGTGGGCTGAGCCACTGCTTGCACATAAGAGCGCTTCTTGTCAGAAGGGTGTGTAGCCCGATTGACGGGAGGAGGGGGACCCTGTCCTGGGGTCTGGAATTGGGATCGATTGCAAGGAGGAGAAGGCGGGTGGTTCAGGTTGCGAGGTAGTCTCAGAGGCCGAGCACCTGTGTTCGAGCGAGAGTCCTGGGGGCACAACATGCCCGTCAGAGAGGAATCGTGTACATCGCCCGAGAAATGGGCAGTCTTAGATGTACAGGTGCGGACCATGGTGGCCAGTCATTGTCCAAGGGTAGCTTTGGTTCCCTCCAGAGTAGGGATCCCAAACATGTTGATGTCGGCGGCGGTGTTGACCAGAGAGGCCAGCCCTTCCGCGATGGCATATTGGTAGTCGGCAGGGACCTGCATGGCGGCAGTGTTAACCTTCCGGAGCCACTCCTTCAGGTTCCAAAGGGATTCAGTGACTGCCTTCGCTTCACCGTGGAGGAGGTGAAAACCTTCCTCCTTGAAGTACAAGACACTGACATTATTGCTATTAAACCCAGCATGAGTAGACGCCATGGAAATAGTAGGAGAAGGGGGAGCAGGGGGCGCGGTTGCCTCAGCCTGCGGATTGGGGTCGTTGGTCTGCATTAGACTGTCGTTTCCCTGGAAAAGGATGCCGGACGAAGGTCCAGGCCTTGGCTGGGGGGAGGCTCAGCGCAGCTGGGGTGTAGGTTCAGCGGTGAAAGCGTAGGCCTTCCACCGCCACTCAGTGTGTCGAGCAGGTCATTGCTCATCGAAACTCTCTAAGATTTTGCTGGATTTTCAGCGGATTTCGCGATAAAGACAACAGAAGGTGCTTAAGAGTGGTATGGACTTGGATCTGCAACTTGATAAGAAATCGGCCCAAGTGTCGATGCTGTAGAATGTGTTTTGTGTGATGTGAGAGGTTGTTTACAGATATTTACAAGTAGGCATTGCAGAAAGAGGTGCTGTTCCAAATGCTTGGCAACTCTGTTTGAGGGCTCTTGCCTCAACAGAAATGCATCCTATTCCAAATGCTTGGCAACTCTGTTTGAGGGCTCTTGCCTCAACAGAAATGCATCCTATACCTGTCATGCACTTGCTCTATTGCGACGTATGGCTGTTTATTATGGAACTTCAATGGCATGTGCAACGTTGCACTCATGAAGTTGTTGTGCCAGATGCAGCGGAAAGCATGCATCTGGATAAATGGTCAGTTTCACACCATGCCGGAGGGTGCAGCTAAAACCATGGCCTGCATCAAGCCTATTGCTGGGTTCATCAAACAGCTTAAAGTCGGGTCGTCTGCCCGCCTAGCCAATTCTAATGTAAGGCATGCCCTTCGCTCTCTTACCACACCTTCCAGGTCAAAGAATTTGGCCTCCCTTTCTGAATGGCAGTGCTCAGCACTGAAATCTCCTCTCAAAGATTTGGTGGAACTTAGACCACCAAACTTTATACACACGGATTATTTTGCAGATGCAAATAACCCGGGCAGGCGGTTGGTTGACCAGTTCAGCAACCGCTTTGAGACTCATAGGCTCCTTGGCAAAGATGAGGACTCTGTCAAGGCCTATCGTAACTCATTGGAGCAGGTGCTCGCTGAGTGCCAGGCCCAGCAAGATTGTGCATATGTCAGTAGTGACAGCGCTGTGCCCACAAAAGCAGATGCACTTGTTAAACAGTCAGTGTATGCATCCCGGGTGTACCGAGGCACCAGACTTCTATTTGAAACTCGTCAGCCAGTTGGCAAAGTGACCAGTGATGATGCAGAGCTTATTGGATTGCGTGTTGCGATCCAGAAGGCTACCACACAGGATGGAGTCACTTCCATCTCGTGTTTCTTAGATTCGATGAATGCCATCAACCGCATCATCAATTGCAACCCACACTCCATGCAGCGGCATTCCATTGCCCTGTGCGAGTTACTAAGGCGCTGGCTGGTCGATGATGAGCAGTGCAAGATTGAATTCTGGCATGTCCCTTCTAAATGAAAGTGGGCTATTCAGCGTGAAGCACACAAGTTCACTCGGGTGCTCGATATACCACTGGGGGCTCGGCCCCTCTATACCACAGACATGCTCCAAAAGGAGGCAGACAATGAAATGCACGCCTCTTGGTTTGACTAATCTTAGATCAAGAAATACATAGGCGCCTCCACATTTCATTTCCATGATGCGGGAAAGCCTGACTCCTATGAGCGCCCCTCTCGAAAGAGAATGGGCTTCATGAAGTTGGTGATAGGCAACAAGCTGTATGCTCGCTGCTGTCGCGTAGCCTGTGGACATGCACCAATCAACGTGTATTGGGCGCGGTTCAATTTTGTCGAAAGCGACCAATGCTCATGCAGATGAGGGCCTGAGGACTCCGTCCACATCATGACTCTCTGTCGTAACTGGCAGAGGCCAACTGAATGCCAGTATGACGCCTTTGTGTGTCTCTGGTTCGTTAAGTACCTGACATTGAATAAGGTGGTGGGTGCTTTCATCCCAGATCCAGGCAGCAGGTGACCATACGTCGGCTGGTAGTGTGGACTGGTCCCTGTGGACTGGTCATGGACCAGTCCTTCGGCACACTTGGGGAGTCCCCAGGCCCAGGGGTAGCCACCACATGACCGTAAAGCACTGCTCAGGTGGGAGCCTGAGACCTCCTTGTGGGGCATGCATAACCAGGTTAAGCATGGGTGTAGAACTCCTCAGCCTAGGCCTTAGGTCTAGGGCGCACACTAAGGCTGGACACTGGCAAGGCAGAGACCTGGAACATGATTGGGGATCTGCACCCTTCGGGCATCAGCGAACCACATGCTCAGGAATGGGAAAAGTAAAGTAGGTGGGGCTTACTAATGCCCAGCTTGCTGTCAGCTTGGCCTCATAGTAACTCGCTCCCTGGCTGAAATTTGGACTGTGGCAGACCAGGGTAGTCCCCTGACTCCAGCCCGAGAGGACTTATCCTCTGCCGGTTCATCTGGATGACTAATCCAGGTATTGAATCCAAGTTGATTCCGAGGTCTAGACACGGAATTCCACCGTTTAGTCTAGCACCTATCCTGCAAAGGAGATGGCGATAAGGGTCCTCCACTTGGAGGAGTACATTACACTCCCCCACCATTCCCACTGGTGTCCTGATGCAGTTCCTGTACAGTACTTGTTGAGTTCTGATAATTCTTGTGGAGTTCTGGTAAAGTCCTTGTCTAGTTCTTGATTTTTGCAATCTATCTATAACAAGAACTCAACAAGGACTTAACAGGAACTTCAGCAGGACTGATGAGTACAGGAACTCCACAAGGACTCCAGCAGAACTTTATAGGGATTACCTATGTATATTCTGAGGACTCTACAAGGAGGAGAACTGTACAAGGAATTCTGGAGGACTCTACAAGGACATTTTATCAACTATAGAAGAACCATACCAGGACTACAGGAGGACTGCAGGAGGACTCAAGAAGTACTACTTCTTTGAGGATTCTGCCAAGGAGATATGAAAAATCCTAGTGAACTGTACCAGGACAATACCAGGAATATAGAGGAACTTCACCAGAACAACATGATAAGGATTTTAGAAGGAATCCTTCTGTACTATATCAGGAAAATACCAGGACTCCAGGAGGAATTCTGAAAGACCAAAGACAAGGGTTATACTAGGACTGTACAAGGACAATAGTAGTACTGTGCAAGGATTGTACCAGAACTGTACAAGAACCTCATAAGGACCTTACAAGGACTACTTCTGGACTGCATAGGGATTCTACCAGGATTTTATAAGGACTTTACAAGAACCATACAAGAACTCCACCAGAATCCCATGAGAAATCCTGGTGAACTGTACAAGGACGTTACCAGGGCTTTACAAGGAGTCCACCTTGACTGTACAAGAACCTCATAAGAACCTTACAAGGACTACTTCTGGACTGCATAGGGATTCTACCAGGATTTTATAAGGACTTTACAAGAACCATACAAGAACTCCACCAGAATCCCATGAGAAATCCTGGTGAACTGTACAAGGACATTACCAGGGCTTTACAAGGAGTCCACCTTGACTGTACAAGAACACTTCTAGAATTTAACAACACATCTGACTTCATCTCTACTATACAATATAGAACAATTTGTACATCTGAAAGAACAATCCCTATTTAAGCTATATCTATTTCAATACCTAATTCTTCTTCAACTTCATTATCATCAATAACTTCTACTTTCTTTGCTGCCTGCTTAGCTTGTTTTCTAAGAACTTTGAGAGTATGAAGAAACAATAAAACATGTAATGTCCAATTGAAATTGTAAACTGTCATTCTGTTAAGTATGCTTTCAAAGCCTGCAATCCAAGCATTTAACTGTTCACATGCTTGTGTGTTATAGGCTTGTTTAAAGTGAGTGTGGCCCTTTGAATCAACTTCCTCTTGAATAAGATTGGGTGCAGAACCATTTAATGGTGCAGGATTGCACCACTTGCGACACAAGTAGTCTGTGACCCGATGATTGATATAGTGGTAGGCATCTACAATGAACTGACTTGTATCCTTCCAATCATCCCATCTTCCTTGTGCAATAGCAGTGCGCAGAACTTGGCATGCTTTATCAATGCAAATGTAATCTGGCCTTGAGGTTTGATCTGGATAGACCTCTTCCAGCCAATTCAGAATATTTGTTGGTGATTCTGAAATATCAAATTTTGTCCATCCAATAATAACTCCACATGGTGAACAAATTGTTTCCACACAGTAATATTTTCCAGCACTAAAATAGTGCACTTGTGATTGTGTTATTTCAGATTCTGGTTCATCATGCCTTTGAGCAGAAGGTGCAACTTGGGGATACCAATCTTGTCTTTCTTTTTCTGCTCATTTTATCAATCTTTGAACCCCCAATAAAGATTGATTTCCAAATCTTGTCCGATATGAATGCCAAAGATCTTGATGATCAAGACATGCTTGGGTTTTTCCAATCCTGGATTTGCCACAATCTTTGACTCGGCATAATTCTTCAAACATCCTTTCATGCTCATCACAAAATATCCCATTCTGATAATTGAGCAAGTCTTTATCACAATTTTCATATGCACAATGTGCAGGTCCCATCACAATGCCATCCATCACAATCATTTTGACTGGTGCATAGTCTTCAGCATCATCATCAATGTCCATATCATCATTGCTTTGATCCAGCTCTTCATCAATATCCATATAAGCTCTGCTTGGAGCAGCATGTTGTGCTATTGCTCTTGCTCGTGCAGCATCTTGTCTTGCTAAGTGAGCAGCTTCTCCCTGTAGAGCAGGAACAACCTGATTTTCATCAATTCCCAAGACAGCAGCAGGGTCATCTCCAGTAATATGGTCTGCTGTTGCTCTATATTCATGGGTACAATCTTTGCAAGAATGTTCTTTGGCTCCATAGATGATACCCTTTTGGCCTAATTGTTCAAAGGCATGCTTAACAGTATCTTGGATATTAAGTCCTTCAGCAGGAGCAAAGATTTCATCTGAATAATCTGCTACTTGGCGTATAGATTCTTGAGTAAAGGCTTGCCAAATTTGACGTCTAGAAATATTGATTTCTAGAGGCTCCAGATAGCTGTCATTATAAAATGCAGCAATAGCAGAGGCAGATGCATGGAAATTATACATGGCATTGACTACAGCTATAGAAAAATTGCGATCAACCCAGAATGATTGCCTAATTTTTAAAAATTTGGCAGAATTGATGAATATCTTCTTTCGGATGGATTTATTTCTATCAATCAAAGAGTTTTGATGATCTGCATAATAGATGGTATTGCATTGTTTGCATTTTCCACTGAGAACAAAGGTATTTCTGAGGACAGAATTGTCTTGAAGCAATTTTACATGAGGAATATCACGATCCTTTGAATTTTGCATCAAATGGGTGTTTTTGCATTCCACATTCAAGCATTTTGCTGTTTGGGGACATATCAACTGGATAGGTTTGAGAATAGCATCATCAACTGGTTGTAAATCTTCAGTTTGATCAAATAAAAGCCCAGTCAAGGTGTGCAGTTTAGTTGCCAGCAAGTTGATCAAGATTTCATCTTTAATAGTAGGATTTAATTCTTTTTTCTGAAAGAGCTGCATAAAATCATTTTGAAGGTTTTCCTTCAAAGACTTTCCCAAAGCAGTCATCCAAGCAGTAGCTGTCCGAGAGTGTTTTTGCTGATAGAGATGCAGATTTAATAAATCTGTGTTGTATGTCAAGGCAAAAAGAACCATTAAAACAGTTTGTAGAGATACTTTGGAGCTGAATGTCTGCTCAACAAAGTCTGCAAAAACTCGGAAATGTATATCCAGAAAAGCTTGATGAGGCATAGAGCCTGCAGCAGCCACAACTGGCATGAAATGGCACCAAAGCCATAAAAATAACAGCCATTTTGATGGCAAAATAAATCCAGAGATAGGCAAGCACCATAGCCAGAGCCAGAGCCAGAGCCAAAAAAATATTCCTTGTACTAAGAGATTGGTTCCCAGATAGAAAACAAGTGCATGTGCAAGAATCAGACAGCTGAAGAAAAATGAAGTCATATTTGCATATTTTCAACATACAACATATATCAACTTACACTACAGAAGGACGATTTTTCTTGTGAGACTTCTTCTTTGCCTTGGCATTCTCCTTCTGAGCTGCTTTAGCACGTTCATCCAAAACAACATGAAGATTCTCAAAAGTAGGATGAAGAGCACCAAAGATACTCATATTTGTAATCTCTTCTTCACTTTTGAGCCACCTGTGTATGTCAGCATGCTCAATTGCCTCAGGAAAGGTTTTCTTGTAATATGAATAATATGTTGTCTTGGAAACAAAAACCTGAATGATGCTGGTATCATCAGGAATCTAAATTTCAATTGCATAAGTAGTCAATTCAACCATCCAAAAAAAAAACTTGCTTCGCCTTTCCACAAACCGGACTTTGCCATTTCTCTGATATGTTGGAAGGCATCTTGTATTGCCATGTATTTCTCATAAGCAAAACAGAGGTCTTTCTTGTTGCGATCCATCATAGCAGAAGGAATATTCAAAGCATGTACAATACGTTCTTGAAGAGATCCTGCTGGAAGATGGGAGGCAGGCCTGGAGGAACTTGAGGCCTTGGTAATGGCAGAGCTTGCATCACCAGACATTGATTCCTGGAAATGATATTCAATAAAAGGAAAAAACAAAAATAAAATATAAAAAGCATGATTACAATGCATATCCTCAATGTCATGACATTGTCTTCAAGAGTCCATTGTGGCTCTTCATTTGGGATCTCATCATAGCGACCTTTGCAGTCCCAGTAACGTCCTTCCTTTATGTATACATAATTGTTAGGATCTAAAATTTAGTTTATCAGGATATTGTCCACTATTTAGCAAAAAAACAAATCATACTTTTGATCAGAGAATAGCAACCACCAAGATGTTCCAAAAGCTCAAGCAGATCATACCCTGTTGGTGCTTTGATCGAAAATGGCTCAGCATCCTTGTTGCGACTTGAATAAACAAGGACTAGACCATTCTTGGGTTGGTCAGAGTCAGAGGTAAGGCTTAATTGTTCTAAAGATATAAATTAATCAATGGTTTTTTTTTTTTTTTAAAAAAAAAAAAAGCTCACTAAGATCAGCAATATTTGGAACATTACCAACTGCTTTACCTCGAAGGATTCCACCTTGAGCACGAGATGAGCCCTGAGGCTCAATAGGAGATGGCAGAGAGTCAGATTGTATATCTGGGTCTACAGATGTGGCAGTGCTGTGAGATGTTGAGCAGCGACTGGACTTGATAATGCAGCTTGGTTCAGAATCTGAGCTGGATTGGTTGTGATCATGCCTACGTTTGACCTGTTTGACCTTCTTTGCACGTGGAGTGGTGGCAGGATCTCCTTCAGTGGGTTTATCCATAACATCAACATCCATCAGCATATCTTTATGAAAATGACAATCAATATCCAAAAAAATGGAGCAATTTTGAACTCTACCTGTGATTGGCTTTTCTTTCATCACCTCTGCATCATCCTCACTTTCCTCATCAACATCGTCTGGAAAATCATGAGAATTTATGCATGTAAGAAAATTTGCAAACTCAACTTGCAACTTGGCCTTTCATACTTTCCTCTTCCTCTTCCTCTTCCTCCTCCTCCTCTTCCTCCTCCTCCTTCTCCTCTTCCTCCCCCTCCTCATCCTTGAGACCATCTTCAGCATCATCATTATCCAAGTTCTCATCATCCTCCCCAGTTACCTCTTTATCTTTAGGCTTCTGAGATCTGACAGGTGCACGGCGTCTAGGAGGAGGAGCCACAGAAATTCCACTCTCCTCTAAAAGCCTCTCAGTCCTAGAAATATCATGAAATAGTAAGATACCAATATGTAAGGATGAAATCAAGCATACCGAGTGAGCACAGGCTGTTCAGCAGCATCTGCAGCAATGTCTTCTTCCATACGTTGAGCAGAAGTCTTTTTCCTTAAGGATTTAAGTCAGATCAGCCCAAATAAGATATATCAAAGACATACTGAGAAGCCTTGATTTGTTGGGACTTGGGTTTGGCAGTGGATGCAGGCTTGGACCTGCCAGAACCTCCAACAGCCTTAGAAGAAACAGGAGCCTTAGTAGAAGAGCCTTTGGAGGCAGCCCTGATAACAGAATGGTCATCATAGGAGGACATGGGAATGGGACAGCAACAGACCTGGTAACAGGGCCAGAATCAGGAGCCTTGGATGCAGCAGAGGCAGCCCTGGTGACAGGGCCAGTAGAAACAGGAGCAGTAGCAGCAGCAGCAGTCTTGGGAGCCATGGCAAGCAGTGGTGGTGGTGGTTTGAATCGAAGAGACAACCAGGGCAGAGGGTTGTGACGTGGCAAACAATCACCTGACCTGGGAGATTTTCAGTATTCCAGCTGCTTTGGCTCGAGTTGCAGCAATTGCTGCCAACCCAAGGGCATAGCAGCAGGCCAAAGATCTCCGAATGGGGCTGCATCTTCATCGTAGAAGAGGGTTGGGGGGGAGGCACTGTCCTTGAGGAAGTGGGAGGCTAAGAACGAAAAACAGCAATACCGACATCAAACATCAGCGTTGCAGCTGATCGGGGGTGTAAAACGGCGGTGAGAACATCATTGGACGTCCTCGTGATGAGACCGAGGCAGCGGTGGGGGCGAGGTGGGCGTTGGGCATTGTCGTCGGGGAAGAGGGGGCCGGATGACAAAAAAGCACAACGCCGACGTCAAACGTCGGCATTGCGGGTGACTGGGGCTGTAAAACAGAGGCAAGGACGTCGTTGGACGTCCTGATGGCATGACCGAGGTGGCGGATGAGGCGTGGACACTGTTGGGCGTCCTCCAAGGGGGGGCAGGGGGGCGGGTGGTGACGGAACGAAAAATGCCCAATGCCGACGGGCATTGGACGTCGCTGGGGAGCGTAGAGCGCAGCCGAGGACGTCTTTGGACGTCCTCGTTGCGTGACCGAGGCGGCGGACGAGTCAAGGACGCCGTTGGGTGTCCTCGTTGGGGAGGCGGGGGCCAGATGATGAAAAAGTGCAACGCCGACATCAAATGTCGGCATTGCAGGTGACTTGGGTGTGAAACGGAGGCGAGGACGTCGTTGGACGTCCTTGCGGGGTAACCGAGGTGGCGGAGGAGGAGAAGGACGCATAATGCATCCTCCGAGGGGAGGTGCAGGTGCGGTGGAGCTGGAACGAAAAAGCCCCAATGCCTATGGGCGTTGGGGCTCTGCTGAGTCAGTAGAACAATGCTGAGGATGTCGTTGGACATCCTCGGGGGGTGACCGAGGTGGCGGAAGAGGAGGAGGACGTGTTGTGCGTCCTTCGAGAGAGGTGGGAGGGGGCGGGTGGAACCGGAACGAATGTACCCCAATGCTGACGGGCGTTGGGGCTTGCTGGGGCCGTAGAAAGGATGCGAGGACGTCGTTGGACGTCCTCGTCGGGTGACCGAGGCAGCAGATGAGCAGGAGGATGTGTTGGGCATCCTCCTCAGGAGGTGGTGGGGGCAGGTGCAAGAAAACAGCAACACCGACGTTAAACGTCGGTGTTGCAGGGTGCCGCGGCCGTAAAACAATGCCGAGGACGTCGTTGGACATCCTCAGTGAGTGACCGAGGCGGGAGAGAAGGAGGAGGACACGCGACGCGTCCTCCGGGGGGTGGTGGCGGTGCGGGTGAGACCAGAGCGGAAAAACCCCAACGCTAGCCCGCATTGGGGCTTGCTGGGGCCGTAGAACGTGGCCCGGTTTCGTTGCGGATGGGCACCGGGGGAGGGAGGAGGAAGGAGGGGCGTGGCAGTGGGCGGTGGTGGGGCGAGGGAGGTGAGGTGGGTGTGGATGGGGAGAGGGAATGTGGGCGGTGGTGAGGACAACGAGCGGGCAACCAATCACCAAGGGTCCGTGGCATGCACGTGCCAAAGCGCCTGCTCCAGGGCTATATAGTTAATGATGTACTCAGATATTTCAAGGCCACTTGGCTCAGTGGTTTAATGTTGTGATCCTTCTCTAATCCGGCACAACTGAGTTCGGATCCCCATAATGCCACTTTTTGTAATTTAAATCATTTCTTCCACAGTCTGTCCGTTGTCCTGCTAAAGTTCTGCTGCAGTTCCTGTACACTCCTTCTTGTTCTTTCTCTTAGTTCCTTCTAATGTCCTTCTAGACTCCCACTGTAGTCCTTGTTCCTCTGGAGTCTTGAAGGACACCAGAGGCTTTGTTCTCATGTTCCACTAGAGTTCTGCTGTAGTTCTTCTGTAGTTTCTGTTCAGCTGGATTCCCTCTGGACTCCTGCAGAATTGTTCTTCTGAAGTGCAATATTAGTTCAGAAGAACTGGTACTACACAAGGACTCCAGCAGAACTCCAGTGGGAAAATTCTGTTCTCAGTAAATTGAACAAATGGCTGAGACAGTTCTTCTATAATCCCTCTAACCTCCTAGTGGAGTCCTCCTCCATTCCAGAAGGACTCCTCCTGGAGTCCTTCTGGAATGGTGGGGGAGTGTAAAGGGCTCGTTCCAGGCCAGGCCATCCCCCACCACAGACAGTCATGGTCTGGCATCATTGGAGCCATCTGCTGACATAGAGTGGTCGTTAGTCCCAGTAGTATGACACCTGTGACATACCTGCAAAGTGGGCTGCTCCTTATGGACTGGGTCCATGGACACTCGGGAACTCCAGGGGAGGGGGCGAGGAATGAGTCGAGTCCTGGGTTCCTCAGAACTAAATGGGGGGGGGCTCCTGGTGTCAGAAACCAATCCCTGACTCATTCGTGAGAGCACAATCAGGGCTGGCTGGTGGCAAGGCAGAGACCAGAGACAAGTGGGGATCTGCAATAATGATGTAAGCAAACCACTTGCTCTGGAATGGGAAACGGTAGTAAGCGGGGCTCTCTGTGAACTCCCTGCTGAAGAGCGAGCTGTGGCAGGTGGGGACAGTCTCCCATGACCTGGCTGGAGTAGGGCTAACAAACTCCTCTGTCGGTTCATAGACTGATGAGGTCCATTGGGTCTGAGTTGACTCCAGAATGCACTGTAATGGTGGGCTCCCCCTTGCAAGAGTGGGTGAAGTGCAGGGCTCTGCTATATGCAGGGCCCTGAATCTCGTAAATTGTTGATTTAAAAAAAAAAAAAAAGATCACTTTGAGACTCATAGGCTCCTTGGCAAGGACAAGGATTCTGTCAAGGCCTATTGCAATTCACTAGAGCAGGCGCTTGCTGAGTGCCAGGCCCAGCAAAATTGTGTATATGTCAGTAGTGACAGCACTATGCCCATGAAGGCAGATGCACTGATTAAACAGTTGGTATATGCATCCCAGGTCTACCGGCGCACCAGACGTCTATTCGAAACTTGTCAGCCGGTTGGCAAAGCAACCAGTGATGACGCCAAGCTAATTGAACTTTGGGTTGTGATCCAGAAGGCTACCACACAGAATGGAGTTACTTCCATCTTGTGTTTCCTTGACTCGATGAATGCTATTAACCGCATCATCAACTGCAACCCTCACTCCATGCAGCGGCACTCCATTGCACTGTGTGAAGTATTACAGTGCTGGCTCAATGAAGATGAGTGGCACAAGATTGAACTCTGGCATGTCCCTTCCACGTGGAAGTGGGCTATTCAGTGCGAAGCACACGAATTCGCTTGTTCGCTCAATACATCACTGGGGGCTTGCCCCCTCTATATCACAGATGCGCTCTGAAAGAAGGCAGATGATGACATGCATGCCTCCTGGTTCGACCAATCGCGGACCAAGAAATACATAGGTGCTTCCACATTCCAGTTCCATGACATGAGAAGATCTGATTCCTATGAGCACCCCTCTCACAAGAGAATGGGCTTCATGAAGTTGGTGACAGGCAATGAGTGGTATGCTCACTACTGTCGCGTAGCTTGCAGACATGCGCCGATCAATGCATATCGAGCATGGTTCAACTTTGTTGAGAGCGAACAATGCTCATGCGGACGAGGGCCCAAGGACTCCATCCATGTTATGACTCTCTGCCATAACTGGCAGAAACCAACTGAATGCTAATACAATGCCTTTGTGCATCTGTGGTTCATCAAGTACCTGATGTCGAACAAGGCAGCAGGTGCTTTCATTCCGGATCCAGGTGGCAGGTGACCATGCACTTGCAGCAGACAGTGCTCTTCGGAGTGCTGGGGCAGTCTGGTGATTAACGAAAGCAGTTGCCAAGCTTCAATGTGCAGCACAAGCCCAGCGATGGCAGGTGTTATGGGGCCTTACGGATCCTTTACACAGAATTGACTGCATCTGGACCCTTGGGTCTGGGGGACGTCAGCTCTAGCAAGCGATCCAGCACGAGCTCGGATGAGTGCAGGCACGAGAGAGCAGGGCTGGGAAGCCCTCTATGTTTATCCCTTTCTGTTTTATCGGACAGATTGTATTTATCGTAGATACCTCGTTGTATTTACAAGTGGACTGCCATCGCACACCACTATATAAATTGTTGATTTAAAAAAAAAAAAAACCAACATCTGATGATTCAGTGAGAGGAAGTATTGAGTGACATCAAAGGCAATGACACTCGTTTTAAGACTCTTTATCCAGCCTTGCCAGATAATATGGGTGAGGAACACTCTGGCGTCCTCTATAGAGTTCCATTGGCTGCTACCGAACTGCTTCGGATCGAAAACAGGAAATTTAGTTGCCTCATATTGCATATGATGTGCCAGCATTTTCTCGACGAGCTTGCCAAGAGTATTCAAAAACACAATTGGGCAAAAGGCTTTCGGAGTATCATATGCAGATTTGCTGGGTTTTGGGATGATCACCAACAAGCTCTGCTTGAAGTAGGAGGGCCAATGCCCCAAGTCCAAACATGCATTTGTGATGTTTAGGAACAGTATAGTGACATGAGGGAATCTCACTAGCTGTTTGATATGTGCCCAGGTCAGATGATCTGGTTCTGGAGCAGATGTATTGCTACAGGGCTCCAAGGATTCCCGGAGCTCTGCTGCAGAGAACGGGACCCACTCCTGCATTGGATAAGACCCGAGTTCATCAAGTTTATCCAGATTGACTGGCCTGTCAGATGCAGCATTATAAGATTTATCGAGTGCATCCCACAGCGACTTGATAGAATTGCAAAGCTGTCCCTGAAAAGAGATCACCTCATAGTTAGGCAAGGGCCTTTGCTTCATCCATGCAGCTAGATCCCATGGATGTCGCGACTTTTCAGTGACCTCTTTGATTCGATTATCAAAGGTGCATTTAGCATCTTTAATAGCTTATCGCCAGATGTGGTGGTCCCTTTCAGAATGAGTTTGTCTGAAAGTTTCCAGAGCCTTGGAGCAGTGCTGGTTCCACCAGCCCTTGCTTTGCTTAGAGAGCTTGCATTTCTTAGAATGAGTTTTCCAAGCCTGATCAACTAATGCTGAAAGTGCATGGAGTACTCTTTTGAGATCATGAATATTTTTGACTGGAATCATATCCAGTCCGAGTAGGTCAGAGGCAATGTCAGTGATAAACTCAGGGACACTATCTTTGGGGAGTGACCTCCGCTGGTCGCTAATGTCAAGCAGCGGGATATCAAGTTCAAGTGATATCGGACAATGGTCCAAAGTCAACTGTAGCGCATGTACAATGCATGGTTGAATCTGTCCTGTCAATACAGGGCAGAACATCAGATCAATAGTCGAGGGCCGAAGCTCTCAGTTATGGGATATGAAAGTCAGGCCAGGGTTAGATGGTTCCGCCCATTCAAGTCCGAGTTTGAGTGCTGCATTGCACAGCATCTGGCCTCGTGTGTACTGAGAGGTATGAACTTGATCCCAAAGTTCATAGTGACAATTGAAGTCCCCCCCTAGATAGACTAAGTTGGGGAAATCAGAACACTCTGAACATTCATCTAAGAGCCAAATAGCACTGCTGTCTACGTCAGAGTAGGCATTAGCAAGGAAAAGGGGCTTGCCAGGAGTAGTGAGGGTTATAATTATGAGATCATGGCTATCAATCAGGTTGCGTCTCAGAGAAGGATATAACCACCTTAAGTGGTTATGCACATAGGCCATCACATGAGGGGGTTCCTCATAGGATGACTTGTGAATGATGCAGGTCCAATCCAGATGGGTTGGACCTCCAATTACAGCCTCACCATTGACGCTATGTGCCAATGGGGCATATCTTACAATGTTCCAAGCAGGTTCTTGGAGAAAGAGGATATCATATTCCTCTCCAAGAGTAGAGAGGAGCACATCCATATGTACATGTTTTTGATTCACATTTTGAGAAAAAATATGAAGTGAAGAAATAAGAGAATGCTTCATCATACCAGTGACCACCGCCAGAGCGGGGCTGTCAGATGAGGAGCTCATGAGGGTCCGGCCTTCACATTACGCTGCAGAGAGGCATTAGAATGATTCTGGCTTGTATGCTTATGCTCACATCCCAGCTGGTAATGCTGTTTGATCCACTCAGGATCGAAATGGTTCTTCTAGAAGGCACACTTCCAGTCATCGGTGGAGTGTTCTTTGCTGCAGCTAAGACACTTAGAAGGGTGCAGGCAGGGCTGCCCCGTGGGGGTTGCCTTGACAGGCAGGTTTGCCTTTAGCTTTGCCTTGCAGCAAGAAGCCAGAACATGGTGATGCTCCTTTCTGTGTAGTTCTCCATACAGCGAGCATTGGAGAGATTGCTGGTTACACTTCATTGACAAGTGTCCCCAGCGCCAGCAGCGATTGCAGAGAGGAGATCCCAGTGATGAGAGAGCAGCCTTGAACTGGCAGCGCCAGTTCCGGACCATGACAGTGCAGTTGTCCAGAGCTTTGATGTTCCGGTCAGTCATTGTATCTTCAATATTGAATCAGACAGTTGCAGTATTGGATTTCTTGGAGTTGCGCATGATACACAGAACTCCAATGAGGGTGATGAGGTCCGAGAACGAAGAGTCTCAGAGAATCTCATATGCTTGATGCGCAGTGAGGGTACTGCCATCGTCATTGAAGTAAGGGACATCGAGCAATTTCACATAGGAAATGCTTGTAGGCATGGTGAGCTCGACTATAGAACCTGTTGGAGTACACTGGAGAGAGGACTCGCACATGAGATCGCAGTCCTTTGGGGACGCCACCCTCATCATCAAACAAGAGAACAAGGTGGCGGAATGATCCTGGATAGATTCACATCTAATCCATGACTTGCCAGCTGTCAACCCCCGATTGAGGGTTGTCAGGAGAGTTCCAGCAGCAACAGAACCATTGCCACCAGGGAAAGTGTAGACTAGTCTGACATTGTGTCGAGATGGTCTGTGAGAGGTGGACTTCACCTTTTTCTTAGATGATCCAGATGCTTCACCAGTTGCTTCCTTTTGCAAGGAGATGATCTTGTCGGTGGGGAGGTCCAGAAAAGTCTTGGCTAAGGCTACGATAGCCTCAGCTGGAGTGGTGGCAGGCTGAGCCGCTGCTTGCGCATATGAGTGCTTCTTGTCAGATGGGTGTGTAGCCCAATTGACAAGAGGAGGAGGACCCCATCCTGGAGTCTGGGATCGGGATCGATTGCGAGGGGAGGAAGGCAGGCAGTTCAGATTGTGAGGTGGTCTCAGGGGCCGAGTGCCAGCACTTGAATGAGAGTCCTGTGGGCACAAAGTGCCTGTCAGAGAAGAGTCGTGTATGTCACTCAAGAAGTGAGCAGACTTGGAAGTGCGGGAATGAACTGTGGTGGCAAGTCATTGCCCGAGGGTAGCCTTGGTCCCCTCTAATATAGGGATTCCAAACATGTTGACATCGGCAGCGGTGTCGACCAGGGTGGCCAGCCCTTCTGCAATGGCATATTGGTAGCTGGCAGGGACCTGCACGGCTGCAGTGTTGACCTTCCGGAGCCACTCCTTCAGGTTCCAGAGGGATTTGGTGACCACCTTTGCTTCACCATGGAGAAGACGAAAGCCTTCCTCCTTGAAGTACAGCACACCAATGTTATCACTATTGAATACAGCATGCGTAGATGCCATGGAGATAGTGGGAGAAGAGGGGGCAGGAGGCGCAGTCGCCTCGCCCTGAGGATTGAGGTTGTCAGTCTGCATCAGACTGTCGTTCCCTTGGAAAAGGACACCGGACGAGGGCCCAGGCTGGGAGAAGAGGCCTTGGCTGGGGGGGGCTCAGTGTGGCCAGGGTGCGGGTTCAGCAGGGAAAGTGTTGGCCATCCACTGCTGCCGAATGTGTCGAGCGGATCATCGCTCATCCAACTTCTCTAATAAAACACTGGATTTTCAGCGGATTTCATGATAAATTGGAAGGGAGGTGCTCAAGAGTATGTAGTACTCAGGTCTGCAACTTGATTCAAGATCGGTCCAAGTGTCATCACTGTGGAATGTGTTTTGCAAAAATGTGAGATTATTTACAGTTGTTGAACAAGTGGGCATTGCGGAAAGAGGTAACCACTGAGAGCTTGAAGGGTTTGTCAGCAGGTGAAGGGCATAGTGCACTATCATGTCCAAGCAGAACCTGCAGACCAGCCTTATCGAGTGTCAACTTTAAGAAGAATGAACTAGTCCACAATACGATGCAAAGGATAACTTGCATGTCTAGCAAGCAGACAATCCTGGCATCACAATAGACTATCATCCATACAGTCTAGGCACTTCCACAAGCCATCGCTTTCTCCACAAGAACAAAGTTATTGATTCAGGAATCCTGCAAGGCCTTTGTGGCAAAGCAGCTCATCCAAACAGATTTGATGATAGTCCAGCCATTCGGTGAGCTTTTTCTGTTTTATAATCAATATCATGCAGAAGAGATAATATGAGAAATATACAGCATTAGTATTTTTTTCTTTTGTACAAGGGTGACTAGCTGTTTCAGGTGTATCGAGACCCTCCTGGTTGTTATCGGACATAAGGTCTGGAGAGTTCATGTCCATGGCTTGTATAGAATCCAAAATAAGTGGTGTATCTGGTGCTGACAAGGGCTCAGATATTGCTGATGCTGAACTTGAGGCTCTGGAGTGTGAGCTTAGATGACGACCACTGCTACCTTGTCACAGAGTCACGACTTGGGATTTTTTTGTCGAGGATGTGGCTGAATCTAGTGTCGCTCTAGTCGGTTTGAAAGCAGACTTGCTTCATTTGGTTTGGAGAGCAGAGGCAGGCCCATTGTCTTTTCATTTGGGGGGCATCATAGCATGAGTGTGTGGCTGTATAATAGTTCACTTCATATAAAAGGCAATAAAATTTTTATTGCCAGCATGCATGCATCTGTATTGCACAAAAGCAACTCAAACTCATACAATAGCAAGCAGAAAAGAGTAGACATGGGTCCATAGAACATGTAGCAGGTGCATATCAATGTAACAAATATAAGAGCCTACTCCTTCTTGACCTCTACTATTTCAAACAAAGATTTGAATCACCCTGGAGTATAAAAAGAAATGCCCAACTGGTGGAGATTGTAAATGCTAGTGGTGCTCAGAGGATAATCTTGCAAGCTTGTTCTATGCCAATGGTAAGGATCCCAGGCAACAACAGTGTCAGCAGCTGATCAGACATGAACACCATAGAAGGCATTGTAAAAATGACCACCTTGGTTATCAGCCAGAGTTCGTATAGTTGTCCATGCAGCTGCAAACTTGTGTGGTTGATCTAGCTTGCAATGGATATATCTGTACCAAGCAATAATCAGATAATGTCTGAAAAGACAAAAAGAAATTGCAAATGCCTTGAATAGTTGGCAGCAAGTGCCCCAGTTGGAGGAGCAAATTCTATTTTTGAAAATTTGAAGACATTATCACTGATATCCAGCTCAATCTTGCCAATATCACTTTCATCTTTTAAATTGAGTATCACCTCTTTGTTCATGTGATTGGCACCTCATTTTGTAATGAAATCCACAACATCATCTGAAACTACATCAGGCAGTTTTTTACAAATAAGAGTCCAGAAGAGAGCAAATGCATGTGAGGTTTCACAATCAGAGCAATCGATCTCATCTTGAGATGTTCGTTTTGAAAGAACATTCCGAACCCAGCTAGCAATTGCTTTGCCACAAGCACCAGCAGATATGCCAGCTTGGACAATGCTACCAGGATCAGCAAGCTAGCAATGGTGAGATAGAGAAGCTCATGGGCATAGTGAGTTTGACCATAGAACCAGTCGGAGCGCACTGGAGAGCAGACTCACGCATGAGATCACAGTCCTTCGGGGACGCCACCCTCATCATCAAGCAAGAGAACGAGGTGGCAAAATGGTCCTGGATAGATTCGCACCTAATCCAAGACTTGCCGGATGTCAACCCCTGATTGAGAGTTGTCAGGAGAGTTCCTGCAGCAACAGAACCATTGCCACCGGGGAAAGTGTAGACCAGTCTGATGTTACGTCAAGACGGTCCATGAGAGGTGGACTTTGCCTTTTTCTTCGGTGGTCCAGAGGATTCGCCAGTTGCCTCCTTTTGCAAGGATATGATCTTATCGGTGGAGAGGTCCAGGAAGGTTTTGGCTAAGGCTACAATAGCCTCGGCTGGAGTAGTAGCAGGCTGAGCTGCTGCTTGAGCATATGAGCACTTCTTGTCAGAGGGGTGCATAGCCCAGTTGACAGGAGGAGAGGAACCCCATCCTGGGGTTTGGGATTGGGATGGACTGTGGGGAGGAGGGGGCAGGTGGTTTGGGTTGCGAGGTGGTCTTGGAGGCCGAGCGCCGGCATTGGATTGAGAATCCTGAGGGCACAGAGTGCCCGTCAGGGAGGAATCATGTACATCACCCGAGAAATGGGCAGTCTTGGATGTATGGGCGCAGACTGTGGTGGCGAGTCATTGCCCGAGAGTGTGTTTGGGTCCCTCCAAAGTCGGAATCCCAAACATGTTGATATCAGTGGCAGTGTCGACCAAGGAGGCCAGCCATTCTGCAATAGCATATTGATAGCTGGCAGGGACCTGCATGGCCACAGTGTTGACCTTCCGGAGCCACTCCTTCAGGTTCTAGAGGGACTCGGTGACTGCCTTCGCTTCACTGTGGAGGAGGTGGAAGCCTTCCTCCTCGAAGTACAGGACACTGATGTTATCGCTATTGAAGCCAGCATGCATAGATGCCATGGAAATAGCAGGAGAAGGGAGGGCCAGTGGCGCTGTCACCTCACTCTAAGGGTTGGGGTCGTCGGTCTGCATTAGACCATCGTTCCCTTGGAAGAGGACTCCAGACGAAGGCCTGGGTTGGGAAAAGAGGCCTTGGCTAGTGGGAGGCTCAGTGCAGCCGGAGTATGGGTTCAGCGGTGAAAGCGTAGGCCTTCCACCACTGCCAAGTGTGTTGAGCAGGTCATTGCTCATTGAAATTCTCTAATAATTCGCTGGATTTTCAGCAGATTTCACGATAAAAGAAATAAGAGGTGCTCAAGAGTGGTGTAGACTTGAATCTGCAACTCGATAAGAAATCAGCCCAGGTGTCGATGCTGTAGAACATGTTTTTTGCAATGCAAGAGTCTATTTACAGATGTTTACAAGTGGGCATTGTGGAAAGAGGTGTGTTGGAACTGCTTTGGATCAAAAACAGCAAATTTAGTTGCCTTGTATTGCATACAACATGCCAGCATTTTCTCAATGAGCTTGCTGAGAGTATTCAAAAGCACAATTGGGCAAAAGGCTTTTGGGGTATCATATGCAGGTTTGCCAGGTTTTGGAATGATCACCAACAAGCTCTGCTTGAAGTAAGAGGGCCAATGCCCCAAATCCAAACATGCATTTGCAATGTTTAGGAAAAATATCGTGACATGAGGGAATCTCACTAGCTGTTTGATATGCACCCAGGTCAGATGGTCTGGTCCTGGAGCAGACATATTGCTGCAGGGCTCCAAGGACTCCTGGAGTTCTGCAGCAGAGAACAGGACCCAGTCCTGTGTTGGGTGAGACTCGAGTTCATCGAGTTTATCCAAATTAACCAGTCTGTCAGACATGGCATTATAGGACTTGTCGAGTGCATTCCAAAGCAACTCGATGGAATTGCAAGGCTGTCCCCAGAAGGAGATGGCCTTGTAGTTAGGCAAGGGCCTTTGCTTCATCCATGCAGCCAGATTCCATGGGCATCGTGATTTTTCAGCAACCTCTTTGATCCGATTGTCAAAGAAGGTGCATTTAGCATCTTTAATAGCTTGTTGCCAGATGCGGTGGTCTCTTTCAGAACAAGTTTGTCTAAAAGTTTCCAGAGTCTCAGAGCAGTGCTGGTTCCACCAGCCCTTGCTCCACTTAGAGAGCTTGCACTTCTTAGAGTGCATTTCCCAAGCCCGATCAACTGATGCCAAGAGTGCATGGAGTACCCTCTCGAGATCACGAATATTTTCTACTGGAATCATATCCAGTCTGAGTAAGTCAGAGGCAATGTCGGCGATAAACTCAGGGACACTGTCTTTGGAAAGCAACCTCTGCTGATTACTAATGTCGAGTAGTGGGATGTCAAGTTCAAGTGACAATAGGCAATGATCTGAAGTCAACTGTAATGCATGTACAATGTGTGGCTGAATCTGTCCTATCAATACAGGGCAGAACATCAGATCAATAGTCAAGGGCCGAAGCTCTCAGTTATGGGATATGAAAGTCAGACCAGGATTAGATGGTTCTGCCCATTCAAGTCTGAGTTCAAGTGCCACATTATACAGCATCTCACCTCGTGTACACTGAGAGGTATGAACTTGATCCCAAAGTTCATAGTGACAATTGAAATCCCCACCTAGGTATGCTAGGTTGGGGAAGTCAGAATGCTCTGAACACTCATCCAGAAGCCGAATTGTGCTGCCGTCTACATCAGAGTAGGCATTAGCAAGGAAAACAGACTTGCCAGGAGTGGCGAGGCTCATAACCATGACATTGTGACTATCAACTAAATCATGTCTCAGAGAAGGTCATAGCCGCCTTAGGCAGTTGTGGACATAGGCCATCACCCGAGGTGGTTCCTCATAGGACAATCTGCAAATGATGCAGGTCCAATCCAGGTGGATTGGACCTCCGATTACTGCCTCACTGTCGATGCTGTGTGCTGATGGGGCATATCTTACAATGTTCCAAGCCGGTTCTTGGAAGAAAAGGATATCATATTCCTCTCCAAGAGTAGAGAGGAGCACATCCATATGTACATGTTTTTGATTCACATTTTGAGAAAAAATATGAAGTGAAGAAATAAGAGAATGCTTCATCATACCAGTGACCACCGCCAGAGCGGGGCTGTCAGATGAGGAGCTCATGAGGGTCCGGCCTTCACATTACGCTGCAGAGAGGCATTAGAATGATTCTGGCTTGTATGCTTATGCTCACATCCCAGCTGGTAATGCTGTTTGATCCACTCAGGATCGAAATGGTTCTTCTAGAAGGCACACTTCCAGTCATCGGTGGAGTGTTCTTTGCTGCAGCTAAGACACTTAGAAGGGTGCAGGCAGGGCTGCCCCGTGGGGGTTGCCTTGACAGGCAGGTTTGCCTTTAGCTTTGCCTTGCAGCAAGAAGCCAGAACATGGTGATGCTCCTTTCTGTGCAGTTCCCCACACAGCAGGCATTGGAGGGATTGTTGGTTACATTTCATCAACAAGTGTCCCCAGCACCAGCAATGATCGCAGAGAGGAGATCCCAGTAATGAGAGGGTGGCCTTGAACCAGCAGCGCTAGTTCCTGACCATAACAGTGTGATCATCCAGAGCTTTGATGTTCCAGCCAGTCGTTGTATCTTTGATATTGAACCATATGGTTGCAATATTGGACTTCTTGGAGTTGCGCATAATGCACAGAACTCCAACGAGGGTGATGAGGTCTGAGAACAAAGAAGTTGCATCGCCTGCAGACATGCGCCGATCAATGTGTATTGGGCACGGTTCAATTTTGTCGAGAGCGATCAATGCTCCTGTGGATGTGGGCCTGAGGACTCCATCCATGTCATGACTCTGCACCATAACTGGCAGAGACCAACTGAATGCCAGTATGATGCCTTCATGCGTCTCTGGTTCGTTAAGTACCTGATGTCAAATAAGATGGCGGGTGCTTTCATTCCTGATCCAGGTGGCAGGTGACTGTATGTCTCTTGCAGACAGCGCTCTTTGGAGCATTGGGGCAGTCTGGCAATTGACGAAAGCGACCGCTGAGCTTCATTGCACACCGCAAGCCCTGCAACAGTGGGCATTATGGGACCTCATGGATCCTTTATGCAGAATTGACCACATCTGGACCCTCGGGTCTAGGGGATGCCAGCTCTAGCAAGCGACTCAGCATGAGCTCAGATGAGCATGGGCAGGAGACAACAGGGCAGTGCAGCCCTCTATGTTTATCCCTTTCTGTTTCTTATCGGACAGATTGTATTTATCGTAGATATCTCGCTGTATTTACAAGTGGACTGCTACTGAGCACCGCTATAAAAATTGTTGATTTAAAAAAAAAAAAAAAAAAAAAAAAAAAGTAAGGGTACTGCCATCGTCATTGAAGTAAGGAACATCGAGCAATTTCATGTAGGAAATGCTCATAGGCATGGTGAGCTCGATCATAGAGCCAGCTGGAGCACACTGGAGAGCAGACTCACATATAATAATGCAGTCCTTCGGAGAAGCCACTCTCGTCATCAGACAAGAGAATGAAGTGGCAGAATGGTCCTGGATGGACTTGCATCTGATCCAGGACTTGCCGGCTGTCAACCCCTGGTTGAGGGTCATCAGAAGTGTTCCGGCAGCAATAGAACCATTGCCACCAGGGAACGTATAGACCAGTCTGACGTTACGTCTTTTTTTTTTTTTTTTTTTTTTTTTAAATCAACAATTTATATTGTGGTGCTCGATGGCAGTCCGCATGTAAATACACGAGGGTACCTACGATAAATACCGAAGTTTAGGGCCCTCCAAGTGGAGGACCCTTATCACCGTCTCCTTTGCAGGATAGGTGCTAGACTAAACAGTGGAATTCCGTGCCTAGACTTCGGAATCAACTTGGATTCAATACCTGGATTAGTCATCCAGATGAACCGGCAGAGGATAAGTCCTCTCGGGCTGGAGTCAGGGGACTACCCTGGTCCGCCACGGTCCGAATTTCGGCCAGAGAGCAAGTTACCAAGAGGCCAAGCTGAGAACAAGCCGGACATTGGTAAGCCCCACCTACTTTACTTTTCCCGTTCCTGAGCATGTGGTTCGCTGATGCCCGAAGGGCACGGATCCCCAATCATGTCCCAGGTCTCTGCCTTGCCAGCGTCCAGCCTTAGTGTGCACCCTAGACCTAAGGCCTAGGCTGAGGAGTTCTACACCCATGCTTAACCCGGTTATGCATGCCCCACGCGGAGGTCCTAGGCTCCCACCTGAGCAGTGCTTTACGGTCATGTGGTGGCTACCCCTGGGCCTGGGGACTCCCCAAGTGTGCTGAAGGACCAGTCCAAGACCAGTCCATAGGGACTGGTCCACACTACCAACGCTGACTAATGACCAGGTTCTCGGCCTGATCCAGCTGGTTAGACTGGGCTTGAGATTAACCGGTGGGGGGTGTCCTGTCCCAAGCTCGCAGTCCGAAGAGACTCCCTATTACAGGGTGCGCGGCACCTTCCGGAAGTGTGCATGCTCTGGAACTCCCTATTACAGGGTGCGCATCAAGGGTCGGGTTGTTTTCAGTTACTCCCCCGCTTACCACACCCTATGCTTTCGCTCCCTACTTGATCACATGACTAGTCACGTGACCATTTCAGGCACGGCCTGCCAGGGATCACCTGACCTGCCACTTTGGGCTCCTATGATCATCCCTATCACGTGACCAGGTTACCACCCTAGCCACAGAAGGTCATCTGACCGTGGTATTGCCTCAGAGTTGCTTACCAACCTGAGTCACTGAGCATGTGACAGTAACCGATGATGTGTCACATGCCTATCCCTGCTTATTAAGGTACAGAGGATGAGCGGGAATCGAACCCACAACCTTTCCAGTGACTGCACAGCCACCTCTCCAGTCTTTAGTGGTGATTAAACCACTGGGCTACTGGGGCCCAGGTCTGACGTTACATCGAGATGGTCCATGAGAGGTGGACTTCGCCTTTTTCTTAGGTGGTCCAGAGGAATCACCAGTTGCTTCCTTTTGCAAGGAAAAGATCTTGTCAGTGGGAAGGTCCAGGAAGGTCTTGGCCAAGGCTACAATGGCCTCAGCCGGAGTGGTGGTGGGCTGAGCTGTAGCTTGCACATACAAGTGCTTCTTGTCATCAGCAAAATGTCCTGTAAAATACATTACAATACATTGCAATACATTGTCACCATTGTCCACATTGTATCCAATTTTATTAGGCTAGTATACATTGCCTCACAAGGCAACAATTACTAGGCAATTTTATATTAACATTGTATAGTAAACTTAAGATAGTAGACCTTGCAAGGATACTAGCAAAATTGTAAGACCATACAAGATTATCCCTACCATACAATGTTATCCAATTTTAGCTTGACCATACAAGATTATCCCTACCATACAATGTTATCCATTTTTAGCTCAACCATACAATGTTATCCATTTTTAGCTCTACTATACAATGTATCCAATTTTATTTCTACCATACAAGATTGTTACAACTCTACATTGCAATACATTTCAATGGAAGAAAGCTTGGATTATGGACTTTTTTTTTTATGCTGGCATTAGGTTTCTTACAATCCCACATTGATCAGTACAAATGTATCATTGTCAATATTATATACATGCAATAAAAAAGGAAAGACAGCAAAGGAGCACATCAAGCATGGAGGAAGGGAGGGAGAGAATATATACAAAGCCACCATCAATTCTTCTTTCGCGATGTCACTGCGCCTCTCTTTGCATGTCCTCGGCGTCAGCCTTGCACCATGGGCAATTCACCGGTGGTCATGTCAGGCATTGGGGATGTGGGGCGCTCTTGCATATCAGTCGCTCTGCCACGTTCACGTGCCCTTTTTGATATGCCACATCCACAAGTACTTGCAGCTGACCTTTTGGTGCCATGAACACTTGGTGCCGGAGGCAGCACGTCGACGGGTTCTTGTTTCTGAGCAGAGAGGTCGCTCATAGGACTCGGGGGCACATTGGACATGTCACCTTTCAGTGGCTCAGGTGCCTGCAGCATGTCATCATCAAATTGGAGTTGCGGGTCTTCATCTGACGGAGAATTGAGCCAGGGATCAGAGTTGGGATCAAGATTGGGTGCACAGTGGAGAGTGATGTTGCCTGTTGCTTCTGTGTAGATAGATTTCAGTCTAGTAAGGAATGATTATTGACACGAACCATTATTAGCTTCAGGGCTCTGCAGAGGCCCTTCTTGCTGAGGTTTGGGTCCTGTCCCCCTCACGGTATCTCCAGGAAGCAAGTTGTCCTGCACATTGTTGCCCTGGGGTGGAGGGATGTCAGGGCCATGATGACGACCCCATTGAATACCTCTTTGCTCTGGGATTGGGATGGGAGAGGGTCGGCACATCGGTTTTTGAGTTCCGGGCCTTGTCTGTCACAGGAGGGAGAGAGTACTCGACGCATTCTGTTAGGCTAGACGAATCTTAAAGGACTTGGGCAGACTAAGTGCGAGAGCAGTTTAAGATGATGGCAAATGGAATATTAAACCTAGCACTACTGGTACATCTGGGAGTCCTTATGTATACTACAGTACTTGAGCATGGACCATGGGCTGTGCAATGCTGTGGACTGTGGATGAGTAAGGCTGGGGTGGGATGACTCAGAGTGACTAGGGAAGTGAAGATGACTTGATGACTGCGCGCTGCGCAGCATGATGGGGAGGGATGCACAGCATGATGGGAGTGGAGGAGATAAGGGAAAAGATAAGGGAACGGAAGATAAGATAAAGAAAATGAATAGTCCATAACATTACTCTCTCTTTAGATTTGCATCCTCACAAAAACCCTTAGTCCAGCTGTCCCCACCCATTGTTTTCCCAGGCGCTTGTTGTGTGTAAGGCCCATGTGTGAATGAGCTCCTCATTGTAGGAGCGGATGTGGTGAAGTGTGGTGGCGAGGAGTTTGAGTCGCCGGTTTTCAGTGTGAAGCATTTCCATTGCTTCGCGAAGCACGATGCATTCCACTGTTGTGGGGGCAGTCCCATCGGGGGTTCATCCGCTCCAAAGATGCATATGGATGGTCATGACATAGCACAGGTATGCGCTGAGGGTGATGGCAAGGGGGTCCATGTAGTCTTTGGCATCGAGAATCTTCACCAGATTCTCAGAGTCATTCGTGATGGGGGTGGGTGTGCAGCTGTCATCGCTGCTTTCGATGCTGATAGGGGCATTGGTGGTCATGATGTGCGATTTTTGGCCTTCTTCCCTCTTTTCGTGGCCCTTTTATCTTGCTCCATAGTCTTCTTCAGGAAACAGTCTAGAGCTTGCTGTGCATTCTCCAGTTCCTTCTCTTTGATCCATGTGTTTTCCTCATGTCTGTATCCTTTCCATTTGACCAGGAATAGCATTCCTCTTCCTTGTTTCTTTCTTTTTAGAATTTCTTCTATCTTGTACTCTTCTTCATCATTTATGATCTCAGGGGGTGGTGGTGATGGCCGTTCTTGTATCTTGAAATGGGGTCCTTTGTAGGGTGTGAGTAATGCTTCATTGAACATGAGGTGTATCAGCTGCCATGATGCTGGGAGTTCCAGGTGATATGCTGAGGCTCCTTTCTTTTTGATCACCTTGAATGGTCCGTATCAGGGTGCCAATAACTTCTTTGATGGTTGATTGACTGCGATATTGGTGGCTTCAAGCCATACTCTGTCCCCTTTCTTGTATTCACGGGCTGGTCTTCGCCTTGCATCGTAATTGTCTTTGGCTCATGTTTGCGCATATTGCAGCGCAGCATTTGCTTCTTTCCAGATTTGGTCCATTCTCTCGACAAAGTTCTTTGCCGCGGAGTTATTTCCTTCCATTGTCTGTGGTTCTCCCTTCCAGGGGTGCATTCCATAGTTGAGGTAGAATGGTGTCTCCTTTGTTCCCTGGTGTGTTTTGTCATTGTATTGGTACTCTGCAATCGCTATCCATTCTGCCCAGTCGTTCTGCAGGTTGTTTGTGAAGTTTCTAAGGAAAACTTCCGTTTCTTAATGGAATCGTTCCACCTATCCATCTGTTTGTGGGTGATAGGCCATTGATAGGTTTTGCTTTGTTCCAAGTAGTTTTAGAAGCGCTGTCATAAATCATGCTGTGAATTGGGGTCCTCGGTCACTGATGATCTTTCATGGGATTCCATGAAGTCTCCACACGTTGTCTCAGTATAGTCATGTGAGACCTTCTGCTGTGAGTTCAGTGTTTGTGGGAATTAGATGGATCATCTTGGTCAGGCAGTCTGTGACTGTGGCGATGGTGTTAAAGCCATTCGAGCTGGGTAGCGGTCCTATGAGATCTACCCCGATATCTTCCCATGGTTGCTGTGGGACTTCGTGCAGGTGTAGTGGTGCATGTTTCTTTTGTCAGATGATTTTGTTTCACTGGCATGCTTCGCATCCATTGACATACTTCTTGATGTCTGTTAACATTAATGGCCACCAATAGGTGCAGTTTATGAGTTCGTGCATGCAATATTGTCCTGGGTGTCCTCCAATGGGCGTGTCGTGGTGTTCGAACATGATGTCTTTCCTCAATTTGTTGTCTGGGGGAATGTAGATCTTCCCTCCTGCATATACGATGTGGTTTTCTTCTGTGAACCAGTGCAGTTTTTCCTTCAGTCCTGTCATTACGATTGTTTTCCTCCATGTGCATTGTCAAATTTGTTCCATTCTTGGAGTTTCGATCATCGTGATTCCTCTTGTTCGCATTGTTTCGTTATTTTCTGCTTCCCCTTTCTGTGGATGTTCGTCCTCGAACATCATGAAGTCAAAATCTCATTCATTATTCTCTTCCAGGTGTCGGATGAATGCAGTTTCTTTGATCATTGGTATGTCGTCTTTCTCTGCTAGGTTGTCTTCATATCCTGCCATTCGTGATAGGACGTCTGCTTTTCCATTCACTTTTTCTGGCATGTGTCATAGTTCATAGTCATATTCTTGTAGTTTCAGATACCAGCCGGTCTGTCTCGAATTGAGTCATTGCAGTTTTCGGAAGTATAATAGGTTCTTGTGGTCTGTCAATATTTCGAACTTCTCTTGAGCTTCTAGGAGGTATTGTCTCCATGTCTTCAGTGCTACCATTATTGCAAGGAGTTCTTTGTCATAGATTTCATAGTTCTGCTCTGCTAGGGTCATACATCTTGAGATGAAGGCGATTGGGTGCCACAGTCCTTTTTGCTGCTGTGATAATACCGCTCCGATGGCATATCCTAAGGCGTCTGTTTCGACTCAGAATTTTCCCTCTGTTTATGGTAGTGCTAGGATGGGTGCCGAGGTTATATGTCAGATTAGCTCTTTGAAAGCACTTTGCTGCTTGTCTGTCCACTGGAATGCTTTGTTTCCAGTCAGCTCTGTTAAAGGTTTAGCGACTTTTGCATATCCTTTGATAAATTATCGGTAAAAGTTTGTGAATCCCAAGAACTTCTGTAGTTCTTTCTTCATTTTTAGGAGTGGCCAGGATTGTATGGCTGTAATCTTCTCTGGTTCCATTTCTACTTTCCCTTCTCCTATGATATATCCTAGTACTGGGACTTTTAATGATTCTCAGACACATTTTGGTCCTTTGATGAATAGGTTATTCTTGTTCAATATCTCCATGACTTCTATTGTGTTCTTTTGGAGTTCCTCTCATGTTTGTCCAATGATTATGATGTTGTCCATATAGATTATACACATTCTTCTTTGTATTTGGTCTTGAAAGAGGCTTGCCATCATTCAGCTGAAAGTGCCTGGTGCATTGCACTGTCCAAAGTACATGACTGTTGGTTCGAAGAGCCCTCTTGCTGTTAGAAAGGCTGCTTTCCATTCATCTCCCTTTCAGATGCGAACGTTGTTGTATCCCCAGATAATGTCAATCTTGTTAAAGTACTTCCCTCCTTGTAGTACATCGAGGAGTTTGCTGATGTGTGGTAGTGGGAACTTGTCCTTGACCGTATACTTGTTTATTTCTCGATAGTCTTGGATGAGCCATTTGCTACTATCCTTCTTATTGCGAAAGAAGCAGGGTGCTGCGTAAGGTGATTTTGAGGGGTGTATCTTCCCTGTTCTTAGTCCTTCTTCAACAAAAGTGTCTAGTTCTTCTAGCTCTCTCTGCGTCATCGGATAGACCTTGCTCAGTATTGTCTTGGGTGCATCTTTTGTTAAGTTTATCTCATAGTCCCACTCCTTGTGGTCCGGTAGTCAATCGAAGTTCTTCTCCTTAAAAAGGTGTTTGAATCTTGTCAGATATGGAGGTATCTGAGTTCCCATCCTGTTATTAGCTGTGGTCTTCACTGGTTCAGCCACTTTCTGTATCTTGATCATTTGGTGGTTTATCTTGCATGTTTTGGGGCATCTGTTAAAGACAACCTCTCCTGTCCTCCATTTGATCATTGGGTTGTGATAGACAAGCCAGTCATGTTCTAGTAGCATGTCGGTTTTTCCAATGTCGAGTATGATGGCTTCCATATGCTCCTTGTGACCTTTAATGTCGATGCGGACTTCTGCTACTCGGTCTGCTGTTTTCTGGCAGTTGGGTGATCCGTCTGCATTTATGATTGGAATCTTCTTGATTCGTTGTGTCTTCAATCCCGTTTTTGTTACTATGGCAGTATTGATGCAGGTCCTATCTGCTCCACTATTGACTTCTGGTGTTATCATTGCTATTCCTTTTTGCGTTCGTATTTTCGCTGGTACTGCGAGTTCTTTTCTTCTGAGTGGTTTGTTGCCTTGGATGGTTTTTCTTGGTGCTTCAGGTCGCTTTGCAGGAATGGTGTATTTCAGAGTATGGGATGATCTACATCCGGTATCAAAGCAAGTCTGTTTCAGCTGTATGGGTTGTGATTTAGCACCTCTTAATCAGACCCTTCAACAAAACCCTCTTTGTCAGAGCTTTCTTCGTCTTTGTCTTCTTTGTCTTCTTCTCCTTCTTCTTTCACTTCTCTGACTCAGGATTTTCCCTTCTTCTTCTTCCTGCAGTTTTGTACATAGTGTCCTTTCAGGCTGCAATTATAACATGTGATGTTTGCTGCTCCTTTTCATGGCTCTGGGCAATTTCATGATAGGTGTCCTGGTTTATTGCAGTTGAAGCAATTGTTGCTTCATACTTTGTTGACTTCCATGGCCTGTTCTGTTCCTTGGCTTGGGATTCCTGGCTCGCATTGGTTGTTTGCAAATTCCCCCCTCATTACATTCCTATGTTCGTCAATATTGCATTCTATCGCTTGCACTGTCTTGATATATTCATCTCCATCTGTTGGGAGTTCGAAGATCGAGTGTACAGCTTCTGCTGTCCTCCTGTTTAGGCTTTTCTTGAGTAGGAAACGTGGAGCTGTTCCTGTCATTCCTGCTTTTCCTGCGAGGTCTATGAATTCATCTAGGAATTCATCGATCGGTTGGTTTCCCTGTCTGATGTTGAATAATTTGCTTCCTGCTTGTGATGGTGACATGACATTGCTGAATCGTGTCTGTATTTCGGTTACGAAATTGGCCCATGTGCTTTGATTGGTCGTGGTGTCAATTTTCTTCGACGCCCAGTGGGCTCCTGGTCTGTCAGTCATTCTGGATAGTACTGCTCCAATCTTTTGTATATTGGTGAGGTCTCCATGTGCAGTTATGTAGAGTTTCATCTTCTTCTATCAAATGTTGAAAGCTGTTTGGTCTCCTGTGAAGGACTTTGGGTCTGCAATAATTCCTTTGTATTCTGTCACCATTGTTTGTGGAATTTCTTTGTCGCTGTCTTGGTCTTGGCTTTCCTGTTCTTGAGCTTGTTGCGCTTGGGCCTGTTGTTCTTGGATCTGCTTCTGTCTTTGTTCTTCTCATTGCTCTTTCCAATAGTCTAGGTCAATTCCTGCAATTCTACAGGCTTGTTCGAATTCGTTCTACTCTGCAGCGGTTGGTCCGTCTGTCTTGGGTAGTTTCTTTCGCTCCCTCCACCGATAGTACTCGTTCCAGTCGCTGTCACTTACTTTCACCACGATGGTGTGATTTTCTTTATGCTGTACTTCGGCAGGTCAGTCTTCTGAAGGGGTTCAGCAATTTTGTTCCTATGTGCCCTTGGCTTTGATATCATTGTCATACGCTCTGTGCATCATGTTCCTTCTGTATTAGTGTATCCTCTTCTTGTACTCGGTGATTGTAGTTTGCAATCTGCTGTTGTCTGAAGCTTTGGGCTTGAATTCATTCTTCTCTTGTTCTCTTGCGGATTGGTTCGTCCTCTTCTTCAGCAGGAAGATTCTGGTCTGACCACAGCTCTTCTAGGCTTATTCCGTATTCTCCTTCTAGTAAGAGTTCTGCGATGAGTTGTACTGTTTCATTACTGAAGTTTTCAGTAAGCTCGTCTGCAGTGGTGAGGGCAAGTTCTCTCAGAAGTGCCTGTTCTTCTTCTTCATCGCTACTTGGTGTAGGCGTATGTTCTCTTTCTCGATTGTTCGAATTGCTAGTGTCTCTGCGGTTGGCATGGACTGTCTCTGCGAATGGCGTGGACTGCAATGTGTGATCTACTTCTCTGAACCAGGTGTTCTTGTCGCTCGTGCTAGTGCTCGCTGGGTCGGCAACTGTTCATCGTCGAATGTTGATTAGGTCTTTGATAAAGCGTGATGTTGTGTGTGATTCTGGGCGAGTCTCAACAAGGTTTAATATCTTGTTAGGCTAGACAAATCTTAAAGGACTTGGGCAGACTAAGTGCGAGAGTAGTTTAAGATGATGGCAAATGGAATATTAAACCTAGCGCTACTGGTACATCTGGGAGTCCTTATGTATACTACAGTACTTGAGCACGGACCATGGGCTGTGCAATGCTGCAGACTGTGGATGAGTAAGGCTGGGGTGGGATGACTCAGAGTGACTAGGGAAGTGAAGATGACTCGATGACTGCATGCTGCGCAGCATGATGGGGAGGGATGCGCAGCATGATGGGAGTGGAGGAGATAAGGGAAAAGATAAGGGAACGGAAGATAAGATAAAGAAAATGAATAGTCCATAACACGTTCACTGTACAAGGTCGCAATTGTCACAAGTCGGCCGCATTCTCATCTCCAGAGGAATCCTGGAATCATCGATTGGGCAGCGGATATTTTTTGTGGGACCTTGCCATCTTTGCCTTTCCCTGAGCAGTGCACATTCAACAAAAGGGACTCAACATACCGGGTCCATGCAATTTTGTTGGTGGCAGCTTATCTGAATCGCCAGGCTCCTCAGCAAAGGAAGATGTTGGTCGTAGTTGTCGTAGCATCGGGAGAGACGCCAGTGATAGTCTTCGTCTTCGCCTTCGTATTCATTGCATGGACTGTGGTTGCCATAGCCTCGATTGCCATGGTCTTCATTGTCAGTGTCATCTTCGTCTTCATCTTCATCTTCATCTTCGTTGCGTGGTGGCAGTGGGCTGGAGGTATGCCGGGACCAACAGGAGCTGCTTGCCGTGCTTGATGACAGTGGTCTGTGTGACCATTTGTGTGCCATGGCTTGATTTCCAGCTGTAGAGTATCATTGTCTTGGACTTTGTGAGATCTGGGTCTTGGACTCACTGCTGATCGGGCCACGTGTCGAGTTTACAAGCTCTTCTTGTTTCTGGAAAGCTAAGAGAAGAGCTGAGGGGCGCGCCTGCACCTGCTTGCTGTTGAGCGCGAGTTGCTCCACGGAGAATACCTGCCTATCGGGTCATGTAACTCTGTAATAACAAGTCTTATCCAACAATCTGATATCATACCTGTTCCACCAGTCCAAGGTGTCTGTACACCATTTCCATTGCCTGTTATTGAACAGGCTGAGCACCATTTCATAAAATCATGCATTTCCCCAAGTCACTTCATCCAGTCACCAATCCTCTTGCTCAGAGAGGAGATATCACACCTAAAAAAAGAACTAGTAGCACTGCGCTGACATGATCAGGAGACTTACATGCATTGCTGCATATGCGATACTTACTGGTGTCACCTCCTTCATCCTGTGTTTCTTCGCTTGACTTGAATGGGTTCTGGTTCATCCGGGTGCTTCCTTCGATGCCGAAGATGGCGATGTGAACAAGTGTTTCCAGACCTGCAAGGGGCAGCAGTCCAATCAAAAATCGCAAGACCTGCAGATCACGTATGTGGACAAGAAGCAGACCTTTGCAAAGGCCATGCCCTATGTTGGCCATATCGAAATTATCCCCGTTCTCTTCATACATGAACGCGACAGGGTCCTGTGGATTCAGGAGGCTTCTGTCATTGAGGAACCTGGTAATACCCTAATTAGTAGCATTTGAACTTTGAAAAATAAAAAAAACTTGCCTTTCTGGATTGGCATCAAATTCTTCGAGGTGATCGACCAGGCAAAGCAACCATGCCAGGACTGGATGATGGAATCTGCGACGGCCCTCCTTTCCATTGCCCACGAGAATGGGGAGGTCTATTTGCTGACCCGGAATATCCCTGGCAACAAGGTCAATAAACGTGTCTTTGAGGCTCGACGTATCTTCGCTGTGAGCCTGGCTTGCTGAGTTCTTCATCTGATGGAGCATGCAGTTAGTGCTAGTTTGGGTATATGTGCATATGATTACCTTGTCTGTCAAGTCCACCAGTCGATGCTTTGAGGTGGCTGGTTTCACCTCCAATTTCAGCACGAAACGCAAACTGGATCACATGGACAAATTCATGGATAATCCTTCGCTTTATCAAGGAAGTCCATTCAAGAAATCATCAGTCAAGGTTCATTTGCCCATCGAAGGTTCGAAAAATACCAGTGAAGATGAAGCCCCAACTTTTGAAGTCCACAGAGTCTGGCATCAGAGCCTGACGGGTGTCATCAAATCCGCATTTGAATCACCAGCAGCCAAGACATTTCATTACATGCCCTTCAAGGAATTTTGGAAGTCATCGCCTGAAAACCCACCTGAGCGAATACTCAGCAAAGTCTACAACTCGGATGCTTTCATCGCCGAGCACGAGAAGATACAGACACAACCATGCAAACCTGGCTATACTTTAGAAACAGCCATGGCTGCAATCATGCTCTGGTCCGACTTGACTCATCTCACCAACTTTGGTACCGCATCGCTCTGGCCCATCTACACGTTATTCGGCAATCAGTCAAAGTACAGTCGTTCAAAGCCTACAACTTTCTCCATCGAACATATCGCATATATCCCTCAGATAAGATCTCCTGATTGAATGTGATCAGTCTTGTTAAATTTGTTCTATTGCAGCTACCAGATACTGTTCAAGACATATACATGAAGCTCGGGAAGCAAGCTGTGGCATCAGCTGCAACCCTTGCTCACCTTCGCCGTGAACTCATGCATGCCGTATGGGAGCTACTGCTCGACAAGGACTTCATGCATGCCTACGTGCACGGAATCGTTGTCAAGTGCGCCGACGGCATTACAAGGCAGTTGTTCACCAGATTCTTCACCTACTCGGCCAATTATAAAGAAAAGTAAGTATATTCAAAAGTCCTGTGCAAACAGTCATTGACATGACATCAGAGTTCTTTTGGCCACCATCCAGTCAATGGCGGCCTGCCCCTGCCCTCGCTGCTTTATCCCAAAGAAGAATATCCCGCTGATGGGGACCAAACTGGACACACGTTGCTGTGAGAAGATCAGAGTCGATGACAAGCATCGCTGAGGTGCAATAGATACCATGCGTTGATTTATATACCAATTGGGACAGTTGGTCAGTTCAACATGGGTCAAAGACATGCTCCGGCCCAAGTCTTGGGTTCCTACCAGAGTGAGCTTCTAAGCTATTGCCTGTGTGTCTGAAGAACTGAATTCGTTGTAGAATGCATTCTCTGCACGCCTCGCTGACCACAGAGTCAACTTTTATTCCATGTTTCAGCCCGACTTCCTCCACAAATTCAAACTGGGTGTTTGGCGTTCAACATTCACCCATCTGCTACATATCCTGTATGCTGAAGGGGAGGATTGCATACAGAAATTGAATTGATGGCAAGTCTCATTTCAGTTTAAAGTTAATGTCAGACTGACATTTGAACTTGAACAGGTATCAAGCCATACCAACATTTGGTCATGATGTCATTCAATGTTTCAGCAACAACATTTCGGATTTAAAAAAGCTGGCAGCCCACAATTACAAGGATATGTTGCAGGTAAGTTGGACGGTCTATAATTGTTTCAGGGCAGAGCTGACTCTCAGCAGTGCGCAATGCCTGTATTGGAGGATTTACTACCCGAACCGCACAATTCAATGGTCCTGGATCTGGTGTTCACACTGTCGACATGGCATGCCATTGCGAAATTGTGGCTTCATACCGAAAGAATGCTCAGCTTCCTTGAGGTGACAACAACAGCCGTGGGGCATATCATCTGAAAATTCGAGAGGACCACCTGTGAATGCTATGAGACATGAGAACTTCCTAAAGAGGAGGCAGTGCAAGGACATCGCACAGCCACACGGGTGGAGGCAAGCGGTGGCACTCAATCTAACCGCAGTCGCAAAACAGGCAAGGTCAACCGCAAGCGATTCAACCTGACGTACAAGTTTCATGCATTAGGTGACTATGTCAAAGCCATCAAATTGTTTGGAATGACAGAAAATTATTCAACACAAGTGGTACATTCAGTGTTGTTTTGTGATACATCTACCTACGACTCATTCTTGATACAAGGGCGAACTGGAACATCGTCGAGTCAAATGGTATTTCGCCCACACAAGCAAGAACAATAGTTTCGAAGGGCAAATCTTGAGACAACTGCAGCGCGCACGATTTCTGGAGGATATGTGGCAGCGATGATACAATCACCAGATGGCAAATGCCCGCGGAGAGGCAGCTGTCGATGATTATGCCACCGCTGCATTGCCTTTCACAGTCTCCGAGGCCCTGCCACCCACTCCTCCAGATCAACATTACCACATGTCAGAGTTGAAGAAGAACTACATGTCCATATTTTCGTAGCTACAGGAGAATAAGGACGATCCTGCACTGGTGGTAAGTGTCGCTCGGCATATCATTCGCAAGACTTGCTAATAATAGTCCACACCAGGACTTCCTGCCATGGTTGAAAGACCACTTGCTCGCTCGTTTGCAAGGCTCTTCATTTAGAGACATGGTCGAATTCTCAGAATCTGACCACGTGTCATTAATCATCCAACGTAACTGACTATACATGCACAAGATAGTCCGATTCAATTATACAACCTACAACATGCGGCAAAATCAAAACTCTATCAATCTGCGGACACATCCCAACATGATGGTCTTGTTCCACGAAGCCGTGGAGGAGGTCGGGAGAGACCCGCATCCATACGCCTATGCGTGGGTCATCAGCATATTCCATCTCTATGCTCAGTGCTTTGGAATAGACGATGTCCCTCACAAGATGGACGTCTTGTTCGTGCACAACTTTGACTGCAATCGGTAATACCGCTCCAGGTGGAAGGCCCTGCATCTTCCTCACGTTGGCTTTCTGTATGGGTCTGACCCAGACACATTTGGCTTTCTCAACCCCAACGACGTAGTATGTGCAGTGCACTTGATGCCTGCATTTGCACATGGATGAACTTTGGAACATTTGGGACCATCTATCGCCCGTCAACCCAAAGAAGATCACGAAGATTGGAATTGGTATTATGTTGGAACGTAGGTCATGGTCTGCATACCTTGGCATTCAGCTGATTTGCGTTTACAGTTTCATCGACTGGGATATGGTGATGTGCTATTTTGGTGGGGCTATTGGACATCAAGCAATATGGGCCACCCTCGGTGATCTTGGCAAGAAATATCTGGAGGTAGTGTCCTGTGTTGTGCCCTTTGACAAAGGCAACATTATACAAGGTGTGTTTCTTTTTTCTGTGAGGCTAGATGTCTCTAAGATAATTCAAAGAACCAATACAAGAAGATGAAGGTGAAGATGTCAAAGAACAAGATGAGGAGAATGAAATCGATGAGGATGAAGGCAAAGAAGGTCAAGAAGACGAGAATGAAGAGGACGCAGATGCAGAAGACGAGGATAACACAAACGATGAGGAGGATGAAGAGGACAAGGATGAGGACGAGGACGAGGATGGAGCACTTGGACCAGAGGACGGAGAAGATGAATACAATGATGCTGAAGGTGCAGAGGGCTTTGCACCATTTAATTGAAACACGTAGAGCACTTTGTTTTCATTCGGAGATTTCTTTCTGATGACCACCCTACTTGCCACACTGTTTACAGAGGTCAACGCGGCTTTTGCAATCCTATCTTGCTGCCGATAAGCAAAACAAGTCGCCATAGTAACCAATGCCCCCATCAATGCCCACCCCCACCAACGCTTTCCCTGCCACCCCCCAATGCCTGCTCCCGCCAACTCCCTGCCCCCTCTCTCACACTCAGCGGCAACGACGATTCATTGCCATCAGTGCCCTCCTTCCCTCCCTGGCATTCCATGGCGTTGGCGAGTCACTCATACCAGCACCGTGCATTCCTTCTGTTCCACTCCACAGCTGCAGCCATGACAATGATGGCTCGTTGTGGCCAGCCTCCCCCGTCCCCACCTTTCCACTCCATGGCAATGACATGTTGCCGCCGCCCTACACGTCCTTCCTCCCAGTTGACAGCAATGGCGAGTGCTTGCCATTGATGCTGCTGTATGACAATGGTTATACATTGTCTCCAGCCCCCTATGCGCACTCGCTGCTGCTCTATGATAATGCAGAGGCACTGCCCTCGGCTCGCTATGCGTCTTCCTTCATGCTCGACAGTGATGGCAACACCTCGCCATTACCCCCAATACCCAGCGCATCCTCCTTGCTCCTCCCAGCTGACCACGCACACTCGCTTGCACTGTACGGCAATGACGAGGCATTGCCAACAGCCTTGTATGCACCCTACTCTCCTTCCCTCCCATTCTACGACAATGGCGAGCATTTTTCCATGGTCCAGCTTTTCTCCCCATTGCCAGTCTGAGCTGACTGTGCTCATTCTCTTCCATTCTCCGGCAACTGCTTGCCATTGCATCTGGGCCCCCATGCATCATCCTTGCTCCTCGCGGTCTCCAATCTTCCCTCCATCCCACTCGATGGCAACGATGAGGCATTGATATGAGCCTCTGTTTCCTCCTGGACTTCATTCTACGGCAACCATTTGTTGTCACTCTCGGCCTCATATGCACCCTCCCTCCTATTGCACAGCAATGATATGTTGCCACCAGCGACCTCCTCACTCCTCGCAGCCTCTGACCATCCCTCCTTCCCACTGTATGGCAATGCCTCAGCGTTGACCTCGGTGCCCTATGCACCTGTTTTTCTGTCCCACGGCAATAGCGAGGCGCTGGCCCCAGGTCCCAGCATAGGCTCCTTCTTGCCCATGTCTTCTGCTCGCTAACAGCTCGATGGATCGAGCCATCTGATCCAGTTCACGGATGATGCCACGGCGAAGCAGATGCAATATGTCCACTGCTGCTGCATCAATTGCCGCATGACTGAGGTGCCAGCATGGCGCCGCTCCACGCTCAACCTCGGCAAAATCGTCTGCAACAAGTGTGGACTCTATGAGTGGACCTATCGCTGTCCTCGCCCGCTTTGCCTCGATAGGTTCTGCACTACCAAAAACACCTTGTAGACAGCCTTTTTTTTTTTCTTGTGCCTATATACTTGAGCAATAAAATCAACTTTCTTGCTAAATGAATATCTGAGTAATTCAGAATATATTATTTGTCATTTATTGAAGAAAGCTAATGAACATAGACATTATGGATACCAGACAACATGGATTACAATGCATGCTTGATATTATTATAAACACAATCATGTATTACATTGCATACTGGCAGACAAAATTGTATTACAATGTAAGGTGGTCATTAAAATTGCATAACATTGTAATCTTAGATTATAATTGTAGCCCACCAAATAAAATTGTATTACATTGTAAGATGACTACTATAATGCTATACAACTTGTATTCTAATACATGACTATACAAATTTGTCCGAATTATACATTGTTTACAATGTCAAACAATGTTACTGACTTTTTGCTGACGATCAGATGGATGCATAGCCCAATTGACAGAGGGGGGAGGACCCCATCCTGAAGTCCGGGATTGGGATCAATTGCAAGGAGGAGGCAGGCAGTTCGGGTTGCGAGGTGGTCTCAGAGGCCGAGCACCAGCATTTAAATGAGAGTCCTGGGAGCACAGGGTGCCCGTCAGAGAGGAGTTGTGTACGTTGCTCTATAGGGCCTGCTAGTGCTATCAAAAGGCGAAGAACAAAGGTGGAAGGTGACTGGTGAGGACGACGTAGATAGGACCAATGAGGATGAAGTGGGTCTGCTCCCCTCCTACTGGCACCCTCTGCCCCTACTCTGATGACATCCCTAATGCACATGCCATGGAGGCCAGTGATGATGATGAGGGGGATAATGACAATGAAGCAGCAACATCATGCACATGCCATGGAGGCCAGCAATGAGAATGGAGAGGACCATGACGAAGTAGGGATGTCAACAAGATTCGTATTGCTTGCTGAACGATAATTTCAGCATTGTATTTTTTTTATAGACTAAGACATAATGTTGCCACTGACACTTCGAATTGTATTTATTGGTAGATTGTTGCAATATGTAGAGTATATATGGTGAATTATATTCCCATCTACTTACACATGTTCATAACTTTGGTAAAGTGGTCTTGTGATTGAAGTGTGGGCTCATGTGACATTGTCACATCTTCGCTTTGTATTGCCCACTTTCTATTGTTTGCTGTCATTCTCTGCTACTTCCTTCACACCATGGGCAAAAAATCATAGGCTACTGATGAACAACTCCAGTGGATGTTTTTGCAGAAGACAGCTTTCTATGAGGCCTAGTCAAACAACACCACCAGCACATTCTTTGCAACTCTCTATACCGAATTCTTCACGAAGTGGCCAGCAAATCCAACAGCTGATGACATTCATTCAGCTGAAGGGAACAAGGAAAAAGCCAAAGCTAACAAGCAGAAATCCAAAGAGACTGTAAGTCCTTCAGTATTTCCTCTTCATATAAAACTGATTTTGTATTATTAGCAGATTAAGACCTGGTTCTACAACTGAAGGGATGCCTCATCTGGCATAGGCAGTCGAGGAGTCCTCAAGCTCACAGCAACTAAGCTTCTGCAGCCCTGGCAGGCATACAGCAAGCTCTATAGTAGTGACCTGAAAGAAAAGGTGGCGACAGAGTGGAAGGCCCATCTGGCAAAGAACTCTGACTCAGCTGGCACCTACTTCAAGTTTCAAAATGGCAAGATGCAATCCTGGTATAAAGAAGCATCTTCCGAGATCAAGGAGAAGGTCGAAGCCTTTCATCAAGAGTGCAAGGCTGGTGAGGCTAAAACCAACAATGCCAAAATCCAGAAGTAAGCGACACAGCATGATTAATTACCTAGTACTCACCTGGCTTTCCAGAGCTATTGATAGGCTGCCTCATACTCTGTTCTCAGCTGCCGAGGAAGTCTGGAGAAAAACAGGAATGCCCTGCACAATCATGGTTGGGGGACCTGTGCCTCGTCATGAAGGTGCAACACAAACATTCATGTAAAGTTATCCTCGTCAGATATATTCTTTATTACTGATAGTGACATAGGGTTCACTGAGGAGCCACAGTGAATGGAAAAACCTTTGATGAACATTTGGGCAATGCTTACGAGAATGAATTTGTGCCCTACTTTGACAAGTTTATGGAGGCTTCATTTAGTAAGCTTATCTCCTAATTGATACAATTGGAGATTGATTCATAGCCAACAGATCAGGAAGCTTGTGAGACACAAGCTCTGTCCCTGGATGAATCAGCCAAAAGCACTCCTCAGCCTGACCCGAAGGCTGCCAAGGAATATAAGCAGCTTGTTAAAGTCAGGAAGGCAAGGAATGCAGCTATACTGGCTGAGCTACAAGATGAATCCAGTGGGTTGGCATTGGTCATCCCTAACACTGCAACTGCTAATAAGTTCTCTGTTCCTGGAATGACAGCCTCTCTCCTCTCCCCAACCAATGGTCCTGGAGCAATAGCCCCTCCCCTCCCCCTGATTGATGGCCCTGGAATGACAGCCTCTTCTCTCTTCCCAACCAATGGCCCTAGAGCGACAGCCTCTCATCTCTCTCTAACCAATGGTCCTGGAGTGACAGCCCCTCTTCTTTTGACCAATCCCAGACTAGGAAATACATAGGCGCTTCCACATTTCAGTTCTATGATGCTGGAAAGCCTGACTCCTATGAGCGCCCCTCTCATAAGAGAGCAGGCTTCATGAAGTTGGTGACAGGCAATGAGCTGTTTGCTCACTGCTGTTGCATTGCTTGCGGACATGTGCCAATCAATGTGTATCGGGTGCGGTTCAATTTTGTTGAGAGCGACCAATGCTCCTGCAGACAAGGGCCCAAGGACTCTGTCCATGTCATGACTCTCTGCCGTAACTGGCAGAGACCAACTGAACACCAGTATGATGCCTTTGTGCATCTCTGGTTCGTTAAGTACCTCACATCAAACAAGGCAGCGGGTGCTTTCATTACAGATCCAGGCAGTGGGTGACCATGTGCTTGCAGCAGACAGTGCTCTTCAGAGCACTGGTGCATTCTGGTGATTGACGAAAGTGACCACCGAGCTTTATTGTGCACTGCAAGCCCTGCGATGGCAGGCATTATGGGACCTTATGGACTCTTTACACGGAAGTGACTGCATCCGGACCCTTGGGCCTGGGGGACGCTAGCTCAAGCAAGGCAATTAGCATGAGCTTGAGCCTGGAGCAGCTTGAGCGCGGGCACGAGAGAGCAGGGCAGTGCAGCCCTCTATGTTTATCTTCTCAGTCTGTTCCTCTTGGACTAGTTGTATTTATCATAGGTACCTTCGTGTATTTACAAGCAGACTGCCACCGAGCACCACTATAAAAATTGTTGATTTAAAAAAAAAAAAAAAAAAAAAAAAAAAAAGACAGCCCCTCTCCTCCCTCTGACTGATGGCTCTGTGAGGACTGTCACCTCAACAGAAATGCATCCTCTACCTGTCATACACTCGCCCAATTGCAACATATGGCTGTTTATTATGGAACTTCAATGGTATGCGCAACATTGCGCTCATGAAGTTGTTGCATCAGATGCAGTGAAAAGCATGCATCTGGATTAATGGACAGTTTCGCACCACTCCAGAGGGTGCAGCTGAAACCATGGCCTGTGTTGAGCCTATCGCCAGGTTCATTAAATGGCTTAAAGTCAGGTCCTCTGCCTGCCTAGCCAACTCAAACGTAAGGCATGCCCTTCATTCCCTTACCACGCCTGCTTCGGTGGGCAGAGACTCTTCCAGGTCAAAGAACTTGGCCTCCCTCTCTGAACATCAGTGCTTGTCACTGAAATCCCCTCTCAAAGATTTGGTGGACCTCTGACTGCCAAACTTTATACACACGGATTACTTTGCTGATGCAAATAACCTGGGCAGGTGGTTAGTTGACCAGTTTGGTGACCACTTTGAGACTCATAGGCTCCTTGGCAAGGATGAAGACTCTGTCAAGGCCTATCACACATCACTGGAACAGGCGCTCACTGAGTGCCAGGCCCAGCAAGATTGTGTATATGTCAGTAGTGACGGCACTGTGCCCACAAAAGCAGATGCACTTGCTAAACAGTCGGTGTATGCATCCCAGGTCTACTGGGGTGCCAGACTTCTACTTGAAACTCGTCAGCTGGTTGGCAAAGTGACCAGCAATGACACCAAGCTCATTGAACTTCGCATTGCGATCCAAAAGGCTACCACACAAGATGGAGTCACATCCATCTTGTGCTTCTTAGATTCGATGAATGCCATCAACTGCATCATCGATTGCAACCCTCATTCCATGCAGCAATATTCCATTGCCCTGTGCAAAGTGTTACGGCGCTGGCTCAATGAAGACAAGTAGTGCAGAATTGAATTCTGGCATGTCCCTTCCAAGTAGAAGTGGGCTATTCAACTTGAGGCGCACGAGTTTGCCTGTACACTCGATATACCACTGGGGGCTCACCCTCTGTACACCACAGATGCCCTCCAAAAGGAGGGCAACGATGACATGCATGCCTCTTGGTTTGACCAATCTCGGACCAAGAAATATATAGGCGCTTCCACATTTCATTTCCATGAAGTGGGAAGACCCAATTCCTATGAGTGCCCTTCTCGCAAGAAAATGGGCTTCATGAAGTTGGTGACAGGTAACAAGCTATTTGCTTGCTGCTGTTGCATGGCATGCGGACATGCGCCAATCAATGCGTATCATGCGCGGTTCAATTTTGTTGAGAGTGACCAATGCTCATGCGGACGAGGGCCTGAGGACGCCGTCCACATCATGACTCTCTATTATAACTGGCAGATACCAACTGAATGCTAGTATGACACCTTTGTGTGTCTCTGGTTTATTAAGTACCTAACATCAAACAAGGCAGTGGGTGCTTTTATTCCAGATCCAGGTGGCGGGTGACCATGCGCTTGCAGCAGACAGTGCTCTTCAGAGCGCTGGTGCATTCTGGTGATTGACGAAAGTGACCGTTGAGCTTCATTGCACACTGCAAGCCTGTGATAGCTGGCATTATGGGACCTCACGAACTCTTTACATGGAATTGACCGCTTCCAGACCTTCGGGTTTGGGGGACGCTGGCTCGAGCAAGCAAATCAGCATGAGCTTGAGCCTTGAGCGGCTTGAGCACAGGCACGAGAGAGCAGGGCAGTGCAGCCCTCTATATTTACCTCTTTGCTTCTGTATTATCTGATGCATCATATTTATCATAGATACTTCGTTATATTTACAAGTGGACTGCCATCGAGCATCGCTTTATAAATTGTTGATTTAAAAAAAAAAAGACTGATGGCTCTGGAGCAACAGCCTCTCTCTTTCCTCTGACTGATGGTCCTGGAGCGAGAGCCTTTTCACTCCCTCCAACTAATGGCCCTGGAGTGACATCCTCTTCTTTCCCCACAACTGATATTCCTGAAGCAACACCTAATGCCTTCAGTACTCCCATCTCTGAACCTGAGGCCACCAATGATCAGACTGTTGCCCCAGCTAAATCTGGAACACCAAATCCTATCTCTGAGGTGGCTGGCGATAAGCCTATCACTACTACTACTGTTGCTATTATCAATGAGCAAGCCTTGCCTGAGAAGACAAGTTGTCTTGTTCCTTATTTGAAGGCCCTCTCTTCGGATTATCAGTGGCAAGAATTAATTTCTAATTGGATTCTTTTTGAGCTAAAAGGCCCTCCGAGCAATGGTGTAAGTTCAACCAGTTTTATATTTTATCATCAATCTTCAATTGTTTATCCAGCAATTGTCAATAACTTCGAGACCAAGTCAAGTCGCTTCATAGTTAAAGGAAGGCAGAAAGACACAATAAGAACAAATGCCTAGTCTCGATAGCATCGATGAGTTTGGATCAAAATGGAAAGCATGGTGGAAAGCAATCCAACCATTCTGGCAAAAGGATCACTTTACTCATAAACTGCCACAGGATGTTGATTGGTTGCCATTGGTATGTGGTGGACCTAATGGCATTCTCCTTGTTCTCTTGGCTCTTAGCCAGTGGGTTCAAGCTATGAGTACCAATGAGGTTTTATCAGATCTTGAAGATGTAAACTGGGTATTAGTGCAGCTGCAAGCTGCAATAGCAAAGAAACAGGATGCTGGCCAGAAATGGGTAGCTAGTAGCACTAGTGCTGATAGGACTATAGCAAAGAGGTGTGCATTTTGTTATTTTATCTGTTCTTCTGTCTTCTGACTTTTATAATCAGGCAGAAGAAGAGTGGTCTACAAAAGTAATACTCGGTATGTTGGACTTTACAAGTTGAGCCTCTATGATACTTTTCTGCATAGAGCCATTTCTTCTTTATTGATGCTTTCAAATTCTGATCATAATGAGATTCAATATACCTGCTAGATCTTTGAATAGATATTTGCTATTTAGTCTGAAAGCTTGAAACTACAATATTTTATGACAAATTTTGAGCCAATTAAAATGAATTACAATATCACCTGAGTCTAATTACAATGGCATACAGTGCAATTACAATGGCTTCCAAGCCTAATTACAATGACATACAATGCAATTATGATGGATTATAATGGCACCCACACCTAATTATAATGATGTACAATGCAATTGGAATAAATTACAACAGTACCTGGGCCTAATAATAATGATATATAATGCAATTACAATCAATTACAATGGCTCTCAAGCCTAATTACAATCAATTACAATGAATTACAATAGCACCTGTGCTTAATTACAATGACATGCAATGAATTATATGTAATTAATTACAACAACTCCAGAGCCCAATCATAATGAATTACAACAGCTCCTGAGCCCAATTATAATAAAGTATAATGCAATTACAATCAATGACAATGGCTACCAAGCCTAATTACAATCAATTACAATCAATTACAACAGCTCCCAAGGACAATTACAATGAAGTACAATATAATTACAATTAATTACAACAGCTCCTGAGCCTAATTACAATACAATACAATGCAATTATATTCAATTACAATGGCTACCATGCCTAATTACAATATAATTACAATAAATTATAATAGCTTCCAAGGACAATTACAATAAAGTACAATGCAATTACAATGAATTACAATAGCCACCGAGGACAATTATAATAAAGTACAATGCAATTACAATAGCTTCTGAGCCTAATTACAATAACATACAATGTAATTATAATCAATTATAACAGCCTCTGAGCCCAATTACAATGGAGTACAAGGCTATTACAATACCTTTTACAATGTCTTACAATTAGCCCAATTACAATTCAACTTGGTATTATGTACAACACTTGCTCAGTATTGCCTGGTTATTGTATACAAAAGTACCAGCTACTATTGCATCAGTTACAAGTGGGTTAAATGTTACAACCCTCGAATCAACTGGAGAACAGAGAGAATCACATTTGACCGATGCCCTGAAGAGTGTCAGTGAATTGTCCAAATGGAAAACCCCAAGGATGACGACACCTCTATTAAGACAGATGAGATTGACTTCGGAAACAGAGAAAAACTCTTGATGATCAATATGAACCAAGAGTTTCATCTAAGGGCCTTCCAGATGACGGCTTCCAAACTGGCAGAAGCAACAACAAAGGTGGCGAAGATGAAAACCTTTGAAGAGATCGTACCAGAAGAATACCACTGTTTTAAGAATTCAGTGTTCAGGAAAGAGTCATTCAATGAACTACCACTGCAACAACCTTGGGACCATGCAATCGGACTCATCCCAGGAGCCAAACTCCAGGATTGCAAGGTCTATCCTTTGACACTGGATAAACAGAAACAGTTGGATGCCTTTTTGGATGAAAATCTAAACACTGAACAAATCAGACTATCAAAGTCACCAATGGCCTTGCCTTTCTTCTTCATGAAAAAGAAGGACAGATTCTGTTATGGACTATTCATTTTTCTTATCTTATCTTCCTTCCCTTATCCTTATCTCCTCTATCATGCTGCGCATCCCTCCCTATCATACTGCGCAGCATGCAGTCATCGAGTCATCTTCACTTCTCTAGTCATCCTAAGTCATCTCATCCCAGCCTTACTCATCTGCAGTCCACAGCATTGTGCAGCCCATGGTCCATGTTCAAGTACTGTAGTATACATAAGGACTTCCAGATGTACCAGTAGCGCTAGGTGTAATATTCCTTTTGCCATCGTCTTAAACTGCTCTCACACTTAGTCTGCCTGAGTCCTTTAAGATTTGTCTAGTCTAACAGATCCCTACAACCTGTACAGGAGTATTGGAAATTGAACGACATGACGATAAAGAACAAATACCCATTACCCCTGATCCAAGAACTAATTGACAAACTGAAGGAGGCGAAGTTCTTTACAAAGCTCGATATCCAATAGAGATATAACAACATCTGCATAAAAGAAGGCAACAAATGGAAGGCTGCATTTTGGACAAACTGGGGAATGTTTGAACCTCTGGTCATATTCTTTGGACTGACGAATTCACTGGCTATCTTCCAAACCATAATGAATATGATCTTTAAGGACGAAATTGATCAGGGACACATAGTAATCTACATGGACAATATCCTCATCTTCAATAAAGATTTGGATAAACACAGACAACTTGTCTGATGTATACTGGAAAAGCTTAAGAACAATAAGCTTTACTTAAAAACCCGAAAAGTGTTCATTTCATCAATTGGAAGTAGAGTACCTTGGAATGATCATCTCAGAAAATAGCATTAAGATAGATTCCGTTAAAGTCGAAGGCATCAAAGACTGGCCAAAACCCACATATAAATAAGATATCCAACAGTTTCTAGGCTTCTGCAATTTCTACCAGTGCTTCATTGAAGGATTCGTGAAGATTGTGAAACTCCTCACAGAATTAACCGGAAAAGCCAATTGGACATGGAAAAAGGCCCAAAATGATGCATTCAACAGATTGAAAAATTGGATCTGTTCAGCACTGATCATCACGATGCCCCAAGATGATGGAAAGTTCTGAATGGAAGTTGATGCTTCAAATTATGCAATAGAAGGCATCCTTTCATTGGAACAATCTAACAGTACCTGGAGACCAGTCGCATTTATGTCCAAGTCATTGAACCCGACAGAACAGAACTACAAGATCTATGATAAAGAGATGCTCACAATCATGACAGAACTTGAGGAATGGTGCCAATACCTCTGTGGCACTAAATACAAATTCGAGATTTGGACAAACCACAAGAATTTTGAATATTTCCGAAAACCTCAGAAACTGAATCGCTGGCAAGCTCGCTGGATCTCAGAACTTTAGGACTATGACTTTATTCTGGAGCATAAACCCAGAAAATCGATGACAAAGGCAGACAGTCTGTTGAGATGACCAGACCATGAGAAGGGGGAGAATGACAATGAGAACATTGTACTCCTAAAGCCAGAAAATTTTCACTGAATATTTATAGCAAGGGTCATGCCGACACCAGAATTTCAGAACATGTTGGACCAAATAAAGCGGGCTTGGAAACAAAGAGAGCCTGAAGTCCAAAAGTGTTTTGATGCAGGTGAACATGGCTGGGAGGAAAACAACCGAATTGTCATATGGCTAAAATGGTACTATGTCCCTAAAAGTCAAAAGATAAAGGAACAGATCATCGAAATCCATCACTCTGATCAGATCTCAGAACACCCAGGACAGACAAAGATGCATGAGTTGATCACACACAACTTCTGGTGGCCCAAAATGATGAATGACATCAAGGCATACATCAAAGGATGCGACAAATGCCAATGAACAAAGATTATCAGAGATCAGAAGCATGCTCCACTCTATCCAAACAAAGTACTGAAGGAACCATGGGAGATCATCTTGGTAGATCTCATTGGACCTCTCCCCAAATCTCAAGAATTTGATGGCATAATGGTAACAGTAGATTGGTTTACCAAAGAAGCCAAGTTTATACTGGTCAATATGGAAATCATGGCAGAAGGAGTTGCTCACAAACTACATGATGCTATATTCTCGAACTATGGACTTTCCAAAAAGGTTATTAGCAACAGAGGACTGCAATTCATCTTGAATTTTATGAAAGACCTCTATACACTTTTGGAAATCAAAGGAGCCCCTTCAATGCTGTACCATCCACAAACCAATGGACAAATGGAAAGGGTTAATCAGGAACTCATGAGCCATCCACCTCTTTTCACAATGCCCACTTGTCAACAACTGTAAACAAACTCTCTCATCGCAAAAACACATTCCACAGCATCAACACTTGGGCTGATCTTGTATTGAGTTGCAGATCCGAGTTCTACAAACTCTTGAGCACATCTCTTCTAATTTATCGCAAAACCTGCTGAAAATCCAGTGAAATATTAGAGTATCTCGATGAGCAACGACCTGCTCAACACACTCGGTGGTGGTGGAAGGCCAACGCTTTCCCCGCTGAACCTGCAAGGCCTTTTCTCTCAACCTGGGCCCTCGTCCGGTATCCTGTTCCAAGGAAATGATGGTCTAATGCAGACCGATGACTCCAATCTGCAGGCTGAGGCAACTGCACCCCCTGCCCCCTTTTCTCCTACTATTTCCATGGCATCCATGTGTGCCAGGTTCAATAGTGACAATGTTGGTGTTTTGTACTTCAAAGAGGAAGGTTTCTGCCTCCTCCACAGTAAAGCAAAGGCAGTCACCAAATCCCTCTGGAACCTGAAGGAGTGGCTCCAGAAGGTCAACACTGCTGCCGTGCAGGTCCCTGCCAGCTACTAATACACCATCATGGAAGGTCTGGCCTCTTTGGTTGACACCACCGCTGATGTTAATATGTTTGGGATCCCTACTCTGGAGGAACCCAAGCACACTCTGAGGCAATGACTTGCCACCACAGTCTGCACCCACACATCTAAGTCTGCTTACTTTTCAAGCGACGTCCATGACTCTTCTCCAATGGGCACCTTACACCCTCAGGACTCTTGTTCGAATGCTGGCACTTGGCTGCCGAGACCACCTCGTAACCCGAACTGCCCACCTCCTCCTCCCTGCAGTCAATCCCGATTCCGGACTCCTGGACAGGGTCCCCCTCCTCCCATCAATCGGGCTATGCACCCTTCTGACAAGAAGCACTCATATGTGCAAGCGGCAGCTCAGCCTGCCACCACTCTGGCTGAGGCTATTGTGGCCTTGGCCAAGACCTTCCCTGATCTTTCTGCTGATAAGATTGTCTCCTTGCAAAAGGAGGCGACCAGCAAATTGTCTGGACCGCCGAAGAAAAAGGCAAAGTCCACCTCTCACAGACCATCTCGATGTAATGTCAGACTGGTCTACACTTTCCCTAGCAGCAACAGCTCCATTGCTGCCAGAACTCTCCTGACAACCCTCAATCGGGAGTTGATGGCCAGCAAGTCTTGGATTAGGTGCAAGTCTATCCAGGACCACTCCGCCACCTCGTTCTCTTGTTTGATAACAAGGATGGCCTCTCCGAAGGACTGCGATCTCATGCACGAGTCCGCCCTCTGGTGCGCTCCAACTGGCTCCACAGTCAAGCTCACCATCCCTATGAGCATTTCCTATGCGAAATTGCTCAATGTTCCTTACTTCAATGACGACGGCAGTACCCTTACTGCCTGTCAAGCTTACAAGATCCTTCAAGACTCTTCATTCTCAGACCTCATCACCCTCGTTGGAGTTCCGCACATCATGCGCAACTCCAAGAAGTCCAATACTGCAACTGTATGGTTCAATATTGAAGACACAATGACTGGTCAGAACATCAAAGCTCTGGATGATCATACCATTATGGTTCGGAACTGGCGTTGCCAGTTCAAGGCCACCCTTTCATCACCAGGATCTCCTCTCTGCGATCATTGCTGGCGCTGAGGGCACTCCTCCATGAAGTGCAACCAGCAATCTCTCCAATGCCCGCTGTGTGGGGAACTGCACAGAAAGGAGCACCACCGTGTTTTGGCTTCTTGCTGCAAGGCAAAGCTGAAGGCAAACCCACCTGTCGAGGCAACCCCTGTGGGGCAGCCCTGCCTGCACCCTCCTAAGTGTCTTAGCTGTGGCAAAGAACACTCCACCGACAACTGGAAGTGCACCTTCTGGAAGAACTGTTTCGATCCCAAGTGGATCAAACAGCACTACCAGCTGGTACGTAATCATAAGCATACAGGCCAGAATCGCTCTAATGCCTCTCCACAGTGAAATGCACAGGCTGGACCTTCATGAGTTCCTCATTGGACAGCCCCACTCTGGTGGTGGTCCCTGGTATGAGGGGGTGCTCTTTTATTTCTTCGCTTCGTATCCTGTCTCAGAATGTGAACCAAAAGCGTGTACATATAGACGTGCTCCTCTCCACTCTTGGAGAGGAATATGATATTCTTTTCCTCCAAGAACCTGCTTGGAACATTGTAAGATATGCCCCCTTGGCACATAGCATCGATGGAGAGGCGGTAATCAGAGGTCCAACCCATCTGAATTGGACTTGCATCATTCGCAGGTCATCCTATGAGGAACCCCCTCATGTGATGGCCTATGTCCACAACCACCTAAGGCGGCTATGGCCCTCCCTGAGACACGATCTAGTTGATAGTCGCAATCTCATGGTTATTAGCCTCGCCACCCCTGGCGAGCCCCTTTTCCTTGCTAACACCTACTCTGACATAGACAGCAGCATGATCTGGCTACTGGATGAATGTTCAGAGCGCCCTGATTTCCCCAACTTAGTCTATCTAGGGGGGGACTTCAATTGTCACTATGAACTTTGGAATCAAGTTTATACCTCTCAGCACACATGAGGCCAGATGCTGTGCAATGCAGCACTTGAACTCGGACTTGAATGGGCGGAACCATCTAACCCTGGCCTGACTTTCATATCCCATAACTGAGAGCTTTGGCCCTCGACTATTGATTTGATGTTCTGCCCTGTATTGACAGGACAGATTCAGCCACACATTCTACATGCATTACAGTTGATCTCGGACCATTGCCCGTTGTCACTTGAACTTGACATTCCACTACTCGACATTAGCGATTAGTGGAGGTCACTTCCCAAAGACAGTGTCCCCGAGTTTATCGCCAACATTGCCTTGGATTTACTCGGACTGGATATGATTCCAGTAGAGACTACTCGCAATCTCGAGAGGGTACTTCATGCACTTTTGGCATCAGTTGATTGGGCTTGAGAAATACACTCTAAGAAGTGCAAGCTATCTAAGCAGAGGAAAGGCTAGTGGAACCAGCACTGCTCTGAGACTTTGGAAACTTTCAGACAAACTTGTTCTGAAAGGGACCACCGCATCTGGCAGCAAGCTATTAAAGATGCCAAACATGCCTTCTTTGATAATTGAATCAAAGAGGTTGCTGAAAAGTTGCGACATCCATGGGATCTAGCTGCATGGACAAAGCAAAGGCCTTTGCCTAACTACAAGGTGATCTCTTTTCAGGGACAGCCTTGCAATTCCATTGAGTCGCTTTGGGATGTGCTCGACAAGTCCTATAATGCCATGTCTGACAGACTGGTTAATTTGAATAAACTCGATGAACTCGAGTCTCACCCAACACAGGACTGGGTCCTGTTCTCTGCTGCAGAACTCCAGGAGTCCCTGGAGCCCTGCAGCAATATGTCTGCTCCAGGACCGGACCATCTGACCTGGGCGCATATTAAACAGCTAGTGAGATTCCCTCACATTGCGACATTTTTCCTAAACATCACAAATGCATGTTTGGATTTGGGGCATTGGCCCTCTTACTTCAAGCAGAGCTTGTTGGTGATCATTCCAAAACCTGGCAAACCTGCATATGATACTCCGAAAGCCTTTTGCCCAATTGTGCTTTTGAATACTCTTGGCAAGCTCATCAAGAAAATGATGGCATGTCATATGCAATACGAGGCAACTAAATTTGCTGTTTTTGATCCAAAGCAGTTCGGTGGCATCTGACAGAACTCTACAGAGGATGCCAGAGTGTTTCTTACCTATATTATCCAGCAAGGCTGGATAAAGGGTCTTAAAATGAGCATCATCACTTTTGATGTTACTCAATACTTCCCCTCACTGAACCATCAGATGTTAGTGAGAATACTACAACACAGGGGCTTTGCACATCAAGTGTCAAAGTTCTTCGAGTCATATCTCATTGGGCATAAAACCTCTTATGTCTGGCGTAGTGCAGTCTCACCTGAGTTTGATGCCAATGTTGGTGTCGGTCAAGGCTTGGCACTATCCCCAGTACTGTCAGTGCTCTATCTAGCACCAGTGCTGAAATTGTACCAGAAAGTTGGTGACATGCTGATGATCATATCATTTGTTGATGATGGACTGATTATCACCTAGTTCAAGTCAATCCCAAACAATGTTCCAAAGCTGAAGAGGGCATACGCATCAGTGCACAACCTCTTCACTGACTTCGGGCTTGTTGTTGAACACAACAAAACCAAGCTGCAGCATTTCTCATGCAATGCAGCGGATCCCCGTCCATCCATTGATCTTGGGTTTGTGCCGTATACTGGCACCACCCCGCTCCAGTCCAAGGATGTCTGGTGGTACCTTGGGTTCTTCCTGGATGCATGCCTCTCTTTTAAGGAGCATGTCTGCTTTTATGCAATGAGGGCTCTGACCACTGCCAGAGCCTTTCAAATGCTAGGCAATTCTGTTCGAGGACTGTCACCTCAACAGAAACGCATCCTCTACCTGTCGTGCACTCACCCGATTGTGACATATGGCTGTTTATTATGAGACTTCAATGGTATGCACAATGTTGCACTCATGAAGTTGTTGCATCAGATGCAGTGGAAAGCATGCATTTGAATTAATGGACAGTTTCGCACCACTCCAGAGGGTGCAGCTGAAACCATGGCCTGTGTCGAGCCTATCGCTGAGTTCATTAAATGGCTGAAAGTCAGGTCTGCTGCCCGCCTAGCCAACTCTAATGTAAGGCATGCCCTTCGTTCCCTTATCACACCTGCTTCCACAGGTGGAGATCCTTCGAGGTCAAAGAATTTGGCCTCCCTCTCTAAATGTCAGTGCTTGTCACTGAAATCTCCTCTCAAAGATTTGGTGGACCTCAGACCACCGAACTTTATATACACAGATTATTTTGCCAATGCAAATAACCCGGGCAGGTGGTTAGTCGACCAGTTTGGCGACTGCTTTGAGACTCATAGGCTCCTTGGCAAGAATGAGGACTCTGCCAAAGCCTATCGCAACTTGCTGGAGCAGGCGCTCGCTGAGTGCCAGGCCCAGCAAAATTGTGCATATGTCAGTAGTGATGGTGCCATGCCCATGAAAGCAGATGCACTTGTTAAACAGTCGGTGTATGCATCCTGAGTCTACCAGGGCACCACACTTCTATTTGAAACTTGTCAGCCAGTTGGCAAAGTGACTAGCAATGATGCTGAGCTCATTGGATTGCATGTTGCGATCCAGAAGGCTACCACACAAGATGGAGTCACTTCCATCTTGTGTTTCTTAGACTCGATGAATGCCATCAACTGCATCATCAACTGCAATGCTCATTCTGCGCAGCGGCACTCTATTGCACTGTGCGAAATATTACAGCACTGGCTCAGCCAGGACGAGTGGTGCAGGATTGAATTCTGGCATGTCTCTTCAAAGTGGAAGTGGACTATTCAACTTGAAGCACATGAGTTCGCTCATGCACTCGATGTACCACTGGGGGCCTGCCCCCTATACACTACGGATGCACTCCGCAAGGAGGCAGACGATGAAATGCATGCCTCCTGGTTCGACCAATCTTGGACCAAGAAATACATTGGCACCTCCATGTTTCATTTCCATAATGCTGGAAAGCCTGACTCCTATGAGCATTCCTCTTGCAAGAGAGCAGGCTTCATGAAGTTGGTAACAGGCAACAAGCTGTTTGCTTGTTGCTGTCACATTGCATGCGGACATGCGCTGATCAATGCATATCGAGCATGGTTCAATTTTATCGAGAGCGATCAATGCTCCTGCAGACGAGGGCCTGAGGACTCCATCCATATTATGACTCTCTGCCATAACTGGAGTACATGACACTCCCCCCCCTGTTCTCCTGGCATCCCTGTTGAGTCCCTGTTGGGTCCTTGTTGAGTTTCTGGAGTTTCTGTAAAGTCCTGGTTGAGTCCTGGTTGAGTCCTAGTTAGGTCCAATATATATATTACCTGGACTGAAGAAGGACTGAAGGAGGACTGAAAGAGGATTTTACAAGGATTTCAGCAGAACTCATTCTATCAGGACTCCAGAAGAACTCAACCAGAACCCCAGGAGGACTTTAGAAGGAATCAGAAGGACTCTAGAAGGAGTTTACAAGAATCTATACTGAACTATACCAGAACTCTGATATATATTCACATATTCACAGACATTTGGCATATTTCAGAAGAACTGAATCAGGACTCCACAAGGACTCCACAAGGACCTTAAGAAAACTCTGTCAGGATTTCTACAAGACTCTACAAGGACTCTACAAAGATTCTCATAGGATTCCACAAGGACTTTAACAGAACTCTACAAGAACTTTTTCAGGACCACAAGAATTTCAACAGAACATTATTATCACAGGACTCCAGCAGGACTCCAGCAGGATTCCAGCAGAACTCTACAAGGAAAAACATTAAGAGGAGTCCACAAGAACTTTACAAGAACATTACAAGAACTCCACAAGGATTCTACAAGAACTGCACAAGGATTTCATAAGGACTTGACAAGAACTTTACAAATGCACTGCTATATAAATTGTTGATTTAAAAAAAAAAAAAAAAAAAAAAACAGGGCAAAGGGTTACAGCGCAGTATCTGCAGGATACCATGAGAAGTGCAGTCAAATCCTGACTCAGACAGAATAGGGCTGAGGGTTTTACGATACATCAGAATAGCACATTGCATGAATCCTGGTAGTATAAGTATATAGAAATTATACTGTAGAACCCAGCTTTGAGCTGGCTAATTACTAGCATTCTTCTCCCCGCCTCTCACAACTTCAGTTAGTTAGTGTTAGGCTAGACGAATCTTAAAGGACTCAGGCAGACTAAGTGCGAGAGTGGTTTAAGATGATGGCAAAAGGAATATTAAACCTAGCGCTACTGGTACACCTGGAAGTCCTTATGTATACTACAGTACTCAAGCACAGACCATGGACTGCGCAATGCTGTAGACTGCGGGTGAGTAAGGCTGGGGTGGGATGACTCAGAGTGACTAGAGAAATGAAGATGACTCGATGACTGCGCACTGTGCAGTATGATGGGGAGGGGTGCACAGCATGATGGGAAAGGGAGAGATAAGGGAAACGATAAGGGAAAGGAAGATAAGATAAGGAAAATGAATAGTCCATAACATCACCCTCTCTTTAGATTCACATCCTCGCGAAAACCCTTAGTCCAGCTGTCCCCACCCATTGTTTTCCCAGGCGGTTGTCGCGTGTGGGGCCCACGTGTGAATGAGCTCCTCGTTGTAGGAGCGGATGTGGTGGAGCATGGTGGTGAGGAGTTTGAATCACTGATTTTCAGTGCGAAGCATCTCTATTGCTTTGCGAAGCGCGATGCATTCTGCTGTTGTAGGGGCGGTCCCATCAGGGGTCTGTCTGGCCCAAAGATGTGTATGGATGGCCATGACATAGCGCAGGTATGCACCGAGGGTAATGGCGAGGGGGTCCATGTAGTCTCTGGCATCGAGAATCTTCGCCAGATTCTCAGAGTCATTTGTGATGGGGGTGGGTGCGCAGCTGTTGTCGCCGCTTTTGATGCTGATGGGGGCATTGGTGGTCATGATGTGTGATTTTTGGTCTTCTTCCCTCTTTTCGTGGTCCTTTTATCTTGTTCCATAGTCTTCTTCAGGAAATGGTCTAGAGCTTGCTGCGCATTCCCCAGTTCTTTCTCTTTGATCCATGTGTTCTCCTCATGTCCGTATTCTTTCCATTTGACCAGGAATAGCGTTCCTCTTCCTTGTTTCTTTCTTTTTAGAATTTCTTCTATCTCATACTCTTCTTTATCATTTATGATCTCAGGGGGTGGCAGTGATGGCTGTTCTTGTATCTTGAAATGGGGTCCTTTGTAGGGTGTGAGTAGTGTTTCATTGAACATGGGGTGTATCAGCTGCCATGATGCTGAGAGTTCCAGGTGATATGCTGAGGCTCCTTTCTTTTTGATCACCTTGAACAGTCCATATCGGAGTGCCAATAACTTCTTTGATGGTCGATTGACTGTGATATTGGTGGCTTCAAGCCATACTCCATCCCCTTTCTTGTATTCGTGGGCTAGTCTTCGCCTTGCATCGTAATTGTCTTTGGCTCATGTTTGCGCATACTGTAGCACAGCATTTGCTTCTTTCCAGATTTGATCCATTCTTTCGACAAAGTTCTTTGCTGTGGGGTTATTCCTTTCCATTGTCTGTGGTTCTCCCTTTCAGGGGTGCATTCCATAGTTGAGATAGAATGGTGTCTCCTTTGTTCCCTGGTGTGTTTTGTCATTATATTGGTATTCTGTGATCACTATCCATTCTGCCCAGTCGTTCTGCAGGTTGTTTGTGAAGTTTCTAAGGAAAACTTCCGTTTCTTGATGGGATCGCTCCGCCTGTCCATCTGTTTGTGGGTGATAGGCCATTGATAGGTTTTGCTTTGTTCCAAGCAGTTTTAGAAGCACTGTCATGAATCGTGCTGTGAATTGGGGTCCTCGGTCACTGATGATCTTTCGTGGAATTCCATGGAGTCTCCACACATTGTCTCGGTATAGTCATATGAGACCTTCTGCTATGAGTTCAGTGTTTGTAGGAATTAGATGGATCATCTTGGTCAGGCGGTCTGTGACTGCGGCGATGGTGTTAAAGCCATTCGAGCTGAGTAGCGGTCCTATGAGGTCTACTCCAATATCTTCCCATGGTTGCTGCAGAACCTTGTGTGGGTGTAGTGGTGCATGTTTCTTTTGTCAGATGATTTTGTTTCACTGGCATGCTTCACATCCATTGACATACTTCTTGATGTCTGTTAACATTGATGGCCACCAATAGGTGTGGTTTATGAGTTCGTGCATGCGATATTGTCCTGGGTATCCTCCAATGGGTGTATCGTGGTGTTCGAACATGATGTCTTCCTTCAATTTGTTGTCTGGGGAAATGTAGATCTTCCCTCCTGCATATACAATGTGGTTTTCTTCTGTGAATCAGTGTGGTTTTTCCTTCAGTCCTGTTGTTACGATCATCTCCCTCTGTGCACATTGTCGAATTTGTTCTATTCTTGGAGTTTCGATCATCGTGATTCCTCTTGTTTGCATTGTTTCATTATTTCCTGCTTCCCCTTTCTGTGGATGTTCGTCCTTGAACATCATAAAGTCGAAATCTCATTCATTATTCTCTTCCAGGTGTCGGATGAATGCGGTTTCTTTGATCATTTGTATGTCGTCTTTCTCTGCTAGGTTGTCTTCATATCCTGCCATTTGTGATAGGACGTCTGCTTTTCCATTTGCTTTTCCTGGCATGTGTCGTAGTTCGTAGTCATATTCTTGTAGTTTCAGATACCAGCCGGTCTGTCTCGAATTGAGTCATTGCGGTTTTCGGAAGTATAATAGGTTCTTGTAGTCTGTTAATATTTTGAACTTCTCTTGAGCTTCTAGGAGGTATTGTCTTCATGTCTTTAGTGCTACCATTATTGCAAGGAGTTCTTTGTCATAGATTTCATAGTTCTGCTCTGCTAGGGTCATACATCTTGAGATGAAGGCGATTGGGTGCCACAGTCCTTTTTGCTGCTGTGATAATACCACTCCGATGGCATATCCTGAGGCGTCTGTTTCGACTCAGAAATTTCCCTCTGTTTGTGGTAGTGCTAGGATGGGTGCTGAGGTTATATGTCAGATTAGCTCTTTGAAAGCACTTTGCTGCTTGTCTGTCCACTGGAATGCTTTGTTTCCAGTCAGCTCTGTTAAAGGTTTAGTGACTTTTGCATATCCTTTGATGAATCGTCAGTAAAAGTTTGTGAATCCCAGGAACTTTTGTAGTTCTTTCTTCGTTTTCAGGGTTGGCCAGGATTGTATGGCTGTAATCTTCTCTGGTTCCATTTCCACTTTTCCTTCTCCTATGATATACCCTAGTACTGGGACTTTTGATGATTCCCAGACACATTTCGGTCCTTTAATGAATAGGTCGTTTTTGTTCAGTATCTCCATGACTTCTACTGTGTTCTTTTGAAGTTCCTCTTGTGTTCGTCTGATGATTATGATGTCATCTATATAGATTATGCATACTCTTCTTTGTATTTGGTCTTGGAAGAGGCTTGCCATCATTCGGCTGAAAGTTCCTGGTGCATTGCACTGCCCAAAGTATATGACTGTTGGCTCAAAGAGCCCTCTTACTGTTAGGAAGGCTGCTTTCCATTCGTCCCCTTTTTGAATGCGAACATTATTGTATTCCCAGATAATGTCGATCTTGTTAAAGTACTTCGCTCCTTGTAGTACATCGAGGAGTTCACTGATGTGTGGCAGTGGGAACTTGTCCTTGACCATATATTTGTTTATTTCTCGATAATCTTGGATGAGTCATTTGCTACCATCTTTCTTATTGTGAAAGAAACAAGGTGCTGCATAGGGTGATTTTGAGGGGCATATCTTCCCTGTTCTTAGTCCTTCTTTGACAAAGGTGTCTAGTTCTTTTAGTTCTTTCTGCGTCATTGGGTGGACCTTGCTTGGTATCATCTTCAGTGCATCTTTTGTTAAGTTTATTTCATGGTCCCACTTCTTGTGGTCTGGTAACTGATCGAAGTTCTTCTCTTTAACGAGGTGTTTGAATCTTGTCAGATATGAAGGTATCTGAGTTTTCATCCTGTTATTGGCTGTAGTCTTCACTGGTTCAGCCATTTTCTGTATTTTGATCATCTGGTGGTTTATTTTGCATGTTTTAGGGCATCTGTTAAAGATGATCTCTCCCATCCTCCATTTGATCATTGGGTTATGATAGACAAGCCAGTCATGTCCCAGTAGCATGTCGGTTTTTCCAATATCGAGTATGATGGCTTCCATATGCTCTTTGTGTTCTTTAATATCAATGTGGACCTCTGCTACTTGGTCTGCTGTTTTCTGGCGGTTGGGTGATCCGTCTGCATTTATGATTGGAATTTTCTTGATTCGTCATGTTTTTAATCCTGTTTTTGTTACTATGGCGGTATTGATGCAGGTCCTGTCTGCTCCGCTATCAACTTCTGGTGTTATCATTGCTATCCTCTTTTGCATTTGTATCTTCACTGGTACTGTGAGTTCTTTCCTTTTGGGTGGTTTGTTGCCTTGGATGGTTTTTCTTGGTGCTTCAGGTCGCTTTGCAGGAATGGTGTATTTCAGAGTATGGAATGATCTACATCTGGTATCAAAGTGAGTCTGTTTCAGCTGTATGGGTTGTGATTTAGCACCTCTTAATTGGACCCTTCGATAAAACCCTCTTTGTCAGAGCTTTCTTTGTCCTTGTCTGCTTTGTCTTCTTCTCCTTCTTCTTTCACTTCTCTGACTTGGGATTTCCCCTTCTTCTTCTTCTTCCAGTTTCATGCATAATGTCCTTTCAAGCCACAATTGTAACATGTGATGTTTGCTGCTCCTTTTTGTGGCTCCAGACAGTTTTGTGAAAGGTGTCCTGGTTTATTGCAGTTGAAGCAATTGTTGCTTCATACTTTGTCGACTTCCATGGCCTGCCCTGCTCCTTGGCTTGGGTTTCCCACTTTGCATTGGTTATTTGTGAATTCTCCCCTCATTACATTCCTATGTTCGTCGATATTGCGTCCTATCGCTTGCACTGTCTTGATATATTCGTCCCCATCCGTTGGAAGTTCGGAGATCAAATGTACGGCTTCTGCTGTCCTCCAGTTTAGGCTCTTCTCGAGTAGGAAATGAGGAGCTGTTCCCGTCATTCCTGCTTTTCCTGCGAGGTCTATGAATTCATCTAGGAATTCATCAATGGGTCAGTTTTCCTGTCTAATGTTGAATAATTTGCTTTCTGCTTGTGACAGTGACATGACATTGCTGAATCATGTCTGTATTTCAGTTATGAAATCGGCCCATGTGCTTTGATTAGTTGTAGTGTCAATTTTCTTTGATGCTCAGTGGGCTCCTAGTCTGTCAGTCATTCTGGACAGTACTGCTCCAATCTTCTGTACATTGGTGAGGTCTCCATGTGCAGTTATATAGAGTTTTATCTTTCTCCACCAAATGTCAAAGGCTGTTCGATCCCCTGTGAAGGATTTCAGATCCGCAATAATTCCTCTATATTCTGTTGCCATTATTGCTATGCAAAACCTAGTCTGCATGCAGGTCACTCTAACTGTTACAAACTATTTATTTTCTTTATCTTATCTTCCTTCCCTTATCTCTTTCCTCTCCATCATGCTGTGCAGCGTGCAATCATTGAGTCATCTTCATTTCCCTAGTCACTCTGAGTCATCCCACCCCAGCCTTACTCATCTGCAGCCTGCAGCATTGCGCAGCTCATGGTCCATGCTCGAGTACTGTAGAATACATAAGGACTTCCAGATGTACCAGTAGCGCTAGGTTTAATATTCCTTTTGCCATCGTCTTAAACCGCTCTCACACTTAGTCTGCTCAAGTCCTTTAAGATTCGTCTAGTCTAACAAGATATTAAACCTCATCGAGACTCGCCCAGACTCACACACACCACGTCATGCTTTATCAAAGACCAAATCAACATTTGACGACAAATGGTCGCCGACCCAGCAAGCACTAGCATGAGTGACAAGAACACCTGGTTCAGAGAAGTAGATCATACATTGCAGTCCACGCCATTCACAGAGACAGTCCACGCCAACCACAGAGACACTAGCAATTTGAACAATCAAGAAAGGGAGCATATGCCTATACCAAGTAGCGACGAAGAAGAAGAATAGGCACTTCTGAGAGAACTTGCCTTCACCACCGCAGACGAGCCTACTGAAAACTTCAGTAATGAAACAGCACAGCTCATTGCAGAACTCTTACTAGAAGGAGAATATGGGATAAGCCTAGAAGAGCTGTGGTCAGACCAGAATCTTTCTGCCGAAGAAGAGGACAAACCAATCCACAAGAGAACAAGAGAAGAACAAACGCGAGCCCAAAGCTTCAGACAACAGCAGATTGCAAACTATAATCGCCAAGTACAAGAAGAGGATATACTAATACAGAAGGGACACGATGCACAGAGCATATGACAGAACCAATGAGAACGATACCAAAGCCAGGGGCACATAGGAACAAAATTGCTAAACCCCTTCAGAAGACCGATCCGCCGAAGTACAGCATAAAGAAAATTGCACCATTGTGGCGAAAGTAAGCGACAGCAACTGGAATGAATACTATCGGTGGAGGGAGCAAAAGAGACTACCCAAGACAGACGGACCAACTGCTGCAGAGTGGAACGAATTCGAACAAGCCTGTAGAATCGCAGAAATTGACCTAGACTATTGGAAAGAGCAAAGAGAAGAACAAAGACAAAAGCAGATCCAAGAACAGCAGGCCCAAGCACAACAAGCTCAAGAACAGGAAAGCCAAGACCAAGACAGCGACAAAGAAATTCCACAAACAATGGCGACAGAATACAAAGGAATTATTGCAGACCCAAAGTCCTTCACAGGAGACCAAACAGCTTTCAACATTTGGTAGAGGAAGATGAAACTCTACATAACTGCACATGGAGACCTCACCAATACACAAAAGATTGGAGCAGTACTATCCAGAATGACTAACAGACTGGGAGCCCACTGGGCATCGAAGAAAATCGACACCACGACCAATCAAAGCACATGGGCCGATTTCGTAACCAAAATACAGACACAATTCAGCAATGTCATGTCACCGTCGCAAGCAGGAAGCAAATTATTCAACATCAGACAGGGAAACTGACTGATCAACGAATTCCTAGATGAATTTGTAGACCTCGCAGGAAAAGCAGGAATGACGGGAACAGCTCCTCATTTCCTACTCGAGAAGAGCCTAAACTGGAGGACAGCAGAAGCCGTACATTTGATCTCCGAACTTCCAACGGATGGGGACGAATATATCAAGACAGTGCAAGCGATAGGACGCAATATCGACGAACATAGGAATGTAATGAGGGGAGAATTCACAAATAACCAATGCAAAGTGGGAAACCCAAGCCAAGGAGCAGGGCAGGCCATGGAAGTCGACAAAGTATGAAGCAACAATTGCTTCAACTGCAATAAACCAGGACACCTTTCACAAAACTGTCTGGAGCCACAAAAAGGAGCAGCAAACATCACATGTTACAATTGTGGCTTGAAAGGACATTATGCATGAAACTGGAAGAAGAAGAAGAAGGGGAAATCCCAAGTCAGAGAAGTGAAAGAAGAAGGAGAAGAAGACAAAGCAGACAAGGACAAAGAAAGCTCTGACAAAGAGGGTTTTATCGAAGGGTCCAATTAAGAGGTGCTAAATCACAACCCATACAGCTGAAACAGACTCACTTTGATACCAGATGTAGATCATTCCATACTCTGAAATACACCATTCCTGCAAAGCGACCTGAAGCACCAAGAAAAACCATCCAAGGCAACAAACCACCCAAAAGGAAAGAACTCACAGTACCAGTGAAGATACAAATGCAAAAGAGGATAGCAATGATAACACCAGAAGTTGATAGCGGAGCAGACAGGACCTGCATCAATACCGCCATAGTAACAAAAACAGGATTAAAAACATGACGAATCAAGAAAATTCCAATCATAAATGCAGACGGATCACCCAACCGCCAGAAAACAGCAGACCAAGTAGCAGAGGTCCACATTGATATTAAAGAACACAAAGAGCATATGGAAGCCATCATACTCGATATTGGAAAAACCGACATGCTACTGGGACATGACTGGCTTGTCTATCATAACCCAATGATCAAATGGAGGATGGGAGAGATCATCTTTAACAGATGCCCTAAAACATGCAAAATAAACCACCAGATGATCAAAATACAGAAAATGGCTGAACCAGTGAAGACTACAGCCAATAACAGGATGAAAACTCAGATACCTTCATATCTGACAAGATTCAAACACCTCGTTAAAGAGAAGAACTTCGATCAGTTACCAGACCACAAGAAGTGGGACCATGAAATAAACTTAACAAAGGATGCACCCAAGACAATACCCAGCAAGGTCTACCCGATGATGCAGAAGGAACTAGAAGAACTAGATGCCTTTGTTAAAGAAGGACTAAAAATAGGGAAGATATGCCCCTCAAGATCACCCTACGCAGCACCTTGTTTCTTTCACAATAAGAAAGATGGTAGCAAACGACTCATCCAAGACTATCAGGAAATAAACAAATATATGGTCAAGGACAAGTTCCCACTACCACACATCAGTGAGCTCCTCAACATACTACAAGAAGCAAAGTACTTTAACAAAATCAACATTATCTGGAGATACAATAATGTTTGCATTTGAAAAGGAGATAAATGGAAAGCAGCCTTCCTAACAGCAAGAGAGCTCTTCGAACCAATAGTCATATACTTTGGACAGTGCAATGCACCAGGCACTTTTAGCCAAATGATGGCAAGCCTCTTTCAAGACCAAATACAAAGGAGAATGTGCATAATCTATATGGACAACATCATAATCATTGGACAAACATAAGAGGAACTCCAAAAGAACACAATAGAAGTCATGGAGATATTGAACAAGAACAACCTATTCATCAAAGGACCAAAATGTGTCTGAGAATCATTAAAAGTCCCAGTACTAGGATATATCATAGGAGAAGGGAAAGTAGAAATAGAACCGGAGAAGATTACAGCCATACAATCCTGGCCACTTCTAAAAATGAAGAAAGAACTACAGAAGTTCTTGGGATTCACAAACTTTTACCGATAATTTATCAAAGGATATGCAAAAGTTGCTAAACCTTTAATGGAGCTGACTGGAAACAAAATATTCCAGTGGACAGACAAGCAGCAAAATGCTTTCAAGGAACTAATCCAACATATAACCTCGGCACTCATCCTAGCACTACCACAAACAGAAGAAAAATTCCAAGTTGAAACGGATGCCTCAGGATATGCCATCAGAGTGGTATTATCACAACAGCAGAAAGGACTGTGGCACCCAATCACCTTCATCTCAAGATGCATGACCTCAGCAGAGCAGAACTATGAAATCTATGATAAAGAACTCCTTGCAATAATAGTGGCACTAAAGACATGGAGACAATACCTTTTAGAAGCTCAAGAGAAGTTTGAAATATTGATGGATCACAAGAATCTATCATACTTCTGAAAACCGCAATGACTCAATTTGAGACAGACTGGCTGGTACCTGAAATTACAAGAATATGACTATGAACTATAACATGTACTGGAAAAAGTAAATAGAAAAGCAGACATCCTATCACAAATAGCAGAATATGAAGAAAACCTAACAGAGAAAGATGATATACAAATGATCAAAGAAGCCACATTCATTTGACACTTGGGGATTCGATCATTATGACTCTTCTTGTTTGTATTGTTTCATTATTTTCTGCTCCCTCTTTCTGTGGATATTCATCCTCGAACATCATAAATTCAAAATCTTGTTCATTATTCTCTTCTAGAATAGAACAAATTCAACAATGTGCATAAAGGAAAATGATTATAACAACAGGACTGAAGGAAAAACTGCACTGGTTCACAGAAGAAGACCACATCATATATGCAGGAGAGAGAATCTATGTTCCTCCAGACAGTAAATTGAAGGAAGATATCATGTTTGAACACTATGACACACCTATAGAAGGGCACCCAGGACAATATCGCATGCACGAACTCATAAACCACACCTACTGGTGGCCATCAATATTAACAAACATCAAGAAATATGTTAATGGATGTGAAGCATGCCAGCGAAACAAAATCATCCAACAAAAGAAACATGCACCACTACATCCACATGAAGTTCTGCAGTAACTATGGGAAGATATCGGAGTAGATCTCATAGGACCGCTACCCAGCTCGAATGGCTTTAATGCCATCACCGCAGTCACAGACTGCCTGACCAAGATGATCCATCTAATTCCCACAAACACCAAACTTACAGCAGAAGGTCTCACACAACTATACTGAGACAATGTGTGGTGACTCCATGGAATTCCATGAAAGATCATTAGCAACTGAGGACCCCAATTTGCAGTGTAATTCATGACAGCACTTCTAAAACTGCTTGAAATGAAGCAAAACCTATCAACAGCCTATCACCCACAGACAGATGGACAGGTGGAGCGATCCCATTAAGAGATGGAAGCTTTCTTTAGAAGCTTTACAAACAACCTACAGAATGACTGGGCAGAATGGATAGCGATTGCAGAGTACCAATATAATGACAAAACACACCAGTGGACAAAGGAGACACTATTCTATCTCAACTATGGAATGCACCTCTGGAAGGGAGAACCACAGACAACAGAAGGGAACAACTCCACAGCAAAGAACTTTGTCGAAAGAATGGACCAAATACAGAAAGAAGCAAATGCTACACTGCAGTATATGCAAATATGGGCCAAAGACAATTACAATGTGAGACAAAGACCAGCCCATGACTACAAGCAAGGAGATGGAGTATGGCTTGAAGCCACCAATATCACAGTCAATCGACCATCAAAGGAGTTATCAGCACTCCGATATGGACCATTCAAGGTGATTGAAAAGAAAGGAGCCTCAGCATATCACCTGGAACTCTCAGCATCATGGCAGCTGATACACCCCATGTTTAATGAAACACTACTCACACCCTACAAAGGACCCTGTTTCAAGATACAAGAGCAACCATCACTACCACCCTCTGAAATCGTAAATCATGAAAAAGAGTATGAGATAGAAGAAATCCTAAAAAGAAAGAAACAAGAAAGGAGAATGCTATTCTTAGTCAAATGAAAAGGATACGGACATGAGGAAAACACATGGATCAAAGAGAAGAAACTGGGGAATGTGCAGCAAGCTCTAGACCACTTCCTAAAGAAGACTACGGACCAGGATAAAAAGACCATGAAAAGAGGGAAGAAGACCAAAAATCACACATCATGACCACCAACACCCCCATCAGCATCGAAAGCAGCAATGATAGCTGTATGCCCACCCCCAACCACCTGAACAACTCTGAGAATCTGGCAAGGATTCTCAACACCAGTGACTACATGGACCCTCTTGCCATTACACTCAGTGCATATCTGTGCTATGTCATGACCATCTGCACACATCTTTGGACTGAACAAACCCCTAATGGGACCAGTCCCACAACAGCAGAATGCATTGCACTTTGTGAAGCAATAGAAATGCTTTACATCGAAAACCAGCAACTCAAACTCCTTGCCACCACCCTCCATCACATCTGCTCCTACAATGAGGAGCTTATTCATACATGGGCCCCATGTGTGGCAACCGCCTGGGAAAACAATGGGTGGGAACAGCTGGACTGAGGTGTTTCGCAAGGATGCAAATCTAAAGAGAGGGTGATGTTATGAATATCGCTCAAAGGACCATTTATTTTCTTATCTTATCTCCTCTTATCTCCCTTCCCTTATCTCTTCCTCCTCATCACACTGCACAGCATGCAGTCATCGAGTCATCTTCACTTTCCTAGTCATCCTAAGTCATCTCATTCCAGTTTTACTCATCCATAGTCTGCAGCATTGTGTAGTCCATGGTCTGTGCTCGAGTACTGTAATATATATAAGGACTTCCAGATGTACCAGTAGCACTAGGCTTAATACTATCTTGGCACCATACATTGGTCACTCCCAACCTTTCGGACAGTCACATTGTGACTGGTGACTTTTCCAGACTCCGCTGGCACAGTCTGCCATGTGCCCCTGCTTGTCCTCCCACTATTGCAAAAACATTATCATTGTTGATGCTATGCTATTAGTTATTACAATGATACTATCCATATTCCAGATGTGCTCAGAAGGGATACCACCATATTTTGCATGCAGAGACTCGAGCTTATCAAAATAATTATCAATGATTGTCTTGTTGAAGTTCTTCGTGCATTTGGGGTCCAGTTTGGCCGGCTTTGCAGCTTGAAGCCCGGAATGGCATTTTTTGAATTTCTTGTACCATCTTCGCCCAACTTTCTTGCCAGAAATAGCTGCTGCCTTGGCACACAGGTCTTCATGTGAGTATGGCAAGCCCATTTCATTGTGATGTACAACCCAGTCCAGTAATGTCTGTTCTTGCTCAGGTGTCAGGAGCTGCTGTGCTGCACACGCATCCTTTCAAGGAGCATGGTGTTGCTTTGCTCTATCAAAGAGGGTTGAATATGGGATCTGACAAGGCCTTTAGTAGTCGAGAGAAAGGATCCCAGATGTAGCACGCACCCCTAGCTGTCTCGCAGCTTCCCACAGGCTCTTGTATTTCCTGCTCCTAGTGCCTTCTAATGCCTCTTGTATATGCTTCTCGTCACCGGGATCATTGATGCATTGGTTGTGGTATTTTATTGATGTCTGCTGAACAGGCATTGGCAGATATGGCTGAACGCATGCAGGCGTGCACTTACTTTCCATTTCTGGAACTTCATTTGAACCAACTCTGACATGGCATTAGTTAGCAAGCATGACACAATGCCTTTTTTCATTCTCTGTCCTAGACACATTCTGTGCTGTAAAACTGTTAGGAGTGGGTTGAGAGAGTGTATTAGGTATGCTACACCAAGTTTTACATGGAGATAGTGAGAATTAGCTGAGATATTTGAGCTGTCTGAAAGGTCAGGGGTGACTGACGTGTGGTGCCAAGATAGTATTCCATTTGCCATTGTCTTAAATCACTCTCGCACTTAGTCTGCCCGAGTCCTTTAAGATTCGTCTAGCCTAACAGGAAGATTTTTAAGAAAATTCTAGTTCTATATCTCAATTTTAATATTTATACATAGCTGCAGATATATCTAATGGCCATGCCTGCAATATTTAAAGCATTGGGTTTGGAAACTAATTCAGACTTCATAGATATTTACTAAAGAGAAGTTGTTTATTAATATTTTCAAAGACTAATACATCTAAAATTCAATAGATAAAATAACATCTAAGAATGTATATGACATGTTGGAATTTTCTGCAGCCCTGGGCCTGCCATGACTCAAACAGCTGTAGATACCATTGACATTTTATTCCTCAGAGCACAGAAAAGACTTCAAACTACATATCTAAACTACACATATTTAATCTGGTTTGTGCATGTGCCAACATTCTCTAGCCCAACTTCGACAACATCACCATTCTGCAACCATACCGGATTTTCTGCACCCAACTGTACACCACTCGGTCTTTGAGGTATCTATCAGCATCAGTGAAAGAGAGCTAGATGAAACAAGCTCACGTTCCAGTGAAGATGACATCACCAGGCAGCAACGTGATGCCCATAGAAAAGAATGAGACCAACGCCTTGACACCAAATATCATATTGGCCGTCGTATCGTTTTGCTTCATGACGCCGTTGACTTTAGTCCAGATGTTCAAGGTCTGCGGATCAGGAATGAGGCCAGTTGAGACGATGGCTGGGCCCCATGGTGCCCAGCCATCAGCGCCTTTGCCCATGGAGTATTGGGGTTGAGGCTGCCCGCCACGGTCGATCTGCCATCCACGATGTGAGACATCGTGTCCGACGGAGTAACCCAGCACGTGGTCAAAGACTTCGTCTTCAGAGATGTTGAATGCTTGTTTCTTCATGATGATGACGAGCTCGGTCTCGTAATCCATGGTCGAGGTAAAGTTACCCTGAGTCTGGTATCCTGCAGCAACCGGGATGGGGTCACTAGGAGTATTAAGAGCGGTGAACGGCTTGTAGAACAGGATCGGGAAATCAGGAATAGGATGGTTGGCCTACGGCGAACCGTATCAGCGAGCAGACCATTGATCAAGAGACAGGCATACCTCTCCATCATGGGAAGCGTAATTGAAGCCCACGCAACGAACTGTCCTGACCCGCTCACTTGGCAGAGGAGAGAGGAGCTTGCGAATGGCCTAGGTATATTGAACAAGTCAACCGTCTCAGTAGCGGAAGCAGATACTGTCCGAATCAACAACGCACCATCACTCGATTCGTTACCGTGAAATTTCCAAGAATGTCGCCCTGTATAACTCGGGCACTCGTACTCTTGGACGCATCTGCTGTATCTCGAGGTAGGATAGCATCGCCAGTGTATTCACGACCATCTGTGGAAATGAACCGCACGAAGCGCTGAGCATCAGCGGCAAGGAAAAAAGCAGACAGCAGGAGGCTTTGCAGTGCAATACGCATTGTTCAGCGACGCGAGACTGGAAAGAGAAAACGAACGTCAAAGGTGTTTAAATACCATTGCGGTGTGAAAACAAGCTGTCGCATGATGACTTCATTTCAAAGAACTCCGTAGACACAGAGATCCAGGGACTGACAAAGAAGCAGGCATGAGAACGTTGTACAAGATACATGGGAAGCCTATACATCAGCACAGAGCAGTGTGGAAAGCGGACATCCCCCTCTAGAATGGAATGACAATCGCTGCCGCCATGGGATCCCTCAAGCCGAAGTTGAACTACGTTTTCGCGAATCAGAATCCTAACAAGTGAAAGAAAACTCACGAAAACGGAGCTCCGAATGGTGCAGATGTACCTTGGAGAGAGAAAAAAATGCTCCTGAGTATGCTGTTTTCTGGATCATGAAGGTCGGCCACGTTATACATGTTTCTCAGGCACGGTACACGAAAATAACGAACCAGTAAGCGTCACTTTCCACGCGAAGATCGTCCTCGTGACACAAAGACGAAGATCCTCCTCAAAGGACTCCTTTACCACTGCCCATCTGCAATCGCTGGACACTCTTCCAAAATGCGGATATGAAAAAAAGCTTGCTCAAATTCGAGACTAGTCATGGGTGTATTTCGTGGTGACTGGGCAAAAAAAATCCATAGTGCATGACAACGTAGTTGACGAGTGGGAATCGGTGAAGTGCGCGAAGCACTTCGGCATGGACGTGCACTGCCTTTGAGCCACAAAACGGATGTCCTCGTCCGCTTTGGCAGTTGAACGCGGCTTGTCAAGCCGAACCTTGTGCAAATACATATCAACAACTATCTTGATGCGTTATGATCTTGCATTTGCCGAACCCTGTCGATTGTTCTTTTTTCCTTTCCAAATTTGCTTCACATCTTCTAGCGCCAGAGCGGTACTCGCCTCATTTCTTCGATTTTCCAATCTTCTCGGGATTTAGGATGGACGCGTCAATTGATACCGCTAACAACTGCGCGCATAAGGACAGAGCTCTGCATTCTTGCTCATTGCTTCGGGCTTGAAATACTGTCATGTCGTGCCGTCGAAATACATAGCGTTGTTCGCCATTATCTAATGAAAGCCAGAACAAACATTTTCGATCTGCTTCTACAAATCAAACAACTATCACGTCCCTCGTTTTGCATCAGGACAACCGTGTATTGTCTATTTATCCTATCCCCATACGATCGTTATCGAGCCCAATATCCTCACAAAAAATCGCCCTGAAAGATGTCCTTCCGTTTCCTATTGTCGTTTCCAACACTACTTCTACTACTCCTCGGCGCGTCCGCATACGATCGGCAAACTGAGGCAGGAGAGGCTGCCGTTAAAGGTGAGTTGCGACTAATTTCCTCTGCCCGCCGTTTCTCAAACGGCGGTTTTGTTTTTGATGGAACCTCACTAGCTTTTGAATACTAAATGCGTACATTCCCAGATCCCGCCATCGAATGCACTCCGTATTACAATGCCGTCGTGTCCGAACACATTTCAGATTTCCCACAAGTGTGGGGCGTGGCGTCCCTCGTAGCGAACGACCAGGATGCTCGAGAAAAGTGGGAATCCATCGAGCCAACCATCCCCAAAATTGCGTCCAAGGTGCACGCCCATAACAACCAAAAATAAAAAGACACTAATCGCACAATTGTACACGAAGCCCGTTGGCATGACTGATTACCCCTCACAGGATAAAGACTGCTGGTGGACGTACAGCAAGTGTACGCGGAAGGACGATATCTCCGAACTTCCCGAGGTACGCTGTAGGCTGCATCTCAATTTGTAGCAAGCCCGACTAGGTCCGTAGCCGCGAACGTTAGGGTTGACGTACGACGACGGTCCGAACTGCTCGCACAACGCTTTTTACGATTTTCTACGTGATAAAAATCAGAAAGCAAGTGAGTGAGCGGTGCCTCGGATATGCGCAAGGAGCTCATCCTTTTCTTACCTAGCAATGTTCTTCATTGGTAGCAATGTGATAAATTGGCCGTTGGAGGCACAAAGGGCCCACACTGACGGTACGCGGCTTTTGAAATGCTCCTCAACCCACCAACCCACAATTATTTGCCTTAGGTCACGAAATATGTGTCCGTGAGTACATCTTCATTCCCTTTGGCCTCTAATTGAGCGTTTTCTTTGTAAGATACATGGTCACATCCGTACAGTATGACGGTATTTTCCACGCCAACGTTGTATACCCGCTAAAACTCGCAATGACAGTGACGTCCCTTACAAACGTGCAAGTATTTGCAGAGCTGTATTATTGTACGAGGTTGTTTCATTCGGCCTATCCAAGCATTTGACATGATGACCCCATCTAGCCGTAAATTCGTCTCCCCAGTGCTCATCATAGTGTTGACGAACTGATCTATTCATCGAAGGTCAAAGCAGTCAAAACGGTCGTTGGCGTGACACCTACTTGTTGGAGGGTACGCTTATATTCATCTCATTCGCCATATCACGGCGCCTCATCTTCAAATTGGGCAGCCCCCTTTTGGCGACGTCGACGACCGCTGCAGGCACATCGCCCGCGCACTGGGTCTGACAACGGTGCTTTGGAAGCAAGACACGAACGACTGGCAATTCGGATCGGGAGGTGTGACGAAAGCCGACATTGATCGCAACTACGAGGCCATTGCCAAGAAGGCCCAAAACGGAGAATTTGACAAGGCGAGCGCTTCACGCGTCCGGGCGTGACATGCATCTGACGTTCTTACTCCAATTCAGGCGGGAACTATCGTGTTGTGTCATGAAATAAACCATTTCACCATGAAGGAAGCGATGGACCTCTATCCCAAGCTAGTGGATAGCTTTGACGTGGGTCATCTGGTGACTCTCAGCTATTTCCTTGCCTCACACTTGTTTTCAGCACATCGTCCCGGTTGGCGTCGGTTTGAACATTACACACCCATACGCAGAGATGGAATACACTCAAGACACGTTTGAGCAATGTTCGTTTCTCTTCCCTTATTTTTTTCCACTTAGCGAAACTGACTGTAGGCTCAGACACAAGGGAGACGAAAGCAAACTTGATATCGGTCAACAACACTGACACCAAAGATTCGACGACCAAGGATGAAGCTCTCAAACTGAGTGCGGTTCGCGCTCTGAGTGTCATGTCTGCGATCCTGGGTGTTGTCGTGATTTTTGGGATTTTCTGGTAGCGGATGTACTTCATCAGCAATCTTACCAAGATTTGCAACTGAGATCGTGTTGGGCGTGCACGTGACATATTATGGCCAATCAGTTTCAAAAATTTGGTTAGAATATTACGGCAAAATTTGCCAGCGGGCACAATGATACTGGTCAAGGCAGTATCCCAGTTGCTCTTTACAAAACGTGTACTTGCATCCTCACCATCTCTTCTTGTATGGACATCTGGCAGGAGGGCAGCTTCTGCAGCAGCGGTCCTCAAGCCTGCACCCGAGGCTGTGGAGGTTCCCTTGTCTCCTCAGCCCAAATACACGCTGACGGAGAGAGATATGCAACGCTTGAATTTTCAAAGGAACATTGGCGTCTCTGCGCATATTGATTCCGGAAAAACGACGCTGACTGAGCGTATTCTGTTCTACACTGGTCGCATTCGGGAGATCCACGAGGTTCAGTGTGCTCTTCCTCATGTTCCTCAAGATTGTGCATAATTGACCTGTGTCACTTTCTCTAGGTCCGTGGTAGGGACAATGTCGGGGCGAAGATGGATAGCATGGACCTCGAAAGAGAAAAGGGTATCACAATTCAAAGTGCGGCTACATTCTGCGATTGGGAGACCACAGATCCGACCAATGGGAAGATGGATAAATACGCTGTTAACATTATTGATACTCCTGGTATGTCCCTGCGGAAATACTAGATTTTGGTACAACCCGTTGATTCTTGAGTTAGGACATGTTGATTTCACAATAGAAGTAGAACGTGCTCTCCGTGTCTTGGACGGTGCAATCTTGGTTCTTTGTGCTGTAGCTGGTGTTCAGGTCTGTCGCTCAATGTCAGACTGCCAAGTGAGCTATGCAATGACGACAATCACGTCGGCAGAGTCAAACGATAACGGTGGACCGGCAAATGAGACGGTATAACGTGCCTCGGATTTCCTTCGTAAACAAAATGGATAGGTAAGCCGAACAGGGCAATCCATACTTCATCTCCCAATTCTGTCACGAAGACCCGGTGCGAACCCATGGCGAATCGTAAATCAAATTCGGACAAAATTGCGCATGCCTGCTGCCGCCGTTCAGGTCCCTATAGGAGTCGAAGACGAGTTCAAGGGCGTTGTCGATCTGGTTCACTGGCGGGCGATTTACAATCAAGGCTATAAAGGGTGAGACCATCTATTCGTCTGGGGATGTTCAAGTGACCGCTAGACTGACTCTTCCTCTATCTCGAGGTCCGAGGTCGTCGTGTCCGAAGAAATCCCCGAGCCTGTGTTGAAACTGGCAAAGGAGAAACGCGCAGAGCTCATCGAGCAAATTGCGGAAGTCGACGACGAAGTTGGTGAAATTTTCTTGAACGACGAGACACCCAGCAATGAGCAGCTCGCAGCTGCCGTCCGACGCGCGACGATTGGTCTCAAATTCTCCCCCGTCTTCATGGGATCCGCGATCAAGAACACCGGCGTGCAGCCTCTCCTAGACGGCGTCTGCTCTTATCTGCCCAACCCGTCCGAAGCCGAAGTCTTTGCGCACGACACGAACCTCCCGGCGTCCGCTCCCCAGATCAGCCTCGTTCCGGCCGCAGAGGCACCGCTGGTTGGCCTGGCCTTTAAGCTGGAGGAAGGCAGATTCGGACAGTTGACATACATGAGGGTCTACCAAGGCACGCTAAAGAAGGCAAACAACATTTTCAACGCCCGCACCGGCAAGAAGGTCAAGGTGCCTCGTCTGGTTCGCATGCATAGTAACGAGATGGAGGTGAGTTTTCGACATTTCGTCCATCTCAATGACTTTCAGTTGATGTCACCTACAGGACGTTGAGTCTATCGGCCCCGGTGAGATCTGCGCCATGTTCGGCGTGGAATGTTCCTCAGGCGACACCTTCACGGACGGCACCACTAGCTACTCCATGGTAAAGACAATTAGGCCTTTGAGAATTTACCGCGTGCTTATTCCTGTCACCACAGACCTCCATGTTCGTGCCGGATCCTGTCATCTCTCTATCTATCAAACCCAAGGGCCAAGAGACTCCCAACTTCTCCCGGGCCTTGAATCGCTTCAAAAAGGAAGACCCCACATTCCGAGTGCACCTTGATCCAGAGAGCAAGGAGGTACATGCATCACCTTTCCTTTTGCATTTAGACCAACTCACCCGCGTTCCCTTCAGACCATCATCTCCGGAATGGGTGAACTGCATCTCGAAATCTACGTCGAGAGGATGCGCAGGGAGTACAATGTCGACTGCGTGACTGGCAAACCGCGCGTTGCGTTCCGTGAGACGATCACTCAACGAGCCGAGTTCAACTACACCCATCGGAAGCAGACGGGAGGAGCGGGTCAATACGCTAAGGTCATTGGACACATTGAGCCGATGGAATGTGATCCGGAATCAGGGAAGGACGTCGAGTTTGAGAACGTCGTCATGGGAGGCAACATTCCCACTAACTTTATCCCCGCCGTTGAAAAGGTGAGAAAACTCTCAACCGTCAAACGCGCTTTGATAAATTGATGTGTCGTTCGGGATGGTTAGGGATTCTACGAAGCGCTGGAGAAAGGATCGCTTTCGGGCAATCCTATCACGGGTTGCCGTCTCGTGTTGAAAGATGGTGGATACCACGTCGTCGATTCGTCCGAGTTGGCTTTCCGTCTGGCCACTATCGGAGCGTTTCGTGAGGCGTTCAAATCCGCTAAACCTGTCATCTTGGAGCCTATCATGACAGTTGAAGTCGTCGCTCCATCAGAGTTCCAGAGTGCGTCGTGCGAGTTGTGCCTCACCTTCCCGCCCACTTACCGTTTATTTCACTGCAGGCCAAGTCATTGGCAGCTTGAACACGCGTCGTGGAACGATTGTGGACAGCGAGGTACGCGACGACGAGTTTACTGCGGTTGCTGAAGTCGCATTGAACGACATGTTTGGCTATTCCAATGCTTTACGAGGATGCACGCAAGGCAAAGGAGAGTTTAGCATGGAATACAAGGTATGTCCTCTTCATACCCGTCACGCATGTTGATCTGCTTCTCATCGTCGTTTTCGCAGCACCATATGCCCGTGTTGCCCAATCTGCAGAAGGAGCTGGAAGATACTTACAAGAAGTCTCTTCCATCCGGTAATAAAAAATAGATTGATGGACAACCTAATGACCCCGACGACGATAGATAGAGCATGCAATTTTTATTTTATTTTAATACGACATTAACGCATTCGCCACTCTGTACTTTTGGGTTACTGTGGCTGTGAATTGTGTTGCGACCGTTGACACGTTGCACAAACAAATCCTCGAAACACGCTTTAGTCCTCCGTCCACGAAACCGCAATGGTGAGCTCGCCGTTACCCTTCCATTGCGATTTGGCGTATAATGCTTTATTGATTGCAGACGTCTAAAATGGCCTCTGAATCGGTGGCGATAGAAACGGCGCACGAGGACATGATCGTGAGTTGTCCGATGCATCCAACGTCTGCGGCTCCCCGACGATCCATTCTCCAAAGCACGATGCGCAGATGGACTACTACGGAAAGCGTCTCGCCACATGCTCTTCTGACCGGACGGTGAAGGTATTCGACGTGGTCGACGGCCAGGCGCAGCCTTCGTCGGGACACACGCTTAAAGGGTGGCAATGTTCCATCCTTTCTGTATTTCTCGCTCTTCCATCCTGATCTCAATTGCAGGCATACAAGTCCCGTCTGGCAGGTCGCCTGGGCGCATCCGAAATACGGAAACATCCTCGCTTCATGCTCCTACGATGGCAAAGTGTTGATATGGAAGGAACAGCAGGGGCAGGGCCCCGCTACATGGACGAAAATCAAGGAACACACATTGCACACTTCATCTGGTGCGCAGAATCACTCTATCTCGTTGCTTGGCCCTCCTGACACGTCCGCGCACGTAGTCAATGCCGTGTCATGGGCACCCCACGAACTCGGAGCCATCCTTGTCTGCGCATCCTCGGACGGCAAACTCTCTGTCCTGACCTTCAAAAGTACGTTTCAACTGCGATACAAAGCCCCTCTCCCCCAATGTTCAATACCGGCGGTTTATTGCAGATGACGGCCAATGGGGCGCAGACATTTTCAACGGACATGCCATCGGCTGCAACGCGGTGTCCTGGGCGCCAGCTGTGCAACCCGGTTCTCTGATTACGCCTCAACAAAACCAATCGCTACCCGGGCAGCAAGCCGCGCACGGTGGCAGCACGGCCTCGGTGAAGCGCTTCGCCAGCGCAGGGTGCGACAACCTCGTCAAGATCTGGGGGTACAGAGAGGACACGCAGTCGTGGGTCGAAGAAGAGGTGCTTGAGGGGCACACCGATTGGGTGCGCGACGTCGCTTGGGCGCCCAACATCGGTTTGCCCAGGAGCTACATCGCCACCGCGTCACAGGACAGGACGGTGCTGATTTGGACAAAGGACTCACCCACATCGCCGTGGGTCAAGACCGCTCTCGACCCTTCTTCTACGATGACGTCTCCGACGACAGCGACAACAGCCGCGACGCCGGCTCCACCCCCTGCGGGCAAGTTCCCCGACGTCGTCTGGCGCGTGTCGTGGAGCTTGGCTGGAAATTTGTTGGCTGTGAGCTGCGGGGACGGTAAAGTCACACTCTGGAAGGAGAATTTGAAGGGTGTATGGGAATGTGTCAGCGATATGAACAGCTGAATACTATTCTTGTGTTTTTTTTTCCTTTTCCTTTCTATAGACCGTGGATGCGCAATGAGTATTCCGAGGTCACGTGTTTATCAGCAATATGGAGTTGTATTTTCCTGTGATCGGCGAAAATGAGCCATGTCCGGCTTTTCAATCGTCTCTTTCGTCGTTCCTTTGCAATGTCTGTGGCCTTTTCTGCAGAGAAACAGGTCGCCATAGCTGCAGTTCGCAGAGCGTGCACCTTGACATCTGCGGTCTTCAACAACCTTGTGAAGAACGAGACATTGATAAAAGGCGACAAGTCGCCCGTCACTGGTGAGTTGCCTTCCCTTTTTTTTCTCCTTTTCCCTCTCGGCGCCGACGCTCGACGAGTGCGCAGTGGGCGACTTTTCTGCGCAGGCGGTCATCAGCTCGATCCTCCACCGCGCTTTTCCGCAAGACCCGATCGTAGGCGAAGAAGATGCGTCCGAACTGCGAGCTGAATCAGGCAGAGCGATGCGAGACCGGATCGTCGCGCTGGCGAACGAAGCATTGACCGTGGAGCTCGGCATTGGCAACGACGCCGACTGGGGCGTCGGACCTGGCCAAGAAAATTCGGCCGAGCAGCTTTTACAGGCCATTGATCGCGGAAATCACCCGGGTGGTCGAACGGGACGTGAGTACGCTATCGATGACGTTTTTTCCCCTTCTTTTCATGTGTTGTCGAACTTGCTCGAAAACAGGCATGTGGACGATTGACCCCATCGACGGCACAAAGGGGTTCCTGCGTGGCGAGCAGTATGCCGTCTGCTTGTCGCTCATCGTCGACGCACAGGTTAAAGTCGGCGTCATCGGGTGTCCAAACCTCCCTATCGACCCGGTAAACGCGGAAAGTGAACGGGGCTGCATGTTCGTCGCGGTCAGAGGGCACGGCGCGGAACAAGTAAGCTTCCGATTTTTCATGGCGCCCGGCTGGGACACATCGTTTTCTATCCCGTAACAGATGACGCTCAGTGGCGCTAATCCCTTCCCGTTGAAAACTCCTCAAATTGCACCCTCTGAACTCTGCTTTCTCGAATCCGTTGAAGCCGCTCACTCGTCTCTCTCATTCAACGAACGAGTCTCTTCTTTGCTCAACATTAAGTGCGCTCCGATCCGCATGGACAGTCAGGCCAAATATGGTTGTCTAGCGCGCGGAGAAGGCGGTGCCTATCTCCGTATGCCGACGGGCGTTGGTTATCAGGAAAAAATCTGGGTGAGGACGCGCCGCGCTTATCACAGTATATCCCGCTGCTCGTCAGGTGCTGACACGATCACTTTCTTTCCATTACGACCAGGACCACGCGCCAGGATCTCTGCTGATCGAAGAGGCGGGCGGCATCGTGACCGACTCGCGGGGCAGAACACTCGATTTTGGTTTGGGAAGGACGTTGGGAGAGAACCATGGTATTATTGCAGCGGGTCGTGATGTCCATGCGCGTGTGCTGGCTGCGGTGCAACAGGCACTGGCTATGCAAAGCTGAGAGCGTGAAAAAATTAGAAATGCAATGAATATCGTCTCCATGGTAATGATTGTACAACAAATCTACACCAGCCCGTGAGATCCTAGCACAGCCACCGCAGTCGGCCAACACCGATCGTCGAAGGAAAAGGCTCCGTCATAAAAAGATACTCAAAGCCACTATACCACCCTTGTTTTTCATCGCCTAATTCTCTGTCACTCCTTAAGATCTTACCGTTCAAATTTTAACGTTCACTCATGTCCTGGTATGCTTCTGTCTTTTGTCCTTTCATGTCACGTAACTCGACGAACCTCCCAACAGGTCTGACTGGTTGTCTCTTATCGTGGTGAGCTCCGCTGCAACTGCTCGACCTGCAAGGAAGAAGGTTTTTGATCGAGTCGCTAGACAGTCTCTCTTCTGAGCGGCGTCATCTATGCCGTTTTTTACGTGTCTAACAAAGTGTCGACTAGCATCGCAACTACGAAAGAAAAGTGAGCAATCTTTTATGCTTCATAAGCCTTGCCAAATATTCACTGTTGCTGCCCTAGCTTAAAGTCTAAGGGTTACACTGTTTCCAGTTCCGGAATATCCATAAAGACGGACAGGAGGTTCGATCGTGAGAGCTACATAGACGCAACGCAGAGGTCAGTTTCTTACATACTCACCACGGTCGTCTTCCTTCTTTTACGGTATATCCCCCCACAGAGGTTTCGTGAAAGCGGTGAACGCGGCGTCTTTCGGCAAAGCGAACAACGACGCAGCCTCGTCTCGCAACAGACATGAACAGGCTCCTCAAGGGATGGCACATCACCAGTCAACCGCAAGCCTGCAGACAAACTCGAGCTCTGATTCCGATAAGAAGACACGCGGACTTTTTAAGAGGACCATCAGCAACTATTCGAGGAGCTAGACAAATATATATCGAGAATAAAGAAGAGGTGCCACGATGCTCCGTTTACTGTCACGTTCAGTTTCCGTTGGTTACGGCTCATCCCTCGGTTTTGTACCATTAGGAGCCCTGTCTTCTCTTCTATTTGTATTCATGTTGTATGACAATTCATCCATCTTAGGGAACAGCAGATGCATATACCTTGTGTGCGGCTGAAGACAAAGCATTCGCATCGTGTTCTTCCCCTCACCCCGTCCATTTCTGGTATCATCCAATATCTCCCGTGACTTTCTTCACGTAAACTAAGCCCCCCTATTGTGCTCACCGTTCCAGCCATGTGGATGGTTACCTTTTTGGTTGTCATCCCTACCTCTGCTCAGTCAATATCTCCAAGGCTAATTCATTAACCCAACCCTGCATGGCTATCTGATTCAACCTTTGCTTTTTCTTCCCTTTCAAATCCAATGTTCTCTGGTGTAAGACAAATCAAAGAAATGTGAGTACTTCTAGACCATCCCAGAAGAAGGACATGGTCATGCTCTGCCAAGCGCTCTTCACTATTTTTGGAATCAGGTCTGTTAGGCTATTTTTTTGTCTCTATGCCCAAAACTCATCATGCAAATCAGGCCACCCAGCATTGCTATTTCTACCTTTTATCAGATAAAAGTTGGTCTTGTGGAATGATATCTTCCAACACGTCAAGAGACCAGAACTGCTGTGGGAATGCTAGGGTCCATTGAAAACCCTGGACCAATTCATGTTAGAGGAACTCTGGATCTGCTACAGTCTTGGTAAGCCTGTCCTGGATGAGAATGGGATTCAGACTAGTGTCAAGCCACCTCTCCGATTGGTTGAACAGCATTTCCAATCGAAATGGCATGCACCAAGTCAAGTAAGGCCTGGGATTCGTATCTGACAAGTGACATGTTGATGCATTCTTTGCTAAGGCATGCAAGAAGTGGGAGCGCTTTCATGAAATTTCTGAATGGATTGAAACCCAAACATTGCTAAAGAATTGTTCACCTCACGGGATTATTGATGATCTGGAAAGAATGTGTGGTAATGGTAAGCAGAGAAAAGGGCTGAATGCATTAATGAAAGATGTTAAGGTGCTTCAGTGTGAGAGTGTGCAACAGATGAAAGAAGCCATGGCAACTGGAGAAGCCTCTACCAATGGATCAAATGGGCCACCTGATACCAATAGTGGTTCAACTCTGGCACCGTCTGTCTCCAGCTCTTCTACTCTGGCACCTTCTACCTCCAGCTCCTTTGCCAGCACTGTAAGTACCCATCCTTTGGCCAAGAAACAACATGCACCCCTACTTGATCCTCAGCAGCTGAAAAAAGCCAAGACTTAAGACCTGTGGCTACTGAGGCTTATCTTCCAAATGTGTATTACTTGTTCCAGTAATTCCTATCCCATCATAATACATTACTATCATGTTTCAGTGTGAAAAATCCTTGTCTCAGCCTGTTGTGATAATGGGCATTCATGGGCTGTGATCAGTATGCTCAGATTGTCTGGATTTGTGGCTTGTGTGTGATCTTTCAGGACTTGATCTGACACATAGGTAGTGGCTGCTGCTGAACAGCATGCTTCATTCCTTGAATTTGTGATAGTAGAAGGATTCATTTGGAAGAATAACACAATGCATGCTTTGTGCATTGGTGTGGACATCAGGCCAGCACTTCTTCGATATTAGTCTAACAAATGGTACTGACAATTTCATTCACAAGCAGTATCTGGCTTGATAGCTGCAATGCAGCATTCTGCAGCATGCCTCTTCATGCCTACGCAGGACAGAATCCAGAATTGAGGGCACTGTTTTACAAAATGTGCCACCTCTTGGACTTACCTGTCATTGTTGTCTGGAAGGCATACACCTTGTTGACATGCTAACACTCAGGGTATCGAAACATGGAAGAAACTTTGCGACATGTTTTTCATCTGCCTTGAGATATTGCCGATGATGGTTGAGCATGGATAATAGCACACGCCCACCTACAGAGAAAGGAAAGTCATCAGACCATGTCTTATTTGCCTAAATCGATTGGTCAGTCTTAGCATGCAAGAGATTATCTTGCACCTCCTTGACATTGACATCTAATCTTCTTATCACTTCTTCTGCCCGGATATCTTCCAGTGAGCCATCATCCAATCTCACCAAAGATGGCAAAATCCTCAGAGAGTGACCCATTCTCAGATGGAATGGAGAAAAGCCTGTAGACACATTAACAGTATTCATGATCGCAAAATGTACATGGGGTAGGGCAGCTTTCCATTCTTGCTGATTACATTCAACATGGAAATGGAGGCATTGGTTGATAGTCTTGTTAGTGCATTCACTGGCTCCGTCTGATTGTGGGTGGAAGGCCATTGACATATGAATGCAGACACTGGAGATTTTATGTAAAGCCTTCCAGAAATTACTTATGAACAGTTTGTCTTGGTCGCAGACCAAGTCAAGTGGTAAGCCATTCTCGCAATACCAGTGATCAAAGAACAAAACAGCAAGCTGTTCTGCCGTGATATCGGTGCATGTCAGTACCAGCTGAATGTCACTACCAAGCCTGTCTGTAATAGACAGGATGCAATTACATCCATCATCTTCTGATAATGGTCTAATAAAATCAAGTGCAACTGAATTGCCATGACTGTCTGGGATAGGCAATAGATGCAGAGGGCCAATCGGTTTTGTCATCAAAGACTTGTTTCATTGACAGTCAGTGCAAGCCAGAATGTATGCACGTTCCAAGTCTCTGTGCATGTTCAGCCAATAGAAGGAGTCACACAGCAAGCCGTATGATTTCTCAAAGCTGAAATGCCTGAGGACATCATGCGCAAGTCGGAACAGTTCTTCCCGAATTGTAGTGATCCTCAGTATGACCAATCGGCCACTTATGTATAGCAGATCATTAGTCCATGTTATGCCATCTGGCAGTGGCCTGGAATCAATGATCTTTTGGCACCATCTATATGCCTTGTATCCATCTTTGATCATTTGAATGAAATCTGGGTCAGTGGAAATCAACAACTGGTTCATTTCTGTCATGACTATGTCAGGTGCAGTCGGTACGGAGTCATTAACCAAGGCGGCAACCATTCCCACAGGGTTGAAGTCAGTGGAGATGCAGGTGATAACTTCATCATCATCTTCACACCAGTGGAAGGGAACTCATGCCAGGCCTTCAGTAGTTACACTGTCAGGTTGCAATGGAAAATCTGTTCGGAATAGGGCATCGGCCCCGCCATTATTCTTGCCCTGGATATAGATGACCTTGCAGTCATATTGGGACAAAAATTCCATCCAATGGGCCTGTCGATGACTCAGGTCCTGCTGTTTGTGGAAATTCTCCAAGGTCCGGTAGTCTGTGTAGATGAAGAATGAAATGCCGAGTAAATCAGTTTTCTATTTTGTCAATGCCCAAATAATCACCAACAGCTCCTTTTCGTGGACAGGGTAATTCAGCTGGGCACCCTTCAATGACTGCGATTTGAAGGCAACCAAATGTGCCATCTCTCAAGTGCACCCAAACAAGAGTATAGTGCCAGTTTGATAGTCACTGGCATCAGTTGTTATGAAAACTTCGTAATCTGGCATGAGACTGTAATTGATGGTTGTCAAACATTTGCGTAAGACAACAGCTTCTTTCAACTTGTCGAAGGTGACCTAGTGGTGTGTTTGCCACTCCAGCCAGCAAAGCTCAGCCTTCTTTGAAGTCAGGTTGTCTAACACTGTGGTATACTTAGCGATGCTGGGCAGAAAGGCAGAAAGATATTAGATCAGTCCCAGAAAACCACAGACATCCTTCGCGCAGTCTGGGGTTGGCCAATCCAGAATGCGCTGGGCCTTGTGTCCATTGGCCTCTATTCTGGCCTGCAAAATATGGTGTCCCAGGAAGTCAATAGAAGTCTGGAAAAATTTTGACTTCTTGGCATTGCAATAAAGATGGCTGGTGCGCAAGGCTGATAGTATGGCATCCATGTCAGCTCAATATTGCTCAATGGAGTCAGACCAGATGACAATGTTATCCAGGTATACATGGCAGCAATGTCTGATCAATATATGCAGGGCAGCTGTAATGCACCTCTGGTGTATTGCTGGCACATTCTTCAGGCCCATGGGCATCATGACCCATTCATACAGTCCAAACAGTGTTGATACTGCTGTTAAAGGTATGTCAGATGGTTGCATCTTTGTTTGGAAGAAACTATTCATCATATCAATCTTAGATCAGATTTTTCCTTTACCACAGTCAGTGAGAATGTCATTGATTTGAGGAAGGGAGTGGCTGTCTGTTACGGTGTTCTCGTTGAGTTGCCAATAGTCATTAATCCAATGCGGCAAAACAGATGGATCTGCTTTTGGAATGATGAATGTAGGTGATGCAGAAGACGATGAGAAAGGACAGATTCGACCCAAATCAAGATGCTGCTGTATCAGTATTTTCCATGCCTCTCAGTATTTGTGCGGGCATGAGTAAGTATGCATCACGATCCTCTTCGAACCTTCCTTCAAGCTAATTGATGCATAGACAGAGGAGGGAAGTTCATCGGCATGAGGGATTGCATCAAAGATGTCAATGAATTTCCTCCAAACATCATGGTCTAGGCCCTGGAGATGTTGTTCATATGTGAGGATATCAATATGATCTTTAACAAGGGCAGTGATGACATGTTGGGGGCAGTTGGTGCCGGGTATCAGCTTCATTTTCTTGACCAGTTCAGAGAGTGTCGCAGCTTTCTGTTGGGCTGCCTTACGAGCCAACAGAATGTTCATGTGTCATCGGACTGGAGGGGACAGACAAGGCTTTTTAGGTCTTGGAGGTGGCAGAGGGTTCGGAAGATCATGATTACAGTCTTTTGCAATAGCTGTATGTGCATCAGGATCTAATACAATCTTATTGTGAGACAAAAAGGGTAAACTGAACAGAATGGATGTACAGAGCTTCAGAACAATGAGCACTTTTACAGTCAACAAATGCCAATACTTATCGATGGAAGAGACAGAGAGGAGTATGTATTCTGACAGTGTGCGAGAAACGGCAGAAGATGAGCTATCAGATATCGCGACGGAACACTTGAGGGGTTTGTACAGGCAGTGACAGTGGAGACCAAGATGGGAAACAAGTTCTTTGTTGATGAGCACAATGTATGCTCCAGTGTCGAGGATACCCATTACTATCAGCAGCTCATCAGTTAGCAGTCTGGTTATAGTGCAATCCCATTTAAGATGGGCAGTCATCAATGGAATACTCATATCCAAGGCAGAGCTATTGTCAGAGTCGGATCCGTCTCTAAGGACAGTGATGGGCGCATCATCGTCGGAGAGCTCGGAGATAGAGGTGGTTGTGGTGGCAATAGGCTGAGCGGTCTGACTGATTTTTGACTTGGAGCTGCGAGATCCTTGCTTCTCCTTGTCACGGAGCATTTGTTTCTCAGTCAGCATCTTGTACGAAGTGGCATCGGAGAAGCCGTTGGTGCAGTTGTGAGAGAAATGTCCCATGTATCCTTTTTGACACTTTATACAGCCTTTGTGTTTGCACAACAGGGTGTGCTCAGCATTGGTCAATGCGGAGAGAGGCACAAAATTGCTTTTATTGTTCAACAAGGAGGCCTGGTTGTTGGTCAATTGGGAGGACGGTGTATTGTTCACATTACATGATGGTCCGATCAGAGTAGGGTGCTTGTTTGCACAGTGGACCTCCTCAGCCGCGTTCTGGGCTCTCTTCAGTTTGAATGTCCTGGCATCGGTGACTTTCTGCACTTCCTCTAGCCACATGCATAAGTGCGCATCTGCTGTTTGCTGGTTTGTAATGGAATCGCTGGCTGCGGAGACTTTGGAGTTGATGCCTGTGGTGAGGCACCTTTGACAAAGTTCAGTGTCAAGTAGGGAATCAAAAGTGAGGCAGAAAGGGTCAGGGCCTTCATGAGATGAGGTGCCCTCCAAGACAATGTTTTCATTGATCCTATCATTTGCCCAATTCCAGAAATTCATCTTGGGAGTGAGGAGCATGGTGCGCATAGAGCGATGGATGTCATTATCCCATCCAATGGATAGATATAGAAGACAGAGTTTGGACATGAAAGCGGGGAATGTAAGGCCCATGAGATAGGAGCGGTGAGCGCTGATCCACGATTCTACTTGCATGTTCTCGAAACAACCCAAAATAGCAGCAACTTGATCGGCGGCAGTGATCAACTTCTGTGCAAAGTAATTTGTGCTGGCGAGCTTGAATTCACAGAGAACGCAGAGGGTGAGCTCACCGCTAGTGATGACCAGTGGCTTCTTCGAGCCACCACAGACACATTCTGCAATGCTAGGAGACATTTTCTGCTTTCAATGATAGAAAGGACTGGAAGTGCTAGAATCTGAATCTGAGGAACTAGAAGAGCTAAGTGAGACTGGTGCGGAAAACAGTGGGGAATTGGTAGACTCTGAGGATGGTGGAGGTGGGGACGGTAGAGGCAGGGATAGTGGAGTGGGTGTATGTGCTCTTTGTGACTTGGAAGTGACCAGATCTCTTTCCAGGGTGGATGTATGCACAAGTTCTGATGAAATTTGGGGTACAACAGTTGATGTGGAGATTGAGAATGAGGTCCGAGAAGTACTGGGCCGAGGCAAGTGTTCCTCTGTCACTTCTGACAGTGCAGATTGCAAATCGCTGTCCATCAGCTTGCTATAAGAGAGCTGTGATGCCTCGAACATATGGCAGTGGGCTCTGGTGCTTAGTATGAAGGGAAACTTGGGGGAGGTGCATGTGCACAAGGAGATGATTGCATGAGTCGATGTTCAAAAAAAAGTGGAAGGCATACACCTTGTTGACACACCAATACTCAGGGTCAAACTGGGAGCGAACAAGACTAACATGTGAATTGAGATCAAGAGTGAGAATACAGGGGGGACAGGTAAAAAGGGGGGGGGAAGATGCAGAAGGGAACGAGATGGGAAAAAAGATGATAGGTAAGTATCTCCTCGAGCTGTCTATATATATGTCTACTGTCCGATGCTGGACTGATGACATCACCTGTACAAGCAATGTGACCATGTTGCTGATGTAAGCCCAGTGACAGGCTTACATCATCTTTGTGTTTGATGGCCCAGACCATCCACAAATCAAGTGAGGTAAAAAAGTCATCATGCAACCTCTCTGGCTCGTCAATATGACAAAGAATCTGATACCAGCCCTGGGATTCCACTGTCATGAAGTAAGATGCAGCAACTTGATATCTGGATTATACAACTCTGAGCTTTCCATCTATGCAACAAGGCACCTGGAGAAGCTGAGGCTGAGTTAGCTGCCCTCAGCCAAAAGGGCATTTTAGATGCCATCATAACTGAAGATAGCAACATGCTCATTTTCAGGGCACTATGCATAATTCAAAAGTGAGATTCATCTTCTTGTGTTTGCCCTAGACAGATGTAACATGTTCTGGAATGCTACAGCACAGATCAAGATGAAATATCTATTTATACTTCTGATGTCATCAAATACAATGATGCTGTTGGGCTCAGCCTGAGTAGCCTGCTGCTCTTTGCATTACTTTCAGGTGGTGACTATAGTTTCGGGCTGCATGGTTGTAGGCAGGCGATCTCTTATGAACTTGTCTGGCATGGTTTCAGTAATGACCTTTTGTTAGTTATCAAAGAAAAAGATCCCAAGGATCCCAGAGAGCTCATAGTGCTCCTCATGCAGTAGTGAGAACAGCTTTGAGCTGAGTTAGAGACCAACATGAGTGGCTTTCTGAAAGCCACCCATCCCAAGGTTGCTGGTGCCATCAATGAAAACTTACCTAACTATGTGCTATGCAAAACCAAGTCTGCGTACAGGTCACTCTAACTAACTCGGAAAGTGAGAGGTGGGGAGAAGAATGCTAGTAATTAGCCAGCTTGAAGCTGAGTTCTACTACATACATTTTAGCTATTTATATGTTATAACTCTTGAGCATGGACCATGTCGTATGCTATCCTCATGTTATACAGAACCCTCAACCCTATGCCGTCTGAGTCAGGTTTCGACTGTGCTCCTCATGGTGTCCTGTAGGTACTATGCCATAACCCTCTGCCCTAGCAAGTACTGATGCATCATTGTTATAGGGTTTGTCTTGAGTTTTCACATCATATCTTATCTGTCATGTCATGATTGTATCACATGTTTGTCAGGAGATTGTTGAGTCACGTATCCATCATCAAGATAATAATTGGCCTTGAAATCATAACATTACCCCCTTTAGAGATTGCGTCCTTGCAATCATGTTTTTTTTCATTATTATCCTCCTAGTCCTCCTGGCACTTGTCCTTTTCTATGACTGTTTTATTCCATCACTCCTGCCATGCCTGCCACACCACGTCAAGTTGATCTTCGACTTCTTTCAGGTCTAATATCCATCTGGTAAGAGTCCACTTCTTTGGTTCTGCTTTTATTTGCTGATTTTGCAGGCAGATCCAGACCTCATTAACTGTATGGTTGGAGAGGATCTTCAGCGCTTGGGTTTGATGAAAGCGGGTACATACAACCTTCTTTGGCAGCATTTGGGGTGGTAGTTGACATTGTCCTCTATCTAGGGATGGTGCCTCCAGGTTCTCACAATGAAATTTCATGACTGCATCTAGCACATCTTCGATAATATTCTCCACAGGCTCCCATGTAGCATCCTCCATAGGGTAGCCCTTCCAATGTATTCTATACTGTAATTTTTCTCTGTTCCATCGAGAATTGACTACAGTTTCTACTTCATACTGCTCCTCTCCCTCCATGATGATGGGGGGAGGTCATTTAAGAATTGTTACCACTTTCTGTTGTGGGAATGCTGGTGCTGTATATGGGGTGAGTTCAGACTCATTTCAGATGGAGTGGATTCTCCAATGTTCCAGTAGGTCGAGTTCATATGCCGATTCTCCAATTCGCCATTTGACTTTGAAAGAACTGAATCGCTTGTCATTCAGCTTGTTAGTTGGCCAGTCAGTAGTGATATTGGTTCCTTCCAGCCAGACTTGGTCACCCTCATGATATTCTGGGGCAGGCTTCTGTTTTCAGTCATAGGTCCATTTCATCATTTCGGCGGCTTCCATTAAGGAGGTTTCAGCCTTGGTCCAGATCTCTTTCATCATGTTAGCGAATTCCTCTGCAGTTTGTGACTTAACATCATACTTCGGGAGTTCTTTTCCAGTGTGCAGGTGTCATCCATGGTTTAGATAGAATGGGGAGTATCCCATCGCAGAGTGAATCCGATTATTGTAAGAGAATTTGGCCATAGGTAGCCAGTCTGCCCAGTCTGTTTGCTGATGATTCATGAAGAGTTTCAGGTATTGTTCAAGTTTCTGATTAACCCTTTCCGTTTGTCCATTGGTTTGTGGATGGTATGGCGTCAAAGGGGCTCCTTTGATTCCTAGAAGTGCGTAGAGGTCTTTCATGAAGTTTGAGACAAATTGCAGCCCTCTGTCACTGATAACCTTCTTGGGGAGTCTGTAGTTCGAGAATACGGTATCACGTAGTTTGTGAGCGACTTCTTCTGCTGTGATTTCCATATTGACTGGTATAAACTTGGCTCCTTTGGTGAACCAATCTACTGTTACCATTATACCATTGAATCCCTGAGATTCAGAGAGAGGTCCAATGAGATTTACTGAGATGGTCTCCTATAGTTTCTTCAGTACTTTGTTTGGATGGAGCAAAGCATGCTTCTGATCTCTGATGATCTTCGTTCATTGGCATTTGTCACATCCTTTGACATATGCCTTGATGTTGTTCATCATTTTGGACCATCAGAAGTTGCGCATGATCAACTTGTGCATCTTCATCTGTCCTGGATGTCCCAAGATCTGATCGGAGTGATAGATTTCAATGATCTGTTCCCTTATCTTTTGGCTTTTAGGAACATAGTACTGCTTTAGCCATGTGATGATTTGGTCATTTTCCTCCCAGCCATGTTCACCTGCATCAAGATGCTTCTGGACTTCAGGGTCTCTTTGTTTCCAAGCCTATTTTATTTAGTCCAACATGTCCTGGACTCATGGTCTGGTCATCTCGACAGACTGTCTGCCTTTGTCATTGATTTTCTGGATTTGTGCTCCAGGATAAAGTCATAGTCCTGAAGCTCCGAGATCCAGTGGACTTGTTGGTGATTCAGTTTCTGAGGCTTTTGGAAGTATTCAAGATTCTTATGATCTGTCCAAATCTCAAATTTTTGTTTAGCACTGCAGAGGTATTGATGCCATTTCTCAAGTCCCATCATGATCACAAGCATCTCTTTATCGTAGATCTCATAGTTCTGTTCTGTCAGGTTTAATGACTTAGACATGAATGCAACCAGTCTCCAGGTACCATTGAATTGTTCCTGTGAAAGGATGCCTCCTATTGCATAATTCGAAGTGTCGACTTCCATTCAGAATTTTCCATCATCTTGGGGCATCGCAATGATCAGTGCTGAACAGATCCAATTTTTCAATCTGTCAAATGTGTCATCTTGAGCCTTTCCCTATGTCCAATTGGCTTTTCCAATTAATTCTGTGAGGGGTTTCATAATCTTCGCGAATCCTTTGATGAAGCGCTGGTAGAAATTACAGAAGCCTAGGAACTGTTGGATATCCCATTTACATGTGGGTTTCAGCCAGTCCTTGACACCTTCGACTTTAACAGGATCCATCTTAATGCCATTTTCTGAGATGATCATTCTGAGGTACTCTACTTCCAATTGATGAAATGAACACTTCTCAGGTTTCAGGTAAAGCTTGTTATTCTTTAGCTTTTCCAGTACATGTCGAATAAGTTGTCTATGTTTGTCCAAATCTTTATTGAAGATGAGGATGTCATCCATGTAGATTACTACATGTCCCTGATCGATTTCATCCTTGAAGATTGTGTTCATCATGGTTTGGAAGGTGGCCAGTGAATTCATTAGTCTGAAGAACATGACCAGGGGTTCAAACATTCCCCAGTTTGTCTGAAATGTGGCCTTTCATTTGTCACCTTCTTTCATGCGGACATTGTTACAGTGACTCAAACAATTGAGTCAATGTTTGTCACTTTTTGATTGTCTGTTGAATAACTCAACAACAAATAAAAATAATGACAATATTGTTAAGGGTAAAATAAACTATTTGATCAGGGCTACATGTTTATAAAAGAATTATGTAATTCCAATCATTTTCCATGGAGATATGAATAAATTAAAACAGGGACTCATTGACTCAATTGTTTGAGTGGGTATCAGAAATATAGTAAATTGTAATTCTAGTACTTGGTATTGCCTCCCTTGGCTCTAATCACTGCTTCTAACCTTCTAGGCATACTCTCAATCAAATTCTGACACATCTCTGGTGGAATGTTATTCCACACCTCTACCAATCTTTCCTACAACTCCCACACTCCTTTTGGTGCTGTTGGATACTTAGCTAGCTCCTTTTTGAGGTGAACCCAATGCTGTTCAATTGGGCTAATGTCTGGAGATTGTGCAGGCCAGTCCAGAAGGGCAATTTTATTGTTTTCCATCCATTTCTGGACCTTCCCTGCAGTGTGCTTGGGATCATTGTCTTGCTGAAATATCACCTCTTCTTCATCAATCCCACTTTCCACCAAGCTAGGCAGCATGTGCTCCTTCAGAATGGCCACATACTGCTCAGAATTCATCCTCCCCTCAACCTCAGCAAGATGTCCCATACCATTCCATCCCATACACCCCCATACCATGATGTTTCCACCCCTATGCTTGACTGTTGCCTGCACCTCCCTCTCAATTAGACCCTGTCCTGCCTGCTTCCACACCCATTGCCTCCCATCTGACCCAAATCTGTTGATTTTAGTTTCATCTGACCAAATGACCCTCTTCCAGTCTTCCACAGTCCACTCCTTATACTTTAAAGCAAAAGCCAACCTCTTCTGTCTATGCTTTGCACTAAGCAAAGGCTTTTTCTTCTTCACCACAGCCTTGAATAAATGTTTCTTGAGAACATTTCTGACTGTTTGTGGGGAGACTGGATGGGAAATGATGGCATTGATGTTATTGGTGACTTCAACAGCATTGGAGGCCTTGCCAGTGGTGATTTGTTGGAGAATAGCATGTTGATTAGTAGAAGAGAGTTTGGAAGAGCAGCCAGCAGAGGGGGTGAAGCAATTGGGAAGAAGATCTCGAAGAACCCTGGATACAGTGGATTGACTAACACCCAGGCTGGTGGCAATATGATGAGTAGAATGGCCATTGGAGGCCAGGGAAAGGATGTTTTCCTTCTGAGAGGAGGGGGTGGGGTGCATGTTGAAGTTCTAGAGCAATAAAGGTCAAAGCACCCTTTAAATAGCCAGAATTCAGGTCCCATCATTGATAAGATCACCATGGTAATTATCTGCCATGAGTTGGTTGCTATAGAAGTAATGGAGCATCAGATTCTGACATTTCTGATACCCACTCAAACAATTGAGTCAATGAGTCCCTGTTTTAATTTATTCATATCTCCATGGAAAATGATCGGAATTACATAATTCTTTTATAAACATGTAGCCCTGATCAAATAGTTTATTTTACCCTTAACAATATTGTCATTATTTTTATTTGTTGTTGAGTTATTCAACAGACAATCAAAAAGTGACAAACATTGACTCAATTGTTTGAGTCACTGTATATCCCCATCGGATATCAAGCTTCATAAAGAACTTTGCTCCCTTCAGTTTGTCGATTAGTTCTTGGATCAGAGGCAGTGGGTATTTATTCTTTATTGTTATATTGTTCAGTTTCCGATAATCTTGTACAGATTATAGGGATCCGTCCTTCTTTTTTACAAAGAAGAAAGGCGAGGCCATTGGCGACTTCAATGGTCTGATTTGTCCAGTGTTCAGATTTTCATCTAGAAAGGTGTCCAACTGTTTCTATTCATCTAGCATCAAGGAGTAGACTTTGCAATCCTGGAGTTTAGCTCCTGGGATGAGCTTGATCGTGTGGTCCCAAGGTCATCACAGTGGTAGCTCATCGAACAACTCTTTTCTGAACACTGAATCCTTGAAACAGTGGTATTCTTCTGGTATGATCTCTTCAAAGGTTTTTGCCTTCGCTGTCTTTGTCATCACCTCTGCCAGTTTAGAAGCCATCATCTGGAAAGCCCTTAGATGAAACTCTTGGTTTATGTTGATCATCAAGAGTTTTTCGCTGTTTTTGAAGTCGATCTCATTTGTTTCAATAGAGGTGTCATCATCTTTGGAGTTTTCTGTTCAGACAATTCGCTGACACTCTTCAGAGCATCGGTCAAACGTGATTCTTTCTGTTCTCCAATTGATTCAAGGGTTGTGATATTTAACCCACTCATAACCAATGAAAATCTGGCCCTTTCCAAGTTCAGTGACTGAGAAGACCATTCACTTGACGTGATCCTGGACTCAGACTCTTAGTTTGACATATTTGTGTATATCACCTGCTCTGTTACGGGTTCTGTCTGCATTATGGACTGGGATGGGAACAGGATATCATTTTGTATTGATTTTCTTCTCTTTAACAAACTTCTGGTCTATGCAAGATCTGGTACATCCTGTGTTGAGTAGAGCTTTTATGCTGTGTGTCCATCCAGTGTCCAAAGTCATGATCATCAGGGGTACATTCATTTGGTTTCCATTTCTGCCTCTGACAAATTGTAGTTTTTGCCTGAGGTTGAACAATGTATGGAGTGCGTCATGATCGTTCATTTGATTGATCTCACGGAGTCTTTCCAAAGAGATGTTCTTCTGTCACAATTGGTCTGTCCATGCTTTAAGGATTGAGTATGCCTTAGACTCATCCTGCTAATAAATCTGCTGAGCCACCCAGGATAGGGTATATCCTTTTACAAGACTGAACTCTCATGCACCTTCTTGTTTGAAATATTCTTTAAGATCGGAGATGTCTCTTATATTAATATTCGATGATACATAGTCAGCCAGCGAAGCAGTGCTTCTTCCCAGCTCTACTGAAAACCCTGGTTAACTTTTTTGATGTGGGTGGCAGCAGGTTCATCCTTAGTCTCTATATTCCTTGCAGCATATTTTGGCTGGGTGTTCATTGGACAGTTACATCTGATGTGTTCTTTCTCACTGCACCGGAAGCAGCAGCCTTCATGCCTCATCCAGTCGACATCCATAGCATTAGGGTCAGACCATCCTTGAGCATTACTAGTTGCTGGTGCTGGAGTTTGCCCCTTAGGTGCCATCACTTCCTGTGCCAGTTTCTGTACTAGTTTGGGCATGAATCACTCCTTCACTCTGAATTCCTTTTGGGCCTGGTGATACTGCCAGTCTAGTTCTGTTGCACGTCTGTACCACCAGTCGATGTCTGCTACACAAAACCAATTCTACATGCAAGTCACTCTGACTCGAGATGAGAGGCAGGGAGAAGAATGCTAACAGTTAGCCAGCTCAAAGCTGGATTCTACTACATACATTTTGGCTATTTATATATTACAATTCTCAAGCACAGACTATGACATACGCTATCCTCATGTTATGTAGAACCCTTTACCCTATTCTGCCTGAGTCAGATTGTGACTGTGCTCCTTATGTTGTCCTGCAGGTGCTGCGTCATAATCCTTTACTCTGGCGAGCGCTGATGCATCATTGTCATAGGGTTTCTCTCGAGTCTTCACATTGTATTCTGCCAGTCACATTGGTCATGTCATATTTGTGTCATGTGTTTGTCAGATGATTGTTGAGTCACATGTCCATCATCAAGATAATGATTGGTCTTGGAATTGTAACAATGTTCTCATGGACACCTCCTAGTTCAATGATCCATCGTCTAAGCACCTGGTCAAGTCCATGTTTAAAGATGTCAATGAGGGTGATGTCATTGTATTCTGTCAAGGGAGCCCAGCTCTGGAATTCAATGATATAGTCCTCAACTGGTCATTGGTATTGCAACAGTCCTTTAATCTGAATGATTGCATTGTTCCTTGTCTCAGTAGTCATGAAAAACTCTCTGGCTTCCACCTTGAACTCTTCCTAGTCTTTGAATAGTGGGAGATGTCCAAGTGGGTTCATCCTGACCTCAGGGGTGTTTGCCATTGCCAGCGTCATGATGTGTCCATATTCCCAGTCATCGTAGGTGGAGTGGAATCCGAATTCCTGCCTGCGACCGTTCAATTCCATTTTGAACTCGAGCCACTCTTGTAGCTTGGAGTCCACCTAGTTCTGTGCATGTTCAGCCCTGCCTCCCATGATCCATTGCAATGCATAGGTGATTATGTCCCATCTGTTTATGATCTCTTCTTTGTCAAAATAGACTTCCATCTGTTGAAGCCAACTTCTGATCAGGCCGAGTTCCCCTTTATATGGATCTGGCAGTTCCAATTTCATTCTTTTGGGCTTCTTGCCCAAATCCAGTTCTTCTTTGATTGCATCGACCAAAGTCCGTGTCACGTTCTGTACCTGTTCGGCCTGCTGAGGATTGTTTCGAAGAGTGCCCCAGGCCAGGGCAAGTGGGTTGGCAGTGAAAAGGGTGGTGAAGATGATGGTAATAAAGGCAAAGAGGGCAGTGATGAATTCCATTATGGGTATTGTTTAGAAGTTTCTCTTTGTCAGGAATAGAAATAGAGTTCTGGGGGGTCTTCGTCCCAGAGGAAGTTACCAGGAATATGTCGAGAGAATAGGTTAGGGTAGTAGTTGGTCCAATATTCATATTCGACCTCGACTACTTGGTTTTGGAGGTGGAGGTTCTTTCAGATAAGGGTATAACTGATATGTCATTGGTAAAGGGGGTTGCCACAGACTTGTGTACAGAAGGAAGAAAGGTTGGTGACAGGGTGTTTTCATTCAATAGAGTAGTCGATTAGTACCATGCAGGCAGCATGTGACCATTGACTCCTGCTTTGGTTAGGTTTCAAGATGGAAGGTGCCTGTTAAACTGCAGAAAAGTCAGCTCGAATCCTCATGGCTATGAGGATGCCCCAAACAGCAGTCAAGGAAGGTTTCGTCATTAGAGGTTCTAGCAGTCTGGCAACCCCTTTCTCATTTCAGGTCAATACACATTCCTGACAATGACCTTCAAGGGCATGTTTGAAAAAGGTGGTTGATGGGTGGGGACTATCTACATATCCGAGTCCTCCTGTCTCTCTTGCTGAGGTACATCCCAGGTCAATAAACTACCCAGTCAAATGCACAGTAGGACTCTCCAAAGATTATCCTAGCACAGCCTTTTGATGCTTGATTCAGACAGAGTCAGACTCAACATTACTCTTAGTCCTGTCATAAATCCAAGTACTATGAGCAATGACCTCTGACAGAGACTGGAATATAGGTTGGCATAGGGTGAGGAGTAGGGGTTGGTGATTGAAAAGTTAGTAATGGTTGAAGGAAAAGGATATGGTAATGCAGTGGATTCCTTTGATCGCATGGCACTTGGGACCATCAGGCAACAAAGAAAGGGCAGCAGAGGGTGAGAGTAGTAAGGTGCGCAAATGAGAAGCTTTGAGCTTTTGCTACACAAAACCAAGTCTGTGTGCAGGTCACTCTAACTAACTCGGAAAGTGAGAGGCAGGAAGAAGAATGCTAGCAATTAGCCAGCTCGAAGCTAGGTTCTACTACATATATTTTAGCTATTTATATGTTACGACTCTTGAGCACAGACCATGTCATATGCTATCCTCATGTTATACAGAACCCTCAACCCTATGCCATCTGAGTCAGGTTTCGACTGCACTCCTCATGGTGTCCTGTAGGTACTATGCTGTAACCCTCTGCCCTAGTAAGCACTGACACATCGTTATTATAGGGTTTGTCTCGAGTTTTTACATTATATCTCATTAGTCATGTTGCGATTGTGTCATGTATTTGTCAGGAGATTGTTGAGTCACATGTCCATTGTCAAGATAATGATTGGCCTTGAAATCATAACACTATGAGGTTTTGAAGTATTACACACACTTGGTCCAGTCCCAATCTCCCTCAGACTTTCAGAATGCCTGAATGCACCAAGAGCCCGATATTCATCACATCACCAAGCTCTACAACCAATACTTTGGATGGCAGGCCAGCGCTGAGCTCTCAGACAAGCTACAAGGTGCTCTTTGGAATGGCACCTTTTGCAGCATGCTCATTGAGGTAATTTGAACCACCTGAAAAATCCAAGAGTGTACTCATTGGCTTTTCAGCCTACACGTCTTTTCGATCCAGAGCATGACATCCTAGCTACATCCGCCATGCAGACAAAAATCCTTAGCATGTGTGATGGGCAAAAATTGTTCCATGCCAAGATGGACACTGTTTGCATTCTCATTTCTACTGACAACTATGAAGCTCTGGTTGGAGCTGCTGACATCTCTCTCTACCTACCTGCCAAGCCTGTGCAACCTGTAGAGGTTGAGATGCCAAGGGTGATGGTTGCAGCCACTGTCAGCAATGCAGCAATGAACTGCCACCTAAAGAGACCCAAGTCAAAGCATCAGAAATTGGTGAGTGAAAGCCTTTCCTCAGTAGCACCCACCAGTCCATTCACAGCAGCGATGCAGGCCCACGCTGGAACCAGTCGGTCACACATTTCTGCCACAGAACATGGCCAGGCAGACCAGGGCTTTGTGCTCATTGAGGACATAGTGGAAATCTCGGGTTCTGCTGCTGTAGGAATGTCAGCAGGTTCTCTGAAACATGAACCCAAGGTGATTGACCTTATACTTGACAACAACAACAACAACAACATGCCGGAAGCACCTAGTTCAGTTGCTGTTGGAATATCAGCAACTTCTCTAAGGCAGGAACCCGAGGTTATCGACCTTACCAGTGACTGATTTGTGTTATGAATATCACTCGAAGGACCATTCATTTTCTTATCTTATCTTTCTTCTCTTATCTCTCCCTCCCTATCACACTGTGCAGTGCACAGTCATCAAGTCATTTTCACTTTCCTAGTCATTCTAAGTCATCTCACTCCAGTCTTACTCATCCACAGTCTGCAGCATTGCATAGTCCATGGTCTGTGCTCAAGTACTGTAGTGTATATAAGAACTTTCAGATGTACCAGTAGTGCTAGGCTTAATATTCCATTTGCCATCGTCTTAAACCACTCTTGCACTTAGTCTGCCCAAGTCCTTTAAGATTCATCTAGCCTAATAAACATGATCTTCAAGAAAGAAATTAATCAGAGACATGTTGTCATATACATGGATAATATTCTCATTTTAACAAAGATCTGAATGAACATAAGCGACTCGTCCAGTGTGTATTGGAAAAGCTAAAGGATAATAAGCTTTATCTAAAATCCAAGAAATGTTCATTTCATCAAATGGAAGTAGAGTACCTCAGAATGATCATCTCAGAAAATGGCATTAAGATGGACCTAGTTAAAGTCAAAGGCATCAAAGAATGGCCAAAACTCACTTGTAAAAAATCCAACAATTCCTCAGCTTTTGCAATTTCTATCAGTGCTTCATTGAAGGATTTGCAAAGATTGCCAAATCCTTGACAGAGCTAACCAAAAAGGCCAATTAAACATGGCAGAAAGCCCAAAACAACACATTTGAGGGAATAAAGAACCAGATCTGTTCAGCACCTATTATTGCAGTACTCCAAGATGATGGGAAGTTCCAAATGCAAGTCAATGCTTCAAACTATGCAATAGAAGGCATCCTTTCCTAGGAACAATCCAATGGTACTTGGAGACTAGTAGTCTTTATGTTGAAGTCACTGAACCTAATAGAATAGAATTACAAGATCTATGACAAAGAGATGCTTGTGATCATGACAGGACTTGAGGAATGGTATCAATATTTCTGTGGTGCTAAACAGAAATTTGAGATTTGAACAGATCACAAAAATCTCAAATATTTCCAAAAATCTCAGAAACTAAATTGCTGGCAAGCTCATTGGATTTTGGAACTCCAGGACTATGGTTTCATTCTGGAGCAAATCTGGAAAGTCAATGATAAAAGCAGACAGTCTGTTGAGATAACCAAACTATGAGAAGGAGGAGAATGATAATGAAAATGCTATACTCCTAAACCAGAGGTTTTTTTACTGAATTTTCATAGCAAAAGTCACACCAATACCAGAGTTTCAGGATATTTTGGACCAAATAAAGCAGGCTTGGAAACAAAGAGAGCCTGAAATCCAAAAATGTCTTAATGAAGGTGAACACAGCTGGAAGGAAAAAGACAGAATTTGCACATGGCTAAAATAGTACTATATCCCTAAAAGCCAAAAGATAAGGGAATGGATCATTGAAATTCACCACTCTGATCAGATCTCAGGACATCCAGGACAGACAAAAATGCACAAATTGATCACATATAACTTCTGATGGCCCAAAATGATGAATGACATCAAAGTGTATATCAAAGGATGTGACAAATGCTAGCAGATGAAGATTATCAGAGATTGGAAACATGCTCCACTTCATCCAAACAAAGTGCTAAAGGAACCATAAGAGATTATTTTGGTGGATCTTATCAGACCCTTCCCTACATCACAAGGGTTTGATGGCATCATAGTAATGGTAGATTGATTCACAAAGAGAGCCAAATTTATACCAATCAATATAGAAATCATAGCTGAGAGAGTCACTCACAAACTATGTGATACTATATTCTCAAATTATGGACTTCTAAAGAAGGTTATTAGTGATTGAGGACTACAGTTTATTTCAAACTTCATGAAGGACCTCTATACACTTCTGGGAATTAAAGAAAACCCCTTGATACCATATTATCCACAGACTGATAGCCAAATAGAAAGAGTCAACCAGAAACTTGAGCAATATCTAAAGCTCTTTGTAAATTATAGGCAAATAGACTGGGCAGACTGGCTACTGATGGCTGAGTTCTCCTATAATAACCAGATTCATTTGGCAATAGGCTACTTTACCTGAACCATGGATGACACCCATACACCAGGAAAGAACTGCTGGAATGAAATGCAAAGTCACAATCTATAGTAGTTTACCAACATGATGAAGAAAATTCAGATAAAGGCAGAGACTGCTCTTGTAAAAGCTGCAGAGACTATGAAATGGATCTATGATTGAAAGCAAAAACCCATCTAAGAGTACTACAAGGATGATCAAGTCTGGCTGGAGAGAACCAATATTATGACTGATCAGCTGACTGACAGGCTTAATGACAAACAATTCAGTCTCTTCAAAGTCAAGCAACAAGTAGGAGAATCTGCTTATGAACTGGAGCTGCTGGAATACTGGAAGATCCACCCTGTTTGCAATGAATCTAAACTCACCTCATATACAGCACCAGCATTTCCATGGGCAAAAGTGGTAACAATTCTTAAATGGCTCTCCCCCTATTATCATGGAAGGAAAGAAGCAATATGAAATAGAGACAGCAATAAATTCTTGATGGAACAGGGGAAAGTTACAATATAAAATACAGTGGAAAGAATATCCATTGGAAGATGCTATGTGGGAACTAGCAGAAAACATCATCACAAATATGCCAGATGCAGTCATGAAATTTCATCACAAGAATTCTAAGGTACCATCTCTAGAGCAAGGACAATGTCAGCTGCTGCCATGAATACCACTGAAGAAGGTTGTATGCACCCATCTCCATCAAACCCAGATGCCAAAGTTCCTCTTCAACTACATGGTTGATAAAATCTGGATCTGTTCACAAAGTCAGCAATTAAAGGCAGTACCAAAGAAGCAAATGCTTACTGGCTGGATGATGGACCTGAAAGAAGTCAAAGATCAACTTGACATGGCCTGGCAAGCATGGCAGGAGTGATAGAAGAAAGCAGTCATAGAGCAGGATGAGACTGAGAAGAACTAGGAGAATGATAATAAAGAAGAACATAATCACAAGAATGCAATTCCTAAGAGGAGGGTAATATTATGATTTCAAGGCCAATTGTTATCTTGACAATGGACATATGATGAGCATCTATCACATGACAAGACAAATGCATGAGACACAGTGTGAGGAAACCATGAGGGGATCATCTGATGGGATGTATCAGCACCAAGACAAGTCTTACTCATCACCTGCTGAAAAATGCAAGGTGCTCAGTCAGCAATAACTTGGACAACCAGTATAGAAGATATTATTTATAAAGTATTAAAATACTACTAGAGCATTAGTAAGGCTGAAGAGCATAATAAGTTATTTAAAGAAACTATAATGAGTGCAGAAAGTAGTTTTCCATTTATATTACAAATGTCGCACGAAGGACTATTCATTTTCTTATCTTATCTCCCTTCCCTTATCTCTTCCTCCCCATCACACTGTGCAGCATGCAGTCATTAAGTCATCTTCACTTTTCTAGTCATCCTGAGTCATCTCATTCTAGTCTTACTTATCTGCAGTCCATAGCATTGTGCAGTCCATGGTCTGTGCTTGAGTACTGTAATGTATATAAGGACTTCTAGATGTACCAGTAGTGCTAGGCTTAATATTCCTTTTGCCATCATCTTAAACCACTTTCGCACTTAGTCTGCCTGAGTCCTTTAAGATTCGTCTAGTCTAATAATTTATTACTTTTAAAAATATAGATAAGATAATAAGCATATCAGAAATCAATTTTGATATAAATATAAGCTTTTTAAAGGCTATCAAAAAGATCAGAAATAAGTGAAAGTAGACACTAATTCTTATCAAGATCTTAGAAGTTGACACAGAGACAGAGAGAACTATTCTTATAGATGAAAAAAACAGAGGCTCTGTAAGAAAAGTAAGTTAGATAGATAAATCTGATAGAAAGATGCTTATTAATAAATTCTCTAAAAGTAGAGAGTCTGAAAGGAGAAAGAGAATAAATAGTGCCTATTGGCAGAGCCATACCATTGTTAATATTAATTTTAAGATCATAAGAGTAGTATAGAGCAAGAGTATTAGTGCATAATTTGCTGAAAACATTTGCAAAGTTATAATAATATTCTTTTAGAATGTTGGATAAATTAGTAGAATCATCAGAAAGGATAGCAGCATTAGCAGAGGTTGCTGGTATTATGTCAAGACTGAATATCTAAAAACCTAGTAGTTTACTAGCATAGAGGAAAAGCAGTAGTATTAATAAGAGAAATAGAGGGAGCTGCAGAGAGTGAAAGGTTTTCTAGAGCTATATCTTTGACTGATCAGTCAGACTTGATCAAAGATGGAATTGTCAATAAAAAAAAGGATTGTTTCAAAGTATGAAAAGTAATACTGTCTAATTTTCAGTCAATCAACAAATTGTAGCAGAAGAGCCAGTTGTATCTAAGTATGATAGAACAAGATAGATAAAGCAGAATGATATAACAAGATAGAATCATAGATTCTCTAATAAAAAAGATTACAGAAATATTAGAGATTTCAGAAAGTGTATTACTAGTAGATCTATCCGATAGTTTCAGTGGAATTAGCAGAATTAGAGATGTTAGAACGAGATATTTATATACAAAAGAAAAGTTAATAAAGCAAAGAGTAGATCTAGAGTCCAGAAGGGCAAGAGTGGAATCAAAAAAGTATAGAAAAATAAAAGAAATATAAATAGCATTATCATCATGAATGGCAGCTGTGTTAAATCAGACCTTTGGATAGACACAGTCAGAATAGCCATAGTCTTCTATTTGTACAAATATTGGAAGACTGCCAACTATTTTTTTGAGTTGAAGATCAGAGTTTTTGGAGTAGTTTTTTTCTCAGTTTTGGCTGAGCACTTCTTGGTGGCAGCTTTGTTAATATTACAATCTGTGACTACATGACCTAGTTTTCCATAGCAGAGACAGAGGTCATTATTGATCTAATGTTGGCATTTCTGTAGAGTTCGTTTACCATCCTTTTTGTTATGGACTATTCATTTTCCTTATCTTATCTTCCTTCCCTTATCTCTTTCCTCCCCTATCATGCTGCACAGCGCGCAGTCATCGAGTCATCTTCATTTCCCTAGTCACTCTGAGTCATCCTACCCCAGCCTTACTCATCCGCAGCCCGCAGCATTGCGCAGCCCATGGTCCATGCTCAAGTACTGTAGAATACATAAGGACTTCCAGATATACCAGTAGCGCTAGGTTTAATATTCCTTTTGCCATCATCTTAAACCGCTCTCGCACTTAGTTTGCCTGAGTCCTTTAAGATTCGTCTAGCCTAACAAGATATTAAACCTCGTCGAGACTTGCCCAGACTCACACACACCACGTCACGCTTTATCAAAGACCTAATCAACATTCGATGATGAATGGTCGCCGACCCAGTGAGCACTAGCACGAGTGACAAGAACACCTGGTTCAGAGAAGTAGATCACATATTGCAGTCCACGCTATTTGCAGAGACAGTCCACGCCAACTGCAGAGACACTAGCAATTCGAACAATTGAGAAAGGAAGCATACGCCTACACCAAGTAGCGACGAAGAAGAAGAACAGGCACTTCTGAGAGAACTTGCCTTCACCACCGCAGACGAGCCTACTGAAAACTTCAGTAATGAAACAGCACAGCTCATTGCAGAACTCTTACTAGAAGGAGAATATGGGATAAGCCTAGAAGAGCTGTGGTCAGACCAGAATCTTTCTGCCGAAGAAGAGGACAAACCAATCCGCAAGAGAACAAGAGAAGAACAAACGCGAGCCCAAAGCTTCAGACAATAGCAGATTGCAAACTATAATCGCCAAGTACAAGAAGAGGATATACTAATACAAAAGGGACACGATGCACAGAGCATATGACAGAACCAATGAGAACGATACCAAAGCCAGGGGCACATAGGAACAAAATTGCTGAACACCTTCAGAAGACCGATCTGCCAAAGTACAGCATAAAGAAAATCGCACCATCATGGTGAAAGTAAGCGACAGTGACTGGAATGAATACTATCGGTGGAGGGAGCGAAAGAGACTACCCAAGACAGACGGACCAACTGCTGCAGAGTGGAATGAATTTGAACAAGCCTGTAGAATCGCAGGAATCAACCTAGACTATTAGAAAGAGCAATGAGAAGAGCAAAGACAAAAGCAGATCCAAGAACAGCAGGCCCAAGTGCAACAAGCTCAAGAACAGGAAAGCCAAGACCAAGACAGTGACGAAGAAATTCCGCAAACAATAGCGACAGAATACAAAGGAATTATTGCAGACCCAAAGTCCTTCACAGGAGACCGAACAGCTTTCGACATTTGGTGAAGAAAGATGAAACTCTACATAACTGCACATGGAGACCTTACTGATACACAAAAGATCGGAGCAGTACTATCCAGAATGACTAATGGCCCAGGAGCCCACTGAGCATTGAAGAAAATCAACACCACGACCAATCAAAGCACATGGGCCAATTTCATAACCAAAATACAGACATGATTCAGCAATGTCATGTCACCGTTGCAAGCAGGAAGCAAATTATTCAACATCAGACAGAGAAACCGACCGATCGATGAATTCCTAGATGAATTTGTAGACCTCACAGGAAAAGCAGAAATGACAGGAACAGCTCTGCGTTTTCTACTCAAGAAGAGCCTAAACAGAAGGACAGCAGAAGCCGTACACTCGATCTCTGAACTCCCAACAGATGGAGATGAATATATCAAGACAGTTCAAGCGATTGGATGAAACATCGACGAACATAGGAATGTGATGAGAGGGGAATTTGCAAACAACCAACGCAAGCCAGGGAACCCAAGCCGAGGAACAGGACAGGCCATGGAAGTCGACAAAGTACAAAGCAACAATTGCTTCAACTGCAATAAACCAGGACACCTATCATGAAATTGCCCAGAGCTGCAAAAAGGAGCAGCAAATGTCATATGTTACAATTGCGGCTTGAAAGGACACTATGCATGAAACTGCAGGAAGAAGAAGAAGGAAAAATCCTGAGTCAGAGAAGTGAAAGAAGAAGGAGAAGAAGATGAAGAAGACAAGGACGAAGAAAGCTCTAACAAAAAGGGTTTTGTCAAAGGGTCTGATTAAAAGGTGCTAAATCGCGACCCATACAGCTGAAACAGACTCGCTTCGATACAGGATGTAGATCATCCCATACTCTGAAATACACCATTCCTGCAAAGCGACCTGAAGCACCAAGAAAAACCATCCGAGGTGACAAACCACCCAGAAGAAAAGAACTTGCAGTACCAGCAAAAATATGAATGTGAAAGGGGATAGCAACAATAACACCAGAAGTCGATAGTGGAGCAGACAGGACCTGCATCAATACTGCCATAGTAACAAAAATGGGATTGAAGACACAGCGAATCAAGAAGATTCCAATCATAAATGCAGACGGATCACCCAACCGCCAGAAAACAGCAGACCGAGTAGCGGAAGTCCACATCGACATTAAAGACCACAAGGAGCATATGGAAGCCATCGTACTCGACATTGGAAAAACTGACATGCTACTGGGACATGACTGGCTTGTCTATCACAACCCAACAATCAAATGGAGGACAGGAGAGATTATCTTTAACAGATGCCCCAAAACATGCAAGATAAACCACCAGATGATCAAAATACAGAAAGTGGCTGAACCAGCGAAGACCACAGCCAATGACAGGACAGAAACTCAGATACCTTCATATCTGACAAGATTCAAACACCTCTTTAAGGAGAAGAACTTCGATCGACTACTGGACCACAAGGAGTGGGACCATGAAATAAACTTAACAAAAGATGCACCCAAGACGATATCGAGCAAGGTCTATCCAATGACACAGAAAGAACTAGAAGAACTAGATGCTTTCATTGAAGAAGGACTAAGAACAGGGAAGATACGCCCCTCAAAATCACCTTATGCAGCACCCTGCTTCTTTCGCAATAAGAAGGATGGTAGCAAACAGCTCATCCAAGACTATCGAGAAATAAACAAGTATACGGTCAAAGACAAGTTCCCACTACCATGCATCAGCGAACTCCTTGATGTACTACAAGGAGGAAAATACTTTAACAAGATCAACATTATCTGGGGATACAACAACGTTCACATCTGAAAGGGAGACGAATGGAAAGCAGCCTTTCTAACAGCAAGAGGGCTCTTCGAACCAACAGTCATGTACTTTGGACAGTGCAATGCACCAGGCACTTTCAGCCGAATGATGGCAAGCCTCTTCCAAGACCAAATACGAAGAAGAGTATGCATAATCTATATGGATGACATCATAATCATCGGACGAACATGAGAGGAACTCCAAAAGAACAGAGTAGAAGTCATGGAGATACTGAACAAGAATGACCTGTTCATCAAAAGACTGAAATGTGTCTGGGAATCATCAAAAGTCCCAGTACTAGGGTATGTCATAGGAGAAGTGAAACTGGAAATGGAACCAGAGAAGATTACAGCCATACAATCCTGGCCAACCCCAAAAACGAAGAAAGAACTACAAAAGTTCTTGGGATTCACAAACTTTTACTGACGATTCATTAAAGGATATGCAAAAGTCACTAAACCTTTAACGGAGCTGACTGGAAACAAAACATTCCAGTGGACAGACAAGCAGCAAAGTGCTTTCAAGGAACTGATCCAACATATAACCTCAGCACCCATTCTAGCACTACCACAAACAGAGGGAAAATTCTGAGTTGAAACGGATGCCTCAGGATACACCATCGGAGCGGTATTATCACAGCAGCAGAAAGGACTGTGGCATCCAATGGCCTTCATATCAAGATGTATGACCCCAGCAGAGCAGAACTATGAAATCTATGACAAAGAACTCCTTGCAATAATGGTGGCACTGAAGACATGGAGACAATACCTTCTAGAAGCTTGAGAGAAGTTCAAAATATTGACGGACCACAAGAACCTATCATACTTCCGGAAACCGCAATGACTCAACTCGAGACAGACTGGCTGGTATCTGAAATTACAAGAATACGACTATGAACTATGACACGTACTGGGAAAAGTGAATGGAAAAGCAAACGTCCTATCATGAATGGCAGGATATGAAGAAAACCTAGCAGAGAAAGACGACATACAAATGATCAAAGAAGCCACATTCATTTGACACCTGGAAGAGAATAATGAATGAGACTTCAAATTTATGATGTTCGAGGACGAACATTCACAGAAAGGAGGAGCAGAAAATAACGAAACAATGCAGATAAGAGGAATCATGATGATCAAAACCCCAAGGATAGAACAAATTCGACAATGCGCACGAAGGGAAATGATCGTAACAACAGGACTGAAGGAAAAACCACATTGGTTCACAGAAGAAAACCACATCATATACGCAGGAGGGAAAATCTACATTCCCCCAGACAACAAACTGAAGGAAGATATCATGTTCAAACACTATGACATGCCCATTGGAGGGCACCCAGGACAATATTGCATGCACGAACTCATAAACCGCACCTACTGGTGGCCATCAATGTTAACGGACATCAAGAAATATGTCAATAGATGTGAAGCATGCCAGCGAAACAAAATCATCCAACAAAAGAAACATGCACCACTACACCCGCATGAAGTTCTGCAGCAACCATGGAAAGATATCGGGGTAGATCTCATAGGACCACTACCCAACTCGAATGGCTTTAATGCCATTGCTGCAGTCACAGACTGCCTGACCAAGATGATCCATCTAATTCCCACAAACACCGAACTCACAGCAGAAGGCCTCGCATGATTATACTGAGACAATGTGTGGAGACTCCATAGAATCCCACGAAAAATCATCAGCGACCGAGGACCCCAATTCACAGCACAATTCATGATAGCGCTTCTAAAACTGCTTGGAACGAAGCAAAATCTATCAATGGCCTATCACCCACAAACAGATGGACAGGCAGAGCGATTCCATCAAGAGACAGAAGCTTTCCTTAGGAACTTCACAAACAACCTGCAGGATGACTGGGCAGAATGGATAGTGATCGCAGAATACCAATACAATGACAAAATACACCAGAGAACAAAGGAGACACCATTCTATCTCAACTACAGAATGCACCCCTGGAAGGAGAGCCACAGACAATAGAAGGGAACAATCCCGCAGCAAAGAACTTTGTCGAAAGAATGGACCAAATCCGGAAAGAAGCAAATGCTGCGCTGCAGTATGTGCAAACATGAGCCAAAGACAATTACGATGCAAGATAAAGACCAGCCCATGAATACAAGAAAGGAGATGGAGTATGGCTTGAAGCCACCAATATCACAGTCAATCAACTATCAAAGAAGTTATCGGCACTCCGATACGGACCGTTCAAGGTGATTGAAAAGAAAGGAGCCTCTGCATACCACCTGGAACTCCCAGCATCATGGCAGCTGATACACCCTGTATTCAACGAAACACTACTCACACCCTACAAAGGACCCCATTTCAAGATACAAGAATGGCCATCACTGCCACTCCCTGAAATCATAAATGATGAAGAAGAGTACAAGATAGAAGAAATTCTAAAAAGAAAGAAACAAGAAAGAGGAACACTATTCCTGGTCAAATGGAAGGGATACAGACATGAGGAGAACACATGGATCAAAAAGAAGGAACTGGGGAATGCACAGCAAGCTCTAGACCATTTCCTAAAGAAGACTATGGAACAAGATAAAAGGACCACAAAAAGAGGAAAGAAGACCAAAAATCACACATCATGACCACCAACGCCCCCATCAGCATTGAAAGCAGCAAGGACAGCTGCGCACCCACCCCTATCACGAATGACTCTGAGAATCTGGCGAAGATTCTCGATGCCAGAGACTATATAGACCCCCTCGCCATCACCCTCAGCGCATACCTGCGCTATATCATGACCATCCGCATGCATCTTTGGACCGGACGGACCCCTGATGGGACCATCTCCATGACAGCGGAATGCATCATGCTTCACGAAGCAATGGAGATGCTTCACACTGAAAACTAGCAACTCAAACTCCTCACCACCATGCTCCACCACATCCGCTCCTACAATGAGAAGCTCATTCACATGTGGGCCCCACGCGCAACAACTGCCTGGGAAAACAATGGGTGGGAACAGCTGGACTGAGAGTTTTCATGAGGATGTGAATCTAAAGAGAGGGTGATGTTACGGACTATTCATTTTCCTTATCTTATCTTTCTTTCCTTATCTCTTCCCTCCCCCATCATGCTGTGCATCCCTCCCCATCATGCTGCACAGCATGCAGTCATCGAGTCATCTTCATTTTCCTAGTTACTCTGAGTCATCCTATCCCAGCCTTACTCATCTGCAGCCCACAGCATTGCGCAGCCCATGGTCCATGCTCGAGTACTGTAGAATACATAAGGACTTCCAGATGTACCAGTAGCACTAGATTTAATATTCCTTTTGCCATCGTCTTAAACTGTTCTCGCACTTAGTCTGCCCAAGTCCTTTAAGATTCGTCTAGCCTAACACTTTTTAAGAATCTTAGATAGGTTTTTCTTTAGCTTGTCTCCAGAGAATAATACTAAGATCAGTTTTGAATTATTATTATTGTTCTTCAGCTTATTGGAATATGAGGATGAGAAGAATTTATTGGTATTGTTTTTGCTAAATGAATTCTTGTTTGCAGAACTATTAGTGATTATTTCTTGTTAGTAGATTTAGCAGTAATATCTCCAGTATGAGATTTCTCTTGCTAGCATTTCTAATAATGAGTATCAATGGTTTATATGAGTCTTGAGTGCAGTTAGAGTTTCTAAGCAGCCTTGGATAGAAATAATATCTTTAATTCATTCTAGAAGATCTTATAGTAATAATGTCAGAGGGCCTTTGGACCTCATCTGACAAGTATGAAGAGTCAGTTGAACTCAATATTGTATTTTAAAATCTAGAGATTTTTCTTCATATGGAGGTTATTAAATTCTTCTTAGGCTTCACCTTAAGGATTAATGGTTCTACAAGTAGTACAAAGCTTTCTAGAGAAGGCAGTATCCCAGTTAAAAAGAAAAAGGGATTGTTTATTATCAGAAAGAAAAAGATGAGGTTCAAACTATTGAAGTGCAGTGCCATAGAGATAAGAGAAGGTACAATTGATCTACAGTGCCTCATAAAACTGAGTCAATGTTTAGTACTTTCTCAGTATTTGTTGAATAGCATTTCATTCCAAACAAATATCAACAAACTGTTGATATATGAATGAAAGTATTCCATCATGGCTATATGTTAAAAAAGGAATTATATAATCTGGATCAGAAGCCATGGAGATATGAACAATTCAAATCAGGGACTTATTGACTCAGTTTTGTGAGAGGATATCAGAAATATCAAATTCTGATGCTCCACTGATTATACAGCATCCAATCCATGGTAGATTGTTACCATAGTGATGTTATCTTTGATAGAACCTCAAATTGAGCTATTTAAGCAAGACTGGTGCTCTTATAATATTACAATCCTCCAATGCACCCTACCTCCTCTGCTTAGAAAGAAAACATCCTCTCTCTGGCCTTGAATGGTTATACAAGTCATACTATTGCCTCCAAACTTGGACTAAGCCAGTCTACAGTCTCCAGAATACTCAATACACTCAATCCCAATCTGCCTCTTTCATCTGGTGGTCATCCTTTCAAGCTTTCCACTATCTCTCAATGAGCTATTATTATACAAATCACTACTGGCAGGGCTTCCAATGCTGTCCAGGCCACCAATCACATCAACACCATCATCCCTACTCTAGTCTCTCTAGAAACAGTCAGAAGAGTCCTTAGAAAAAACTCATTCAAGGCTGTAGTAAAGAAGAAAAAACTCTTGCTTAATACAAGGCATAGGAAGGCAAGATTGGCCTTTGCTTAGAAGTATCAAGAGTGGACTATAGAGGACTGGAAAAGAGTCATCTGGTCAGATGAAACCAAAATCAACAGGTTTGGATCAGATGGAAAGTAGTGGGTCTGGAAACAAAAGGGAAAAGGGCTGATTCTAAGAGAGGTGCAAGAAACAGTAAAGTTTGGAGGTGGAAATATTATAATATAGGGATGTGTAGGATGGAATAGAGTGGGACAGCTGGCAGAGGTTGAGGAGAAGATGAAAGCTGACCAGTATGTGAAGATTTTGAAGGACCACATACTGCCTAGCCTGGAAGAGAGTGGAATTCCTGCAGATGAAGTGATTTTTCAACAGAATAATAACCCCAAGCATACTTCAGGGAAGGGACAGAAGTTCATAGAAGACTACAATATCACTCTTCTGGATTGACCTGCACAGTCTCCTGATATCAGCCCTATTGAACATCATTGGGTTTATCTCAAAAGGGAGCTGGCTAAGTATCTAACACTACTAAAAGGAGTTTGAGATGTATGGAACAGAGTGGTAGAAGTGTGGAATAATATTCCACCAAAGGTATGTTAGAATTTGATTGCAAGCATGCCTAGAAGGTTAGAAGCTGTAATCAAGGCCAAAGGAGGTGCTACAAAGTACTAGAATTACAGTTGACTATATTTCTAATACCCTCTCACAGAACTAAGTTAATAAGTCTCTGATTTGAATTGTTCATATCTCCATGGTTTCTGATCCAGATTATGTAATTTCTTTTTTAACATATAGCTATAATGGAATACTTTCATTCATATACCAACAGTTTGTTTATATTTGTTTGGAATGAAATGTTATTCAACAAATACTGAGAAAGTACTAAATATTGTCTCAGTTTTGTGAGGCACTGTATATTTTAAAAGAGTGATAATGAGTCAGACTGTTTCAGAAGTATACTATACATTGGAGAGGAAAGAATTGAACTTTTTCATATCAGTTCTATTGAAAGTATCTAGCTCCTTAGCCTTAGTCTTGTTAGAATGATCAGAAGTACAGTTGCTATAAATAGCATTAGTAAGTTGTTGAATAAGCTTGTCTGAAATGCTTGAAGCATTGGCAAGAATCAGTGGTTGGCCCTTGTCTGATTGATCAGAGTTATTATTATCAAAGTAATAGCCATTAGAATCATTATTATTGTTATTGTTGCCATTATCACTATTACAACCACTATTTCTACTATTACCTCTAGAATTTCAAACAGATTCAGTTTTGGTTAGAAAATATTCTGATGATTAGATATAGAAGTCCAGTTTAGATTAGAATGGATGATTTTATGTCCAAGACTGAATATTATCAAGAGGTAGAGCTGCATGGGCAGCACATGGAATAAGTAACTACTTGGCTATAAGTTTTATGGAGAAACAGATTTGTACAGCTGAAGCAATAGTTGTTTGGGCCATAAGTCCAAAAGCAGAGGTCTGATTCTGATAATACTATCAAAACTACAAGGTCAGAATAGAAATCAGAAGTGGAATTAGTATAATAGAATAGTCAGATATTAGCAAGACAGAACCATATTAAAGAGAGTGGACTTGTCAGCTTTAACTTATATATTATGCCCTTCTGCCTTTTGGCAGTAAGTCTGGATTTCAGAGCAGAAGTAGAGAATGTAGTAGCAGAGAGTTTTGTTGATTATAAGACTGAAGTCATTATAAATAATTTCTAACTACTTATATAGATATTGTAGTTATTGTTGTAATATTTTCAGAAAGACAATTACATGAGAATATCAGAATGGAATGGAGTAGAGTAGAAACAAAAGTACAAAAGTGTTATTATTAAATAATTGTTTAAAGGAGTAGAGATAGAAAATAAGCAATTGTTATATGCATTAGAAAGGTTGAAAAGCAGAGTGGAGCAAAATGGAGAATGACAATATGGAGTTATCTACTTTCAATAGTAGCTAGGCATTCACTGACTTCTGCAATTGGTACAGGACTTTTTCAGAGCAATTTTTTGTCTATCTGCCTATCAGGAACTTGCAAGCATTAGCTCAACTAATTTGACTCAGATTGCATCCTAAAGAATTGACTTTGTAGCCTCTTCTTGTTTGAATGCCTAGCACTCAATTAGACCTCCAGTGCACAAAACGTTCATAATCTAATGCATTGGTATATCACTATTGAATGTGAACTTGTTGTAGAGCTCATTCAGATCTGATGATCATTGCTGCCAAAATTCTAGGACAGTTAAATCAGGAGAACCAAGTTGATAGCTGTATGAAAACACTAGCTGAGAAAGTGGCATTTAAAATAGACAAGTGTCTGATCCCTCAATCAATTTGATGCATACTATTTGGACACATTGAAATATAACATATTTGGTGGGAAGCAGCCTTCTGGCCATTAATGTAATTCATTATATGAGTCAATAAGCATTCTACCACTTGAGCCAGGATGCATCCTAGGCATTGCCCATTCCATGCTCAATGCTGCTGACAGGCTTCCTGCTGTCACTACATTCTGGCAAATGGACATGGCTCACATTGGAAACTCGTGTTATGCACCTGCCCTTGTAGCTTTGCAAGTAGATCAACTATATCTAAAACAGCCGTGAAAAGAGGGCTATTGTTGGATGCAGAGCAATATGCGAGCTCAAGCAGGGCAACACAGAGGCCTTACAGCATTTTAGCCCGTTCGCAGTTCTTTACCAGACATCTGTCCTGAATCATCTATTAGAATACTTTATTGTACAGCATTTTAAGCAGATCATGAAGAATACAACACCGCATCACGTGCGATAAGGAACCGACTGGCTCGGCCAGATGGAGAACATTGTAAGAGTCCAAGGCATTAAAACACCTCCAGTCCAACCGTAATGTGGCTGCAGGTACAAGGCAGAACAGCATCCAGAAAGGATAAGAATATGCAGAGAAGAAAAGGTGAGTAAGTATGTGATACACGATAAGAGATGAAAGAACGGAAAAAAATCGAGAGTGTCTTGCGCTCGGAGATACATTAGATAAGAGTTCGTGACTTGGTGAGCCTCATCTTGACTTCAATAGGCGGGGGTCGTTGAGCAAAGACAGAAATAAGAGCGGCGTGGAGAAGAGAGAGGTCGAAGAGCAGTCGGTCGTGAAGCGCAGAACGGCTGTTGTGTTTTCTAAACTCGCGCGGCGCGTCTCCAGGTGACCTTGTTGTCAGCACCTGACAAGGACTTCTCCATTTGGACGCGCTTCTTGGAAGCAGCCGCGGCAGAGGGAGGTTTACGCGTTCCACCGAGCATGACACCGCCAGTGAGGACAGTGCTGACACCACCTTGATAGGTGTAGCGCTGCACCTCCTTCTTCGAGTTGTCGACGAAAACCTTGGCGGCGCGATGCGCAGTGGCAGCCTTGATTGCTTCCTCGGCAGGGGCCAGCGCACAGGTACCGGTTTGGGCGGGAACAGCGAGAAGAGACGCCTCCTTCATGATCGACGACGCGACAGAAGTCGCGGACGACAACGTGCTATCCTCAGAAGCGGCAAAGGAAAATCCAGACAGGACAGAGGAGCGTGAGCTGGGGCGCGAGCTTTCCGGGGACGAAGCGGTGGAGGTCGGGAGCATGATGTGGAACTCGCCGCGCGTGGGCGTCGGCGACGCGATAGTCATCTTGGACGTAGTGTCGGAGATGAGAGCAAAGATTTCGTCAGCCTCCCGCTCCTCATGCGGCGACTCAAGAAGCTGCTGTGCGAGCGTGCGGCGCGCCCTGGCGCGCGTGAGGGCGTTGGTCAGGCTCGCGCGCAGCGAGAAGTACGACTTGTCGTTGTCGTTGTTGTCGTGGCACTGGTTCGACAGGGGCTCGGCGGGCCCAGGTTTGACGGCGTCTTCGCCGCGCCAGATGTACATATTCTGGCCGGCAGCCCGAATGTAGGACTGAGTCTGTTCAATGACGATGTCAAAGACGCCGCAACCGATTGCCTTGCTCCAGTCCTCCCACCGGATGCCGGAAGCAACGCAGGCTGCATAGATAGGTCGAGGAGGAAGACAACCGGGATAGAACGAAAAAGTGAGGCGAGAGTGCTTCAGGGCGGCCGGGAGGGTATCCAGCAACGTCAGCTGGGCTGCGATGATCTTGGACGCTGGATAGGTGAGAGTGAGAGTACGCGTCATGAAATTGATGACTTGAGTGACGCTCGCGGGGATGTTTGCAGTAGTCTGGTTTACTTGGGATGCCATTGTTGAGAGCGTGTGAGAGATTCTTGACGTTCGTGAAAGTGGAGGCACGAAGAGAATTTGGGTTGTATCGACCGGCGATGATGGTGTTTAGGCAATAGATCCAAACGTTAAGACGTTAAAGAGTTTTCGGAACGACTTGATAATCTGTCGGATGCTGGTCAGTCGCGGTGCTGAAGCAAGACGGAGGAAGAGTGCTCACAGAGATATAGCTACAGATGTCTAATGAGAATGAACGAACAGTGAAACGTTTGCTAAAGCAGTCAGGATGAGGATATATAAGAGAAGCCAAGACAGGACTGAAGGAAGGGCAGCTCTGTAAAGGCTGCTTTATATGTGGACCTACATAATGATACTCACGTACACAATGGCCTGCTTCGATCCCATTGTCCTGACAGGGAGAACAAAGGAAAGTGTCATGCCACGTGACAACAACAAATAACTCTATTTGCTCTTATTTGTACACCAACGCTTGCTTTTTGTTCATTGTTCAGTACGGTCGCCTAGCGTGCGCCCGCAAGTTGTTGTACTTTGCTTGCCGTTCCTGATTACTTCTCATGCCATCACTGGCGCAGCGCCGCCCAGAACAATTAGAGTACAAGGTCTCTGTGCGGGATTTGTGGGTCCCCATGCGGTCGCACCACTTTCCTCGGCCAAAGATCGGTTCCAGCCTCGACCGACGACGATCTATGAAATGCAATGAATAGCTTTGGCCAGTGACTGCAGCTTTTGACGTTTCTTGATAATAAGCAAGGTCTTCGGCCAGGGAACTTTCCGCCTAGAAATTTCATGCTTTGAATGGCATCGCTCCTGGGCGATCCTGACGGAGTCGGTCAAAATTTCGGACTGGTAGAATATCAAATATTGACTAGCCAACCTAGGGTGTCCTTATTCACATTTCGTCGCTATGACGTTTGTATCGCCTTGGCCTAATTTTTCTTTGGCTTTGAACTTCGGCCTTTCAGTCATCGTGTGTGAACTGACCTTCGGGTACATCTTTCACGTTCCAACCCTCCCGAGACGCCTCTGTTTCGACATTGCATCTCAAAGAACTCTGTCCGCTTCTCTATTCTGTCGGTGCATCTACCTAATCTACGCCGTCACGGATATTTTACGCCTCCGACCTGGTTACCGACTAACAGAGCATCCGCCTACATCTAGCAGCGCTCCGCTCGCGAGAGCATAAGCCTATACCAACGATTCCGTCGGGCCTTGCGTAGGCATAACACCTGCATTACACGAACGCACGTTTAAGCTTTTCGACGTCCTTTCGTTGTATATCCCTGCCGTCCCGCAGGACACCAAACATCCGCATCTCTCTGTGCCTTGTTTCATTCGCCGCTCCAGCATCTTTTGTTGTTCCAAAGACGACGGCGAAGCTAGGAGAGCGGGCCCCTCCTCCATTCAGTATCATGTCACCACGCATGACTTCTATTATGTTTATGTTCCAATCCCCGAATCGCATTTCTCTCTGCCTTGAGAAGCGCATTCAAATGATGCCCGTTCGAACTGATATTCCTCGAGCAAATCCTCCGAGATCCTGGACGCATGCCATGCTTTCCTTTGCCGGATCAGAAGCGTCGTTGGTCTTCCGTCTCTGCCTGGGGCATCATCGATTAGTCCAACGGCATCCAACAGCGTCAAACAGTGTCTCTATTTTCCTGGAATCAGATTCTGAGGCCCTCCGTTTCTCGACGCAATTGGCTAGATCAGGGGCCGTTAATCCTATCACCTCACCGCCGGGCAGCGTCGACGGCCTCAGTAGGACCCCTATGGCAGCGGCTTTCTCGTGGTATTAAATGTGTATAATCAACTTCCGGGCGCTGTTCTGTTCCACGTGCACCATGCAGGCCTGCAACCAACTGAAAAGTGCCACCTGCATTTGATGTGATCTTCCGACACGTACTTCTCGCGCATTCCAGCATTGAGACACGTTCAAGAAGCTCAGTTGACAACCATGAGCGCCCCGCTGAACGCTTGTTCGACACTTCAAGGTCCGCTTTAGAGGGATTACCTGTCTGTCTTGAGCGCCATGGACGGCCTCAGCGTCCCCCCAACGCCATCGATGCTTTCGCTTTCGAAGTTCCGCTCCGCTTCGATGCACTATCCTGGTCTTGACGCAAACACGTCGACACGACTTACATTCGGGTCAGCGATCGCCTGTTCTGCGACTATCCTTCCGCGTGCCGTGTGCCCCCCGTTTATCAGTTGTATTGTGCGGCTTTGATGATGATGGTAGTCGTTTTTTTTTTCGCTATAGTTGCAAAAGTTATGTGGCAGGGAAAGGCAAGGTGCCGTCATTTACATCTGTAAGTCCCCGAGATGCCAATCAACCGAGGCCGCAGCACCCACTCCTTATCAGCATGAATCGGGGAGCTGGGGTCCGCCTCCATCGAACGCCGAGGCCGAATAACCGCCTGCCTCCATCCTACCTGAACATCTTGACACCTCAGTGTCGGACATCGCTTACACCACTCTTAAAGTTCTTTTCCACCGAGCCTGTCATTTTTTTTGCCGGTCACCGGCGACTCATCCATACCGCGTATCATGTCGAAGCGCCAAGAAACAAGACAAAGGCCAGGGGAGTGATTCTTCCTCTGGTGCTACGCTCTTCGAACATGGTACGTCCGTCTTGGCTCTATATGAGCTTCGCAAAGTCGTCTTTGTGCATTCGGCCTGCATTGGCAGCCCCCCCAAGTCTGATACAAGACCCTTGCCACCACTTGCGCGGACTATCAAAGCACCTCCTTTTGTCTCCGGCCAATTCTTTGCACTATCTAGTCGGGTGTGGTTTCCCCGGTTGTCTTCCCTTCGTTTGGGTATTTGGCAAATATGCCCGGAGCTCCTTCCCCGTCGCGCTTCTAGGCTTGTAAGTGTGTTGGATCGTCCGCTTTAGATACGCAGCGTCTCGAGCCCTCTGCAGGTAGTCGGGGGCAAGCAGATCGTATGTCCGTAGGTCGATCCCATCATTCCATCACCTCATCTACCAACAAGTTCCATTTCATCCATCTGACTCGATGATCTGTTTCTCCAGTTCCGAAAGAACATACCGAAAATAAACCAGAGTTGGCGTGCTGGCTTCTGACTCAATTCATGACTGCCGCCCGCCATGCACGCGGGGCACTGACTCTTCCTGGCGGAGATGATCCTTGAGACGACGAGTGAGGGGAGAGACATCACCTGGCGACGCCCTGTCCAGGGAAGCCAACGTCGATATTCACATGTCGTATCCACCAACTCGGGGTTTCCTGCGCATGGCGTCATGACCTTGAGCCGTTTTGTCGTACGTCCATCTCGAGTGCCATCATCAGCCCAGAGTGAAAATTGAGATTATCTGGGTCCGCGATTTGCGCTATACAGGATTCGCCGTGAGTGGCGACGAGTGCTATCTTTCCGCCATCCAATTATCATCCTTATCGTGAGATAGGTGTTATTTTGAGGACGCAAGCTATTTCTTTTTTTGGATGCCCACAGTAAGGCGACTAGTCTGGAGCCGGCCTTAGGTCTCAGGGCGTGTGTGATGAACTTCCTCGGCACAGCTATGAGTAGCAACGGGGCACGAAGATTACGGCGCCGTCGCATTGCTCTGTGTATATCGGGAGAAAGTGCCATCCACGACATCACGCACGGCATCTATTGACAAGTCTTCGATCTGCTGAAATGTAACAAAGTGTACTCACAGCATTCACTGGCACTCGTCAACTTATGCACAACGCACTATCTTCACAAATCATCTCACTACTCTACCTACATCCATGGAATTATGAAAATAGTCTTTTTCTTTTTCATGTTCCGAATGCGACTTTCTAAGACAGTAGGTTGAACGCCAGTGAGATACATCTAAGACTTGCAACAACTGTGATGATACCAGAGGACATACATAACTAGTCGAGAAAAAAGGAATGAAAAAGGAGAACTCGATGCAATGGCATACAAGATAAAGTCCCGCCGTGCTCTAAAGCGACTCCTTTACTGAGTCTTGGTGGCCTTCTTGTACCACTGATCGGCAGGGCGACGAACGGCTTTGCCCTCCCTGTCACGGTAGAACAACACATCACCGGTGTTCTCGACGAACTGGCACTTGTTGTAGCTTTCCCACAATGCCTGGAACGCTGGCTTCTCAGAGTAAGCGTAGTGGTCGCCGATGAAGGCTTTCAAATGTTGAGTAGCCTCCGGTCCGTGGTAGAAGGGCATCTTGGGGAAGAACTGCGAACCGAAAGCTCGTAAGCAATGCAGTTTGTGATACGACCTAGAAAACCAAAAGCTTACGTGGTGGATGACGTGGTAATGAGCGACATCGTGAAGGAAGAATCTCCCTTGCCAGCCCAAGAAGTTCCTGTCGACGGTAGCAGCGGCACCACGCTGGAAGTTCCATTCCTTTCCACGGTAATGAGGCAGGGTCGGATCAGTGTGGTGAAGGTAGGTAATCATGATGACTGGATCGAAGATAAAATCATGAACTGCTATACGACGAGGCATGGAGGTGCACGTACACCAATTGGTAACTTCGAGCCAAGGGATGAAGTAATATTTGATGACGTTCGCGCCTCCGTAGACTGAGGAAGCGTAGCTAACGGCCCAAACCATTGCGGCAATACCTATGTTGGACAAGATAACTGCATTGCGCTGCGCCTTGGTGAAGAGGATGGAGTTCGCTGGAAGAATGTTAACATCATCAATGCCATTTAATGCCAGTAAAACAGATCAAACATACGATCAAAGTGGTTGGTCCATTTGGGGTAGGTCTTCTGGCCAGAAACGTTGAACACTGCATTCAAAGACGATCAGAGATCCGTCCATTCTTCGTTCCAGAAACAAAAACCAAACTCACGAAGGTAGGCAGGGAAGGCAAGAAGCTGCTGGCGAATCAACATGTACATCGTGTAAATGGGGGTATCGCCAAAGTACTCGTTGTAGTCGATGGGTCCATTGCCCTCGTCAGGGATGCCGAGATCTTCGCGAGTCTTGGGTACGTAAACTTCATCACGCTCCATGGAAGCGTGATTACTGTGATGGCGGTGGTGGGAGATCTTCCAGCTGAAATATGGAGTCCAAAGAGCAGTGTGGGTTACCTAGGTCAAAAGAAAATTAGGAAAAAAAAATTCCTTCCGTTTCGTATTTCACTTACAAAGCCCAGAACGTCGTTGACGATCTTGTGATCGGAGAAAGCGCCGTGTCCGCACTGTTTTCATTCATCGATTTTCGTTTTCATACGCCAGAAAGAAGAAGTCAAACAAACCTCGTGTCCGATAACCCAGATGCCGGTGAAGACAAGACCTTGAAACCACCAACTGGAAAGCAACGTTCATGTCAAGTCTTGCGATGAAGAAACATGTAATAGACATACTAAACGCCCCAAGCAGCCCATCGGGCGACCTCCGCACCAACCGGGGTGAGGAGTTCCCTAGTAGCGGTTTGCTTGAAGTAGGGGTCGATGTGGGTCGCGAGCGACCAAAGGGCCACCGCCATCAAGACGTCGCGAGCGAAATACAGCAAACCTTTACGGGTGTCTCTGACGAAAAATTGAGGTGGGATTGCAGCCCGAATCTCCTTCAGAGACCTTGGAACAAAAGATCAACCACAAAATTCTATTCTTCTCTGACGAAGACGACATACCAAGGCATAGGAGTGTACGCCGGGAGTGCATCTTCACTATAATCTTCGACCTTGTTCGCTGCACCCATGTCGTAGAAAATCTGATCTAGGCCAGGGGAAAAAAAGAAAGAACCTTGAACAGGCGTTGGAAAAGGCAAGACGAGACAACCAGTAGCTATTTATCCTTCAACCTTCTGTTACCCCCCGTAGCTACACAAGGAGAAAATACAAAAATTGAAAAATCGCGATTCTGTCACCCGGCGTTTGACAGCGGATTTGATATGTCCCTCAATGGAGCAACCAAAGACGATACCCCGACTCGCTCGTATGCGGATTGGACCACTGCCACTCCGCTCTTCGCAATTCAACGAAGGACCACGGTCAAAAGCAGGTGGTAAAATCATCCGACGCGTGCCTTAAGCGAGATAGAAGATGGCTATCCCAGGTAAAAAAAAGTGTTATGAAGGGTAGAGACAGCTTGATGCCAAAACGCACAGACGTCCCTGAATGGGGCATGTAAATTCATGTGAACACTGTCGCGACGGAAGAAGGTCAATCGTGCGGCGCGCAAAACCTTTTCTCGCACGTAAGACGAGCGGCGAAGAGGCGTAGTTTTGACGTACTACCAGGAACTGAGGCTGTGACTGTCTGAAAAGGGTTGCGAGGCCGGCGCATCCAAGAACTAGGAAAGAAAAAGAAGGAAAAGGCATTTGTCCATTAGATTGTCTTTACCTGGCCGATAGATCGCTAGGCATCTAAAGCCAGATAACATGACCGACCCAGAAGTCGCAATTCGCTTCTTGCAATGATTTAGCCGCGTCCACAGTATCACGCGGAGTCGTCGGTGTTGTTCCGAAAGAAGTGTGAGGTTGTATAAGCATAGCATCGTCGCGAAGCAGCCCAGAGTAATAGGCAGGACAGCAGACATGTTTGGAATCGAGCGCTGGAGTCGGACACTCGGTAACCAAAGCTTCGAAGTGGTTGTGAGCGTTACCCGTGTCTGGTGTCAGGGGGTCAAGTTGGTAGTTAGCATTCACGTGCAGTTGGCTGGAAGGACTCCAGTTCGTTCCAGTTTCAATGACACTCTGGTCTGCCTCCTTGTGCTACCCAGACACCTGCCAAACATTTCTACCAAAACTTTGGACGGCCTCCTTCCGACTTCTAAATGGGAAAACTACTCATACCGGTCTCCGATTCCTGATTCTACTTCGGGTTGCGCTTCAGGACTTCAAATACACAAACCTTGTCAATCACAATCAGATCCCTTCTGTTTCTCTCCCTTCTTTTCTCTACTAGGGAGTATTCCTCTGGATTGCAACGATGTTGTCCCTCTTTGAAGATGGTCCGGAATTCAAGAAACGGCTGGCCACTCCGTTCAAGCCTTCCAAGGTCTGTTCATACGTTCTGATTTCAAACAATCTCCCCTAACCGGTCAGCGATTAGGCGACGTTGGCTGAGGTGCACGCCGTGGTTCCTAGACAGCTTCATGAGAGAAGTCTCTTCAAAGCACTGCCTTATGTTTTTCGCGACGTAGCGTTCGCTGTTGTTGTCTATAAGCTGGGATGGTATATCGATCCCTTGGCTAAATCTCTTGTCAACGACTATGGCATGTCTTCAACCATTGGATCACTCGTAAAGTGGTCGCTTTGGGCACTTTACTGGCATTGGCAAGGTGTCATTTTGGCCGGATGGTGGTGCATGGCACATGAGGCAGGACACGGCTCTCTCTCTGATGTCAACTGGATCAACCACTTTATTGGCTATACTCTTCACACCGTGAGTATCAAGCGCGTTCTCCTACGCAATGACTCGCTAACCCCGCAATTGCAGTTCATTCTTGTCCCTTATTACTCCTGGAGGTCTTCTCATCACGCTCATCACAAGGCTACGATGTCGGTTGAACGTGATGAGAACTTCGTTCCTAGGACCCGCTCTCATTATGGCCTTCCTCCGGAGAGCAAGGCTAAGATCGCAGACTACCACGAGATTTTCGAGGAAGCGCCCTTTTACACTCTCCTCCGTATGCTTTTCATGCAGGCGCTCGGCTGGCAATACTATCTATGCACTGACGCCATGGGTTCCCCGAGACATCCGCCTGGCACTAACGTCGGTACAATTTCCCAATTTTTTCAAACCTTACCAGTTCGCCGTTCTCAATTTACCTCCCTAGCACTTCTTCCCGTCCTCGTCCCTGTTCAAACCTCATGAACGACCCGGGATCATCGCTTCCAACATTGGTCTGAGCTTCATGTCCTGCGTTTTGTACCTGTGGACCAAGGAAGTCGGTCTCGCGAACTTTGCGAAGTTCTACCTCGTCCCTTATATAGTGGGCGCCGTTTTCTTTTGCCTTTCCGATAGTCGCTGAAATTGTTTCGTAGCTTGCAAACCATTGGATCGTCATGCTGACGTACCTTCATCATTCGGACCCATCCATCCCCCACTACCGGAACAAGCAGTGGTCCTTCCTTCGCGGTGCTCTCTCGACCGTCGACAGGCCTCTTTTGGGCTGGGCGGGACGCTTTTTCCTCCACAACGTCTCTCACGATCACGTCAGTTTCTTTTTCTTTCGTCGATGGAGCGAAATGACGATAAGTCTGAACAATAGGTCGCACACCACCTCTTCTCTTCGATCCCATTCTGTGCGTAGGCTCCTTCTCCTTTTTTTTTCTTGTTGATAGTGGGTTGATATCATTATAGACAATCAACCCAAGGTGACTGAGGCCATCAAGACTGTTTTGAAAGACGATCATAACTACGATTCCACCGTAAGGTTTCGAGGACTCCAGCCTCTATTCTTCTGACATTCCGGCCTAACAGAACACTTTCCGCGCGCTCTACCGCACGTTCACGCAGTGTTGCTTCGTCGAGGATGACGGCGATATCGTGTTTTACAAGAACAAGGACGGTAAAGCGGCACGTGTTCTGGCTGAGGGTGCATTGGACAACCCGACGAAGAAGGCCATTTAGATGCATACCATGTTTTTTTCTTTTGTGTCCATTTCTTGCACTTTTTTTGTAGGATGCCTAAGCCGCTTCATGCAGCAAGCGGGTGTGGCGATATAGAAGACTGAACGTTGTTATATAAGTTTGTGTCATTAAAACGCATCGGCCACAATGAACATTTATACACATCGACGTACCTGCGTTGGTCAAAGAAAACAAGCGTACGGTACTAGGAGACGCCGAAGAACTCGGAGTTCCCACAGACACTCTGAGTAGCACAGGCTACGCATTTCTGACAAAAAGGTGATGTTTCATCGCAAAAGAACGGGCCATGATTCGTTCTTGATGGCATGACCACCCAACTCATAACCAAAAACGACGGTGCTGCTCATACTTGTATGACTGGGCCCCTGTCTTCATGGCGTTGCAAAATCGTCAGGCAAAACTACCCGGGTATTAAAAGGCCATAACTTTTGCCAGTGTGAACCTCAGAATGTTCGATATTCGGTCCAGTCAACGTGCTGAAAAAAGCGCGTTGTGATGCGTGGACGTTGTCAACTGTCATTTGCTTCGTTTCAATTAAGGCCCGACTGCCCACGGACAGAACAAAGGTCATGGGTGTACTCCAGGTGTACTCCACTGGCAGAGACAGGGCTTACATCGCACATCCTGAACGCGAATCGAGCAACGAAATGACCCGAAGCTTTCGTCAAAGGCGCCAAACCACTACTACGTGCTTCTACTGAGCTCGGCGTGGACCAACTGATGCTGCATCGATGCTTGATATACAAACCTTACTCGATGAAATCAGCAACGTTACGGTTCCGCCTCGACAATACCCCGAGATTCTCACTATCAAGCAGCCCGTCAGTCTAGACGTCGGACAGAATCGGCGAGAGACTCGTCGTTCAATTTCTCTTTCTGCGCCGTTACCCGGAGTTGGCGGCGCGCCCACAGTAGCAGGGAAGGGCCGGCAATAAATTCCGTCGAATATTGCAACACGATTTCGTTCCGCGTTTGCGACTCGGAATCGTCGATCTTCTGTAACGCTTGCTACGGTCGGCGCATGCCGTGGAACGGAAATTATGGCAGTCTCACGCAATCCGACCCGTGAATTTCAATGGTACCGCGCCTCTCGATTCCAGAAAGGCCCAGATAGAGATTCTTGCCATTTTTGCAAACTAGTCTTCGAGTTTAGCCAAAAAATTGACAGGCGACGACTCACGCCGCCCGCAGAACGCAAGCTTCCGTATTGAAAAAGATGGTTTGACTCGGGCTAGCTCGCGGGGAAAGCGGGGCAAAAAGAATTAAAATTTGATTCAGCAGTAATATACAGAAATCTCCATTGTTGAACGGTATATACGTAACCATCTGAAGAGCGCCTATGCATGTGAAGTGACAGCGCTCCGCGCTTGCCCGAGAGTTAATCTCGCCGTCACCAATCCGCGTAGGCAACATGATTGCGATCAAGGATTGCTCAACCCTCCAGGTCGATTCCTAGGTGTACAAATTGTAGACGATGAATTGATGATGAAACGAAAAGTCGTCTCACCAGTGCCACCAAATGGCTATAAATGGTACAGCAAAGGAAGTACCAAAGAACGCAAGAGCCTTCACGGCGAACGTGCGTCTGTTATCGTACGTGAACGGAAAACGCTGCCGCAAATGCGAATCAGACGACTATTCACAGCAGGCAGAGGCAGAACTCTCACCCCATTGGCAGGGTGCAGTCCACCGTGGCCTGATGAATTCCTTATAATCATAACCTGGCTAGTTCGTTTGCTGGCCTGTCTGGCCGCCACTTGACGGAAGGTATTCGTTGAGAGGCGGGATACAGAGGACATGGCTTATGTCGGGTGGGAAATCCTTGCTTCTGCGAGCGCTGAACATCTTATATTGGCTTGCAAGAGGAGCCCTGGAATCAGTCTGGTCTAACCCAGTCGTGGCCAGGTCAACTGACGGCGGTACAAGCTGAGTCTGGCCAATTGCATTATACCAACGGGGTCAGCTGGCCAGAATCATGAATCATGACACTGACAAGAAGCGCAAATGATGCGTGTATAAGGTCTTCGTTCGGTCCAAGATGTGTATTCCTGCGGGAACAAGAGCCATGATTTAGCATTTTTTTCTCTTCCCTATCAAGGTCTGTCGTCGAGAGAGTGGTACAACCTAGAGGTTTTGAGTGGGCGCGGCGTACTTAGTAGATTCAACACCGTTCGAACTAGATGGCTGGTCTCGCCAATCGGCATTACCCGGCCGTTTAGATCAGCTGCGGAAACTACCGCACATCGCAATTCAACGAGAACGGGGTGCTTCAGTAGGAGCTAACCAGTGCCGAACGTCGCCCACAACATCGTCTTCTGGAACCTTTGGCTAGACCGGGACAGAATTTGAACCTAAATAACGAACGTTTTACGATCATATCTTGATCTCTCACCATCGGAACTAATACAACGGTAGGATTTTGTTGAATATGCACACTCTGCAACTTCCCTGGAGGTTGAGTGCTCCATTTGACTTTTCGACAGAGTTGTCGTAATGCTTCGCCCTGCGCGACGAAGCCGGGCGCAACTGTCCCGTGCAACAGCCGCTAACATCACTCCTTTCTGGCGAATTGGAGCTCCCTCGCTGCAAAGAAGAATCTGTTGGCTCATCTGGCTGAGGGTCCTTCGGTCTGTGTTACCTTGTTCTTGTCTTCAGAAGCACCAACGGCATCATCTATCGCGATTCTGGCATTATGGGTCGTTTCGCCCGTTTTCTCTCGACACGTAGTCAAATTTCTCAAGAACCAGGCCACCCGCGTGGGAGGATATTCTAGCTTGCTTACCTGCCGTTGCCACGCCATGTAGATTTGCACATCTTCTTTTCTTGCAACAGGGCATGCTTATAGCGAAACTCAATCAACATGTTTGGGTTACGTTGGAGATGCCACTCGACCACTTCCCGATGTCGCTCGCTCCTCTTCCTCCTCGAACATGTTCCTGACGTTTTTCAACAGTTGCCCCGTAGGTTCCCATACAAGGTCGTACTGAAACGTGGTCGGTAAGTTCATTTTTCTCCTGCGGCTCATCTCATAATAAGCCGTCAAGAGAAACGGTTCCATCAAGGAAGGAAGTATGTCCCTTTTTGAAAACATGACGTCGCGGCTGAAAACGAGGTGTTTCATGTGTCTGAGGTACTGTTTCAGCGCCGTGCTTGCGTTTCGGTTTGCTCTGCTCCTTTTCCACATCAACATTCCCGGGGCGAGTTGTCGAGTGGTGCCAGGGTGTGCCACAGCCACCTCTTCTCCACCTTCGCCCGAGTCCTGAGCGGTGGTTCGCACGTCGAGAGGGGGTTGTGTCATTGCCAAGGCCAAATCGCTCGTTTTGGAGAACAGATAGATCCCAGCCGTTGCTCGAGGGTTGCACTCAATGGCGAACAGCCTATATGGATTCTCCAACTCGATGAAATCCAACGCAACCTGTCCGGATATGCCCGATAAAGCTTGGGCCAACTTGTCCACAAAGGCCCGAATCTTTGGATGGTCAACGGCTTGGAAATATACACAAGATGAACCTGTGGTTCTGATCGGCACGCTGATTACTAACGCGGCACAATTTCCACGCACCGTCGATGGTGTCTTGCACCGGATAAACGCAGAATGCGACGACTCTGCCCCGCTTAAGCACTGAATAGCTGCAATACCTAGGACCATACAGCCACTGCTGAGCGACATAATGGTTCTCTTCTCCGACATCTAATCCATCAGGGTTCTCGGATGTCCTCGGTGCAGGCAACGATTCGTTTGGACGTAAATGAAAAACGTGCGACGCGGCCCTTCCGAAGACTGGCTTCAAGGCCCATTCGGTGATATCCTTTTCTTCCAAGAGTTTCTCAACGTCCGAGTGGGACTTGCATAAACGAGATTCCGGAGCATCGAGTCCTATACGTTTCAAGAATTTCGAGAATTCCCATTTACTGTGCAAGCGTATGAGCTCCTTGAAGGGTGGGGCGAAGAGTTTCGTGCGAAGGGGAGAGGAATCGTCTTCAAGGGAAGCAGCGTGCGCTAGGTAGAATATCTCCTCGTGCATCGGGATGACCAAATCGATTTTCGCGATTTTGATAACTGTCTTGACCGCATCGACGAAGCCTTTCGGGTTTTCGCGTGGAATAGGCACCCGGTACGAGTGTTCCACGTCCACGGAGAACTTGCACACGTGGTAGTGCATGCAATCTTTTTGTCGATGAACGAGGATAAGGGTCATGTGAAATACCCAACATGATTCTTGTCTTACCAACCGTGTAAACTCTGTGACCGGCCAGCCTCAACTGTCTGGCGAGGTCAAGTGAAGTCGGAAACCGACCGTTCGTGAGAAGGACGTTGAGAGATATCCGTTCCAGTGGTCTATTGATTCGCATGAGTCGGTGCCGAAGCTGCGGGACGCGAGCAGGGTGTGTGTGAGTATGATATCATTTGTTTTCAATGAAAAGGAATATGTCGTTGTTTGCTCGATCCTCCACTAAGACACCCTCATGAGGCTTGCGTCCCGGAAGACTGGAAGACTGATAAGATGCAGCATCCTATCCCATGCATGCTCACCCTGCAATGATGGATCTAGAGTTTCAACTCTTCATTGGCCAGTTGCAAATGGAATCGGCATGGAGTTTGCCGTTGTTCAACCACGGAGACAACCAGAGGAAGATTCCAGCGCTTGGTTCTACCCTGTTGCTTCCCAGCTCAAGAATAGCCCCGCCAACGTTCTTGGACACCGCCGCGCGTCATTTCACTTCGCAAGTCGCTTTCTGATTTCTTCAAACATGTAATTGTTTCCATTCATGTACAAAGAACGAGCAGCTATGGACAGCCGGAAAGCGATGTAAACTCGTGTACACCTGTTGACAGCCTTCCTGTTCATAGAACAATTCGTGCTCGCTGTTATTCTTCTTCTCCGAGGAGACTTGGCAGAACTCGCGCTCTTCCTCCCAAAGAAGCGGGCAAACCCAGCAAAGGTTTATGGTTCGCGTAGGTAAAAAGTCAGACTACAAGATAAGATCTTGTCGGGCGACCTCTGTTCCAGGTCATCCCGTCTTCGGCAAGACCGAACGCATACCACCATACCATCATCGTCTAAAAGGAACGAGGTCCCGGCACACATCGTGCATCGTGCATCCGTAGTATACCATGAGAAGACACACGCTTGCCTTACCCGGCCGCCTGCCATAGCCGCTAACAAGTCGCGGGAAAGCATGGAGACGGGCGCCAGATGGGAGGCAGGTTTGCAATGCGCAAGAGTGGGGTCGTACGGATTCCTTTCCGACCACCCCGCCAACCTTTCTTTGAACACGCCAGATCGGCAGTATGTCGCGTATCCATCGCTTTTGGCCCGCGCAAAGTGACGTGTGTAAAAAACCTTGAAACGGTCTGCAAGTGAATCAAGAGCAAATGGTGACAATAAAAAACAGCGTATTCCTCCATGTCAGGTACGTAATTCCATCAATCTATCCCTGATAAGCATGCATCTCTGTTCCTATCCATCCTCCGGGTGACATTGACAGACATCTATCTCTAGACACGGCCAATCCTCCTTTTTTTAAAATCGCTCTTCGAAACATTCTCAGACGCCTGAACACGCCAGAATCACCGATATATCCTCACCGAAGCTATGTATATTTTCGCTAGTTTTCACCCATAGGTTTATAACCGTCTCATCTGCCGTGCGGGGTCATTACGGGCTAAATGTAGCGCAACAAGATCTCACACAAGCGACACGCGAACGTTGTCAATCTAAAAGTCCCGAGCCTGCGTTGAACGGACTTCCCGTCCATCAACTTTATTTCTATTTTATCAAGAAACTTCTCTCATGCACGCGTGCACCCTCAGACTAGAGATCGCGACCAGCACTCCGTTCCCTCATCGCAGGGGGGAGAGAGGGTCGTCTCCGGTAACTTTCCTCCCACGTGTTTGCCGGATTTCTTGACACCCAAACGGTCTCGCCCTGGAAATCCGTATATAATCAGCATGCCTCAAGCTGAGGATAGGTTCGAACCGTTGCGTCTCCCATACTCATTTCATCTGGAGCCAAAACGCCAAAAACAACGAACCAATGGCTGCCCCTGCTTGCCCAGTCGACGCACATTCCAGCTCCACTTCATCAAAATCCCTTTACACACCTTCACCATTGTCATGTGCGCGCTACCATCCGAGCTTTGCCTCACCAGACGCAGACATCGTGCTGCAGTCGCTCGAGGGCACACTGTACCGTGTCCATTCCTATACCCTTCGCACGACTTCTGGGCTTTTCCACACGATGTTTCTTCTTCCCCAACCCACGTCTGGGCAGGCCGCAAGCCTGGGTGAAATCTCGGTGGAAGTTGCAGGTCAGCCACCACGGAGCGCTCTGAACGGCGCGGACATCATTATTCCAGTCTTTGAGCCGAACTTGCCCCTGGAGAGGCTCCTTCGATTGATCTGCGGACTTCCGATCCCCAAATGGGAGTCGTGCGACGAAATAGAGTCCGTGCTCACCGTCGCCGAAAAATGGGACACGCCAGGACCTGTCGCGAGCATTCGCGCCGCGCTCACGTCTCCGAGGTTTTTGGAGGAAGATCCGTTGCGTCTCTATGCGCTGGCGCGGCATTTCGGCTGGGACGACATCGCGAAGCTCGCCTCCACGCAAACACTGAAGCTCGATCTACACGATCCTGCTTACGCTCCTATGCTGGAGAGGCTGATATCAAAAGATCTTATTCCTCTTCTGAGCTTGAGGAGGAAGCGCAGAGACAAATTCGTCGAGCTTCTCAACAGCCCAGAACGTTTCACCGCAGGAAACAGGTTTGTCCTCTGCGTGGACGCGCCCTTGATGACCCCGATGAGAAGAAATGACCATTTGCTTTTTCAGTTCTCCCTACCATTGCAGTCGTTGCGGAGTCACGCAGATCGACAACCGTACATGGAGGGAACTGAAGAACGTCATGTTCCTGGAAATGGATAGGAGACCGATGGGCGACACGTTGGCGGTCTTGATCGGTGAGGCTGCGGAGTGGCCAGAAGCCAAAGCTTGTTGGGAAGCAAAATGCCAAAAGGAAGATTGTGGGGGCTTGAACTACGATAAAATCGCCACGTTGCGACAGATAAAAAACTGCATGGATCTTCTCCCCCTTACGATCGAGGCATAATTGGCTTGACTTCATCACGACTTGTACGACTGCGAAGCCGCGTTATCCTGAACACATAGACAATTAGAACAATATTTATCTGATACCGAAACTGATACCGAAGCGTATGGGACATTTAGAAAAAATCAGGCAGATCACGAACTAGATACTCCTAACTGCGAGCCACTTTAGAATCTTGGAATAGGTATCAGGCGTACTGTTATGCATGTTGACAGCGTGGCCGGTCTCTGGAGGGATATAGTAAGAGAAATCGGAGACGTTCGGGAACAGTTCGACAGAAGCTGCGACCAAATCGGGGTGGTTTTGAGAAGATTGATAACAGTTTCCGCCGCAGAAAATGCTTCAGTCGAGAATCAGCGGTGATATTAACCACGAGGACGCGGAAGGAAGGACATACTAATCGTTCTCGCCAGTAACGATATAGAGCGGTCCGGAATATTGCGTTGCCGACATCGGAGCTTGCGTTAACAGCTCTCCCAGAGTTGCGGTCTGCTTCGTCGCCTCCGCGAGTTGAAACACGGCTAAAAGGCAATTGCCACGAATTTGTTTTATGAGGCAAAGCAAGCGGCGGAACGACCTACCAGGCTCATAGGATGGATAACGGAAGAAGGTTTGCTCGTTGTTGGAGGGCGTTCCGACTGCGACATAGGAATTCATGAGACCTCCTGGTGAATGGGAACGCTGTTAGCGGACGGGTCGGAATCGACTTTATTAGGGTCACCTACGAAAACGTCCCGGGTTTTGTTGTGCTGCGATGGTCAGCCCTAAGGACGCCATAGCTGTGTTCGAAGCTCCATTGTAGGAGGTGAATCCGGTGAGTATCACCGCGTCCAGAACGTCCGCGTATCTCGAGACGAGAGACGTGAGTTGTATACTGTTAAACGTATATAAGGGCCCAAGAGAAGCGGGGAGGACGGACAAGATTCGCACCTTCCGTACGAATGACCAATTCCAATGATTTTACCAAACTTGTCTCCGAAATCTCCGTTTCGAAGGCGTTGCACGAGCGTTCTTGCGATCTCAACCTCCAAGGCCTGCTGCACTTCCTTGATCCCATCGGGCTTGCTAGACCGCCCGACGCCTGGACAAAAAGTTTGATGTTGGTAGAGAGGTAGAAGGCAACGGGGATTCTTTACCCAGCCTGTCATACAAGAAGACCGCGTAGCCGGCCTGGAGAGCGGACCGGGCGTAATTGTATTTGCCTTGGAACAGTGAATCGCCAAAGTTCCAGTACGAGTGGTCAAAGTTGATGCTGAGTGGGCTGCTCAATGGCTGTTAAAAGCAATGTTACAAAGGACACCCGCACCCATGAACCGTAAACTGCAAGGTCCCGCCCTCTTTGAATCCCGGGGGCACGCAAAGCCGGGTCCAAACGTCGTACATGCCTCCGACCTGAGCACTCCCTTGAACGATTGCTTCGGTCACGTTGGACGCCTGGCTCGTCAGGCGCGTCACGAAACCCGTCAGCGCCGCTTGGTCTTTCGGCGCGTCGAGGTTGAAGCCGACGTTTTGGGCGTTGACTTTGAGCGGAAGGACGGCGGTCTTGCATTGCGGAAGGCCTAGGGCATCGTCGACGACTGAAGCGAGCGAAAGCGTGGCTGAGGAGACGGACAGGGCGACCAGAAGCGAGAAATGGGCGAACATTGCGATTGGGGGACTGACGTTCCATTAGCAAAAATCCACATATTTATAACGGACGAGGCGGCTGACGGTCGCCATTCGGGAAAGAGAAAGAGGCGGACTGGGCTTACCCGTGTCATCCTTTTAGCAAGCAGGACGGAGCGCGGGAGGGGCGGGCCGTCTTGTGCCGGCCGCCGCGCCGCCGGGCCCGCCCCCCATGTAGCTAAAGTGCTTCACTGTCACAACATATGCCTCGCGCTGGTGATGCAGCTCTGGAATTCGTTAAAAACCAATGACCGAACTGAACCAAAGGCATCGACTATTCTCTGATCATCGAGGTGGGCCACTTTCAGCGAATAAAGCTAACTAGTTGTGACAGGACTAGTCACGTGCATGTCCTGAGTCATAGATCCTTAATGACATCTCAAGCTTCAGCTTTCAGCCATCGCAGAGGCACAATTACAGATCTGCACATTCAGACCCTGGGCTTGGCTCATTGAGATTCGTCCGACGTTCTTAGAAGCAACCTTTTTTGTGAGCAAGGAGCTGATGTGCCCAGATTCGTTTCATGATGTGTGGTCATCATTTGTCGCATGGTGGATGCATGACATTCAAGTTTGGCTGAGCCCCCTCCGCCCTGTTGCTCGGGATGGATCAGAGACGCGATGTGTTACCTGAGGACTGTCTAAAGCAGCACAACAATGCCTTTAACGAGACTGGTTCGCAGCGCTTATGACACTCAAACGCCTCTCGCCGCCGAAACTGGGAACTCACGTCGCCTTTCCCATGTGAAGTGGATCTGGTGGCGGTCTGTCTGTCCCTCTCAACGTTGCAATCTGAGTGTTCTGATGGCGTCGAAGATCGAATCCTAGTGCTGCGATCACCCTTTTCTACTTTATCAGTTCATCAGGGTGGAGAGTGCTGCAGTACAAATACCGCGTGTTTGATATTTACCGATCTCAAGGTCAATTGAGTGCGTTCAACACGTTCTTTAAAGGAAAAATAGGGATATCGATTTCAACTTTGGCTTGAGTTCTCTCACCACCGTATCATGGTTGCGGTGAAAGGCGACGACGAAAATCATCCCACGTACCATCCGCAGTTCAATTCCCGGGATGCCAACCTCATTCTCCGTACGACCGAAAATACATGCTTTCGCATACCTTCCTTCGTGCTGCGCAACACATGCGGCTATTTTCGCGCTACTCTCTCCATCAGCCTTCCCCGCAGACAGGCGGAGATCGCCTCGCAATTCAAGTCCGAGGTTTTCATCGAGGTCGACGAAAAGGATGCGATTCTCGAGTGGTTCCTCCGCTTGATCTGCGGGTTGGACACGCCCAAATGGGACTCGTTCGATATACTGGAAGGCGTCATTTCTCTTGCAAAGAAGTGGGACGCCCCAGGACCGTTGTCCCTCGTTCGTTCCGCTGTTACCGCACCGGTCTTTCTCGAGGATCCACTTCGGCTTTATGTCGTAGCTTCGCAATGCGGCTGGGACGAGGAAGCGAAGCTCGCCTCGTCCTACACGCTGACGCTATCCATATACGACGAGCAGCACACGGAACAGCTCGAACGCCTGCCATCCAAAAGCCTCATGGCCCTGCTGAACCTGCATCGCCGCCGGCGCGACGAGTTCAAGGCCCACATGGACAGCTGCGAGATGTTCAACGCCTCGAACTCGTTTCGGCATTTCTGCTCGGGGTGCGGGGAAGAAGCGGACAATCACACGTGGAGGGAGCTGAAAGCGAGAATGTTTGCCGAGATGGATCAGAGGCCGCTTGGAGATACAGTTGTGGGTCTGGATATGGAAGAATGGCCAGAGGCGATCGCATGCTGGAGTGCCAAATGCAAGAACCAGAGCTGCGGTCGCTTGAATTACAATAAGCTGGCGACATTGCGAAACGTCAGAGATTGCTTGAGCCGCTTGCCGACGTCGATATAAATATGTACCAATCATGCACTATTCCAACATGATAGGTGTAATGCCGATGTTCTTTCCTTGCTCATCTTGCAGAGCCCGATGGCACTAATCGCAGTCTGACGGAAGCGATGCTAGCATGCGGAATGCATTCAACCTCGATATCAAGCAACGGTCAGAGTCAATTTCAAGCAAATACATAGCAATTACACATAGCTAAGCGGTTACAACGGTACAACTATCGTCACTAAGGGATACATGGGTTGGTGCAAACTGCGCTGCAGGCAGCAAGAGCTGAAGGCAAAGGAAGACGTAGATAAGATATGAAAATGGCCAAATAATACATGGAAACAGTTAGGAAAGAAAAAGAGAATGGTTAGACAGTAATGAGAATGACGTTCGTCCATAGAGCGAGTAAAGGCAGCGGTGGTAAGTCATGAGTAATGCGTTAATGGCGCGTATCAAGACGATGTAGATTTTTTCCGACTTCTCTGATGTCGACAGGTGGATGGGGCTGCGGATGATGAAGATTCGTTCGTTACGTCGCTGAACGCGTCTGCGGCGGTTCGGGCTCGCTTACTCGGGCGGTTCAACTCGGCAGCTTGGCCGACATTTTCATCAGGCGTCTCCAGGGCCTTGTCACAACAGTCCTTAGAGTGACGCGCGAGGATCGAATCTGACCGCGCATATGATCGCCCGCAACGCGGACAGACGTTGCGGCAAAACATATGTTTGGCCAGACAACGAGAGACGGTCTTTGTCTGTCGTTTGAGATTTCCGCAATAGAGCGGCGCTCCATCCGCAGTGTATCCGTTCAGCCATTTGCACATGGCGCCTCCTCCTTTGCTGTGCCAAGCGATGTGCCGCTCCATCGAGTCGTACACACGTACATGCATCGAGATTTCGTCCTCGGCCGGCTGCATGGTAAATGAGAATTCCGTCTGGCAAGCTGGCCATAGACATTTGACGACCTCGCCCACGGCGTGCTTAAAATGGTGAGGATTATTGCGGTCAATCGCACGTTTTATGATACCATAGAGCGTTGATGGGCTGAACGCGCCGTTGCGCGAGGTCTGTTCTGCATTGAGCACGGGGTACTGTTCATTTGAGTTCCCACCGGACGCTGGAACCAGAAGCTTCTTTTGCTTCAGTATACTAAAAACGGCTGGAAAGACATTGACGACACGCGTCCACGTCGGTGTCTTTACGACGATGGAGTGAAGCTGAATGTCTGTTTGAGTAGTGGCTAGCGGCACTTCGTGCTCTTCTTCCCTTTGCCTCTTCATGCCACGGGATGTGCCCACCTGCAGAGGTGGGGTCACCTTCGATCGCCGCTGAGCGGGGGTGGTTTCCCGGGATACTCGAGGAGGCAGATAGGCGGACGACGGGAACGTCACCTCCGGTGTAGAAGAGGACGGCGAAGCTAGGCCATATTGTGGGTTAAGGTATGAGTACACCGAATCAGACGCGGGGAGGGAATACAAAGGGTATGGATGTAGGATCTGCTGGTTTTGGTAATGGGGAAGCAAGGGGTATACAGTTGGCGTCGGGAGCTCAGGCGAAGCCTTTTGGAGCGCCAACGGTGAGATACAGACCTCGGGAGATGGCGCTGACAGAGGTGAGGGAATGCCCCTTTGGAGGATATCCAAAGGCGTTGCTGGCTGTTCCAATGCGGGGTATGTGACGTTGTGCGAAGGGATAGGCGGTGGGTACTCCTGAATGGGCGAAGCATGCGTTTCGTCCAAAGAGACTGCGTCGTCCCCGTGGGTGTCGTCGGAGAAACGGGAGAGAAAGAGAGGGCTTTGTGACCTGGGTAAAGTTCGTCACTCACAAAATTTTGCCTGAGGTGATTGCCACTTACCATTGGTCAGAAGAACCATCGTCGGCAATGCCACCACTACTCGAACTATCTGAGCCGGAGGAGAGATAGGACATAACGCTGGTGGAGGTGGAGGTGGAGGTCGTAGGCGACTCTTGGCACATCGGCGGGCTCAGAAGTTCGTTCTTCTCTGGCGGGATGTCCGATGCACCGGGCGGGAGAGCATCACCATTTTGAGCAAAAGAGAAGTCAAGGTGAGGCCAGAAATCATCGCGTCCGCTCAAAAACGATGTTTCTGGGATTGAGCTGGTATAGTCGTCCATGTTGCCAATGTGTAAGTATACTGTGGGTGAGCTAACAGTGAGAGAGAGGATTGTGGTGGTATATGCGTGTAGCGGCAGAGTGGGGGGACGACTCTGGGGCAGTCGCTTAAGAGATGTGGGATGGATAAAGAAAGAAAAGTTGGGAGTGCTAAATATAAGCGTGACCGACGCGTCTTGTCACACCGTAAAACCGTGAACTAAGCAGCTTCACAGCTTCAATGTGTGGGCGGCACGGATCACCGTCACGACCGCTTCCGAACGTCGGCACATCGTGACCCATTGTTCTCTATCTGCACGGTGGCCCGGCGTTCGGGCTTTGACCAAGTATCCGTACCGCAGGCCCTGATGGTTGATGCCAATATTCCACGGGCGCTCGAGACAAAGGGAGATGCAGACAGCAGTAAATGGTTGACCCGCATGCACGGGCATGGGAGGAGTCGTCGAGGGAGGCTGGGCTAAAGGTTAGTTTGTGTCAAAGCAGCTTATGCTTTCAGCCCTTTGACCGGGTGGGACACTGTAGCTTTGCCGACGAAGTCGAGCAGCGAATACTCCATCCGTCTAGGCAGCACTTGCCTCGCCGTCACGTCCTACGAAGAGGGCGACGAAGTGCACAAGGCAGTCGAAGACCTAATTGTGTGTGCAAGCTCGCACCTCGCCACTGACCACCCAATTATAGTCCGGCAACCTCGACAGCAGGCCAAGCACAAATTTAGGACGCGGGGGGCGCGTGCGGCCCTTTTCGACTGGGCAGAGTCTTCAAAGCAGCTAGAGATCCTGAAAGGCATAGGACAATCAGAGACGCGCGGTCGAGTCAAAGCTGTTCCCAGACGTCGTATGCTTTGGCTCGGCGAGACGGTGGCGTGCCGCCCCGTTGCAGCCAAGCAGCCACGGTGTGTCTTCCTGTAATATGGTCCTTTGAGCAGCTCATGATGCGTTCGACACATCATCACGTCTCGTAAGGATAGACATATTCTGCAAACGCTTGAAGGCGTACGACACGCTCCGATGCACCCTGAGGGTGGGGAGTATGCATGGTTTGGACGATCGTGGCTTGCTTGGCTTGGTGTCATGCCAACTGGGATTCGACAAAGCTCTGGAGACTAGCGTTTCAAGATCCGGAAAGCAAGAGTTATGCCTTGTGTAACGGCAAGTCTTTGGCTAGTCTAAGCAGTACAGGTGTCTCCATTGTGCTAGGCAGGTCATCGCCATTAAAAGGTCAAGCGTCGTCCCGAGTACACGACTTGCCTCTTTTGGGATGTTTTTCGTTCACCAGAGGAGGCCAGGAGGAAGACAGGACAGGACAGATTTGGCAGCATTCAGCGTCACCAAGTGAAAAGCAAGTCACTGCGGCGAAACGGAAACTAGTTATATGCGTTAGCACAGGCCACAGCTCAAAGAATATTCACGTACTGGGCAAACATGGCACGTCAAAGCGACATCAAAGGCGGACATCCTCGTACATCGAGGAGCGGAAGGACCAGATACAGTTCAAAGCCGGTACGGGAGGTAAAAGCTGATCTGAATTCGACCGAGCACTTATCATCCATAGCGAAGTATGAATCGTGAGAAACAATCGAATGGCTAAGACAAGCGGGTCCAAGCCATCACCCGCGTGGTACTAGGATGTTTCTGTACACACCAGGAAGCGCAGAAGAACCAATGTATCTTCAGGCATGACTGAGGAGTGCATCAAGTCAGTCAGAAGAGATCATGCTTAGTGAAAGCTGGACAATGGCACCATACGCGTCTCGCGTTGATTTTCCTATCCTGTCCCATATCGTTGTCCCGATGGCAAGCTACTTGCTCAGAGAAGCGCGAAAAGCCAAGATATAGCACGCGACAAAAAACGCATCTTAATGGAGGGGTTGGAATTTGAAGACAAAAATTCGATTTTTGCGAGTGACGATTAAGCACGCGTGGGACGATTCGGGCGGCCTATAGATAAGCCGGAACTACCGAACTCGGCGCCGGCTGAGACCCACGCAAAATTCCGATCATTGCGCCACAAACCAGGGAATTGTTCCGTAACCAAACTGGCGGAAGTAAATGTGGCAGGTCGTGGAGAACGAATCACGAAGTGACTCGACACATGCCTTGATTGTGATACGGTTTTCAACATCACAATATCTCAACGGGAAATGCACAATGTGAAAGCTTCGACTTCAGGATCTTTTATGGCCCAGCGGACGATTTGAGGATGTCAAAAAGTTTCCAAAACATACGCAAGTACATACCACACATCTGCCTAGCGAAAATGACAGCATACTTCGAAACGCTGGTCAGAATGAGAAAGATCACGACTATGATGGCAGCGGGCTTTTGATTTGGAAGCGGAATGAGAGATGATGACCATACTTATGAAGCCTGTCGGAGGGATCATTCTGTCAGAAAGAGGCATCAAATGCCGTGACGACAAGAAGCAGATCTGCGTTCGCGATACTTCCACTTGTAAGTAGTTAGGATGCTGTTATGCTTGGGCAAAATACCATGAGAGCAGATTGTAGCAGTTCGAAAAATCGTTCCGACACCGTCCCTTGATGTCTGTCGCTCCATAGATACTATCATCGCACTCCAAGACAAAACTTATTGACGAGATATGAACGAAGCAAGAAGCATGTCTTGGAAAACCACTGCAGCTCGAAAGAATCACTAATCGGCCAAGTGCTAAGTGAGAAAAATAAACGAAGGAGTAATTCGCCCGAGGACACTATCAACGTCGTCGAGTCGTTCGATGAACCAACTTCCATGCGCAGCGAATGCACACATGATTCAAGCTGAGCAAAGCAGAAACAAGACCTCAACCACAACTCCACACCATCTTTTCTCCTCCAAGAAGCTATAAGGTGGTGCATGCACCCCACTAAGAAAATAACGGAACGTGTCGGAGATCCGTGTATTCGCCGGTTAGAAACTATTTGCATTGCGGTTTGGATGAGGTTGACGAATGTACTGTACATCGAGCAGGTCAGATCGAGACATGCACGCGTATTACAAATCAATTCGATTTTTCTTTTTTCTTTTTTCTTTCCGCCGCTATCATTCAACAAACGATGGAATCAGACTCAGAGCTTTCGCTGGACAATGTTTTTACAGTGCGTCATTGTCCGTTTCTGTTTCTCAGTGACGTTTATCTGAAACGATCATTCACCTCAGCAAGGAGCCGCCCAGACCGCCGACTCCAGAACCAACCTACCAAGTGTACGTCCGTGAGTCGGAGCAGATCCACGTCCGGCTCGTCGGTGCGCACCCTCTCTGGGGAAACCATCTGTCCGTCCAACCAAGTCTTCATTTGTCAGGAATGTTCATGTTTGTCCATTTTATTATAGATGGAATGCCGCTCGCGCATGTGCGTCATACTTGGACGCGAACAGCAGAGATCTGTGCCGAGATCGTACCGTCCTCGAGCTAGGAGCAGGCGGCGCGCTTCCCAGTCTCATTGCCGCTAAAAATCACGCCAGCCGCGTTAGCCTAACCTCCCTCCCTAGACCGTCCCAGAATTCGATCTTCTAAGCCCATCCTTGTGCAGGTCGTGATCACAGACTACCCCGACGCCGCGCTCCTCGATAACGTGCGGCACAACGTGGAAAAAAATCTTTCCGCCGCCGAACGCTCGCGCGTGTCTGTCCAAGTTGGTGCACCGTCCCTCGACTCGTTCTCCTTTCTTGCTGATCGTCGTGCTTCTTGGCCCGCAAAAGGGATACATCTGGGGCCGCCCGGTCAAGCAACTCCTCGACGCCCTCCCAGACACACGATCCGGTTTTGATCTCATCGTACTATCCGATCTCATATTCAATCACTCGCAGGTGAGGTTCCCACCCTCTCCACCGATCATTCATCGTGATTCGTAGCGCTCACCTCTGTCGCGTCCGCTACGTCCGCGCAGCACGACGCGCTTTTGACGACCTGCGAGCAGGCTCTCGTGCAAGACAAGGACGGCTTCGCGTCGTTGTCTTTGGCGAGCGTGCTTGTGTTCTACACGCACCATCGTCCACATCTGGCCCACCGCGATATGCAGTTCTTTGCCAAGGCTAGAGAGCGAGGCTGGACCTGCAACGAGATCCTCATTCAGGCGTTCGAGGTGCGCTCCCCCCTGCTTTCATTCTTACCAATATGCCTAGTCACGCCATCCATGAAGCCCATGTTTCTTGATGATCCGGGGGAGGAGGAGATCAGAGCAACTGTGCACGGTTGGCGGCTTTGCCGTCATATGTAAAACGAAAACTACAATTGGCTTCAGATGCAAACAATTATTGATAAAAAGAATGATGTATGCTATGCAAGATGACTGATAAACTGTTACAGTAAAATAAAAATAATCAGAGGACAGAACTAAAGGTATGAAAAATAGCCGATCATAGCGTTGTTCAGACGAGACGAGTGACTCGCTGATGCATCTGGGGGCCGATTTTCGTCCGGGCTCGGTGCATTCCGACCAGGCGGCATAGGCCTGCCATCGTCGCTGTTGATTTTCGCAGGACAGATCGGTCCGTGCCTCCTCAACTCGTCGTCTCTAGCAAAAGAAGCATTGCAGAGCCGGCAAAGTGCTCTGCAACGCAGATGTGCCCACAGGCACCTTTTGATTCCCTTGGAATCTTTTCGAGATGTCCCGCAGACGATCTCGTTTTCTTCCTGCGACCCCTCCGCTTCGTTTCCTTCGCCGTGCCAACCGCTGCGGTCGACGAGCCTGCCCCGTCCTACTACCCACCCGCAGGTGTCGGCCTCCCCATGAACTTGTGCGATGTGCTCCTCCATCTCCCCATAGACTCTTTTTAGCATCTCTTCCTCGCTCTCTCCCTCGCTTCCCGACCTCGCTGCGTGCTGGAACCGGAACTGTTCATTGCACCCGCGCCAGCGGCATGTCTCGACAGACCCGACAGCATGTTTAAAGTTTTCCATCTGACGGGGTCTGAAGAGCCTCAACAACCCCCCGATCGTGTCAGCATTAAGGCCATGATCGTGGCACACGGCGATCGCGTCCCACAGCGAGCGCATGTCCTTGTTCATCCCTTCATACGCTTGCTGCGAAGGGAGGCGATGAGGCAGGACGGCCAGTCCTCGCATCGGAAATCTAATCCCAGTACAATGGCCTTTGCTGGTGAAAGGCACAAAGTAGTCCGGCAAGACTCTCGCTTGGTATAGCTCGCCGCAGAGCAGGAAGGCCAAGTCCGACAGGTTCCATAAGTCTGTCGAAGACGCGGCTGATCCCGAAGGCAAGAAGGACGACGATGAAGAGGAAGATGAGGAGGAGATTGGGTTGCTTTCGTTTTTTGCTTTCTTGGGTCTTTGGCTCCGCTTGTATGGCGCGGTCCTGGGCGAAGTCTTGCTCCGCTTAGGGCGTGATCCCGACAATCGTGGAAGCGCAGGCGGCAAGGTCGATGGCTGCGTCGGTTGCAGCGGAGCGCGCGTGAGCGCGGACACGGCCGTCGACGACGACGCCGCTTCTTCCATGCGCAGTTTGGGAAGAGAGAGGGGGTGTTGTGGGATATGCTGCGCTGGTGTGTTGGAAGCGGCGGGATAGGCTGGATAGGACGCCGTGAGGAATTGGACAGGCGATGTAGGAGATGCGAAGGCCACGTGTGTCCCGCGAGACGTCGATGAGGAGGCGACTGGAGCCAGAACCTGGTATTGGCCAGGGACCTGCTGTTCAGCAGTAGGGAGAGCGTCGTTGTATCTGTTTAGAGGTGTCACGGGTCAGTACAATAGCGATGCGTGTCATTAGAAGCCTGCTCACGAGATGTTCGGGTTTTCATCGGGAAACGACTGCCCGAAGATAGCTTCCAAACTCTGAGAAACAGACTGGGACAACCGGTCGATCGCGTCAAAACTCCACGCTCCTAGCGCCGTGATGTCGCGTTGTGAACGAGGAACCTGCTCTTCTGCAGCAACGGGGGCAGAAAAATACGCGTCGTTATAGCTGTGACGTGTCAGTACAATGCCTATGCACGTCGCCGGAAGCATACTTACATGTTCTGGCCGGAGTCCGCATCCACTTGCGCAAAAATGGATTGCCCCCCCAAGCTTTGAGCAAAATATTGGGTCATCGTATCGCGACCTGTCAATGATGAGGCAGGCGGTGCGGTGAATTCATCTGGACCGGGGAGCTGTTCTGCCACAGGATATTGGGTCTGGAGAGTGAAATCCTCATTCCTAGGTCAAACACGTCGCGCGTCAGCAAGACGGCGATGCGCGTCGCAGGAAGCCTACCCACAATTCGCTTTGGTTCGTTTCCAAACCGAAATTTCTTAAAAATGCATCCCAGTCGAGTTCCGAGTCATGTCCACCGTTGACGGATGCATTGAAAGATGAAATGGCCATTGCAGAAGAACAAGATTGCGAGTTTGAGACGAGGACGACAAAGCAAGACGATGTTGGGGGGGAATATGGCGAAGCTCTCACATCTTAAATAGGTCGGACAGTGGAATTGACCTCCGGGTCACAAAGTGGGCAAGTTGAAGTTTACCCAAGTTGGCTAACCTCGAGAACGGTCAAAGCATCGAAGCAGAATCCCATTGTCTATCCCTTGCGGTGCGTCGATCAGTGATCACGAATGGTAAAAGGCCTTGCGTCTCTCACGGTGCGCCTCACAGAAGTTGTTCTTCGGTCGCAGTTAACGGAGGTCAATCAAGGACCTTTGTGAGTCAACCATTGGGGTTCAGAAGTGTAGTCCGGATGTGACATTGTGCGATCCAAAACGTACGGTGGTTGACGTCACCGATACGTGCGAACAAAGAACATTGGTTTGTGGCCCGAAAAAAAATCGGCCAAAACGCCGCGCAATCGTGCTATGAGCACCTGGTTCTGATCTGCGTCCGGGGGTGCGCCGTTACTAGGTAAAAGCCGAACACACTTGCCTCGGGCCCTGTGGCTATGTGAGCTCCTTGGAGTTGAATTTTCTGCCGTTGACGAAACAACTTGGCTAACATATCTTTCATCTTCAACAACAGAATCCTAGGAAGTGAACGCCGCGGAGCTCACCTACATATCAACCCAAACGTTTTACATAGTCAAAAAGGTTTCCGGCACACCGGCGCCTCCCACAGAACGAAAACTCCTGATCGATGGTTCTCCAGGAACGGCGATCGACGAATTCGGAGCAGTGGCAGGCGGGACCCTGAACTTGATTGGGTTTAAGCGACACAAAGAACTGGACCCTGTCATGACACCGCCACTGACACTTCAAACTTACACGTCTTCATGGCAATCGTTCTGCATTGTAAGACGTGGCCAGAGAACCTGAAAATGTCCTGGAGGAAAAGACTGAAAGTGAAGAAAAGGAAATACTCGCCATGTTTTGGCATTAAACCCGTTTTTGATCAGATCATGATCGGGCAACTGAAGCTCACACGTCCTTACCACCAAGTGCAACCGGATCAGCCCTCCGGACACATTTCATGTCCCGCTTGAACGTGCCCACCTGCCGCGGATACGCCGGTAAATTCGACTTTTTCCAAAGACATCTTGACAATTTTGAATTCGGACCTTTCAGTCTCGAACACCAAGTTTGGATGCGCCCAAACGAAGCGGCGTGCTCATGGGCCTTGCGAGACGCGTCCTGGAATGTTGCCAGGCTTATCTGCCAGAGCGAACTGGTAGGCCAATTCCAGCTACGAACCTGTCCCCTCACATTGACCCAACTCTCGCGCTCTGATCGCTTCCTACAGTCCTTCCGCAGGTCATCACCAGGGTGCCACGCATTCAACAATACCTCGCGCAGCATAAAGGCAAGAACGTGAGCGATACTACTCTGATTTGCCGCGCCGTTGACCGAGTAGCACTCTTCGTTCACATCAGGATTTGTGGTCTCTCGAAGCTTAACGTGTTCACTGATGAATAGGTAAATTCGTTGCAATATTCGTCCATGAAATGAGGTTCAAGGCTTTCATGAAGAATTCCGAAGCGGAACTGACAGAGAAGTATGCGCGAGGAAGAATCCGACGACGCCACCTTCACCAACCTGCAGGATCAGCCAAAGGGTGTGCGAGACAATAGGCGTCGAGGTCGTGGAGGTGAGGTAGGTTTCAATATAGAATCCGAATATCTATTGACAGAGGATCCAACTTCGCCTTCAAGTTCAAAGCAAACGACGGACGAGGAAAGCGGGATAGACCTTCCGAGGTCTGAGGGCTATGATCGTTACACGGACGTACAACGCCAATCCTGGTACGAGGGGGTCATGAAAGGAAAGACAAGTCGTAAAGAGGGCATATCGTGACACTTGGGCGATGTTTCTTCCTCCAAGGTAAAAGGTCGTCAAAAGTGCCGACGTGTACTACCCATTTCCGGCCCAACATCGACTAGGATTCAGCTGTCTGTGCATTCCTCCTTCGCCCGGAAGAAATGTCAAATTACTTCGTTGTACTCCGAACTTCGCCACTTGAGTTGGGGACCGGTCAACTAATAGACGTTGGGTGCCGCTCGGACTTGGCCGTTTGGCAGAGCGTAGGTGCTCATTAAGAGTCAGCCCATCGCCTCTTACTCGCGGCTTCGCTCTCGCTTTTCAGTCGGCGATGGAGTCGACATCGCTACAGATTGGCTATTAGCGGAAATGTGCGGAAGTCTTCGGGTCAGGGTTCTCCCTCTTGCAATACCGCGCTCCCGAGCTCCAAGTAAGGTCAAGCGCGTGAGTCGGGCATAATTCTCCACAAATCCGGGGATATTAGCGGTTGGCCATGCATGGCAGATGCCACTATGTGATTCAGCAAGACAGAGACAAGGCGCGAGCTTCTCCTCAGTTCCATTTCGCCCCCAAGCTCCTTGCGCAACAAGCAATGGCCAAGTGGGGTGGTCGGTTTTTAACAGATTCGTGCTCGTATGAGATATGTGCTTCCGCGTACGCAGCCTTCACGAACGTTCCACCTGTACATCCGACGAAACCCACGCCAATCTCGGACCTATCCATGATAGGCAGCAAGATCCAGGCGGACCCGGAACACCAAGGTCCCACCCGTCCAGATCAATCTGCCGAGTGCGGCAACGGGTCAGTCGCTCGAAGAAGGGGACTCATGCCGGCGGCAGTTTTAGAATCACTAGTGCCAGTGCAGGGTCCCGGAAAAGCAGGAGGAGCATGTAGACGGAGCCGCGGGGTTGTGGCGCTGAAGAGGTGGATGTTTACCAACGAGCGAGAAGCAGGGAGGCCTTCAGCGGCGTTCGAACTTTCTTTTTTCGCAATGTTGACACTGGAATGAAACCAGCGTAGAAGGATGTTATTCCAGGTGTCGGTAACCGTATGTCCGCGGAGAACGGCGTTGGGCCGTGTATCGCCGCTTTGTGATCCTATAAAAATAACAAGAGATGTCAATCCAATGATCCGAGCGTACAAGATTTTTCGGGCAACGTTCGGGTGGTTGTTATGTGGGCGACGAGAAGGTTCAGCGGACCCTCCGATGCTGCGGCCAGTGGATGTCGACGCGGATTCGGAATCACGCCAGGCGAAGGAAAGAATCGAGAGGCTTTATTCGAACGCGAGTCTACTTGAGGGACTGAGGCGAGCAGAGCTTCAGTCGAAGAGGAAACGGGTGTGACGGTGACAAGCTGGCTGCGCACGCCTGGGTCATCGACCAGTTCCCGAATCAGGGCGTCTTTTCCGCACAGCTATCAGAGAGAAGCTGAAATTGAAATCAATAAATTTAGCTGAGATAACAAAAGGATAGACGTGGAGATGAAACAGAAGCAGATGGAAGAGGAGGAGCTTCTAGTGGGTGGGAAGGAGGGTAGTGGAGATATAAGAGACAAGACAAGAATATTTGTTGTTGACTCGCTATGCCCATCACTACGTCGGAAATATGATGCCGAGAAAGGCGATCAAACAGCTAGCACACATGATCGATGCGTGTAAATCCAGACAGACAACTGGTTGTCGGCACTCCAAAATCATTGATGATCGACCTTGCACCTACAAAAAAAAGGAGGAAAGGGCAGGGTCTAGGCGCTTTTTCGCGATTTACCTGTGATTAATCGGATAAAAAGGGAAGTGCAAAACGAACGAGATGGAAAGGGAACGGTGACTCGTGAGTTATGGCACGTATATGGGCTTTCTGCCAATCTATTCGCACCCCAGTCGCCTGAAGCGTTATCCGCGAATGATAAGGCCAGAAGAGCAACTGCAGTCAAGGAAGATCTTGCCATTGATGGGGAACTGGAAGAGGCCTGGAACATAATGTTTTCCAACATTTTGGAATGATCCAATAGAATGTATCATTGTCAATGAATTCAAAGCCTCACTCGGCCGCGGCGAGCAAGCGGAAGCTTTTGCGGCGAACCGCTTGAGTGTGAAATGGCTAGCGAATTATCTCATGAGTGGCAATATCGGACTTTGAGATATGTATATATGGTATACTTTGGGCTCGAAATTCGAGTCCAGAATGGCTAAAATCGGAAAACATTTTGTGACATGCTCCTGACGGAGCAAAACCATCTACACGTGTATCAGCACCTTTGCCCTGTCAAAAAAAATGATGGGCTGATATTAAATGTCTGCAGCCTAGATTCTCGCTATCGTTTGTGTGAATGCAGAAGGCACGGAGCATATGAAGGCGTTAATAGACACTGGGAGTTGTTCTGGTAAAGGTCTGAATGTTGTCAGGTGCTGTATATAAATTGTAGATTCAGGTGCAGCCATAACTTGGTGTCTTCCAGAACGGCCTCGCGCTGTGATCTACAGACCTCCTCAAATTCATCTTCTCGATATCTCAATTCTTCTGTTCCTTGATACGGTTTGTATTTCCCATCAGAGAGTTCTTGAGAGACGAGAACGATCCTGGTTCACTGGCTTGCCAGATTCGAGCCATCTGGGCGATCTCACTGTCCCGGTAAAGGAATAATGGGAACCAGAGAAGTTCCTCGGTCATGGAACGAGGCTTGCAGTTCGGCCTGGGCATATAAGGTGCTCAACTCTTTCCCTTTGGTAGGAAGACCATCGGCCTTTTGCTTCACATTCGCATGGCATCTCTGATGGTCGACGGCATGCCCCACTTGCTGGGGCTGCCCTCTGCATCAGACTATATCGTGTCATCGTATTTCGATGAGTCACCTTCCCCCATCCCTATGGAATACTGCCCGATGTCCACTATGATGAGTTCGCCGGCTGCATCCATCTCCACCCTCTCCCATGACACCCAACCTTATCCATTTTCACAGGAGCTTCCTGACGAGGCCACGCCCCTCGAGCAGGAATACATGCTCTCTGTTTCGACTGCATTCTTTCCCGGCGCGCATGATACCCCTTTCGACACAATGTTCTCTTCCTCTGACGGCGTCATCTTCTACGTGCACTCCTCTGTCCTCACGCGCACCTCCAAATGCGCTTTCGAACCATTACTTTTGGTATCGCTGACATCGGATCTTTGCCGCAACGTGTGCATCTCCATACCGGAGCCATCGACGGTGCTCAACATCATACTGCACCTGCTCTACGGCCTCTCGTGCGCGCGGAATCAGCCGACGTTCGCCGACATCGAAACCGCATTTGACCGCCTGCCACAATACAGCATCGACCCGCGAGTGCATGTCACGCTTGCCGACCCGTTTCACGAGCTCCTGCTGTCCTTTGCACCCCTCTGTCCTCTGGAGCTCTACGCGCTTGCCGCACGGCACGGCCTCGAGGACATCGCCGCGGCAGCGTCCACGCACCTGCTCTCGTATAACCTCGCCGACATATCGGATGAGGCGGCGGAGCGGATCGGCGCCAAGTACCTCAAGCGCCTCGTGCGTCTGCACTTCCACCGTCTGCGCTCGCTCAGGGACATCCTCTTCAGCCCGCCGGAGTCACATCCGCCCGTGCTCGAGTGCAGCTTCAGCGAACAAAAGAAGCTTACAAGAGCGTGGGCCCTCGTCACCGCGTATCTCGCATGGGACGCCAAGCCAGGCAAGTGTTAGATATGGACTTATTTCCTTACTTGCTCTGGGGAATGGTGATGCTGACTTGGCGAGGCGCAGATATGTCGACATTCACAATACGTTCTGTGATCAAGCCCATGCAACAGCAGCTGAGCTGCGACCTGTGTAAAAAGGCCCTTGAGCAGAGGGTGAAAGATGTTATCGTCCAGTGGACCAACGTCGAAGTGAGCGCTCACCAGGCTTCCGCCTGCCTCGGCACCATCTAACCATTCACAGCACAAGATCTAGCCCACAATCCAGAAATACCATTCATATGTCAAATATGTCAATGCAAGCAAGAATCGGCTACTTCTCTTCTATTTCTTATCGGGCTTTGGGTTGGCTTCTTTTCATGAAAAAAGTGGTTTAATCTTCGATCTGCTATCCTATCTCTATCCCGTTCTTCAACAGCGATGAGACTTGGACTTGCAATATATATTGTAGACAGCAACTGTAAATTAAAAGGTCAATATACACGCATGCCACCTATCCGGAACACATACCAGCTGGGCGTCATGCCTTGCAGGATGTTGGTGTCACTGGCGCCCGGATAGGTAAAAGGAATCCGTGCCACGGCGTGGGTTACACGGCAATCTCCAGTCTCAATTGAGGGTTGAACTGGCTTACCAAGGAGCCTCCGAACGCTCACACTACACCTTCGACAACTTACCATGCTTGGTACAGGTGTCAAAGTCGGAAAGTCCATGCGCTCTATTTCCCCCGCAAAGAATTACGCCCAGGAGTTCCAAAAGCCTAGACTGATACATAATATATGTACTCGCCAAGTTGATGGCAAAAGAACAGGCTGACGGCAACTAGGAGCAACGTGAGGGCTTCTTTCTGGCCCGAGACGAATTCTCGCAACACACACACGTGTACTTTACGACCAGTGATTCTAGCGTTTTGCTCGTATTTCACGTCTCAGACTGAGATTGTTGGGCATTGCCATGTTACGGATATGGGATTTTCTTTCTCCGTTCCTGTCGATCGCTGGTGGATCAATCAAATCGATGCCCACCACTCCAACTCCGACCCCGCCTCTCCATCTTCGACGGCATTCCGTCCAGTCACGATCCAGTCTGGCACCTGAGCCTAGAAACGCTCCGGCGGAAAGGGAAAGAGATGGTGGTGGGGACAGAGAATGGAACTCTAGGTGCTCATATCTTTCAAAGATGGGTGGAGTGCACTTCGCCCACAAATATCGCCCGATCGGGACGGCGATTCGAAGGCTAGAAACAGCAGTTGTTCGTAGGGACTGGCGAGATTATACCATCCGATCTCTTCAAGAATCAAAACCTTCTCCGAGGCCACACCGAAAGGGAAGGATCTTCAGAACCGCTGTGGTACGAAGCATAGCGTGCTATGCGGTGCTGGGCTTCGGTAGGAAGTCCTTGGGCCCCAACTATGATGACAGTTTTGGGCATTTTTGATGATATAACCTTGCACGCGATTGCGTTGAAATGTATATGCCATCCACAGGCGTTGAACACATAGATCCATATCAAAATGCATATGTAACAGCAATCTAATATAACATCAGGAGTACAAGTCGATACAATTTGCATGTCGTGAAGAAAAAGGATCCGTAAACAGACAACAGATCACCTCCCAGCGTCCTGCCTCTTCGAATTCTCGTAGCATTCCAGGGTGACGCTCGCTAAGAAGCCGGGTATGCATTGCTCATTTTCGATCCAGTAATGCATGAGATTCGGCAAGTCCTGCGGCCCTCCTTCGCCTTGAGCGACAAGCTGCATCCGCACGCTCTGGCCTTCGCCACCCGACTTGGCATTGATGGGCTGAAAAACGAACGAAGCACAAAGATCGTAGATGGACGTTACACGGACTTGGCCGTTTGGATAGAACGCCAGCTTCACGCCAAGTATTGACGCGATGGCCTCTCGGAACTCGGCACTCTTGGATGAAAAGATCTGTCATCGTCAGATCAATCCAAGTGAAGGGACACAAAACCGGAGCACGTATTCACCTGTTGTAGCCTAAGCAGCCGCTTTTCCTTCTGTTTCACGACATCTTCCAGTTCCTGTTTTTCCCTATTCGCGAGCTCCCAACTCTCCCTTGGCACCAACTCCTCATTGCCATCGCCTGGCCCTCCTTGGCCACCAGTACGGGCTCCGCTCTCCTCCAGCTCCTTCAATCTCTTGATTAACGCCTCGTTCTCGCTCTTCAGCCTGTCCATGGCAGCCTGGCGCAGATTGAACCACTGCTGTTCCGGATTGTCCTTGAGCGAGAGGACGCGCGTGTTCGGAGGAACGTGTCGTCCACCCGCGATCTCCCCGCTCAGCTCGAACAAAGACTGTTCAAGTTCATCAATCTTTTTTAGACGAGCCTCGGACTCCAACTCGGCTGATTCATGGGCTATGCGCAAGTCGTTGAGTTTTTGGCGCTGCATTTGAGGAAGAAAACATACACCAACCTTGTTTCATTTGCTGCTTTTCAGCCTTTATAATTTTGATTTGGGCGGCAAGCTCTTCTCGTGTGCGGCCATGACCAAGCCTCGAAGAATCCCCTCCAAGAGCGTCGATTTCACGCGCTAGCTGGTCATTCGCAGTCTTGTATTCTTCCAACAGAACTTCGAGCTGCTCTATCCGTTTCGTCTGCGCTTCGTTGATTAACGTCTCGTCCTCGTCCGCGTGCTCCGCGTTGAAGCTGGCCTGTTTCAAAATTCACGCCGGGTAAGGACTTTGCTGTAGTCAGAAAGACTCACAACGAGCGTCCGCAAGAATTCGACTTCCCGCCCAGCGATGATAGCACGTTGTTCCTTGCGACTAATTTGATCCTTCAGTGCACGTAGATCGGTTTCGAGCTTTTCCATTTTCTGGCACATTTCCGCTTCTATAGCCTCAAGGCTGCTAACTTCTGCCTCGCGTCGACGGAGCGAAGCAACTGTGGAGCCGTGCTCTTCTAGTAACCGCGCGTGGGCGAGACGGAGCTCGGAAAGACTCCGCGTAATGGACACCGGTGTCTTTGATGGTGTTGATGACACCGCCATATTGTCTTTTGCCCTATCATTGAAACTGTTGGATGATGGTCTCGACAGAGAAAGAAGAAGAAAAGTGGCACACCATGCTTCTCTCTCGCGCCTCCCAGCAAGAACCTCAGCTTCTAGCTTCACGACCTTCTCCCTCAGCTCTTCCATCATCTTCACCTTTCTTTCCAGACCCCTCTTTTCCTCCCTCAGGACCTCGACGCTCGCGTTTCGTTCCCTTAAAACGGTCACTTCCGACGTCAGCTTGGCATTCGCCGATTCCAATGACCGGAGGTAACTAGCTTGACGATGTAGCTCTTCCCGAACAATCTTCATGGACTCCGCTTCTGTGTCTTTCCTCTCTAGCGTGTCTTGTACGGAACTAAGCTCGTCAAACTGCTCCCGCAGTTCTTCAATCGTTCTACTTCGCTCTTCAGCTAGTTGCTTTGTCTGCGCTAGTTCTTCTTCCAGGTAGTTAACCCGGTGTGATATAGTGGCAATTTGGGATTTCTGGGTGGCGATGGTCTGGGCTGTGTTCCGCGAGAGTGTAGAATGAACGTCTTGCAAATCTGCGTGCTCTTCGCGGAGGATAGATACTGAATCTCGGAGGGCGCGTAGTTCTTGATCACTCCTTCGCTGTGCGACACCATGTATCAGATGTTCTTCAGAACAAGGGGGACATGGATTGACCTTCTCGTCCTCGTATTCAGCTCGTTCCTTCTCCTTCTCCTCCCTCTCCTCCTTCTCCCTATCTGCAAACCACCGCCGGTCTCTCTCTAACCGCTCAATAATTAGTTCCTTCTCCCTGAGTTTTGTTTCCAGCTCCATCTTCGTTGTCTGAGCTGCAACGAGCTTTCGTTCGAGGTTCGCCTGGGCCATAGTCGACGAGAGAACCTGGGAGCGCTGCTGGCGTTTCGCCGTAGAAATTTTAGGATCTGCATGTTACAAACTCTTGATAAATCCACCCGCTTGCGCGCACTAAGATGCAGGGCTCGACGCTTGAATTCACACTGACCTCGCTCCAGTTCTGCAGCCAACGAGTCGCGCTTCGTCGCTGTCGACGGAGTAGGCGCGAACGGGTTATACGACATCGACCTATTCAAAGGCGTTGCAAACTTGTCCCTTTCCATCTTGAATGCGCGACAGTTGGGACAATGGATGACAACAAAGGACGACGCGGAGGATTATTGACACTTATTTGTGCAGCCGCTGTCGACTCCGTTCAGGGGCCTCGCTTTCAGTTCCCTGTCGCACGCCTTTTTTTTTTCCTTCTGTGCCATGTACTCTGACGACAGCTCCGAGCTCACTGGCATCGAGTCAGATGACGATTACCAAGGATCAACAAAGAAATCAGCGAAGAATGTCCGCAAACACGATGGGTATCGCATAAAAAATGCGCTCAAGCCACCCCGAGCAACGACCTATACCGCCGCGGCTCTGCACGGTGAGTAGGCGTGTATCAAGTTACCGTGATGTGCTTTATCACTGGTCTTGTCTTTTAGACCAGATCGTCAATGCGGATATCGACCTTGAGCCCGAGTATCAACGAGGTATGCCCTCCAAGCCTGCTGAGGACGATGTCCCATGCTTCAGCGTTTTCATTTTCGTTATAGACGTTGTGTGGCCGGACACGAAACAAATTGGACTCATAGACTCTATTTTTCGCAATTTCTACATTCCTCCAGTCATCTTCGGTATGCGGTGCACTCCGTTTTCGTATGGACATCTCATCATGTTTTCTTCATACACATGTCCCTACAGCCACGAAAATATCCGACGATGGAACAGAGACGAAAACATGCATAGATGGGAAACAACGTCTAACTTCAATACGAAAGTGCGTGATTTCATCATATTCGTCGTGTATAGTCATTTTACGCGCTTCTCTTCCTCTTTGCCAGATTTATGGATGGAATAGTGAGCTCCATTATCTCTTTAACACTCATTTTTTAAATTCCTTTCAAATCCCATCGCGTTTGCAGATACCGCGTCCGTTTTTTCGCTAGCCTGCTCTTGCTGGTGTTTACTGATTGGAACTCTCGTCCCCCTCACAGACAAGGATCCGTACGTCTGGCAACACACTTCTGTTGCCGTATAACTTATACTCGCTCCCAGATCGACAGGCGAGAAACTATGGTATAAGGATGATCCTGTGCCCGGCTCAAAGTCACGGCCGAGGAAGATCCTGCCGGATAAACTGAAGCGTGCCTTTGCAAACAAGCAGATTGTCTGCGTAGAGTATCAAGATATCACGGGGAACGATGAACGAGAAATTTTCCAGGCATGTCAAGTCGATAAATACTTACTCCTTTTGTCTGACCGCTCAAACAGAGAGTTCAACTTGGGATGGCACTCACGCCAGCAGGTTGGTGTTTCATGACGAAGGCGAATTCCTGGAGCTAATTAAGGGTGAACTAGAAAAACTGCAGGTCATAAGCACCCCCCGTGCCGCCTTCATACGCGAAGTACAGTATAAATTTCTCAAAGACGAGAACGGTCTAGGAGGTGAAGCCTTGGAATGGGACCGCTCCCGCGGGAGCGACTTCCGATGCCTTGCGCAAGCCATCTATTGTATAAATACCTACGGTCCAACGATGAAATCTGCCGGATCTATCGTTAGGCTCGAAAAGTGGCTGAGCGTCTCCGAACCGTTCCCGCTCTCGCTGCAGGAGAAAGTGCACGACACGTTCCGCGTGTTCTCCGAACTCGTACAGGACCCACAGCTGAGCCAGTCGTTCAAGAAGCCATCCAAAGTGTCCCCGATCGAGTTCGTACTCATCAGCCTCCTTGTGGCTGTGCACAAGGATGCTCTAAGCCGCGCCCAGCTCGCCACTACGATCGCGAGGATGCGCGATGATGTGAGGGATTCACATTTCGATATCCGCATGAACGACCGTGTGGCGAAGACGATGCTGGATTTTATCAAGAACGGACGAGCTGTCGGGGTGGAAGAGAGCAACAGCAAATCTACGGGCGCGAAGCGGAAGCGGTCCAACAGCGAGGACGATGGCGCGGACTACAAGGACGCATCCAGCTCTGGATCCAATACGAAGCCGAAACCAAAGGCAAAAAAGAGCTCCCCTTCGACACCTGCCGCCCCTGCGCCCCCCAAAGTACCTGCATCTACATCGAAAGTAGCAGCCGCCTCTGCCACCACTTCATCGACCCAAAAATCTATCTTCGCGCTGCGACGGCCCTCGTCACCGCCGTCGGTTCGAAAACCGACACCAGCGCGGACACCAGCGCGGACACCCGCTTCAACGCCAACGGTTCCCGCCGCACCGACCCCGACTCATGCCGCCCCGTCATCGGACAGGATGGCAGCCCTGCGCGCGGCGAAGAGCACGGTAGCGGCAGCAGCCACGTCGTCACAGCGCCCGAGGTCGCTGCCCACCCCCCCGCCGCAGCCTCAGTCCCAATCGCAAGCCTCGTCCTCGTCATCAACGCCTCATGCACTTGCGCAGCTGCCGTCTCCCGGCGCGGGCAATCCGCCTAGCTCCAGCCAGCAACAGCCACAGCGTCCACCCCACCTGCCGCAGCCGCCACGCTTACCGCCAACAGGACCCAAGTCGCTGCAGCCGGTGGACACAGCGCTCATGGCTACGCTCATGCGCGGAGGGCAACAGCAGTCGCAGCCCCATACGCACGTGCAGCCACATCAGCCTGCTTACCCTCCTCACCTACTTCAGCGATCCCGCACGCCATCATCCATGTCGATGGCGTCCAACTCCCCGTCGACGCCAGATCCGCGGTCCCACACGCAGCGGCATCCATCTGGCCTGGCCTCGAATTCCGGAGGGCACCAGCGGTGAGGGGCTCGTTCTGTCGCTTGATGACAGTGTCTGGAACGTCTGGATCTCTCCCATTTTCTTGTGTTCCTTCCTTTTGCCCGTTTTCTCTTATCTCTTATTTCTTTTGTCATTCTTTTCATTATGCATCCCTTCTCCATCTTCCTTCTGCCTTACGCTTGTCACGATGGCGGAGGTAAGGTGATCCAAGGCAGGGAGAAACGACACTATTCGACCTGCATGCCTTCCAGCCATCATGATGGTCGCCGCGGACCTAGAGTGACTCGCTATAGGAGCAAAGCTGGCGATAAAATCCGAGCGAGCTGACTCTGCTAGAAGTTCTTTCGCACACGGTTGTTCTTTCTCCCTTCCCCTTGCCCATTTCCTCGCCTGTGCTCGTTTCCGATTACCTCGCCTTCTGTTCTTCCTTATTCCTAGGTTTTCCCCGGTTGCTGAGGCGTTTTTAATATATCATGTTTCCATTCTGTTTTTCCTTTGACCATGACACGAGGTGATGAAAGATTGAAGATCCACGTTCCTTGTAGGTCCACCTCACTTCTAGGTCATCCTTTTTACCCCTTCATTCTAGTATTAAAAAATATTGACAACAGAAGACCAAAGACAGCCCAGGTCTCTTTCTCAAATAGCTGGGTACGAGGGTGCACAGGATAAGGAAAATGCTAAAAGAAAGTTCATGTTTTTTTTTTTTTTAAATCTTGGGAATGATACGACAACGATCGATTAGTATGCCATCGAAGCGGGTCACCCTCGAAGAGGGGACTAGCCCCCTCTTGTTGGTTCCCAACTGCAACATCCCCACGTCACACTGGCTGTGAGCGGCGCCACTAGCTTGTCAATGGAAAGCATCAGGACGAGGGGTGTGCAGCATGTCGAAGAAGTTGCACGAGCTCACGAGGCTCCCCGTTCTTAGAAGTTCTGGGTCCCTCCTCCCCGCACGCCGCATACGCCGGTGCATCTTTTCATTCACAATTGGAGATGTGCTTCCTGGCTTCTCTCGCTTTTGTGTCCTCTCAGGCGTTTTTTCTTTTTGCGTGGATATCTCGGCGGCTTTTCTGGATCTGCGTTTCATTTCTGCCTGGTTGGCTCGGTTCAGGAGTCTGTCCATCTTACGGGTGGGGGCCGTAGCCGAGTTGGTTTGTGTGTTGAAGGTTCATTCGTGATTCAACCCCCCAGATTCTTTTGTCGGCGGCCATGCCGTTATCTTGCTAGATGCAGAAAAGTTGAAAAGAAGAAAACGAAACACGAAAGGGTGATCCTGAGGATTATATGGTTAGACAAGAAGAGAGGCTTGTACGGCAGCGTCTTTAATGATCCACCTAGCCCATGACCACGTCACGTATCCTCCAAAAGGGCTAGAGTAGCCACACGAAAAAAAGGTCATGAACAAAACCTCCCTCGATCGCGTTGAACGCTCCACGTCATCATCGTCATAAACGAGGTTCATCCAAGATAGAGGAGGCGAAGACCGGTGAGGAACATGACAGGAAGCTTAGAAACCCAAGCCTTCGATGCCTCTCCTCCTGGACCAATCGGCGCAGGGCGCCCGCTAGTGGCCATATGTCTGTGTACCATCAATCTCTACCTTCTGCCGTGCGTCGAAGTAGGCTGTACGAGAGGTCACGAGGATGCCCTAACCTACGAGCCGAACGGCCGCACGTCACCGAACTTGGACGTGCTTGCACTTTTCATCATTATCACAATCATCGCAGCCAGTCGGGGAAAAAGAGCTCATCGATTGTCCTCGTATTTCAAATGACGATGAAAACATATCGAGATGTGGTCAATCGTCTTTTCCTTTTTGCGCAGCGGGCGTTCCGCCGGTTTTCCGAGGACCGTTTCCACTCCCCCTGGGCTGGAGCTCGCATCGCAAGCGTGTATGAACGCCGGGCCGGAGTTTTGAATGTCGAAAGCTCCTTCCCGCCTTTGTACCCCAGATTTTACGACAACTTAAAGCTAAGCCAGGGTTCCCGAAAGAAAAGAGAAAGGCAAAAACTCAAACACAAAAGAGGCCATCCACCTTTGGTACCCTTGGAGGTTGGTGCTAGTTTGCCTCAAAGAAGACATGGTTTCAGTGTTCTAGAATCATGAACCGAAGTAAGGGCAGGTAACACGGTATCTTTGAGACGTCTTCTCTGCTTTCCTTGATGTCCTTCGCCCGGATTCTATAACCTACATTACGCGAGAGAGGGAAGACCAGCCAGAAGCGAACGTCAAATTATCTGGAAAGGCTTATTGGGACAATCAGTCTAGGGGTGGGGACAGCATGCGTCGCCGGACCATGTTCATATTGCGGCGAGACATTATGTTTTGACTATAGTCAAAACAGATTAAAAACAAAGGAGGGATGTCAATGTGGAAAAGCACCGGTTGGTCGTTGGTTCCGACCCGAAAATGGTGTGATGAGCACAAACAAATTGGTCATGCGACTGTCATTGGTCAAAGTGAAACCTCCAATGGTACAGTATCACTGAAAGCATGCCCTCCCACATATAGCAGTTTGCAAGCCATATAGGGAGTTGATTACATCCCCCTCGAAGGGTTCACGTCTTTCGAGTCCGAGCCTGAATTTCTCCACATAGCTCTAGTTCTCTTTTGTCGCTCTGGGCACTACAAGGGGGGTTTAAAACGGTACTGCACACCAACCCCCTCTCACCTCATCTATTTTTATGCCATCATCATTACATTTTCGGTCTGTCGTCACATTTCTGGGCCTACATGTATCGCCACAGATGTTGTTTAGGACGCTAGCTAGTCCAATCCTCTGACGCACAACAGATGACAAGTAACATGTCAAGTTTGTGTTACATAGGGGGATGATTTAATAATGTTAAAGACACGAAGAATGGAACGGCAACTTTTAAGAACGAGCTACATAGAATTGGGGCGGAGAAGGGCGCACGGAATTGGGAATAGCTATTTAACGTGCCTTGCCCCAAATCTGAGCAGTACTGACGTGTTGTGTTATAGGTCTACGACCCTGAAAGATGAGTGGACTTCTCGGAGCCGGCATTCAATACCACGAGCTACAGAAAGGCTATGATGTATTCAGATTCGTTGAAATGTGTTGTGGGTATTGTCTTGTTCTTATCGCGGTTACTTCTGTGTCTCCCCCTCTTTTTTTTTTCTTTTAGGGCTAGTACCGTTCAGCAAATCGAGCGCCAAAGATCCGAGGTGAAAAAGACATACGGGTCATACATCAGTCGCAAATGTAAGGCACGACGATGCTTGTCGCGTGTTCGGTCAAGTTGGTCAAGCCGATTTGCAGCAAAAAGAAACAAACAAACAAAAGATGAGGCTGATCAAAGCGAGACGTCTGAGAACGGGGGGAGGCATGTGACAGGCTCAGTTGCGTCATGACCCCGACACAGAAACATTTCACTGAAATCTCTGACACGTACTGCCATTGTCATGACCAAGATCCAATCCGAGCCTCAGCTGCCGCACCTGCGCGACCTCTTGCAGCCTGCTTTCTTCTTTCAGCAGCTTTGTGCCTTTCTCGCTTACTGGTGGGCCAACCTCCGCAGAGAGCGCGTCGGCCACCCGTGCGTCGTTCGCGCGACAGGCGAAATCGTGCGCGAGCAAGTCCCGCTGCGCCGCCGCGCGTACGACCTGCTGCTGTTCTCCCCGCTGCTCGAATGGCTCGACCGCACGCAGCTCCTCCGTACCTATCTGCATCACTGCGCAGACATCTCGGGCGCGTACGAGCGTGATCCGAGGTCCAAGCATGACATCAAGCCTTTCGTCGAGCGATTCGGCATCGACATGGCCTCCTTCGACCCGCCCGACCCAGAGGCGTACACGTGCTTCAACAATTTTTTCACTCGGCACCTGGCAGAGGGCCCACGACCGCTTCAAGGAGAGCCCGACGACGACTCCGTCCTCGTGTCCTGCGCCGACGCGCGCATTGTCGCGTTCGACTCTGTCCGGCTCACGACCGCGTTCTGGATCAAAGGCCATGCGTTCTCGCTAGCCTCGCTGCTTGGTGGGGACGCCGACGCGCGGGAGCTGGCTGAGACTTGGGCCGAGGGCAGCGCATGTGTGTGCCGTCTCAGCCCGCGGGACTATCATCGGTACCACGCGCCCGTGCGAGGGCGGATCAAGTGGCTGCGGCATGTGCCCGGGACGTATTACGGCGTGGATCCTCTCGCCGTGCGGAGCGACATCTCCGTGCTCGACGCCAACGGGCGCACTGCGCTTGTGCTCGACACAGGGCCTGACGTGTGCGGCGACGTCCTCTTTGTTGCTATCGGCGCGAACGAGGTCGGCAGCGTCGAGATTGAGCGCACCGTCGGCGATGTGCTAAATAAGGGCGATGAGATCGGCTTATTTCAGTTTGGAGGGAGCTCTATCGTCGTCGCGTTTGAGAAGGGAAGAATCGATTGGGACGAGGACATTCGCGAGGCGAGTTTGCTTGGGTACATGGTCGACGTCAAGGTGCGGGAGAAGATTGGAAGAGTCATCTGCAAATTGGGATGATGGTAATAAAATCAATGTAGCCCTCTTGGCTCAGTTGGCTAGAGCGCAGGTCTCATAGAAATATGATCCATCTAAGATGGGAAATCCTGAGGTCGCAAGTTCGAGCCTTGCAGAGGGCATATGCTTTTCAAATGTTTTTCAATCTTTACAGTCGCATCTCCAATTATTCACATTTGTATAAAACACGAATTACAAAGTTTCAATATACTTCCGTTCGTCCATCGGGGAAACCAATTGCTGGATGCTCGATGCATACCGTGACCTTTTGCCCTTGCATGTACGGGTTAGAGTGATCCTCCTGTGCGTGCACGATCACCGTCCCACCGCACTCGATGAAAGGCTGGGCGGGTGCCAATGTTGAAGAGGGTGAGGTTCCAACGCCGAAAGTGGCTGGCTGCGCCGTCAGGCAGCTGCACGGGAACGCGAGATGCTGCTTCACACCGGAACGGAACAAAAACGGCTTGTCATGTCTTTAATGGAGCATCAGATCCAGAGTTGAAATTCAAGAAACCATGGGAAATTTCGCAAAGGAGTGTGGGGCCGCAGGAATAATATAAAACAAAACAGAATAATCCGACGCACCGGAACTTGAGCCTCGCAATCTTCCTCAGCTCCTCAACTACGAGCCGCTCGCGCGCAGCGTCGTCGACGCGAGCGACGCGCACGATGGAGAAACTACCTCGGAACTCGAACCGCGGCGTCCGTCGAGCGATGCGCAATTGGGCGTACATCTCGGACGCGGTTTGAAAGTCCGCCTCTGCTTCCGCGTCGGCGACGTTGAGGCTCGTGTTCATGTCCGAGGCGGAGGCGGAAACCGCGGAGGAGTGAAAATTCTAGAAAGAGATAAATGAGCCGTTGAAAGACAGGAGGTCCGGCCCGACATACGGCGGAGTAGTTGCTCTGTTTCTGTTTCTGCTTCTCTTTCAGGCTCGTCTTTAGCCGCTTTCGCATTTCCTCGAGAGTCCCACTCGGCGTCGCCCCGTTCTCGCTTTTACTCTCCACGTGACCAAAGACTTTGCTCGCCTTGCGCGCCTTTTCCTTGGCTTTTTGTTTGTCCACACCTTCCGCCTCTGCCGCGTCCGGCACGTCCAAGTCTTCACCACATCCACAGCCAAACAAAAGCTGCGCCTTCTCCGACTGTCGCGCCTTTGCACGGCGCGTCGCGTCGCGTCCGTATGCACGACACCTTTCGCACTGTTTCCGCGAATCGTCCGCGCGAATGGTCGGACGATGGCATTTGGTGCAGGACTTGAAGCCGTTCGGTTGAGGGTCGGTTTGAGCCTTGTTTGGGACCTTGGTGGATGACAGAGGAGGGAGCAGAGGTGGTTTGCTTTTGTTTTTCGTGCTGTGGTTGGCCAGTGGGAGCCTGTTCTGCGCAGCATCCGAAAACACCTTGTTAGATGATCTGGCCAGCGATGCGGAGTAAGGGAACGCAGGTGCGGGTCGCAGCCCCGACGCTGACTGTTTATTGTACGCGGACGCGAGCGCATGTCCGAACAACAATTCCGCATCTGCGTCCATGGATATTGGTTTGGGCTTTGGCTTGAGACGGGATTCGGAGGTGCTGGCGAGGACGGACAAAGAGGGCCATGCTTTGGCTGGCTCGGGCTCGTTTTGAGACGACACACGCTGAGTATGACTCTTCTGAAAGTTCTCTCTAGAAAGCGGAAACGAAACCGACGAAGAGGCTGTCGCGTTTGCTGAAGACGTATAAGCGGTCGGCTTGGACCATGGCGGCCAGGGCTTCTCTACGAGCATGGGCTGGGGGATGGGCACGGGCGTGGGTTCGAGCTTTGGATACGGGTTGGTCATCGTCGTTTTTGCTTTTCTCTCCATCGTTGGTTCGTCCGTCGCCTTGGTGAGAGGGAAATGTGTAACGTGAATGTCACGCTTTTTTTGGCGCAAATTCAGGGGCGGACACACGACGCGTGGGGTGACTTCACGTGATACGTGACTCGGACGTGAATTCATGGCACCGCTCGCAATCGCATAAGGTAGAGAATGACATCACGTGGTATGTAGACACAAAGTGAAATATATTGAATAGCTTTAAACATTTTTAATTTACGGGACCGGATTCCTTACAGCGAATACTATTTGCACAGGAAAAAAAAGTGTCCTCGAAACAGCCGTGTCCATAGCATACGACAAGAACGAAAGAATTTAAAAAAAAATCGGGAGAAAGTTGGATTTGAACTGTTTGGTTGGATAAAAGTACTAGATTTTGTGCTGAGACCAGGTCAGATGGGACAGAGACGGGTAAAGCGCGAGGAAGGGAAAACTCACGTCGACGTGCGTCCATTGGATGATGACATCTTTGACCCGCTGTTCGAGGGCTTTTTTACACAAATCGCAGCTGAGCTGTTGTTGCATGGGTTTGAAGACGGAACGTATCGTGTACGTGGAGAGATCTAAGCAAGAAATGAGCATCGGCGCGTTGTAAAGACGACGACGGGAGGGGCATCGCACTCACCTGGACGAGCGTCCCATGCCAGATACGCGGTGACGAGCGCCCACGCCCTGGTGAGCTTCTTCTGTTCGCTGAAGCTGCACTCGAGCACCGGCGCGTGCGACTCTGGAGGCTTGAGGAGGATGTTCTTTAGCGCGTTGACGCGGTTGAAGTGCAGGCAAACGAGACGCTTGAGATACTTTGCACCGATCCTGTCCGCGGCTTCGTCCGAGATCTCTGCGAGGTTGCACGACAGCAGATGCGCGGACGCCGCGGCGGCGATGTCTTCGAGCCCGTGTCGCGCGGCGAGCGCGTAGAGGTCGAGCGGGAAGAGCGGCGCGAAGGAGAGGAGCAGCTCGTGGAACGGATTTGCGAGCGTGACGTGCGCGCGCGGGTCGATGCCGTACTGCGGCAGACGGTCTATTGCCGCCTCGATGTCAGCAAACGTCGGCTGGTTCTGCGCGCATGAACGCCCATATAGCACGTGCAGCATGATGTTGAGCACCGTCGAGAGCTCTGGGACGGGGATGCACGTGTTGCGGTACACGTCCGCCATGAGCGGTGCGGAGAGCAGAGGCTCGAACGCAGACTTGGACGTGCGCGTTAGCACTGAGGCGTGCACGTAGAAGATGACGCCGTCCGAGGAGGACAGGATCGTGTCTGCCTCTGTCTCGTGCGCGCCGGGGTAGAACGCGGTCGAGATGGAGACAAAGCATTCCTGTTCCAGTCCAGGGCTAGTCGCGGGTTCCTGCATAGGCAGGGCGAGAAGGTACATGAGTATAGAGTGCGAAGCAGTCCATAGAGGTAAAAACGTACAGAGGGGGTAGGCAGCGGGCAATAATCTATTTGGGGTGCGCAAGCGTCGAACTGCGCGAAGGCGGTAGCGGCAGCTGCAGCTGAGGCAGTCTGCTCATCAAAGTAAGGATGAGCTGAGAAATCAGGTGGCGCGACAGGGAGGCTGAGCTGGTGCATGGTTGCTACGGACGCCATCGCGCAATGTCAGGCGTTTGGAAATCAACGATCGAAGTCGGGATGACGGAGGAAAGAGAGGATGCCCAAACGAGGGCTGCTTATATGCCTCAGGGAATCAGCAAAAGTTGCGTCATGTCCTCGGAAGGGGAGGGGGGTTGGCGGCACAGATTGGGTTGGACCACATCGGCGGGCCTATTTCGGTCGGTGGCCCCCCGTCCCTTGCTCATCGACATCGCGATTCGTAATGGACCCTCAGATAAAGAATCTCCCTCACGAGCAAATGGTCGAGACAGATCCGAGTTCTCGATTTTCGGGCGTAACTAAAAAGGGCCATCTTTCCTCTTTCAGGGCATACCCATGCCTAGCAGAATGCAGCAATCTCGCGGGAATTGCTCGATGATTCGTTTTCCATTTTCAGAGCGGATTTTCTACGATGCTCCAGGTCTCGATCGGTCTTGATATGGATTGGAGAGAAGGCAATGACCCCCGACCACGTCTGACATATCAAAAGGGTACAGCGATCTGGTCAAAGAACAGGAGCTCACTGCGGATGTTATTTTTCAAAAAAAAAAAGAAGGTCTTCTAGTCAAACCCAGGAACGTGGCGCCTTCATCGAAAAAGAAAAGAGAAACATGACGATTCCGTCCAAAAGTCGCAAAAAGTTGATTTGCATACGCGATCGAAAAACTAAAAACTAGTTAATTTGGGATATTCCTTTCATCACGTGACAAGTATCCGAATTTCCACCCTTCAACACCTTCCTCGTCACGAAAGCTTCCGCTCACTTTTTTTTCGCAGAAACAAACGAAAAGACAATGGCATCATTCCTTCGCCGATTCACGACCAGCGCATCGGCCGGTGTTTCCATGTGCTTCATCTCTTCCTACTTTGTCTCGAAATCCTTCCGTACTGAAGATTCCTCTCCTGCCGTCCTCGTTCCCGACAGGGCAAACGTCTTTGTGAGCATACCTCGTCCGCCATTTCCAATTTCTCGAACGCGAACCATCGGTCTCTCTATCTCCTCTTCATATATCTAGTTCGACATCGCTATCAATCAGAAACCGGCCGGCCGTATCGTGTTCAAGCTCTACGATGACGTTGTCCCGAAAACGACCAAAAACTTCCGCGAGCTCGCCACGGGCCAGCACGGGTTCGGCTACGCGGGCAGCGGGTTCCATAGAATCATTCCAAATGTGCGTTAATTGGAACGAGGCTGGCGCTGAGCTTCTTTTTTTTTCCACTTGTCTGACCTCATGTCTTGCTCGCCTTATTTTTTTCCCAGTTTATGCTCCAAGGAGGCGACTTTACGCGCCACAACGGCACCGGTGGACGCTCCATCTACGGCCCCAGATTCAACGGTGCGGCTTGATTCCCCGCGTCTCTACCTACATTCCATCCAATCCTGTCCCTTCTATCTCTTTGCATCCTCTATTCCCGTTTCGCTCAACACACCCTCTTTTTTTTGCTCTCTCCGTCTAGATGAAAATTTCAAAATCAAGCATTCCAGACCCGGCCTTCTATCCATGGCAAACGCAGGGCCGAACACTAACGGGTCGCAGGTGCGCTCACGCTTCTATAATTACACCACTCTCTTCTCTCCTTCTGTCATGGTCATGTGTCGGCGAAGATGCTGATAACCGACGTTCTGGATTTTTGCGTGTTCACTATGCATATTGCAATCACTAACAACTTGATCGTCTCCGCTACAACGACATTTGTGCGCCGCATAGTTTTTCATTACGACCGTGGTGACGGATTGGGTGAGTGCATAAATATTATGTTCTTCCTCTTCTTTCCCTCCGGCCCTGTTTCACACCTATTTACATGCACCCCTTTGTCATGCTTCTTTTTTCATTTCGCCTCCCGTTCACATCTTTCTCCATTCAACACCTCTTCGCGTTCCTTTTTTTTTTCCCGTAAGACGAGCACATGCTGACTGTCGACTTACCCGGATGCCGGATTTCATTTTCATGTTTTCTTTATGGTTGAATAGTTGGATGGAAGACACGTCGTATTCGGGGAGGTCGTCGAAGGCATGGACGTCGTGAAAGCGATCGAAGCAAAGGGCACCGACAGCGGCCAGCCTACCGCTACCGTCACCGTCACTTCTTCGGGCACCGTTCCGGACGCCTAGACATTCGCATAGATTTTTCCTTCTGCTTCTGTTTTTGTTTTGTTTTTTTCTTTATTTTTTTTTTGCAATTTATGTCATCGGCGCAAGTCTGTGCCCGTTGAGTTGCGAATCTTGGTTTAGCGTCGTTGGTCTCTTGCCCTGCTCCGGGCTCCAAATTAATCTGCGCGGGCGCTTGCTCGATATTCTGGGGTTCCGTGCGAGTTCTTCTGATAGATTGACTTGCATTTTTTTCCTCCTTTTTTTGTTCTTGACTTCAACGTGTTCGCCAAAGCCACAGGAGGCGAGCCCATGACAAATTGGCATGTCGAAAAAAGAAAAAAAAAGATGTTCAACGATAGTCGACATTTCAAACGGGGCCGGAATGATATGTTCCGACGAGTGTCATAGTAGAACCTCGGTTTTCGTTTTTCCTTTCTTGCGTCCTCGGCAGCCGAACCCTGGACTTTTTTCGTGCCATCCTCCCCCTCTCCTTTTCTGGTGAATCGACACCCTGCGGCCTCAGAGTGGCCCAACCGACCTGCGAGCACTTCGGGCCTGACATCCGCTTTATCGCGATCGTGATCGTGCTGTTAATTGAAAATCAAGCCGAATCCTCCGCGTGCGTTTGCAATGCGTTGATGCAGTAATGCGCGAGATAATGACTGACGCCTCGTGTCAATGACATGTTGCGTGTGTTGGCCGTGAGTCGCTAGCGCTTGAACGTTTCACGCTTCGTTCGTTCGGGTCTTCCTTTACAACCTCCCGGCCGACTTCATGAAACAAAGGTCGACCATCAACGGGTCGAACAGAAACTATCCGCTGCTGGCAGAAAAGACCTGTAAACCTACAGATACATTATCACGTGATATGCCGACTTTGCACGCCAAGCTTTGCTATTGAACGTGCGTATGCTGTTATCTATACATACCGCCACTTTCTTAGCAGGTGATGCATATCCCTCTCGTTGAAGGTTTCCTGCCCATCCGTATCCGGTGTACCCCAAATTCAATTGAATTGGCAAATGAGCACCTTATGATGGCAATTAAAGGAAACTGGGCCACATCATCAAGTTGATCTCAACTTTGAATAGTGGTGCTCACGTGATTGGTTGCATCTTCAACAGCCGTTACCGTTAGTGCATCGAATGATGCATTCATTGCGCGTTGCTCCTTTGTTCAAAGACAATCTGTGTTGTTAATTAAAGACTGATACCAGTCCTCTTTTTCGCTAGCGCAGATTTTGATGAACTCACGGATGAGCAATCTGGAGTCACAAAAAAGAAGCATCTTCTCAACGCCTTGCCCTCCCTGTCCGGACCGTGACATTGACCTAGTATAGGGAGGATCGGAGGAAAAAGGAGCATGTTCTTATGCAATCTGGACATGTAGGTTCCAAAGAAAAACCGGGGGACCTCGTTCTATGCCGAAGTGTAGCTTTGGACATGTCGGTGGCAAATTTCCGCAGGATCACCGCTTCCCACTGAGAGAAGATCTTCTCGAATATTATCTGATGGGTGGTATTCCTGTCATTATGGTCATGGTTCTTGCTTCAAGGTGGCCCTATAAGATACGACTTGTCAGAAGACAATTCATACGCACTAACTAATGTGGTGAGCCCTCCGTCATGCATCGTGGAAGCAGTCCCTCACTACGATCTTAGTGCTGGACTCATCGGTGAGTCGACGAATCTTCTCGCCATATCTTTGCCTTATCTCTCCACGGCACCGGAGCCGCTTCCGTTTCATTTCTTTTTTTTTTTTTTTTTTTTTTTTTTTTCGTTTTACACTTCTCCATCTGTATTTTGCTCTCATGTTCCGAAGTCCTCATTTGACGTCCATTTACTTTCCCCGCTCTCCAGAAAATTGGCAGTGGCATAGATACCACGAAAATCGTCGAAGCATACTGACAACGTCTCCATCTTCTCAATGGAGCACCAATCTGAACACGAAATCCCACTCACATATGGCTAGTCCCGGTTGTGTCGCACAACTTTCTGGTGGTGTTTGGCAAATTTGACCCTGACCCTGTACAGTGCAACATCTGGTGCGGACACCTACGATCACCCCAGCATGCGAGGCTTTTTCTCGCATTCGAGTGGACTTGACTCGAGCCTGAAACGGCCGCGAAGTTTCAACGTACATGGTAGGGACCTCGGAAACCTTCATCTCTGCTATCTTGTTTTACGATCGACGCTGTTGTGGGAATTCGGACGCCGCTCGAGTCCCACCAGCACACACCATCGGCGATGTCGATCCCACCAACGACGACCTCAACACCGAGCATCGGAGAACAAGCAAGTCCGCGGTCTTTGGCGTCGTTCGAGTCGATCGGGAACCTCCTGACTCGAACTCTTTTTTTTTTGTTCAGGCTCCGTGTTTTCATCTCCCGCAGCTGCCGCCGGTTCGCGTGGCTTTTGGTTATCGCCTGATTTTGGCAACTCGATCTCGGTAGATCAGGGTGCATCCCTTCTCTTCCAGGCGAATCCGGAGCGTCTGGATCGCCATATAGCCTGTTCAGGACAGCGTCCGGGATCGGCGTGGGTGTCGTCGGAGTGCCGGGTGTTTCGTGAATGCAGTACGGCGGATCTGGAGCGCCTAATTGTAGACGAAAAGGAGCAGATACGGAGAGATAATGTCCCTCTGGTGGAGTTCGATGGGCTACCCGCACCGAAACCTGTCATAAACTGCCAGGTCCCGAAACCGTCGGATGACCGTCGTAAGTCGACAATCGACCACTTTTCTTTGGAGTTCCGGTGAATGGAATCACATTCGCAAGGCTGGCTTGAAGACTTGTAAATGCTTCCACCTCCGAGGTAATCTTCAGCGTCGTCGGTCTGGTCTTTCGTTCGCCGGGATGAACATGGCTGGGCCGAAGAGCGAAGATGCAGCCTTGACCAAGACGTAATGCGCCCGAGTTCCGAAGAGCTATCGCATCCATGCTGGCCAAGGTGCCATCACACTCCAGTCACTCGAACCCAAGTAGCAGAGGCCGGACGGGATTACAAACTGTGGTTCAGGGAGGACGGTGTTCAGATAGCCTTACACGGCCGGATTGAGAACGAGGAGTGACATACGGGAACTCCTCGTTAGCTTCTCTCTATGCGGTAAAGGAATGGGAAGAAAGGATAAAAGAGGATGATGGTTTTCTTCATGATTTTTAGCTCTCGTTGATCCGGACTCATATTTCTGAATTAGGCTGAAGTTGCATAACGACTTTCAGACCATTTTGCGTGCTCGATGTTGAGACGCGATAGGTCGCGTCCCTCGATCAAGCATCTGTTAGTCCTATTAGCGGTCGCCAGGTTCTCTTTGCTGACCCCGCATCGGTTCCGCATCCGGATTGCACCGAAGGTATCAGACGACTCTCCGCGCATGCTTCCGTAGAATTATTGAATAGTTTGGAGAGAAGAGCACGACCTTGGACAAGGATGCAGAATGCTACACGATGAACGATTCATGGACGTTTTTGGACGCCTCCATCCCAAACTTTCCGGGACGCGGCACCCGCTGTGCTGGTGCATCTGCGCGGATGGCTCACAAAGCGACTAAGAGATCAGCCAGTGCGTTCATCTCAGGGCGCATCTCGCAATGGTAATCACCCGAAGATGGTCGAACGTGCCTAGACCCGAAGCTCCACCTTACCACGCGCTCCTTGTGCCCGAGGACAAAGACTGGCAAAGTTGTTCAGTGTTTGCCAGACGTCTAAATTAACGGTAAGGTGTATACGAGAAGTACCGATCAGGATCCGGGAGTCAGCGATGATGGGGAGCGTTCCGGTTCTGTTTGATGGTACGGTTGGAGAGGCTGGTGGGGACTCTCGGAGCGTATAGCTGGGCTCAACGACGTGTATACGTGGTGGTATCCGACTACAGACGTACTCGAGGGCTATATACTATGATCACGTGATATCTCGGAGGAGGGCCTCCAGCCCAAGTCCTTCAATCCCTTGCATCCCATGCAGGAGCTGATCAACTCGCCAGGCCATGGTCTATCAAAAAATGAGGTTGCGGTTGAATAGGCATGACCGGAATTCAGCGAAGTCTCTGGGCTTCTTCGCTAGCTGCCTGCCTTGCTTTTCTTTCCCGATCGTGATCCGATCTAAAGCGTCGACGCCACAGCATGCACGCGTTCCGCTCCATTGTTCGACCGTTTGGTGAGTGCATCGGAAAATCCACGTTGCCGTCAGAAGTGTAGTGCCATACGCGGCCCGGAACCGCGTAGTGGCGGTGCACTCTTAGGTCGTCCTTTGCATGGCTTGGTCTCCTTGATTGCTAGGGTTCCCGCAATGCAAATCTCGATGGCTGTGTCCGAAGAACTGATCCGTGAATGGTCCGATGTCTTCAAAAGCATGGTGGAAAATAAGATTCCTTGATCAATGCCGCCGGTGCAAGCACGTCGTGTTCAATCGGTCAGTAGAAGATGTGGTCAAACAGGAGCGAATCAAATGCCGGCAACGTGTTGCCTTGGTTTAGTGCAAGGCGCTTGACATACTGCTAGACGCTCGATTCTGCGTTGAGGTGATTTGACTTTCGCGGACGAAGCTGCACATTTTACCTGGTTTAGGACAATAGTGCTGCAGACATTCAAATGAAAAACGACGACGTTCTATCGTTTTCTTATGCTGAGCATCCGGGAAGATACCGTGTTTCGTATTCTTGTCCAAACAATGAAAAGTGATTACTCCAAAAGGACATGACCGGCAACGTGACCGGCACGTGCAGGCTATCGATACTGTCCCTTAAAAAGCCACGGCTGTAGTGACAACTCTTCTAACCCTTTCAACACTCGACTGAGTGTGTCGATAATTTACTGACTTCTTTGCGGGTCTCCGCAGTGCTGAAAATAATCTTCGTCAATTACGGACAATATGCCTTGCAAATGGTCAGAGATTCACCACCGTTGATTATATTTAGGCACCAATTTCAAGTATGGGGCCGGCGGACTCATGACCTCCTGAAAAGCCATATGATCAGTCGGGATGTCGGAGCTAACTTCAGCCTGGTTTAAATTACCTCTCCTCTCTACCTAGCAACAATACCACTAATGCTGCCATTGCTACCATTGCGAGCGTCAGTGAACTGCGATCTCGGAGAGGTACGGGTTGTTTTCCCGTTCTTGTCGTTGAACTGTGTTAGGCTGACAATGACCCATTGTTGAGGGCTTCTCTCTGTACAGCATCGTGCGTGTATCGTCCCTGCCATCGATTTCCATTCGTTCCGTTTACTTTACCTTGAGGCAAATGATGAAGCCCTCATGAGAACTATTCACATCGCCAATATTGCCTGTGGATTCCATGCTGGGTAATGTCGTATTTGATGTCAACACGTCAAAAGTAGAATCGAATGTGCCCTGTGACAGAGATTTCGCTGTCATGAAGAAAACTGTAGCGCTTGCGAAGGCAAACAATGTTCACGTCGGGGCGCATCCTTCACTGCCTGATCTCCAGGGCTTCGGGCGAAGGGAAATGGCTATGGAACCTGTTGAGTCGCTTCCAGTAGACTCAGCATGTCCTGCGGTTGACGCGATTCGACGCCGGCTTCAGGATGAACTGGCGTCTTGCTTTATCTATCAAGTAGGTGCATTATCTGGGTTTCTCCGAATGTACAACATTCCGCTCCATCACGTACGTTTTCAGATTTCCTGCCCTCCTTTCTCGTTGCTTATGACCAAGTTGCTTCAGATCAAGCCTCATGGTGCAATATATGGGCAGACGTCTCGCAATTTGAGCTTAGCGCGAGCAGTCGTCGATGTCGTCAAGATATTCGAAAAGGATCAACGACAGCGAATAGCTCTGGTGGGTCTCGCTGGAACAGCACATCAAATTGCTGCAGAAGAAGCTGGTGTGAACTTTGTTGCCGGTAAGCCAGGCTGTTCGGTTTAGCCGTGTGTCTCTCACCAAATGTTCCTTTTTTATTCAGAATGGTTTGCGGATTTGGATTACGACGAACAGGGAAAACTTTTAATCACGAAGTACCTCAACTGTGCTGCACACGTGACTACTGTAGGTGACTTGCCACTATTTCATTACAAGGTCCCACAAGCCTGTCCCTCTTGACGAAGTCCGAATCAGGGTATAAAGCTTGTTTTTCACTTATTCTACCGCATATACATATCTCACGACGATACGTGTCCAGGTCCAGAGACTCCTAAGTCAGCACCTCGTGACGACCGGTGCTGGAACGTTTATCCCAATCGGAGACGGAGTCATTGAAGTGACCATCTGCTGCCACTCCGACACTCCAGTGAGTCCGCTTCCTTTATCGCCCAAATAATTCTTTCACTGTTTATTGCAGAACGCCGTTGAGGTCGCACAACTAGTCAAGTCGATAGTGGATGAGAGCAACTTGAGAGCGGGATATAATTGAGCCCGAATTAAATTCCCTTACGTGCCCCCTTTCCCAGGCATCAAGGCACTTGGCCACATGACCATGACCCGGCAACCGTCCTTATCGCGCTCTATGCAATTGGCGTCATCCCTCACTATAGATAGACGTGGTGTAACAAGAATGTAATGCGTCCATTTCCTGACTTCTGCGCCTTCAGCCTCGAATCGCAAACTTTCGAATTATCGCAAAGTCCCATGGCAAACTCTCATGAGCTCGTGACCTCTGACCCCTGCCCTCGTCCAACGCGAGACAAGCAGAAGCTTCTCATCGCTAACCGTGGCGAAATCGCCATGCGGATCATCCGCACGGCGAAGGAATTGGGGATCGCCACCATTGCCGTATACACTCCGTCGGATACCCTCTCGCCACATGTCAGCATGGCGGATGAAGCCGTTGCGCTATCAGAAGAGAAAGCTGCTCAGGGTGGCGGGAAGGAGTCCGAATCAAAGGCCTACCTAGACGGACATTCCATCATAGCTATATGCAAGTCCCATAATGTGACGCTGCTCCATCCTGGGTACGGCTTCCTTTCCGAAAATGCGGAATTTGCCTCTATGGTTATAGAGGCTGGTATAACATGGCTCGGCCCGCGACCTGAGGTCATCCAAACTATGGGTCGCAAGCACGAAGCCAGGGCAGTCGCGGTTCAGGCTGGCGTGCCCGTGGTGCTTGGATCTGAGGGCTTATTGGACAGCGCAGACTCTGCGTTGCGGACCGCCGAGCGAGTTGGCTATCCAGTCTTGCTGAAGGCCAGTGCTGGCGGAGGAGGGATGGGCATGATCGTTTGCTCGGACCAGTCAGAGTTGTCGGAGCGATTTTCTGAGATGAAGCAGCGTGCAAAGGTAACATCTTTTTGTTCGTTTCGTGCTTTCAAATCAGTGATATGATTTTTAGGCGCTCTTTGCGGACGAAGCTCTGTTCCTGGAGAAGTACTTTCCAAGGTCGCATCACATTGAGGTGCAGGTGCGCACCCATGTGTTGACAGCTCCCAAAAGCAAGGTGAATACCTGTTTTTCATGCAGGTCTTTGGAAACGGCATGGGCAATGTTGTCCACATGGGTGAACGGGAGTGCAGCATCCAGCGCCGGCACCAGAAGATCATCGAAGAGGCGCCGAGTCCATTCTGTTCGGCTCACCCAGGCGAGTCCTACATGCCTTGTTGATATTAGGAGCGCCTGACAGCATGCAGGATTAAGAGAACAGATATGCGAAGCGGCTTTAAGGCTTTGTCGCCTCATTAAATATGGGTCTGCTGGTGAATTCCCTTCAGCCCGTGGTTCCATTCGCATTATTCATACCGTTGTGGAGGCACTGTCGAGTTTCTCGTGGACGACGAGACTGCAGGGTTCTACTTCCTGGAAATGAACACGCGCATCCAGGTAATCGGTTCGTTGGGCGAGTCGCTATCGTTCATTGAGTTTCATCGATTGTAGGTAGAACATCCAGTCACTGAAGCTATATACCCTGGTTTGGATCTCGTGCGCCTCATGATCCGACAGGGCATCAGTGAGCAGCAGAACGGTAGAGGCATAAAGGCAGATCAGCCGGAGATAGACCAATCCACATATGATGCGCTGCGCGCAAAAGGCTCGATGAAGCACGCCCATGCTATAGAAGGTCGAGTGTATGCAGAAAACCCGGCGGAGAACTTTACGCCGAGTCCAGGGTTGCTTCAGCTCGTCGAACTCGGAGAGCATGAATGCGACTGGCTTAGAATAGAGACTTGGGTGCGTTCATTGCGATAACGCCGGCTTCGGCATATCTTGAAACAATACATTTTCTGTTAGGTTTCCACCGGCCTTTCAGTCACGCCGTTCTTTGACCCATTACTGTGCAAAATCATAGTCTCTGGGGGTGATAGAGTGGAAACTGTCTCCCGATTCGAGCAAGCTTTGTCTTTGTGCAAGATACAAGGGCCACCAAACAACATCGAATACCTTCGCGGAATATGCAGCGAAAAGGAGTTTCGCGCTGGCTCTGTGACGACTCGATTTTCGAGTGCCTTTAATTTCACCCCGCAGTAGGTCTTCCAAGAGTCATAGTGCGTATTTCCAAGCTGAGTGTTTCCATAGTAGCGTCAAGGTCCTTCATGGGGGCCTCGAAGCTACTGTCCAGGACCTACCAGGTCGCACGATAGGATTTGGTGTCCCACGCAGCGGGCCAATGGATTCGTTGGCCTTTAGCGTTGGGAACATCCTAGTGGGAAACCCGCCTATGACCGAGGGGCTGGAAATTGTTCTCCTTCCAGGGTTTGAATTTGCGCTCCAGTTCCATGTAGCGGCGGTCGTTGCCGTCACAGGCAGAGATGTTCTAGTAAAAGTCGACGGCGGATTGGCCAATATGTGGTCATCCGTCGTCGTACCGCGAGGTGGGAAACTGCAGCTTGCGGTGAATCCCAATGAAGGAAAACGCTCATCTGGCTTCCGCACATACGTGAACATCCGAGGCGGTTTTCCCAACATCCCGGCCTATCTTGGGTCCAAATCGACATCCATGGGATTAGGCGGTTACCAGGTCAGGAATACTCACGTGTCGCACAAGGATTCTCACAGACCTTTTTTTTGTAGGGAAGATCCTTACTTCCAGGGGACGAGATCGCCTTGGGAGAATGCGGTCCCGAGAAGTTGAAGCGCCCGCCGGTGGTAGCTTTGCCAAGCTCCCTGATCCCGAAATATCCCTCGCACTGGGTGATTCACGTACTCGCAGGGCCACACGACGATGAAGAATTCGTCACCAAAGAAGGAATACAGGAATTTTATTCCACTACGTACGAAGTCAGTCCTGCTAGTAACCGTATGGGCATTCGACTTCAGTCTCCCAATTTGATCGGTTGGGCTAGAGAAAACGGCGGTGAAGGAGGCTCCCATCCGAGTAACATCCTCGACAATGGCTACACAGTTGGCACCATCAACATAAACGGTGACACCCCAGTCATTCTAGGCCTGGAAGGTCCTGACATGGGAGGCTATCTTTGTATGAGCACTGTCGTCTCGGCAGATCTGTAAGCAATGCTTCAGGTTAAAAATACCTTACTCATGTTCAATTCAGGTGGAAACTCGGCCAGTTGAGCCCAGGAGACGAGATCGAATTTCGAAGAGTCTCGTGGCACACCGCTCAAGGTTTGAAACGTGGTTACTCGAGGTGGATGAGGGCCGTGGAATTGCTTGCTCCCGGAGACCAGCGTGCAGTTTTCGACGGTCTGCCGACAAATGTAAATGACATTCCTGAGTCACCGATCTTGAACGTCTTTGGGACAAACGAGGATAGAGTCGTATTTCGGCAGGTGAAGAATAGCGTTTGTCGATTGGCGTACACGAACTGACCTCATTACTAGGCAGGGGACTCTGCTATCCTTGTCGAGTTTGGGACAATGCAATTGAGCATTGAATGCCGTGCGCTGATACATACCTTCGAATTGATAATCACAAACAAGAAGATACGTGGAACCGTTTCCCTCTGTCCATGCATTCGATCGATCATGGTGAGCCCTTTCAATTTGACCCTTCATCCTGGCGTTCAGTCTCCTACAGTGTCATTACGACCCGGAAGTTGTAACCCAGAACGATTTCCTTGCTCATCTCGTGTCCGCTTACGAGTCCCTACCGAAATCGGTCGATAATCTAGAGTTTTCGGGAAGGCGGATAACTTTTCCGATCGTACTTGACGATCGTTGGAATCGCGAGGCGTTGACCCGATATACGAAAACAGTCCGTTCAAAGGCCGTATACCTCCCTAGTAATATCGAATATCTTGCCAGGAATAATGGACTTACTGGTGGTGCGCCTGAAGCCCTTTCAAAGTTAATTGACTCAGATTGGGCAAGTTGGATTCCCTCTCGTTGCGCAAAACATTCAACGTGTATATAGATCGTTCTTGGCGTTGGCTTTTACTTGGCGTGCCCGTTCATGGTTCCCGTGAGGAAACTTCGGTCTTGCATCGCTTTCGTCATCCTGCTCACCCAAGCCTGAGATCGATCCTCGATGCAGATTGAATGGCCAGAAAATGAATCCGTCGAGAACATACACGCCCAGAGTAGGTCTTCGTCCAATCCTGATCGGATGTGTTCAGGCTCACCATATAGTATTTCCTGTGACAGGGTGCCATCGGAATTGCAGGACCTGTGGCGGCGATATATCCGGTGGAGTCTCCTGGAGGCTACCAACTATACGGCAGAACGCTTCCAACCTGGCACCCCTGGGGATTAGGACGGAACTTCAGTCCCAACAAACCATGGTTGCTTCGGTGTTTTGATCAAGTGAGTACCAAACCTGACAATCCTCGATTGACTTGACGAGCGATCGGCAGGTGCATTTCGTGCCAGTCAGTGAAGCTGAGTATCTCCTGGTACGTCTTTCGAGAGACTACTGGAAGCATCGGAGTGACAGTCAGCCATCAGTTTGAACGCGAATTTGATACGGGTCGATATAGCTTCGAGGTTAAACCGTCAGTCTCTTTTGGCGCGCAGAGAGATTAATTCCCTACTTGTTCAGGTTGAAGAGACTGCCTTCTCGATGAAGAGATACGCCTCGTTCACGGCCGACATAATCGATGAGGTCGCTGTGGTGCGACAGAGGCAGGTGAAAGCACGTATAGAAACGGAAAATCGGTGAGTTATCAGATTCCGCGCTGCCGGATTCGTGTCATGTTTTTGCAGAGAACGGGAATTGCTCGAAGAGTGGGAACACATGAAACGAAAGAGTGGTCCCGCTGACAGCGTTGGTCAATATCCGGATGAGGGTGAGAAATAGAGTTTCTCACAGCATCACCTTTTTGAAAAAGACTTTCCCAAAGCCGATACAGGTCGCGACATTCTCCGAGCGTCGGTATTCGCGTCTGTCTGGAAGGTAAAATGCCAGTCAGGAGATGTAGTGAAATCTCCAGACGATGTGCTACTATTGCTCGAGGCCATGAAAGCGGAAATTGCTATTAGAGCAGGAGAATCGAATGTAGGAAAGGTTGTTAAAAGGCTTGGGAAAAACATTCGAGAACAGGCAACAGTCCGTCCTGGTGATGAGCTTGTGGTTTTTGCATGACTTGGGATTTAACATGTAAAAATAGTCACGAATCTACTTCCACTGATTGAGCAAGTCAATATACACCTCAAAATGTTCAATATCTCACGTGAGCTAAAAATGGATAATAAACACAATTTGGTTGTCTCCGCTGCGCACTAGTCTTTTGTAGGGCGCTCTGCTCGACAGCAACGGTTCGCCATCCGTATGATAAATGTGATCTTTCACTATACTATGACGAGCGTTTCGAAGGAGTGCCATGGTTTTTGGACGTCAGGTGGAGTGCACTATTCTATAGGTACCTCGTGGGATGCATGCTTTTCGCAACGGATGGTGTAACATGCTGATCACCCATCGGCGCGTCTCAAGGCTCCGGTGCGTACATGCATGAGACTCCATCTTTGAACGCAAGTCGAGGCTTTTCTGATGGTGGGACACCAAGAGGCGTTTTAGCGTAGAGCGCCTTTGTCATTGCCTTATTTCAGCCAGCCTACTGGTCGTAGGCATTGTCGTCACCCAGGTCATCGGAAGCATTGATGGTAGCCAGACATGCGTCCCTTACAGAGACCCTCGTCAAAGGTATGACAAAGTTATTTTTATCAGGAATCTCACAGTACATTAGTCTGGAAAAAGAATCAAATTACCCTTGAGTCAAATCTGTCCGGCCCCGTGTATCAGTCCCAACCCTGCTTGCTCACGGCGCAAAAGCGAACAACGGTAATGGACAGGAACTCACAGGTTTATGAGAAATAGGTAGTGAAATTGCTGTCACCGCCGTCTCACATTTCGAACCGGCCTACACTTATTGGCGTCCTTGGAACAGCGAAACAAAATGGCTCAACGCCCTTCTTTGTTTAAAAGGCCTCTTGCACCGGTGCCTTGGTTTCAGTAGGCCACCCTCCTATCGAAGATGGTTCTATTTTCCAGTCTTCTGACCGCCTCTACACTACTACCTGCAGCATACGCTGCAGTACGCCACTTTGATTTCACCATTGCCAATGGCCCTGCTTCTCCAGATGGCTTCGAAAGACAGTTAGTAGCGACCGACATCTTTGTGTCGGCACCTGCGGTTTTGATATTGTCCTCCACTTTAGGTCTATTTTGGTCAACGGACGATTTCCGGGTCCGGTGGTCGCAGTCCAGAAGGGCGATTCCGTCGTCATCCCGACCCATAACAAGTTGATCAACCCTGGCATGCGCCGAAGTACGACCATCGTAAGCGATCACACCTTTCTTCCATCCATAGATGCTGAAAAATGGCCTAAGCATTGGCATGGCTTCTTCCAACCGAGAACATCCGCCCAAGATGGACCAGCGTAAGTCTTAACCAGTCGGCTCTCACACCACAAATCCTGAGCGTGCGCACATAGCTTTGTCAACCAGGTACTATTCATGAAAGATACTTGCGCGAATTCGTTATTCAAAAACAACTAGTGCCCCATCCCTCCCAACACGACCTTCACTTATACATTCACTACCGCGCCGCAGACCGGAAAGTTCGTCGAAAAATACTGATCATAACGCAGATTCTCACCCACACATCTTAGCTTTTGGTACCACTCTCACTTATCCACCCAGTACTGTGATGGTCTCCGTGGTGCCTTTGTAATCTATGGTAATGCTAATGGCAGCTCAGCCTTCTCTTAACGCTAATTGGCATTTAGACCCCAACGACCCCCTCCGGCACCTGTATGATGTCGATGATGGTGTGCTGAATTATTTCTGTTTTCTAAGCCAATTTTTGATTGCGGTTTCCAGCGTCGACTATCATCACTCTTGCTGATTGGTATCACAATCTGGCTCCCGCTGCTCAGAACGTCTTCTTCCAAACTGGCGTCGTTCCCATTCCGGATTCTGGTCTCATCAATGGCCGAGGTCGATTCAACGGTGGTCCTCTTGTACCTTTTGCAGTCGTCAATGTCCAAAAGGGCAAGAGATACAGGTGGGTTGAGTTCACGTCCCGACTTTGTTGCTCGTTATTAACTGTACCGGAGGCTCCGTGTCTTTGGCATTTCCTGCCGTCCCTTCTTCACCTTCTCGATCGACAACCACAACATCACTTTCATGGAAGCTGATGGTATCGAGCATGACCCTGTTACAGTTCAGAACGTCGACGTTTATGCCGGTATGTCGCTAGCAAGCGTCTATGATCGTCGATAGCGTGCTTAGGAGCTGTTTTAGCCCAACGTGTTTCTGTCATCTTGAATGCCAATCAACCCATCGGAAACTACTGGATTCGTGCTCCTCCCACCGGTGGCGCTCCAGCGGGCAATCCCAACTGTATGAGTCCTTTATCCCGCCTCGCATTGCTTTACTTGACACGAACCGGACAGTCAACCCCGATTTGACAAGGGCTATTCTCCGCTACCGTGGTGCACCAGCTGTTGAGCCAACCACAAACAACACACCTGGTCCCAAATTGCTCGATCAGCAGATGCACGTACGTAAATAAATATCTTGATTCCTCTCATCCAGGATGGTTCATATTGGATTCTCGCAGCCGATTGCGTCTGAACATCCCGGCATGGTGCGTCCTCCAATCCATTCAATCGTAGCGATTTTGAACCAATGGACTTCGTAAACTGATTCAATCAATCTGCAGCTTGGTGACGGCCCCCCGGATGTTGGTGAGTAGGGTCCTGCTGATTTGGCAGCCAAGTGCGACTGACACGAGGTGCCTAGCCATCACTTTGAACATTGCTCAGGTCCGTCGGCTTGAGGCTGGCGCCAATTATGTTGAATCTGACTTGAGACCGGATGTGACCAGCCCAACCCGCCATTCTTCGATATTAACGGCATCTCCTATATTTCGCCTTCTGTTCCCGTTCTTCTTCAGCTGCTTAGCGGTGCTGCGCAGGTTGGTCTTTTCACTCATTGGGATTTAAACTCGAGCTCATGATGACCAGCCGCAAGATCTCCTTCCTTCTGAACAAGTGTACGCAATAACAACCCCTTCGTTCCAACCTTGCTATACCATGCTCATCGACCTTGCAGATTCCTCTTGCCCAAGAACAAGCTGATTGAGGTTTCGATTCCTGGAGGAGGAGGTAGATGTTATTTTGTCCCTACAAAGGCCACCATTGATCGTCTGTTTAGCGCATCCGTTCCACTTGCACGGCCACACATTCGATGTCGTCCGACCAGCCAACGACAACAACACTAACTTTGTCAAGTATGTGTCTCGTCTCGCTTCTGCGACGACACTTGAGTAACGTCGTCTTTCTTCCAGCCCGCTGAGACGTGATGTCTATCCCAGTACGTTCTCCGATTCACATGCGTACAGTTCTTTTTCGACTAATGCTTCACAGTCAACGGAGGGAACACAACATTCCGCTTCTGTTCGTGATTTACGCCTTCCGTCCTACGCGCCCTTACTGACTAGAATACAGTCTCCGGAAACCCTGGCGCGTGGTTCTTGCATTGCCACATCGACTGGCATCTTGAAGCCGGTCTTGCTATCGTCTTCGGCGAGGCTCCTGAGGACAACGTTTCAGGTCCCCAGTCCCAGATCACCCCTCAAGACTGGCTCAACCTGTGCCCCGAGTACGACGCTCTCGCCCCCGACTTCCAGTAAAGGTACAAGGAGTTGGTGCAGCCGTTGTAGATCTTTGTTTCGTCCGCGTAGCAATTTGTTCGTGTTCGATGAATTATTAAATAAATACATGTCGAAGTCGCTTTTGGTGTCCTATATGGATTGCTTCAAGAACGGCGAGGCTTATATTGCCTACAGGCTACCCGAATGAACATTAAACTTTCAGATCCAACTGAGGTGGGCTAGGTTGGATCATTAACGAATCCTTAAGACGATCTACGGATGTGCACTGTAGGCCCAGATGGGTTGCGAAATGAAACAGCAAACAGCAGAAAACGGAAATTACGGAGATTTCTCAGTATTTGTTTATATTGACATATAATTGCACACTATGGTTTTCCATCGTGCAGTGGCGGAAATGAGCAGAAATTTGGGTCAGAAAATTCCGACCTAGTGGGTCTCACAGTGGTGCTTTGTAATGACAGTGGCCGACATTCGCCTTGTTCAACACGGGATCGACGCGCATCTCTTCTCTACCAATCTGCTACAATCCGGCGGCAAGCAACCTCTGTTTCTCCATTTCCAACACCTTGTCCTGCGCCGTCATTCTGGCTGGAACTACTAGTCGCCTTTCCGTCGTAATCTTGAAATCAAAGCTCTCCAGGCCCAATTCCTTGAGCGTCTTCCTTTCCACCAGACTGTATTCGTCACCGTCCTCTCGTTGAAATTTGAAGGGCTCTTTGAGCGCAACGGGTGGATTAGTGATGATCCTTGGCGTTCGCGTGTGGTTCTTCGACGCTGAATGCAGCATTAGAGGATGCATAAGGACGACGTCGCCGACTTCGCCGGTCATCTCGAAGAATGTCTCGCATCGTCTAGCTGCGTCCAGATGCGACCAGTAGCCAGGATCGTCCATCTTATTTTCGTACGTGCTGGTCGATGGCGTAAAGGATAACCCGGTCGGAAGCACGCCTTCCGGATGAGCTGCTAGATATTTCGCAGTCAACGCGATGCCATCCGGCGAAATCATCGTTCCTCCGCCACGAGGCCGTATGTCCGAAAAGATTGGTATTACTAATAGGGCTTGCTCCGGTGAGTCCAGATAATGGACCTTGAAATGGTTCTCAGCGTCAGTTTATATCCCTGGAGAAAGCGACTTGCGAAAAAGTCTCCGTCCACATGCCAGTTATTGAGATTTTCCGGTGCAATGCTTGGTTGGTCCACCTCCAACTCGTCGGTGCCGAAATTCACGATGAAGGAATCCCCCCAGGAGCTCCTGTTTTCATCTATTCTGTCCTCTCCGAGGAGATCTTGCATCGCCGCCCATGTCTGGATCGTGGCAGTCTAGCAAGCATATACTCGTTGTTTGTCCTGTCCACACCTTTGGTGAGAAATCTGCTACGAATTCTCTCTTATGGAACGGCATATGGACCCTCTCCCGGTCCCAAGTCGACTTGTCGTTGGGGTCGATGCCGAGACGAATCCACATCGTACTGGTCCATTGGGCAGCCTTTTCTCGGGGAAAGGCATTCTTGATCACTACATAGCCATTTTCCATAAAGTGATTGACTTGCTCGGCTATCATAGCCAGTCAGGTCTTGGCACGGGTTGCAAATAACGACATCACCGACAAGTGAGTTCTTTGTACTGGTGTGCCATGTCCTGACGACGAAGAAACTGAAGAGCTCAGTAATCGTGATCTCTTGTGGGAAGCACGCTGGTATTTAGCGTTCTGCAGATGCCGAAAGGACGAACTTCGGCATCTTTGGCTCCAAATGCGTGCCACCGGGGGGTAACGAACGGGTAAATGTCGGTAGCTGAGCACCAGCAGACAAAAACTTCCAGAGCTCGTTGAGGAGTAAGAGGCGAACTCTGATTGCTCATTACAAAGTTTTATGGCTAGAAGCAGAAGTCGATCAATCCAACAATCATTTAGAGAACGATTCCAGCCGGTTGACAACCGATTGTTTCAACTGTTGAGACATTGAGCAGTGAATCAAACTGACAAGCACAGCTCTCAGCTTACCGGTGGGCTTGGGCCGGCACCTTCAAAATAGTGCAAAACGAGTTCAGTCGCCACCCAATCATTTTCCACTCCACCCAGGTCTCTAAAAATAAGGGATCGAGGCCGGCCGGGTGCAGGAGCGGTCAAATAGATGTCGAGGGGCGTGTGTTTCTCCAACGGGGAATTCGGGAACAGACTCTTCAGCTTGCGCATGGGGGAGCCAGCGGCTTGGGCCTCTTCCTCGGATAGGGTACCTTGCTTCCTGGCCAGCGCCATTCGGGCTTGAAGAGCGCGCATGAAAGCATCGCGAAGATGTGTGTAGTTTGTCGTCCGGGTAGGGACTGGAGATTCCGAGTCATGAAACTCATCAAGCACCAAGCCAAGTGTAAGACATGCCTAATCGGATGACGCAGGACGTGTTCTGCACGATGTGCTCAATCTTCTTGTCAGCAGGCATGTCTTTCGGGATCTTGTCACGGCAATCAGTTAGAAGAAAGGTTGAGCAAGAGTCAGCCGTACGTAAAGGTTTGGATTATCGAGGTCTGCATAGAAGCCAATAGAGTATACTTTGATCCCGAGGAATGACACAGTGCGTACTCCAACACCAATCAACGTCAAGGGAGGAAACTTGAGTTTCGACTGTACCTGCAATGTTGTTGGAAACGATATGGAAGTGGAGGGATCAACTGGTCTCGTCAAACCGTGCCTGTCCTTGCGCGGCATAGTGTAGGAGACGAACCGATCTGTTCTTCGGACGGTTGGCGTATTGATGAAGGCTCCGCGTCGAGATATATGGGAGGCGCATTCTGACAGTACAAAGCAGACGACAGGACGAACGCGGTCGCACCCCAGGTGAGCTTTGCAAAGGGACCGTGTGCGAAGCGCGGTGGGATGTGTCGTGAGTTGTTTAGTGATCGTGAGGAGGTGGCTGCTGCGGCTAGCCGTATGAATGGTTGAAAGAACTTGAACACGGACATGGTCGCAGACGAAATTGTGAAGAACTCGCCACGTGATTAGCAGGGAATGCTTTTTTACTCATGGTCGGATGAATGGTGATTTGGGAAATCGATAGCGAACAATGACAAGCCGCGTTGGCGTAGTGGTAGCGCGTCTCACTTGTAATGAGAAGGTCACTCGTTCAATCCGGGTACGTGGCATTGATTTCTTTTTTCATGAGAGGCTAAATGAATATCTTCAATTTCAACTCTACAGCAAGACAGTTTAAATCAAAGGACTGCTATTACTCAAATCGCGTCGCCATTTGCTGAAAATCTTCCAACATCTTCTTGATCTGCAACAGCCGTGCTTGCCTCCCTCGCCAATGGGTCCGTCTATGCACGACTGCGGGGTCCTCACTGAGCAAACCCATCGCTCTATCCGCACTGCTGATCAAGTCTCGCGATAACGCCTTTTGGATGTTCGGAAGGACGGCCTGGTTGAGACCATGTTCGATGGCCGTTGGGACATAGTCGATAATACGCTGCAAAATTTGGCCGAGCGCAAGTCAGCACACTTCATCCGAGACAGTGGAGAACTTACTCTGTGTGAGACCTGGAAGTAGGCTTGGACTGTTGCCATGACTTGAAATGCATCCAAATAGGGATCGGGGCTAGAGTTCAACACATTAATGTTCCACCTCTTTCCAAGGTAAGTCTGGTGCCAGTTCGACACCTCCCGCCTATAGCTGTCTATGTTCCGCGTCTGGAAGGGCATGTCCTCAAGTTGAAGAACCCTTGCCAAGAAGTCCAGCGTCATGAGCCTTTGCTTTTCAAGCTCATCCTTAACAACCATGCTTCAGAATAGAATACGGTAGATCGGTATTTTATCAGTGACTTCTTCTGTCGAAGAGTATGAATGCAACCGCATACCGAGCATGTTCATGAAGAACCTTGAATTGGCCGAAATGTTCCAGCATCACTTGTTCGATAAACATCGAAAGCGTAGAAAACACATTTTCAAAACACGAATGAGCAGGACCATCCCATAATTTCGTAAAGTCGGAAATGAGCTTCTTAGTCGCGTCATAGGGTACATGACCAGGCAGTTCCCAGCCGATGGATCTAACAGAGAAAATATTGAGTTCAATGGACAGCGCGATGTGCAAGAACAGGGTCTACTTTTCGATAATCTCCTGGACCGACTTCAGATCCAGCGGTGGACTGATTGAGCTCATCGATGTGGCGTTCGAAAGGTTTGGGTCAGGGAACTGCGTGTGATCCGGGTACGGCCTAAAGTCGGGACTGGTGCGTTGGATTTCTGTTTTGAACATGTCATAGTGACGGCGGTTAGTCTGCACAAGCGCCTTGTAGCCTTCGCCAAAAATAGCTGCCTTGAGCGCGCCAAAGAACCTGTTCATCAAAAGAGCCATGTCCGTCAGGGGATCGCTCCCCGGTGGGTCCGGCAGCTTCTTCAGTTCAACTTCACATTCCTGTAGGAGCTCTGCGACCTTTTCGCGCATCTTTGGCAGACTAAGCATGGGTACAGATGAGCGCCAGACGGGGGATTGGGGTCCTTCACCGATTACTCACTTGTTCTCCATGAGACCGACCAGGATTCGGCTGATGTCCTGAACGAAGCTGCGAACGCCGAAACAACTCCTGTTAAAAATGGTGTTCCAGAGGAACGTGGTGTCGAAAAAGTCTTTGGCGATGGCTTCTAGTTCAGCGCGGTTGAGGCCTTGAGCTCGCTGGACATCGTCAGGAAGCCGGACGCAATAGTAACCGTGTTTCAAGGGATGGTTGGATTTTCCTTCGATAGCGTCCTTCCACCTCTGCTTCGAGCCTGTCATACCATCGGTAAGCATATCCGGTTTGGTGAGAACGGCTGCTCCAACATGTCAGCGGAATGACGTGCAGCGCATACAGAATTGAATACTCGCCAATGGTGCGCAATCCCTCGGGATCCGTGTCCTTGGCCAGCTTGAATGCTTGTTGGTTTTCCATGTCGTCTGCCAATCGGTCAGTCACTGCACTGGAAAATACGCATTTGTAAGAGGCATCGGCTCACCAGCCATGGGGATCGTGATTAGAATCAACGTGGTTTTGCCACTAATCGCATTGTCGACGAGGTCGCGAACGAGATCTATCAACTCCTGTTCCTGATTCTGAATCAAGCCTGATGGAGGAGTAGCATGAATTGCCAACATGGACGGGATCAAGTGGCGCCTCTCACCAGGTAGGTCCACGAAAGACAGTTCGGTGGCATCGGGATCCTTAACATCAACTTGGATGATGTTCCTGGAGAATTTGAGCACCTCGGAATCCGTCTTCATCAGACTCTTGAGATCCGCTTCTGCCTTGTCCAAGAAGCTGTCTCTGGGCAGATGGGGGCTCAAAACGGCCGCTTGAGCGCGGCGAATCCAGATTTCGGCGTCCTCCCGGTTAGTCAATTCTGGGCCAAAGTCCTCAATCGTCGATGCTGGAAGATTGTTTCCGCGCGCGTCCACGACCCAGCGAATGCGAATTGAACACGACCACGTATTTGTGGAACTAGACATTGAACATTCCATGGGACATCTGCGCAGGACGGCCATCGGATGCCGGAAAAGATGATAACTGGTATGTGTTATCGCACCTAGTACACGTTCCACTGTCGCGTGGTACAGTGATCTGGTGAAAGGAAGTCAAGGAGTTGCCAGTTACTTCAATATTAAGACTCACGCCGGAGATGGCTTCGACTAAGGAACTCTTGCCCGCTAACGCGAACGTTTCATCTTCTGGAATGTGTTGGATTGGTCTAAAACTCACCAGATTGGCTCCCAATGACAGCAATCCGAGGGATATCAAGATACATATCAGCTCTTGGACAATGTTCAATGCCGACATCGAAAGAACAGGAAAGTAGGGATGTGGACATCGTACCCGAGATCGCGGAGTTCCATATTCAACTGCATCAGTTGCTTGCACTTTCGAGCATATTCACTGCCGCAGATCGTGTCGTCCTCGACAGTAGGCGATGCCACTATGGAACTGAGAGCCGTTGTATTGTAAAAGGTTCCATTGGTATGAGGCGTAGAGCGACCAGTGGACAATTTCTTGAACTTCTTCATGTCAAATAGCAGATAGTGGGGGGCTGATTCGGGACATGCTCATAGATAACTCTTTAAATAAGTCACTTTGTGCCTTCGAAAGGCGCTCCGTCACTGCAGCGCTTATGCGCAGTTCGCGAAGAACGTCACGATGTCTGCTGTGCAGGACACGTTGTATACTTCTGTAGATGATAATGGCAACTATGCAGGATAGATGACCTCGCGAAGCAGCACAGAGAGGCAGTACTGGCGCTGTTTTAAGGTTCGAGATGCGTTCAAAGCGAAGTCGTGCCAGTGTGATTGTTCAGGAAAGCCCAGATGCACATTACGAGGGTCCTAATGCCTATTCTCAGTTGACAAAAGCCAACAAGATGAAAAGACAAGAAACAGAACGATGCAGTCCACGGGAATAGGAAGGAAATAAAGGAGACGGATCGAGGTTCTAGGAATGAGACGCTTGTGAAACGTGCCTCGTGGTTTGATGGGTCATTGAAGCTTGCATATCCGCATAAACAACGTCAAATATATCCAGCCATTCGGGCTCCGAAAGCCGCTTTCCTTTCGGCATAACGGCTCCGATTATAAGAGCTGACGTACTGCCTGCGGCCAACCATGCTACCTTCTACCATGAATATAGGCTACGCGCCCCCGGACCATACACCAAAATACGTGCCTCGCCTGGATGTTGCGACATACGCGTCACCTAAAGTCATGAAGGCGGCGACTCCAATGAAGGTTCAAGCTCCTAAATCGACTTTAGACAGAGAGGACGATCCTCAATGGTTGGTTAATTACATATCTGAGTGGCCAGCTCCACTGTATCTATCATCTGATCACCTCCAGTCTGAGGACTCTGAACAGAGCTCATTTAATTTTCTCTCTTGCGCTTCGTAATTATATGTGTTATAAACTGTTCAAATAAACGCCCACAGTGTCGCTCGGTCGCATTACAGATTGCCGCGCGTAAATCCCGATTAACGCTCACTTGTCCTGTAAGATCAGATTGACAGCGTCGCTTGTTTCTCCATTCAACGGAGCAGGTTCTGGTTAACATCGGAGAGCCGCCTACGTATACGTCGCTAACAGATATGCGACTCGCGATATACACATCGAGGGATGGACCAGGAATGTCTGATCACTTACATTGGTATTACCGCCTTGCTGCCAGTATTCTGCACGTAATGGATTATCCTTAATGCCTCCGCCGATCATAGGCTTCTAGTGTAGCTGTTCAGCGTCTTACTGTTCTACAGTGACACTGGGTAGAAGAGTGAATTCGCGCTTCGGCGTGGTTTTTCCTTCGCGTCCTTGGCCAACTTATCTTGGAGGTAGTGTTCCGATATAACAACTCGTGCATTGATTACACCAAATCTGCCATCGCACGAGGACAGTCTTGCTGTTGATCATGGTTTCGGCAGTCAAAACTACCAAGACAATATGCCAGACGACGCATCCGGAAAATTTCCGAGAATCAATTTCTGCTTCGGTGGACGACCAGCGCGCTCTTACCTCGGAAACGGTCTAAGTGGAGCAAATCGCTTGGTAATTCTATTCTTCGTGTTATATTATCGCCCTTCTGGAGGAACTGGTGCGGGGCAAACATCGTATCTACAAAACTTGCGGGTACTACAATGTCGCGTCGTGACACGACGTGACACATTCAAAAACAGACTACATTGTTGTATCACAACAGGCTAGAGCAAGTTTTCGTCATCTCTGAGCGAAACTAGAGGGGCCGCAAGTGTTTAGGGTGATGCGAAGATTATAAGTGAGGCGTCCTGACAGAGTACAGGTTCCAACTGCTCGGAGGCCGTGCTGCTCACGACCGGATGCACCTCGGATGCTCGCAGCATCACCAGATGGACGGTTGGAGGAAGTGCTTTTGGCGGAGGTCTGACCTTCGAGTTCCGAACTTCAAAATCGGCATGGAAAAACCTTTCTGATTGCCAGTGATTTTCCGAGGCAAAACGCGTATAAAAACGAGAAGGCTTGCGTCCAATGGTTCTGCGTTCCGTTCACCAGACACCCCCCGGTCTCTTGACAATGCTTTCGGTGGCACTCTTATCGTTATCCCTCTTCGCCTTCGCCCGCGGCCAGCAGGTTGGCACGCAGACGGCCGAAAACCACCCCAGGATGAGCATCCAGAAGTGTGCTCGGGGCGGTAGCTGCACGACGCAGCAGGGATCCGTCGTGCTCGATTCCAACTGGCGCTGGCTCCATCGCACGAGCGACACGACAAATTGCTACACAGGTAACACCTGGGACTCCTCCATCTGCTCCAGCCCCACGACCTGCGCGCAAAACTGCGCGTTGGATGGTGCAGACTACGCTGGAACATACGGCATCACCGCCAGCGGCAACGCCCTGACCCTTAAATTCGTAACTAACGGCCCATATTCCACTAACATCGGCTCTCGTGTCTACTTCATGAACACCGATACCACCTACCAAATGTTCAACTTGAAGAACCAAGAGTTCACCTTCGATGTCGATATGTCCAACCTCCCTTGCGGCCTGAACGGCGCACTCTACTTCGTCGAGATGGACGCCGACGGTGGCATGTCCAAGTACTCTGGAAACAAGGCCGGTGCCAAGTATGGAACCGGCTACTGCGATTCGCAGTGCCCGCACGACATCAAGTTCATCAACGGAGAGGTACGTGACATGCTGCGTATTTTCATCTACCCGTCGCTAACCCTCCGCCTCTTTCTTTGCACAGGCCAACATCCTTGGATGGGCACCCTCGCCCAATGACTCCAATGCCGGCAAGGGCCAATACGGCACATGCTGCAGCGAGATGGACGTCTGGGAAGCTAACTCGATGGCGGCCGCCTACACTCCTCACGTCTGCACTGTCAGCGGCCAGACTCGCTGCTCTGGCAACGACTGCGGCGATGGCGACAACAGGTACGGCGGTGTCTGCGACAAGGATGGATGCGACTTCAACTCGTTCCGCATGGGTGTCAAGAACTTCCTCGGCAAGGGCATGACCGTCAACACCAACTCCAAGTTCACCGTCGTCACTCAGTTCTTGACGGCCGACAACACCACGAGTGGCCGCCTGTCCGAAATCCGCCGCCTCTATGTCCAAAATGGCAGAGTCATCGCCAACTCCAAGACCACCATCTCAGGCTTGTCCGCGTACGACTCCGTCACCGACGCTTTCTGCAATGACCAGAAGACCGCTTTCGGCGACACCAACTCGTTCGAGCAGCGCGGTGGACTTAACGCGATGGGTCAGGCCTTCGATAAGGGAATGGTTTTGGTCATGAGCTTGTGGGACGATCATGAGGCCAACATGTTGTGGCTCGACAGCAACTACCCGCTCAACAAGGACGCCTCGCAACCCGGTGTTGCGCGTGGAACTTGCGCGACATCCTCTGGTGTTCCTGCCGATGTTGAATCGCAGAGCCCCAACGCGTCCGTCATTTTCTCCAACATCAAGTACGGTGACATTGGTTCCACCTACACAGGCACCGCCTAAACGTACGTGCTTGCCTTCTTAAATCCCTGATGCTGTTCTCATTGTAATTGCTCATAGATCCAACGAGCTTCCCTGTATCGCTTCTCCTTTCGTCTCGATGATTCAAAGTGTTGTATTTTCTTTGCATTAAAAATTCCTTTCGCATACTTGAATACAGGTACATGTAACAATATGTTCGGCGACCTGTTCGATAGTAGCAATGGCAAAAATTTCGAGTATGCAAAGACCCTGATTTGGAATGACGACATTTCAGGCAGTACGACTAAATATTCAAGATGTTCGAATGTTAGAGGGCATGCGCTGCTCATCATAAACACTTGCCATTCACAGCGATTTCGTGATGTACCAGGATTGTGACCTGACTAGTATACCAGCATCAAAATCCTTGAGATATTCCAGCACCTTTTGCACTCGAAGGTTCTGACTACTCTCCACTGCCCGACAGCAGCTCTGACGAAATTGGAGCCTTTGTGATGCATGTTGTAGCAGCGGATAACAAATATACACGTACCAGCATCACTGCCCCGTCATGTGATCGTGAAATAGTGGGGTGTTGACCACCCACTAAGAGTTAGGGAATGCCCTAGCAGGAATTTCATCAAGAATGGTGGGGGATGATCTCTTCACCGAGGCAAATAGGGATCCATATTACCTTCTGTGACTGCTTGCTTCGCGGTCATCCAGGTATCTGGAAATAAAAATTGCATTGCTCTCTGCAACCTGTTCCCCGATTCACTCGAATGTGGTCATTGATTAACACTCGACCAGACAATCCCCTTCTCCACATCTACGCAGATCCCTGTCAACTATTCTTCCAGGACAATTCATCCCCGTTGAAATTAACTAAGCGACATACAACGAGAGTGCTGCGAAGGCTTCAGCGCGGTCCAATCTTATGGAAGAGGTCGAACCATGTGCTCGTGTCATAAAGGGATTTATTGTTTAGTCCGATGGAGTTCAATAACGACCTTCGAGTTGGCCCTGTACGGATTTGAAGACGTGGCCATTAGCTGCGCCACCTGAACTATAAAACAAGGTTTTTCAGGAGATTATATTCATCCGCCAATTGGGATTAGTCTAGAAAATCTCGTTTGATGAAGACGCATTTTCCCCCAGCTCAAAGACATGGGACACACGCCAATGATATATATTCATCTTGGCTCGCATTCCAGGTTCGTGCTAGCGTGGATTGTGATGGCGGTGTGGCCGCTGGTAGCCTGTTTAAGGACTTGCCATCCGCTTCACTTCACTTTCGGCAGATCCTTAAGCGCGAGTCCGTTCCTCCTATCCATAGCCAGACGAAACACAGGTTGTAATCTTGTGCCATGTATGCTTTGGACAATTGGACAATTTATTCTCCGAGCATGTCTTATGAAGTCGCCGTTGTGGACAGATTCAAGCTGATTTCAGTTGAATATGCAGCAAAACGCAATCAGTTCCGGTTCCCAGATCAGCCATTTTCATCATCGCCGCCATGATTGTCCATCCCGAGATCTCGAAACGCTGGAGATGCTGCTGAGTAAGGCATGGCAGCGCGGACACCAGTATAGTTGCGGCTAGCGAATGAGAGAACTCCAGCGGCGCTGGTGACCTAGGACCCTTGAATGGCTTTTGTGTCAACGTACTTGACAATCATTGCCCGTGGTGATGGCGCTGGTTCCTAGAGGGCGCACATATGGGGTGCTTTGTTGAAAAGAGCCCTGACAAGCGCTGGCAGGAGCTCCGTTGCATGAGATGCCGCTCAGTCACCTTTCTTTCTCTTTTCCTTTCCATGGTTTCGCAAGGCACGAACTCTCATCCGGTCAAATACAAGCAGAAGGAAGCGACAATGCGATGCAAATCTGGGGTGTTTACCATAAACATGCGGCATGTTCTGCGGCGCGACAATCGGAAGGTCACTGAGATTAATGAAAAGTCGTCCCTATCCGGCTTTGAGGACCTGCTTTGGGAAGATTGCAACAGCCAGCTCACAGAGGAGGTTTTCATCGCAATGCATGCTGTCAGGGCTTGCGCTTCATTTTGCTTGCTATTCTCGTCACATGCACCCTATGCGTGTACACCTCACACACACGCTGCTAACACGCAGCGTTTTCCAACCTGTCGGAAGGATGAACCATCTAATGCTACCTGCGTGGAACAGAAACTCGGTTTTGGGATCATGGGGCCCCCAAGGCTTAGTTCCTGAACTTTGCTTGAGCCTTAATTCGATCTTGTGAGGTACATCGACTGCGTTAATCCTGGTTCCAACCGGTAAAATGACCTCTCCTTTCTATGGATAGTGCTTTAACGTTCTGCGCCTCTTGTTGCGTTTTCACACTCGCCTTCTTAGGTCGTAGGCGAACGGCCAACGCAACAACGCCGTGCAGGTCCGCCACGCCTCCTTCACGCCTTTCATGCACCGGAAGAATCCCTTCCGCAGCGGCTTTCGAATATACAGCGTATGAGTTCCTCCTTTCTTCGTCATCCTACTTCGTTCAACGTATTATCCTCTCTCCCCGTCCATCGTAAGGAATGGCATTCAAATTCGCTGCGGAGCCCAACAACACTCCCGTTGCATGGGTCAGCATTCAACCCTTTGGCATCGTACACCCAGCCAGGTGCGCAATCTGCACTGAATACCTTGCGCACGTCTGCGGGTCACGCCACGAGCAAAGTTTTCATGACGCGCTGAAAGAGCGCAACGCCGAAACTGGCTTCCAATTCTTGGACGGCATCTCGCTGGGTCGCCTGCTGTCCGAAGAAGATCCTCGGCTTCTGGAAAAAATAGATCGCTATCGGGCAGAGAGGGACCAAGCGGAGAAGGATGCTCGGTGTGTTGCAGAGGAGCTTTCGGCTGCACTGGATGAGCTGCGCAACGTTCGGAAACAGTTGCATGACGTGGAAGCAATCCTACATGACGTACTCGAGTCCTGCACGATGGACACATCATCAGTCGATGAAGAAAGTGTTTCGGCGGACGGCGACTCGTCAATTAATGAAGTAGGGACCTCAGATGCCTCATCAATTCATGATGAGGTTTCCTCATCGAACAGTTCCCCGAGCCGTTCCTCTCAAGTCGCTCCATCTATAACGATCAGCCCAGACACGTCGGTCGATAGCCTAGTGCCTCCATCGTCGACGTGCAGCAATACAGACGCACCCCCGCTATCAGGCAAGACTGCGCCTTATGAAGACCCACGAGATGACCAACCAATATTGGAACCTAGTTTCGAAATGCCATCCAATGTGAACGAGGTTCAGCTCCTTATGTCGGAGGCTCGCGGGGGTCTGAACGACAAGGCGCTCGCCAGAGTGGAATACCTCTGCAGCCAAGCGCGCGAAAAACCCGTTAAGCAAAGAACTGACCTTCAGAGATTCCTTCTATTGCATTGGACGAACGTCCAAGTCTGCCCTCGACCGACTTGTCGTCGTGGAAGCGAACAGGATGAGATATTTGTCGATTCGTCCCCGTCATTCGGAATCGGGTTCGTTATTGGAAATAGGTGGCTGGCTTGGAGGCTCAGAGAAGAGTGGAATTCGGACGGAAGAGATAACAATTGGGCGGAGCTGGTCGCAGTTGAGCTTGGTTTGCGAGCAGCGATTGCATCCGGACGACACTCGAGGCCCATTATCATCCGATCTGACAATCGTGGCGTCATTCAAGCATTAACTCTCCGTCAGACGAAACATGCAGTGCTGACAAAAATACTCAAACAAATCCTAGACCTTTGTGATGCGTATAATGTGAAGATCGTGCCGCTTTTCGTAGCAGGGAAGAAGAACCCAGCCGATGCTCCTTCTCGAGGAAGATTCGGTTCGAGTGCTTTGCTGTTCCAATTCTCGCCTCCGGTTCCTACACATCTCCAGGGATACGTGTACGAATCCGTCGAACTAGCGGCCATTCTTGAGAAATGATGTTTATTTAGATGGTTGGCCGCCACAGAAGTTCAATTTAGTGCTCAACTGGTGTATTATAGCCATTCTCTTGTCCTATCTTATATGAAACGTACTTTGGCTTTGGTGGTGCAAACAAAATTGCCTTGGTTTGAATTTGCCTTTGGTAAACTTGTACAAATAGATATGTTGACTTGAGATACTTGTCGAGTGCTTTTCGTTCCGGTTACACTGTCGATGCGTCGCTTCCAATAATTGAACGCTTTTCGAAGATGTGGATCGGTTTCTTTCCGATCCGCCTCCGTTCAACATTGACTTGTTCTCGCATAGTTCTCGCATAGCATGCCAAAGGGTGACCGGTGTGGACGAAGGTGCGTCCTCTGGCTCTTACACCCAATTGAAGGTCATTCATCTGAGATAAAGTGCCGCTTCGTCTTTGTGTGCGACATTGATCGGCGTGGTTAAAACGCCTTCTAAAGTCCGTCTGCTCCTCTGGAACACAAGGGCAATGCAAGCAAGTCTAAACCAAGTCTACGGAGAAGCGGCCGCACATACAAGGACGCTATTGATATCTTGACACAGGGCGGACCAGTTCGAGGGAAGATGTTTCCCATTAAATAGGAAGTGTCCGGATTTCCAACTATGCCTCAAAGACATTTCTCTAGCCCTCGTAATCTGTGCCATTGACGAACAGCGAAACAAGAAACAATCAATGGTTCCCGCGTTACAGATCGTAGTTCGAACGTTTCAGTTCCGGCATTACCGAAAGGGGAAGCACAAGCGTGACCACACAACACTGAATTAGGAAGGAATGAAATCGTTCTTCCACGCCTAAATCATGTACACGGTTGAGGCAGTAAGTAATACCATCGTGTTTTCCGGACAAAAGTAATGCTTGCAGTCATTCCAGGGGGAGTAACACGGCCTCGGCGACGAACGTTTCCGAATGGAGATCAGCCATAAACACTGCATCGCTAGCTCTGATCTTGTCTGGCCTCAATTTGATGATTTGTCGACGAAACGGGTTCTGTCGCTGATCTTAACATATGCTTCACGATTTTTGTTTCGCCTTCGTATAAATAAGCACCGAAATGCGTTTCTTGTTCTTTGCCCGGTGCCTCCAGTCTATCCCCACCCCCTGACTCCCTCGGTGCAAGGTGATCAATTCGCTCCTTCCCGCTCATTCGCTACTTGACCTTCACCAACTGCTTTCTCGCAATTCACCAATCTCTCGAGATGCAACAGTCATTCTTTCGTGTAATGCAACTCTTCGCTATCTTCGCTTGCTATGTGTCAATGGTGGTAGCTGCACCGATCAAGTATCGTCGCAACAGCTTGGCTGTTCCAATCCAAGAGGGCAACTCTGTCATAGAGCGTCGAGCGAGTGGTTTGCCATCTTCTCTTTTCCCCGTTAGCCACATCTTGGAGAGCTGGACGACCTATCCTTCCGCCAGGGGTGCGCTGCCGCTGAGCGACGCAACTCTTCGGCCTCACCATAAATCGTCCCAACCATACAGTTATACCAAAGCCCCAGATGGAAAATTGGCGTTGAAGGCGCACTATCCCAAAGGCTCCTACAAGCCTAGTGCGAGTCCACAAGGAGGAGTTTCGTTCTACGCACCCGGACCTGCTTCCGTGGACTTGTCCACCGCAAAGGAAGCTACCTTTGGTTATTCCGTCTATTTCCCCGAAGGATTCGATTTCGTTAAAGGAGGCAAACTGCCTGGTCTTTGTAAGCGCTTTTGATTCATCAAAAGGTTCGAGCTGATCCTGAGTTTTCAGATGGTGGAAACGACGACGATGTGGCTATTTCGTGTTCCGGTGGTCGTCGAGACCCGGCTTGCTTCTCCGTGCGCTTGATGTGGCGTCCGAACGGGGCCGGAGAACTGTACACATATCTCCCCGAGGATGACGCGAACAAAAAGCTCTGCAGCATGCCCAACTCGGACTGCAACCCCACATACGGTACTTCTATAAGCCGTGGGTCCTTCCACTTCGCGCCTGGGGAATGGACGACCGTATCTCAGCGAGTGAAGCTGAACACGGTGGGAGAGGCCGACGGGGAGCTGGAGCTCTTCGTCGGAGGTGAGAGCGTTATTAAAGTGGACGGGCTCGTCATTGTAGAAAAGGAAGCAGGCAGAATTCGTGGCATCCAGATGCAGAGTTTCTTCGGAGGTGAGCATTCCAGCAAAGTCATTGAAGCTATCGACATATGAACCAACTGGTATCAGGTTCGTCCCCGGATTGGGCGACCCCAAGAGATCAGGACGTCTACTTCTCCGACTTTTCCGTCGGAATCGAGTCAACGTTTTGAGCAGTGATCGTTGCTTTCCTTGTTATCATATCGCTCGTTCTGTAAGAATTCCTTGCCGCTTTTCGGTTTTTTAATTACTTGCTCTTGTGCATCCCTGCGCATGGTCCCAGACCCATTCGCGGATGCTTTTTCGAGAACTGGTTTCTCGAACATCTCAGGGGAAGTGGCGAGCGCTCACCGTGTGGGTTGACTTGGGCTGCACCCTATAAATGGATACAAACGTCGCACATGTAGTACATTTGCAACATTGACCTGTCCTTGAGACGGAAGCGTGAGGCAAGATCAAAATAACGAGGAGTCGTCCTCAATGGTCTACACGTGACAAATAATTACATCATCAGAAATTTCGTTGGAGATAAGATCATCGTCGGCCATTCAGAAAGCTCACCAGCAGGAAATGTCCGAGTCCACAGGAAAACCCGAACTGTTCCCAACAATTGGCTCGCTCGCAGAGAAAACCAAGGAGGCAGAAGAAATACCGGTTGTCACAGACAGCGCCGATGCGGAGGAAAAGCCCGTACGGGAAGTCGAGTCGCTCTGCATGAAATGCGGAGAACAGGTCAGCCGGTCTTGAAAAGATATATCTTTGTCGTAAGCAGCACCGACGTTTTTATGATACAGGGTGTGACAAGACTGATGTTGACCTCAATACCATACTTTCGTGAAGTCATCGTAATGTCGTTTCGATGTGACCATTGTGGAGCGACAAATAACGAGATTCAATCAGCGGGGACCATTCAACGTACGTGTGCCCCCTCTTTATGCGCCATAAACGTCTTGACTCGTTCCAGCTGAGGGGACGCAATATGTCGCTAAAATCTTGGACAGGTCGGATCTGAATCGACAAATAGTCAGATCATCGACTTGTGAGATTACCATACCGGAATACCAGCTCACATTACCGGCGACGGCGCGAGGGCAGCTTACGACGGTGGAAGGTCTGGTCAGGGACGTGATTTCCGACCTTGGCATGGACCAACCGCTTCGGAGAGTCCAAGACGAGGAGGGTTACAACAAGATCCAAACTCTCCTCGATAAACTTCGACTCATCGTGCCCGACGAGGACGAAGATGTGCAGGCTGACAAGATGGTCACTCACCAGAAGGACGTACCTATGCCGCCCTTTACGGTCAAACTCGACGACCCGGCCGGCAATTCCTGGATCGAGTTTATAGGAAGCATGTCCGATCCCAAGTGGAGCATGAAGATGTACAACAGGACGTTCGAACAGAACGTCGCTTTGGGCCTCGTCTCTGAGGAGCAGCAGAAACAGGATGCCGAGTCCATGACAGTGCAACAGACCAATATGACGGCCTCCGACGTCCAGTCGTTAACACCGCAGGAAATCTCTGACGACGAAGTGTTCGTCTTCCCTGGGCGTTGTTCGAGTTGCGGGCACGCTGTCAACACCCTCATGAAGAAAGTAGTCATCCCTTACTTCAAGGCGAGTACTTTGCTATGATTCGCTTCTGGAATTGAACTCATCATTTTTCACTAGGACATCCTAATCATGTCGACGAATTGTGAACACTGTGGATACAGGGACAACGAGGTCAAGTCAGGCGCGGCTATCTCTGAAAAGGGCAAACGGATAACGCTCAAGGTCCAAGATCGCGAAGATTTGAGTCGAGATATTCTCAAGGTAGCGTTACAGTCGCGAATGCACTTTTTTCTTTCTCATCAAAGCGACGCAGAGCGAAACGGCAGGATTGAGCATACCCGAAATTAACTTGGTCTTGACGCATGGTACCCTTGGTGGTCGCTTCACGACACTGGAGGGTATCCTCGACCAGGTGTACGAGCAGCTTGCCGACAAAGCAATAGCAGGTGATAGTTCTTCCGCCGAAGACAAGGAATCGTTTGAAAACTTTCTGAAGAAGCTACAAGAGGTCCATCTTGCTGTCATTCGCACCTGTGCCATGGTCACTCACAATCTGAGCAGGTGAAAAATGTAGACGTGCCGTTTACTGTCATCCTCGACGATCCTCTCGCTAATTCGTACCTTCAAAATCTGTATGCTCCCGATCCTGACCCGAACATGACGATGGAGTTGTATGACAGGACGTGGGAGCAGAATGAGGAACTAGGCTTGAATGACATCGAAGTCGAGAATTATGAGCAGAAAGACGATGCGAGAGAGGAAGACGGGAGAAAAGAAGATAAGTCAAGTTGAGGGTGGTACAAGACGCAATTTGCTGGATGTTCGCGAATCCATATCTTGTTTGACGACTTAAGAATTTGAGAAATCGAACTTCGGAAAAAGACAAGATATCATTCTTTTTCATTTCGGAAGGTGATAAAGACAGTGAGTGTAGAGGTAAGGACAGAAATCAAGGAGAGCGCAAGGAAGAGATGCCTGTGCCGCTGAGGGCTTTTTTGGGGGGTGGACAAAAGAGGAAGCGTATGTACGAGAAAAGAAGATGGATAGTAAGATCAGTTCAGTAGGAAGAATAAGTGACAATCACTGGACGGAGGACGCATTAGCAAAGTACAGAAGTATAGGCAAAGAAAAGAGGTCACCTCAAAGTGTGATCAACCGTGGCCTTGCCCTTTCTTGTTGTGGTGCTTCCGGTGATGCACAACTTTCTGCGGGTGGGAAGGCTTTTGTTTGTGACGAGGGCGACCGGAAGGACGGTGGACCTTCACATGGTGTTTCTTGAATTTGCGAGCATGATGGGACGGAATCTTGCTCGGCGGGTTGAATGGTGGAGGTCCAGGCTTAGGCGGTCCTGGAGGTGGAGGGCCAGGCTTGGGAGGTCCTGGATGAGGTGGTCTGGGCTTGCGTGGGTGATGGTGTGGAGGTTCAGGCTTAGGCAGGCCTGGATGGGGAGGGCCAGGCTTGGGAGGGCCAGGATGCGACGGTCTTGGTTTGTGTGGGTGCTGATGAGGAGGTCCAGGCTTGGGTGGTCCTGGAGGCGGAGGGCCAGGAGGTGGTGGGCCTGGTTTAGGTGGTCCTGGAGGTGGAGGTCCTGGCTTGGGAGGTCCTGGGTGAGGTAGTCTGGGTTTGTGTGGGCGCTGGTGTGGAGGTCCTGGCTTAGGCAGGCCTGGAGGCGGAGGGCCGGGCTTAGGAGGGCCAGGAGGCCGTGGGCCTGGCTTAGGTGGTCCTGGAGGTGGAGGTCCAGGTTTAGGCGGACCTGGATGTGGTGTGCCCTGCTTGGGAGAATGAGGATGAGGACCTGGTTTAGGTGGTCCTGGAGGTGGAGGGCCCGGATGCGGGCCTGGCTTAGGCGGACCCGGAGGTGGAGGGCCAGGACGTCCAGGCTTGGGTGGTCCTGGCTGTGGGGGGCCCGGCTTGGGAGGATGAGGGTGAGGACCAGGCTTAGGAGGACCTGGCGGTGGAGGGCCTGGCTTAGGTGGGCCTGGCTTTGGAGGGCCAGGAGGAGGTCCTGGCTTGGGTGGACCTGGATGTGGTGGGCCGGGCTTGGGTGGGCCAGGAGGAGGTCCTGGTTTAGGTGGTCCTGGAGGTGGAGGCCCAGGCTTGGGTGGACCAGGAGGCGGGGGGCCTGGCTTTGGAGGACCAGGAGGAGGACCTGACTTGGGTGGACCTGGTGGTGGAGGACCAGGTCTAGGTGGCTTAGGGGGGCCCAGAGGTGGCGGGCCAGGCGGAGGGTGGGCCGGCTTAGGTGGACCTGGCAGAGGAGGCCCTGGCTTGGGGGGCTCAGGAGGCGGAGGACCGGGTTTGGGAGGCTCAGGTGGAGGTGGACCTGGCTTTGGTGGCCCTGGTGGGGGAGGACCCGGCTTAGGTGGTTCCGGAGAAGGAGGTCCTGGCTTGGGAGGTTCTGGAGGTGGCGAGTCAGGCTTAGGTGGCTCTGGGGGAGGGGGCCCACGTTTCGGAGGCTCTGGTCGGGGAGGACCAGACTTGGGAGGTTCTGGCGGACCAGGACCCGGTCTTGGTGGTTCTGGAGGTGGATCTGGCTTAGGTGGGCCTGGAGGAGGAGGGCCAGGTTTGGGGGGTTCTGGCGGTGGAGGGCCAGGCTTAGGTGGTTCCGGGGCGGGAGGTCCTGGCTTAGGCGGACCTGGAGGTGCAGGACCTGGCTCTGCAGGAGGTGCCCTTGCCTGAACGGAAAAAATCATCAGCACAAAGCTAATATGAGTGGAAAGACATGTACCGACCTGGAGATCCCGGCGCTGCAGCGACGAAGCAACAGGCACGGGGCTCGCAAGAGTGTGCCATATCAAGGCAGAAACAACGAAGAACTTGAACTTGAGGTTCATTGTCCCAGAGCTGCTTGGAACGAAAAGCGAGAAGTTAGCCTGGCTTTATACCTGAACGCGAGCTAGGACAGGAGTTCAGAGTCGACTTTCCCTTGTCTTGCGGCGTGTTCTTTGCTCGCCCCGCCGCAAGACCCACACCGATGGCTTGCCGACGCGCCATGAACACGTCCCCCTGAGTAGCGCCAAGCTCCAGCGCATAAACCTTCAGGTCATTTCCTACGAAACGTGAACCACATGATCGGCATTGGCGAAGGCAGAAAAAAAATTTTCAGCGAAAACGAGATTTGTTATTTTTTTTCCGCTGCCAACATGGGTTTGGATTTTGCTGATTCAGAACCTCATCGACGCGTCGCTAGGGTGGGTTGGATAGGGTTCATCGATTGGGGCAGCGCCGGTTTGGCTAAAAGGGACGCAAGGACGGAACATCATTGGGTGAAAAGGAGAGGCAACACAGTTAATGGTCGAGCCTCGTAACAGTAGTACACATGGAAAATGAAAAATTGCCGACTAAAGCTTGGCAACGTCCGGAAAGCGATTCAAACCGCCATCAGACATCGTTGTACTCGTCATGGCGGAAGGGATTGAGCCGGCTGGGTTGTGTGAAACATAGTCATGAACCCTGTACAGCGGTTCTGTGGGTAGCAGCTAATATGACGATTCATTAGGATTAAAGAAGCGCTGAAGGAAAACGATTTACCGTTGCTGTGATAACCTAGACGGCTGCTGCAGCTCAATGCGTAGCGAAGAACGTCGTCGGTGGTGAAACGCGGTAGCGTGACAAGACACAGAATATACAAACAATACCAAATTGTCTGCCGCGTTGAAATGAATCATCCGAACGACTGACCTTTGTTTCTGTAGACTTACTTGTTAGTATGTCCGATTGTCCCGCCTCTCTTCGTTGGCTTCATTCGCCTGCCGTTCCGCAGGTTCTCCGCTCCCGAATCTGGCAGGCTGAACACATCCTAGCGTCAACCCCTATGCCCCTATGCTCGTTAGCTCCCAAAGTTCGGGTGCGTACGTCGCCTGTTTGAGCATGGAAAGACATGCGCTCGGTATTGCCCCTCCAACACGCGGTACTTCGACGCTGTCAGCATCTAACCAAAGTCCCCTCGGGCCGCGCCTTGTTTTCGAACAGTTTCTCTGCAAGCGATATTCAGTTCTCGTGACCCACCAGCAATTTCATCGCCGCTCCCTTGCAGGCAAGATTGTTCGATATCTCCCTCCTTCAACTTCCGGACCTTTTCAGCATGCTCCTCCTCCGTCTCCACTTCTTTTCCGTTGTCCTTCTGCTCCTTCAGCCGTGCAAGCATGTTCTCGATGCCCGCTATTTCTGATTTTGACTCCATCACCGACGCGGAAACGGCAAAAGTCCCGGCACCGCATGTTCATCGGGAGTTGCCTTGTCTTCACTTGATCTGGTGGACGTGTGTTCCGTTGCCCGAATTGGAGCAGCTTTGGCAGATACAAAGGTTTATAGCGTTGAAGTAGTGCCGGAGGCCCTCCTCCGGAATATCACGTGATCATGGTATGTAGCCCTCAGGGTACGCGTCTGTAGTCGGATACCACCATGTATGCACGTCGTTGAGCCCAGCTATACGCTCTGAGTGTCCCCGCCAGTCTCTCCAGCGTTAACCGAGGTGGATTGTAGTCCTCCAAATCTAATGACTCTGTGATGCCTTGAATGGGGCATGGCCTTCTCTGTAGGGCGTTTGACCTCATCGTCACTAGCATCCTTTCGCTCGGCCTCATTCGACGTTCTCTTTTCAGCGTCTATCTTGCCCTGGCGTAGACTTACAAATGTTGTGAGGTTGTGACATTGGTAAAAGCCAGCCCTTGCACCATCCTCGGCACAACACAAAGAACGGGAGCCTCAAGTTCGGCTTAGAGAGGTTTTGTCATATGAACCCTAGTGTACATACAGGAACCATGTGCGGGTTAAAGAAAGGGATTCTAAAGAAATCACGGTAGTGCTCATGAAGGTGCCGTGTCGCAGGGAATTCTGCGACGATAATGCATCGTCAACTCTGATGATTGCTTCCAGACATATTGCCGCACAGCCGCCAGAGTCATGCCAAGAGGAAGGACGAGATCATTACAGAGTACCTCGTACACGTCTTCCGCAGCTCGTGGAGGGGTAGCTCGATCCTTGTCCTCGCTATCTTCTAGCGACGAGCCATGCGATAGTGAAGGAGCAGGTTTCGAGGCGGCGGAGATCTTGTCTAGTTTTTCCTGAACCTGTGAGCATGGTGCAAGTTCAGCTTCACTCCCAAATCACCGATGATGCAGAAAAGAATATGCGAACATGAATGACCAGTCTCCGAACCCTGAGATATCTACTGGCAGTGAGCTTCGACTGGGAGCTACAGTAGCGAATGTATTAGGTAAAACGGTAATCCATGAAAAAATGGCCGAACAACGTACGTATTCAAAAGTTCGGGTAGCTGTTGTTCCGGATCCTTGGCCGGCCAAGGTAAGAGAACAAAGCTGACCTTTACAGGAGCGTGGCTCGCCGGGACCTTGTTCAACAAGAGATATTCCATCAACCACGTCGGAATGACGCGTTCCAGCACAGAAATATCATATTTGGTGCTTGAGATAGTGCCCCTATATATCGCGCGATACGTCGGTGGCGTGGCTTCCTCGGATATCAGCAGAGTGAGGTCAGACGCAAAAGTATAGCTTGGGGACTCGTTTGATGCAGGAGGACTGAGTGGACCGGAGAGAATTTCATGATTGGGGAATTCCTTTGAGATTGCTTGCTCTGGTTCGGACGTGTAGGACTCCTCCGAAGCTCCAACCGCATCAGATATGGCCGCAGGAGCATTCAAGCCCAAGGTAGGAGATCCCGTAACGTCGCTAGAAGGTCGTTTATTTGTCACCCTTCCAAAATTCCGCAATCGACCCATTAGACCACCACCACCTATGGTCCCGGGTGTGCTCGGTGCGACGGCATCTCCTTTTGCCGCGGCGACACCCCAGCCGCTAAAATCGTCTGCAACGGCCATGGATGGAACGTGACCAGGCAAAGAGGGCTGGCGCGTGCGCGTCATGCCGGACTCCGAAGCAAAGTACTCTGCATCCTTACTTGCGATCGCCCCGGTTCCATCTGTTGTGGCAGATCGTAAACGTTGCGATGTGGGAAGGGCCGCAGCATCGTTGTTCATGGTCGGGGTGGAGTGAAAATCCATTGCCACATTGGCCAACGGAATCATCGGCGTCAGCAGCGGAGAAGCATGAACTGTCGGAGAGATGCCGGGAGGTAACACCGGAATCAAGTTTGCGGAATATATGACAGTGCTATTAGATCTTGGCCGCTGCGATGGCGGACCTGATGAGTCAGACTTTTCGACATTGCTAGGTACCTGGACCTTCGGTTGTTCGAATGGCGCTGCAGGCATTGATGCTTGCCGTCCGAGGCTTGGGCCCAAAATGCCATCAGTGGGCATGCCATGGTCAATGCTTCGCCGTGAACGCTGCTCCTCACGGATGAAACCCAGGAACAAATTTCGCAGAACCCACTTGCCAATATTGACTTGCGGTAAAACGAAGGTTAGAACGCTACACAAGAAAAAGCGAAAAAAAGGACTCACGTTTGGACTCTTCCGTAAACCTTTTGTCCTGACCATAACCAACCTCATCAGCATATATCTCGGCTTCAAAACACTTTTCCGAGACATGAACCGTCAACAATCCAATCTTCGTGTCGACGAATGACCATGGCATGACGACGGCTTCGCCCTCGATCCGTTCTCTTACGACCTCGAGCGCCTCGCGCGGTCCAAGAACGCGGTCGACATTGTCGCCATGAACAGTCTCCGCCCCTCGGCTGCTGCCGTTCACGCTGCCATCTGCACTTCCCCTGCCGGCTACGGAGGCGGCAGCAGCGACATCTTCGCACGAAAACTTGCCAAGACACCGTCCGCGAACAATGTCCCATACACAAACTTGTCCCAGAGTGTCGACGGTCAGAGCGTGCATCCTGTCGTTCAGCATGACGGACCTGATGAGACCCTCGTCGCCCTCAATCGTATTGTCCGGTTCGTCACACAGAGGCATCGCACTGGCTGCCAATTCGCGCTCCTCGTATTCAAGTCGGGCGCTGCGTTGCGGGACGATGGTATCATCCGTTCGAGCACTACGCATGGGGTTTACGGTGATATTCGCACGGTTGAACGGTGGTGAGGTGGGCGAATTGGGCGCTGATTTGCGTGGGGCAGACATGACCGAAGCGGCGGAATAGATGGTCGCAACTTCCACGTCTCTTGTCTTGGCAGAAAGCATGTAGGGCATAAAAGGTTCGTTGGGTGACATTAGCCGTACAAGACTGCGAAAAGGTACACCGTTGAGCATGGTATCAGCATCGGCGCTGCGAATACCGCCACCAACATCGCCCTCAGCGCGCGACGGGGCGCGACTTGATGAGAGCGAGCTAATCGAGGCCGACAGCGAAGGCTTCGATCCGTGTCCTGTAGAATACCTGTTATTCCCGTCGAAATGGATTTCTCCTCTGTCGCCGCGTAGGAATGACACAGGAGACTCCGTTCTCGGCCTCTGCTTATTCTCCAGTATGTCGTTGGGTGAAGGTCTGGCCGATCGATTGGGAGGTACGACCCATCGCTTGATGCTCGAGCGACTAGATGCTGTCCAGAGAAGACGATCGTCCATGACGACCATCTTGTTAATCCCATCTAAGGGAGTCGAGGTTGTTCCGTGGTCCTTATCGTGGCAGAGGACAATGCATTCTCCTTCAGAAAGGTCAGAGCAGTGCTCTGCATCAACTCTGCAAACCAAGCCAGAGCGATCCCCAGAATAGAACGATTCCAGGGAAGGATGAGACGATAACAGTGACCATACGGATTCGGTATGGTGCGTAAAGGTGTGAAGGCAGCGCTGGGTTGAAAGCGACCAAAGCTTGACAGAAGCTGAGGTCAGTCAGAGACGAACCAAACTCTGGTGAGGAAAAAGGCAAACCATCCGCTGAACCTGTCAATAGCTGTTGAGGTCATGAGCTTTGGCTAGTCTCAAGCTAGAACGTCGAACTGACATATCGGGAATCCTCCGAAATCAACAGAGCACGAATATTGTCGGTATGACCCACAAGTTTGCCTGTACGTCATCGAGCCTCAACAAAGAGACCATGTGAGATACTGATGATGGCTAACCTATCCGCCTGCCGGTTCTGGGATCCCATAGCCGTACCACACGCTCAGGAGAGCCAGAGGCAATCGTCCTGCCAAAGGGATCCGCAGCGAGAGCGTATACCGACGATTTTGGACCGGCAGCGTCTGGAGGCGAGAGCGTAACCAGCGGGTCGCGTTGGTGCTCACGAGTGAGGTCCCAGAGTTTGATCTTGCGGTCGAAGGAGCCTGAAGCCACCCAATTGTGATCGCGGCTGAGTATAAGTACTCTGATATTGGACGGTTTGCTCTTTTTTGAGTGGGCAATGGGCTTACGCATGTGCAAGACATCGTACATAGTCGTTGTGTGTGCCAATAATCATCGGATCGTCTTGCTCTGAGGAATGTGGATTCCAAGCTTTCACAGTGCCGTCAGAAGAAGCGGAAATGACTGCAGAAAGTTTTTTTTTTTTTTCCAACACGGGTTCGACTTGATAGAATATAAAACTCACCAGTCTGGTTGTGGTTGCACAGCAAGATGTCGTTCACCCAGTCATCGTTAACCTGAACACTTTCGCGAAATTGGCTTTGCTGCAAGATGGTGAATTAGCGACAACGCCGTGAAGCATCGGTACTTGCCGTCCCTGGCTTGAACGTAGTCATGTCAACTTCCCACTGGTTCTCGTACGGAAGGGAATGCACGCTCTTCCGACGTCGTTTCTTTGAGTGGGTGACCTCTCCCAGGATGTCGCCGTCGCTGTGTAACTTGTCGTCATCGAACTCGTTGTCCTCGTCCGAACCATCCTCCATCCAGCCTGTGAGCATCTCCCATCTTCCACTCGCGTTCCTGCGCCCTTCAATCGCGTCGCGTTCCAGCTTCAGCTTGCGCTTCTTCATCGGCATTCCCAAGTCCCACGCAATGATCATTCCATCCCGTCCACCGGTATACAAGATCCCTTCTGGCGAAGGTCGGCTGGTCAACTGCGTGGAAGTATCCAGCGCGAGGGACGAGATGCCGAGGCGATGGCGGGGATTCGAACCCGACGCAGTGCGCGGTGGTGAATGGTCCCGTACTAGATGGCTGTGCAGTATGATGTTGGGCGCGATTGCGCCGACTCTGACGACGCCCGGAGGCGGGAAGCGGAGGCGCGGGATGGGCTCTGTCGGCGGGGGGATGACATAGGATACGCGCCGTTTGTTGTGGGTCATGCTGTTGGAAGCATCAGTAACGTTGAGGAAGACAGGAATTGGATTAATGATGCGTGGGAATGTCAGAGGATGTTAGAATGTATCTAAAACGACAGTGCTGGTAACATGAGGAAAGAATACCATCAGAGCAGACTTAAAAATCTTCATCGAGCACGCTGAAAGACCGGCGAGCAACGAGGAACACACGACTTCAAGTTATAATGCCAAAAGTTCGTCTTCCCTTGCAACGAGATCATATCCGTAAAGTTGAACGGATTAGTCGGATTGTACACCTTTTCGTTGCCAAGCGTGACATGCATCTGGACAAAGTCTAAGACTGACACAAAACAACATACATACCAGTGCTGAAGCCCGAAGGCATCCACACTATAGAAACGATAATGATCGAACCTAGTCCAGCAGCTCAATGTCAAACTCCTTCGTAAAAAAAAACCCTCAAACCACCGTGGCTCCTCTCCAAAGATCTCCACCAGCCGTGCCAACTGTTCGGGCGTTGGGCGACGCCAGAACAGTCTCTTGGATCGCGCACAGCCGATTACCACTAAATCCAACATGGCCCCTTCTTCTCTCTGCACGACTCTTCCCTTTTCTGCAGCTTCTAGGTCCAACTTGCCTACAACAGCGTTGAGATGATCGAATCCCACATCTTGTTCCATGTAGAACAGCGCAGAGGTGACTATCCCGATGGCATCATCATCACGGACCCTTGGCATGCCGACACTGGAAATGCAATTCAAATGACTCGAGTGGAAGAGAAAGCGGTGACATTCTTTTCCCAGACTTATCAATCACGGCTGAAGAGAATGACGAGGACGTTAACACCAATGAAGATGGCCGCTTTGATGATGCATATTTGATTCTCCTACCCCGTCTGGCCATGCACTGACCGTCTCCAGGCTGAAATGCAGTTCCGAGAGGCAGCTGAAAAGCAGGCATACCTCATCTTGGGTTGTGGGATACATTGCAGCGGTTGAGAATGTTTTGGCGAGGTTGGACGTGGGACCAGTGAACGGATTCAAAGTCCGCGTCACGATTTCACTTACTGCCATTGTCTTCTTCCTTCCCAACCCGCGTCTCCTCCCGATCCGATGACACCAGCCAGAGCACCCAACCAAGTCTTCCAACGTTCTCCGGCTTTGGGCTCTGTTCTGGGCATAGTACCCAAGGTGTTCATGGATCCTGCATCATCCATGCGAAAAGCCTGGCTCATAGATATTCGTGATCATTTGAACCGCTCGGATACTGAGGTGGCACCATTGTATATGTAACGTGTAAGAGATATCCCATTCGTAATCTCAAAACATCCTGTCTTACAACGCTATGATAGTGTCCTAAGTTCGGTAGCGATTTTGCCAGATAAAAATATGAATTTCGGCAACGTATCAAACATGTCTCTGACAGAATCGAATGAATTTTTAATTTTCGCCATCATGATTCGGGAGTCGTTATAGCGCGCAAGGCTTTTTTTTCCGTCAAAAGACTCCATGATCCTTCGCCCTCGCTTACGGATTCTCAGCGACGCCTTATCCGTCATATTCTCTATGGCTCGTGTGCATCAGGCAGTGGTTCTGCTTGCCCCGATGACACTGGCGAGGTCGGCCTTGCCGCTCATTCCGCATGTGACGATACCGTGCCGTCGTCCTGCATCAAAGGGTCCGCCGTGCTGGCGTCTTCAAGCAGGTTCGGCTCAATGAGTGACTCCGTCTGAACTCATTTTTGACTACTGATAAAGCTGTACTCTGAGGAACTGGTCACATCATATCTGAACACGACCAAGAGCCAACTGATGAAGATTTACATACTCAGATATTCATCCCAGGATGCTTCATTCTCGCACCATATCTGTGGCTGCTCATTTGTATTCTTTCCTCCGTTAAACCCTTGCCAACTGTCATCTCCAATTTTCTGTTCTTGCATCCTTCAACTTCGCAATCAACAACCCGAAGGGCAACTCATGAAGTGAAACAACAATATAAATGCAATATTATTCCTGTAAAGAAAAATACAATGGCGGAGATGTGTCTAGTACAGATGATGACGGTGGTGATTCTCATAGCATGGAGATAAAATAAAATAGAAATGAGTTCCATCACAGAGTTAAAAATCTTCATCGAGCACACTGTACAAGAGCGATGAGCAACGACAAACTAGGAGGGGTGGTACAAACGACTTACAATCCTTTTGATGGTTGTGCTGATGTATTGACAGCGCCTGAGCTGACGCCTGCCTTCTTGTAGTCTGACACGCGCTTCTCGAAAAAGTTCGTCTTGCCTTGCAACGAGATCATATCCATAAAGTCGAACGGATTCGTCGAGTTGTACACCTTTTCATTGCCAAGCGCGACAAGCAGACGATCGGCTACGAACTCGATGTATTGGCACATCAGCGCGGAGTTCATGCCAATCAGTTTTACGGGTAGGGCATCTGGACACAAAGCGTTCAGGACCAACACAAAATGACCATCAAGAGGAATTCATACCAGTAAGAAACTCTTGTTCGATTGTAACGGCCTGCGTAATGATTGCATTGACGACGTCAGGATGTGGGCGACGCTTGAGGTGGCTGAAAAGAAGACACGCGAAATCGGTGTGCATGCCCTCGTCGCGGCTAATCAACTCGTTCGAAAACGTCAAACCGGGCATCAAACCACGTTTCTTCAGCCAAAAGATTGAGGCAAAGGAGCCAGAAAAGAATATGCCTTCCACGGCGGCGAAAGCAACGAGGCGTTCAGCGAAGGTAGAGTGCTTGTCCGAGATCCAACGGAGGGCCCACTCGGCCTTGAGCTTAATGCAGGGGATAGTCTCAATGGCGTCGAAAAGATATTCGCGTTCTGCGGGATCTTTGATATAGGTGTCGATTAAGAGAGAATATGTCTCGGAGTGGATGTTCTCCATCATAATTTGGAAGCCATAGAAACAGCGCGCTTCGGCAACCTGGACCTCGTTTGAGAAGCGCTCGACAAGATTCTCATTGACAATGCCATCAGAAGCAGCGAAAAAAGCGAGAACATGAGAAATGAAATGACGCTCGTTGTCGTTCAAGCGGTTGTTCCAGTCATGTAGATCCTTGGAAAGGTCCATCTCTTCGGCAGTCCAAAAGGATGCTTCGGCCTTTTTATACATTTGCCAGATCTATGACGGCAATGTCAGAGATTTGAAAGACGGTTTGGTTGAATACTCGCCTCGTGATACTGTATAGGAAACAGGACGAAGCGCCGTCTCGACTCCTTAAGGAGAGGCTCTTCGGCTATGGGAAGATGGCTCGGAACGGCAGCTTAATTGAATCACCAAGAAAACACGTACATTCGGGTAGATCAATCTCGCCCACAAACTTCTTGCGAAGGCCTTGGATCCGGGCTTCGTCGTCCTCATGTGCCCCGTTGTTCTCGACAGACGCGGGTGACTCGGGAAGACGCTCATCGTCGACGAGCTTGGAGGTGGTTTTGGTAGGGGTGTCTAGTGTAAAGGCAGCAAGTGACGCGGCAGCCTATGGTCAGGCGCTATGGAATCAGCGCGGTCGCATGTGAGTCATGGCGTCGTGGACGTACCTGCTTGCTAGGGGTTGGCTCCTCGACGGGTAAGGTGGTATGGACGACAGGAGCCATGGATAAAGGATGTGTTAAATGGCAGAGACAGAGCAGGAATAGAGTGGGAGAGGAAGAACTGACGCGAGTCGCGAGTCGAAAAAAATGGTTGGATTTATATTGCAACGCGTGTGGTCATGTTTGGCTGCTGTTCAACGAAAAGTCATGAATTGAAGTCACGCGTCGCAAATCGCGTAAGCTGGGCCACAAGCAGCACATAGCCCGATAAGGAAATGGCCACCATTGTATTACATCTTATTATTCTGCAGAGTTTATCGATCTCTTGGTAACTTACTTGGCCACCACCATCATGTCCTCTGACAAAGCTGCACGCCGCGCAAAATTCGAAGCCGTCTTTGACCTCATCCGCGATGAGCTTGTTGACTGTCTCAAGCAGCAGTCTCTCCCCGACGAAGCTATCGCTTGGTTCAAACAGGTCAGCTTATCTCGTACGCGTCGGAAAAGAGTCAGGCCATGTTAAAAGTCGTACCCAACAGAACCTCGAATACAATGTTCCGGGAGGAAAGCTCAACAGAGGTATGAGCGTCGTCGACTCTGTCGAGATCCTAAAGGGCCGCCCTCTCTCTGAAGAAGAGTACGTCCAGGCCGGTATCCTCGGATGGTGTGTCGAGCTCGTAAGTTTGCCCCAAGAAAATAGTCTCGTTCACAGGATTAAATATACGAGCAGCTGCAAGCTTTCTTCCTCATCTCTGACGATATGATGGACTCGTCAATCACGCGACGCGGCCAGCCGTGCTGGTATCTCTCTCCCTCTCCATTCATCGCTGCACCGGCCAAAGATACCTCGGTCCAGAATACCCATCCCCCGGTCGGCCTGATTGCCATCAATGATTCTTTTATGGTGGAAGCCGCTATCTATCATTTACTCAAGTCGCACTTCCGATCTCAACCGTATTACACCGATCTCATCGAGTTGTTCCATGACACCACGCTCAAGACAGAGATCGGTCAGCTCGTCGACCTCATCACCGCCACGGACGGCGTCGTAGATCTCGCTAGGTTCTCCCTCGAACGGTACATCGCATCTCTTCTCTCGCCTCGGATTTTTCTTTTTTTAATCTCGAAACGACTTGTGTTAGCCACCAACTTATCGTCATAAACAAAACCGCCTATTACTCGTTCTATCTCCCAGTCGCATTGGCAATGCGTGTTTGCGATATTCCCGAGATCTATACTATCAAATTGCCTAACGGAAAGAAAGAAGTCGTCAAGCCTTATGATGTCGCCCTCTCGATCCTTATACCACTCGGTGAATATTTCCAAATTCAGGACGACTTCCTTGATTTCTCTGCCCCTCCCGAGATACTGGGCAAGATCGGCACGGATATCGTCGACAACAAGTGTTCATGGTGCATCAACATGGCTCTCAAGGTTTGCTCTCCGGAACAGCGCACAATTCTGGAGAAGAACTACGGGCGCAAGGGCGATCTCGAAGCCGGCTCCGGCGATGACGTCAAGACAGCTTCCGAGGGCGACGCCGGCGGCGAATGCGAGAAGCGCGTCAAACGCGTCTACGAAGAAATCGGTTTGCGCAAAATATACGCCGACTATGAAAGCAATGCGTACGCTCAGCTCAACAAGTTGATCGACTCCATTCCGGAGGAAGGCGCCATCGTCGACGAGAAAGACGATCTTGTCGCGCTTTACCCAGGATTGAAGAGAGGTATATTTAAGAGCTTTTTGGAGAAGATCTATGGAAGGAGGAAGTAAACGAGACTTACCACCAAAATTTATCGTCCGGATCTGAATATAGATATTGTTTCCTTAGGCGCATAAACGATCTTACACTTCAACGATTTTCGACACCTCTGCCTTAACGTACAGTGGGCTGCAAAGATCAGATTGGCGCATCGTCTTGAATGTGAAGGACGGGCATCTCAGGGAAGCTAGTAGCGGACCTGCACTTCGTCAATTTATAATGCAACATGCAAGATCGGCGTCAAGCATTGCAGGGTCGATATACAACGAACGGATTATCGAAATGCAGCTCAAACGCACCATAGTGTTACTCGACCTCGATTAGTGTCGAATCCTTTACATAGCTATGACCATGTTGCTAGAGACGAGGAGTGAGCAACAGTCGATTGATCAAGCTGGCACCTTATGGCTGAATGTCCGGGCGTTTTGGAGACCTGTCCTCGCATTTGGGCATGTCTAACCAGCGTTGCCGGTTAAACAGAACGGTGTATCATCAACCTCAGGCTACCATTCTCACTGCTCGGCTGGGAAACAAAATGCAGACGAATGAATTGATGTATAGGCGGCTATCTATTCCTTCGTATCATCTACATTCGATGAAAACGATTCAATTTACAATCAGGTGTGTACGGTGTTGTTGTTCGAGTCACTGTGCTATACATACAAAGGTGCCATCTCCATGTCGGAGTGATTCAAACGGGCATAAATGTCTCCGAGCCATGTTTTCTGTGCTGGAGATGAGGGGCCGGTGAGTATCTTAGGTGTCGTGGACAGGACTCGATGGCGGAGCGCAGCTGCGGGGCCTGGAGTGTCGCATGTTTTGCTAGGCTTTCAGCCTGTTTAACGGCATTTTGAAGAAGGTTTCCGATCTGAAAAGGATTTGTGGATGAACTTTTCAATTCGACGGCCATGTCAACTGGGCAATCACAAGATGCGCCGCGTGGTCGTAGTACGCCCTGTTAAGCGAAAATGTTGGCTTCACAATCCAAGGAATTTCGTAATTCCTGACCTTGTTCGGCGACGATGTTACTTGGACGATAACTCGAAGATCGAAGCAAGCCGTGGCGCTTGTTCGTTCATACCAGACTGCAAAAGTAACGGGTCTGAACCGCTGGATATACACCTTCGATCCAGCAAGCACCTTCCTATCTGTCCACCAGGTGTAGGAGATCCATATCCATTGTCCACCTCTTCATCTTCATCATTGTTATTCCTGTCGGCATTGAGATCGTAGTTATCTGTATCTTCATCGACCTCTGCCGTTATTGGTAATTGCTCCTCCCCCCGCCATCTCGTTTTCAAGAGTCACGATCCTGGCATAGTCCATTGCTAAAGTAAAAGAGAGTTCGGCATGGGTGAGATGGTGATGGCTCATTCTCGGGATGTTGGGCATGTGAAGAAATGTGCTCCTGGCGGTTGTTGGCAGCCATTCAAATCGAAACCATGATCAGCCAGTTGCTGACGTTATGCACGATGCAACGAGTTCGTGAATTCCCCTTGCTTGTCACTAAACAATTGCGACTCCCACGACGACACATTCGAGGATGTCCGTGGTCTCTGTCACTGAGGTGCGCCTTGAGATCATGACGACTCCGGAACAGTGTTGTGCGAGTCGCTGTCTGGAGGTCACTCCTTCGGCCCAGTGCATTTATGGTGGTCATCTTTGAAATCGACATCTACCTCGCAAACGATATTCCCAGCCAAATACAAAGCGCAAATGATGCCAAGATAAATAAGCCCCCACAAACCACCATTCCACCCAACAAACCGACGACGAAGATTTGACCTGGAGTGAACATAGCGTCCATCGTTCCATCCTGCTGCGCGTATGCATGCGACGCCGAGCGAGCCTGCCAAGGCACCATCCCCAACGACGAAGACAGCACCCAACGCGTACGCGGCGTACCGCCTCAGCTGCTTCCACATCGCCATCCGTCCGTCCGTCGTCTCGTCGTCGAAGAAATCTTCGCCTGCTCCGTAGTCCCTCTGGAACGGGTACAATGCTAACGGCAACCCGAGCAGCAAAGGCGACAGAGCCAATCCTCCGATGGCTCCTGCTTCGGCCGAAGTAGCAACGGTCCCGGACCACGTTATCGACCGGTACGTCCGTCTCATTATTCCGTGCCCAACTACGAGATGAAGCATGGCGGGCAAAGGTGTGATAGGAAGAGTCACGAGAAAAAGCCAGACACGCTTGTGAGCAAGTAGGGGAAAATTTTTGGCTGCCTGTGGCTTTGCCCTGGAGCGGCGTGCAGGAAGAAGCTCCCTTTCCGCACGCCGACGCACTTGAAGAGCGGCGCTCTGGTTGACGGACGAGCCTTGTCGAATGCTTGGCGGTGCTGTGGTGTCGAATTGTGCAGATATTTGTTTGTTGGAGATTGTTTGCAGGTGGATCGGACGAGGAGAGGAATACGCATTCATTATGGGGAGAGGTTTGGAATTTGGCATGAAAGCATGAGGAGCCGCATTCGGTACGCCTGCCAGGTCGCGCGATTGCTAAAAAGAAAGAGATCCGACGCCCTCCAATTGGCGGGTCCGAGTTATGGTTTTATATCATCGCAATTCTTTTTATTAGCGTGGCGACAGCGTCGTCTCACTCAGCCGCAGATGATGTGATTATAATCCTGTGTTGAAGAAGATTGATGTTGATTCACCTGAGAATGCTTTTGCACTCTGCTGAGGAAAATAAATATTCAAGCGACAAACAATTTAATACTCTATCGATGCAATGCACGTCAAAAGTCATCGACGAAGGAGAGGGCTGTTAATCCTTACAAGATTATTACATTAACGGCGTGAAACAGAATCGAAACTGGGCGAGCATTTGACATCAATGAGCGCTGTGCTGTGAACGCATCGTCACAAAATGATACATCCATGACAAGCCAGATGCTTCGCCGCGTCTCTTGCCAGACTAGACGCCTTGCGTACGATCTTCCTAGTAAGAGGGACTTTCTCTAAATTCTCTCTCTTCTCGTCCTCTACAGGGGGTGGCACTTGGGCGTTGGGGTTCTTTGAAGTGAGAGTCCAGTCGGTCGTTGATATCTGCAACAGCTCCGGATAGCGACTTTTAAGACCTTCGGTCTATCGAAAGACGGGCCAATCTCAATCGGCCAACTGTTGAACGACGTATGAAACTACTCACAACACTGCGGTACGTTTGATAGTCTGCGCGCAATTTTTCCCATTTCGCACGGACGTTTGCGAGCTGTGCCTGAGAAGCGTCGGAGTCATTCAGTGGTGGAACAAGACTAGATTGGCTGCCTGGAGTGCGAGCAGCGGCGATCTCTGACTTGACCCAAGTGCACCAGCTCGCCAAGTCCGACATGTACTGCGCGAACTGGGCCAGAAGACTGAGATTGGCGACAAGATCGGAGCCAATGTCTTTCAACGGCTTTTTGAGAGTTTCGGCTGCAGAGAGACGTGTCCATGAACGCATTCGTATCACGAGAGATATATAAACACCGACGACGAGGGGGGTCAACTGGGATGTCAACTACGAACGCTTGATCCTTGGTCAACGCTGCGATCTGGCCAGATGGTTAATGATCAATGACGGAGTCGGATGCAAGACCTGCCTTGTATAATTCTTGCTGGACTTGCTTGAAACTGTTACTGGCCTCATCAGCGCGGGTGCAAGCCCGGCTTGCTAAATCGACAAGACCATCTATGCGGCGTTGAAGTTCGGTTTCGGGCATTGATTCCAACGGGGCCTTGTCGTCCGAGGTACCAATGCGTGTTTCGGGGACCACCGCGCACAGCTGCAACACTTTCTCGCCTATCTCGTCGTGTATTTGGACGGCGGTCACACTTCTATCGATGGCTTGAAGATAGGCTTTTACGCGTTTGACAATCTTGGAAACAGCAGGATGGTTGACGGTAGAGGAACTGCGCGTGGGTGAACAGTAATACAATTCACTCCTCCACTGAAGGGACGGGTGAGGTCGAATCTGTGGGCTTACGGATCGCGCAACTGTGAGTATGGGACTAGTCGCTCGAAGGTCTTGAGTGTCGCTCGTGCTAGGATCGTCAAGTCAAGAGCTTCTAGACTTGGTGCGGCCGATAGTGCAGGAGAGGCGTCCATATCGTGCGGGGAGTATGGAGAAGCGGTGGACAAAAAGAACGCAACGGCTTTAAATGTGGACAAGGACGACGGAATACCGAGGACTCGTGGTCGGAACTTGAGGCCACAGAGCGAGGGATCTGAATCTTATCGTTGCGGTCTGCAATGAAAAGCATGTCTGAAGGGCCCCACCTTTGCAGAAACATGAAGGGGATCAGGTAGATCACGTAGCCAGGTTTAGAATCCATCGTTGCGGATAGGACGTGATCCAGGGCGCGTCCCGGAAAGTTGGATGCCTCGACTTCTGGTTTACGGAAACATGAATGATGGAGGTTGAATACATGCCGTTCAAGGCAGCTGATGCTCAGGGAGTGCGTCATTCTGGTACCTGACGGAGGGCGGAACAAAGCGACGGGCTAAACGGTCATTGCTTGAAGCTCTCGGTCAAGGGTATTGGAGCTGTGAAGACAGAGGGATAGCAATGGGTGATCAGGTTCGACAAGGCGCAGATTGTTCGGCTCAGCTCCAAGGCAGGTGGGTGTCTGATCGTGTTCAAAGCCTCGCGATGGCCACGTGGAGAAAGAGGTAGTCAGGTGTCAATATGCTTACATAAATCATCTCGGCCTCGTGTATCTCACACATCGGTGGACAAGTCCTGCGGCGCACGTTTACACTTGTTTACCCAGTAAAATGACCCAGATTGACTGAACATACACGAGGCAAGTTCGCCACATTCAATCCTGTGTCAAAATGTATATAAAGCCCCTCACTGGACGGACTTGGACTTTTGTTGCAACGTTATCCACCGCCACCAAAGATGCAAGTTTCAACAATCGCTCCCAAGAAACAGAAGCCCCTCGGAAAACCTGATCACTGGGTCGACGACAAAGGCACGACGTTCAAGAATCCATGGAAAAGCTGGCATTTGAACACCGTCCCGGAAAGACTATTTGTATGTGGAGAATGTTCTCTACAGTCGATTGGAATTTTTCAAACTGATCGCGGACTCCAGCTGATGGCCAGGTACTTCCAGTTCCCATCGGGTGAGAAGGCCAAATCCCAGATGAAGATCCACACACCGACGTGGGGAAAGACGAACGCCCAAGATAATGGCGCAAGAGAGAAGATCAAGGCGACTTGGCTCGGGCACGCCTCGTTTCTCGTGGAATTACCAGCCAGATCAAACGAGAGGGGTTTAAGATTGCTGTTCGACCCAATATTTAGCGACCGATGCGCGCCGGTTCAAAGCCCCCCTGGACCGAAGCGTTTCACTCGTACGTCTCGTTCATCTTTTTTGTCTTCCATTCGTCGTCTCTCATGTAGAATTTTCAGCGCCCCCCTGCAATGTTAGTGACCTTCCCGAGTTCGATGCCGTCGTCATATCAGTAAGTCGTTACTTGGTTGACTGTTTAGGGAAAAAAAAAAGCCCCAGGAGATGATGACGTCTCTTTTCCACGATCTAGCACAATCATTATGACCAGTACGTCACCGAGCTTTGCATCCGAGTTCGGTCAATCACATGTTTCGACAGTTTGGATACCGACACGATACGCGAGCTTCGCAAACGTTCTCCTGAGCTCCATTTCTTCGCTCCGCTTGGAAATTGCAAATATTTCCGTAACCTCGGAGTCGACAAATCGCGCATACATACATTGGACTGGTGGGAAACCCGTCGCATCGAGCTGACGCTCAAGTCCCAGGACAACGCTGCCGCTAATCCGCCTGTCACTGCCGATATAACATGCACTCCTTGTCAACACTTCTCGGGCCGCAATCTGTTGGACGATAATAAATCGCTTTGGTCCGGTTGGGCCATTGAGGAACGAGCTGATGAATCTGGCGCGAGGCCTGGCGTCAAGATTTACTTTGGAGGAGACACAGCTTATCGCTATGTGGCAGATGGGCAGGACGAGGACAAAGTCCCTGTTTGTCCTGCTTTCAAAGACATTGGAGAGACGTTTGGTGGATTCGACTTTGCCATGATCCCCGTCGGGTCTGTTGACGCCAATGCATCTCATTCGTCGTCGTGCTGAGCTGATTCTTGTTCATCTTCATTCAGATGCTACATTCCTCGTAATTTCATGTCCTCCATCCATTGTGCTCCCCAAGACAGTGTACGGCTTTTCCGGGACATCAAAGCGAAGCGCGCTTTGGGCATGCATTGGGGGTAATGCGTGCGGTTACCATCAATGTATTCTAACGTTTTGACTTTCCATCTTTAACTAGCACCTTCGTCCTGTCCACCGAAGACGTCTTGGAGCCGCCAAAGAAATTGGCGGAAGAAAGCAAGAAAATCGGTCTAGATGAAGATGCTTTCACGACGTGTGATATCGGGGAGACGCTTCTCTTCTAGCCCATGATACAGCACTGTAAATTCATGGTTTGTCGTTTCTTTCAATCACACTTTTGTATCATCTATATTGCGTAACACGAACATCTTGTGCAACCGATCAAGAGGTTCCCATATTGTGCAGTGCCGACCAGTTGGCGCGTGGACAGGCAAGTGGTAAATTCTTACAAGCAAGCACACATCAATTCATCCGTCTGCAATTTTTTTCCGCGAAGCAGTGAGAATGGTAAATGCCGACCATATGGTCGCACGGATCAGCATATGGTGTGAGACGAAGCAAAAAAAAAAAAGGTCTTAAGGAATTCATCAAAGTCTGCAGTTTGAGGACGCATGGCTTCTTTCATCAGGTGGCTACATTGCGCTCAGGCGAACTCAATTTCTCTTGTTGGACGCCCAAGGCGCCATAATGTCGGGGTCCGAGCTTAAATTCACCATCGGAGTGGATCAGGTGATTCCGACGTGGCACTTTCTGTGCGTTCCCCAACTCTAGGCGGTATGGGAAACAAGCCAACGCATGCTGAAGCATGAAGCTTGCATGAAGCTTTACCCACTGCCTACTCACCGTCTATTACAGAGACATGTGCTCGGATGGATTGGCCCATAATTTTCCCTCTAGTCGCGAAACCGCCGCCAGGATACTGAGAGTCACGAGTCGTTTTGTCGTGCGTTTTCTTATTGCGTCGCATCTTCAACGCTCCCCTGGCTGAGTTCGACCTCCGTAGACTGCGGTAGGTCTCACAAGATCACGACGAGCCACGCCAGTATGGAAAATCTAGTCATGCCGATTCAGAAGATGACTACTGCAAATGCGGCGAACTGCATCCCATATGCGCCAGTTGAGCAACAAGGTAAGCTGGCCATGTGATTTCCTTTTCGGTTCGTGCTCGTCCGCGCGATGCAGAGTCGAGCTCCGTCTGTACACACTAATGGGTGATTGACCGTCAACCTTCTGCTTCTATGTTCTCAAGGCGATCTCGGACAGCGTCTCACCACTGCCAGGGCCTGATTGGTATTCGAACAGCTGATTCGCTGTCGTTTCCTTATTCTGCGTTGAAGGAGAGGAAATTTAAGCAAAATCCCTTAACGATCGATCTCACCGTTTATCACGCGGCCCGCTGAGCATGCAAAAGAATACCAGAGGATCGCTTGCATAGTCACCTGAGGCCGCCGCTTCGAGGTATAAAGTGGATCAAGTCTGAAGGAGGGACTGTCAGCCGCTGCTTGTAACCCCACCTGATCTAGGACATGTTTCGTCATTTTTGGGCCTTGCTAGCTGTTTCCTGCTGCCTCACCGTCTTCGTACATGGACTAGGAACATCATGCACTGCCCCTCTGGGACCAGGCGCTGCCACTCCCGGCGATCCATACTGGCTCCAGACGATCAAGCACCAAGGAACGGCGGCTTTCAATCCAAATCCCAGCGCATATCAAGTGTTTAGAAACGTGAAGGTGAGACGCTTTCGTTTGGATATACTATTTGATCGGTAGCTCATGGACGCGTAGGACTTTGGTGCCAGAGGGGACGGAGTGACAGACGACACGGTAGCTATCAAGTATAATCATCTTTTGGCAATCCATAATTTCAAGTCTCATCGGTGTCAGTAATGCGATTTCTTCAGGTGGCCGTTGTGGCGGGGGCGGATGTGCTTCCAGCACGTAAGCCAATCAAAAGTACTGATATGCTCCCTTGAGTGATCCGCACTATCCTGCAGCATAACTCCCGCTATTGTGTTTTTCCCCAAAGGGTGCGTAAAAATCGACCTGGAGGTGAATCGCTCTTCAGGAAAGAAATTAGGACCTATCTGGTTTCGTCCCCAATTACACCGTATTACTACACTCAGCTCATCGGAGATGCGAGAAGTCCACCGACTCTTCTTGCTGCTTCAAACTTTCAAGGAATGGCTGTAATCGGTTAGTTCTGGATACATTCGCATTTATAGAACGTATAAATGCGCTTTTTTAAATTCAGATGCCGATCCATATATCCCAAACGGTGGAGGGGCTCAGTGGTACACGAACCAAAACAATTTGTGAGCGCTACCACAATCGCAGTTTACGCGACCTGCTCGCTCAGTTTGACATCAGTTTCCGCTCCGTAAGAAACTTCGTCATCGACGTCAGGCGGTAAGAAAACTGCCGTCGGCTAATTTGTTGGCTTGTGTATTCCTCAAAAAACTCGCTAGGGTCCCGGCCACGAACAATCAAGGCACCGGAATCCATTGGCAAGTTGCTCAAGCCACATCGTTGATGAACATAGTCTTTGAAATGTCGACCGCATCAAACACTGCCCACCAAGGTAGGTTTGGAAGCATCAAACTGAGCGGCGTGATCAATGAGCCCCCTGAATAGGGATTTGGATGGAGAATGGCAGCGGAGGATTCATGGGTGACTTGGTTTTCAATGGAGGTAATGTTTCGTGAAGCTGGCGTTCATTGGAAAGTGACTGAAGTGAGGATGACAGGCAAATTCGGGATGTGGGTCGGCAACCAGCAGTACGTCTCTCAAAGTCCTGTAAATGAAATCAATTGACAAACATGCACAGATTCACAGTCCGGAATATCACCATCAACAATGCAAATACCGCCGTATTTGGCATTTGGAATTGGGGTATGCTATTCATCTTTTTTGTAGTCACTGGCAAGGGCTTACTCGTCTCAATAAAGGCTGGACATTCCAGAATGTCAATATCAACAACTGCCAAGTGAGCGTTGCGCTCGTAATCTTAATTTCTGTAGGAATAATTTGACGTTCGACAGGTTGGTTTTGATTTGACAACAGGCGGTACAACGGAGCAAACCCAGGTCGGTCCAACATAATACCACAAGCGGCACACATATCTTATGCCTACGGGCCGTAGACCGTTGGCGCAGAGGCTATTATAGACGCTACCGTGACCAACACGCCCATTTTCGTCCGTTCTTCCCAACCCAGCAATGGGAGGCTGGCCGGTTCACTTGTCATCAACAACGCGCGGCTCACCAACGTCCCAACGGCTGTTGGCGTAGCAGGTGGCGCTGTGGTACTTGCCGGAGGCACTACAACAATTGCTTCCTGGGGCCAAGGCAATGTGTTTCATGGGACTAGTTCGTCCCCAACCTTCACACAAGGAAGCATCTTCTCACCCAACAAGCCATCAGTTTTGTTGGATGGTTCGGGGAAGATCTTTGGCAAGACACACCCCCAGTACGCCGACTACGCCCTGAGTCAGATTGTCAGTGTCAAAGACAATGGGGCAAGAGGCGACGGACGAACGGACGACACAGCCGCTATTCAAGCTGTGTTCGACAAGGTTCGTCCCTGTTCTTGATCTTCGCCTCATTCCAGCCCAATCTTGAATGGTGTTTTTAGTTCTCGGGGTGCAAGATCATATTTTTCGACGCTGGAACCTACGTTGTAACATCTACTTTGACAATTCCTGCTGGAACTCAGATCGTCGGAGAGGCATGGTCTGTCATTGCTGGAAGAGGAAGTGCTTTCCAGAACCAAAACAGTCCGCAGGTAGTTGTCAGAGTAGGAGACTCTGGTTCGCAAGGCATCGTCGAGATCTCTGATATGCTCTTCGCGACCATTGGCCCGGGTGAATTTTCTTCAATTCTTACAATTTCCCGAACCCTGACAGCGTTAATGCCTTGCTTAGCTGCCGGAGCGATTGTCGTTGAATGGAACGTTAAGCAGCCAAATGGCCAGAATGGAGGTGCCGGAATGTGGGACACCCATATCAGGTATGCTGGCCATATATGCGAGTCGGGAATCAATTGTTCAAGTGACGTTTCATATGACATAGGCTAGGAGGTGGTGAGCACTCTGTGACCATGCATCTAATGATTCTCCGTAACAATAGTTATCACAGCGGCCGGCACGAACCTGGAAACAAGCCAATGCCCAAAAACCAGTGTTGGATCTGCAAATTGCTTTGCAGCTTTCATGGCGCTTCATCTCACCCCTTCTTCTACAGCATACTTAGAGGTACTTGCTTTGTCTCGACTGACGTACATGTGCATTCAACCTGTCGTAGGGAACATGGGTGTGGCTAGCTGACCACGATTTAGATGGCGACGGGTCGTCGCAGATTTCTCTTTACTCGGGTCGTGGAATCTTATCGGAATCCGCTGGTCCAGTCTGGATGATTGGAACTGGTGAGTCAAGTAGTGAATATGAGGAACTCAGCAGTGCCGAACTATAACCCTATAGCTTGTGAGTATGCTTGAACACAAGAGTACCCGCCATCTCAGCAGTTGTCACTTCAGCCGAGCATCACGTTCTTTACCAGTACAACTTGGTAAACGCGAAAAACCATTACATGGGCCTGATCCAGACGGAAAGTGTAGGTGTTGCGCATATGCTCCCATAAATTTTGCGCTGACACATATTCAGCCATATTTCCAACCTAATCCTGCGCCTCCGAACCCGTTCTCTATAAATTCGGCTTTCAGGGATCCCTCATTTCCCAGCGGGATGACGTCCTCATGGGGCCTCAACGTCGCTACTTCAACGGATATCATCGTTTTCGGTGAGCTCTTGTGTTTGACGACCGCGGCGGATGCCCGTTCTGAATCTGTTCTCGTACAGGAGCTGGATTATATAGCTTTTTCACTGTGAGCTCTGCATGATCTCAATGAACGCTCTACTTAAAGAACGATTTTTTGCAGAACTACAATCAAGCCTGCCTGAGCTCGTTCTCATGTCAATCACAAATCGTCAACCTGGACTCGACTTCGTCCGTTTCCGTATTCAGTCTCTCGACTGTGGGCACAACGTTCCAACTCAGCGTCAACCAGCAAGGCATCATCAATCAGAGTTCGAACAGAGATGGATTCGCGTCGACGGCGACGGTGTGGAGCAGGACTTGAATTTGTTGGGGGGGAAAATGGAACTTTCCGTGATACGATGATAGCTTCAAGTGTACCCAAACAACAATCAATACAGCATCAGCGACTTCGTCTGTTCTCTATCGTCCTCGTTCATGACAAACGAAGAGATATTCGGCTATCAATTGGCCGCACCGTCAGGTTTCGATTATAATTATGACCCAAGCCAAGGACAACTATCGTCACACTCATTTGACCCGTATGCGAATGCGTACGATGACCAGGCGATCTCTAATACTTCGGGAGTCAGGAGGAGTAACGGGGAGAGTGACAGTGCCCTGGTCGAAAGCTTTCAAACCACAACGACGATTGGAGTTGGTGCATCTAACCCTTCGCGATCACCCCGACCTCCATCGCCGGGGATCTCGCGACCAATAACCCCTTCTCTGGAGTATCTAAGACAAGTAGAAGCAGCATCGGATTACGTCGTGGACCCATCGTCATCCAGGAAACTCCTTGTTCTTGATTTGAACGGCACTCTGGTCTACCGCGGCCCGCATCGACGCGATGACCGAAACCGATACAACAGGCGTTCAAGACCTCCATATCAGCGGTACCAGGCAGACTACGATCCATACAGTGATCCGACCGTGCTTCGCCCTCTGCGCCGCGCACATCCTCGGCCATATGTTACTTCTTTCGCAGAATACCTGTTCCACCCTCGGACGAAGGAATGGCTGGATACCATGGTTTGGAGTTCGGCGCAACCGCATAGTGTGGAGGATATGGTGGACAAGTGTTTTGGCAACAGAAGAGACGAATTGGTCGCTGTATGGGCAAGGGACACGTTGGGCCTTGAGGAGAGGGACTACCGTGGGTCTTTGATTTTTGTCCATCTATCAGTATATCTGAACTCCATTTTAGATCGGAAGGTTCAGACTACAAAGGACCTTGCTAGACCTTGGGCAGAACTTTCCCTTTTAAACCAAGCATCTTCCTCTTCGTCCTCTGAAACGCCTCGCGCCCACTCTGCTCTTACGACTCTTCTCCTCGACGACTCACCTTTAAAAGCGCAACTCCAGCCCTGGAACCATCTATGTATCCGGGAGTATTCAGCTGAGTTGCGTAACGCCGATCTAGAAGCATATGATATAGAATATAGACGCGAGCAAATTAAAGTCAAAGGCGCTTTCATAGAGGAAAGTCGAACAACAGAAGAGAGGACATTTGTTTCAGACGCCATTGCGGAGTCCTTTACGACCGAAGCTCACGTTATGGGGATCCAAGGGGAGGACCGCGACGCTCCAGTTGGAACCAATGACGACTTGCAATCCGACATCAGAAAACGGAAACGTTTGATTAAAAAACAACGAAAGAAGATGCAGTCATTGATTAGGAAAGAATCAATGGCATTAGATGGCTCTCGGACATACGACCAAACTCTCTTGGCCGTCATCGGCATCCTCGATCACATCCGCCACGAAAGCAACGTCGCGGGTTGGGTGAGAAGTGGAGGATTGTTGCCTGCTGGGGCATCGAGTGGTCATCTCGACATGGATGATTCTGGTACGTCTGGTTCAGTTTCATCATCGGAGAGCATGAGCTCCGCCTTCGACGCCGGGGCCAGCAAAAGGCCAAAGTCCAGCCCAAGTGCATACGGCGATGAGGAACAAGACTTTCTCCTCTCGGACTTGCCAGCAAATATCGTTGACGCCGCTGCTGTTAATGTGGCTACAAGCGATTGGTTTAATAACCCATTGGCGCTTCGTCACTGGGTCCACCGCGGATTTCGAGCTCTTGATAAGCTTGGTATTGACGCCGTCGCTGGTATTCATCGTTGATATGCTATTATGAATGGAGGTTATACAGTCTGATTACCCAGGAACATATCAACCTACATAATTATCCAATAAATGCAGTGGCTCAGAAGGCATTCTTCAGCCAGAGCTGTTCGCTGAAGTGCTCAGATGTATAGATTTGCAAATACTGATCGATCCACTGTATGGTCGTAGTTCCGCAAAAGGCGGTGAGCATAAAACTCGTGGCGCCATAAATTCCCGGCTCGCCGGCATCCCCAAAGGTGCATCTGACAAGCGTCTGAAGATGCCGAAAGCCTTTTTGCCACCCGGTTCCTATTATTCTCATCGAGGGATCCTCATCAAAGACAAGCTCCAGGTGCAAAAAAAGAAACGGACGTACGAAAAAAAAGTATACCAACCGTGGTATGCATCTGCGACAGGAGGGAGGCGTCGAGACCTGTGTGTCTTTTGGGGTGGTATCTCGGGAAATCGACGGCGTACTACCGTTGCTTCCGCCTTTGGAGACGAACGACCGCACATTTTGCAAATCAGATTGAGGTTGAACGAATCAGATATTTACAATGCCAATATCATGCCAATGCTAAAACCCAATCAAGAACAGGGAAATCAGATTAAAAAAAAAAACTTTCGATAATGAAAAGATGAAAATAAGGCTCAAGTAAATAGAACAGTGGAAAGCGTAGTCTCCAGAATCTTTCGATCCTTAAGAACCTACCACATACTTTTTATTTCAGAACAGAGGTGGAGGCTAAAACTGGTCGGTAGCCCAAAAAAAGGATTTTCGGTGCAGAACATTCAGTTTGAAGGCACCGAAGACAATCGACCTTTTCTGTCCGGCAATATTTCGTTGTTCAATCCATAATTGCGATACAAAATAGAACAGACAATTATGATGCATTAACACTAGCTCGTAAGCTTTGCCAGAGTCCTCCTCAGGACTCGTATATCATCAGCTTCTGAAATTACCAGGTCTGTAGCAGCCCGATCCACAAGCAACTCCGGATTAAGCCTGAATGTAGGGTAAGATACGCTGCCGTTCTCACCACCCCAATCAAAGTCGATCAGCATTACAGTGTGCTTGTCATCACAGATGATGTTTGCAGGAGACAGGTCACCATGAACAAGGCCATCATTGTGAAAAGCAGTAACAAGCTCCAAGAGTTCTTTTGGCCAACGATCACGGTGAAGGGTAAGCGCCGGTGAATCAGTGATTGGAAAACTGGATTCGAGGTACTCCACTGTAATAGCACGCCAGCCTCCAGGAAGAATTTCATAATCAAGAATGCCAGGTGCATGATATCGTTCGGCACAAAAAACGTGCAGCTCGATTGAATATGTTTGTGTAAACTTGATGAGGAATTTTTCCTTCTCGGGCCCTGTTGTTTCGGCAATGAACAACATTCGGAAACCCCTACGGTTATGGTAGAGCTCCCGGATTTGAAGGGTGAGGTAATCGAGAGTTTCTGACCATTTGCGTAATCTAGTGATGGTTGGAAAGTGGTGGGTATCAGACGCAATTACAGGTTGAAGCGTGGTAACAAATCTTTCAGCATCTTGTAAGATGCGAATTTGAAGGAACCGAAGCTGCTGTAAACGCTTTATAGAGAGCCATGCGGTCCCAGCCGTCAGAAACAGACCGAGTGCATGACAGAGTCGGAGTGAGGTTGACAACGCGATGCTGGTGACAACGGCATAAAATCTGATGTCAGAGGCTTGTATTACGGGCGTTAAACACGGATACACAAGATCATATGGGATGACAACAGTCGTACCAAGAGCTGGTATTCTTCATCGCTTAAACAGTTCTTCTTAGGGTGCCATTCCCACAACATGATATCGCGCAACGTGGCCTGCGACTTGCACTTGTGGCATGCCATTGCCAACTCGACAACGTTGACTGCTCCGCCATGCTCATTCGTTGAACTACCAAATTAACCAACAGCATCTCTCAGAGAGAATCCTTGATGACCATCCCTACCCAGATGCAGACATGCCCCCTATCTCACTTTTATACGATGGCTTCGGTCAATTCCTGGACATCTTTCATGATAGACACAATGTTGCAGTTCCTGGTCTTTCTGACGTGGATATCTCCGAACTGCAGTGGGCTGTGGACGAGTTCGCAGACATGATGTGCCAGTTTTACGACAATGAAGATGCTCGGAGGGGTGTTGCCTTGCCCCTTCTTAATCGCATCTTTCAGGCCCGTTCTGGCTGTACTATACCAGAGCATCGTCCGGGATATCGCGAACGGTTTCACGGCCAACAACTTCATAATTGTCCCCAAGAGAATTTGTTCATGGCAGAATGTGAACCGATGTCGGCGTTCTCCGGAGTTGGCCGTGGGCTTACTCATCCCATCCAAGCTGAGTCATCATTTTGCATTTGCTACAAAAGAATCGCTGCCTCTCCCCGGCATCCCGCCATACATCCTCAGGAATCAAGGCAAGTCCGTCATTATCGCCGTTCAGTTGTGATGCAGCCCACTCCAATCGCCATTCGAGTGCTTTTGGTGACGAGGGGCGATGGATTGGGCGACGGGTCGGCTGGATGGGTTCGAATTGTTAGGGATGACGCATGGCTGATACTCTGACTAGTAACCATGGGTCGTCGTCCTGCTCGCTGCTACCGCTACTGCAAAAACAAGCCGTATCCGAAATCGAGATACAACCGCGGTGTCCCCGATCCCAAGGTCTGTCGACGAACGCTTCGGGTCTCATCAGATTCCGACATTTTGTCCACCTAGATCCGCATTTTCGACTTGGGACGCAAACGTGCCAACGTTGACGAGTTCCCATTCTGTGCGCATCTCGTGTCGGACGAGTACGAGCAGCTTTCCAGCGAAGCACTCGAAGCGGCCCGTATCTGTGCAAACAAGTACGTTACAAAGACTTCGGGCAAGGATTCCTTCCATCTCCGAGTCCGCGCCCATCCCTTCCACGTCCTCCGGATCAACAAGATGTTGTCCTGCGCTGGTGCTGATAGGTGCGCTTGAGGCTCGTGGGGTCCTTTTGAAGTAGAACTCTTGAATTGGTAATTCATTCAGGCTGCAAACCGGCATGCGTGGTGCATGGGGCAAGCCATACGGCACCGTTGCCCGTGTGAATATTGGCCAAGTCATTCTCTCCATTCGATGCAAAGAGAACAACGGCCCTGTCGTGGTCGAAGCACTCCGCCGTGCACGGTACAAGTTCCCTGGTCGCCAGAAGATCATCATTTCGAAGAAATGGGGTTTCACGAACGTGCAAAAGGATGAGTACTTGAAGCTCAAGGAGGAGAAGAAGGTCCTGCAGTGCGTATCGTGAATTTTTGTTGCATGGGTTTGCACGCTGACGTTGTGTAGGGACGGTGCTTACGTCCAATTCATCCGGCCAAAGGGTCCTTTGGAGCAGAACCTTCGCAGTCAGCTGAGAGCGTGAATGCTTCGTTGCGTCCGATGTCATGTGTAACTAGAATGACATTTGTCTTGTACGCTTCTTTATCATCGTGATTTTCAGACTTGACCGACCGCCCTTTATTCACTACATCATTCGTGAACCCTGTGGATGATGGTTAGGGGAAATGGGGCGAATATCGATATTGATCGTGTCGTGTACGCAAAACTTGTATTTCTAAATGAGTTTTTGCCTATCAAAGATGTGACCTACACTTGAATTTGGCGTTGTTGAAAGCCATTGAGTAAGCAAAAGTCGTATGTCCCTCACGGACCTGCGCGTCTACATCAAAAAGTTATCCATGCAAGCGATAGCGGAGCAACCTCCCGCGACGCCTCCACAACCACAGGCACCGCCCCAAGATACGGACTACGCCTGTGAAACACTGTATATCCAGAACCTGAACGAGAAGATCAAGCCAGAAGGTTCCCTGTGCATCGCACTTTTTTTTTTTCTGTGCGGCATCGCTCATGAGTCAAATTATCTAGTGCTCAAGACGTCTCTCCGTGGTCTTTTTAAATCGTATGGGGAAGTCCTCGATGTCGTGGCGCACAGCAACCTTCGGATGCGGGGCCAGGCCTTCGTGTCGTTTGCCTCGAAAGAGAGCGCGAAGAACGCGTTGAAGGACGTCCAGCGATTTCCTCTGTACTCCAAACCGATGGTGAGTGTGGACATCCTCGTGTCCTCTCGACATGTCGAAACGATGGTTTCTTGTTAGCAAATCTCGTTTGCCAGGACGCGATCGGATGCGGTGGTGAAGAAGCTTGATCCTGACAATTTCAACGCACACAAGACAGAGAGAGAAGAACATAAGAGTACGTCAAACCTCATGCACCTATATTATAACCTAATCGCTGTTACGAACCATGGCAGAGGCAACACGGTACACGAATCCGCTGAAACAAAAGTTCCGAGCAAAGAGGATGGCTGCGGAAAGTACGTCGTCCCGATTTCCGTCTTGTGCTCTGTACGAGAATCTGACCCATGCGTCTATGACCCGCAGTGGACGGCGCGGCGGCGCTTCCGATGCCCAAACGGCCAGCCGTCCAGATGCCAGACGAGTATCTACCGCCCAACAAGATCCTGTTCCTCCAAAACCTGCCAGAGTCCGTCACCAAAGACCAGCTCATGGCGCTCTTTTCTCAGTTGCGTCCCCTCCCCCTTCTCGTTCGTTTGTCTGTCTTTTTTCATTCGCGCCTTGCTTCCTCACAGGTATCCAAACTTGTACGAAGTGCGTCTCATACCTACTAAAAGGGACATTGCGTTCGTGGAGTATATGGATGAAGGGAGCGCGAGCGTAGCCAAGGACGCGCTGCACAATTACAAGCTTGATGGTGAGAACAAGATAAAGGTGCGTGTTTCTTGCGTCGGAGATCAAAAGATCGGTTTGCTGACTGCGATGGCAGATTACATTCGCCCGTAAATAGCGTCCACGGGTGCACGCGTCCCATTTGTGCAACATGTATAATAGCCACCTCTTTCGAAAGTCATGCTGCTGCAGGAGTCATGCACACACGTCCCAGATCCACCAATGGTTGTGAAAGCTGTAGATCGAAACAAAGAAAAACGTCCACCGCCCTGCCACAGTGCTGATCTTTAGCGTAATTAGTTTTTCATATACATCATAGTCTTGTGGTCGACCACAATCTAATGTATCACGAAAAAAAAAAAAAAGAAACATCTCTGTTCAAAAGCAAAATCGGTCGCTATCGCCTGGCGTTCATGCCCGACTCGTCACGATCGGCGGCGGCGCTTCTCAGATTGGGAAAGGTGGTAGTGACCGGGCTCCAACCGTCCTCGGCGCTGCGTTCCTCTCCCCGGATCAAGCTGGCGATGCTGGCCGTGTGTCTGTGGCTTTTCCTCGCAGTGCCGTTGGGCGCGCCGACAGGCCCGTCCTGCTGTCGTTTCGCGCTCACGTCCTTGCGGGTTGCGTCTCCGTTGCCGTTGCCGTGATTCGCCGCGACGGGCATGGCAGCGCCGGGCAAGGGCGACCTGTACGTGATGTCGACTTCCTCGTCGGAGCTCGGTTCGCTGAGGTCAAAGTCCGCCGCGTCCGTCATGTTCCCGCGCGGATCCTCGAGGTCGTAGACTTCGTACTTGTTCCTCTGCGCGCGCGCGTTCAGCCCAGCAGGTGCCGCCGTCGCGTTGCTGCCTTTAAGATCGTCGGGGAGGAAGGCGTAGAAGAAGGCGGTGGCGAGGCACGCACCGCCGACGACGTCGATCAGGTAGTGGTGCGTCAGGTACATCGTCGCCCAGTAGAGAACGCCGGCGTAGGCCCAGATGTATCTGGTCTTGTCGGGGAAAAAGTGCGAGATGAAGAACGCCTCCATCGTCGCACATCCGGCGTGAAGGGAGGGGAACGCGCCAAAGACGACGGGGGAGTTGGAAAAGGTCGTGGTGTATCCGTGGGAGTGGAAGAGGGCGTCGATGCGGGCGAGGCCGCCGGGAGAGCCCTTCATGGTGTAGTTGGCGGGCGTGAGGCCGTAGATGAGCTCGTACCACGGCGCTGAGCAGGGAAAGATGATCTGGATGATGACGCCAAAGAGGTTCATGTATCCAAACGCGCGAGCCCAGAGGTGCAACGCCTCCTTCTTGCGAAACAGCCAGAGGAACGCGGCGACAAAAAAGGGAAAAGTAAAGTGCACGACGCCGTAGGGTATCCAGGCAATGATATCGAGGATGGGATGCGTGAAACGGGTGAGGATGTCTGAGATGTTGGCGCCGTAGAGGACGGTCTCGAGCGTTGGGAGAAGCGATACGGAGATGGTCGGTCTCCAGTCGGTGGGAATGAACCGTGATGAGTAGAAGGAGAGTAGATAAGCGACGATGGGAGTGGCGGGGAGGAAGAATTGGCAAGTAAGTGGTATGAAAAGGGCTATCGTGTAGAGTAGTGGTATCATGAGCTTGAGCGGAAACCCCGGCTCTCGCATTATAAATAACCAGAACGAAGCCAGTGCAATATGAAAGACATAGACACCGTCTGAGAGCGTCAACGTGTGCTTGCGAAACTTGTTCAGAGTGTCCCGAGGTGAGAGGGACTTGTCCAAACGTCCGACGCCGGCCACGAATGCCTGAGTCAAAGTCTTGATCGTCCTTGAAAACAAGCTCTGTTTACGAACAGGCATCTTTGAAATACCGTGAAAAGCAAAGCTGCGGGGCTGCTGGCTTTTGGCAAAACGGAGGAGTGGACTCAACCGACAAGAATAGCACGTGACACTCTATTAAATGTTCTATTTTACATCCTTTCCAAAGGTATAATGCTCAGCAGTCTCATCGCCGACGCCAACACGTCTCGCGCACACTCGTACATGAACATCCGTGCTCGAGCCTTTTCAACGTCGGCCTCGCCCTTCACGATCACAGTCTCCCATGCGCTGGAGATCGCGTGGCTCAGCTTGAACGCAAACGTCACGATCCCGCTCGGCTCGTGCGTCTTCATCGCCGTCTTGATCATGTCCGGATACGTGCCGAGCAAAAAGATGATCTCCCGAGCGTGAGGCATGGATGCGAGAGTGTCGGTCTTGATTTGGTCTGGAGGTGGTAGCGGCAGCAGGTTGGGGTTTTTGCGACCAATGGATGCCAGCCGGACATGCGCGTATTGTAGGTATGGTCCAGTATCTCCCTCAAACGACAGCATTCGTTCCCAGTTGAACGTGTAATTGTTTATTCTAAAACCGACCCCGAATCAGTACGAAAATCATCATATTCACAAAAAAAAAAAACGGCACCGTTTTGCAGCCATGTCCTGGACCTTGATGCCAGTAATACCAATCTCTTGGCTGACGGTCTCGGGATCTTCGATCGCCTTGAACTTTTCCTCATTCTGCTGCATCTGCTCCAACATGACCGACGCCGCCTCTTTGATAATTTGGTCGAGGAAAACGACCGTCCCTTTCCGGGTGCTCATGCCCTGGACGAGGCCATAGTTTATGTGCACGAGATCCTTTGCCCAAGGAAACTCCATCAGCTCCAACACCTTGAAGAACTGGGCCAGATGAAGATCCTGTTGCGATGAGACGACGTAGATCATCTTGTCAAACTTGAATTTTGCATATCGCTCAATCGCGCCACCAATGTCTCGCGTGAGGTATACGGATGTGCCGTCTAAGCATGCATCGTTCAGGCTGCCGAAACCTCAATCCAAGCAAGACAGGGACGTACTCCTTTTTCGCAAAACAGCCTTTCCCAGCTTCCACTTTTCTAGATCGACGAGCTTGGCACCGTCCACATCGCTGATCAAGCCAAGTTGATCCAACCGATCGAGAGCTTTCTGCTGCCACTCCTGCCCAATCTGGCTCTCGCCCGTATAGACGTCAAAGCGGACGTTCAGCCTGGCGTACTCCTCTTCATACTTCTTTATGCTGAGCTCCCGCCACACCCGCCAGTTTTTGAGCGCCTCTTCATCGCCATCCTCCATGCGCTTAAACCACTCTGCAGCCGTGGATTTCACCTCAGGGTCCTTTTCTGCGTCCGCGTTGACTTTGACGTAGACTTCGAGCAGATGCTTGATGGGGTTCTTCTCCAGTTCTTCTCGAGAGCCGTATTTCTCAAAGCCGGTCGCGATCAAGCCAAACTAAAGTATCTATTCAGCCACGGGGATTCACTGCAGCAAGTTAAACGCACCTGCGTGCCCCAATCTCCGAGATAGTTCATCCTGATGACCTCCCATCCGCAAGCCTCGTACAGGTTGGACACGAACGCGCCGATGATGGTGCTTCTCAAGTGTCCGACATGGAAGGACTTGGCAATGTTGGGCGAAGAGTACTCTACAATGACTTTTTTGCCTTTGCCAGACTCGTTCGTTCCGTATTCCGGACGACCAGACGCCGTCTGATGCGTGAGCGCGTGCACTTGCGTGAGGACTTTGCGAGCGAGGGAGTTGGAGTTGAGTTGGAAATGAAGGAAAGCCTTGTCGTGCGTGACGGACTCGACCCATTCGTCGGGCTGGAACTAAGATGGAGACGAATGAGTCAACAACCGCGTTCATGAAGAACAGCTTGGACGGAGGCACTTGCCTGACTGATGACTTTGCCAGCAATCTCGGCGACTTTTCCTGGGAGCCTGAATCGAGGAAGCGCAACGGTAAAGTCGCAGCCTTTCTGGCCGTAGTGCACGCCGGTGTAGGCTTGCTCGACGGACAGGGGCAGCGCGTCAGAGAGCCGCTTCGCTATCGCGGTTCTGAACGCATCGTACACGCATTTCAAAGGGTCGGTATCTGGGACCGATGGCAGTGTAGCAGCAGTAGAGGTCATTCGGCACGGAATGATACGACGGAGGAAGAGAGAGCGTCGGAGGAGGTGATAAGATGCCAGATCTGCTGAATCGATGAATTATTATTTCATTTTACAACAAGAGAAAAAAAAAAGGTTCGGCTAGATTATTACATAATTATCTAACCTCCACTTGACGTCCTGCCCAGTCTTCGCTCAGCCGACGCTCGACGAGCTCGTGCATCTCCTTTGCCTTTTGTACCGCGACATCCACGTACCGTAATATATCATCAGCAGGAAGTGGAACGCCGCCCAGCTTCTGGACGACGCAAAGCTCGCGTTGCGCGTTCAGCGCCACCGAGAGCAATCCCTCGCTCAGCGTTTCCTCAAGCTGCGACGGGTCGAGGATCGCGGGGATCTCGGGGTCAGAGTAAAACGCGAACGTGAAGCAATACGGGCTGTGATGTATGGACAACGGCACCGGCGCTCTTTCGGACGGCGCGTGCTGCCTCGACGCGTCAGATTTGTAACGAAGCGTGAATCTCTACGACTCACCACTGTCACTTCCTCGCCGATCACTTCGACCTCGGGTCTTCTGAAGTGCCGGAGAGCGACGATGCCCGCCAGACAGGCGCAGTCCAGCATGTTCCCTGCGTCGGATAAAAAGTGCAGCGTGAGACGGAGGTGCCAGACACGTTGACCGGCCAAAATGCAGAGCGATTCTTTGTCCACTGCATCGCTCCGTCGCAGCACCTTATCTAGCATCCTAGTTATCGTGACTTCTTCTTCAGACGGGCTGCGAGTTGGCACAGGGATTGTTAAAAAAAAAAGCATAGTTCAGCACGCATATGCACATACCTACCGACCAAATTCATATTCGCTCGATGCCATCGGCGAGATTTCAGAGTGAATGGTAATGATGCCTTCAAAAGGGCGTTCTGGCGGAGGCTTTACCATCTTGCCTTCGACCTGCGCGATGACGCTGTTGGACAACTTTGAGCCTTGGTTTCGAGACTCTTGCAAGATTGATCTGACCATGTTTTTCCCAGCGAGCACTGCACCCAGCCGAGATCTGGGCCAAAAGTGAACTCTGGCGTCCGCAACTCCAACGGAAGGCGACCATCGAGTCGCAAGGACTGCTTCAATGATGCGACGAGAAACTCTTTTTCTGGTATTGACGGTGAGACGGAGCGCATGGTTGGATGTAAAAAGATCCTTTTTATTTGTACAATAATTCTACGATCGCTTCCTCCCCATCCATCAGCCATGGTCCGCCTCATAACGCACAACCTCCTCGCATGCCACGTCAAAGGATGCAACACCAACAATTTCCCTCTCGAGTTCAAGGATGCCAAGATCGAGCTCCACGAGGCAGAGTTCAACCCAGATTTCCTCAGAGGCTTCATGCCAAAGCTTGAGTGGGAAGCCTTGGTCAACACCGCCAGACAAGTGAGCCGTCTCTGTACGTCTTTTGCACCCCCGAAGCGCAGTCGTTCTCAAACAAAAAAAAAAAAACGCTCTTTCGCCCTAGCTCGGTGATACATCTTTGCCGTTGGAACAGCCAGAGATGGTGGATGACGAATTTCTAAGAAACCTGCATCATGTTCTGCTCGAGGCAAGACATCCAACGCTCTCATCCATTTTACGTGCTCATCATTCGACTAGATTCACATCGAGGAGGGCGTCATGATTTGCCCAAACTGCAAGCACAACTATCCCATATCCAATGGCATCCCGAACATGGTCTGTCAAAACGCGTTCAGCGATCTCGAAGATTCGTTCTGACACTTTTGCAGCTCCTCGCAGAACACGAGATTGCATGAAGCAGAAAAGCAGCACCATGGATATGTCAAGGTGCAGATCGTGTATCGGTCGCATGTCGCGCAGTGCATTGTCCGCCCTCTTAAAAGGGGCCAATCTCGTGAATGCACAACAGAATGCTCCAGCGAATCATCGGCTCTCTGCAGTATCTATATAGTACATCGCGATAATCGAAGAAGACGAGATCATTGCGTTTGAGAACCGTAACCCCTGATACCTTCTGCAAAAGACCATGTAGTGTCCAGAGAGAGCGATTCTGAGATCGAAATGCCCTCTGCCGTGACTTTTGCAACTTGATACTGTTGAATTGCACGGACGATCAGCAATTCCAAACACGCGATGGTGGTCGGCGACCCACCTTGTTCAGACTGCGAGCATCACGGTAGAACAGCACCCTCATACATTCCTCTAGAATTCTAAAGGCACGTTCTTCTGTGATAACCTCCTCTCTTTCCACGGCGGCACGCAGAAGCGGTTGGGCGATGTATGCACCGTAGCCAGTAGCTAGTGTGGGTGCAGAGTACGTGGTACCCAGCAAATCGACAAAGGCCAAAAAACTATCAAAATGATAAAGAGTCAGGATCCATACCTTTGATTCGATATAGATCTTTAGCTGTACCTTTTCCCACCCTTGAACCCTCCGACAATCAAAGCGTTCCAGAGCGGGTTCAACTCTGAGCGCCTGGCGTACATCACTTGCGAGAGGTATTCGTGAATCTCAGCCGGGCCAAGCATGTGCCCGTCCTGGGATGTGAACTCCTCGATGATCAATTCGTCAAGGATAGTTTGTAGGTATTGGAAGTCGGACATGTCGCCTCCCGCGCCGATAATAGTGTAGTCTCCGACGGCATGGATACGCTGCACGTCCTTGAATCGAGCAAGGGAGCCATATGATGCTGAGCGAATAAACAAGATATTTACTTGAGCAAGACAGCAACGTGCCCTAGATGTAAGCAACGCACCAAGGTTATCGGCAGCCATCATAATGCCGTCCTTGTATTTGATAGCGAGCACGCTCGTTCCGGTTACGATCGGCTGCCTGAAATCTACTTTAGCAAACCTAGGCTTCGTCGATGTTAATACTCACTGTGTGCGCTGCACTCCGTCTGCAAACGCATCTGTCTTTGGTCGTTGGTGAATCGGATGCGTTCCATACGCGTCATAAGCATCGTTTCGCTGTTGCCACGAAAAATTCCATTGAACTCTTGCATATTCACTCCTCAACAGCACTCACCGGGCGTCCCCAGTTGGTCGGAAAGTGGTCCATGGCAGAGATGGAGCGTCCAAGGTGACGCGCAAGCCCTGCGTCACGCGTATCTTGATTACATAATCAACTCCTGATTGCGACTTTTCCCAAGATGTTCCGAAACGATTTCTCCGCACAACCATGTCCACCAGAGTTCTCGGTCTCGGGCCATCTTTCAGGAGAGCTGCCATCGCTCCCAAATTTTGTGCGTTATATGCAACCAACGACGTTGAAGCCGCTCGATGCTGATCTTCTCGTCTCGCAGTGCGGAACAGCAGCGCCCTTCGGGGTGCCCTGCAGCGACGGGCAATCCAGACCCAATCCGTCACTCCGGAGGCTGAAATGGGTATCCTCAACAAGCAGCGACTTCTACGACCCTCCAGCCCGCACTTTACTATCTACCAACCCCAGCTGACATGGGTAGGCTCCATTGCTCACCGCTTCACCGGTGTCGGCCTCAGTGTGTGTGCGTGCTGTTCTGTGCCATCTGCCGTGAGACTAGTATGTTTAATTGCTTTCTAGTGCTCTATGGCTTTTCCCTGGGCTACCTTTTCTCGCCCGAGACATTCAGCAGCGCCAACGTCGTCGAATTTGTCGCAAGCCTTCCAGACTACGTCAAATACTCTGCAAAATTCATTCTCGCCGCACCGTTCTCGTACCACGCATTCAACGGTTTACGACATCTCGCCTGGGATATGGGCAAATGTGGGTCATTCTCTTTCCTTGATTAGCTCTAATCGTAACCGTCACTCCTTCAGTCCTGACCGTGAGGGGATGTTATGCGACTGGCTACGCTGTTCTAGGCGCAACTGCTGTCTCGACCATTGCACTAGTTCTCATGTAATTCACTTCGTACAACCAGAAAAACAAGTGCGAGCCGCATTTTCTTTTACGGAATTAACTCTTTTATCTTTCACGTGAAACTTGCTCGTTTCTCTACGGCAAGACCGGACCAATGGCCATCGCCATTTCGTGCGTAACCCGCCGAACGATTTAAAACTTTTGGAGACGGGCGGTGCGACATGTACTGGTTTGGGTTGGGAAGGACAGACATGATATGGATGACCCACATCCGGCCAACCTGAAGATGAGACGATTCCGCCAGGATGATTTTTAGCGATTCTCGCCACACATTACCGGTGTCATGTCCCTGGGCCTCGCTGCCTTACATTTCGATGATATGCTGAGGAGCTCCACCTCTGAATGTCTCTGTAGCTGCTTTAATCTGGGAAGTCTGATCTAACCTCGGGGCCGAAGTATCTGTGAAACATCCATTTACATGGTCCATTGCTGGAGTAGCATCGGAAATTTAGCAATCGCGCTTTGTTACCACTCTTGATCGACGGTATTGCTTATGTTGTCGGTCGACGACAGTTCAAATTGCAATTATTACACAAGGGGAGCATGCACGAAAGATAAATCGCTCAGGCAGTTAAGAACGAAAGTCGCACACGCTGCGGTCCGCTGGCTACAATCTAAGCCCTAGGCATCAGCGAAATTTGGAGATGGCTTGGGCTCTGGCTTAGGCCCGAGTCTGACACCTTCGACAAGTCGACATCGACATCGTGAGATCTAGATAGACGCCAAGAAACTTTGTTTTTGCTCGTTTTCGCCTTGACCTTCTTTCCCTTCTTCACCCTCGAGTAAGTGCGCCCTTCGTTCTGTAGGCAATGCTGCACTGTTTATAATGGGTCTTGGAGCCTCATGCATACGTTCAGGATTCTCTATCGAGGATGAACGGTCAGGATGTGTAGAAAATCTACCTTACTGGGGGGGAGGCAGCTCCCTCACGCACGTCATGACATCAGGCTAGCATTATAGGAAGACTCACAACAGTGGCTATTCATACGGGATTCCTCAACGGCCCATGTTTCTATGCTCCTATCTCCGAAGGATTCAATCACCTAAGCAGAATATAGTGCTGAGCCAGATGGACTTACAACCGGTTATTAATCTTCAGCCACTTGCATTCTCTCACTGGTGTCGTAGTCTCATCACTGGTCTTGGAAGGGCGGTGGTCAGCATTATCCAAATCCACAGGTAACCATTGAGTGCATCGAGGAAGAAGTCGTGAACCGTCTCAATATAGGTGTGTCGGTGGAGAAGCATCAAGATACGCCACCATCGGAGCAATAAAGGTTTGAGGCATTCGAAATATAGGTGAACATGGCAGGGAACGGATTCCTCGGAGTCATCCCGGCTGAACAGGTTTGATTCGTTGTCGGGAAGAGTGAAAGGATATGACATGGTCCATATACGTTGAGTGTTGTCGATCGTGTTGATGTCGAGATATTGGGCAAGAGAATCGAGGTGTGAGGTAAGGTATTTCCTCTCTTCTGTTTTCCTTTTCTTCCCTATTTCTGCCTCTGCGGGTCGGTGTGCCATGGCTTTAAGAGATTGGCGAATGGATTCGTAAGGTGTCGACCATAACGCCGTCGATCGTGATATCCTCATACGAGTAAACGAGGTCGTGACCATCTGTGCCGTCCTTGGGGTAGAAGTCCCATTCAGGCGTCGCCGTCAGTAGGCTCCATTTTTGCTTGATACATAGATCTGTTAAGAATGATGCCGAAGTCGATACAGGATCGAGAAACCACTTAAAATGCACCTTTCTCATTGACGGAGGCTTACTCAAGTCTACCTGCTTCAACACCGCCTAGATAATAGTGGCATAGTGGGATATAGATGCCGCTCTTGTGATATTAAGAGCACGAAAAGTCATAAAGTATCTCGCTTTGTTGGGTCATCCTTTGGAGGCATGTCGGTCGCCCAGTTGGTCTTGCTTGCAGAGTCGTTGTAATCGCTGAGCGTGACTGACGGATCGAAAGAGTGAACCGCTTCAATATTGTTTGCTTTGATCGGTTGCTTGCGGATCTGCATGGTCATATCCCAGCCCAATTTCTCAGGCGGCAAGAAGCTCATTGCAAGGACAGTGCGAATGAACACTTTAGGTTCCTGCACGAACCGTCAGCGACGCACCGCATGACGAATGTGGGTTGCATACCTCACGAACATGAATTGCCGTATGAGTCCCAAGCACACCTGGTCGATCTGCGAGCCAAACAGTGAGGTTTGCATCACGAAAAAGGATACCAAAGGCGAGACGGCGATCGAGTTGTTCGGCGAGCATTCGTCGCATGTAGAGTAAGATCTGATAGATGTACTCCAGGACAGCTTTTTCGGTCTTGACCTCTGCGATGGAGTTGACCCGATGCCACCAAGCGTTTATGAATTTCGTTTTCTTCTCCTATATAATTTCGTCGAACGATGTGATGAAAGTGATAATAGACACGCACATCGGTAGTAGCCTTCTGGACTTCCGGCTCACCGTTTTCCGTCTGGGATTGTAGAAGATGAACTATATCTGGCCGTAGAGTGGGCGATTCAGGGATGATGGACGATGGGCGTTCTTTGCGACGGTCAACCCCGTTCGAAGTGGTGGCACGTCCGTGATGAATTCAATCGCAGCCCTCTTGATTGTCCTCCGCGATCCGCATGAGTGGCGCATCAATGGTCTCTCCCTTGCCGCCTTGTACCTGTTGTAATCTAGACCAACATTTCGGCTCGGCATTGTATATCCCATCCGCAATGGAGTACTGGTACGTCTGGGCTATAAGGTTTGCATCGACAGACAACAAGCGCTCCAGAAAATCTTTTGTCGACGCGACATGGAAATTTCCTTCCTCGAATTCGCTTCGAACTATTTTCCTGATGTCGTTGGCATTCATTTTGAACGTGGCAGTACGCGTCGATCTGGATTTGCTTCAAGAGTTGTGGTTAACGTGAAAATGGGAAGATGGGCTTCCCTGGACCGCCCGGTGGCAGCAGGAGGAAAAAGAATGCAACATATAGGTAGTCTCCCACCGAGATTTATATGCAATCGGTTATCGGCAAAAAAAAAATCGCATTTGGCAGACAGTGCAAACTTTCGAACTTGCACAGCCGCATGTGGACGCGTTGTTTGTCCACACACGCCCCCATCACCTCTGAGACTAAAGCCGTAGGTGATGGGTATTGAGCTTTTCAATGCGATGTACGTACTGATATGATATGATTCGTTAAGCGGGCCCCCTGTTGGGGACTGGAAAATTGAAGTAGCGCATAAAGCATAATGATATATCCCTTGAATGTGTAGGACTGATCTATGTAGCGCCGTGCTAAACGTGCGTATTATTCCACGATGACCGGATCACGAAATCCCTTACTCATACAACATCGACAGACACAAAAGGCACTAGTAGACAATCCGACCCATGCTCCCTTGCGAACTCTCGCGGAAGGAAACCTTCATAGCAGCAGCGGGGACAAAGCTAACAGAAAAGATTCACCTTAATCATCCTTCTTGGGTACGTTCGCCCGTCTCGGCGGTGGACCGACCGTCACGCCGTTCCCGTTCGGATCCGGCGAAGCCGGGAAAGTGGCGTATGATGCGGCAGGTGTCGGAGGCACGGAGGGCGGCGCGGCGCCTTCGCTGCTGGCCCCTGCTGGACTTGGACCCACTGCCAAAGACGACGTCTGTGGCGGAATGGCGGGGCTGGCTTGCTGAGCCGCGGCCATGGAGCCCGTGTACGGTGTCTTTGGCGGTCCAGGCGTCCTCGCAGGATTAAGGCCCGACGTCGACCGCCCGACTGGCGGTGTACCGGGATAGGGAGAGGAGGGGAATCCCAGTCCGACTGCGCTTGCGGGGTTTGGCGTTCCGGGTGCGGAAGGGGGGAATCCAGACGCTCCGACGAAAGGCGAATGAAGGGCTCCAGTTGTAGGAGTTGGGAAGCCATTGGACATGGGTGTGCCGATGTACGGCGAGCCTGGGGCGCCTTCCATGACCCAGCCGTTGCCCTGCCTGACCATGCGGCCGCTTGTGCCTCTGGAGCGAAGGTTGGAGCCGCCCCATTTAGCGCGGAGACCAACCTTAACACCAGATGCTTCTGCGGCGACGATGCCCGGCGCTTGATCCGCACCCGAAACGACTTCAACAGCGCGTGTCGTGATGCGGATGGCGTAGCCCATGCAAACGAATATCCCACCGATAACGCCAACACATCTGGAGGAAGAATGAATAGACACGATGACGAAAAGTCAGAATAGTAGCCTGCCTTATGAGCAGTTGGATGAGGGTGGTGGTTCTTTGGTGAATAGTTATACTTAGAGGATCGAGATCAAACTTGAAAAAGATTCCAGGAGTACCACGATTGTGTTCGAGGACGCGAGTGTAGTGCGTCACGCTGTACTGATTAGTGTGTAATGGTTCAGAGCGAGGGGCGATGTACGTCGTAGGAACGACATGAAGGAAGTATTGATACGCGACGAATGCTGTGGAGAGGATGAATAGGATTCAGCATGGCTAAAGGACGTTGGACGTACGATCCGACGTAGCTTCGAACGAGTAATCCAGTGGCTGAGTCATATCAGGGAAAAAAGGCCCAAAGGAGAATTCCGAGATGACATGTGAAAGGTTCATCTCTGTCACCAGTCATTATGTCTGAAGGACATGTCAAAAGAGGCAATGAACTTACGACTATGATCTACATGTTCGTGGCTGGCATATCCGTGACCCAAGGTGGTAATGTGCAAGTTGGCTATACACGGATGTGAGAAATGTCGGCCTGCGAGCGATTTGAGAAATCGGACCTGTTACCCGTTTAACAACGAGAGAGCCCCAGATGCGGCAAGCGCTTCCGTCTGCTTCGTGATGGTATGTGGGTCGGAACTGGGGCGCTCTGCGTCGGAAGAAGGAAAAGAGGCCACGGGACTCGCGAGATTGTGATACGGCTTGACGGACGGAAAGAGCTTCGGAATGCGCTCTGGATAAGGTGTCAGCAATGAACACGGAAAGAAAAGTCGAAGAGAAAACGTACTTGAATTTTGTCGCCTGCCCGACATCAAATGTGGTCTAAACGCAGGCGGAAATCAATTAATTTATATGGGCGAGATTGGGATATGCTACTTGCACCGTCTCGACGAAGTCCACCGCTAAGGAATAGTCTGTCGCCTAATGCATCGCGAAGGTCAACGCTGAGGTCTACAGACAGGATTGCGCATTAATGGGGGATTACAGCGGGGAGGCGGGGACAACGGACATCTGCAAGGCATGTTGACCGTCATGTCTACATTGACGTTGAGAAAAGCGTTTCTGTCGCTATCGATGCTGAATTCTGTGTCGGGCCAGCCCCATATGAATTCGCCGATGTCGTTGAGCATGAAGAGAAGAGCGAGGAGGGCGACAAAGATTGTCATGAACCCCCTGGATTCCGACCGGGTCTTGTATGTCGAAGGCAGCTTCGGAAATGCATCGAACTTTGCTAGAGGGACGGCAGCGTCGAGCTTATCGAGGATGGACTGTTCGTCGTCGTGCGAGTTGGACGCGGCCATAGCTGCGCTGAGCAACGCTGGCACTTGCAGAATTGGGGAGACTCGGGTTTTTGTTGGCAATGAGCTAGGCGAATACTCGGCCCAAATTCTAGTCGACGTGTCCTCCGGGCCCCGTGACTTGCTTGCTCCCACTCATGCTGGTGCTCCCACTCGCCCTCGCCGTCCTCCTCAGCCTTCATGGCCTCCGCAAGCGTTCTCTCTCACCGTCCGGCGCACTAGCAGCATTCATCGTCGGTCTCGCGACCATGTCTGGCGCCCTGTACGTCTTTGGCGTCGCCCTCATCGTCTTCTACCTCCTGGGAAGCCGCGCGACAAAATGTAAGTCCACCACGCGCTCAGGACCTCGCATTTCTCACACTCCCCGTTTCACAGACGGAAAGAAGCGCAAGGCCTCTCTTGAAACAGGATACCACGAAGCCGGATACCGCACTGCGTTTCAGGTATTCTGCAACAGCTTTGGAGGCCTTCTTGCCGTCACCGCCTGGAACGCGTACTACGTCCCAGACAGCATCCATGCCAAGTTCCTCCGCGCCATTTCCCTGGATTCTCATCTCCGGGATTTTCTACGCGGTTCACGCTACCGTATTCAAATTGTCGAGGACTTTGCTCCCTCTGCGTGGTGCGCGATAGACGCCCGCCACGACATCTCTCGTGCCCTCATCTTTGCCGCCCTTGGCCACTTTGCGTGTTGTCTCGGAGATACGCTCGCATCGGAACTAGGCATCCTGTCGGGATCCCAGCCGCGCCTGATCACTACCCTTAAGCCTGTCCCGCCAGGAACTAACGGTGGAATGTCGCTGGGCGGAACCTTGTCATCTATTGCTGGAGGTGCCGTCATTGGCGTGACGATGGGTGCAAGTTTGGCTTTTCAGAACGTCGCATGCCGCTCCATGAATGGAGGCGTGCTTGCTGTCATCATTGAAATGGCCAAATGGGGTGCATTGGCCGGTGGCTTCGGCAGTCTGATCGACTCCTTCTTGGGTGCCACCGTCCAACGCACCAGATACTCTACAAAAGACAAACTTATTCTTACTGACGAGAGTTCTAATACCCAGAAAGAAGATATTAAAGTCATCAGCGGATGGAACATCCTCACGAACAACCAAGTTAATCTGCTTTCTAGCACTATCACGACCATTGCTCTTATGAAACTAGCCTAAACAACATCTTGAAATACTCGCATGTGTACCTTATGCAACAGATTGTCCAACAAAGCCTGCTGCCATCTTGCTGTGTGGTGACACACTAAGTATATGAATTCAGAATAGTTGACAGTGAAAAGGTTGGTGCTACGCAAAACCAAATCTGCGCGCAGGTCACTCTAACTATCTCGAAAGGTGAGAGGCAGGGAGAAGAATGCTATTTACTAGCCAGCTTGAAGCTGAGTTCTACTATGTACATTTTAGCTATTTATATGCTGCGATCCTCGAGCACGGACCACGATATACATACGCTATCCTCATGTTATGTAGAACCCTCTACCCTATTCTGTCGTCTGGGCTAAAATACGACTGCATTCCTCATGTTGTCCTGTAGGCATTTCGTCATAACCCTTTGCCCTGATGACGTGTCATTGCTGTAGGGTTTTCCTTCGAGTCTTCACATCGTCTCTTGTCAGTCGCGTCGCATTTGTATCACGTGTCTTGTCAGGTGATTGTTGGATCACGTGTCTGTCGTCAAGATAACGATTGGCGTTGAAATCATAACATTACCCCCCCCTTAGGGATTGCGTCCTTGCAATCATGTTCTTTTTCATCGTCATCGTTCTAATCTTCCTTGCGCTCGCCCTCTTCTACGATTGCCTTGTTCCGACATTGCTGCCATGCCTGCCACGCTGCCTCAAGTCGATCTTCGACTTCTTTCGGGTCCGACATCCATCTGGTAAGGGTCCGCTTCTTCGGCTCCGCTTTCATTTGCTGACTTTGTGGGCAGACCCAGATTTCATTAGCCGTGTGGTCGAAGAGGACCTTCGGCATTTGGGTTTGATGGAGGCGGGTATGCACAACCTTCTTTGGCAGGATGCGGGGCGGTAATTGACGTTGCCCTCGTTCCAGGGATGGCGCCTCTGGATTCTCACGATGAAATTTCGCGACCGCATCTGGCGCATCTTCGATAACGTTTTCTGCCGGTTCCCATGTAGCGTCCTCCATAGGGTAACCTTTCCAGTGTATTCTGTACTGCAATTTTCCTCTATTCCATCGAGAATTGATTACAGTCTCTATTTCATACTGCTCCTCTCCCTCCATGACAATGGGGGGAGGTCGTTTAAGAATCGTCACCGCTTTCTGTTGCGGGAATGCCGGTGCCATGTATGGAGTGAGTTCGGACTCATTTCGGACGGGGTGAATTCTCCAATGTTCCGGTAGGTCGAGTTCATATGCCGATTCTCCAATTCGCCGTTTGATTTTGAAAGGACCAAATCGCTTGTCATTCAGCTTGTCCGTCGGCTGGTCGGTGGTGATGTTGGTTCCTTCCAGCCAGACCTGATCACCCTCATGGTATTCTCGGGCGGGCTTCTGTTTTCGGTCATAGGTCCGTTTCATCGTTTCAGCGGCTTTTGTCAGAGAAGTCTCAGCTTTGGTCCGAATCTCTTTCATCATGTCTGCGAATTTCTCTGTGGTTTGTGACTTGACATCACGCTTCGGGGGTTCCTTTCTGGTATGCGGATGTCATCCATGATTCAGATAGAATGGGGAATATCCCGTCGCAGAGTGAATCCGATTGTTATAAGAGAATTCGGCCATGGGTAACCAATCCACCCAGTCTGTTTGCCGATGGTTTACGAAGAGCTTCAGGTATTGCTCAAGTTCCTGATTAACTCTTTCTGTCTGTCCATCGGTTTGTGGATGGTACGGCGTCGAAGGGGCTCCTTTGATTCCTAAAAGTGTGTAGAGGTCTTTCATGAAGTTCGAGACGAACTGTGGTCCTCTGTCGCTGATGACTTTCTTGGGGAGTCTGTAATTCGAGAATACAGTGTCGCGTAGTTTACAGGCGACTCCTTCTGCCATAATTTCCATATTGACCGGCATGAATTTGGCTCCTTTGGTGAACCGATCTACTGTTACCATTACGCCGTCGAATCCCTGAGATGTGGGGAGGGGTCTGATGAGGTCTACCGAGATAATTTCCCATGGCTCTTTTGGTACTTCATTTGGGTGAAGCGGAGCATGCTTCCGATCTCTGATGATCTTCATTCGCTGGCATTTGTCACATCCTTTGATGTATGCCTTGATGTCGTTCATCATTTTGGGCCACCAGAAGTTACGCGTGATCAGCTCGTGTGTCTTCGTCTGTCCTGGGTGTCCCGAGATTTGATCGGAATGATGGATTTCGATGATCCGTTCCCTTATCTTTTGGCTTTTGGGGATGTAGTACCGTTTTAACCATGTGACAATTTGGTCGTTTTCCTCCTAGCCATGTTTGCCTGCATCAAGACGCTTTTGAACTTTGGGTTCTCTTTGTTTCCAAGCCCGTTTTATTTGGTTCAGCATGTCTTGGAATTCTGGTATCGGTGTGACTTTTGCCATAAAAAGTCAGCGAAAATTTTCCGGCTTTAGGAGTATGATGTTCTCGTTATCGTTCTCCCCCTTCTCATGGTCTGGTTGTCTCGACAGACTGTCTGCCTTCATCATTGACTTTCCGGGTTTGTGCTCCAGGACAAAGTCATAGTCCTGAAGTTCTGAGATCCAACGAGCTTGTCGACGATTCAGCTTCTGAGGCTTTCGGAAGTATTCGAGATTTTTGTGATCTGTCCAAATCTCGAATTTTTGTTTAGCGCCGCAGAGGTATTGGCGCCATTCCTCAAGTCCTGTCATGATTGCGAGCATCTCTTTATCGTAGATCTCATAGTTCCGTTCTGTCGGATTCAATGACTTTGATATAAATGCCACCGGTCTCCAGGTACCATTGGATTGTTCCTGTGAAAGGACACCTCCTATTGCATAATTCGAGGCGTCGACTTCCATTCGAAACTTTCCATCGTCTCGGGGCATTGCAATGATCGGTGCCGAACAGATCCGATTCTTTAATCCGTTGAATGCGTCGTTTTGGGCTTTTTCCCATGTCCAGTTGGCTTTTCCGGTTAATTCTGTCAAGGGTTTCGCGATCTTTGCGAATCCTTCGATGAAGTGCTGGTAGAAGTTGCAGAAGCCTAAGAACTGTTGGACGTCTCATTTGCATGTGGGTTTTGGCCAATCTTTGACGCCTTCGACTTTTACGGGATCCATTTTGATGCCATTCTCCGAGACAATCATTCCGAGATATTCTACTTCCAGTTGATGAAACGAACATTTCTCAGGTTTTAGGTAAAGCTTGTTGTTCTTCAGCTTTTCCAATACACGTTGGACGAGTTGTCTGTATTTATCCAGATCCTTGTTGAAGATAAGGATATTGTCCATGTAGATTATTATGTGTCCCTGATCGATCTTGTCCTTGAAGATCGTGTTCATCATCGTTTGGAAAGTAGCTGGTGAATTCGTCAGTCCGAAGAACATGACTAGGGGTTCGAACATTCCCCGGTTTGTCCGAAACGCGGCCTTCCATTCGTCGCCTTCTTTCATTCGGACGTTGTTATATCCCCATCGGATATCGAGCTTCATAAAGAACTTCGCCCCTTTCAGTTTGTCGATCAGTTCCTGGATCAGGGGTAGTGGGTATTTGTTCTTTATTGTCATGTCATTCAATTTCCGATAATCCTGTATGGGTCGTAGGGATCCGTCCTTCTTTTTCACGAAGAAGAAAGGCAAGGCCATTGGCGACTTTGACGGTCTGATTCGTCCGGTGTTCAAGTTCTCATCCAGGAAGGCATCTAATTGCTTTTGTTCATCCAGCATCAGGGGGTAGACCTTGCAGTCCTGGAGTTTGGCTCCTGGAATGAGTTCGATTGCATGGTCCCAAGGTCGTCACGGTGGTAGCTCGTCAAATGATTCTTTTCCGAACACTGAATCCTTGAAACAGTGGTATTCTTCCGGTACGATTTCTTCAAAGGTTTTTGCCTTTGCCGTCTTTGCCATCGCTTCTGCCAGTTTAAAAGCCGTCATCTGGAAAGCCCTTAGATGAAACTCTCGGTTTATGTCGATCATCAAGAGTTTTTCGCCATTCTCGAAGTCAACCTCATTAGTTTCAATAGAGGTGTCATCATCTTCAGAGTTTCCTGTTCGGATAATTCGCTGGCACTCTTCAGGGCATCGGTCGAACGTGATTCTTTCCGTTCTCCAATCGATTTGAGGGTTGTGGCGTTTTACCCATTCATAACCAATGAAAATCTGTCCCTTTCTGAGTTCAGTAACCGAGAAGACCATTCGCTCGACGTGGTCCTGGACACGGACTCTCAATTCAACGTATTCGCATATGTCGCCTGCTCTGTTTCAGGTTCCATCTGCATTATGGACCGGGATGGGAATAGGATATCATTTCGTGTTGATTTCTTTTTCCTTAACGAACTTTCGGTCTATGCAGGATCCAGTACATCCCGTGTCAAGCAGCGCTTTTACGCTGTGTGTCCGTCCAGTATCCAAGGTCGTAATCATCAGGAGTACATCCATTTGGTTTCCGTTTCTGCCTCTGACAAATCGTGGTTTTTGTCTGAGGTCATACAGCGTATGGAGAGCATCGTGATCATTCATTTGGTTGATCTCACGGAGTCTTTCCAAAGAGATGTCCTTTTGTCGCAATTGGTCCATCCATGCCTTGAGGATCGAGTATGCCTTAGACTCGTCCTGCCGATAAATCTGTTGTGCCACCCAGGGTAGGGTATATCCTTTTACGAGACCGAACTCTCGTGCACCTTCTCGTTCGAAATATTCTTTAAGGTCGGGAATGTCCCTTATATTAATATTCGACGATACATGGTCAGCCGGTGAAGTGGTGCTTCTTCCCAGCTCTACTGAAAACCCTGGTTCATTTCTTCGATGTGGGCAGTGGCAGGTTCGTCCTTAGCCTCCACGTTCCTAGTCGTATATCTCGGCCGGGTGTTCGTTGGACAGTTTCATCCGAGGTGTCCTTTTTCGCCGCACTGGAAGCAGCGTCCTTCGCGTCTCAACCGGTCGACATCCATGGCGTTAGGGTCGGGCCGTCCTTGAGCATTACCGGTTACTGGTGCCGGAGTTTGCCCCTTAGGTGCCGTCATCTCCTGTGCCAGTTTCTGTACTGGTTTGGGAGCGAATCGCTCCTTTACTCTGAATTCTTTTTGGGCCTGGCGATATTGTTGGTCCAATTCCGTTGCGCGTCTGTACCACCAGTCGATGTCCTCCTCGTGGACACCTCCTAGTTTGATAATCCATCGTCCAAGCGCCTGGTCGAGTCCGTGTTTAAAGATGTCGATAAGCGCGATGTTGTTGTATTCCGTCAAGGGAGCCCAGCTCCGGAATTCAACGATGTAGTCCTCGACCGGTCGTCGGTGTTGCAACAGTCCTTTAATCCAAATGATCACGTCGTTCCAGATTTCCGTAGTCATGAAGAATTCTCTGGCCTCTGCCTTGAACTCTTCCCAGTCTTTGAATGGTGGGAGATGTCCAAGTGGGTTTGTCCTGACTTCCGGAGTGTTAGCCGTTGCCGGTGTAATGACGCGTCCATGTTCCCAGTCATCGTAGATGGAATGATATCCAAATTCCTGCCTGCAACTGTTCAGTTCCATCTTGAACTCCAGCCACTCCTGTAGCTTAGAGTCCACCCAGTTCTGTGCACATTCGGCCTTGCCTCCCGTGATCCGTTGCAACGCGTAGGTGATCATGTCCCATTTGTTCGTGATCTCCTCCTTATCAAAGTAGACTTCCATTCGTCGAAGCCAGCTTCCGATTAGACCGGGTTCCCCTTTATATGGATCCGGCGGTTCCGATTTCGTTCTTTTGGGCTTCTTGCCCAAATCCAGTTCTTCTTTGATCGCATCAACCAAAGTCCGAGTCGTGTTCTGTACCTGTTCTGCTTGTTGAGGGTTGTTTCGAAGGGTGCCCCAAGCTAAGGCAAGCGGGTGTGCGGCGAAGAGGGTGGTGAGGATGACAGTGATGAAGGCAAAGAGTGTGGGGATGAATTCTATTATGGGTGTCTTTCAGGGGTTTCTCTTCATCGAGAGTAGAAATAAAGTTCCGGAGGGTCTTCGTCCCAGATGAAGTTGCCAGGAATGTGTTGCGGGGATAGGTCAGAGTAGTAGTTGGTCCAATACTCGTATTCGGCCTCGACTACTCGGTTTCGAAGGTGAAGGTTCTTTCGAATGAGGGTGTAGCCGATGTGGCTTCGGTAGAGGGGATTACGGCGGATTCGTGTGTGGAAAGAAGAGAGGTTGGTGACTTGGTGATTTCGTCCAATAGAATAGTCGATTAGTACCATGCAGGCAGCGTGTGACCGTCGACTCCTGCTTTGGTTGGGTCCAAAAAAAGTGGAGGGTGCCTGTTAAACTGCAGAAGGGTCGGCTCGAATCCTCGTAGCTACAAGGATGCCCCAAACGGCAGTCAAGGAAGGTTTCATCGTCAGAAGTCCCAGTGGTCTGGCAACTCCTTTCTCGTTTCGGGTCAACACACGTCCCCGACAACGACTTTCAAGGGCGTGTTTGAGAGGTTGGTCGAAGGGTGGGGACTATCCACATGTCCGAGTCCTCTGATCTCTCTTGCTTTGGTATGTCCTGGGTCAACAAACTACCCGGTCAAACGCGCAGTAGGGCTCTCCAAAGATTACTCTAGCACAGCCTTTTGATGTTCGATTCAGACAGGGTCGGGCTCAACGTTACCCTTAGTCCTCTCGCACTTCCAAATGCAATGAACAAGGACTGTGGACAGAGATCAGAATAGGGGTTGGCGCGGGGTAGGGAATGGGGATTGGAGATTGAAAGGTTAGTATCGGTTTTGGAGAAAAGGTATGATGACGCAGCAGGTTCCTTTGGTCGCACGGCCCTCGGGGCCGTCGGGCAACGAAGGAAGGGCGGCGGAGAGTTAAGAGCGGTGAGGTGCACGATGAGAAGCTTCGAGCTTTTGCTATGCAAAACCAAATCTGCGCGCAGGTCACTCTAACTATCTCGAGAGGTGAGAGGCGGGGAGAAGAATGCTATTTACTAGCCAGCTTGAAGCTGAGTTCTACTATATACATTTTAGCTATTTATATGCTGCAATCCTCGAGCACGGACCATGATATACATACGCTATCCTCATGTTATGTAGAACCCTCTACCCTATTCCGTCATCTGGGCTAAAATACGACTGCGTTCCTCATGTTGTCCTGTAGGCATTTCGTCATAACCCTTTGCCCTGATGACGTGTCATTGCTGTAGGGTTTTCCTTCGAGTCTTCACATCGTCTCTTGTCAGTCACGTCACGTTTGTATCACGTGTCTTGTCAGGTGATTGTTGGATCACGTGTCTGTCGTCAAGATAACGATTGGCGTTGAAATCGTAACAGTTGGGGCATTACTCACAGCTCAGACATGATATGTCATGGGCTATAGAGCTCTAGCAGCTGCCTCTGAGAAAAGTGTTCCCTGTGCCTTGCAGGGAGACAGTGTGTACCATAATGAGCTCCAGCCTATTGTCCTGAGTGTGCAGACAATATTGTCATGCCATATGGGCAACACTTTCATTAGGTATAAAGCCCCCCAGTTCACTCTGATGCTTTCATCTCTTTATGGGCTTGTGATTCTGGCAATTGAAGCTGCACTAAGCAGATCACTATCCACAATTGAGACTCTTGAGTTTCTCCATGAATGGCATGACAGCATCCAGCACATATTCCTCCTAGCCACATTCTATTGGACACATGCTGCAAGAACAGCATATCAAGCGAGGGTCTGGATTACACTAAGAACATGTAAAGATCCACATCTAAAAATCTGTCATAAAAACCAGAGAGGTTAACGAATCATAGTTTTGGAGGCAATGAGATCCAGAAAGGTGGCAAAGGTCTGCTCCATGGACATATCCACCACCCAGCCAGAGCCAACTCCAAAAGTGCTCTGTGCTGATGAATTGCCAGCAACCTGCATGGACTTCCTGCAACAGAAGTGACTCGACATGTTGACATATTTGGCACTGGACTGCTGAGAAAGAATGGGATCAAACATAAAAGTCAACCTTCCTTCCATGATTTGGAACATGAGATAGCAAAGATGGCGTGGAAGATGAGTTCCTTGGCAAATCATTGAGGATGAATCATTGCAGTCCTGGTGTTAGGCTAGATGAATCTGTTATGGACTACTCATTTTCTTTATCTTATCTTCCTTTCTCTATCTTCTCCCCTATCTCCTCTGCTCCCATCATGCTGCGCATCCCTCCCCATCATGCTGCGCAGCGCGCAGTCATTGAGTCATCTTCTTTCTCTAGTCACTCTGAGTCATTCTATCCCAGCCTTACTCATCCGCAGTCCGCAGCACTGCGCAGTCCATGGTCCATGCTCGAGTACTGTAGAATACTTAAGGGCTTCCAGATGTACCAGTAATGCTAGGTTTAATATTCCATTTGCCATCGTCTTAAACCGCTCTCGCACTTAGTCTGCCTGAGTCCTTTAAGATTCATCTAGCCTAACAAGATATTAAACCTCGTCGAGACTCGCCCAGACTTACACACACCACGTCGCGCTTTATCAAAGACCTAATCAACATTCGACGATGAACGGTCGCCGACCCAGCGAGCACTAGCACGAGCGACAAGAACACCTGGTTCAGAGAAGTAGATCACACATTGCAGTCCACGCCATTCGCAGAGACAGTCCACGCCAACCACAGAGACACTAGCAATTCAAACAATCGAGAAAGGGAACATACGCCTACACCAAGTAGCAACGAAGAAGAAGAACAGGCACTTCTGAGAGAACTTGCCTTCACTACCACAGACGAGCTTACTGAAAACTTCAGTAATGAAACAGCACAGCTCATCGCAGAACTCTTACTAGAAGGAGAATATGGGATAAGCCTAGAAGAGCTGTGGTCAGACCAGAATCTTCCTGCTGAAGAAGAGGACGAACCAATCCACAAGAGAACAAGAGAAGAACGAACACGAGCCCAAAGCTTCAGACAACAGCAGATTGCAAACTACAATCGCCGAGTACAAGAAGAGGATACACTAATACAGAAGGGACATGACGCACAGAGCATACGACAATGATACCAAAGCCAGGGGCACATAGGAACGAAATTGCTGAACCCCTTCAGAAGACCGACCTGCCAAAGCATAGCATAAAGGAAATCGCACCATCATAGTGAAAGTAAGCGACAGTGACTGGAACAAATACTATTGGTGGAGGGAGCGAAAGAGACTACCCAAGACAGACGGACCAACCGCCGCAGAGTGGAACGAATTCGAACAAGCCTGTAGAATCGCAGGAATCGACCTAGACTATTGGAAAGAGCAACGAGAAGAGCAAAGACAAAAGCAGATCCAAGAACAGCAGGCCCAAGCACAACAAGCTCAAGAACAGGAAAGCCAAGACCAAGACAGCGACGAAGAAATCCCGCAAACAATGGCGACAGAATACAAAGGAATTATCGCAGACCCAAAGTCCTTCACAGGAGACCGAACAGCTTTCGACATTTGGTGGAGAAAGATGAAGCTCTACATAACCGCACATGGAGACCTCACCGACACACAAAAGATCAGAGCGGTACTATCCAGAATGACCGACGGACTGGGAGCCCACTGGGCATCGAAGAAAATCGACACTATGACCAACCAAAGCACATGGGCTGATTTTGTAACCGAAATACAGATACGATTCAGCAATGTCATGTCACTGTCGCAAGCAGGAAGCAAATTATTCAACATCAGACAGGGGAACCGACCGATCGATGAATTCCTAGATGAATTCGTAGACCTCGCAGGAAAAGCAGGAATGACAGGAACAGCTCTGCGTTTCCTACTCGAGAAGAGCCTAAACAGGAGGACGGCAGAAGCCGTACACTCGATCTCTGAACTCCCAACAGATGGAGATGAATATATCAAGACAGTTCGAGCAATCGGACGAAACATCGACGAACATAGGAATGTGATGAGAGGGGAATTTGCAAACAACCAACGCAAGCCAGGAAACCCAAGCCGAGGAACAGGACAGGCCATGGAAGTTGACAAAGTACGAAGCAACAATTGCTTCAACTGCAACAAACCAGGACACCTTTCATGAAATTGCCTGGAGCCGCGAAAAGGAGCAGCAAATGTCACATGCTATAATTGCGGCCTGAAAGGACACTATGCACGAAACTGCAGAAAGAAGAAGAAGGGAAAATCCCGAGTCAGAGAAGTGAAAGAAGAAGGAGAAGAAGACGAAGAAGACAAGGATGAAGAAAGCTCTGACAAAGAGGGTTTTGTCGAAGGGTCTGATTAAGAGGTGCTAAATCACGACCCATACAGCTGAAACAGACTCGCTTCGATATAGGATGTAGATCATCCCATACTCTGAAATACACCATTCCTGCAAAGTGATCTGAAGCACCAAGAAAAACCATCCAAGGTGACAAACCACCCAGAAGAAAGGAACTCACGGTACCAGTGAAGATACGAACGCGAAAAGGGATAGCAACGATAACACCAGAAGTTGATAGCGGAGCAGACAGGACCTGCATCAATACCGCCATAGTAACAAAAACGGGATTGAAGACACAGCGAATCAAGAAGATTCCAATCATAAATGCAGATGGATCACCCAACTGCCAGAAAACAGCAAACTGAGTAGCAGAGGTCCACATCGACATTAAAGGACACAAAGAGCATATGGAAGCCATTGTACTCGACATTGGAAAAACCGACATGCTACTGGAACATGATTGGCTTGTCTATCACAACCCAACAATCAAATGGAGGATGGGAGAGATTATTTTTAACAGATGCCCCAAAACATGCAAGATAAACCACCAGACGATCAAAATACAGAAAGTGGCTGAACCAGCAAAGACCACAGCCAATGACAGGACAGGAACTCAGATACCTTCATATCTGACAAGATTCAAACACCTCTTTAAGGAGAAGAACTTCGATCGACTACCGGACCACAAGGAGTGGGACTATGAAATAAACTTAACAAAAGATGCACCCAAGACGATACCGAGCAAGGTCTATCCAATGACACAGAAAGAACTAGGAGAACTAGATGCCTTTGTCAAAGAAGGACTAAGAACAGGGAAGATACACCCCTCAAAATCACCCTATGCAGCACCCTGCTTCTTTCACAATAAGAAGGATGGTAGCAAATGACTCATCCAAGATTATCAAGAAATAAACAAATATATGGTCAAGGACAAGTTTCCACTACCATGCATCAGTGAACTCCTCGATGTACTACAAGAAGCGAAGTACTTCAACAAGATCGACATTATCTGGGGATACAATAATGTTCACATTCAAAAAGAGGACGAATGGAAAGCAGCCTTCCTAACAGCAAGAGGGCTCTTTGAACCAACAGTCATGTACTTTGGACAATGCAATGCACCAGGCACTTTCAGCCGAATGATGGCAAGCCTCTTCCAAGACCAAATACGAAGAAGAGTATGCATAATCTATATGGACGACATCATAATCATTGGATGAACATGAGAGGAATTCCAAAAGAACACAGTAGAAGTCATGGAGATACTGAACAAGAACGACCTGTTCATCAAAGGACCGAAATGTGTCTGGGAATCATTAAAAGTCCCAGTACTAGGGTATGTCATAGGAGAAGGGAAAGTAGAAATGGAACCAGAGAAGATTACAGCTGTACAATCCTGGCCAATCCTGAAAACAAAGAAAGAACTACAAAAGTTCTTGGGATTCATAAACTTTTACCAACGATTTATCAAAGGATATGCAAAAGTCGCTGTTAGGCTAGACGAATCTTAAAGGACTCGGGCAGACTAAGTGCGAGAGCAGTTTAAGACGATGGCAAATGGAATATTAAACCTAGCGCTACTGGTACATCTGGAAGTCCTTATATATCTACAGTACTCGAGCACGGACCATGGGCTGCGCAATGCTGCAGACTACAGATGAGTAAGGTTGGGATAGGATGACTCGGAGTGACTAGGGAAAAGGGGATGACTCGATTACTGCGCGCTGCGCAGCATGACTAGGGGAAGGGGATGACTCGATGACTGCGCGCTGCGCAGCATGATGGGAGTGAGGGAGATAGGGGAGGAGATAAGGGAAGGAAGATAAGATAAAGAAAATGAATGGTCCGTAACACGATGGTCGTTCTTGTATCTTGAAATAGGGTCCTTTGTAGGGTGTGAGTAATGCTTCATTGAACACGGGGTGTATCAGCTGCCATGATGCTGGGAGTTCCAGGTGATATGCTGAGGCTCCTTTCTTTTCGATCACCTTGAACGGTCCGTATCGGAGTGCCGATAACTTCTTTGATGGTCGATTGACTGCGATATTGGTGGCTTCAAGCCATACTCCATCCCCTTTCTTGTATTCATGGGCTGGTCTTCGCCTTGCATTGTAATTGTCTTTGGCTCGTGTTTGCACATACTGCAGCGCAGCATTTGCTTCTTTCTGGATTTGGTTCATTCTCTCGACAAAGTTCTTTGCTGCAGGGTTATTCCCTTCTGTTGTCTGTGGTTCTCCCTTCCAGGGGTGCATCCTGTTACGATTTCAATGCCAATCATTATCTTAATGACAGACACGTGATCCAACAATCACCTGACAAGACACATGATACAAACGCGACATGACTGACAAGAGACGATGACTCGAAGGAAACCCTATAACGACGACGCGTCAGCACCTGCCAGGGCAAAGGGTTACAATGTAATATCTACAGGATAACATGAGGAGCGCAGTTATATTTTAGTTCAGACGACGGAATAGGGTAAAGGGCTCTACATAACACGAGGATAGCATATGTATGTCGTGGTCCGTGCTCGAGGATCGCAGCATATAAATAGCTAAAATGTATGTAGTAGAACTCAGCTTTGAGCTGGCTAGTAAATAGCATTCTTCTCCCTGCCTCTTACTCTCTGAGATAGTTAGAGTGACCTGCGTGCAGATTTGGTTTTGCGTAGCAAAAGCTCGAAGCTTCTCACCGCGCACCTCACCGCTCTCACTTCTCTGCTGCCCTTCCTTCATTGCCCGACGGCCCCGAAGTGCCGTGCGACCAAAGGAACCTGCTGCGTCATCATACCTTTTCTCCAAACCATTACTAACCTTTTCAATCACCAATCCCCATTCCCTACCCCGTGCCAACCCATATTCTGATCTCTATCTGCAGTCCTTGTTTATTGCATTTGGAAGTGCGAGAGGACTAAGGGTAACGTTGAGTCCGACCCTGTCCAAATCAAACATCAAAAGGCTGTGCTAGGGTGATCTTCAGAGAGCCCTACTGCGTGTTTGACTGGGTAGTTTGTTGACCTGGGACGTACCGAAGCAAGAGAGATCAGAGGACTTGGACGTGTGGATAGTCCCCACCCTTCGACCGACCCTTCAAACACGCCCTTGAAAGTCGTTGTCAGGGACGTGTGTTGACCCGAAACGAGAAAGGAGTTGCCAGACCGCTGGGACTTCTGACGATGAAACCTTCCTTGACTGCCGTTTGGGGCATTCTTGTAGCTACAAGGATTCGAGCCGACCCTTCCGCAGTTTAACAGGCACCCTCCACCTTTTCTTGGACCCAACCAAAGCAGGAGTCGACGGTCGTGCACCGCCTGCATGGTACTAATTGACTACTCTATTGGACGAAACCACCAAGTCACCAACCTTTCCTCCTTCTGCACACGAATCCACCGCAACCCCCTTTACCGAAGCCATATCAGCTACACTCTCATCTGAAAAAATCTTCACCTTCAAAACCGAGTAGTCGAGGTCGAATATGAATACTGGACCAACTACTACCCCAACCTATCTCCACGACACATTCCCGGTAACTTCATCTGGGACAAAGACCCGCCAGAACTTTATTTCTACCCTCGACGAAGAGAAGCACCTGAACAACACCCATAATGGAATTCATCCCTGCTCTCTTCGCATTCATCACCATCATCCTTACCACCCTCTTCGCCGCACACCCGCTCGCCTTAGCTTGGGGCACTCTCCGAAACAACCCACAACAAGCAGAACAGGTACAAAATGCGACTCGGACTTTGGTCGATGCGATCAAAGAAGAATTGGACTTGGGCAAGAAGCCCAAAAGAACGAAATCGGAACCGCCAGATCCATATAAAGGGGAACCCGGCTTGATCGGAAGTTGGCTTCGATGAATGGAAGTCTACTTTGATAAGGAGAAGATCACGAACAAATGGGACATGATCACCTATGCATTGCAACGGATCACGGGAGGCAAGGCCGAACGTGCACAGAACTGGGCAGACTCTAAGCTACAGGAGTGGCTGGAGTTCAAAACGGAACTGAATGGTCGCAGGCAGGAATTTGGATACCATTCCACCTATGACGACTGGGAACATGGACGCGTTGTTATGCCGGCAATGGCTAATACTCCCGAAGTCAGGACGAACCCGCTTGGACACCTCCCACCATTCAAAGACTGGGAAGAGTTCAAGGCAGAAGCCAGAGAATTCTTCATGACCACAGAAACCCGGAACGACATGATTATTCGAATTAAAGGACTATCGCAACACCGACGACCGGTCGAAGACTACATCGTTGAATTCCGGAGCTGGGCTCCCTTGACGGAATACAACAACATCGCGCTTATCGACATCTTTAAACACGGACTCGACCAGGCGCTTGGACGATGGATTATCAAACTAGGAGGTGTCCACGAGGAGGACATCGACTGGTGGTACAGACGCGCAACAGAATTGGACCGACAATATCGCCAGGCCCAAAAGGAATTCAGAGTGAAGGAGCAATTTGCTCCCAAACCAACACAGAAACCGGCACAAGAGACAATGGCACCTAAGGGGCAAACTCCGGCACTAGTAACCGGTAATGCTCAAGGACAGCCCGACCCTAACGCCATGGATGTCGACCGGCTGAGACGCGAAGGACGCTGCTTCCGGTGCAGCGAAAAAGGACATCTCAGATGAAACTGCCTGACGAATACCCAGCCGAAATATGTCACTAGGAACATAGAGGCTAAGGATGAACCTGCCGCCGCCCTTATTGAAGAAATGAACCAGGGTTTTCAGTAGAGCTGGGAAGAAGCACCGCTTCGCCAGCTGACTATGTATCATCGAATATTAATATAAGGGACATTCCCGACCTTAAAGAATATTTCGAACGAGAAGGTGCACGAGAGTTCGGTCTCGTAAAAGGATATACCTTACCCTGGGTGGCACAACAGATTTACCGGCAGGACGAGTCTAAGGCATACTCGATCCTCAAGACATGGACAGACCAATCACGACAAAAGAACATCTCTTTGGAAAGACTCCGTGAGATCAATCAAATGAATGATCACAATGCTCTCCATACACTATTCAACCTCAGACAAAAGCCACGATTTGTCAGAGGAGGAAACGGAAACCAGATGAATGTACCCCTGACAATCACGACTTTGGATACTGGATGGACACACAGCGTGAAAGCGCTGCTCGATACAGGATGCACTGGATCCTGTATAGACTGGAAATTCGTTAAGGAAAAGGAGATCAACACTAAACAATATCCTATTCCCATCCCGGTCCATAATGCAGATGGAACCCACAACAGGGTGGGCGACATACGTGAATATGTTGAATTGAGAGTCCGTGTCCAGGACCACGTTGAGCAAATGGTCTTCTCGGTCACTGAACTTGGAAAGGGACAGATTTTCATCGGGTACGAATGGGTTAAACAACACAACCCTCGAATCGATTGGAGAACGGAAAAAATCACATTCAACCGATGCTCTGAAGAATGTCAGTGGATTGTCCGAACAAGAAACCCTGAAGATGATGACACCTCCACTGAGACAAATGAGGTTGATTTCGAAAACGGAGAAAAACTCTTGATGATTGACATAAACCGAGAGTTTCATCTAAGGGCTTTCCAGACAACGGCTTCTAAACTGGCAGAAGCGATGACAAAGACGGCGAAGGCGAAAACCTTTGAAGAAATCGTACCGGAAGAATACCACTGTTTCAAGGATTCAGTGTTCGGAAAAGAGTCGTTCGACGAATTACCACCATGACGACCTTGGGACCATGCGATCGAACTTATCCCAGGAGCCAAACTCCAGGATTGCAAGGTCTACCCCCTAACGCTGGATGAACAGAAACAGCTGGATGCATTCTTAGACGAAAACCTGAATACCGGATGAATCAGACCATCAAAGTCACCAATGGCCTCACCTTTCTTCTTCGTAAAAAAGAAGGACGGATCCCTACGATCTGTACAGGATTATCAGAAATTAAACGATGTAACAATAAAGAACAAATACCCATTACCCCTGATCCAGGAACTGATCGACAAACTGAAAGGGGCGAAGTTCTTTACGAAGCTCGATATCCGATGGGGATACAATAACGTCCACATGAAAGAAGGCGATGAATGGAAGGCTGCATTTCGGACAAACCGGGGAATGTTCAAACCCCTAGTCATGTTCTTTGGACTGACGAATTCACCAGCTACTTTCCAAACAATGATGAACACGATCTTCAAGGACGAGATCGATCAGGGAC